>CM039125.1:17196969-18455168 GCA_022036555.1 Microstegium vimineum | reverse complement strand
CCTAACAATTCTAGTAGGAATTTAAGAACAAGTGCGGAAAGTAATGCATTACCCAAGAGCTAAGGATAGAAAGCTTGCACGATGACATTTTGCCGAGGTATCGAGGAGCCCGGCACTCCCCCTAGTCCTCGTTGGAGCACCTCGAAAGGGGATTGCTCCCCCTCAATCCCACGCAGGGATGAGTGCTCTCTACGGGCTGGTTCTTCGCCACTCCGCTCGGTAAACCCCCCCACAACTGATCACAAGTTGATGGAGAAGGGTTCCCGACAATCCTTCCGGCGATCACCTTCCTCCGAGCACCACGGACCGTCTAGGTGATGTCGATCACCAAGAGTAACAAGCCTTGATCTTCACTTGACTCAATCAAGCCTCACAACTATAGTAGATGCACACTTGAACTCTTGGATGAACTAGGGAGAGAGGATTGATGGATGGATTCGCAAATCACTCTCTCACTAGGGCTCTTGTTCTCTTCCCACACCTCACAAGTTTCTCAGCAAATGAAATGAGCAAAGGCAGGTTGGGAAGCAAGGGATGTGGTATAAATACCCCCCCACACAGCCAGCCCACGGGCTACTGAAAACAACTTTTAAGTTGGCGACGGATGCTCCGACGCCTAGGAGACGGATGCGCCATCGCAAGTCCCAATGGCTAGTTGTTGTTCAACCTGGTAGGCGACGGACGCTCCGTTGGTTTGCGATGGACGCTGTACCCCAGCATCCGGCGCAAACTAGCTACTCTCGGGTTTCTGTCAATTAAATCGATGACGTTCCTCAGCGTCCGACGCCTAGGTGACAGACGCGTCTGTTGCAATTTGGCCCTCTCTGAACTCTCTGTACTGGCGATAGATGCTCTGGGGGCAAACCCTAGCGTCCGGCGCCAGCGTCTGACGCGACGGACAATGTCCGTTGCCCTCAGCTTCAGCGTCTGATGCCAAAAGAGTCTCTCTCAACTTCGGTTTTCTTCGCGATGAATATGGAAGTTGTTCTAGGCTATCTTACGGTCACCATAGGCTTGCTTAGAGCTAAGATTGTCAAGTGTGCACCACACCTAATTCATGAAGCTCTCCTAAGTCAAGCTACTAGTCTCAACCCCTCTTGATAGTACGGTCAAAGATCAAATAAGGCCATATCTATACTAAGTGCCCTTCATCTCCTTATGGCACTTAGACCTATAACACTAGGGTCTTCATCATGTCTCATTGAAATGTGAAACGATATCCATCTTGGGGGCTAAGTGATAACCATTAATGCCCATTCATATTGATCACTATGGCTAAGCTACGCATAGCCTCTACAAAACACACATTAGCCATAATAATCTTCATTTGTCGTTAATCACCGAAACCAATAGGGCCATGATTCTTCACATATGTCAGTTCTCACATGAATACAATGCATTTACTCATCATCAGGAAGAAATAAATAAATGGTCACCAAGATTAATCCTATTACTTATAGTATTTTTTTGGCCAATATGAACTCCCATTAGGACATTACAAATATACTCTCTCCATCCCAAATTATAAAATATTCCAAGAATCTTAAAGAGTTTAAGCATCTCAAGTTTGACCAAATTTATATGATAAGACAATAACATTTACGATGTCAACTAAGTATGCGAACACATGGTGGATAAGTACCCATGTATGTTCAGCTTTGATGATGAGTGATTGATCAACACGTGAGTGTTTCACTTTGAGTGGCTTCCCCTAACCTCTGCGAAAGCAGAAACATGTGCTTGTCTATCGGCTTATGGTGTGCGGTGCTATGCCTAGTGACAATGGTCAATGGCGTGGAGAAGGTCGAGTAGAGGCTTGCTGTGCCGATGGACTTAGAGCGGTGAAGGGCGGAAGCGGGGCTCGGACTGAGGGACCATGGGCGCCGCGGACTAGCTGTGGTGGCTAGTACCTGGCATCGGCGAGTGCGAGAAGACATGGAGGTAGACCGAGTTGACCAAGTCAAGACGGTGAACACGTGAGTCGAGCGGAGGCTCAGGGGACTCGGAGTCCGACTGGGCGAAGACAAGGTGGCCTGCGTCGGTGGTTTGGTGGTTGGGGCCTCAAAACCATCCGCGTCGGTTTCCGAGTTTGGGCCGCAAAACTCGGGTTCGGTAGCTGAGCCCAAAGCTACCAGTGGCAGGTTTCCTAGGTTTGGGCCTCAAAACCTAGGCGGATCTTCCGAGGAAGTGGGGATGGCACGTGGCGGAATCCTGGAGGTTGCGTCGAGGCGACGACAACTTCCAGCTGGAAGCGGGCCGTCCATTCAAATCGAGGAAGATATTTTCCGGAGCTTGGACAGCAATGCTTAGGCTAGGTAGTTCACTCATGTATCTAGGGGGGGTCTTTGGGAAATAGCCAAAGCTCCGTTAAATAGAGGATGAAGGGGTATCCTCATCCTCATCTCTTGCATTACTCTTTCTCCCACCTATCCCTAGGTTTTCCCTTCCCTAGCTTCTTCTTGCTTGAGATCCACCGAGTCACCGGTGTAAGAACTTTTGATTGTTGCGAGGAATCGGAGGCCGTAACCTCCGTAAGCCATTGTGGCTTCGCTTTTGTGATCGTGTTCCCCGTTTTGCTTGTGTTCTTCGCGTTTTGCTTTTTCTCCCTCTTTTCCCGAGATGATTTCTCTTTGTAGGGAGTAGCTCTTGCAAATCCGTTTTGAACCAAGTTGTGCGTAATCGTGAGGAGCTTCGTTGCACCGAAGGAATTCTCCTCAAACCTCACGAGTGCGTAGATCGGGCGTTTTGTTTATGGTTTTCTTCGTTCTTGCCCCTTTTCCCCCAAATCCTCGTTTCCCGTCAATTCTCACCAAATTGAGCGATGATTTCTTCGGGATAGCTCCTCCATAGCACTAGAAACAACTTGCCTACCAAGTTGGGTTGCTAGTGGAGATCATTTGGTTAGGATTTGGGAAGATTTGGCAGAGAGAGAATCGCTTTTCGAGGATTCTGCGTTTCTGTCGGGGGTGTCGGACGCTCCGAGGCTTTGCGTCGGACACTGGTACGTGCTGACATCAGCGTCCGTCGCCTCTCTTATCGGAGTCCTTCGGTTTTGGCGTCGGACGTTCTCCAGAGTCCATCGCGTGGTGTGCCCTATTTTGTTCTATTTTGCTCTTGGTTAGGCCGACGGACGCTCGTCCAAGCGTCCGTCGCCAAGCGTCTATCGCCTCAGCTCTTCTTCAGCTTCTATTAGGCTCTCTGGAAGGCCGACGGATGCTCGCCTAAGCGTCCGTCGCCAGCGTCTAACGCCCTTCCCTAGAGCGTCCATCGCGCTTTCTTCCAGCGTCCGTCGTCGCCCTGCTGTCCAGTGTCCGATGCCTGTCTTTTGGGCTGTTTTGCTTGGGTTCTTGCCTCTTTCTCATAGGTGTTGAGAACTCATTCTTGGGGGTTTCCGGTGAGTTTTCCTCCACTTCCAGTTGAGTACCCAGCAACTGGGTTTGGTTTTTGGGAAGAGTGGCCCGAATATTTGGAGAGAAATTTGAGGCTCCCATTCACCCCCCTCTGGTCGCCGTTCTCGGTCCTTCAAAGTGAAAGGACCTGATTGGCCTAGAGGGGGGGGGGTGAATAGGCCTGTTTAAAATCAACTTAACAATTTGCTGTCAGTTGAGGCCGGCACTGCTGGTCTATGGGCAGCAGTGCTGGTCACCAGAACAGAATGTAACACAATTCGAAATGTAAAGCTAGAATGGAAATTGTGTTTGAATAGAAACCTTCCTAGAGGTGTAGGGAACCTCTAGCACCACCTGAAAGTGGTAGCAACACACCCACCGAGTAGATCGGGTCCAAACCCTAGAAATCACCTTGCACATAATATATATCAAAGTAAAGTAACAAGCACACGGTGACACAAGGATTTGACCCGTGGTTCAGCTCGCCACCAAGGCTTGCCTATGTCCACGTTGTTGAGGTGCGCCACACAAGGCTAGCTCTTTCCTCGGTCTGAAGTCAAGGGGGTGAACCCTTAAGATGAGAGAAGTGTATTAGCAAATGATGGGTGATACAAACTTCCCTAGGCTGCCACACGAAGTAGGCAAGCTCAAGGGCAACCTCTAGCCGGCTAGGAGCAAAGCTCCAAGAGTAAAGAACTCAAACCGCCGGCCACCACGCAAACCAAATGCTTGTAGGAGTGAAGATCCGAGGGAGAAGCTTCTTCTCAAAGCTTGGAGGCTCAATCTCTCAAGAATGATTGGAATCAAAGTGGGAGAGAGGGAAAGAGCACCAAGGGAGAAGGGAGAGCAAGAAAGGAGCTTCTCTTTCTGTTCTTGCAAAGTCTGAGTATTGGAATTCTAGAACTAGCCGTTGGGGGAAGTGAGGAGGTGTTTAAGTACCCCTCACTGCCAACAGGCAGAACAAGTCACGGTAGTGCCGGCCTGGGCAGAACAACAAAGAAATGATCTTCAATAAGCTGGCTGATTTGCCCACTTTGTATGTGGAGGTGTGAAGTATATAGATATATGTTGCATTTGGTTCACTTATTGGCATGCGTGTTGAATCCCTCTTAATAGTACGACATACCTAACTCAATTTCAAAGTATAAAAGAATTTAAACTCCTTTGAGCTTGTTGCCATGCACTTTTGTAATTGGAGGGGTCCGCCAACCTGTTCATCAACCTCCTTAAGTTTAACCTGCTTGTCATACTTGTAAAGTCTCATTAGTTCACTAATTGCGTTGTCATGTCACCAAAACCCACTTAAGGCTTGATTGCACTTTCAATCTCCCCCTTTTTGATGATTGATGACAACACACTTAGAGCTTACAAAAGTGAAGTATAATCTGAGACAATGCAAGTCATGGGTAAAGGAGCTCCCCCTAAATGTGTGAATGAGAATTTGAATTTCCAAATTTGGCATGAAAAGCCAAAATTCACACATTGTAGTGAAATAGGGCCCCCCTACATCCATGGCTGCTGTGGGGTGCTGAAAAGGTGTCACAAGAATATACGTGATGCATATGAACTTGTCTCAACAAAAATCAGAGGGCTGCTGTTGAGTAGTCCGACACTGACAGACTGGAGCCCGGCACTGCCGGCCTAGCTGCAACCAGCAACCCTGCGGAAGCTCAAGCACGGCCACACAACGAGATATAAATAAAACCTAAATGCACACTAAGACAAGCATGATATATATGAGAGAGTACATGTCCACAAATGACACAAATAAAGTACTTAAGTGACAATATTACAATAAAGTAGTTTTGCATGTTGCTCTCTCATCTCTCAAACTAAAAACTGAAAAACTAAGATAACTAGCAGCTGCTCCTCCTCTGCTCCTTCATGACCGTCGAAGGTTTGTTGTACCTCCTTCACTTAGTAATTCTCCCCCTTTGGCAACAAGTCACCAAAAAGAGATAAGAACAAAGAAGAAGAGAATACAAGCTAGTCAACCTCATCCATGTCGTCCTCTCCATCATCATCTTCATCTTCATATTCCTCCTCATCATCATCTGGAGCTGAAGAGAAGTGAATACCAGGAGCTGAGGCCCTCTTGCTCAACCTCCTAGTCTGGGGCTGCTGGATCTCTTCCTCCTCCTCATCATACTCATCATCAGAATCATCACCAACATAAGTAGACTCCTCACTGTGCTGTGGTGGTGGTGTAGGAGGGGGAATCTGACTGAGGCCCTGCTCCTGTCTGAGCTGCCTGATCGTCATTGGCATAGCAGATGCCAACAAAGATATTCTTTAATAACCTGCCAAGCTTACCCTTCTTCCTGCCTTTGCTAGCTGCTCTGCTGGAAGACTCAGGTAGTCTGGGGCTGCTGCCCTGGTGCTCTCTCTGGGAGGAGTGTTCACCTCCTGAACTGCAGAAGAGTGAATGGCCTTCTCTGCTCTGAAAGGCTCATGAACTATTCTTTGTTGTAGATCCGGCCAGTCACCATCTCAATAATGAACATCAGATAAGGGGCATAGGGCAGCCCCTTCCTAGCATCATCTGATGCAATGCAAATCTCACCCCAAAGAAAACGAGCCACTGAAAATGGTGGTGCTCCACCTCTCATCCTCCTAAGCACATTCTTTGATTTAACATAGAGGTTGGAGGCAGATCCCATCTTGGGATAGAGTGTGGTCCTGAAGAGGTTGTTTAAGATATAGTACTTGCTCCTTAGACCCTTCACCAGACCATCTGCCTTATGAGACTCAATGTAAGAGAAGCAATTTCATCATTGTTCAGGCCTCTTTCATCAGTTAAGTTGAAGCATGCCCTGTCATCCTATCCAAAGCCCAGAAGGCGAGCAAATGTCACATAGTCAATTCTGTAATGCAGGCCCTCTGTCAACCAATGCATCACCAAGTTCTCCCTGTCAAGATAGTAAGTGGAGTAGAACTGGTAGATGATCTCAATGTTCCAGCCATTCTAGAAACCCATCCAGTGATACATGCCAAGCTGCCTGCACTAGTCAATGACTCTGTCAAACACAGGATCCCTCTTGAGCTCCAAGTGCTCCCAATCAACATATTTCATCTTTATGATCTTGGGTTTATCAGCTTGAAGAAGGACTGTGGTGTAATAGTCAGAATGGAAAACATTCCAAAACCTGTAATCCACACTCATGTCCTTTGGCACATCATAGGATGAAGGCCCTCTGCTCCTGGACTGTCCTCCACTGATTTTTATAGTTTACTCTGACTCTGCCAGGAGTGTCCTGAGGGTCTCTGACTAGCCCCTCCTCAGGATGCTCCACAAGTGAAAAGCATTGAAAAGACCCAAGTCTGAGGTGTCCTAGGGCACACGTCATCTCTGATTGTTCTCCCTGCCCTTTACAAAGCCTCCTCTTGAGCTATACTCTGCCTGAGATTTAACCCATCATCAGCCAAGGGAGTACGAGCCTTGGTCCTTGACCTCTTTCCCCCTCCACGACTCAATCCACCGGCGTCCATCTATGCATTTAAAAGGAGAAAAGGTTAAGTTGCTTCACTTATATAGTGACAAGAAACTCTAGTGGAGAGATTGAACCAAAATCTAGGGTCAATAGACGATTGTAAGAGCAACTGCACAGGTGCTGTCACCAGGGGCCTGGCACTGCCGGCCTTTGGGCCGCACTGCCGGCCTGATGTAGACAACACCATGGCATGCTCCATCAATCTCCATTGAAACTAGGTTTTGATCAAATCTAACTACTGGAGGTACATCACCATATATAATGCAACTACTAACAACCTAAATCTCATCTCAAAAACCGTGCATTGCATAGATCGAACCAACCTAGGGTTTCATATTATGACCTTTGAAATAGAGGGAAGGAGACGAAGAAGGTCGGGCTTGAATGAAGCTTGACGCAGGGAGGAAGATCCTCCACACCTCCTCCAATGGTAGCACCTCCAAAGGGGCAGCACTACCGGGGGGAAGAGAGGGACCTCCGGGCTCCTAGGTCTCCTTAGGGTTGAGAGAGGAGAGGGAAAGGTGTTCTGTTGGAAGGGTATGACCTAGGATGGGGTCCCCTCGGGTTGGGTGAGAAGATAAAGCAAAAACCGAGGGCTAGGACTTGGCCCGACAGGCTCGGGTCCTTTAAGTCCCGCACTGCCGGCCTTAGCCCAGCACTGCCGACACCCCGGCACTGCTGGCCTGGCCAAGCAGTGAGGCACTATGCCACTGCTATACACTATATTTATGCAATTGTGGACACATACCCCTTGCCATGTGCTAGTCAGTAAGCAAATCATCATCATACAATGACCAACACATTCAAGTTTCTTTCGAAATTGGTTTTGAAACACATAATTGAAACTTTCAAAGTTTTGCCTAAGTCGCTAGGTGTACAAACAAATGTGTGCTATAGTTCAAACCACGTTACGAGAGTCAAGTATATTCAGCTCACTACGCAAAGCACAAACCTTGTCTCATCTAGAGGCTTAGTGAAGATATCAGCTAGTTGCTTTTCGGTGCTCACATGGCGAATTGCGATATCTCCCTTTTTAATTCGTGGTCTCTCAAGAAGTGATGACGGATGTCTATGTGTTTGGTTCTAGAGTGACTAACTGAGTTGTTTGCAAGTTTGATGGCACTCTCGTTATCACACAAGAGAGGCACCTTGGTGAATTGACATCCGAAATCTTTTAAGGTTTGCCTAATCCAAAGTAGTTGAGCACAACAAGCGCCGGCTGCAACATACTCGGCCTCGGCGGTGGAAAGGGCTACACAATTTGCTTTTTAGAACTCCAAGACACTAGGGACCCTCCAAGGAATTGACACGTCCCCGAAGTGCTTTTTGGTCTACCTTGCAACCGGCGTAATCGGAATCTGAATACCCAAGTAGATCGAATTTAGAGCCCTTAGGATACCATAAGCCAAGGTTTAGGACTGAAAACTAGATATCTCAAGATTCTCTTAACGTCCACTAAGTGGCACTCTTTCGGGTTAGCTTGAAATCTAGCACACATGCACACACTAAGCATTATGTCCGGCCTAGATGCACATAAGTAAAGGAGAGAGTCGATCATGGAATGATATACCTTAATGTCCACGGATTTCCCTCCTTCATCAAGATCAAGATGTCCATTAGTTGGCATGGGAGTCTTAATTGGTTTAGCATTTGCCATGTCAAACTTTCTCAACATATCATGGGTGTACTTGGTTTGGCATAAGAAAGTCCCTTCCTTGAGTTGCTTGATTTGAAAACCGAGGAAGGACTTTAGCTCACCCATCATAGACATCTCAAATCTTTTAGTCATGATCCTACTAAACTCATCACAATAGGATTGGTTAGTACTACCAAATATTATGTCATCGACATATATTTGGCACACAAAAATATCATTATTGACTTTATGAGTGAAGAGAGTAGGATCCGCTTTGC
The DNA here is from genome assembly GCA_022036555.1 of Microstegium vimineum. NCBI lineage: Eukaryota > Viridiplantae > Streptophyta > Magnoliopsida > Poales > Poaceae > Microstegium > Microstegium vimineum. The sequence goes on along the minus strand of CM039125.1, from coordinate 18,446,374 downwards.
CTATTTCAAGCCTTGTTTGATCAAGAATTCCTTAAGGCATTCATACCATGCTCTTGGTGCTTGCTTAAGCCCATAGAGCACCTTATGGAGCTTGAAGACATGATGAGGGAACTTTGGATCTTCAAAACCCGGTGGCTGCTCAACATACACCAACTCTTGGATAGGGCCGTTGAGAAATGCACTCTTGACATCCATTTGTTGAAGCTTGAAGTCATGATGGGCAGCATAGGCCAAAGCATTCGAATTGCTTCAATCCTAGCTACCGGTGCATATGTCTCTTCAAAGTCTAGGCCCTCCACTTGAGTGAAACCCTGAGCCACCAATCTTGCCTTGTTCCTTGTCACCACGCCTACTCATCTTGCTTGTTGCGGAAGACCCATTTGGTTCCAATCACATTGGTATTTGGTCTTTCCACAAGTGACTAAACCTTGTTCCTTTCAAAGCTATTTAGCTCTTCTTGCATAGCCATCACACAATCCGGATCATCTAGAGCTTGCTCAACCTTGAGGGGTTCCAAAGAGGAGACAAAAGAGTAAAATTGACAAAAATTTGCCAAATGTGAACGAGTAGTTACCCCCCTTCGGAGACTCCCAAGTATATGTCGATGGGATGATCCTTTTGAATTGTTTGCCTTAATCTTGGGTGTTCTGTGACTTCTTTTTGATTAGCTTGGTCATCATACTCATTCTCTTCAAATATTGGTTGTAGGTTCCTTGGAGTAGCAGGAGAGGGTTAGCTGCTGCCTGTCTGCCTGGTCCGACAGTACCGGCCTCTGGCCCGGCAGTGCCGGCCACAGGGGTAGAGCCCTGACCAGGGAGCACTACAGGCTCTTCTTCATCAGTCTTGGGGCAGTAGCTTCTTCTCCTTGAGGTTCCACATCTATGGCCTGAGCTTCTTGTGGCCTAATATCACCAATAGCCATATTCTTGATTGCTTCACATGGTGGTTCCTCATTACCTACAATCACTTGATCAATTTGCTCTACTTGAGAGCCATTAGATTCATCAAATGTCACGTCTATTGTGATTTCAATTTTCCCTAAGGTCTTGTTGAATACACGATAGGCATGTTCATTTGATCCATAGCCAAGAATAAAACCTTCATCAACTTTAGGTGCAAACTTAGAGGTTTTGGGTTTCTTATTAAGTATGAAACACTTGCACCCAAAAACTACACCTTTGGTTTGTTATCGGTTAGGAGTTCATATGAAGTTCTTCTTCAAGATTTTGTGTAGATAGAGCCAGTTGATGGCATGGCAAGCGGTGTTGACGGTTTCGGCCCAAAAGATATCCGAAGTCTTGTACTCATCTAGCATTGTCCTTGCCATGTCAATGAGTGTCCGTTCTTCCTCTCTACTACAACCATTTTGTTGAGGGGTGTATGGAACTGAAAACTCATGCTTGATGCCCTCATCATCAAGAAACTCCTCCACTTGAGTGTTCTTGAATTCGGTTCTATTGTCACTACGAACTTTCTTGATTTGGAAACCGAATGCTCTTTGTGCTCTTCTAATGAAGGTTTTCACCTTATCTTGCACTTGTGCCTTATCATACATGAAAAACACCCAAGTGAAACGAGTAAAGTCATCAACAATAACTAAACCATGTTTGTTACCGCCAATGCTTATGTAGGCCACCGGTCCAAAGAGATCCATGTGAATTAGCTCCAATGGTTGCTTGGTGGAGACAATGCTCTTTGGTGGATGAGGTGCACCTACTTGCTTTCCGGCTTGGCAAGCGCTACAAATTCTATCCTTCTCAAAATGAACATTGGTTAGTCCAAGAATGTGTTCATCTTTTAGGAGTTTGGCCAAGTTCCTCATCCCAACATGAGCTAGTCGACGATGCCATAGCCAACCCATGCTAGATTTTGCCACTAAATAAGTCTCAAGCTTAGTCTTACTATTGTTGAAATCAACTAGGTAAAGCTTGCCCTTCAAACGACCCGTAAAGAAAATAGAGGAATCCTCCCTCTTAAAGACGTCCACACCCTTATCCGTAAAGAGAAAATTGAAGCCCATCTCACATAATTGAGAAACGGACAACAAATTGTAACTCAACGAATTCACATGTATACATTTGAGATGGAATAATCAAGAGTAATGTTGACACCGTTTTTCGGCACGTGGTAAAAAGAGCTAAGACTTATATTGATCGGCAGCCGTTTTCCATCGACATCGGTAAGTCATAGAAACAGTATTGCCGATGGAGGTAAAAGCTGTAAAAAGGGGTAAGGGTGTTACCGATGGAAGCTGGGCGCTTCAGATTTTGCGATGGAGTTGGGTGGCTCTTGCCGATAAGAATTGATTGGTGAAGTTAAGTCACCAGAATTGCAAAGTTGCCGATGCCGATTGCCGATGAAGAGTGCCGATGGATACAGGGTGATGTGGCGGTTGACGTCAGCAGAAGATGGCCGGTGGCGAAAGAAGAAAGTCGCGGATTGAAGGACTCTGCCGATGAAAAGTTTTCATCGAAGGAAGGATATAAGGAAACTGGTGATTTTATACCATATTGTTATAGTAGTTTGAGTCCGATTCTTGCACGAGTCGTTTGTTTCCTTTGAAATAGAGGTGTCTATTTAGGAAAATAATATTGTTATTTGGGTCCGACTCCTGCGCGAGTTTGTTATTACCTTAAAGTTAGGGGTTTTGTTTAGGGAAGTTTCGAGTCGTGTCTTTGTACAACTCTCCATGCGGGAGTATAAATATGTGCCCAAGGGCTGCGTGAATAATCAATCCAATCAAACACAAATCAATTTACTCTTATTCTATTTTATCACAATTTACCCTTTATCGCATTAGTCTTAGTTTATCTACGAGTTTTTCAAGCTTCGACGGGCTGCATCACCTTGATCTTCGTCAAACTCTTGTAAGTTTCCGCGTGGAGTACCTCTGAGCTTTGACATTCGGGCGCATCGCTGTTGTCTCGCTCAGCTCTGCTCTAGTTATCCTGATCAAGTCTGAGTCCTGACATCCGGGCGTATCGCCGTTGTCTTGTTCAGATCTTGTTCTAGTTATTGTCCTTGCCGATTAATTGGTCAAATCGACTGGCACACCCTGGATATCGAATTTTCGAGTAATGGCCCGAGATGTTCGCAGATCCTAACGCTTTTTGTGTCAACACCTCTTTTGGCACACCCGGTGGGACCAATTTTTACATCTATCATGGGTGATAACTCCGACGTTAACCAGAGGAACGTCATCGAAGTCTCCGAGGCCGATCTTAAAGATGATCAGAGGCTGGCAATGGAGCAGGCTATGGAGGAATACAAACAGTTGTATCTCAAATCCTTCAGCCTAAGCAGGAGCGGCGAAGCAATCCAAAAGCAAGATCCACCGTTGCCACGGCAGGTCACAGTACGATGCCAATCTTGGTAAGTTACAAGAGTGGTTAATTCTGCTTTAAGTCAAGCATTAATTAGCCACTCCAGCGTGTTGTCCAATACTATCTACAATGCTGTTATGCAATCATTCAAAGAAGGACATGCACCTCAATATGTTGGTCCAGCGTATCATCAACCTGGATCGACATCCATGAACCCATCAGCGGCTCCAATGACATCCTCTACTCCTGTGGATCCGTCTGCCGATGTGGATACGCCGCCAAGACCGAGTCCTGAAAGCGTCACCAAGCTTAATGCAGATCCAGTGGCGTCGACAATGTCAGGGCCTGCTCTCCAGAATCATCCAGCGCCTGCCAACTGGTGGGGTTTTCGGTATGTCTTCAGATCCATCTGCTGGTTCTAATCTGGTGCAGGGAGATAGTTCAGCTTGGAAGGGCTCTATGGCATCAACAATGCAAGCCCAGCCGATGGCCCCCATGATGCATTACTCTACGCCCTCTCCAACTGTACAAGTGCCATCAGAAGATTTCCAAGTGATTCTAAAATACCTCTGATGCCACCATCGGCAAGCTCTGTGCCGATGCAACACAGTATGGCAACTGGAAGTCAACCTCTGGTGGTAAACCCTCAAGTGGAGTGCTGGCACATCAAGGTAACCAATTTGCTGATTACTCTAAGGTGCAGGAGCAGCAGATGCTAGTTAGCTATCAACCATCGGTAAGTCACATGCCGATGACTTATAATCCTGGATGGGCTAATCATCCGCCAGCTCAACAACCTGGTATGATAATGTATCAATACGGAAGTCCAGCAAACACTCAGAGTGGACCATCGGTACAACAACCGATGAATATGATGACTCAACCTAATCTACTAAGTGTGCAAAATTATCCATCGGTAAGTCGCCCGATGCATAACGTCCAGATGACTGGTGCCGCGCCCATGCCAACTACTCCGCATTTCTACCAAGACCTGAAGAGGCGCGTCAGGCCGACTCCACCAGTCAACAACCAGGCAATGAGTCAGCAAGAGCAGGATGCTATTGGACCGATAAGATAGCCGAAGTGATGAAAGAACAATTTGGCATTAAACCCAAGGTTAACACATATTCTTATCGGACACCATATCCTCCTGCATATGACTTAATTCCTCTCCAAAATCGGTACAAAAGTGCCTGATTTTACTAAGTTCTCTGGCCAAGATGACACTCAACGATGGGCCCTAAAACCCACTTCTTTTTCGGGGGGGAAGAATTTTGCCAGCAGAAGGAACTCGGGTTTTGAGGTTGTTTCTCTCCTTTTTCGGTTCGGAATTCACAGGGTTCATTCACCCCCTCAAAAAACCCCGTGTTTATTGGGCCTTAGAAAAAAAATTTCCAAAAGTTTTTTTCAGGTGAAAAAGGGGAGAAGCTTACCTTTGGGTTTTTAAGTTGGGGAAAACGCAATGACGAATGGTAGAAAATTTTTTTTAAAAGGGTCGAGACGAAAAGAATAAGTGCTCCGGGGGGGGTACTTGATGATCGACAACTCCCCGGTTTTGGATTTTACGGACTACTGCCGCAAAAAAAGATAAGTGGGGTTTTCCCAAAAAAATTTTGGGGAAAGTTAAGTCATCTGGTCCCAAAGGTTCCCCGATAAGGGGGTTTAAAAAAAACCTTTAAACCCAAAAAAAAAGGGAATTGGAAAAATAAGGGTGACCCTCGGGCAAGAAGGGTTCTGGATCAGAAAAAGAGTAAGATCGGTGGGGCCGGGGGTTGTGGGGTTTTAAAAAAATTTTTGTCTTGTCCTTTGGGGCCAAAAAAACCCAAAAGGTTTCCCCACCTTTGCATCCCAAGGCCCCGGTAGGTTTTTGATTTTTCTTAAAAAAGGGGGGAAAATCAAGTTGCCGCCCAACCCCAAGTTTTAAAAGGCCCCGAAAAAAAAAAAAAAGATCAGGTTGCAAGTGGCACAATGCAACTTCACACACCCCCAATGCCTGAGGTTTCGGGAAAACTTTTTAAACCCGGGTTTAAAATTTTGGAAAAATCGTTTGTAAATTAAAAACCCCAAAAAACCGGGGAATAATTTTGGTAAACCCCCCTTTCCCCAAAATTATGGTGGGATGGGGGGAAAAACCCAAAAAGTGTCCCCGGGGGAATTTTGCCAGGAAGAATAAAATGGGGGACCAAAATCTAAGGGCTGAGGCGACAAAGGGAGGTTTGGGGGTGAAAAGAAAGGGCAAGGAGTTGCCACAAAAAAACCCCTCCAAAAGGGGGCCCCCTGGTGTTAAAATCCCGCAGGGGAGGCCAAGGAAAAAAGCGTTTGGCCCAAAATTCAAAATGAACGTATCGCAGGAAGAAAAGGGGCCCCCCAAAATGGCTTCGGAATGGGAACACTAGAAGTCCCCCTTCTTCGCTCATTTGGGGGGAAAAAGGCCCTCCTTTTATGCCGAAATTTTTCCCAAATGAAAGGGGGGCCCCCCCCCACCCCCTTTTCTTTGGGAAAAAGAAAACCTTTTTTTGGGTTGAGGGACCCGGGGCCCCCCCAAAACCCCCCCCAGAAAAAGGGTTTTAGCACTTGGCCGAGGGGGGGCAAGCCCGGGCGCGGTGACGGGTTTTTGGGAAAAGGATGTCGATCAAGAGGGCTTGAGGAGGGGAAAACGCAAAAGGGGGGCCTGAAAAAGTTTTTTCCAAAGGAGACCCAAAACCCCGGGAGTTTTTGCCGACCCCAAAACAAGGGGGGGGCCGACCAGCCTGTTTGGAAAACCAAGCTTCCAAAAGTGGTGTTTTAAGGGTCTGACCAAGCCCCCAAGAAAAGGGAATTCAGGGGCCCGCCAGAATGACTTTTTTTAAATGAAAAATTTAAAAAGGGGGGAAAAGTAGTGGAGGCAAAAGGCAAGGACAGGGCCCCCATCGACAGAAATTTTATGGTTTTTATATTGGATGGGTTTTTGGCATTGCCAGTGTGATAAATTTTGGACCTGTGAAAGGGCCCCCAATTGGTCCTAGCCCCAAAGGCCCCCCTGTTTTGAGAGCTGCGATGATGAAAGGGGGCATTTGAGGGCCTTGTTTTAAAGGCAAGGTGGTTTGGGAAAAAAACCCTGACAAAGATGCTGGTAGTTTGGGGGGGGGTTTAAAAAAAAATATAAGGGGCCCTTGTCATTTTAAAAAAGTTGGGAAAGGAACCCCAAAATTTAGTAAAAAAAAAAATTTAATTTTGGATTTGGGAAAGGGTGTGTCCCGGGGGATGGGAGCCGTATGTGTTGAGTTTACCATCGGCATTTTAAAATTTTTCCAAAAAACGTTTTTCGTGTCAGTGGCAAGGGCCCTTCCCCTTGGGGTCCCAGAGGGATTGGACCCTTTCCCCCAAATTTTTTTTGCCCTTTTTTATTTTTGCATAGAGTCTTTTTCCCGTGGATTGGGGAAAAAAATTAAAAAGGGCCGAAGTAAAAAACCCCCTTAAAAGTTGCTCGGCGGGGAAAAAAATACTTATGAGCAAACCCCGATGCTTTTGGTGAAGCGGGGGGGGCCCCGGGGTTCCCCCAAATTTCCCCATTACCGTTTTATCGACCCCAAGGGGTGGTTTTCCCGAAGAAGAGTTTTAATGGATCAGTTCGTTTAGGGTGGAAAAGGGGGAAGGGGGGTTCAGGGCCCCAATGTTTACCCCGAGTTTTGCCCCTCGGCGATGGTGTAAAATGGGCCCCAAAATTTTTTAGGGTAATTTTTGTTCCCAAAAGTAAAAACAATTAACGTTTTTTGAAGAAATATAAAGATTGTTTTTTTGGGTTTTTTTAAAAAAGATCCCCGGTTTTTGTTTTGATCGATGTTGAACATGGGGGTTTCCTTTTTTTTTTTCCCAAACCCCCTTTGGAAAAATTGCCCCGTCGATGAAAACCTACTATTCAAAACCCCCCTCAGATGAGTTAAAAGAAAACAAAGCTGGAAAAATTTGGCAATGTCGTTGCCGAATGGATTTCTAATGGGTTCCCCGTGTATAAAAAGGGAAAAAAAAATTTTTTTTTTTTGTTTGTTTCCCGGAATCTAACAAGGCTAGCCAATGGATTTTTAAACCCCTTTTCCCCTTGCCCCTTTTTTGATTGATGTGTTTTCGGGGGTCAAATCATTGTTCCCTGGATGGAAAAGTGGGGGAAATAAAAAATTTTTATGGCTAAAAAAAATTTTAAAAATGCTTTCAGGTCGGTTTTTTGTCGGTTTATTTAAAAAAAGGGTTGCCCCCCCTTTTGGGGGGTTGAAGAATCCCCGGGGTTTAAATTTCAGAGGCGATAAAAATTTATCTTTCAAAATTTTTTTATCAGCTTTTTTGTCGAAATTACATTGATGATGTGGGGTTTAAGTCGGGGGAAAAAATTTTTCGAAGCATTTCCCCATTTGGGAAAAAAAACCTTAAAAAAAAAAGGGAAATTTGGGTCTAAAATTTGGGAAACCTAATAAATTTTTGGGTTTTTGGGGTATCGGGGGTTTTAATTTTGGGGTTTTCTTTGGTGCATCAAAGGGCATCGGATCGGCGGGGGAAAACCATTGATGAAATTTAAAAAGGGGGTTGCCCCACAAATAAGATGGCTCCCCCCCTTTTTATCGGCGTTAAAATTTTATTGAGATTTTATCCAACTTTTGGGGGTAATTTTTAAATTTTTTTGGTCCTTTTTAAAAAGTGAAAGACGAAAAATAGTTTAAAGGAAAAAGAAAAAAAAAGTTAGCTTGGAGGAGCCCCAAAAAAATTTTTGGAAAAACCCCCAAAAGTTTGGTTCCAAAACCCCCCCCGGGTGCCTTTCAGTTTAATTTGTTTGTCGATGATAGTGTTGTGGATCGCCTTTTTCAGAATTTGAAGGGAAAAGGAACTTTTGAATTTTTTTTTGCCCCAAAGGTTGGTAGATGGGGAAAAAACCCGGTATTCGGCCAAAAAAGGGATTGTTTTTTATGTTTTATTTCTCTTAAAATTAATTGGGTTTTTTTTTGGGGCGGTGAACCCCCTGTTTTTTTCCCAAAAGGGGGATGGGGGTTTGGTATTGTTTTTCGACCCCGTTTTGAGTGGGAGAAACGGGAAATGGTTTGGCCCTTTCGGGGGTTTGTTAAAAGGTTTTATTTTTGGGTTTAAGGGCCCCAAAAGGTCAAGAAAAGGCCGTTTTTTTTTCAAAAAATTTTGCAATCGGTTTAAAAAACCTCTAAGAGATTGTTTTGGATTTTTCTTTAAGGATCTCCGTGCAAGGGGTTTTGGGGTTTTTCGTATTCTCAAATTTCCCCCCCGAGGACGGAAGTACGAGATTTTTTTTGCCGATTTTTCCCCTACTTCAAAAACCAACCCCGGAAAAGTACCAGTTTTTAACAAAAGGGGTTGGGGGGAAATTTACTCAGGGAGGTCGTGCCGTTGGTTGGGAATTTGGGGTTTTTTCTTTTAAAATTTAAACCCAATTTTTTGGGACTTTGAATGCGAAGTGAAATTTGGTTGATTGCAACCATGAAATGTTTACGATTTTTAAAAAGGTTTAAAAAGAGTATCCCTTTGGGGGTTTCCCCAGATTGATAATGAGGGGCCCAAAAATCGGTTAGCCCAGTGGCTTCGGTATCAGCCTTTTTAAAAAGTCACCCCCCCCCGGTTTTCCGGTTGCGATGATGGAAAAAGGGGGAGATCGCCGTTTCCCCAAAAGAGATCCATTAAAAGGTTTAAAAGGGGGTTTAAGGGGGTTCCCCCGGGCCCCCCCAAGTTTGTCCCCCCTTGTGAAAATTGTATTATCGGCCCTTTTAAAAGGGTTTTGTTAGATGCCTTAGTAAAAAGGAATCAAAGGAGTTGAGGGGGAAAACCCCAAGGTGGGGTTTTGGGGGCCCCTAAAAAAATTTTTAGGGGAATGTATGATTAGGGGGGAAGGATTTTTTGGGGAAATTCTTGAAGATTCTTAATTTTTTTTTAAAGGGTGTCAGGTTTTCAGAAAGTTTGGTAATGTACACGGACACCGGGGATCGGAAAAAAACCCCAAATTTTAAATTTTGGGCCTTTTTTGAGGATGGGTTTTGATTTTCATCGGAAATTTTTTCCCCCCTCGATTTTAAGGGGAAAAGTTTATATCGTTTTTTCCGTTTTTTCACGAAGTGGGTTGAGGCCCCCTTCTTTTAAAGAAGGAACCCCCGGAACCCCCGGGGGATTTCGTAAAAGAACACTTTTTTTACGATTCGGTATTCCCCCAAAATATTACTCCCCTTTTAAGGAACTATGCCCCTGGGAAAAGGGGTTTTATAAATTTGTTTTCTGTAGGGGTTTTAAGTATTGAATTTTTCCCCTTTTTATGCTCAAGTAAAGTCAGCCTAAAACCACAATTTTAAAAGGGGTTACCCCGCTTTTTCAAACGAAGTTTTAAAAAGAACCCTAAAAAAGTGTGGGTTTAAAAAAAGCACTATGGTTGTATCGGATGGTTTCCCTGGTGAAAAACCCAAAGGGTTTTGCCGAAAAAATTGGGGGGGGACAGTGGGTTTTCCCCCTTTTGGGGAAAAATTAAAAAATGGTTTAGGCGATTATCTTTTCAAGATAAAATTTAGGAAAAGATAAAATTTGCTACTCTTATGAAAAATGATTTTTGGGAAAATTTTGCGGTCATCGGTTGGGGCCCCCTGACCCCCCCTTGAAGAAAAAAAGAAAAGGGGGGTTTTTTAAGGGGTATGATAAAAAGGGAAGGGGAAAAAATTTTTCAGGGGGGTTTGGTGGGAAAAACTGATTCTCCGTTTGGGGCTAAAAAATCAAAAATTTGGAAAAAGGGGGTTCCCCAAAAAAATTTTTTTTTGGGAAGGTCCTTATGGATAAAATAATTGCCCCTGGAAAAATTTTTTTAAAAAATCTCGAAGGGGTTTTTTTCTCTGAGCGACCCCCGGTAAAAACTTGAAAAATTTATTTTGTTTTTGAAAGGATGCATAAAATGCTCAGTTGGTCCCCCTTTTGGAAAAAATTTTTTTTAAGCATCGGAAAAATTGTACTGACTTTAATTTCGGGGAAAAAAATCAAGTTCTTTATTTTAAAAATTTCCCCATATGGGGAATTGAATTTTTTTACAATAAGGATTGGATGGTTGGATTTTTGCCGCAGGTGAATTTGCTTTTATTTCCCCATTTTCCCTTGGGGGATCGGCGGGGGGCAGACCTTCGCTGACTTGATTTCTTTTCAAAGTGATAGTTGGGGGGGGCCTTTTGCTGTCTCTTTCTTGTTGCAAACCCTTTAAAATTGGAAAAGGGTTTTGTTGGGTTTTCTTTGGTGACGTGAAAAGGCTTTTTTTTTCCCTTCTTAATTCGGCCCCCCAATTTTCTTCCCCCCTTTCCCCGATAGGTGAATTATCTTTTGCTCGGATTAGGTCGGGGGTTTCCCCCTTGGGCCCCGATGTTCTTATGTTTCCCCCTTGGGAAAATTTTGCTTAAATTTTAAGCTTTTTTTGGGGAAAGTTTGGGTTTTTGGAGTTTTTCCAAAGGGCAATGTGGTGTAAGGGCCCTTTTGGTATTGGGTTGGTGGTTTAAAAGGGGCTGTTTTGGAGGAGAATTTTTCTTTTGGGGCAGACGGGGGGGCCTTGGAAAATGTCTTTGAAAGCCCCCCTTTTTTTAAAATGGTTTGGCCGAGTGGGAGGGGGTTTTTTTGCGCAGGGAGAGCAGTGCTTCAAGTTAATTTTTTGCCCCCCCCGGGTTAGGGCTGGAGCGGGTTTTTTTCTTCGTCCTCATCTTCATCGGGAAAATTTGAGGGGGAAAAGGGGGAGAATAATTTTTTTTGCTGGAGAAAAAACCCCCGGGGTTTTTCATCTTCGGCAGGGGGTTGCCGGGGGAAAGAAAACCAAGCTATGGGAGAGTCTTGGGCCTGAAAGGGAAGATTTTAAAAAATTTTGTGGGGAATCAAAAAGTTATGCTACAAGTTTTTGGAAAAACCGAAACTTTTTAAAAGCGGAATTTTTTCCCCGGGGACTTGGCACCCCGGAGGTTTTAGGGGCCTCCCCCTGAATCGGCAGCATTTCCCCGATTGAGCGAGCTTTTTTGGGAAAAAGAAGCAAGTTGACGCTTTTGGTGCGGTTTTGGGGCTTTTGCTAGTGTTTTTTTCCACTGTGGGGTGGCTCCTTTTTTTTTGGTGGCGACCCGTTCTCTCATCGGGGGAAAATTTGGTTGGTGAAGGTGTCTTTTGCCTTTTGTTCCCCCCGCTTTTCCCCAGCAGTTTGGGGGAAATTTTCCTGATCGGAAAATAGGGGTCCAGTGGATGATGGGGGATGGAGGATGAGGGTTTTTGCTTTTTGATGCGTCGGGGGGATGGGGTGGCTCGCCTCAAGAGTTTCTTCCTTGGTGCACCCGGGGGGAGAGCAAGTCTATTTTGGTGAAGCCTGGGGGGCTGGGAAAAGAGGAGTTGGGGATGCTTGTATTTTTGGAGAGTGCCAATGACCCTTTGCCTAAAAATTTTTTTAAAAGATTTTAAAAAAAAGGGGAAAATTGTCGCCGATGGTTTTTTTTGTCGGAAAAAGTGAAGTTTTAAAATTTACTGAAAAAGGGCCCTTTTTTCAAGGGCCGGAGCAGGCACCCAAAAGTAGCCATGGTTTTTGCAGGCGTCGGTTGGGCTTGAGAGTTAAAAATTTGGGGGAATAAAAGGGGGCCAGGGGGGGGGGGGGGTTTTTTTGCCGAGGTGTACAGGGTCATCCCTCGAAGGTTGAAAGGTTTGCCACCTTTTCCTTTTAAAGGGGTCGGATCTTTTAATTGTTAAGCAAAAGGGGGGTCGGGGGCGATGATAAGAAAAAGTAATGGGGGAATTTTCTTGGGTAAAAAAATTAGCAAACTGGGAAAAAGATGTGTTTTGGGATAAAACATATCCCCTTTTGTGTGTGTTTTACTTGGAAAAAATTTTTTTATCCCCAAATTCCCCTTTCCACCAAAATTTTTTTCTTTTTTTGAGGGGAAAGGGTGTTGGTACCCGGAGGATAAGTTTTATCTGAAGTTCCTTTTTTTGGGGGGGGTTTACGACTTTTTTCAGTTAGGGTTGCAGATGATTGCCTTGGTTTTTCCCCTTGGAGAAAACAGACCCCTTTATCGGCGTTGGCCCCAATGTGTTGTCTTGCTGCTGTGCTGGCAAAAAAAAATCAAGGGGCAAAAAGGGTTTTTCCCCGTTCGAAAATTTAAAAAAAATGTCGGGGAAATTTTCGGTTTTTAAATTTTCCCCCCATTTGGGAAAAATTTCCCAAACGGAAGGGGTTGATAGAAAAGGGAATCGGTTGTCCAATTAATTTTGGCCCCCGAGTCGTTCTGATGCAGGGATTCTGTTTTTTAAAATTTGGAAAAAACATGCCAAACTGCCTCCCCTCGGCATGGTTTTTTGGTAGCACTATGATGGGGTTCCCCCAAATTTGGGGGGAGGGACGAGTTGGTTTGTCATCCCCAAAATTTTTAAAAATTTCCCCTTTGCCCCCTTTGGGGAAATTTTTTGGTTTTTAAAGGTTTTAAAAAGGGGAAAAACCCCTTTTAAAATGGTGCATTTAACCACAGGGGTTTTTAAACCCCGGGGGGCCCCAAGGTTTCCCCAGGGCTCCCTTTTGCAAAGTTCGGGGGCATTTTGGGGGGCAGGAGGGGGTATTTTTTTCCCCACCCCAAAAAATTTTGGCCCCAGAGGGAGTCTTGTTCCATCGGCTAGGAGTTTGCTGGGGGTACTTTTTGGTCGGGGCGACTGTTTTGCCAAAAGAAAAATTTTCCAACCACATGTTCAGAAAAATGGCTTGCTCTCTTTGTCCTATGTTTCCAGTCTTTTGGTTTCCTGGTGAAAGCCGGTCCACCCGTGATTTTTCGATTTGTTCACTTTTTACTCGGCTTTCTGTTAAAACAGAATAAAAGGTATTCAGGAGGAGACACAAAGACCAGTAACATATGCACATCGGCAAGGGTAGGAGTGGTGGGTCCTTGCTGAATGAAAGGAAATTTGTTTGTCAGCCAGAGGTGGAGGGTGCTTCCATGTTCCGTTTTTCTCCATATCGGCAATGGAGGCCTAATGCACTGATCCGCCTGCGCTCTGCCAGTAAATTGCTTGTGTTCTAATGCCCTAATGGTCCCAGTTTTTTTCCACCCTTGGTGGGCTTTGGGTTTATGAACGGAAGGCGCCTTCCATAACCCTAAATTGAAAACCTCGGATTTGAAGGGGTTTCGGTTCGTTTGGCTTTTGTCAAATTTGTTGGGTCTGGATTTCCCATTGGGCCAAACAGTTGAAGTTTGGATGCTCAAGAGGGTTTACAACTTTGTTTTCAGTTTAGGTTTTAAAAAAAAGAAAAAGGGGAATCAAAGAAAGAAAGAGGAAAAATTCGGGATTAAATAGGGGGACAAGGAACATGCAAAGAGAGGTAAGGAAGAAATTGGATTTCCCCTTTGGGGGTTGTCGACGTGGTTCGCCATTGGAAGAAGGGGATTTCTTGGGTTCGTTACTTGGCCTTTGGGAGGTATGTTGTTGAGTTTGAGAAGATGTTCTTCGGAGTAGGCGCCGGGTGAAGCCCGGAGGCAGGTGAAAAGTGAAGAAGGCCCGGTTAGAAAGTAAGTTGGACGTGGAAACTTTTAAAAGACCTAGGTCAGGTGTATTTTGAATTTTTTTGTTCGTATTTTACAGGGATGTGGAGGGCCCCCGGTGGGGGCGCGATAATCAAAGAGATATGATTGATTTTGCAAACTATTTCGGGTTTTATTAAATAAATTACGGTTCTGGGCCCGGGGAGACGGGAAGTTGGGCAGTTTCTGGAAGGAACAAACTACAGTGGAGAAATTTCGGCGCTTTTAAAATATTTTTAACTCCGAAATTGGGGGGGCATGTGTTGACCCGTTTTTTCGGACGTGTCAAAAGAGCTAAGACTTAATTGTCGGCGCCTTTTCCACCGGCATCGGTAAGTCATGAACAGTATTGCCGTTGGGGTAAAAGTGTAAAAAGGGGTAAGGGTTTTTACCAAAATGGAAGTGGGCGCTTCAAAATTTTTTGCCGATGGGGTTGGGTGGTCTTGCCGATAAGAATTGATTGGTGAAGTTAAGTCACCAGAATTGCAAAGTTGCCGATCCCGATTGCCGATGAAGAGCGCCGATGGATACAGGGTGTGTGGCGGGCGTCGCGGGAAGATGGGGGGGTGGCGAAAGAAGAAAGTCGCGGATTGAAGGACTCTGCCGATGAAAGTTTTTCATCGAAGAAAGGATATAAAAGGAAACGGGGGTTTTTTACCAATTTTTTATAGTTAGTTGAGTCCGATTCTTGCCGAGTCATTTGTTTCTTTGAAATTGAGGTGTCTATTTAGGAAAATAATATTTTATTTGGGTCCGATCCTGCCGAGTTTGTTATTTCCTTAAAGTTAGGGGTTTTGTTTAGGGAAGTTTTGAGTTTGTCTTTGTCAACTCTCAAGGGGGGAGTATAAATATGGGCCCAAGGGCGCGTGATAATCAATCCAATCAAACACAAATCAATTTATGTTATTTATTTTTTCACAATTTACCCTTTATGCATTAGTTTGTTTATCTCGGTTCTTCAAGCTTTGCCCGGGGTGCTTTCCCCTTTACTCCGTTTCAAACTCTTGTAAGTTCCGCGTTTGGGGTACCTCTGAGCTTTGGGCATGGGCGCTCGCTTGTCTCGCTCAGTTCTGCTTATGATCCTGATCAAGTCTGAGTCCTGACATCCGGGGTATCGCCCATTGTCTTGTTTACTTTGTTTGTTATGTCCTTGTCGATTAATGGTCCAAAATGATGGCACCCGGGATATCGAATTTCGTGTAATAGCCGAGGTTTTTCGAGATCCTAAGCTTTTTGGGTCAACAAGTAATTTGCAATTTCCAAGTCCCTTTACTTCCCCTTTTGGTTGTCACCAAAGAGTTTTCTCCCTTGCATTTGAATTTTGGGGAATATGATTTAAAAAAACTTTCTCCTTTCTTGGTCATTTGATTTGTACATCGTATCAAGCACCCCCTTTTACCACCGGAGGGGTATGCCTACAAAACAAATTAGTTCCTAGTTTAGGTCCCCAATCAATCTTGGGCCCTTGCTGTTAGTCACAAAATTTGGGAACCCCAATTTCATGCTTCTTTTTAATGTTTTCAATCACCCAAAAACTCTGCAATGAATTCCCAAAGGTCATTGCTTTCACATGAGCTGAGGCAAATTCCTTGAGGTGACCTTGTCTGGGTTGTATGAATTATTTTTGGTCACCCAGAATTGAGTTCTTGGGTTTTGAGAAACCTGTTTTGCTGGGGGCATCCTCTTGGCACGGACTTTGGTTGGTTTTGGTAGGTGAAGCATTGGTACTTCCCTTTCTTGGGGCGCCGGGGCACTGCGGAACCTCAGGTCCAGAAAGAGCTGCTTGTTGGGCGGTTATTGCACCAATGCTTCCCTTTTCTAAAAACTTGACACATTCAATGCCTTTGCCCCCCCATTTTTTTACCATTGGTTTTCCCCTCCTTGTGGGTGACAAGCCCATCTTTGTTTGATGGATGCCTTCCATCCTTGTTTTGGATCTTCTTTGGCTCAACTTTGTTTTTCTTTCCCTTCTTTAAAACTGGGGATGACATTGTTGGCCTTGCTATTTTTTCTTCATAGCCTCCATGTTGGCAAGGTTAGGGGGAATAGGCATTCATACCCATTATTATAGCATTTTCCACAAACCTTGATAGTGGTTGGAGAAGAAAGCATCATTTGATTTAGAAGTTTGGGATTTTGCCCTCCCAAAAAAGAGGTTTTGTGCCTCAAGTCTTGTGTTTTTTAAAACCTAAGCCACAATACTTTTGCTTAAAGGTCACCACACTCTTTTTGTGGAGCATGGGGTTTCTTTCCTTGGCCAAAGTTTTTTGTCAAAGAGTTTACCCCTCCTTTCTAATTCAAGGGCTTCCTTCCTAGAATTTTAAAGTTCCTTTGTTTAATAAGAGTTTTTCTCTAGATGTTTGCTCAGCCTTTGGTTGCCTTAATTCATCCAATATTTTTGCAATGAATGGGTTGGTCTTAGGATCCATTTTTTTTAGTTATTTCATTTATTTCTTCCTTGATTCTCTTCCTAGAGTGTACTAGAATCATTTCTGAGATGTCTTTGGGGGGGGGAGGTTTTTGGATTTGGGTTTTTTTTACCTTCTCACCCTTTGCCTGAGAAAAATGTGGGGGGAATTCTTTCATCATCGGACAGGGGTTGTTGAAGGTCTTGGTGAAGTGGAGGCTTGTGAATAGAAATTTTTTGCCTTTCTCCCATTTCATTTTTGTTCCTCCGATGGTCCCACTATGCCCAATGTGTGCTTCACCCCAATAATCCCCTTGCCTTTCTTGTAGTCACCCTTGTTTTCTCTTTCCCTTTTTGCCAAATTTTTATTTCCTTCTTGTTTGGGCAATCGGCAATGAAGTGTTCAGTTACCAAATCTAAAGAAGTTCTTGATTTCTTGATTGGAAATTTTCCTTTCTGGTTTGTACCATTGTTCTTTATGCCTTGTTGAATCTTCTTAGGGAATAGGGACTTTCATTATGTTATCCTCTTTTTTCACCTTCATTTCACCATCCCCTTGTGTTGGGGTTCGGGTTGTTGCTTGATGGCCTTGGTTTCTTGGCTTTGCTTGGGAGGGTTTGTTGCTTTTTGGAACAGTTGGGGCTGCTTTTTCCTTGTGCTTTGTTTGCCTTGAGACCCAAATCCTTGACCCTTCTGCCCTCCAACCCTTGCTTGCATCTCCCCAAAGGGTCTTCCTTCTTGTGTTTTTTCCCCTTTGAAGATCAAAGTGTTGATCCTTCCAAGCACACCCTTGGTGGGGTACTCAAATCTCTTCTTATCTCTTTTCAATGTCCCAAGGTTCTTTCCTTGGGGGGGTTAGGCTTCGCATAATCTTGAAAAACCTTGTGATCATTGCCTCTTCCCACAAGGCCTCAAATTCTTCCAACCTTTTGGTCATCAATTATCAAACATCTTTGTGGCCCTTCCCTTTTATTGATCACGAACCGGTTGGTTGGCCATCAATAGGCGATCTTTTTGGGTTGCCTTACTTTGTTAAACCTCTTTTGCAAGTGAAAAGATCCCAAAAGTTTTTCCCCTTTTCAACCTCAAGCCATGACTTGTTTTTTACTCATCCCATCCTTTCAATTTGCAACAGCTGTTGCTTGTGCGTTGAGTTGATGCAACGGAGCTCGGGGGGGGTGGGACTTGGGGATCAACGGGGAGGATCAATCCTTTGTGCCCAATCTCCCAAGCACCGGGGTGAAGGACCTACAGATAAGCTTTCATCAAGTGTTTCCACTTGGCAAAGTTAAAATCCCATCAAAAGTGAGGCAATTTGCCGCGGGAACATGGAATAATGGTTTTAGCTTTGCTTAGAAATGGAAGAATCAAAAAGGATATGGTGGAGTTTTCTTGTTGCCATAAACCTTGTTCTTCTTCTTCTTTCATTCTTTTCATGGCCTTGAAGGCTTGATATGATGCATCCTATCACCGTCGGAGCTGCTTGAATCAACCTCACTGAGAGGTGCTCTTTGTTTTCTTGAGCCTCCTCCTTGGCCTTGAGCTCTTTTTGAGAGATCTTTAAATTCTCTTCTTGAACTTCTCGGCAAGTTCAAGCTTTTTTGGGTTCATTGTTTTCTTTTTTTTTTTTTGCATTTCTTGTATCTCTTCTTAATTTCTGCTTCTTTTCTTTTGCTATTTCTCCAGGGATTTACCAGCATGGTCTGGTATTGTTCGTGTTGGCACTTTCATCGCTATTGAGGTCTATGGGAAAAATCCACCTTTTGGGTCAACCCATAGCCTTACCTCTTCGGCCATTACCTCACCCGGTTAAGTGCTTCTTGAGGAACGGAGCTTGATCCCCACTGAAAGGATGATTGGCCTAGAAGGGGGGTTGTGAAAAAGGCCTGTTTTAAATAAAACTTAACAACTTGCTGTCAGTTTGAGGCTTTTGGTTGCCGGGTTGAGGCCGGCATTGGGCGGGGTGGGCCGGCACTGTGGGTTTTTGGGCAGCAGTGTGGTCACCAGAAAGAATGTAACACAATTCAAAATGTAAAGCTAGATGGAAATTGTGTTTGAATAGAAACCTTCTGAGGTTTTGGGAACCTCTAGCACCCCAGAAAGTGGTAGAACACCCCAACCGAGAAGATCGGGCCCCAAACCTAAAAAATTCACCTTGCACATAATATATATCAAAGTAAAGTAAAAGCCCACGGTGAACAAGGATTTGACCGGGGGTTCGTGGGCCACCAGGTTGCTGTTCCACGTTGTTGGGTGCGCAAAACAAGGCTCAAGCCGCCACCAAGGCAAAGTTTTTTCCTCGGTCTGAAGTTTAAGGGGGGGTGAACCTTAAGTGAGGGAAGTGTTTAGCAAATGAGGGGGTGTTACAACTTTCCAGGCTGCCACCGAAGTAGGCAAGTCAAGGGCAACCTCTAGCCGGCTAGGGCAAAGCCCCAAAAGGTTACTCAAAACCGGCCCCACCCCAACCCAAATGCTTTTTGGAGTGAAGATCCGAGGGAGAAGTTTCTTTCAAAAGCTTGGAGGTCAATCTCTCAAAAAAGGTTGGAATCAAAGTGGGAGAGAGGGGGAAAGGCACCAAGGGAGAAGGGGAGCAAGAAAGGGGGCCCTTCTTTTCGGGTTTTGCGAAGTCTGGGTATGGGAATTGTAGAACTACCATTGGGGGGAAGTGAGGAGGTGTTTAAGTACCCCTAAACTGAAAAACGGGAAAGAACAAGTCGCGGCAGTCCCCGGCCGGGTAGCCCGGCAGTGCCGGCTGCCCGCCTGCCGGCCAAAAAAGCCCGGCATTGCCGGCTGGGCAAAACAACAACGGAATGTTTCTTCAATAAGTGGCTGTTTGGCCACTTTGATGTGGAGGTGTGAATTGTAATAGATAGATGTTTGCATTTGGTTCACTTGTTGGCATGCGTGTTGAATCACTCTTAATAGTACGACATTCCTTAACTCAATTTCAAAGTATAAAAGAATTTAAACTCCTTTAAGTTTGTTGCCATGCACTTTTGTAATTGGAGGGGTCCGTCAACTGTTCATCAACCTCCTTAAGTTTAACTGCTTGTCATACTTGTAAAGTTCATTAGTTCTCTAATTGCATTGTCATGTCACCAAAACCACTTAAGGCTTGATTGCACTTTCATAAAGTATATCAGATTTTCATCACTTTATTTTTCATAAATTTATTTATTTGATTGCAAAAATCTTTATAAATTCTCTGTATAAATTTTGGTCAAACTTGAGATTCTTTGACTAATTTGGAATGAAGAGTAGTACATAATAACCAAATAGTTTATCTTCTCCATTAGATGATAAAATTGACTTATTCTTTCTAAAAGTTTCAATCACAACCCAACCCTATGATGTTCAAAATATTTCTAATGACATTGATTGCATAACAATTATTTTGACATGGATCAAGAATGTTTAATTGTTTTAAAAGACTACTCTCAAGTGTATTCTAAATATAAATTGGACAAAGAGATTGCAGGGGAACATTATGAGACAAAGGTCATGGAGTGAGACTGATTTCATTCTTGTGATCTAACTTGGAGACGAGGGTGCATGCCTGCTATTTTTTTCCTTCAATCCACGTAACATGGCAAACATTTGGTCTTTGTTGTCCGTGGCGAAGTTAGAGGAAACTAGAGGGTGGTGCACTCGCCTTGTGGGTGTCTAGACTTGTGTTCTAGGTTGGTACATATATGGTGAGAAATCTAGGAAAAAATACTGTTTTGACTGATTTTAGGTGGTGCATTTGCACCCACTAGCTAGAAGCTAGCTTCGCCCTGTTTGTTGTGCCTATTTTAAATTACTACAAGTTATTTTCTCTTCTCTAACAGCATCTACATTTGTGTAGCGGTATTGGTAAATTGTGGAGCCATATTAGTAGACGTATATAACTAATGTACATTTTTCTTTCTTTTTTGACAAGAAACTAATGTACATTTGAGTTGCCATTAAAACAGTGCTTCACTTGTTCTACATATTGTAAATTAATGGATACTATTCAGTTGTTGTGTACCTTGCCACGTTAGAGATGTAGAGTAGCCCATTACAATGCAAACCAGTTATAAGGGCTACGCAGCTACTGCAGAATACTCCCTCCCTCCAAAATTACAAGACATTTTAAGAATATCATAGAGACAAATATCTCAAAATTTAACAAAAACTTTTATAATAATTAACAAATATTTAAGATGTTAACTTAATATTATTAGATTTTCATTAATTAACTATTCATAGTATACATTTTAATTTTATAAATGTTATTATAAGTATGGTTAAATTTGAGATGCTTTTGATTCTCTAAAATTCTCAAATATGTTTATTTGGGATGGGGGTCGTCAAAGATTTAGGCTCCCCTCGTTCCTCTGAAAAGCCGAAACGCGCTCGTGTCCCTTTCTCTCTCTCTCCCTCCCCGAGGCGGCAGCAGTCCTTTAGGTGCGGGGCCCGTGCAGCAAAACCACGCCTGCGTGCGAAGGGCTGCGCGCCCGCGCTCGTTGGAGGGCGGCGAGATTGAGCAGCACCGGTAGTGCAAGGGACGACCCGAGCAGCGGCCACCAGTGGACGCCCGGAGGATCTGGCCAGCGGACGGAGCATAGATGACGGTGACGTGCTTGAGGACGTCTGATGCGAGGATGTCTGAGCGAGGACGAGGAGCTCACGTTCCGAGGAAGACGAGAAAGAGAATAAAGAGGAAAGCTGTATGACATGGGTCCTGTTTTTTTAACGGAGTTATATATAAATCTGTTATCTATCCATTCCATACCTCTGACCAAACAAAAACTAGAACAACCAAACTCTAAAATAATAAAAAAAAAGTCTAAAAAAAACCATTCCAATCCTACAACCAGAAATGAAACCATTTCATTCTTATCTGCTCTCAACCAAATGCTTAATAGACAGATGACAGTAGGACAAATGCTTCACATATTGATTTTCATGATGCTCGTTGTCTTCAAACATCGTTATTAACAAATGTGACCATTCTAATCATCCATCTCTAAAAATCAATTTTCAAATACGAAATCTTAAGAGTTCCATCTCTTAAATGTTTTATCCAAAAATATTTCATATTTTTTTCATATGAAATCAGATGAAAAGAAATTTCATATTAAAATTATAGTTCTTGATTACAACTCTGTACTTGAGAATTTGTTATTTCAAACTATCGAGAGTCCTAAAAATATTATTTTAAGTTCATGGGTTTTGAAATTTAAAATTTAAAATTTTCAAACAACCTCAAATGTTGATGGGGGTCTAGAACAAAGTTATAGTTTTTTTTACGAGACATAACAAAGTTGAACAAAGTTGTAGTTCTCAATTACATCTACAATTTTGTAGTTGAAAAGTTTTTTATTTGAAATCGTTTAGAATCCCCAAATATATGCTCCATGTTCATAGATTTTGAAATCCCAAAATTTTAATTTGTTAACGGCCTTGAGTGTTACATATTGTATCCATTTTGGTCAAAGTTAATTCCAAACAAATTTAATTGCCGGAAGAATCAATATTTTCATTTAAAAATGGAGTATAATTGAGAAGTGGACGTCAATGTATTCTATCAGTCATTCAATGCCTAAGAATGGAAAGAATTTTGCACGGTCACCTCCATGGAGATCAGAGCAACACATCATTGACATATATACACACAGCTAGCATGATAAGTACCTCCATGGGTGAGAGGTATGTGAGGGATCGATCAGAGGAACGAGACGAACTGGAAATTAATAATATGTACATGTCGGCTAGTGTGTACATCCGTTGATTATAGCATGCAGTATGCAGAGTCGCCGGTTAATATTTAATTCATTCGGAAGAAATGGAAAACCCAATGGCATCATTACAATCATTTTTCCACACTTTTTCACTATCAAAGTCAGGTCGCTCTGTGCTCTTATGCAATTTTCCTAAAAGCAAATTTTGCTACCTTCCACATAATATGCCGTTTGGTCATTGGCAGAATTGTTTACGGCGTTTTTCCCGCTTATCGTCTTATTAATTTGGGTAAACACTGTGGGGAACCCAAGTGCGAGGTTTAGTTTGGATGCATCATACTCGGATAAGTACCTAATTAACCTGAGGCGCTCTGTTGGGTTCTTAATTGGTCGCCAATGGCGTGTGGTTTCATCACTCCCAGTTCGTTACAACTTTACAATCAGGTCATGTGTGCCTACATGGAAGGCAGCAACACGTCACCTCCGGCGGCCGCCGGCCAGTCTTTGTGACGCTGCTGCTGCTTGGCCACCCCCTAACACGCACGCATACCCATGATCATGATGACATGCTGGGATTTGGGGTTGCTAATGTTTGGTTTACCCCCTAAGTTTAGTGCATCAACTAAAGTTTAGGGGACATTTTAGAGGGAATGTTTGATAGTTTAGGGCATAAATTCACCTAAGTTTAGTTACTAAAGTCGGCTAGTGCAGTAGGGTGCCTGTGAGAGAGTGCGAGACCATTCTCAGACGACGATGACTCCTGAAAGACACGTCCAACCAAACTCTAGTGTAGCCTAGCTGTAGACCTAGCACTACGCACCAAGCAACTACAGCGTCAGCGTCAACCTGTATTGGAATTGCTGTGGGTGCCCAATAGAGAGAGATAAGGTTCCGAGAGCATGGAGATGGGGCCGGGTGTGCAAGTGTACACATCGAGACAGGGTTGTCTTAAATGGGTGATGCCATCATGGTGCAAGGAGCGAGAGACCGAACAATCGAATCAAAGGTATGTACTAGTATATTTGCTACTACGTTAGTATGGGACAGGAGCTAGTGGAGCGCCCACATTCCCTCGTGTCAGCAATTGACTCGATCAGGGTACATGTGGGCATATACTAGTCAATCACCAATCAGGATAAATGTTGTGGTGGGATTTTTTATATGGAATTTAAAGAGAAATGGCTGGAAAATAAAATAACTAGGTGGATACCCCGCGCCTTGTTGCGGTTATTTCAGAGTCATGACGGACCACGGGCCAATCACGGCGGGGGGGGAGTGACCGATTTCGGTGTAGCCTCGTTAGAGGGTCATTGTAAACCTTAGTGGTTGTCGAGTATTTCCCCGAGGTCTCACTCAACCGAACCTCTCTCCTAATATACGGGAGGGGCATCTCCCCTACCAGAAGTTCTAAAAGTTCTGGTATGGATCATTCAAGCGTTTTGAAGGACTGAGAAAATCCCTATGATATGCACTATTGCCAGTTTTTCTCAGAAACACTGGTTTCGGGTTTTTCCAAAGCCACGGCGGGCCACAAGCCAACTACGGCGGGCGGGGGAGGTGACCGGCTTTCGGTGGAGCCTAATTAGAGGGTCCTCGTAAACCTTAGTGTTTTTGAAGCCTTTCACCTGAGGTTTCACTCAAACGAACCCTCTTCCATAATATACCGAGGGGCATCTCCCTCCCAAAAAAGTTCTAGTAGTTTTGTGTCTGGTTCCTTGAGGCGTTTGGAAGACCTCACAAAATCCATGTAATATGTAGTTTTACCACATTTTTTGCTCAGAAACCAGGGTTTCGTCCATGGAAAACGCACGAGAGAGTTATTGAAATATATCTTATCGAAATATATCCATGTGGGGGTCTTGTTTTGAAGAGTTTCTTGCGAAGGAACACCATGGTGCAATAGGATTTTAATTATGATACTTGGTTTTAGGTGCTATGGTTTTTTTATATTTCAAAATGAAATAGCTAGTGGGGAGATAGATGAGGGTTAGTGGGCTGATGACATCACTTTTAGCAAATCCTCGAATTAAATTGGAGGGGACCCTCTAAGTGGGTCTTTGCAATTTAGGAGTAGTAGACCCAGTAATCTCGGCCGTTGTGATGATGGCAAAGAAATTATTTCCATGCAGGAGTACTTTTCAATCTTTGTCTGACCAAATTGATCGTCCAATTATTTCTGTCTGTCTATACAGTGTGGGGTTTGTTCTAACACTAGATTTATTGTTCATCTTCTTTCTTGCCCTGCCGCCACGCCCACCATCCCTCCGCGGCCGCGCTTAGGGTTTCATCAGAGCTCCATTGGCGGGGCGTGGCGGCCTCCTTCCCCTCCCAATCTTTCGACTTCTACAGGGGAGCTCGGTCATGGTGCCCTTGTGCTACATGGTCGGGCCACCTCCACCTTTACGGGGGCCTATCCGTGGTCGTCGTCCCCACCGCCTAGTTTAGCCGGCTCCGTAGTCTCCTTCTAAGGTGCTAGATTGGAGAAAATGAACAACTAGTGAGGCAATGTGCAGACGTTAGTGGTGGGATTGTGGCTAGAAAGAATCGAGCGCGGGCAGCTTGAGAAACACTCGAGTGCCATATAGCTTTACGCTTAGGATCGCTACCGAATCGTTCATGTAGTGGCAGATGCAGAACGATTATCGAGGGGGGGGATGATTCTTCAATCTTTTACTCTAATCTCTCTATTTTTCTTCTTTTCTTCCTTTTTTCGCCCTCAGCCTCTTTGACAGGATTGGAAGGAGGATGATCTCTTCTTTTCCTCTAATCTCTTCTTTTTTCTTTTTTCTCTCTCTTTTTTTTGCCACAACTCTAAATATTTCCATTGATACACCGCTGCAGGGGGGCTAGAGCCCCCCAACCTCCTTTAGATCCACCACATGTGTTATGTGCGCACTCAAAGAACTTTGGTCCTAAACACACATCTGAACCCATAGCTAGAACTACAAAACAACATAGAAGATCATATCCCTTCCTCCCTTTGATGTTGGTAGAATGCTCTTGCGATTGGTGTAGCTCATCAACTGGTTATGGTTTTTTATAGAATCTATTCAAAGGGGTCAAGTACTTGACTTAGAGTTATATCATATTTAATTAGTAAATTTATTTTAGATTCATTAATGGTGCTTATTATTGACACGAGATACTTGTGGAGATTTCATCAATTTCAAGAAATGTCACAATTGTTGGAGATGATCATAAGAATTGAGTTTACATGTATATGTTCATAGGAGTGGAATACATATACATTCTTATGGACATTATGCGCCTATACTATGTAATTAAAAAATAGAAAAGATTATCCTTGTGGTTACCAAGGTGGGATGGAGGCGAAATTTAACTTGTTGAGGGGCTATAGGCTCGGCGTCACATCACTACTACAGAATCTGCAATCACTGCCGGCCCATCACTGCCGGTGGTATTTGGGCCGTCAGTGATGCCTCTTCACTGTCGGTTCAGTCTTAACAGACCCCCAATTATCAAGGCCTGGGGCAGAAACCGACAGTGAATTTCAACATCCACTGCCGGTTCGTGGCTTGAACCGACAGTGATGTCTCTTGCCGTATCATGCCGGTTCAAGCCACGACCGACAGTGATAAAGAGATTCACTGCCGGTTCGTGGCTTGAATCGGCAGTGATAGGCTAGGTTTTTATTTAAGCAGGCACTGGCGCGCTAGACATGTTCAGACGCGCGGCCAGTGCCCACTCAGCCGCCGCTCCACGCCCTCCACGCCACCGCAGCACGCCGCCTCGCTCCACGCGCGGCCGCGGCCGCTGCGGCGCGTGAAGGCTGCAGGAGGCGGGCTCCACGCCACCGTCCTCGCCCGGTACCAAAAGCGCCGCGGACCTTTTCCACGACGCCCAAACACCGCGGACCCGTCACCTCCTCACGGTACCATGGTGTTCGACGAAATACCTATTTGAGATGTTATTTGATATGTTATATGAAATTTATATGGATAATATATAGATTTGATAGATAGATAGGTAGATAAAGATAGATAGGAGAGGGTAGATAGAGGGGGTAGATAATCTTAGTATATGCTATTTGATATGTGATATGAAATTTTTAAAATAGATAATAGATAGATATGTAGAGAAAGATAAATAGAGAAATAGATAGATAGAGAGATGATAGAGAGGGATATTTCATTTTTAGTTTATGTTATTTGATATGTGATATGAAAATTAATATAGATATAGATAGATAGGTAGAGATAGATAGATAGATAGATAGATAGAGATGAAAAATAATTGAGTACATGTGATTTAATATTAGATGGCTGGAGTCGTAATCTCCCACCACCGGAGGAAATTGGTTGGAATGATTATTGTACTTGGATGGGTTTCGATCGGTATTCCCGGGGTAGCCTGCTAAATTTTCCAACATAGTAAGTTAGTCAAAATATGTTTTATATGTACGGACTAGATCATCCAAGTTAATTAACATGTCTTATATGTACTGTAGATGATTGATCCAATATATTGGCTTAAAGGAACACTCGTCTATTTTGGTGTTGACAATGTAGATGTTCAGATTAATCATGTAAACAATGGTCCACAACTTCAATGTGTATTTCATTTTCAATTGCCGTTAGGATGGGTCATGGTCATGGTTGTGGTCGTGGCCGCGGTTGGTGTCCTGTTCGTTTGAATTTATCAGCCGGATTTATTAGTCATGGTACAATGTTTCTTCTCTCACAATAAAATAACATCAGCGAACTTCTCAGCTGCAGAAACCATCAGGTCAAACAAGCATCGACTAGGTCGTTGAGCAAAACCCAAGTTAATAATGACTTTACTAGATATTTGAAACAAAGACTCAAGGTAGAGACCGCTCATGGAGCCTCAAAGCGAAGGTTACTTTGAGATTCATATGTACTTGCAAGACTATGAATAATTATATATGTAAAGACAATCTTGGCCTTGAATATCATAGTGATGCAGTTATTAGAAATGAGAGCATCTCCAGCAATTTGGAAAAAATGACTTGCTATATCTTATAGTTTAGCAAATTGTAAATTTATTTGATAAGTGAAAAAAGTCTCTCAACAATTTGCTATTTTAACTTACCAAACTTGAAAAAATAGCGGGAAAAAAGTCTCCCAATTTGCCATACGTATAGGTTGCTTGTCAAATAGGTTGTTATTCACCCTGTCCTTGCACACCGAAAATAGAGATATTCCAATGTATGCGTGTGTCCTCGTGCTATACTACAACTAGACCCTGTAGCTCCTGACTTAACAGACTTTACAACTGCCCTATCCACACAACAAAGGAATTAAAAGTAGTACTCACCTGGACTATCCGCTGCATCGCGAATAGCGCGCTCTACTGCTCCGAAATTCCACGTCGCAGGCAGGACTCCGCTGCAATTTTATATAAGAAAAAGAATTCTTCTTCAAAGCGTAAACCACGGATACATGCATGAATGGGAAGAACAAAAAAAATGGCATCCATTATAGTCTTCTACAGGTCTAACATCATTGTAAAATACCGTGACAATATATATGCTCCCACACTTGCTCTACAGCATTCATTCAATCCTAGCGGGAAGGAGAGTTGCCATGCCTCGGTACTATATCGAAAAGTAAGTACCCAATAGTTTTGTACTTTTTCACGCTAGAGTACAGGCATTCAAAATAGGGTACGTAACATCATCTGCCATTCAGTTCTGCACCTGGCAGAATATGCCATTCATGGTGACCACAGCTGCCATTCATATGGTGACCAACAAGATTATAAAGCATTTCGACGCTGAATACTTTTACGAAGGACACAGAGTCTACTTTTTTCTGACATTATGAACCACAAAAAGGAAAACATTTGACGCGAATGGATCTTAGTTGGTTGAATGGAGATACTGAGAGAAAGTCTCCAGCCCGGTCACATATGAACAAATGGACCCATTACTACTAGTATAGTTTATTTCATATCGTTAATCTCGACTAAAAATAAAACGGCAACCCATTGGATGCAAACATGGATGCATACGTGTCGAAGATCAAAGAACGTGGGTAGCTACCACAGGGGGTGGGTAGCTACCATCCGTTGTAGAAGTTCACATATATATATAATTCAGATTGTGATGGATTGGGTGGGGAGCTAAATGAAAAGGATACATTGTTTTTTTATATTTTATTAGTTAAGATCGATACCAAAGTAGATCATTTTCCACTCTTCATTCATATCATTCACACTTTGTTTTCATCATCTGCATCCTTTCTGAATCTGATGGGTTGCAATCTTCAACAGTTAGCCCCACTGTCCATCAAAACACTATTGCATATATTAGAGGTGTCTTCGTTTTTGTTAGAGAACTCTATCAAAAATTCATCTTTTAAAAATGGTTTTCAAGCTAGCTCATCTCTAGAAACCGATTTTTTCAAGGACAGTTGTATTTTTGGAGACGGATCGGTTTACTGTCACATCTAAGATGGAGGCATTTCTCTAGAGGAGACTGAAATTTTATCTGTCTTAGAAATGGATTTTCAGAGAATTTCTAGATTCGGTTATCAATTTGGCCGCTTCTTAAAACAAGTGGAGCACAGTAAAATTCATAGATTTTTCAAATCAAGTTGAATGAGGATAAAATTATATTTTAATTCTAGTACTAAAGAGATCTACAACCTTATAGTTGATGTCTTTTTAATTTGAATTGATTTATTTTATCAAAAGCCATTTTAAAGTTTTTAGATTTTGAAATTCATTTAAAAAAAATAAATGACCTTGGATATAGAAAGTTGTGTTACTAGAAGGGATCTTCCGCTTTGTATTCGATTGGTGCCTTAAAATTATTTTTATTGGAATTTATTTATTCATTTTTTAAATACCTCAGATAGAGAAATAGCTTAAAATAAAGTTGTAGTACTCAAATGGATATGAAACTTTATAGAAGATGAAATTATTTGAGATTATTTAAGGGCCAAAAATTATATTTTAAGATTAATGATTTTGAGTTATTATTTTTATTTTTTAAATGACCTCTAAACGACCTAAATTAACATTTTTGTACATAAAAAGGTTTAAGGAATTAAATATGCATTACAATATTCATTAAAGTAATATTCACTAAAATGAATACAAAAAGGAATGTATCAGATATTAGTTACAAGTGACTTTGAGGGGTTATGGTAAAGGAAGAAATACACGAGACTTAAGGTTATGAGCTCAATCTGTGGTAGCCACACATGCATGAATTTTAATTTGCTTGACAATAAAGAATATAATAAAAGCAACAAATGTTCCTCTCTATCTTCGCCACTACCCCAGAATGGGCCTAATATATATATATATATATATATATATATATATATATATATATATAATTTATATATATATTATATATTTTGATGGTAATTAATTCCTATTAAAACCATCAATTAAACTATGAAAAAGGGTGTAAAACTGATCACAACCATAGAATAGGATTTAAACTGACAATATTCCACGAGTTTTTGTGAATCTTTGTTTTACAATGATTAAATAGGAAAACAGACATCGATACGGAGAAGAATCCTATCATAACATGATTCCTTGCGTAAACCGACTAGGCACTGGCGTTGGAAGGATCTAGAAGATGCTAGAGAAACCAGAGCAAAGCGGGAACCTAGCGGACGCTAGGGGGCGGCTGGCCCCAACCCTTGGTTGGTCGTCCTGGGGGAGTCCCATTCCCCAACGACTTCGTGTGACGGCGCCTAACTGACCTATAGATGCAATCTAAGTTGTTGTCCAAGGTTGGTCAGATCCAAGGGCCGCGGTTCATCCCACCAAGTATATAAGAAGCCCTTACCCCCCCCCCCTCCCTGAGGCATCCTACATTCATAATTCATATCTCTAGTTAGGATCAAAGGTGTCCTCAGAAGGATAACCTCTCTAGAGCCATCTATCAAGAAGAAGACTATTTCTCCTCTAGTTTAGGTTTAGAATCTTGTCTTGTATTAGAATTAGGAGAGAGAGAGAGAGAGGAAGGGAAGAGATTTGGAGAAAGTGTCGGGTCTATCGGTGCTACTTCTATGCCTTGTACCTATGGATTCAAGATCGTTAGTCGTGATCTTTTGTCTAAGATCACTCTGGTAATCAACTTATGTTTATAAGTAAGTTCATAACTTTATTATTGTTCTTCAGGTCTATGACTCTCTTTTGAGTACTTTATTTTTTGACGTGCTACGAGTAAAGTAGTTTTTCTAGTATAAGTGTGGTGCTTAGACTTGTTAGCTCATAGATGTGCCCTATATTCCGGATCGGTGGTAGCTCACAGGGGTGACTCTAATAGCCTATTGAATCTTCTATAGTCCACCTCCGTCTATAGGCCTAGCAGGATCAATAGTTGCTTAGGAGTGCCCTACTCTATTTGAGACCATCTAAAGTAATTGTCCCCAGTTGAACCTTAGTAAATACATTAAGAT
Source organism: Microstegium vimineum (assembly GCA_022036555.1). Taxonomy (NCBI): domain Eukaryota; kingdom Viridiplantae; phylum Streptophyta; class Magnoliopsida; order Poales; family Poaceae; genus Microstegium; species Microstegium vimineum. The sequence goes on along the minus strand of CM039125.1, from coordinate 18,415,987 downwards.
AAAACATAACCAGCAAGCCTTAGTGATCCCTCTATCTTTTAAATTCTCGTTCCTTGTTTGCTACTCAGGGGTTAAGGTATTAGACTTAAGTAAATCAGAATCATTCCTTTGGGTTCGATATTAAAATTGGGTCATTCCGGTGAAGTGCTACATCAGCATCTTATTCGTGCGCTTGCGGATACCAACAACATACTATATGTAACAGTGGTGGGTCATCATTACAAAGCACCATAGCAGCCTAGCCTATATAAAGGCATTGGATTGTCACACTCGCACTATTACCCACACCCGCATTCCCTATTTGGGTGTCCTAGTCTTTAACCCTATTGGTCAAAATGTCAATGACGCGCATTTGCATCAAACCCTCCACCTTTGGCTTCATTTCTACCTAGTCTTCTCAACATTTAACCCTTGATATTTTACCAATAGTGTTCTCCATTCGGCCATGTAGATCCAGGTCCTTCATGTCCCTCTCCTGAGTTTCCTTCCACATGTTGCTGCCAATCCGCACTACTTAGGTGCTTCCATAGACCACAAACTTACATCCCTAGCACCATGCCATGATGGTTGCACTTGTTTTCTGCACACACACACCAACCACATCCATGATGGCCTTGATGGCACACTTGACGTAGAAGGGGATGGAGGGTAGAGGTCATAGTATCTTTAAGGGTGGGGCCAAGTTTGCTACAATTGCTTGCCATTCATATTTACTAGTTCCTTGAAGCCAAACCTAGTTTATCCCTTGGCTTATCTTGCTATATTTAGCAACTATTTTCTTAGCATCAACAATAGTTTCACATTTGAAATCCATGAAACTTTATCACAAGTTTTATCCTAGTATTTTGTAAGGACCAATGCATGGTCACAATACTTTGACTTCACATGGATTTCTTTGGTTATGGATGTCTCTCGATGGAGGTAAAGCCTTCAATAATGAGACCACATCTATGTGTATGACCATGTCTACCTTTTTCATATTGGCTTGTTATTTAATGTTATTATATCCCATTAAACATCATACTTGTTTGCATCATAAATGAGAATTTGATTCAAAATAGTCATTCGATCACATTACAAAACTCACTAGAGCAACTCCATCAATAGTCGTCAAGGTCTCTACTTTTGATTTAAAGGCCCACCCTTACTTTTGAGGGCTTGATATTTTGCATCTACGTACTCAAACTGAAGCCCTCAAATCCATTTCAATAGACATTGACATAAGGGACCCACTTTATTTCATGTTCTTCTCCCTTCCTTGCTCTCATAGACTGAATTATATGTCCAATGCACTGAGGAAGAAGTCACTCATTGAGGGAGAAGAGAGTGCCATGCAAAAGTTCAGGCACCACGCTTGGGAAGAGGTCAAGCATTGGGGAAGAAGTCTAGTGGTATCCGGGGAGAAGTTAGAGGATTGGATCTTGTCGGGACGAGACAAAGCCATTAAGAGTCAGTCAAGGGAGAAGATTGAGGCAGGATCTTACTAGGAGAAGGTACAGCTGGAGTTGAGTGATGGCTCTGTCGATGTTTTACCACCGATAGCCTGCCACGGGGTTACTCGAGACAGTTGTTCGTGCCTCGGCGAATAGTGAAACCTTGGTAGTTGGACACGTAGGGACACACGGTTTTATACTGGTTCAGGCCCTCGACATAGTCGAGTAACAACCCTATGTCCAGTTAGGTCGCTTGTTATTGCTTTGATCTCGTAATACAAGGTGTTGTGTGTCGCTCTACGTATCGGGTGTTACGTAGTATGTTCAGATGTTTTTTGGGTGGTACCCTCACCATCCCTTTATAGTCCAGGGATGGGCCGAGGGTTAGTTTCTGATCCTACTCGGTTACATTCTTAGAGTCCTAAGCTAAGCTTCGGTCTTGTTGTTGTATCCGAGTAGAATCCGGGTTGGTACGTTTGCCTTCCTTTGTGGGCTGGGTGATTGAGGCCCATAACTCTAGTAGAACGGACAATGGGTACCCTATAGGATATCCCATCGACAAGCCCCTGAGCATCTCATGATTCTTCTTCAAGTTGTCGGGTGGTCTTTTGGAAATGAGCCGAGTTCTTTGAAGTAAAATCACGGGGTGATCTTCTATGTCTTTGTCTTGTGGTCTTCTTGCACTTTTTGTTTCTGGACAAAAGGTGCACTCTTTGAGTGTAGCCCCCGAGCCTCTGGTTGCTTGGCACAAGTGATCGGAGGATCTAAAACAAAATCTTGTAAGGTATGAATTTCCAGCCCCCGAGCCTTCTCCAAGTTCTTTTAGTAAAACAGAGCTTGGTAGAAGGGTCTGAAATACTTTGTTTCTGTCTGCTTTTGTTCACGGGTGGGTACTGTGCTTTCACGGATGTGTGGAATCTTGCTTTCACTGTTTTCTTTAGTTAGTTTTGTTGTTTCCTTGCTTTTTTTCTCGTGACTTTTGGCTTTTGGTGGTCCTTCCTTGCTATATATTCTGTTGTGCTTGCACTGATAGTTTGATCTTTAGAGTTCTATTCTTTCTCTTGATGATCATGCTACTGAGTGAAACTGAGCAGCCCCTCGGGCTTATGTCCGCCTTCTGGTAGTTTTAGTGGGTAGAAGAATTTTGTGAATGGAGTTAGAGGTAGACTAACTCCTCAGTTAGATTTTCCTGGGAAGTTTGGTGCAGTAGGTAGAAGAAGTCTTGTGATGTGGCTTCCATGCTTTCTCTATCTATTTACTAAACTCTGGGTTGTCGCCGTTGCCGCTCCTGAATTGATTGATGCGGTGTGCTCCATCTTCCTAGCTGTGCATGCTTGCACCGAACTCCTGCTGGAAAGGATAGAGTTGGAGCTGTCCAATCTCATTTGTTGGGAGTGGCTTTCTACCTAAGATCTAGCACTTCTTCACGTTGTGTGGAGGTTCTGGGTTGTCTTGACTTGTAAAGTTTCTGTCCAGGTATTAGGCCTTCTTTGGTGGTAGACCTGATATAACCCTGGCTGTAGCCTTTATAATTTCTCACTTGTGGTCTTTTGTTGTAGATGAGGCTTATATTGGTCTTGTATTGGTAGCTCATTGTTGTTGTATTTGTAAGATTACTGACCGAGTTGTTTTCGGCATCCATTGAGTGTTACTGGTTGTATGATTGTCCTTGGAATATTCTTCTAGATATTCTATATAGTACCCTGATGTACTGCTTTTATTGTAGTCGTTTGCATCTCATCAATGTAGTCCTTGTAGAATCTTTTGCCTTTACTGCTCCCTTTATGTACTATTTCTATTGCCATCTTTTCTTCCTAGACCTGGTGTATGTGCACCCATTGTTCTTTATAAATAGCTGTAGTATGGGTCCATTATCTCATATCTTCTGTTTCCCTTGTAAAGGTCCTTGTTGTATCATGGATATTGTAGTTTGCGAGCTTGACGAGCCCCCAGGCTTCTTTCTTTCTTTTCTGGGTTGTAATTTGGTGAATAGTGTAGTTCTTGTGATAGAATCTAGTAGATAACTAGTTTCGAGATAGTATCAAGTTGTGGGCGGTTTTGAGGTAAATGGTGTAGGTCTTGTAATGAGGTTGTCGCATGTTGTGCTGCCTGATCTACCAGTGTCTTAACTCCGTGCCTCTGACTGACCTCGCAGTCTGGGTTGAAGAAGCGTTCCTTGGTCAGTCATGTGCTATGTCATTTTGTTACGTGTTGATGCTGATCCGTATGCCTTGAATTCGGTCATTACTGTTTTGTTGCGTATCTCGCTGCCAATCTTGAATGGCTTTCGGGTTCTGCTTCTACTACCTTTGACGGCTTGGGTGTGCATTGCTTCTTTGGGTATCGCACACATCCGAGTTGTTTAGCTCTGTCTGACAATATTGAATCTTGGTTCGGGTTAGCCTAACCTCGAATTCGACTGGGTTCCTTGCTACCGACTTGTACTAGTTCCTTTCGGCAGTTACTGTTTATACATCTAGTCTGTACTCGAAGTTTGTATTGAGAAATGAGGAATCAATGAATAGTTGTCTCAATCTTCCGAGCTCTTTTATTATTGTATTTGTCTTGTTTGTAATGCACGGGTTCTTTTATTCTGCGAGTTGTCTATTTTACTTATAAAAGAAGTAGTCTGACTAATTACTTTAGATTCCGTTCCGAAATTGGTGGTATTTTTCAACCGCTGTATTTTCTATTGTAGGTAACATGACTTGTTGTTTTTATACCTTATAAGCCTGTCTTTCTATTATCTCTTCTCTTTTACCTTGCGGTAAAAAATATTATCCTTGCTTGCGAACCCTAGCTGTCATCGCTACTCTCTCTGTCTTTGATCTGCTTCGAATGGTGAAGAAGGGCAAGAGTAAGACTGAATTTGTGGACGAGGAAATCGTGTTGGATCATATTGATAATCCTGAGTATATCGAGATGTCTCGTCAGATGAAGCGGTCTCCCAAGCCTACGACTCAGGAGGCGGATTTAGATCTGCTAGTTGCTCATGGTCTGCTTCGGGCGCGGATTCTCTTTGAATACTCTCTTCCTGGTGAGCATGTGATTCTGAGTCCTCCCCTAATCAGACTGTGCTCTTTGTTTCTTTCGTTCGTGCTGGACTTTGCTTTCCTCCTTATGACTTCTTGATGGAGTTTATTCACTTCTATGGTATCCAGCTTCATCATCTACCCCCTAACAAGATTCTTTTTCTTGCTTCGTTTGTGCACTTTCTAGATTGCATAATGAAGAGGCCAATCGGTTAGCACAGAATGCTTCAGGGTATCAGCCGATTCAAGAAGTCATGACATCGGTAACGATTACCGATGACTGGAAAAAGGAGATTGCCGATTACTTAAAAGATCCATCTAAGAAGGTTGAGAGGCGTCTAAGGTTCCAGGCCGCCAAGTATGTGCTCCTTGACGATGAATTGTATTATTGGACGATTGATGGAGTTTTGCTCAGATGCCTTAATCAAGAGGAATCAAAGGAGTTGATGGGTGAAATCCATGAAGGTGTGTGTGGAGCACATCAATCGGCATTCAAGATGAAGTGGATGATTAGGCGGAATGGATATTATTGGCCGAAAATCCTTGAAGATTCTTTCAACTATTTTAAGGGGTGCCAGGGTTGTCAGAAGTTTGGTAATGTGCAGAGGGCACCTGCATCGGCAATGAATCCTATAATCAAGCCTTGGCCGTTCAGAGGATGGGCTATTGATCTCATCGGCCAAATTTATCCGCCATCGAGTAAAGGGCATAAGTTTATACTTGTTGCTACCAATTACTTCACTAAATGGGTTGGAGCAATTCCTTTGAAGAAGGTGACATCGGCTAACATGGTGGATTTTGTTAAAAAACACATTGTTTACCGATTCGGTATTCCTCAAACTATTACTACCGATCAAGGAACCATGTTCACATCAGGAGCGTTTGATGAATTTGCTGCTAGTATGGGGTTCAAAGTGTTAAACTCTTCTCCTTATTATGCTCAAGCCAATGGTCAGGCTGAAGTGACTAATAAAGGAGTTATTAAGCTTATAAAGCGCAAGATTGAAGAAAACCCTAGAAGGTGGCATGTGGTGTTAAACGAAACTTTGTGGTCGTATCGGATAGCTTGTCATGGTGCAACCAAAGTCTCGCCGTATCAGTTGGTCTATGGACATGATGCTGTCCTGCCTTGGGAAATTAAAACTGGTTCTAGGCGATTATCTTTTCAAGATCAATTGACGACCGATGATTATGCTATTCTGATGAAAAATGAGTTAGAGGATTTAGCAGGTCATCGGTTGAGGGCATTGATCAGCATTGAGGAGAATAAGAAGAGGGTTGCCAGATGGTATGACAAGAAAGTGAAGGTAAAGGAATTTGCCGATGGTGATTTGGTTTGGAAATCGATTTTACCGATCGGGACTAAGAGTTCTAAATTTGGAAAGTGGTCTCCTAATTGGGAAGGTCCTTATCGGATAAAACAGTCTGCTCCTCACAATGCTTATATTTGGGAGCCTCTCGAAGGAGTTGCATTTTCTAGGGCAATCAACGGTAAATACTTGAAAAAATATTACCCTAGTATTTGGGTGGACGCATAGCGTGCTCGTTTGAATGCCGATGAAAGAAAAGTTATAATACATCGGTAAAAGCGTATTGATATTATATTACAGAGCAAAATCAAGTATCAATATTACATTTGCTGATGGGATAGAATTTAACAAGTTATAACAGGGATTGGATAACTGATATCGCACGCAGGCAAATTTGTTCTATCTCTTCTATCTCCCTAGCATCATCATCAGCAGATCCTTCAACCGACTTGATCTTTTTCTTTAGAGCGATGGCTTGTCGGGCATTGTTGTCCCTCTCTTGTCGCAGAGCCGTGATGGTGTCGGGAAGTTGGGCTCTCTTCTGGCTGACTGCGTTCAAAGCTTCTTCAACTTTTCTTAGTTTGGCCTGCAGCTCTTCCTTTCTTGCCGATAATTGGATAAATGCCTGTTCAAGATTAGTGCCGGAAGCTTCAACTTGGCCGATGTTCTTGTGCTTCTCATCGGCAATTTGCTTAAACTAAAGCATTTCTTCCATGAGTTTGGATTGGGCGTTCCTGTTGGCGATACGGCTTGAGACCGTTGGTATTGGAGTCGGCGACTCTCAAGGAAGGTTGCTTGGAGGAGGATCTCTTCTGCATCGGCAGGTAGTTGGCCTTGGAGATCCTTGAAGACTATCCTTGCTGCGGTTGAATCTTGGACAAGCTGTGACATATCTTGTTGCAGCAAAGAAAGCAGTGCTTCGAGTTTGGACTTGACCTCTGCCGATAGAGCTAGAACAGAGCTTTCTTCCTCCTCATCCTCATTGGGAATGACGATAGCGAAGGAGAATAGGCTGTCTGCTCGAACAGGGCCTTCTTGGTGCTCCTCTTCGTCTTGGGGGTTGAGGCCGAAGGAAAAGAGGCTATCTAGGGAGTCTTGGGCCTGAAAAAGAAGAAGTTAAAGTGTGCCGATCATAAGGTTATACTATAAATTTTTAGGTGACCGACTTACCATCTTGAAGCGAATTTCTTGCCAAGGACTTGGTATGTTGGATGGTCTAGCCTCATCCTGGAGATCGGCAGCAGTTGCCGATGAATGAGCTTTTGTTGGGGAAGCATCTGATGCCGTTGGTGCTGGTGGCACTGTCGCCGGTGTTGCTTCCGTTGTGGTGGCTGGCTCCTGTGGTGGCGACCCCGTTCCTTCATCAGGGATTTCGGCTGGTGGTGCCGATGCCGATGTCGCCTTCGCCGCTGCAGTGGGTGGAGTTGTCTCCTGATCAGGAATATCGTCTAGTGGATGATCAGGAATTGGAGCCGATGACGGTCCTGCCGATGGCGCATCGGTATTTGGCGATGCGACTGGAGTCGATGGCGAAGATGGGGTAGCCAGCCTCAAGCGCCTTTTCTTCCTTGGCGCGGCAGCGGGAGATCCAGCCCGTTTCGATGAAGCTTGGGGAGCATCGGCAGCATGAACAGGTGTTTGGCTTGAAGGAGGAACTGTCGCTCGAGCTCGAACAGGTGTTCTTCGGAGGTGCCGCCGGAGGTTGAAGACGAAGGCAGATGTGAAAGTGAAAGTGGACTCAAGGTAAAAAGGCAGATTGGATCCTGGTAACTTTTATAAGCTTACTCAGGGGTATTTTGGGATTTCGGTTCACACTGTGCAGGAATGTGGAGAGGCCCGCGGTGGATGTGCGCGATAATCAAGGAGATATTGTCAGATTTGCAACTATTTGTGCTATAATCAAGGGATTTTATTAATAAATTGCGGTTCTGCGCGCGGAGATCGAGGAGGTTGTGCAGTTGTCTCAAAGGTAACGACTACAGTTGAGAGAATTTCGGCGCGTAAAGTATTATACACTCCAAAACTGGGGGGCATGTGTTGACACCGTTTTTCGGCACGTATCAAATGAGCTAAGACTTGTGTTGATCAGCAGCCGTTTTCCATCGGCATCGAGAAGTCATGAGTCAGTATTGCCGATGGGAGTGTGCTGTGGGAAGACCAAGTGTGTTGCCGATGGAAGTTGGAAGTCTCGGACGTTGCCGATGGGAGTTGAATGATTGTCACCGGAACTGTAGAGGTCGGTCGCCGATGTTGCCGATTGCCGATGAGGAGATATTGCCGATGCCGATGGGCATGGGGTGCCGATGAGCACAGGGTGACTTAGCGCTTGATGTCGGCAGAGGATTACCGGTGGCCAAAGAAGGAAGTCGGGGATTGAAGGGATCTGCCGATGGAAAGTTTTCATCGAGGAAAAGACGTAAGGAAACTGGTGATTTTATACCAGTATTATTATAGCAGTTTGAGTCCGACTCTTGCATGAGTCGTTTGTTTTCCTTTAAAATAGGTGTGTTTGTTTAGGAAAATAATATTATTATTTTAGATCTGACTCCTGTGCGAGTCAGTTTCCTTAAAGTTAGGAGTTTGTTTTAGGGAAGGTACGGGTCGTGTCTATGTACAACTCTCTATGCGGGAGTATAAATATGTGCCCAAGGGCTGCGTGTAAAAATAATCAATCCAATATCAAACAAATCAATTTACTCTTATTCTACTTTTATCGCAATTTACCCTTTATTGCATTAGTTATAGCTTATTTACGAGTTGTTCAAGCTTCGACGGGCTGCATCACCTTGATCTCCGTCAAATCCTTGTAAGTTCCGCGTGGGAGTATCTCTGAGCTTTGACATCCGGGCGCATCGTTGTTGTCTCATTGAGCTCTGCTCTAGTTACCCTGAATCAAGTCTCAATCTTGGCATCCGGGCGTATCGCGGTTGTCTTGATTGAATCTTGTTCTAGTTATCGTCCTTGTCGATTAACTGGTCAAATCGACTGGCACGCCTCCGGATATCAAATTTCGGGTATAAGCCCAAGGTGTTCGCAGATCCTGACGCTTTTTGTGTCAACAATATGATGCTGATCATCCTCCTCCTCAGGTTAGTGGTCTTTTAGTTCATTTTGCTTTCTTTTTCCTGAGATTTTTTTTCATTGATAACTTGCTTTGCCTTTTTAGGATTATGGTCACTCTTTTAGGCTTCACTTTCCTTTTGGCTCCGTTGCCTTTGCTCCTGCTGAGACTGCTGCTGAGGTTACCGTAGCTTCAAGTTCTTCTTCCAGGTTGATCCCTGGAATTTGTAATACAGATGGGTATGTACCATATACTCCTGATCCCCGGATTGCTCAGCTTCTATTGTTTTCTAGGAAGAGGAAGCTTGAGTCTTCTGCTCAACCTCCTCTATTTGCTCCTGTCACTCGTTGTCGAACTTCTCGGTCGCATACTCCCATAGGTAACATTATTGTAGGTGAGCGTTTTTTGCTTTCAGTCGAGTTGTTTTGTTTGCTATTTATCTTTACTCTTGTATTTGTTCTTTGTCAGGTGGCCAGTCCATCCCTCTTGATGAAGAGTATTCTGACGATAATCCTCCTCTTATTCGTCCCCCGTGTGTTGCTTTCTTGATGTCTTTGCAATTTCTTTCTAAATTTTTTCCCTTATTGCAGTTTGTCTAGTCGTAGGTCATCTGTTGGTCAGTCCTCCGGTGAAGCTGCCCCAATTCCTTCGGTTGTTCTGATCTCTTCTTCTATATTTCTTGGTGATGACTTTTCTTTTGATATTCCCAAGCTTTCGTTTGCTTAAGTTGATGCTTCTTTTAGCAAGTCAGTCAAGTCAGACTTTTCTGCGTAGTGTTTTGGTCTTAGTTGTCTTTGCCTAATATCCTTGTTCTTACTTAGGATTTCTTCTGATTCTCCCTCTCTGATCTAAAAGAAAAGATGGTTGGTAAGTGTTTTTATATTTTTCCTTTGTTCTTGTGATTCTATTTTCTGTTATTTGACATATTTATCTTGTTTGTAGCTGCTGATCAGGTTTCGATGACTTGGAATGAAGAGAAGAAAAACTTGTCTCTTCGCCTTGAATCTTTAGAGAAGAGAGCTGAAACTGTAAGTTTTGGCGACTACTTGTTGGCCTTTTGGTTTCTTGCTATTTTCATTTTTAGTTTTCTGAGTTCTTTGCCCTTTTCAGTCATTGAAATCGGAGGAGGCTTTACAAACTCAGATTTTGGAGGTTCATGATCAATATAAGTCTTTGTATACTGCTGCGAGACCTGTCATTGTTGCTGTCTGCCACGAAGAGGATGCTAAAGAAGGCCTGAAGAGCTTAATTCCTGCACTGCCTCTTCGGTTTCGAGAATTTGTGGAAAATGGTTTTGAGCGTTGTATAAACAATGTTGTTTCTTTTGTTTGTGCCCTTACTCCCGAGGTGTCTTTGGACTGAATTCTTGAAGATCCAATGGACGCCGATATCTTGGCGAAGTGGGAGCAATCAAAGCCCGAAGTCCAGGAGCTTTGTCACAAGATATTTGGTCAGATGAAAGTGTTGCCCTCTTCTCCTTGATAACAAACATTTACTTGTCCTTGAGTGATGGTCTTGTAATATACTCTGGATGATGCTTTGTTAATACTTCATCAGGTTTCATTCTGATATTGTGATGCCCTTGTCTTGTCTGTCGATGTTGTGCAATTTGTTTTCTGATTGACTTCATTTGTCCTTCTGATGAATACCTTATTTTCCAGATCTTGTGAGCTATGTCAAGTTCTTCTGAGTGATGTTTGTAGTATTGTGCCTTTATATTAGGCTTTGTAGATTCGTCTGTATTCCCCAAGTTCTTCCTGAGTAGTATTATCGGTCTTCGTGCCTTGATGATTATACTGAAAATATTGTTGCTCATACAATGCCTTATGCCTCTGAGTTAGGCTTTGTAGATCTTTATCTTTGCGTTTTGTTTAATGACCCCCCAAGTTGTTTCGGGGTAGTACTGTTTGTTTTTGTCGAGTAGTTTTCAATGTTGGAATAATAAATGTCACTTTCTTACATGATAGTATTCAACTTGTAGCTGCTTGTTGCACCGAGTTGTACTGCTTCTTCCAACATGTGTTATGTCACTTTGTACAGTGATTGACTTTGATGTCGTCGAGGTATATTGATCTTCTTGTTGTGCCGAGTAGTATGTTGTTTGTCATGCCGCCTCACGAAACGGTTGACTTGTACATATATGAACCAGACTGTGTCGTTCATGGTGCAAAGCAGTCGGTTAGTTCGTTATGTTGCTTCACGAAGCAATTCACTTAGAGTGCCAGACAGTGCCGCTCATGGTGCAAAGCTGTCGGTTTGTCATGACATCTAACAAAACGGTAGACTTATATATATGATCCATATTGTGCCGCTCATGGTGCAAAGTAGTCGGTTTGTCATGTTGCTTCACGAAGCAATTGACTTAGAATGCTAGACAGTGCCACTCATGGTGCAAAGTTGTCGGCTTGTCATGCCGTCTCACGAAATGGTAGACTTATATATATGAACCAGACTGTGCGGCTCATGGTGCAAAGCAGTCGGTTTGTCATGTTGCTTCATGAAGCAATTGACTGAAAATGCCAGACAGTGCCGCTCATGGTGCAAAGCTGTCGACTTGTCATGTCGTCTTACGAAACGGTAAACTTTTATATATGTATGAACCAGACTGTGCCGCTCATGGTGCAAAGCAATCGGTTTGTCATGTTGCTTCACGAAGCAATTGACTTAGAATGCCAGACATTGCCGCTCATGGTGCAAAGCTGTTGGCTTATCATGCCATCTCACGAAACACATGACTTGTAGATTGTTTGTTCTTGAAGTCCTGTATCTTGTGTCTTTAGTTGTAGAATTTCTTGAGTTGGCTGATATGCCAAGTGTTGCTTAATTAAATTTTGTCTTCTGTCATTAGCTCGTAAGTTCCGGGTTGTATTGTTGTCTTGATGATAAAAGGGCCCTCCCATGGGCTGAGTAGTTTGTGTCTTCCTTCTTTCTTTTGAATTAGTAGTAGCACCAGATCTCCTGGTTTTAGTGTTCTTGGATGTATATTTCTATCGTAATGTCTTCGTAAGCCTTGTAGGTATCTTGCATTTTGAATTACTGAACTGTCTCTTATCTCATCGATTGTGTCAATCTCTAGTCGTCTTGTTTCTTCGGCTTCTCCTTCGTCATATTGTTCTATTCTTGGTGATTGTCATATTAAGTCGAGCGGTAATACGGATTCTGATCCATATACCAGAAAGAAAGGTGAATATCATGTTGCTCTGCTGATTTGAGTTCTTAAGCCTCATACTACTTTTGGTAGTTCTTCTATCCATTTTCCTCCATAGTCTTTTAGGTCTTCATATAGTCTTGGTTTTAGGCCTTGTAATAATAGCCCGTTGGCTCTTTCGACTTGTCCATTTGCTTGAGGGTGAGCTACTGATGCATAATCTATCTCTATTCCGCAATCTCTTGCCCAATATTGGAATTCTTTTGCTGTAAATGGTGATCCAAGATATGTGATTATTCGGTTGGGCATCCCAAACCTCTGCATGATGTCTTGTATGAACTCTGTTGATTTTTCTGTGTTGTATTTGACTAACAGTTTGTATTCGATCCATTTGGTAAATTTATCTACTGCCACGAATATGTATTCAAATCCTCCTTTTGTTTTTTTGAGGGGTCCGACTTGATCTAGCCCCCAGCATGAGAAAGGCTAGGCTGGTGGTATGCAGATTAGATTGTGTGCTGGAACATGTGATTGTTTTGCAAACATCTGGCATCCTTTGCATGTTTTGACTAATTGTTCTGCATCTTTGAGTGTTGTTGGCCAGTAGAACCCGCTTCTGAATGCTTTACCGATTAGTGTTCTAGATGCTACATGATTTCCACAGCATCCCGAGTGGATTTCTTCCAATATCTCTTTTCCTTCGTGTGTTGATACACATTTTAATAATACTCCAGAAGATGTTGCTCTCTTGTAAAGTTTGTCTTTTATGAGAATGTATGCTTTGCTTTTCCTTATGACCCTTGTTGCTTCTGCTCTGTCTCTAGGTAGTTTGTTTTTACTTTTATAATCAATGTATGGTTGCCTCCAATCACTTTCTATGTTGAAGACTTGTCTCGAAGTATTGGGCTCTTCTATCTTGTCTATGTCCATTGAGTCCTCTTTTTGTTTGCTAATTTCTTGGATTGATGGCTTTGCAAGTTCTTCTATGAATATCCCAGGTGGTACTTTTTCTTTGTCTGATCCTAATTTTGACAAGATATCTGCTGCCACATTTGAATCTCTTAAGACATGATAGATTTCTAGTCCTTCAAAATTCTTCTCGAGTTTCCTTATTTCTGCACAGTATGCGTCCATGTTGTTCTTTGTGCAATCTCATTCTTTGTTTACTTTTAATTCCCAGAGTAGTTGCTACTTTTAATCCGTGTATGAGTGCTTCGTATTCTGCTTCGTTGTTTGTTGCTTGTCATAATATTTGTAGTACGTACTTTAATTGTCTTCCTTCTGGGGAGATTAGTAGCACACCGACTCCTGCCCCTCCAATCTTCATAGAACCGTCAAAGTACATCTTCCAGTGGTCCCATATTGGTTCGGGTTCTTTTTGTGTGATTTCTGTCCATTCAGCGATGAAGTCGGGTAATATCTATGACTTGATTGTCGTTCTTGGTTTGAAGTCTATGTTTAAAGCTCCAAGTTCTACTGCCCATTTTGATATTTGGCATGTGGCATCTTTGTTTCTGAGTATGTCTTGTAACGGGGAGTTGGTCGTGACTATTACTTTGTGCTCGTGGAAATAATGTCTCAATTTTCTCAATGGTATGAGCACTGCATATAGTAGTTTTTGTACGTGTGGGTATCTAACTTTTGACTCCGTGAGTACTTCGCTGATGTAATATACTGGTCTTTGCACTTTGTAGGTATGTCCGGGTTCTTCTCTTTCCACTATGATTGCTGCACTTACTACGTTCTTTGTTGCCGTGATATATAGCATCATGTCCTCCTTATTTCTTGGCGGTGTCATTACTGGAGATGATGATAAGTATTCTTTTAACTTGATGAAAGCTTGATTCGCCTCTTCTGTCCATTCGAAGTTCTCTTTCTTTTTTAGGAGTTTGAAGAAAGGTAGTCCTTTTTCTCCCAATTTTGATATGAATCTGTTGAGAGCTGCCATACATTCTGTTAGTTTTTGTATGTCCTTGATCTGTTTTGGTGGTGTCATATCCATAATTTCTTTGACTTGTTTTGTGCTTGCTTCGATTCCTCTAATGCTGACTAAAAAGCCGAGTAGTTGTCCTGATGGTACACTGAAAATGCACTTTGTGGGGTTGAGTTTCCACTTCCAAGCTTTTAGATTTTTTAAGGTCTCTTCTAGGTCTTCCAATAGTGATTATGGTTCCTTTGTTTTGATTACCACGTCATCGATGTAGGCCTCAGCGTTTCTTCCGATTTGATCTCCAAGGCAGGTTTGTATTGCTCTTTGATATGTTGCTCCTGCGTTTTTTAGTCCGAACGACATTGACTTGTAGAAATATGCCCCGAAGGGTGTTATAAAAGATGTTTTGCTTTGATCTTCTTCTCTTAATGATATTTGGTGGTACCCCGAGTAGCAGTCGAGGAAAGATAGCAATGACGATCCAGCTATTGAATCTATGACTTGGTCAATTCTTGGTGGCCCATATGGGTCTTTTGAGCAATGTTTGTTAATATCTGTGTAGTCAACACACATACGCCATTCTTTTGAGTTTTTTTCTCCACTAAAACTGGGTTAGCTAACCAGTCAGGGCAGATTATTTCTCTGATGAATCCTGCTGTCAGTAATTTTGTAATTTCCTTTTTGATTGTTGCTTTCCTGTCTGGTGCGAATCTGCGTAGCTTCTGTTTTACTGGTCTTGATCCTTTGTTTGTGTCGATTTTGTGCTCAGCCAACTCCTTTGGGACTCCTGGCATGTCTGCTGGTTTCCATGCGAATATGTCTTTGTTGTCCCTTAGAAAGTTGGTGAGCGTGAGTTCCTATTTGGGGTCCAGATTTGCACTGATTATTGTTGTCTTTTCTGAATCTCCAGTTAACAGGTCGATTGTCTTTGTGACATCTTCTTTTGGAGGTGTAAAGTTATTTGGCTTCTTTGCCGGTATTTAGATTTCGTCCGGATTCATTTCCTCAACCTTCTTCGCAATGTCTTCTTTTTCCTTGTAGTCTTGTATTTTTTTTCTGATATTTGTATGGCTTGCACATCACAGACATATGCCTTCTTTAGATCTCCCTTTAGTGAAAGAACTCCTTTTGTTGTCGGCATTTTGAGTAGTAGGTACGGGTAGTGGGGTACTGCCATGTATCTTGTGAGTGCCAGTCTTCCGAGAATTGCATGATAACATGATTCGAAGTCAGCTACTTCGAATTTAATGAACTCAGTTCGATATTTGTCAGGTGTTCCAAAGGTAACTGGTAAAGTAATCTGTCCCAATAGTATGGAAGCTCTTTCGGGTACTATCCCATAGAAAGGAATACTTGTTGGTATGATCATGCCTTCATAGTCTAAATTCATCTTCTTCAGGGTGTCTGCGAAGATTATGTTTAGTCCTGCTCCTCCATCAATGAGCACTTTGGATACTGCCACTCCTGCTATTGTTGGTCCCATTACTAGGGGATAATAGCCAGCATTTTCTGCACTTGTCCATTGATCTTCTCTTGTGAACTGAATTGGGTATTCTGACCAATCTAAATATCTTGGGGTAGCTGGTTCTGCTGCCATGATGGTTCTGTGTGCTAGTTTTTTCTGTCTTTTACTTCTTGTATATGATGCTCTAGAAAATATTACTATTATTTGTCGTTCAGGTTCTTGATAATTTCCTTCTGCTTTCTTTGTAACCTTTCTGGATTCGTTTGTTCTTTGTTCCGAGTTGTTTGCTCGCGTCTCTTCTTTCTTTGTGAATCTTCGTTGAAAGATGTTGCACTCGACTAGCTTGTGTCCTTCGTGAGGATGTATATGGTAGGGTAAGTTTTCTATCCTTTCTGCTGGCTTTCTTGCGTAGTTGTTGCCCTGGTAGTTGTTGTTTGAGTATTTGTTATTTTGGTTTGCGTTTCTGTTGTTGTTGTTGTAACTGTTGTTGTGCTCTCCTTTGTCATTATCGTTGTATCTTCTTTTATTGTCTGTTGCTGCTACCATGTTGTCTTGTCTCGGTCTTTTATCTTGTGGTCTAAAATCTGGTCTTCTATTTTTATGAAAATCTCGGGTGAATCTGTGTCGAGTTCTTTCTTCTGACAATATCATCTTTTCGACAGCCCTTTTGAAATCTCCATTAGATCTTGGATTTTCATTGAAATAATCTTTGAATTGTCAATTTGCTAGGATTCCATCCGCAAATGTTTCTATTACTTCTCTGTCGGTGATATCGTGTATTTCAGCTCTGAGTTCTCCAAACCTTCGATAATACTCCCTTAGGGTTTCTCCTTTTCTTTGCTCTACGTTCTTCAATTCTGCCGCCGTCATGGGGTGTGTTATTATTCCTGCGAAGTTGTTGCAGAAAGCTTCTTGCAAATCTTCCTAATAATTGATTGATCGTGGTTTTAGCTTGTAAAACCATTGCAGAGGCATGGCTTCAAGTGCCATTGGAAAGTATAGGGCTTTAATGTCATTGTTTCCTCCCGCGAGTTCAATGGATTGGGAATAGACTCTTATCCATTGTCTAGGTTCCACTTTTCCATTGTATTTGGAGCGATTTGCTGGTTTGAATTTGTGTGGTAATTTCAACGTCTGTAGTCTTCCTGCAAAACATGGGAATCTATCGTATTGTTCTGTTCTGTTGAAGTCCGGTGACCAGTTTCTTCTGTAATAATCTCTGTCCCCTCTGTATTCAGATTCACCGTAGTCTTCCGGTTAGTGCTGGCCCCAATCTGGGTTGTTTTGTTTTACCATCTCGAGATGTTGTTCCTGTCTTTCTGATGGTTGTGGTACCTCAGTTTTTCCCAATCTGTGGAATATTGACTTCTTCAGGAGTTGTTCCTCTTGTTTTTCTCCTTGTCCTTCTTGAGGTCTATTGTTGTCGGGTTGTTTATTGGGGTCTCTGTCTTCTTTATTTGTCTCATTTGTGATTCTTTCCTCCTTAGTGAGGATGTTTAGTTCTTTTGTCAGTTCTTCAATTATTTCTCTCTTTGTGTTTTTCATGGATTCTCTTTCCGCCTTCTTCTTGTTGTATTCTATCAACTCTGCTTTGTATTTGTTCCAGATTTGTTTTCTCTAGGCGGCTCGATTTCTTCTTCCTGCTCTAGTTTTGTTCTTCTTTAGCCTTGTAGCTTTGTGATCGTTGGTTTCATGGTCATCGCCTTCCTCATCGTCCGAGATATCTCCTTCTGATTCATCTGATAATTTCAAGTCGGGTATTTGTGGTGGCTCTAAATATGGTTCTAGCTCTGCCATGTATATAGTATGTGCTCTCCGAGTTCTTTTTGTTCGTTGGTTTCTCTTTCTTGGCTTGCATGATAATCCCTGATAGAGTCCGAGTTCTTTTCCTACATGGAATGGTAGTTCTATGTCCTGGTCTCGCGTTCTTGGGGATTGGTTTGGCCAGTGCACGATGCATCCCTCTGGAGTTGTTGACATTATCATCCCCTCTTGAGCGCCTTTCAGAGTTATGCTCCTTGTCATCATCTTCCGAAGAAAATTTCCGTGTATAGATGCGGAGTTATGTAGTCCGTACGGGCCCGAGTACTTGGTTGTTTCCGAGTTGTCTCTGTTTCTGATTGAGGTTCGATTGCATGCCTTGACTCGGGTTGTGTTTGGTTCCTCCGTGTTTGGTTCAAAGTCAGCGTGCGGTGGCATTTCCTTTTCCGAGTCGGTTTCATATCCATCCTCTTCTGCTGGCCTAGTCGGCTTCGAAATCCTGAGTTTTTTGGTCTTTTGGTTCAGTTCTTGAAGATCTTGTTCAACCCTTTTGTCAAGTCCTTCTTCTCGGAGTTGGCTTTGAAGCTTTCCGTCGTTGTTGATTTCGTAGATCCATGATCCGAAGAAAAACGTTGATTTCGTAGATTCCATCGTCTTGAGGTCGCGGTCCACCAAGCTTTGGAGGAAAAAATCGCCGAAAGCCCCTACCTGGCGCGCTAGCTGTCAATGTTTTACCACTGATAGTCTGCCACGGGGTTACCCGAGACAGTTGTCCGTGCCTCGGTGAATAGTGAAACTTTGGTGGTTGGACACGCAGGGACACACGGTTTATACTGGTTCAGGTCCTCGACACAATCGAGTAACAACCCTACGTCCAGTTAGGTCACTTGTTATTGCTCTGATCTCGTAATACAAGGTGTTGTGTGTCGCTCTACATATCGGGTGTTACGTAGTATGTTTAGATGTTTTTTGGGTGGTACCCTCACCAGCCCTTTATAGTCCAGGGACTGGCCGAGGGTTGGTTCTGATCCTACTCGGTTACATTCTTAGAGTCCTAAGCTAAGCTTCAGTCTTGTTGTTGTATCCGAGTAGAATCCGGGTTGGTACGTTTGCCTTCCTTCGTGGGCCGGATGATTGAGGCCCATGACTCTGGTAGACTGGCCAATGGGTACCCTATAGGATATCCCATCGATGGGCTCCTATTCAGGGAGGTTGTCGGTCGTCGGCTAAGGAGACTGGATGGAGGATACTTCATTTGCCAAGATGAGCTGACCAAGGGAAGAAATATGCAGCCAGGAAAGAGGCCAAATGGAGATGAAGCCACCAAGGAGCATGTCGGGCAAAGAGGGCTTCAAGCAGCAACACGTCGGACTTGGGCGAGTAGGGTTTTGAGCGGAGCAAGGAGATAAGATGTTGAAACATAAAAGTAGGATTCTCCACCAAGGTTCAAAAAACAAGGGATGAGAGGAGAATTTGAGGGTATCATACTTTTAGGAGCTAGGGTCCTGTTGGACCTATGTTTTTTATTTGAGCCCTTAAATTTTGGTTTAGAGGCCTGTTTGAGGGCTATGTTGTAGTTAGTTTTATAAGCTAAATGAACTCGTGATTTAAAGGGTGTGCATACCAAATTAAATTTAATTCATCGGCACTAAGCCCCTTTTTAGTTGGGCTTTTGAACCTTCTTGTCCTTCTATAAAAGCCAAAAGTCAACCAAAGGAGTAAAAAAACACAACTACTTTAGGCCAAAGGCAGTTTTTAGGGTTTAGGGTTTACTCAAAGCGCCTTCCTCCTACTTTCTACAGCTTTTGGGGTTAAAATTATCCACCTGCCACTGCATATAAACATAACATTTCATTCTTATGTTTCTCACGACCGAGGCTTGTTTTTCCTCCCAAGCATATTCATCCTTGCATCCGACCCTAGCTCTGACGACTTCATCCTACGTGGCCCAGCTCCAATGACGGTGGGTGTGGCCCCAATAACTTGATTGGGTGCGCATGCTGCACCACCACGGCCTCGGATCTGGCGACCGGCACCACCATCGTTATGCCCTCGACCGTGAGCTCCCTCCCCTACGCGGCCTCAAGAAGGACCTCTAGCACCGCGATACCCTCCATTGGACCTCCACCACCACCGTGAGCTACGAGCGCAAGTGGTTCCTCCCCATGCAACACTAGAAGAAGAGGGAAGAGGCTGACGAGTAGGGTCCACTCGTAAGTGAGAGCGGCATTTCAGAAAGACACGGCATTTCGGAAAGACACGACTACCGAGCCAAAGAGGCTTTTGAATTCCTTGCAACTACTTTTCTGAACCTATTTTTTTCAAAAACCATAGCTCACAACTGATTTTCCAAAAGCCATGACCCAACCAAAGAGAGTTTAAGAGTGAAGCCTAGGCCAGAGTCTAAGACAGCCTGGAATGTTTTGAAAATCATAGCTTACAGCTACTTTCCCAAAAACCATGGCCTAATCAAAGAGGGCCTAAAAGTGGAGCCTAAGCCACAGCATAAGACAAAAGCACGGGACATGTTTCAAGAATACAAATTGAACACGCTGATTGTGGCCCAAATGGACATATATGGGATACATATGTAAGACACTATTATTGATTTCCCTATAGCGATACCAGCGGCATTCAGCTAATATGAAAGAAACAGCACCTTTCGGGTAGGCCAAAACTATGCAACTCTTGCGGTCTTCCCCACTTGGATCACAAGATGATACAAGAATTGGTCTCAAATTTCCACTTCCCAGCAGCCATGGTTGACCACAAACGCAGGCAGGACATAGATTGGCATGCATGCAACTCTACCCCGAAGCACTATAAATAGGGGCATGTGCCCCATGTGTATATACAGCCCCCTCTCAAATCGAAGCTGCCGCAGAGGCCATTACTGCTTAAGCAAGTAGCTTCACCGAGTGTGTGTGTGCAGGCTGCCATGGCGGCTCCTACCTTGGTGCAATGCTTGGTCGCCGTTTCCCTCCTCTCCTGTGTCGCCCACGCACAGCTCTCGACCACGTTCTATGCGTCTTCCTGCCCCAACCTGCAGAGCATCGTGCGGACGGCGATGACCCAGGCCGTCAGCGCTGAGCAGAGGATTGGCGCTTCTCTGCTCAGGCTCTTCTTCCACGACTGCTTTGTTCAAGTACTAACTAGCTAGAATCCTCACACTACTCATCAAGCAGTTGTTATATTAACAACTAACAACATACCGTTTCAGCATGCTATGCTGGACAATTCAGTTGAACTGCATGCCGGTGCAAATTGTATTCCTGCTCCGTCCGGTCGGTAACAGTGTGTGATGATGACAGGGCTGCGACGGATCGATCCTTCTCGACGCCGGAGGCGAGAAGACGGCCGGCCCGAACGCGAACTCGGTGCGCGGCTTTGAGGTCATCGACACCATCAAGACGAACGTGGAGGCCGCGTGCCCCGGCGTCGTGTCGTGCGCCGACATCCTCGCGCTTTCCGCGCGCGACGGAACCAATCTTGTACGCACGCCGCCCGCCTAGCTAGTTTGTTTGTTTATGACATGCGCTGAGCCTGCGCGTCATATATCAGTTATCCAGTGTGTATGGTCTTGGTCGGTCAAGGGGGCATGACATGCGTCTGACACTTTTCCTTCCTTTGTTGTTTGTTTGTATACGTACGTAGCTCGGCGGGCCGACCTGGAACGTGCCGCTTGGCCGGCGGGACTCGACGACGGCGAGCGCCTCCCTCGCCAACAGCAACCTGCCGGGGCCCGGGTCCAGCCTCTCGACGCTCATCTCCATGTTCGGCAGGCAGGGCCTGTCGGCGCGCGACATGACGGCGCTGTCGGGCGCGCACACCATCGGGCAGGCCCGGTGCACCACCTTCCGCGGCCGCATCTACGGCGACACCAACATCGACGCCTCCTTCGCGGCGCTCCGGCAGCAGACGTGCCCACGGTCCGGCGGCGACGCCACCCTGGCGCCCATCGACGTGCAGACACCCGTGAGCTTCGACACGGCCTACTTCACCAACCTGCTGTCACAGCGGGGCCTGTTCCACTCGGACCAGGAGCTCTTCAACGGCGGCTCGCAGGACGCGCTGGTGAGGCAGTACAGCGCCAGCTCCTCGCTCTTCAACGCCGACTTCGTGGCGGCCATGATTAGGATGGGCAACGTTGGGGTGCTCACCGGCACCGCCGGACAGATCAGGCGCAACTGCCGGGTCGTCAACAGCTAGATGCCTTACTCTTCTAGCTTGCTGTGTGGTTCGACCGCCCATGGATGATTGATCGACCGATCGACACATGCATGAACTACAGTACTCTCTAGTATATAGCTATAGATAGAACTCATCAAGACGGAGTATAGTAGAATAAGTGGTGAACGACCACTGAAGAAGTGAACGAAGCAGTGTCACTTACATGGCCAGGTTATATATCGAAATGATTCACCCGACCTTTTCCATTGGATTTTGAAACGCAAGAATAATATATATATATATATATACATATATATATATATATATATATATATATATATATATATATATATAATATATATAACACCATCCCTATTTACTAGCTATATGGTCCTGTCATGTGTTCCAACTTCATTCAACTAGAAGCAGTGTCAATGCACACTAGAGAAGAAAATCTGCAATACTGTATCATCTCGTCCGATTGTTGTACTACTCTACTCCTGTCACGTGTTCTCCACTGAAAAAAAAAATGACAAAGTGACCGAACAGAGCATTTGGGCATAGTTCACTTGGCCAAAATCTGCAGATCTAATTCTGCACCAAGGCCTGGGCTACATGGCATATGCTCCTCCCTTTATGGGCCCGCCTAGTTCTGAATTGAATAGTTTCCATAAACGTTGATACCACTGATAAAAATTACTCCCTCTAAAGTTGAGCTCATTCTTCAACGCCATTTTGATTTTTGATTTCTCTGCCATCCGATCTTTGTTTCATCAGTTGATCTATCCATGTGCTCATCCCAGCTATAGTTATCCACACGAGCCAGGGCCGTCGGGCCCGCATGGCCCTGGTGCGGCACGGCAGGCCTCGGGCCCATGCATGTCCCCGCTCGGTGTCATGCCCATGCATAGCCGCGACTTCAACCCATAGTGGCGCCTTGGGCATGACACGATAAATAGACCGGCACGACGTCGCCCGATAGTTTTTAGCCATTAGATTGTCCTTGGATTAATAGCAACCGTTAGATTAAAACCCCAGCTAACAAACCAATCTCTCCCCACGCCTTTGAGTTTCATTTCGACATAGTCACTCCCTCCGACTCCTTCACGCGCGCGGGACAGAACTTCCCTCCCACAACGCTGCTCCCGTTCCTCTTCCAAGCCATCGCTCCCATTCCTCCTTCATCGCCCTCTACTCTCTCTACTCCGTCACTCCCAATTCCTCACCACAACAGCCTCTCCTCGCTCTGCCCCGCGTGCTCCCAAGTTGTCGAGGCATCTCGTTGTGCCCTTAGCGTCTCTGGCGGCGCCATAGGTCGATGGGTGCATGGATTGCAATGGCAGCGCGAGTCTGCAACGACATGACACGAAGACAACTGCGACGATGGAGTGAAGCGGCCTCGCGCGATGAGCCGGGGCAAGCACAAGCACTACAGTTTGTCGTGCACAGGGCACAACACGACACGATTTAAGGGCCATGGGGCGTGCCTAGGCCGCGACATAGGCATGGCGACATGACATGGCACGACACGATAGCGACATCATGCTTGACCGTGTCGTGCCTCACTGTGTCAGTGTCGTGCCATGCCTAGGCGGCCCGTTTGGACAACTATAATCCCAGCCCTTTCAATTTGAACCAAACAAACATGTTCATCATGCTAGAGAATCTAGATCAAGGTTGAAAAAAGGTTCATGATTGTTGACGGTAGATAAACCATAAAATTATATACTCAAAACACCATCAACAGCCTCGGAAATCAAAGGAAGAATAACATAACATGAACATAGTTTATTAGTAATTAGTTCCACTTGTGCCTTAAGGTGCGTGAATGTAGGAGATGACATTTAGACCAAAACAATATCTGGAAGCCCACATAAGGGGGTTGGCCAACCCCCCTATGGACCCATAAGGCCCTGCCAAGGTGGCATGATATAGGAGAAGTACCTCATAGTCAATTTTAACCTTCAAATTAACTTTATACTTTTTTTGAATGGCTCAAGATGAATTAACATGGATTCCAAAAGTAACAACGAAAGATCCACTAGGAGACAAGCAGTTACACTCTCCATGACACGTGGGGACACCTTCTAGAACAAGGTGGCTAGGCCCAGGAGTCATAGGGGTGTTGGCTGGCATCCCCCCCCCCTATTGACCTTCTAGGGTCCCACTTGCTCCCGACGAGCTATGCATGCCTCCATGTAGCACAAGGAACATGTGCACTATCTCATCCATGTTATGACAGTGCACATATTCCATTGATCCAAGGGAGGAGGATGGAGGGCACATAGATTGCTAAGATTCTGGAGTAGCCCCTACTTTATAGAGGGTCACCCCCCCCCCCCCTCTCCATTCATGACAAATTTTGGAGAGAAATTTTTGGGCTAAACATTGATTTTTTTAAAGATAGAGGGAGTAGTATAGTTTAGCTTATTAGGAGTTTTGACAGTGTACCACCCGACCCGTGTATCGCCTATGACTTGTTTGACAGTGTAAATGCCTTGATGGTGTGTCATGGCAATGTTTGTTAATTAGATTGCTAAAATTTCAGGCATGTGCTCTCTCATCGAGTACTATGGTGTATCATGGTGTACACTTAACTTTATAGTTTTGTTCATCGCCGCATTTGGAAAGCAAAACCTGTTGTTTAGTGCATGTTGTTTTATTAACGGAAAATGTACTCTTTTCAATGTATATTTGGAAAATAACACTTTCATTTTTTCATCTGGCTAACACATCTAAAGTGCGAAGAAAAGAATTTTTTTTGTGTTTCTAAGAGCATCTTCAAAGAGACTAGCCAAATCGTTTTCTAAATATAAATTGACTATTATTAAAGAAAATTTGTCTTCATCGTACTCTGTATATGACTTTTCAAATATAGTAGCTCTCCAACACGACGTATCTGCTAGGACTAAAAGAATCATTATTAAAAAGGATCGATACAATTCAATATTAAAGAAATCTAGGCCCAAAAACATTATACTCACACAATTAATTATATAGATGTACTTTTGATATATGGACATGACGTTGAATATGTCTATGGAACAGACTTATGTTTCTGATATATTACGGGGGTAAACATAGAAGTACATGCCACAATTCATGCTTCTACACTTTCTAGAAAACTAAGGTCTTTCTATCAAGATATGAGACAACCCAAGAGATCATGATGTAAGGATTTGTTCATCAAACTTTATCTAAAGGCATTCGTTTCTTTTTGAGTCAATTTGTTTCAACTGTGAGGAAAAATAAAATCAATTTCCAAAAATGTAAATATGCATGAATAAATGGTGGAACTTACTAAAGCTAATTCATTCCTTGCACGCATAAATTTAACAAGAATTGCACAAAAAGTTTATAGGAATTAGTTCATTTTCATAGGGAAAACGCAGGAACAGGAAATTTTTCCCGTGTTCCAAACAGGGCCTAAGTTCATGGTACAATATAGTATACTCAAGCGACTTCTCTGTTTGTCCAGCTAATGGTACTTATTTAGTTCTTTCTCTTCCTCGAGGTCTCTTAGTCTTTCCTCTAAGTAGTGAACAACTTGATCAATCTGTCCTTTTGTTGGCTGCTCATATAAGAGGAATTGTTATCTCAACACAGTTTGATATCTAATAAGATATATAAAGAATTATGGTGATTCAAAGTTTCAAACTACCAATTTGTTGTTTCGGTCATTATTTTCAAGCTCTCCTTCTATCTATCCTCGTAAACATCTCTTTGAGAAGATCCGGACATCGTTCATAACCTTTCATCAAGGTAAGGGATGCAATCTACAGGTGACAAATTTGTCCATGTAATATCTGAACACTTTTTTTAATGCAATAGAAGCTCTGCCTTTCAATTAAGAGAGGAAAATAAGTTCTATATACAATCAGAGGGAGCATGCTCCCCTCGGAGAGAAAATAAACGATGAGTAATTGTAACCATTCCTTGTTGGACAACATAGTATGGATTAGAATGAGAGAAACCAGCACTGTTTAGCAAATCCTTGATTTCAATTTTACTGGACATGGTAAGAATAAAAAGTAGGCCGGAGCAAGCAACAAAATATAACATTGTTGGGTTGGTTTAGGGCAGATGATAACATGTTTCCCATCCATGTAGTATTCATCCTTCTTTTAAGCAACTGTCCTGCACAAACATACCTCTTCTTTTATCAACCTGCGACAACATGTATTTTCATTCACAACCAGGAGAACATGCAGCTTGTACATTATTGTGCCGACGCAAAAGGTAACCATCAGTCCATCACACATGTGTCGCTGAAATATGTTAAGAACTAGAGCGATGCTATCATCTAGCTTCCATAAATGAACTAACATTGTACGCTGAGTTGATAATTATATAAGTGCCTACAAGAAGAGATCTAGGTGTTGCTATTTTGCAACAAAATACGCAACCTGAGACTCTACAAGATAGATTGGAATAAAAAAAATCTGAATAGGTTAGACGACTTAGTGGAATACAGATTGTCTAAATTATCAAACACTATCTCAACAAAAGCAAATACAGCAGAGTGTCCAACACCTTCCATCCTGGCAATGGTTATATAGTAGGGTATATCAAACACCAGACACCTATTCCAACTATCTAGATTGTTTTTTTCTTAAAAAAAGAGAGGAGGCATACATGGAGAAGGGCACCCCTATCTTCACTTCTCAGGGTCTAAAACATGTCACTCAGGACAAATCGTACAACTGGAGTATTAGGCATAAATAAATCAGGAGAATATTCTTGCATAAGAACAGAAAGATAATAATATAGGAGTACCATATGTTCAAAATTACCATGAAATAAAATTTGATTTTCCAGATCTATGTGCATCAACAGTTCTAAGCAATAAATGTCAATTCATTAAGAGCAGAAAAATATGCATTAAAGTTCTAGTTGAAGTATAGTACATGCAATGAGTTCAGCAGGATGATTAGAAGATCACTATAGAGCAAATGAACAACAAGCACACAGAATAGTTACATGGAGGTCATGGTTTTCTGATACAATACATGCATACATATGCCATGGCTATGCTATTTTCCCAAACAAACAACAAACCCAATTTAGCAAATAAAAAAAACTGAATCTTTTAGATGCACCAAATCTTGATCATCACTAAAGCTTTGCAGTTATCGTACTATGTAAGGATTTATCTATTGCAAGCCCAATATAGACAGGTTGCAGCATGAGCACATTAAGTTGTGTGTGCCGCTGTTAGGAAGCAAAAGACGTGAAACTAATCACCCTAGTGACCGAGGGAACAACAAAAGGGGTTTACCAACATTTAGTTACAGGAGCCCAAGTGAACAACTCCTCTTCCTGCTTCTCTTGCTCCTCTCACTGTCGCATGTACCTCCTAATCCCTGCTTTCATCGCCTACTGTTTCCTTCTACTTTATAAATTCCAGATAGATTATTTAACATGAAAATAAACATCACATAGTTTACTCTGTATCCAAGACTGCTTGCTAATAAATTCAGAGAAAAGAGACAAAAAACCTGAGTCGAACACATCATGGAGACCACATACCAAAGCCAATTATGTT
The DNA here is from genome assembly GCA_022036555.1 of Microstegium vimineum. Lineage (NCBI taxonomy): Eukaryota > Viridiplantae > Streptophyta > Magnoliopsida > Poales > Poaceae > Microstegium > Microstegium vimineum. Next base: position 18,389,132 of record CM039125.1, on the reverse strand, counting down.
CTGCATTCAGCGATCAGACCTGATGCTGCTCGGAGAGAAAAAGAGAGGAAAAATCCTGATGCCGCTCGGAAAGAAAGGAGTATAGAGAAGGAAATGCGCCAGAGAGCGCATGTGTCCACATGGCGTGAGACCAAGATGGATGGATCTCGGGTGCGCGCTCCAGATAGTGGCAGAATCACAACGGAGAGGAGGGGGGCGGGGCCGTGGACGGCAAGCTCCGGCCGCCAGCTACCACGAATGGGGGCGGCAGGGGATGGGATGCGGCCGTGCACGGCGAGCGTCGGCCGCCGGGAGGTCGACCTAGATGGTCTTGCGTGCGCAGCTGTCATGTGGCGGCGCCACCGCAATGGAGGGGCGGTGACGCGGGCGGCGAGCGGTGACGCGTCAGGAGCGTCCCAAGACGGACTTTTTTTAATCAAAAGTGGACTGCAAGTGGGCTGAAAGCAAGCCAGTTGCAGGATATTTAGGCTAGATTAGAATTGACTGGACAAAAAAAGCCAAAAATTTATATAGAATTCAGATATAGATATCCTATACTTCTACTTAATCACAGATCTTACTTTCAGTGAAGCAACTAAGCGAAAGCCATTGCACATTTTGGTTTGTTTTGATGATAATTCCTTTGCTGGGCCTTATGGTTGATCGGTTTGTTTGATCTTTATTTTGAGGGAATTTCTTTGATCTTTATTATGAATGGCTAATCAATGTCACTTATGGTACAGTTACTGGGTTTTTTTATGAAGCTATGTGATGCTTGCGTTTCTCTTTATCAAAAGTGCACTTTGAAGATACCATGGCAGATGATGGTTCTTTTTTTCATTTCTTTAGAAAAAAATAAATGACTTAGAATTAATGGATGTGATTTAGGAATTGGTGTGCTTTGTAGGTCCTCTATGATTTAGGAGTAAAGTGACTGTTCATATGCAGGAGTCTTTTGTATCGAGCTTCGGTCGTCAGCCATTGCGTGACCTGCACAACCTTGATTCCTCAATACTATGAAGTTGTTGTTCATGTCCAGTGTTCTATGCTGCATCGAATAATCAGAATTCTCACAACAGCTTATGGAATCAAAGCAGGATGGTTAAGCCTCATGTTTTTGCCTTTGTTAGGAGCGGTTTTCTATACCGTCTTACATAGATAGTTCACTGAACATTAAGACATTGTGTTTACTGAACATGGATAGTTACACCGGTTAGGAGATGCATAAATAGTTAACTAAACATTGAGACATAGCCAGATATTTGATATGTCACTTTAATTCTCTCAAGTCAAATTTATGTATGGGTGTGTATTCTCTAACCACATAGATTTCGGTAAAAGTCACCTGATGTATTTTTTAGCTAAACGATCTTATCTCTTTCAATTCATTGATTGTTCTTGTAGCTTTAAGTAGGTATAGTGATAGTCTAAATATTGTAACTCGTAATGTATGCTCGATATGCCTTTCATTTGCTATTATCTTGTTGTTTATCGGTTAGATTTTCCTTGCTCGTAGATGTTTTTGAATGAATAATATTTTTTTTGGCATTTGGATAAATTATTTACTGTATGAACTCACCATAGAAGAAGGCACCACAATCGAATACACATGAAGGCACTACTTACTTTTCAATGGACGGACGAACAGTGTTTTCCTCTCACAATAAATCAGTTTTTTCCAAATTTCAGCGAAACGAACAGAGACAAATCATAGCGTAAGCCAAGTCTTATCTAGGATTTCAGTCTCAAGTGCTAGTGTGGCCAAATTAAAAGGATACACAAACAATAGAGAATGAACAAGCTAGTACAATGATTCGAGTTCAAATTAATAGATCTGAAAATAAGAAAAAATAAATTATCTTGTTGGATTTAATTTATTATAATAATTAAATAACCAAAACCCCAAAAGAAACAATTCCACTACTGAAGTTTTGCATGAGTTTAGCTTTTAGTAATTATTAGTAACCAAAAGAAATAATTCCAACAATTAAAAATATAAGAAAACTACCAAGACGAGGAAGCAAAGCATGTAGCCTCTACGGCAGTTCACTAGTTCGCAAATCAGCAGAGTGCAGAACACAAAGTCGATATTTCACTTTGGTAGAACTTCAGTACGCGAGCGCTTATTTTGATTTCCGGACGCGAACACAAACTCCAGTATGAGATATCACTTTAATGTTAGCTTCAGTACGCAAACGCAAACTTCAGTACGTGAGGGCCTCTACGCCCAATCCCCAATTCTTCCTCAAGAAGATAGCACAAGGTCATCCACCGGTAGCTAGAACAGGGAGAAGCTAACATTGGGACTGCATACGCGAGCGCCTATCTCAATTTTGATTTCCGGAGAAACGGGGTGCTTACCTTACCTGGTGGCGGTTGCTGATCCGGATGGTGGTGACACCGCGCCCACGCAGAGCTAAGGCCACGGAGAGTAGCAGTACATGGCGGAGGCGCGTGTCCAGTTGCCGGCGGCGAATAGGCAAGGCCGTAGGACGGATCTTGGCGAGCAGCCAGCAAGCTCCGTGGGGGCGCTGCTCGAGCACGCCCTGGACGACGGAGCCCTGCGCGGCTACAAGAGAGGCCAGTGGCGCGCGACGGCGGGCGAGGCCAGCGGCTCTGCAAGCTCGGGACGGCGGCGTCGGCGGCCCGTCCGGCGCAGGAACCTGGCCCTCGCTCCCGCGTCCGTCACTCCGTAGAAAAATACTGTATGACAGATCGGGTGACTTGCCGTTACCGAATCCCTGTCCACCCAGGTCGGGTGTCGAACTCTTCTCTGCTCGCGATTCCGTTCCGGTGGAAACGCTAAACGCGATTAGAATAGGTTACAGACAAAAGAAAAATCCTAGCATCAACCATCCGAGTCCGATTCAACACGAGAGTCCCGACGCTTCTTCACCCTGCATATTTAACTCCCTTACTTTGAGATGCATGTTAACCTGCCCAACTAAACTAGAATCCTAATACACAGGCTCTCTCTTGAGTTGCCGCCAGCGGTTATCGGCATGGGGAAAATTCCTCGCCTGTTGATGGAACGGTACGAGCTTGGTAGACTGCTCGGCAAGGGCACCTTCGCCAAGGTGTACCACGCGCGTAACGTGGGCACCACCGAGGAGGTGGCCATCAAGATCATGGACAAGCATCACCTGTCCAAGTTAGGCGCCGTGCAACAGCAGATCATGCGCGAGATCGATATCATGCGTCGGGTGCGCCACCCCCATGTCGTGCGCATCCACGAAGTCATGGCCACCAAGAAGAGCATCTTCGTGGTCATGGAGTTTGTCGGCGGTGGCTCCCTCAACGCCCACCTCGTCCACCGTGTCGGCCGCGGGATCGGTGAGGCATCCGCGCGGCGGGTCTTTCAGCAGCTCGTGTCCGCGCTCGACTACTGCCACTCGCTCGGTGTGTACCACCGCGACATCAAGCCGGACAATGTCCTCGTCGACATCACAGGCAACATCAAGGTTGCTGATTTTGGTATCTCGGCCCTCGCCGACACAGCGCAACGGAAGGCGCTGCTCCACACCGTCTGTGGGACGCCTATGTTCATCGCGCCCGAGGTGTTCCTACGTTGCGGCTATGATGGCGCCAGGGCCGACATTTGGGCCTGCGGCATTGTCCTCTTCGCTCTCGTGGCAGGACGCTTCCCCTTCAATCACAAGGACACCAGCTTGTACCACATGATCCGCCGCTGCGACTACCACTGCCCGTCGTGGTTCAGTACTGGCCTCGTCGGCCTCGTCCGCCGCATCCTCTGCCCTGACCCGACGAGCCGTATTACCATATCACAGATCAAGGAAAATCATTGGTTCAAGAAGGGCTTTAAGGAGGTCCCACGGAGCCTCAGCGAGCCCGAGCTAAGCGACTCTGACTATGATTCCGAAGGCGAGTCGACAGCGTCATCTACGTCGCTGGGGGATCTGGCCTCCTCAATGGAATGCCCCATGCATACCTCGGTGTCAGCACCTTCGCTGACCACGCTCGAGAGTACTAGTAGCGCTACTGTTCAAGGCCAGCCACACCTACGCCGCCCCAAGAGTCTGAACGCGTTCGACATCATCACGTCCTCACCGAGCTTCGACCTATCCGGCTTGTTCCAGGAGCCGAGCGAGCAGATGTGCTTCGTGTCTGCCATGCCTGTGTCCAAGATCATCTCCAAGCTGGAGGAAATCGCTGGGCACGTCAGCTTCACGACGCGCATCAAGGAGTACCAGGTGAGCATCGGGGAGACGAGGAACGGGAACCAAGGCGTGCTCCTTATCTCCGCCAAGATCTTCGAACTCACGCCAGAGCTTGTCATGGTGAAGGTTCACAAGAAGGCTGGTGACACCACTCAGTACCGGCAATTCGTCAACAATGAGCTCAAGCCCGGCCTGCATGGCCTCGTCGATGGATTGCCAGAGGAAAAACGCCGAGTGCATGGCCTCCAACTCTAGATGATTGTAGTATCTTTAATTTTATTTCAACTAGTATCGTGTTCGTGCGTTGCTACGGGACAATAAAAATTTTATTTAAAAAAACATAGATCGGGCACAATAATATAATAATATTACAAAATTAAGTACTAATATTAAAATAACGCTTAATTAAAAAAGCAAAGTTCTTACAATTAATAATCATGGTAGAGCATATTAGCAATTGGACTGTACATGTTATTGTTCATTCTTAGAACTATCAAACGCCACGACAGCAAGACATTTGTATGTGCATGCGAGACCATGGGCGTGTCTGCTGCGGAGGTCCTAGGGAGCCTGGCCCAGGGACCAGGCTTTGGCCAGCCAAAGCCAGACACCTTTGGGCCACCCGGTCGTGTTTGGTTCCTGGTCGCAGTGAGCTCGGCCCAGGCGCGGTCGTGTTTGGCTAGTAGCCAGCAGCCTGGCCGGCAAGCCAACTGCCAGCAACCGCACCAACCGCCCAAAGGGGGTTGTGTTTGGTTGCTGGCCTGGCTGGTGTGTTCCCAGGCATCACACCCCCACAACAACCCACATAGGAAGAAAAATAGCACAGTTTGTGACAACATATATGAAAGAAACAACATTTTTTCTTGAATGATACTGCCATTTAACATCAGTTTACATAACTGTTTATAACCAACAGTTTGAATACGAAATTAGAACATCCGAATTGGACCATAGGTGTTGAGGAAGAAGAAAAAGAGTCAAAAGAAGTGGCCTCAGCTTTGAACAAGGTGTTGTCATCCCATTTCTAAGTAAATCACAAGTGCCTGCCATCCAAAATGTATAATCAAATTTGAACAAGTCCCAAAGAACCAGATAGAAGAACTCATGGCAGTCATGGAACTCCTGGGGGCATCAATCAGTGCCATCTGCTCAAGCAAGAGCTTGGTGTTACAGCTGAGTGATGGTCCACAAGAGTTGGATGGAAACCATGAAACAAATACAAATATAAGCAATTACAGCAGGCACCATGTTCAATTTGCATCACAGGCCAACATAGGTTACAAATTAGTCTTATAGAAACAACAGAGGCCAGCAGAGGGCACCTCAAGTACAACAAAAGAAGATCCTGAAGGAAAGAACAAAAACAAGCAGTAACAGCCCAAAAATGATGTAATCCTTCCAATGAACATAACTCCATGCTCCTATTTTAGGAGCATGGAGTACATGCCCAACATTTTTACCATGAATAGTTGAAGAACTAGCTTTACTAGAGCCAACAAAATAGGCATTAAAATCACAAAGTGCATGTTCATAGTCAGAGTACTTCTTGTATTTACCATTCCTGAATCCAAGTACCTGGTCACTGCACTCATTCCATGTCATATAAATTCCAGGTTTCTTGCCATTGAAAACCACATAGTAACTCCCCATTTTTCTGAAAAAAAACATGTATGGCCTCAGCAGGAAGACAGGAGGGAAAACAACATGTCAAGGCTGCTATGGAACCCTATTGTGCACATCCATGCACTGTCATCACACAACAACTGATAGAAGCTGGTGTTGCAGATGATGGTTGTGCACAAATAGGGCTTGATAACAGATTTGATGATTAGAAGAAAAAACATGTCCAGATTTACAAATTTGCATCATAGGCCAGAGAATAGAAAGGAACAGTGAAGATAGTAATCCATTTGGCACATAAACATCTTACTTTGGCCATGGAACACACACATACAGCTGCAGTACCATAGGCCATCTATGGTACATGCAGTGTATGGATATGTCCCATGGCCAGAGTTGGACATGTGTGGAAACATAAACTCAATCTAACCATCAGTAAGGAACTTGAAGATCTACAGAGTAATATGAAACAAATTCAGTACATCTCAATTTCCTTACCAATGAACAGCATGAGAAATACAGAGAGATATGTACAAATAGTTGGCCTCAGAACTTAAAGAAGTTGTCATTGGTGGCTACAAATTTCTCAATGAACTCCAAATAAACACTAGGCAAAGACAAGAGATGAAAAGAAGAGGTGGCCTCAGCTATGCAGTTCATAAGTTGTATTTAAATCATTGGTGGCTGTTGAACCATGTAAATAACTGAATGTACACTGAATACAGCAAGACCAAATCAAATACATGGCAACCATGTAATCTGCTGAACCATTCACTGCTGCCATCCAATTGGGGGTCACCCAACAGTTGCTTAGCAGTGGATGATTCCATCAGACTAGATGATAGACATGTCAACAGTTGAACAGAAAAATAACTAAGGCAACCACCTTATTAAACAATTATTGCATCATAGGCCTTTCAAATCTCAGAGGTCATACATGGCAACCATGTAATCTTCTGAATCATTCACTGTTGCCATCAAGTTGGGGGTCATCCAACAGTTGCAAGAGCAGTGGATGATCCTAGGAGACTAGATGATAGACATGTGAACAGTTCAACTGATGAATATTACAAAAAATAACTAAGGTAGCCACCTCATTAAACAAATATTGCATCATAGTCTTTCAAATCCCTGTGGTCATGTGTTTAAGCATCATGAAAGCAAATAGCAAATAGTATAAGAATGAGAGGACCAGAACTGAACAATTAGAATTAAGAAGCAGCTCATGTGTCTTACCCAACAAAGGGTACAAATAATTCATTACATTGTTTTCTAGCCCAACAGGATAGGGCCCAAATGTTTGTGACAACTATAGTTAGTCACCCTCCCAGCCAAATTACACCACCAAGGTTAGGTGTCAAAAGGTCAAGCAGACTGCACAAAAGCCTCTGTTGTCAAAAAGAGACAGTGGAAGAGGGAGGTGGAGGAAATATACATCTCTACAGTCAACCCCCTCATCACCTTGCCATCCAAGATGGACAGAACTACATGAAGTAGTTCTTGGCAAGGTAAGCCCTCAGCCAAATATCTCTATGGTTGTCCTCCATCTTCACAAAGCCTGTGGCAATGGCCTTGTTCTCAAGCAGATAGGTGTAGGCACATATGAGGGACTCAGTGGTGAACCCTGGCATTTCTAGAACAACAAGGTAGAGGTCAGGGTCGACATGGCCAGCCCCAGTCTCTCTAAGTGCACTGGCAACATCCCTAATAGCATCATACATGTTGGTGATCATGAGGATCTCATCCTCAGTAAAGGTCCCCCTCTTCCTTTTATTGCCCACTGTGTCAACCTTGCTGCCTTCACCCCTCTCAGTGGGGCCCTTCTCAACTTGAGACTCCCCCTCAGCTTTGGCAGCTTGGCTCTCAGCCTAGTTGACCACTAGGGGCTCACCAGAACCTACAGCATACCTACCAGTGGCCATGGAGTGGCCAAATATGGCTTCCATCTCAGTATAGAACCTTATGGACAATTGAGGAACTCAGCATCTTTGGGGTGGTCCTACAGTGGCACATGAGGTCATACCATGTAGTTAGGAAAGGGTAGACAAGTGAAGGTGTGTTGACGATAATTACAAGCTATTTTATCACCATCAAAACATCGTCAACATTCTCATATTCAAAGGAAAACAAGAATAACATGAACATAATTTACCCAATAACTAGTTCCACATGTCCCATGATTATTTGAGTGCAGGTAATGACAAGTGGGGACTTTTGGGAGCTAGTGGGCCCACTTAGGGGGTCGACCGACCACCCTGTGGGGCCACTAGACCTCCCAAGCCCCCCATTATCCAAGTAACACTCTCCAAAGCACTTTCTACCCCTTGGATCCAAGTGTGCTACCTCTCAACGGTTCTGGATCAAAGCACGAGGATCCATAGGCCCAACATGACATATTTCCAAGTATGACAAATGTGCAAAAGGCATACACCATCATGATAGACATTACGTCTAGAAGCCACCTGCGAAAGATGAGCCCATTTGGCCACAAAAGACATTCGGCCAAACCACCCTATGGGCCCACAGGCCACCCACATGATCCCCGTGCTGTGGGGACACCTCCTGAGGGAAAAGTGGCAGGGCCCACCTGCCATTAGGTTTGGCCGAACCTAGCCATGTGCCCAAAGGGTGCACCGACCTCCCCACCGACTCCCTGCATGCCTCCATGCATCCACTTGATCTTCCCCGTTGATGTAAGTCGGTTTTAATGACGGTTTGATCCTATGGTGGATGATGGAAGTGGCGCGGATCGCTGACGTGGCACCGGAGTAGCCATCCCCACCTCTAGCTATAAATAGACCCCCTAGGCCCTCACTCTCACTCGTGCCTCATTGGAGAAACTACTCCTTAGTAGTAGTAGTGCTATGCTAGTTGTAGGAGAGTGAGGAGCGCCTAGAGGAGAGCCGGGCCTGTCTGGCGTCTTCTCCGAGTTGTACCTCAGTGGATGTGAGTCTGTTGTAAGTTTAGCACTTGTAAGTGACTTCTTCCGAGTTCTTTATAGTATTCAGTGTTCTAAATCTGGTTTAGTTGTTATACAACTTTTCATGCTTGATCATCGCTTTACTTTAAGTAGAGTGTTTTAGTCCTTAGCTGGGGTTAAAGTAGTAAGAATAGTGTAGACGTGGTGTCTATACTAGATCTTACCTTTGTAAACCGCTTATCGCACGGATTGTTTGTAGATGCTAGTAGGTGGTGACAGCCCTATCTAGTCCTCGTATTCCACCACGTGTGTAAGATAAGTTCTTAAAAGGTAAGGCTTCAATACAACGTGACGACGTGGTCCGGTTAGAGTTTTGCCCTCTTTCTGATCTATCCCATCGCCTCCTGCAAGAGAAGGGCCGAAAAGACCAGTATAACCAGCTATCCCATGTTAGACATTTGTGCTATATTGAACCTCTCAACCCAGTTATCATAGTCTCCCTTGATCCATCATAGACATATCTTTAATCCTAGTTAGATCACTATCGTTCCCTGAGGAAAATACGATACCTGGAATACTCTCGGTAAAGTGCTACATCGGTATAATCTGTGCGCTTGCGGATTTATCCAATAGTCATAAGAAATACCAACAAGGTGCAGATAGACAAGGTATGGATTAAAGAAACATGGTTCTACCTTGCAGTGACCTAGGTAGTGCTCCTGATCAAGAATGATTGCATTTGTGTCACTGTCCCAAAGGGCACCACTAAGGTCCTTAAGCTTACTGACCCTAGACCACTTCTGCCTCCATTTCCTTAGGTGGTTATACACCTGAGTTGGGCTCACAATATCCCCACTATAATCTTTGAGGCACTTGGCCACAAAGTTGACATCTTTGTCCTTGAATACCTTATCAGGTCTGGTACCATCAGTCAACAACTGTGCCATCCTCCTCAGCACAAACCCAGAGGTGTTGTTGTTCCACCTCATTGGCCTAGTTGCCTGAGGTGCAGGAGCTTCAGCTGGTGCTGGAGGAGGTGGAGGAGGAGGAGGAGCACCTCCAGCACCAAACTCAGCATCCAACACCTCAACATGAGTAGCAGCAACAAACCCAGCCTCAACTTGTTCAGCCATCAAACTGGTTTAAGCAGAATAACAGTTAAAAGGTAGAACAGTACAAAAAGAAGCAAGAAACTAGCAGGAATAGCACAATTAGGTCTCAGATTATCCATAAATTATTACAACACAAATGGAACAAAACATATGTTCCCATACCAGGGTCAACAAGCATAGTTCATCTCCAGAAATACAAGAATTATGTTCTATGGGTCCCCCTACCCTTCCGCATGGCATTACAAATGGCATCCCTCCTAGTAGTCATGACCAAAGTATAGTAGTCATGACCAAAGTATCTTGGGAAGACAGATTCTCCAGAGGCTCATGGTTTGGGAGGACTGGTGGAAGCCAATCCTCATCTGGGACACAGTGGTCAATACCAAATCCCAAAATCCAGTTATGCAGGATACAACAGGCAATTACTAGCTTAACCTGAGTCTTGTAGGGGTGAAATGGCTTGTTGTCTAAAATACGAAACCTATTCTTCAAAGCCCCAAAGGCCCTCTCAACTGTCACCCTTAGGGAAGAATGCCTCAGGTTGAAGAGTTCCCTTGCATTGGTGGGTTTGTTATTGCTGTTGTACTTAGACAGGTGGTACCTGACCCCCCCTGTAAGGGGGTAGGAAGCCTGTGCGGCATGCATATCCAGCATTTACAAGATAAAGTTTACCTACAGTTGGACAAGGGGAAGAAGAATGAGGACAGTGAACCTAGAAGTCTGGTATGGACATAAGTGAAAAGGGCTTGTGGTCTGTGTTACCTTCTGGGACAGTGAAACTATCATCTCTATCAATGGTATCATGAAGTATGTGGGAATCATGTGCAGAACCCTCCCATCCAGCCAACACATAAGTGAACTTCAGGTCCCAATTAACAATAGCCATAATGTTTTGTGTTGGCTCTTTTTTTCTACCCCGGAAACTCTGTTGCATTTTCCTAGGCACCCTAGCCAAACAATGGGTGCCATCAATGGCACCAATACAGTCCTACAAATAGGGTTACATGTGTTAAGACCTAGCTCTGGACAACCATTATCAATGACTCAGCTTTAAAGAGTCACAGTTACCTTAAAATAAGGGTTCCACCTATGGCTGCCAAGGATCTTTGGATGAGTCACAACTGATGGGGGCCTGATCAACTCACTTCTAAGCTCACCAAAAGCATACAAAACCTGATGAAAATGCCTATGCACTGTCTCTATAGACCTCCTAAAGGCTTGGTGTACAACTCTAAATCTTTGGTTATGTCCAAAAATGAGGAGGAACATTGCAACCTGCTCCTCAACAGAGGACCCATGGACATCTAGCACAAGCCCTCTTTGTCTACATAGGTCACACAAGGCAAAGAAGGGAGCTCTACTCATCCTAATCATGGACAGACACTCTCTGTCAGTGGATCTAAAAATGGCCATCATCGTACGCTGCCTATGATGCTCAGCATCTGTTCTCAAATTATAATGTAGTGGGTCTGGTTCAGAAATTGGTCTCCTAATCCTACTGGCAACATGAAAGGATCAAGATGCCCAAGAGGGGGGGGTGAATTGGGCTCTTTTTAATTTCAAGACAAGAATTAAACCTATAAAGAGCCAATTAACCCCCTAGTGCCTACCGCTTGTGTGCCCTAGCTAGAAAGCAGTAGCAAGTCAATACAAAGCGAAAAATCCCTACACAATTCTAGTATGAATTGAAAGACAAGTGCGGAAACTAATGCGGTAAGAAAGAGCTAGGGAAAGAGATGCTTGACATGACGATGTTTTGCCGAGGTATCGAGGAGTTGACACTCCCCCTAGTCCTCGTTGGAGCACCTCGCAAGGTATAGCTCCCCCTCAATCCCGCACAAGGGATGAGTGCTCTCTACGAGCTGATTCTTCGCCACTCCGGCTCGGTGAATCGCCCACAACCGATCACAACGTCGATGAAGAAGGGCCGCCGACAATCCTCCGGCGATCACCTTCCTCCAAGCACCACCGGACCGTCTAGGTGATGTCGATCACCAAGAGTAACAAGCCTCGATCTTCGCTTGACTCACTCAAGCTTCACAGCTAGAGGATGCACACTTGAACTCTTGGATGAACTAGAGGAGAGGATGGATGGATTCACAAATCACTCTCTCTCTCTCTAGGGCTCTTTCTCTCTTCCCAACCGTCTCAAACAGCACAACAAATGAAATGAGCAAAGGCCAGGTGGGAGAGAAGTGTGAGGAGCTATAAATAGCCCACAAGGAAACTGCCTCGGGCTGGCTCTTTAAGTTGGCGACGGACGCTCTGACGCCTAGGCGACGGGCGGTCCGTCGCCCTGCCCAATGGCTAGTTCTGACAGGATTTCCCAGCGACGGACGCTCCATTGGAGGGGCGACGGACGCTCTTCCCAGCGTCCGACGCTACACTCTGACTCGGGCTGAAAAAACACCCTCACTGGAAGACTGACGGACGCTCTCCATGCGTCCGACGCCTGGCCGACAGATAGCGTCCGTCAGACCCTGAAAAACATAGCTAGAAAACACGGCCACTGGAAGGCCAATAGATGTTGTGGACTCAACCACCCAGCGTCCGACGCCTTTGTCCGACGCAACGGACAGTGTCCGACGCCTCCGTCAGGAGCGTCTGTCGCCCAGAAAACAGGCCTCTCAACTTTGTTTTTCACCGCGATGAATATAGAAGTTGTTCTAGGCTATCTTACGGTCACCATAGGCTTGCTTAGAGCTAAGGAAGACAAGTGTGCACCACACCTAGTTCATGAAGCTTTCCTAAGTCAAGTTACTAGTCTCAACCCCTCTTAATAGTACGGTCAAAGATCAAATAGAAGCCCTATCTATTTCTATGTGCCCTTCATCACCTTATGGCACTTAGCCTATCATTCTAGGGTCTTCATCATGTCTCTTTGAAATCCGAAATGATATCCATCTTGGGGGCTAGGTGACACCCATTGATGCCCATTCATGTTGATCACTATGGCTAGGTTACTCATAGCCTGTGCAAAACACACGTTAGCCATAATAATTGCTAATTTTCGTTAATCAAAAAAACCAATAGGGCCATGATTCTTCAATCTCCCCCTTTTTGGTGATTGACAACAATAACTTCTCGAGTATGGATATAAGAGTGGAAGGTTAGGATTTTGGTGACTTGGAATGATTGAGCAAGGGTTAGAGAATTTGTAAAGAAGCATACTTGCTCACCCAAGACAAGTCACAAACCATGGTACTCATTGATATGAATGTAAAAAGGAGTACCTCATGATGTTCTCAAAACATGTATCGGAGTATAGCGTGGAAGCTCAATTACCATTTGAACATACAGATATATCATGAACCATAAGACAACTTACAAGATATATTAGTGATAATTAAGAGTTTGTCACACACAACCATATATTACACAACAATCAAACATCATCCAACACACATAGATGCAAGTGCATAAAAGTAGACATGATGAATGAGTACGGGGAATTTAAGCACAACAAAGATCCAAATCCCTCCCCCTATCTTTAATACTCGACTACCCTCTCTCCCCCTTTGGCGCCAAGCACCAAAAACTATGGAGCTCCCGGAGCATCTGGAAGTGAACCATCCGTGGAGCGGGAGTGAAGATCGAACTGTGAGTAGTCGGGACTGTCATCACTGTCATCAGCTGCCTGACCCTCTGAAGCTGCATCTGTCAGGGTAGCGGTCTGGGTAGGCTGAGCTGACTCCTCTGTCTCCCCCTGAGGCTCGGAAGAAGGAACATCCTGAGCTGGAGCCTCAGACGGTCCTGCCTCTGTAGTAGGGCGGGGCGAGCCTGACGAGTGAACACACGAGGCGGGGGAGTAGAAGACACTGCCAGAGCAACTAGTGACACTGCTGCGACAAACTCTGATGCGACAAACTCTGCGGGGGAGCCTTGATCATCTTGCTTGTTCATAAACACCCACTTGGTGCCAATGATTCTTGCTCCTTTGGGCTTTTCTACTAGTGTCCACACTTCGTTCCGAGTGAAGTTGTTCAACTCTTCATGGATGGCGTTCACCCAATTCGGATCCGCAAGTGCATCCTCCACACTAGAGGGCTCAACAAAGGAAACAAAGGAGTGATGCTCAACATAAGACGCAAGTTTAGACCGAGTTGTTACCCCCCTTGATGGACTCCCTATGATGAGGTCTTGTGGATGAGCTTGAAGCATAGGTGTAGATCTTCTATCAATCACTTGGGGAGAAGGTTGTGGTGCATCAACATCACTAGCTTGAGCCTCGGCTTGATCTTGAGGGATGAAGGTATCTTCTTGTGCTTCCCTCACTTGTTCTTCATCAACTTGAGGCATGTGAGGTGGAGAGGGTACTTGATTTGCATCATCTTCAACTCCTTCCACCTCTAGTGGGTTGATTGCACCAACGGGCATATTCTTCATAGCCTCCCTCAAGGGTTCATCACCTACATCATCAAGATTCTCATGCTCTTCTTGAGAGCCATTAGTTTCATCAAACTCCAAGTCATATGTTTCTTCAACTAGTCCGGAGGCTTTGTTAAATACTCGATATACCTTGGATTTAAGAGAATAACCAAGTAAGAAACCAATGTCACATCTCCTTTGGAACTTGCCCAAGTGTTGGCGCTTCTTTTAGATGTATACTTTGCATCCAAACACTCGGAAAAGGATATATCCAGTTTCTTCCCATTCACAAGCTCATATGGGGTCTTCTTGAGAAGCCTTTGGACAAATAGCCGGTTGGGCGCATAGCATGCGGTGTTGATTGCTTTGGCCCAAAACTTCTTGGGGGTGTTGTACTCATCAAGCATTGATCTTGCAAGTGTGATTAGTGTCCGGTTCTTTCTCTCTACTACACCATTTTGTTGAGGGGTATAGGTGGCGGACACCTCATGCTTGATTCCAACTTCATCACAATAATTTTCAATCTTGGTGTTCACAAACTCGGTCCCATTGTCACTTCTTATCTTCTTGATCTTCACATCAAACTCATTTTGGGATCTAGTTGCAGACTTCTTGAATATTGATTGAGTCTCTCCCTTGTCTTGAAGGAAGAACATCCAAGTGTACCTAGAGTAGTCATCAACTACCACCAAGCAAAAGAGATTGCCACCAAGGCTAGCATAGGTGGTAGGTCCAAATAGATCCATGTGAAGTAGCTCTAGGACTCTTGAGGTTGACATAAAAGCTTTGGTGGGATGGGTGTTGGCCACTTGCTTGCCAACTTGACATGCACTACACAACTTGTCCTTCTCAAACACCACATCCTTCGCACCTCTAACCATCTCCTTCTTGACAAGTTTCTTCAAAGTTGACATTCCCACACGTACTAATCTTCTATGCCATAGCCAACCCAAAGAGCTCTTGGAGAAAAGACATGTTTGCAAGCTTGCTTCATTCGAGGTGAAGTCCACTAGATAGAGATTGTTGTGCCTAAACCCTTTGAATATCAAAGAAGAATCTTCAATCTTGGTCACAACTATCTCATTGGGGGTGAAGAGACATTGGAACCCGAGATCACAAAGTTGACCAACCGAAAGCATGTTGAAGCTCAAAGATTGCACTAGCAAGACATTTGATATTGATTGATCATTGGAGATTGCCACTTTGTCTAGGCCTTGCACTTTGCCTTTTGAGTTGTCCCCAAAGGTAACCTTGTCTTACCCTTCACAATCTTCCTCAAGTGTGGTGAACATCCGGGAGTCACCGGTCATATGTTGAGTGCATCCACTATCAATCACCCAATGACTTCCACCGGTCTTGTAGTTCACCTACACACAAGCAACTTGAAGTTAAGCTTGTTGTTTGGGAACCCACACTTGCGAGGTCACATAGCCTTGTTCACCAACTCCTTAGCAACCCATAGCACTTTGGGCTTGTTCTTCATCTTAGGACCGAGAAACACAACTAGGGGTCTACCCTTGGAGTCCTTGTTTATGATGAAGTGTGCATCATGATCAAAAGGCCTTGTGTGCTTGGGCAAGGTCTTGGGAGGTGGAGTCTTGCATTGGAATTCAAAGTGACCCTCTTGACCACATCCAAAGCACATCTTGGGCTTGAGCTTTGGTGTGTCATAGTTGTTCCTCATGGCCTTGTTCTTGTAGTAGTTCATTGCTTCCATCTTGACTTTGGCCTTCATGAGTTGGTTCTCCTTGAACCCAATACCAGACTTGTCAGTCTTCATGATAGTGTTCATCAAGAGCTCACTTTGAAGGTTGTGGCCCTTGGTGAACTTCTCCATTCCACTTGCTAACTTGATCTTCTCAACCTTGAGCTTTGCATTTTCCTCTTTGAGAGAGTTGATCAAGGTGATTGCATCTTTGTCATCTTGCTTGGCCGTGTTGATGGTGAAGGATTTGTTGGCCTTGAGGTTGATTAGCTCTTCCTTGAGCTTTGAGTTCTCTTGCCTCATCTTCACATAGTCATCATACTTTTCGGCCTCAACAACCTTCTTGCCCTTGCAGTTAGCATTTTGCTCACTAGCAACTTCATCAAGCAAGTCCTCATAAGAAGTAGCTATATGACACTTAACAACCGGGTTAATAGCAACATGTGTAGCAAGATCATTTGTAAGCAATTCGTTAGCTATCACAAGTGTGCCATGTTCATTTCTAACCTAGTTGTAGTCATCTTTTAGCAAGTTGTATCTTGTATGGAGCTCTTGTGTTGACCTCTCAAGTTTATCATGTTTCTCATTAGCTTGCTTGAGTGAGGCTTTGAGCTCCCTAGTGCTAGATGAGAGAGATTTGTTCTCAATCTTCAAATCATCATTAACACTAGACAAGTCATCAAGTTTAGCATGCAAGTTATCGTTGGCTTTCTCTAGTGTTTCACTTTTAGTTTTATACTTCCTAATAAGCTTAGTGTATTTGTTGCAAATCACAATTAGCTCATCATAGGAAGGTGCCTCAAACTCATCATCACTATCATCACTAGAGTTAGCCTCATCATCATTATCCTATTTTTGTACCTTCTTGTCACCTTTGGCCATGAGGCATAGGTGTGTAGAGGATGAGCCCGGAGATGATGGAGGAGGTAGTGGTAGAGTAGATGAACCAATCACCAAGGCGGCCACCTTCTCATCTTCACTCTCATCTCCGGATGAGTCACTAGTGTCTTCAATGTCAGTGAGCCAATCACCAACAACGTAGGCTTTGCCATCCTTCTTCTTCTTGTGGAAGTTGAAGTTCTTCTTCTTCTTGAATGACTTGTCATCCTTCTTCTCCTCATCACTTGACTCATCTTTGTTGCCCTTGTTGTACTTGAACTTGTTGTTGAATTTCTTGTTCTTGTATTTGTCTTTCTTCTCTTCAGGGCAAGCATGAGCCAAGTGTCCAAGTTTGCCACAATTGTAGCAATCCATCTTGGAGAGAGGCTTTCTTGAAGAGCTTGTGAAGAATTTCTTCTTCTTTGAGTCAAACTTGACTCCATTCTTGTTTAGCTTCTTCAGCATCTTTGTTGTCTTCTTCACCATGAGAGCTAAGTCATTATCATCCTCTCCATCACTTGCACTCTCATACACTATTGCATCTTGCACTTCTCCAAAGAGGATGCCTTGAGAGCCAAGTCCTTCTTCTCCTCCTTCTCTTTTTCTTTCTTCTTGGAGGAGGAATAAGAGCCACCATCACCAATCTTCATGTACATCTCATGGGCATTGATCTTGCCCAAGATTTGTGTTGGTGTAGCGGCGGAGAGGTCTCTTTGGTGAAGAACCATGACGATGTGGCCATACTTCTCAATGGGCAAGACACAAAGAATCTTGCGCACCACATCGGTCGGTGTCATTTGGTTGAGACCGACCCCATTAATTCTTCTACAAGAATGTCAAGACGTGAGTACATTTCATTGGCATTTTCATTTCCATGCATGGAAAAAGAATTGAGCTTAGCCATGACCAAGTGACAGCGTTCCTCACGCTCACTCTTTGTGCCTTCGTGAAGAGCACAAATAGTGGTCCACAACTCAAATGCGTCTTTGGCATTACACACTCGGTTGAAGACATCCTTGCAAATGCCACGAAAAAGAATGTTCTTCGCCTTGGCACTGTGCTTATCAAAGTTGAGGTCCTCCGCGGAGAGAGTGCCTCCCTTTGTGGCGGCATTGAGCATGCCCATGTCAACGGCCTCTAGATAGGCCTCCATACAAACTTTCCAATAAGGGAAGTCGTCTCCATCGAACATGGGAGGTGGTCTATCCCCATGGGACATCTTGCTCTAGGCGGCAAAGCCTAAAATAAGAGCAACCTTGCTCTGATACCAATTGAAAGGATCAAGATGCCCAAGAAGGGGGGGGGTGAATTGAGCTCTTTTTAATTTCAAGACAAGAATTAAACCTATAAAGAGCCAATTAACCCCCTAGTGCCTACCGCTTTTGTGTCCTAGCTAGAAAGCAGTAGCAAGTCAATACAAAGCGAAAAATTCCTACACAATTCTAGTATGAATTGAAAGACAAGTGCGGAAAGTAATGCGGTAAGAAAGAGCTAGGGAAAGAGATGCTTGACACGGCGATGTTTTGCCGAGGTATCAAGGAGTCGACACTCCCCCTAGTCCTCGTTGGAGCACCTCGCAAGGTATAGCTCCCCCTCAATCCCGCGCAAGGGATGAGTGCTCTCTACGGGCTGATTCTTCGCCACTCCGGCTCGATGAATCGCCCACAACCGATCACAACGTCGATGAAGAAGGGCCGTCGACAATCCTTCGGCTATCATCTTCCTCCAAGCACCACCGGACCGTCTAGGTGATGTCGATCACCAAGAGTAACAAGCCTCGATCTTCGCTTGACTCACTCAAGCTTCACAGCTAGAGGATGCACACTTGAACTCTTGGATGAACTAGAGGAGAGGATGGATGGATTCACAAATCACTCTCTCTCTCTCTCTAGGGCTCTTTCTCTCTTCCCAACCTTCTCAAACAGCACATTAAATGAAATGAGCAAAGGCCAGGTGGGAGAGAAGTGTGAGGAGCTATAAATAGCCCTCAAGGAAACTGCCTCGGGCTGGCTCTTTAAGTTGGCGACGGACGCTCCGAAGCCTAGGCGACGGGCGGTCCATCGCCCTGCCCAACGGCTAGTTCTGACAGGATTTCCCAGCGACGGACGCTCTGTCGGAGGGGCGACGAACGCTCTTCCCAGCGTCCGACGCTACACTCTGACTCGGGCTGAAAAAACACCCTCACTGGAAGGCCGACGGACGCTCTCCAAGCGTCCGACGCCTGGCCGACAGACAACGTCCGTCGGACCCTGAAAAACTTAGCCAGAAAACATGACCACCGGAAGGCCGACGGACGCTGTGGACTCAACCATCCAGCGTCCGACGCCTTTGTCCGACGTGACGGACAACGTTCGACGCCTCCGTCAGGAGCGTCCATCGCCCAGAAAACAGGCCTCTCAACTTCGTTTTTCGCCGCGATGAATATGGAAGTTGTTCCAGGCTATCTTACGGTCACCATAGGCTTGCTTAGAGCTAAGGAAGACAAGTGTGCACGACATCTAGTTCATGAAGCTTTCCTAAGTCAAGTTACTAGTCTCAACCCCTCTTAATAGTACGGTCAAAGATCAAATAGAAGCCCTATCTATTTCTAAGTGCCCTTCATCACCTTATGACACTTAGCCTATCATTCTAGGGTCTTCATCATGTCTCTTTGAAATCCGAAATGATATCCATCTTGGGGGATAGGTGACACCCATTGATGCCCATTCATGTTGATCACTATGGCTAGGCTACTCATAACCTCTGTAAAACACACGTTAGCCATAATAATTGCTAATTTTTGTTAATCACCAAAACCAATAGGGCCATGATTCTTCACAACATATGACACCATCACAACAACCAAAGAAGCAGCTTGCTTGGCCAGTTCATCCCTTGTTTGCCCAAGATCCATCTACATCAACCAAAAAATATGGACAAACCATGCTTGAATTGACCCTGGTAGGCATCACATGACAATGACACATTGCAAAAAATATAGCAAGTCATGACTGCATACTAAATATGTCTCCCAGTGACTGCATGGACATCATCATTGACCACATAAAAAACATAACAGCATCGAAGAACTCAGATCTGTCACGGATACATTATTTAATATGCCTCCCAGTGACAATAAAGCCAGATTCAGGTACCAGAATACAATCACCATGAAACAAAGTACCGCAACTAAGCATGAAACAACAAATGCAGCCACGGCCGCATTAAGAAAATGCCTCCCAATGACTGCATGTACAAGAACAGACCACAAGAACATGTATCAGACTACTAAAACGTAGCATGATAAAACCCTAGCCAAGATAGATCATGAACAGAGGGAGCGGCAAACCACAAGAGCAGTCACGGCTGCATCACAAATATGCCTCACAGTGACTACAAAACCAAGATATAATACATCTACGTACAAAAACATGTATCAAAGTATTATAACGCAGCATGGAAAAAACCCTATGCAATATAAATCATGAACAAAGGGAGAAATCGTAGGGGTTTCACCTCGTAGTGGTCGGTGGACGATGGAAGAAGAATAGACCCACCAACACAAAAACCAGTACCGAACCGAGAGGAAGTAGATCGAGAAGAAGGCGAAACAGATCCGGATGGAGAGGAAGCAGATCCAGACGGAGAGGAAGCAGATCCGGTACACTGCACAGGAGCGCGAAGAACCGCCGGAGCCGACGAAGAAGCCCGCCGCCTTCCCGGAGTCCCAGCAACGATGAGGGCCGGCGTCGTCACCTTCGGATCCGGCAGTGGTACGCAGAGGGGCACCAACCTTACCTTCGTCGCCGAACACCAAACCCTAACGCCGCTGGTATCTCACGGGAATGGTGGTGGAACTAGAAGCGGAAGGGGGAGGAGGGAGAGGAGGCGCGCTTATAACGAGGGGAGGAAATCGCGCGCGCGGAGGTTTCCTCCTTCCCGCGCGAGCCCACGCGAGCCAGGGTGAATCGCCCAAAATCGCCCGCGCGAGAGCGGTGGCGGCCGAGATCCAGAAAAACGGAGGGAGGAGTTTCGCTCCAGAGCCAGGCTGAGGGTAGGGTTTGCACCCGCTCGGCCCGGCCGAGTGACGGGCCAAGGGTAGCAAACATGGGCCGTTGCAGCGCATGGGCTCGGGCCACCGGCCGGCCTCCCAGCAAACACGCCGCCGGGGGCTGGCGTGTGGGCAGGCCTGGGCGTGGCACGGGGGCAGTTTGAAATCTCACCCGCAAATGAAATAAAAAAGAAGCCAAAATCTAGAAAGTCTTGTGGAACATCACTCCACATTGCTAGCAGCAGGCTACTATCGATTACTGTATTAAGCACCCTAAAAAAGGTTCCTGGTATAGGTTAGTTGTGTAAAAAAGTAATACAAAACAAAGCAAAAGCTCAACTATTGATCTGACTCATCTCAAGTTTTCCTCATTCAAATTTGTCAATCTCTTTTACCATTGATCAACAGTAAAATACATATAATTGTACTATTACTCCTACGAGGTAGTACAGAGTAATTGAATGGGAGCAGGTCTTGGTGTCACATTAAAGAAAATCAAAATACCTGCCATCCCTTCTCCAAGACCAAGAAAGAAACACATCTGAACATTCTAAATCTTAGAATCCTCTCCTTCCGGGGCATTTCCTATCGCTGCCATATCACCACTCGCATGTGCAAAACAGTAAGTCCTCTTGTTATCTGTATCTAGGCCTCTAATCATTGTAATCACTGAAAAAAATAGCGCGCTATAGCGTCGAAATAGCGCCGCTATAGCGTCCAGAAACAGCTATCGCAATGCTCATTAGCGCGCTATAGCGTCAAATAGCGTCAAAATAGCACCGAATAGCGTTTTTTGCCAAGCTCCCGCTAAATTTTATAGCCCGCGATTTTTTTCATTAATTGTAATAGTAGAAATCCATTGTGAAGTGTGTCTTAATCAGCTGATTCAATGTTTGATAGATGCAGATAGGACATTAACAAAGGATGAACCACAGTAACAGTAAGAGCTCTAGGGCCTTGACCTAAAACTGAACCTCACTTCCTGCAACAAGGGGCTCCTTCAAGAGGATGACGGCTGATGAGAAGTCATCCTCGAGCTCTTGCCTATCATCAGAGAACGAGCGTGGCCTGCAGCCCTGCAATATACAACAGTCATGACTCATGAGGTTGAGGATCTTGAAGTTTTAATGGCCAAGGTAGTTCATGAAGAGCAACAAGGATAAATGTAGGCAAAACATAAATATATGATTGAAAATTCATGATAAATGTAGGCAGATTATTATGACAGCAACCTTACATGGAGAATCAACAGATCATCTCATAACAATAATTTGGCTATGGGATAATAACTATCCAGATCCATTTTTTAATCGATAATCGTTTATTGGTAAGCATACTATACCTTTGTAGTCAATGCTGCCTAAAAGGTGAATTGCCTATATAGTAATTCAGAAATGCATAGAAAACATACAAGTTGCTTAATCCTGATAACAACCTTGAATTCAGTTTAAGCCAAAAAATTGGTAGCGTCTGATATATTAAACATTAAGAGAGCCCTAAACAAGCCATCTGATTTGAAACTACAGCACAACCATAAGCGATTTAGCTATACTAATCTGAACCTCAATAAAAAAATTACTGGGAGTAGAATATTGGAACACCATGGTTACTACTTACTATCTTTTGAATATCTGCTGCCAGAATGGGCTATCATTTGCTCAGTGTTGGGCCACCCCTGACCAGCATCCTTTCTTGCCGCGTTGTCATGGCTGCTCTTAAGCCACATCCACATAGCGCCCTCGCAAGTGTGTGTGTGAAGTATTGACGCCATGGACATGCATCAAGGGATTGAATGCTACAGGCATGTATGTTCACCAAGGGCAATAGAACAAAGCTGATCCGCAAGAGCTCTATAAACAAAAGATCTGCATTTTCAATTAACGACAATGTGCAAGACTAATTAACAGATTTGCATTTTCAGTTAAATCACAATAGTAAAAGACTGATCACTCATGTAGAAAAAAATGAGAGTACAAAGCTGTCACTCTAGTATAGTACCCGTGCTATCGCTACAACAACATCATCTATGAATGCGAACCAAACAACCAACAAATATATTTAAGTAATGAAGCATAGATTTAGAGAGAGGACAAGATTGTTTACCTAGAATATTTGCCATCTGATCCAGTACCTTGAACAAGGCCAACATTTCTGCAGTTGAAAGCATATATATTACTCATATGCAACTGTTACCAGCTGAAATGTTTAATGAGAAAATGTTTATATAGAAAGAATGGCATTTAAGTAACTTTTCTTCCATACGCACAAATGCAGCCTGCCATAGGATCTCAAAACTAAGTTTCTTTCAATGCAATGGTAATCTTATTATCACTGAACCTGGATGAAAATAAGAGAAATTGTGGCCTGTAGGGTGTTCACAGTATAGCACCATTCTTGACATATTATCTTACCTGGTATTCAAAATCATCAGCTGCAAAATACAAAGGAGGTTGATCCCGTTTTTTAGTCCCATGAAGTCCACCAGTAGACAAGATGCAGCCCAAGATATGTCAACAGGATCAGAAAAATTCATAATGACTCACTCATACTAACATTCACAATTTTACATGAGGAACCCAAGTTGTTGCACTGTCAGAGCAAAACACTAAAAGCAGAAACTAACAGTCACAATTTTATATGAGGAAATATCCTTAAAAGATGATGAGATAATAACCTCCAAACACCACTCCATATTTCCCAAAGTCACCAATAGCAGTGTGGCAACAGGTAGAGAGCATGAGCAACATCAAGTCTCCTCTACAGGTCGCAATGAGAGAGAGAGAGAGCGAGAGAGAGAGAAGAGAAAGGGACGTGCACTCTGTTGTCTTCCATGTGCTATGAGCACTCAATTAGTATGACAGTTCTTATTCAAGGAATGAGATCTCTTGTGCCAGACTTAATAGGCAATATTGATATGAATTCCTGAGAGTCCTGGGAACAATGGGAGTATCGAGGTTCTGAATTGGCCTAGATTTATCTCTGCTCCAAGCTTAACTGATTGGTTTGATTTTTTTTTCCAAAGCAATAGCAATATACTGCGTATGTCATTTCTTCTTGTAAGTTTACATATAATATGGTACCAGGTACAAATCCCTCATGCTTAGATCTTGACCATAATACCAAAGCTATGCACACGAATAATCTGAGTACCGACAATTGAAAGGTCATAAGTGATGGCTAGAGGGGGGTGAATAGCCTAAATTAAAAAACTTCAAGCCAAACTCAACAACAAGTTATAACACAAGATAGCGGAGCGAATTTTGCGCTAGCCTAGTGGGTGTTGCGAAGCCACCTATTCAACAAGTGCTAATCCTAATAAGATTCTAGTACACACAACACCTAGCACAAGAACTACAAGCACACCACAAGAACTAAGCAACCTAGCACAAACCTACTAGTTCTACTTACAAGAATGAAAGAAGTAATGCAAGAGATAAGATAGAGAGGTTATACCGCCTTGGAGAGGTGTGATCCAATCAAGATAGAAAACCAATGAGAACCAATCAATCACCAATGACACAAAGAGGTTGACACTTGATTTTTCTTCCGAGGTTCACTAATTTGCCAACTAGCTAGTCCCCGTTGTGGCGAGTCACTCACTTGGAGGTTCACGAACTAATTGGCATCATATGTCAAACCCATCACCGGGTGCCGCACAACTAACACAAGATAAGGCTCACACAAGCCACGTGCAATCCACTAGAGTTGTCAATTGTGATCTCCCGCGGAGAAGGCACAAGGACCCCTTACAATCACTTGTGGTCGACGAAGAACAAGCACCAAGCTTCTAGAACCACCACCCCTGCTCCAAACCGTCTAGGTGATGGCAATCACCAAGAGTAACAAGAAATCCGCAGTGAGAACGTCTCCCAAGTGCCACTAGATGCAAGCTATATGCAAAATGCACTTGGATCACTCAATCTCTTTCGGATTAACACTAACCAAACATGGAGATGAGTGGGAGGGAGAGTGCTCACCTCCAGAGAGTCTCAAAATGATCAAAATGTGCGAGAGAGAACACCCCAAGCCGGCCAACACATATATATAGTCCTCCCTCAAAGCAACTAGCCTTTGGGCTGATTTCAAATGCAATGGAAGCTCTGTAATGTTCCAACAGACGCGCCGACGCCAGCGTACGACGCCAGTACAGAGAGGTCCGAAAACCATTTTTCTCTGACGGACGCGTCCGTCGCCTTGCCGCCGGACGCTCCTCAGCGTCCGTCGCTCTATCAGAAACAACATCAACATCCATCGGACGCTCCAACGAAGTTCTTCCAGCGTCCGTTGCCTCTGTCTGGTGCAGCGTCCGTCACGAGTCCAGTAAGCATCCAGAGAACTCCGGTTGCCGACGGACGCGTCTGTCGCATGCCCGATGGACGATCCTCAGCGTCTGACGCCAGAACTGTACCGAGATTTAGCTAGGGTTATGCGCCGGATGCTCCGTCGCCTTTGAGCCAGCGTCCGTCGCCAGCGTCCGACGCCTGTAACTCAGTCAACACTTGTATCTTTCTTCTCCACCCTTGCTCCAAAGTGCCAAACACTAAGTGTACTCTTTAGTGGCAGGTTTTGGCATATTTTACTTGTCAATTAAGCAGGGTGTATGTCACTAGGTCCTAAATGCATATGCAATATAGATAACACCTAGTGGCACTTGACAAACCGCAATCACTTTTGCATTTCCCCTCTAAATAGTACGGTTGTCTATCCTAAATGTGATCACACCTACTTGGTGTCTCGGTCACCAAAAGAAAAGCCCTAGCTTATACCTTTGCCTTTCTTAGCTTAGGGTCTTTCCACTTTCCTTCTTCTCCAATGTGTGAGATTTTAGGCTTGCATCTTCCTAGCCTCCTTGCTTGCTCCACCACTTGTCATCTTCAATAAGTGTACTTAACCTACTCAACACTTAGATCTAGGTTAGTACTTAGGTTTCATCAATTAATCTAAAACAATAGATATCTCTCAACGATGAGTGGACAGTGCAAGGATTCTGAGCGAAGATGTTAACACACACAAATGTCAACTTTTATAGTAGTTGAATCTAGGATTGGGACGTGAGCCACTGAGCCGCCGCCGCCACCGTCGTCCTCCCCGTCCACCACCGCTGGTCCCCCTCCCTTCCCCTCTGGTATTTCATCAGGGGTTGAAGGGAGTGGGGATCCATTGATTTTAATAAGTTTCTCTAATAGATTGAGTCATTAGGGTTAGGGTTTCTGTCGATGAAATATGCGTCGCAGTCTACCTAGTGGGTACCCCACGATAGTAGATTGTAGGCGGAGGTGTGGCGACGGTGATCAAGCATAACACAGAGAGCGTTGACACGGCGATTCAGACAGGTTCGGGCCGGCAAATCGCCGTAATACCCTACATTCTTTGTTTTGGTGGTTGGATTGATATGAGTATTAGGTTACAAGACCCGTAGATGCGATCTAGGGGATTGTACGATGGATCTAAGAGATTGTATTTTGGGGGGTCCCCTGTCCCTCCTTATATATGCCGAAGGGACAGAGTTACAACTAAAGTAGCCAATATGATACTATTAGTGTGGTGCACGTCGTGTGCCGCACGTCTACGTCTTGTGGGCCGGGCCATCTTCTGGTCGGTAGGCCCATTAGGTCCCTGGGGATATGCCGAGGTAATATACCCAACAAGTCCCCGAGCACGTTGCATCCTTCTGGTGTGTCAGCAACATCGTCCTTGGAGGTGTACACCTGGTCGCCATCGCATGAAGTCATCGTTGCAGGGTCCCGACCAGGTTAGCTGGTCGAGGCATCGCTTGGAGAAGCCTCTCGGCCAGATCGAGCTGGTCGAGAGCGTTGTAGCTTGATGTGTGAGCAGGTCGCCTTCGATGGATGTTGTGGCTACTCGTCGGGAGGATGTGACGTGTTGAAGAAGAAAAAACTTTTGAATCGGCTTGTTCCCTGGTGAAGTGTACCTACTTAAGCTCTGCAAAAAGACAACAGGAAACAACAGAGGTTTGTCGAGAAGAAAATAAATACATTCACCACAAGGTGAAGTGTACTCACTTAGTCCCCGAGCTTGGTAATAGGTGAAGTATGCACGTGGTGCCAAGCTTGATAAAGATAAAGAATGCATAAAAATTGTTAACCAAAGACTGAAACATAACTTTTGTAGAAAACGACTGCAAATACTCATAGTCCCCGAGCCTGATGTAAGGAGCGCAATGGTTCTTGTATCAGGATCATATTGTTCGGTATTGTTCGCAGTCCCCGAGTTCCAATCCCCAAGCCAAGTCGTAGGACAAACGGCGGACTCGGCGGTGAGGGTCGACGAGGTTGGTGATGAAGGTTGATGATGTTGGCGAGGGTCTTGATGAGTTGACGACGAGGCAGTCCCCGAGACTGTAGTCGTCGTAATCCATGATGAGTCGACGACGAGGGCAGTCCCCGAGACTATAGTTGACGGCGAGGAGTGACGACGTCGGCGGGAACCATGACGAGTCGACGACAAGGAGCAACGAGGTCGGTGAGAGCCGTGGTGAGGAGCGATGAAGTCGGCGTGAACCTTGGCGTGTCGGCGATGAAGCCATTCCTCGAGACTATAGTTGATGACGATGACATGAGTCGTTTGGAGGCGGAGGCAGGCTTGGCTGCTGAAGGCCTTCTTTTAGACATGGAGTTTTTTGCTGCGGGGTAGCTATTGTGGAAGGTGTTCATGGACGTGTAAGTGAAATGTGTCAAAGTTGTATTTATCGAGGCGGTGAGCTTTTATTTCACTTGTATGTCCTCTCGTTCCTACTGAGTCGTGAGCCGTAGCGATGAATAGTTCGACCTTGGGTCTCAAATGGTCTAGATCGTAGGGCTAGCACCACTGCACGCGTAGGATACATAAGGACTCCCAAGGAGGCACGCAGCTGGCAACCCGCGGCGCAGAGGGCGAACAGCTCATGCACGCTTAGGGAGATGCCAGTGGACAGGGCCTTTTTCGGAGAGGCTTGATCGTGGCGTGACTAGGGCCTGTGGAGACCGTTCCTGCAGACGCTGGGTGAAAAGCCATGCTGCTTGTAGAGTCGTCGACCGTACCGTGGTCGTTTACAGACTCTGGGCACATAACCTCATGGCTCCCGACCCAAATGACATCACCCGACTTTTGGGGAAATATCAATTGGGAGGCCTGTCAATGTAGTCGTAGCGCTTAGGGTAGCTACTTCTATTCGCTATGATTCATTGGCAGGCCAGCTTCGAGTGCTTTCTGGTTATGGCCAGGCTGTTTGGAGAAGCGCCGTATTGCATTTTGGCGAGGTTGTCGAACACTGTGGAAGTGTTTGGAGAGGTTGTCGAACGCCGTGTGCATTTTGTAGAGGTTGTCGAGCGCCGCAAGCGTTTGGTAGAGGTTGTCGAATATCATGACGAGTTGGCAACGAGCGTTGTCGATGATGTTAGCGACTAGGGTCGCGGTGTGTTGTTGACGAGCCATGACGAGGGACGAGGCGTGTTTTCGACGAGGCCGGCTGCGGGGCGAACCATGGCGACGAGGTCGGTGGCGAAGAACAACCAAGGTCGTCGATAGGATGGTGGTGAGGAGTAACGAGGGCCACTGATGGGATCGACGGCGAGGAGTGACGACGACCATCGACGAGATCGGCGGCGAAGAACGACGAGGGCCGCTAATGGCATCGGCGGCAAAGAACGACGAGGGCCGCCGACGGCGTCGGCGGCGAAGAACGACGAGGGCCGCCAACGGCGTTAGCGGCGAAGAAGGACGAGGCTCGTCCACTTGATCGGCGGCGAAGGACGGCGAGGGTCGTCGACGGGATCGGCGGTGGAGGACGACGAGGGCCACCAAAGTGGTCGACGGCGAAGAACGACGAGGGTCGCCCACGGCGTCGGCGGCGAAGAACGACGAGGGCCACCAACATGGTCGGCGGCGAAGAACGACGAGGGTCGCCCACGGCATTGGCGGCGAAGAACGACGAGGGCCGCCAACATGGTCGGCGGCGAAGAACGACGAGGGCCGCCAACGGCGTCGGCGGCGAAGAACGACTAGGGGTCGTCGGCGTGTGTTCGGCGACGAGGAACGATGAGGGCCACCAACAGCGTCGGCGGCGGAGAACGACGTGGGCCACCAATGTGGTCGGCGGCGAAGAACGACGAGGGCCGCTCACGGCGTCAGCGGCGAAGAACGACGAGGGCCGCCCACGGCTTCGGCGGCGAAGAACGACGAGGGCCACCAACATGGTCGGCGGCGAAGAACAACGAGGGCCGCCAACGGCGTCGGCGGCGAAGAACGACTAGGGGCCGTCAGCGTGTGTTCGGCGACAAGGAGCGACGAGGGCCACCAACAGCGTCAGCGGCGGAGGACGGTGAGGGTCTTCGACAGGATCGGTGACAGAGGACGACGAGGGCCACCAACGTGGTCGGCGGCGAAGAACGGCGAGGACCATCGACGTGGTCGGCGGCGAAGAACGACTAGGTGCCGTCGGCGTGTGTTGGATGACGAGGAGTGACAAGGGCCGTCGATGGGGTCGACGGCGAGGGGCGATGAGGTCGCCGTGAGCCACGAGCCCGCGACGAGTTGACGACGACAGTCTAACGAGTGGCGTCTGTTGGAGCAAAGCTTAGTTCTAATCGTGTCAGTTTCATGTTTGCTTTCATTAGGTGCATTTGTTAGCATGTTTAGTTTGAACATTTGTGTTGTAACGCGTAGAATCGTGGATAGAGGCGGAGACTCGCACACCTCTATGCTGTGACCGCGTCCTAAGGCTTAACCTCTGCCATGACGTGCTTGCCGAGCTTGTCGCACGGGTGACCGAAAAGAACGGTGCACCATGCAGCGGCGTGGCATGGCGGGGATCTCGGATCAAGCCAGTTAAGTATGAATCGAATGCATCGATCGAGACTGCGCCATTTGCAGCTGGGCTAAAACTGACTCAGTCGTGTTCTCTCTCTCGTGCTCTCTCGAGTGTTCCTGGTGACCGAGCTCCGGGCATCACCGGACGCCGGTGAGTTCATAGGACGGCGAGCCACCTATCCTAACACGTGGTATCAGAGCGAGTGTATGCAATACAGTGGGACTGTGAGCCCACCAAGAGAGCCGGCGAGGAAGAAGCGCATCATACCCCGACATCCACCGCTGCCACCACAAGTCACCATGGGCGACGTCTCGACCTCCTCCGGTGAAGTCAAGGAAAGTTCTTTGATGTGGCCGATCCTGACGCGCGACAACTACATTGAGTGGGAGATGCTGATGCAATGCAATTACGAAGCCTTGAAAATCTAGGGAGTGATCGACCCTGGAACCAACGTGAAGCGGGCGCATGATCGGCAAGCGATGAGTGCGCTGTTGCACTCTGTCTCGAAGGAGACGTGGCAGTCGCTCGGTCGGCACAAGACCGTGAAGGAGGTGTGGGAGGCGGTGAGAACAATGTGGGTCGGCGCCGATCGAGTGAAGGAGGTGAATGCCCAGATGCTGTTGAAGGAATTCGAGAACATCGATTTCAAGGCGGCCGAATCAATTGACGAGTTTGGTATGCGCATTACCAACCTTGTCGGCAACCTAAAGACGCTCGATGAGAAGATTGATGACGAACACGTGGTGAAGAAATTCCTCCGCGTGGTACCAACAAGGCTCACTCAGGTGGTTGTTTCAATCGAGATGTTTTGCGATTTGAAAACTCTTACCATTGAGGAGCTTGTTGGGCGACTGCGTGGGGCGGAGGAACGCCTCGACATCAAGATGGACAAGGTCACAGACAAGATGGGCTGGCTTCTTCTTGCGGAGGAGGAGTGGCTTGACAAGAACAAACATCGGTTTCACTCCGGGGCCAAGCCGGGTGGAGGCGGTGGAAGCAGTGGTTCCTCAAAGGGCAAGACGGCGGCGCGCTCTGACGGTGGTGCCTCGGGTACAGTCAAATTGACCTCCGAGGGCACGCCGAGGAGGAAGGGGCAGTGCCGGAACTGTGGCATATATGGACACTGGGCAGAGGACTGCAAGCGTCCGAAGAAAGAGAACTCCAAGCAGAAGGATCCAGCACAAGCCGAGGCAAATTTAGCAATCGGCGATGCTGAACAACACGGTGCACTGATGCTGGCAACGTGTGATGTCGTGCGCGGACCAACCTAGTAAATTCACCTAACAGAGAAAGTCACCCCCAATGGACGTCCTTGATGGTGTGTGGGTGCTGGACACGGGAGCCAGCAATCACATGACCGGAACACACTCACTGTTAACACAGCTCGACGAGAGTGTTCGCGGTACAGTAGAATTTGGAGACAGATCACGAGTTGAGATCCTTGGCATGGACTCAATGGAAGATCGTCAACATGGCCACAAGGTACTAACTGATGTCTATTTTATACCAAAGCTCAAAAGTAACATCATTAGTCTGGGTCAGTTAGAAGAGAAAGAGTTTCTGGTGGTCTTGGGAAATGGGAGACTTCGTGTGTTAGATCAGAAGAGGGCATTGCTAATCTCTGCACCTAGAACAGGCAATAGATTATATTTGGCTAAATTTGGTTTAGTTCCTCCAGTATGCTTACTTGCTCAGTCTGAAAATATATCATGGTTGTGGCATGCTAGATATGGGCATTTGAATTTCAGAGCATTACATGATTTAGGGAATAAACAAATGGTTGAAGGATTGCCAGTAGTTGCAAGGGTGGAGAAAGTATGTGATGGGTGTTCACTTGGTAAACAACACAGAAATCCTTTCCCAAAAGTATCAGGTTTTAGAGCAGAAAAGGGGTTGGAACTTGTTCATGCTGACTTGTGTTGGCATATCACACCGAAAACCTTGGGGGTGCATCCTATTTTTTGCTTGTGGTAGATGACTACAAAAGATACATGTGGGTAGAGATGCTGAAATTTAAGGATCAGGCTTTGGAGTGTTTCAAAACAATCAAACTCAGAGCTGAACTTGAGTGTAGCATCAGGTTGAAAGCACTTAGAACAGAGGTCCCCCACCAAGAGCCTAGACAAGAAGACACCCTCTGAAGCATGGCATGGAAAGAAACCAAGGGTTAGTCATCTGAAAACGTTTGGATGCACTGCTCATGTGAAGCTGATTGGACCTGGTCTGACAAAACTGTCAGACAGATCTAAGAAGATGATGTTCATAGGCTATGAGGCAGGCACAAAAGGCTATAGGTTCTTTGATCACTCAACTAAGAGGCTTGTGATTAGTAGAGATGCCATTTTTGATGAGAAACAACCATGGATATGGAACAACTCAGATGCAGAGTCAAGACAGGCAACAAACACCTTCATTGTTCACTATGAAGTGTCTGACACAAATCCGACAACAGACAATGATGTTGTTTTTCCAGCAGCAGAACAGGATGAGGGTGTGCTTGAAGATCAGGGAGAAGTAGGTGGTCATGGCTTTCATACACCAAACTCCCAAGTAACACCAGATCTAGCTCAAGCATAGATTTTTGCAACACCACCAAGTAACCACTCTGAAGAAACCTTTGGAGGACCATTGAGATTCAGAAGGTTGTCTCATCTGTTTTACTCCACTGAAGAAATGCAGAACTATGAGTTTAGTGGTGTGTGTATGCTTGCAGTTGATGAACCAATAGATATTGAAGCAGCGCTGGAAGAAGATTGCTAGAGTGAAGCTATGAAAAGTGAATTGCAGTCAATTCAGAACAATGACACATGGTATTACACATCTCTTCCCAAAGGCCAAAGGGCAATAGGGCTGAAATGAGTATTTAAAGTCAAGAGGGATCCTAGAGGCAATATAGTGAAGCACAAGGCTAGACTTGTTGCAAAGGGCTATGCTCAGAAACATGGAGTTGATTATGATGAGGTATTTGCTCCTGTGGCTAGACTAGAAACAGTGAGACTCATTTTGGCTCTAGCATCTCAAGGAAGATGGGAGGTGCACCATATGGATATTAAATCTGCTTTCTTGAATGGTGTGCTACAGGAGGAAGTATATGTTCAACAACCCCCAGGTTTTGTGAATCCAAGGCAGATAGACAAGGTGCTGAAACTGAATAAGGCCTTATATGGTCTGAAACAAGCACCCAGAGCCTGGAACTCAAAGCTAGATCATGAGCTTGTCAAGATGGGGTTTTGTAGGAGTGAGGAGGAACATGCAGTTTACAAGAGAGGCACTGGTAACTCTTTGCTATTGATAGGAGTGTATGTTGATGACCTCATAGTATGTGGACCTGATACAAGAAATATTGCAAATTTCAAATCACAGATGTGCAAAACTTTCAGTATGAGTGACTTGGGCTTATTGAGCTATTATTTGCGGATGGAGGTAAATCAGAAACCTGGGAGGATTACTCTATGTCAGAAAGCTTATGCAACTAAGATTATTGAGCAGTGTGGAATGAAGGATTGCAATCCAGTTGATACACCTTTGGAACAGAATTGCAAGTTGTTGCCTGGGAAACCTGATCTGGCCAGATATATCACAAAGTTCAGAAGCCTGGTTGGTAGTTTGAGATATCTTGTGAACACCAGACCAGATATTTCCTATGCAGTAGGTTTGGTTAGCAGATTCATGGAAAATCCAACTACTGAACATTGGGCAGCCCTGAAGAGGATTGTGAGGTATGTTGCAGGCACTACACAGTATGGCTGCACATATGCAAAACAAAATGTTTTAGAGTTGAAGCTGTTGGGATACTATGACAGTGATCATGCAGGAGACCTTGAGAAGAGGAAGAGTACCTCGGGTGTGTTGTTTTTCCTGAATGGAAACTTGGTGACTTGGTCATCTCAAAAGCAAAGGGTAGTCTCATTGTCCAGCTGTGAGGCTGAGTATATTGCAGTAGCCTCGGCAACATGTTAGGGGGTGTGGCTCAACAGGCTCATAGCAGACATGACAGGAAGTAAACTGCTCAGTTTCAAGCTTCTTATGGACAACAAATCTGCCATTGAACTCAGCAAGAATCCAGTGTATCATGAACGCAGTAAACACATTGATACCTGTTATCATTTCATAAGAGAGTGTGTTGCTGATGGAAGTGCAGACATCGATCATGTTGGGACTCACAATCAGCTAGCCGATCTGTTGACAAAGCCCCTCGGCAGAATCAAGTTCGTCGAGATGCGTTAGAGGATTGGGGTTGTTGACACCGTTTTTTGTATGTGTCAATATGAACCGGATGCACTGATCGGTAGAAGGATGGTTGCTTCTCCTTATCGGCAGTAGAATATCACCAATCAGATTGCCGATAGAAGCAGGAGATTGAAGAAACGTTAAAGATAAAGAGAAGGGTATTTGCCAATTGAAAGGTGTTGCCGATGGAAACAGGAGAACGTTGCCAATCGGGAATGTTGCCGATGGATGTGGGATATAGCTGACGTTAGTAGAAAGATACCGATGGTAATGGAAGAAGGTTGCGGATGGAAAAAAATCTACCGATGGAAAGTGTCATCGCGAAGAGAATAGATAAGGAAACTGCCGATGTGGTTCGGGTATAAGCCCGAGGTGTTCGCAGATCCGACGCTTTTTGTGTCAACACCTCTTTTGGCACACCCGGTGGGACCCTAGATACATCTCTTGATCACGATCATGGGTGGTTCTACTGACGTTGATCCGAGGAACGTCATTGAAGTCTCCGAAGCAGATTTGAAAGAGGGTCAGAAGCAAGCTATGGAGCAAGCTATGGAGGAATACAAGCAGCTATATCTGAAATCCTTCAGCCTAAGCAGGAGCGGCGAAGCTATCCAGAAGCACGATCCGCCGTTGCCGCAGCAGGTCACTTTCGACGCCAATCCTGGTAAATTACAAGAGATGGTTAATTCTGCATTAAATCAAGCATTAATTATCTACTCTACGGTGTTGTCCAATACTGTATACAATGCTGTTATGCAATCTTTCAAAGAAGGACAGACACCCCATTACGTTGGTCTGACGTATCATCAACCTGGATCGGCATCTACTGTGACTCCATCGGCGGTCCCAGCGGCATCTTCCCAACCTGCGAAGCCGTCTGCCGGTGAAGTTACTCTGCCCAGATCGAGCCCTATGAGCGTCGTTCGGCTAAATATAGATCCGATAGCATCGGAGATGTCAGGACCCGTGATCTAGAGTCAGCCAATTCCTGCTAGCGGGTGGGGATACGGTATGCCTCCAAATTCGTCTGTCGACGCTAAGTTGATCCGAGGTGACAATGCGGCAGGGAAGGCCCCTGTGGAATCAGCAATATCAACACAGCCGATGAGTCCGGTGATGCATTATGCCACGTCTTCTCCAGACGTGCAGTTGCCGCCAGGGAATCTTCAGATGGTGGTATCCAAGATGCCTTACGGGCAACCATCGGCAGATGCTTTGTCGATGCAACAAAATTTGGCAATGGGAAACCGTGCACCAAGGGAGCCAGTTTGTCGATTGTTCCAGGGTGCAAGAGCAGCAGGCACCGGGTAACCATCAATTATCGGCAAATCATATGCCGATGACTTATAATCCTGCGTGGACCAGTCCGGTTCAGCAATAGGTGGTACAACCTAGATACCAAGTAGCGGGAGAACAACGATACCATTACCCAGCAAACTATCAGAATGAAACATCGGTATATCGACCGATGAATATCATGCCGCAATATGCCCCAGTGAGCGTCCACGGTTATACATCGGCAAATCAACCGCTGTCTAATATTTAGCAAGGTGGTGCTGCACCTATGTCAATTGGATCAGCTTATCTGCCGCAAAGGCCAGAAGGAATGTATCTGTCAGCCCAGCCAGTTAACATTCAGCCGATTCATCGGCAGTATCAGGATGCGTACTAGGTCGATAAAATAGCCGAAGTGATGAAAGAACAGTTTGGTATCAAGCCTAAGGTCAATACGTACTCTTATCGAACGCCGTACCCTCAGGCCTACGACCTGATTCCTCTCCCAAATCGGTACAAGGTGCCGGATTTCACAAAGTTATCTGGCCAAGATGACACATCGACGATGGAGCACATCAACTGCTTTATTATCCAATGTGGAGAGGCAGCTAACAGAGATGAGCTAAGGGTGAGATTGTTCTCTTCATCTTTGTCTAGATCGGCGTTTACGTGGTTTATCTCGCTTCCTCCAAATTTTGTGATTACTTGGGCCGATCTGGAGAAATAGTTTCAAAAGTACTTCTTCTCTGGCGTTCATGAGAAGAGGATTACCGATTTGGTCAAGCTGAAGCAGCGCAATGACGAATCGGTAGAAAGCTTCGTCAAAAGGCTTCCGGACGTAAAGAATAAATGTTACAGCTTAGTACTGGATGATCGGCAACTGGCGGATTTGGATTTCCAAGGATTACTGCCACACATCAAGGATAAATATGCATCTCAAGAATTCGAAAGCCTCAGCCATCTCGTGCAGAGAGTTGCCGATCAAGAAGGTAAAGCCTTCGAACCTAGAAAGACTTGGAACAAGAAGGTGTCTTTCATTGAACAAGAAGAAGATTCTGAATCAGACGAAGGGACGGATATCGGCGTTGCTGAGTGGGTAAAAGATAAGAAGTCGATATCCTGTCCGTTTGGTCAGAAGGAGGCTGAAAGATTTACTTTCGATACCGCTAAAGTCGATAGGATATTTGATCTGTTGCTTCAAGAGGGGCGGATTAAGCTGGCGCCTAATCAAGTGATTCCATCGGCTGAAGAACTTAGAAGGATGAGGTACTATAAGTGGCATGATGCAACCTCACACAGTACCAATGATTGCAAAGTCTTTAGGAAGCAGCTGCAGTCAGAAATCGAGTCTGGGCAAATCAAGTTTGAAAATTCTAGAGCTCAGAGGCCGATGAAAATTGATCAGCATCCATTTCCAAATAATATGGTGGAAACCAGTGGAAAAGTCAAAGTGCTGACATCTGAAGTAGCCAAGAAAAATTCATCGGTGGACCCTGAACATCAAATAGCTATGCAGGATGTAAAAGGAAGGAAGCTTGCCGATGAAAGAAAAGGTAAAAGAATTGCCAATGACAGTGGCAACTCCGGGGGGGCTCAAAGACGTGCGTCATATAGTGTTGTAATCACGCACAGGAGACCACAACGGGAATATGAGCGTTCGCGAGAAGAGCAACATCAGCAGCAGGAACAAGAGAAACGCCAGGAGTGGTGTCGGCATAAAGGTCATTGGAAGTGCCCCTTCTTTGTCCATTGTTGGGAAGAAGGCATCAAACTGCCCACTGCCGATAATTGTCCTGAATGCAACGGGTACTATCATGTTGATCGGTCGGAGAAGAAGTCTCGTTTTGAA
Organism: Microstegium vimineum; assembly: GCA_022036555.1. NCBI lineage: Eukaryota > Viridiplantae > Streptophyta > Magnoliopsida > Poales > Poaceae > Microstegium > Microstegium vimineum. The sequence continues at coordinate 18,352,178 of CM039125.1, read as the reverse complement.
GGTCAGGGATCAAGCTATGCTAGGCCGATCAAAGGAAAAGAATCAGTACATGATCGGCTGGGAGGAAAACTCAGTGTACATGACAGGCTTGGCAAGCGTATCCGTCAAGAGGAGTTTGAAGAGAGAGCTAATGCAAGGGTGCTCGATGAAGAGATATTCTCTAGAGATCCAAACATAAGGGGTAACACAAGCCGTCACAGTGAGAAACAGTACCAACCTGTTTGGAAGACTAAGCTTCCTCAATGGTGTCCCAAAGGCCTAACAAAGACTCAAAGAAGGAGAATCCAGCATGAACGCCAGAATGATCTGGGTCATGGCTCTTCGAAGGGAGAACCTCCAGTCTGGGAGTGGAGGCCAAAACACCAGGAAAGGAGTCCATCGGCAGAAATCAACATGGTCGTTATGTTGCCGATGGAATTTATGGCACTCACTGATGCTGACGGAGAAGTTGCTGATATGGCTCAGCTAGTGCTAGATCCTATGGCAGCTGTCTTTGAAAAGCCTGCCAATGATGAGAGGCAGCATCTGAGGGCCTTGTTTGTCAAAGGCAAAGTCGATGGGCAACCAGTGTCAAAGATGTTAGTCGATGGTGGAGCGTCAATTAATATAATACCATATGTTATGTTCAAGAAGCTTGGGAAAGGTGACCAAGACTTAGTCAAGACGGACATGAAGCGAAAAGATTTCGAAGGCAATGTGTCACCAGCTATGGGAGCAATATGCGTAGAATTAACTATCGATAGCAAAACTTTGTCAACAACGTTTTTTGTGATCAGTGGCAAGGGGGCCTACAATTTGCTTTTGGGAAGGGATTGGATACATGCCAACTGATGCATCCCTTCTACGATGCACCAAAGCCTTGTATAATGGGTTGGAGACAGAATTGAAGTCGTCCGGAGTGAAGTCCCGTCGATTGTTGCATCGGCAGAATCGGAAACCTATGAGCAGACCAAGTGCATATCTGGTGAAGCTTGGGATACAGAATTCCTCAAGGTGGCCGATTACCAGATTACACCGGTCCAAGCAGTCGGTTCTAAAGAAGAGATTTAATGGATCAGTTCGCCGATGATGGAAACTTGGACAGGGGTTCACATCAGCCGGTGATTTGCTAGAAATAGGCATCGGCGATGGTAGCAAGCCTAGGCCAACTTTTATTAGTGCTAAGTTGGAATCCCAATGTAAGCAATAGTTGAGTGATTTGTTGAGAAAACATAGGAATTGTTTTACTTGGGACTATACAGAAATACCTGGTTTAGACCAAAAAATAGTCGAACATCGATTACCTGTTAACTTGGTTCCAGCTATATCGGTAATCAATACACCGATGTAATCTTGATGTAATGATCGGTTTTAAAATACGAATTTGAATGAAGCTTCATGGTCAGACCAGATGATATGCCGTGGTGCAATCAAAATACTTATCCGGATGGAGCATAAAAGAGATGTGAATGCAAATACCGATGATAGAATTGTCGTACAAAACATCGGTAGAAAAGCGTACTAACATTATATTACAAGAGAAATCAATTGTCAGAGGTCACAGTTGCCGACACGATAAATTACAACAAAGATTGGATAGATGAGATCGCACGAAGGCGAATTTGGTCCGCTTCCTCTATCTCCTTGACATCACCATCGGCAGTACCCTCAGTTGGCTTGATTTTTCTCCTCAGTAAGAGAACTGACGGGCATCAACATCCCTCTCTTGTTGTAGAACTTTGACAGCATCGGAAAGTTGGGTCTTCTTTTGGTTAGCTGCGTTTAGGGCCTCATCAACCTTCTTTAGCGTTGCTATCAGTTTTTCTTTCTATGCCGATAGATGGTTGATCTCCTGTTCAAGCTCCATGCTAGAGGCTTCCAGGCGACCGATGACTCTGTTCTTCTCTTCAGCAGTTTGCTTGAATTTAAGCATTTCTTCTTCAAGCCTCGATTGAGCAACTCTATCGGCAATACGTCGTGAAGCTTTCTGATATTGGAGTTGACGGCTCTCAAGGTACGCTGCTTGGAAAAGGATTTCTTTGGTATCGGCAGGCAGATGACCTTGAATGGCCTTGAAAGCTATCCTTACTGTGTTAGAGTCTTGGACTAGTTCGGATGTGCTTTGTTGCAGTAAGGGTAGCATTGCTTCAAGTTGGGATTTCACTTCTGTTGATATAGCGTTTGGAGGTTGGACGGAGCTTTCTTCTTCTCCATTGTTGTCTGGTATGTTGATGATGAAGGAGAAAAGGCTGTTTGGAGAGTCTTGGGCCTGATGAAGAAAAGGGTTAGAGTTTGCCGATTGGTTTGCCTTGAATTTGTGGCGAACAATTGATTTACCTACTTCAGAGCAATTTCTCGCCGTGGACTTGGCGGAGCAGCTAGCATAGATGTGTCTTGAGGGGTGATAGTGATTGCCGATGAACCTACCTCTGTGGATGGGACCGCTGATGCCGATTCCGATGGCGTGTCCACTGTTGTGATAATCAATTCCTGCGGTGCCGATTCCGTCCCTTGGATGGAAGCTTCGACTGATGCGGTGTCAGGGATGGGTACCGATGCTTGTTCATGTGATGACACGTCGGCAGGGGGTAGAGAAGATGTTGCCAACGGTGCGGCTGGAGTTGATGGCGTAGACGGAGTTGATGGCCTTAGGCGTTTCGATTGGGGAGCAGTACTTGATGGACCTTGGCGTTTGGACTTTTGCACTTCGGAGGCATCGGCAACATGAGTTAGAAGAGCTTGTGCACTTAGAGCGGTTGCCGATGGACTTGATTGCTACAAAAATTTAATACAGGTCGATAGTCGAATGGAAAGCTACCGATGGAAATATGAGATTGGCATAAAAAGGAAAGGGTAAGAACTTGTTACCGCAAAAGCTTGTACCAAGATAGTAGTAGCTGCCGATGAAGTGGCAACAACCGAAGTTGGTGTTGACTTGGGCTTGATGGTGACCTTGGGGGTTGCCCTTCGATGCATAAGGGAGGCCAAGGAAGGGGCCCTGCTACCGATTACCGATGTGGGATTCATCTGTTGTAAGTTGAAGTCTTTGCCGCTTCTGCTCTTCTTTGGGATTAGGTCATTAACCTGTTGATAGAAAATTAGCTGCTGATGCATTTGGAAGGAGATGACAGAGAAAATAATATCAAAAGTGAGCTTACCGCGTCATCGGAAATGATATGATCAGTATCAATCAAATGCCGATAGTGGTGTGATGATGTGGCGAACAGTTGGTCTTTCCACTCTTGCCACCAGAGCTTATATGACTCGGTGATGAAAGAAATTGGCGCCCAAGTAGATAAGTCAATATTGGTTGTATCAACGTGAGGGAGAACACTGACGATTTTGTTCTAGTCCATAACACTGGTAATGACCTCTCTGGGCTTCACCACATTGGCATAGCAGAGCTTGATCGGCAGTTGCCCGAATGCTAGTTGGCTTGCCGCTGCCGATGGGTAATAAAACTCATAGGAAGCCTGTGTATTTTTCCCACTTCCGAAGATGTTCACTGGGATTGCACAGGGAGTGAGGATGGCCCTCATGATTCACTCATCCTTGTCTAAGTCTGCATCGGCAATGTTGAAGGAAAGAGGGAACCTGTTTTCGGCATCGACATAAGGCCACCAAGCCCGGTCTGCAGAAGGGACTCCGCAGTAGAATCTCTGAAAGAATCTGCCGATCTGGTCCTCATTGGCCTCGGTCCCGGGTAGGATTATGATGGCTTCGCCGAAGTTAAGAGGAGAACGTGTTGCTAATTCATCATCGGCAAGCGTATGGTCTTCAACTAGGTCCCATGGAAATTCTTGGTTGAACAGGTCAAATTGGAGGACCTTGTGCATATGAGCGTTCAACCACATGTTCACAAACCACCAGAGCCCTCCAATGTTGCCGATGGGTTCGCCCAGTAGTAACCTCTCTAATACTTGATGCAGAAGATGGTAGACTGCACCAAGGAGATATAGGCTGAGGGGAAGTCGTACTCCATTGGCCAAGAGTTCTGCTGCAGGGAGATACATGTTGGTTGATCCAACTGTCCTGCCACAAAATATGAATTTCTCCACCCACATATTTAGAAAGGTGGCGTGTTCCCTCTGGCCTACCGATCCGGTCTTTTGGTATTCTTGAATATATCCAGTCCAGCCGTCGATGTTGCGAGTAGTTACCCGATGATCGGTTTTTCTCTTAAAGAGGATGGCATTATTGGCAGAAGAGATATCAAGGCCTATGAGCATGTATACATCAGCAAGTGTTGGGGTGGCTGGTCCGTGTCTGAATAGGAATGCATTCATGGTGTTGGACCAAAAGTAAGATGCAGCGATCATCATGGATTCGTTTTTTGCCATATCGGCAATAGATAGCTTGATACATTGATCCAATTGGCGCTCCGCCCAGTAAAATTGTTGCGATCTAGCCGTCCTGAGGTACCAGTTTTTCCACCCTTTGGTGGGTTTGGGCCAAGAACGGAAGATGTCTGCCCATAACCCTAAATCAAAGTGTGCGGCTTTGAAAGGGACTCGGTTGATTTCTGCGTTGATAGTTTCAGTTGGATCGGCATTCCCCATTGGACCCAAGTAGCAAACGTGTGGTTGATCAGCGGGGATTACTATTTTATTGCGCATCTCCTAGATTCAGAAAACAAAAAGGAAAAGGAAAAAGAGATTACAGGATGATGCAGAAGAAAATCGCAAGGGATGAAGTGAGAAGGGAAGAGATTGACCGTGGGGACGGTGAAGTTGATCGCCATTGGATCGAAGGAGATTCTTGCAGGTTGCGCCTTGCTGGTAGAAGGAGAAGCCGCCAGTTGTTGCCGGAGTGTTCCTCGAAGCGCCGGTGAAGTGGGAAATGAAGGTGAAAGTATGAGCTCAGGGTAAAAGAGAGGACGGACGGTGGTTTTTATAATCCTAGGTTAAAGGGTATTTTCAAGTTTTTTTTACTGAGCAGAGATAAGGAAGGATGTTGCAATGAATTTGCGCGGTTATCGAAGAACAGTGGTGGGGGTTGTTGGTAATTTGCAGTTTTTTGTGTGCGGGGGTTATCGAAGGAACATTTTGGATGGAAAGTTTACTATAGAGCAAATTTCGGTGCATAAGATATTTTATACTCCGAAATTGGGGGGCATGTGTTGACACCGTTTTTTGTATGTGTCAATATGAACCGGATGCACTGATCGGTAGAAGGATGGTTGCTTCTCCTTATCGGCAGTAGAATATCACCAATCAGATTGCCGATAGAAGTAGGAGATTGAAGAAACGTTAAAGATAAAGAGAAGGGTATTTGCCGATTCAAAGGTGTTGCCGATGGAAACAGGAGAACGTTGCCGATCGGGAATGTTGCCGATGGATGCGGGATATAGCTGACGTTAGTAGAAAGATACCGATGGTAATGGAAGAAGGTTGCGGATGGAAAGAAATCTGTCGATGGAAAGTGTCATCGCGAAGAGAATAGATAAGGAAACTGATGATTTTATACCAGTATTATTATATCAGTTTGAGTCCGACTCTTGCACGAGTCATTTATTTCCTTAAAAGTATGAGTTTTGTTTAGGTATGAGTCATGTCTGTGTACAACTCCTCCTACAGGAGTATAAATATGTACCTAGGGTCCGTATGAGAGATATTCAATACAATCAAACAAATCTATTATTTTCGTCTTACTTTTCAAGCATCTACTTTTTTCGCATTAGTCTTAGTTTATCTACGAGTTCTTACGATCTCGACGGGCTGCATCCACAAGTTCTCCGTCTACCTCGCGAGTTCCGTTTTCTGAGCAATCTGAGCCTTGACGTCCGGGCGCATCGCCGTCGTATCGTTCATCGTTGTTCTAGTTATCATCCTTGTCGATTGACTGGTCAAATCGACTGGCACACCTTGGATATCGAGTTCAGGTATAAGCCCGAGGTGTTCGCAGATCCGACGTTTTTTGTGTCAACAGGGGTCAGCGACATTCGCCACGATTAAGGAGGTGATTGTTGGAGCAAAGCTTAGTTCTAATCGTGTCAGTTTCATGTTTACTTTGATTAGGTGCATTTGTTAGCAAGTTTAGTTTGAACCACATTTCTGTTGTAACGCGTAGAATCGTGGATAGAGGCGGAGACTCGCACGCCTCTATGCCGTGACCGCGTCATAAGGCTTAACCTCCGCCATGACGTGCTTGTCGAGCTTGTCGCACGGGTGACCGAAAAGAACGGCGCATCGTGCAGCGGCGTGTCATGGCGGGGATCTCAGATCAAGCCAGTTAAGTATCAATCGAATGCATCGGTCGAGACTGCGCCATTTGCAGCTGGGCTAAAACTGACTCAGTCGCGTTCTCTCTCTCGTGCTCTCTCGAGTGTTCCTGGTGACCGAGCTCCGGGCATCGCCGGACGCGGGTGAGTTCATAGGACGGCGAGCCGCCTATCCTAACAGCGTCAGCATTTGGACTTTGGCACCCGGGTCCTGCTCGGTCTCTGCTTGTTGTAGTCGGACATGATTAATTGCACTTGCTTGGTACTCGTGTCTCTATGGCCTTTGACTACTTGCTTGTTGGTTGAGTGTCTTGCTGCTTGGCATTGCTGTACGTCTTGATCCATATACGCATATATACGAGACAAAGCCTCTTCACATATGTTTTGATCACGTGGCCTGCTTGTTTGCTACTTGGCTTTCAGCTTGGACGGCTTGGTATTTGTCTTGTGTCGCTCGTGGGAGTTGTTCTGTGTGAGCAAATTGATCCAGGAAAATAGCAGTAGACTGAATTTGGGATTTTCGAGCTACATGATGATCTCAGCTCCGCTTCCCGCACGATTTTTTTTTTGAAGTATCTGGATGTTTTTCCTCCATATAAGCACCCGTATCGGACTGGGAGTCGTATCTATTATGGACTTGCTTTGTGTGTCCTATGATCATATCTCTGTATCCAAGTTGATAACGTTGGTATTCCTTGCCGAAGTTGATGCTATCTGATCCAGCATATGGTGATGTCGGACTCTTGTGGTACGAGTCTGAGTAGTAGATTGACTTCTGGCTGGTGCCTTGATCCAAGTAGTCGAGGTCGTGATGATGTTGGTGCGTCGATGCATGAGTATACTTTTTCCTTGAGTCTTTTGCAGATTTGGGCGTGTGGCTTCACTTGCTTGCTTCTTGACTAGACGACGATGATGTTGTTTTTCCTTGCATCGACGGCGAAGAACGACGAAGGCCGGCAACGAAGAATGACGAGGGCCGCCGGCAGGATCGGTGACGATGGCTGCTGACGAGGATCGGCGGCGGAGCGCGATCGGCGATACCAAATAAATCCGATTTGATCTTGTTTGATGCTATGTTGTCGTCGTGGTCGAGCAGACGACGCGGCTCGGGCGACTCGCTGACGTGGTTTGCGTGATAGCTTGGACATCTTGATCTAGTCAGACGAGGTTGATCTTGTTGTGAAGACGTGGAGAAGCAGCAATGAATATGCATAGTCGTTCGAGCAACTCCGTGTCGGCGTGGGAGCATAAAGCCGTCACCTCACCCGTGCATGTTCGTTGTTGTACGCGATTTAGGAACGAGTTTGATGTCCTTTTTTGACTCACGGATGCTTGCTGGGGAGATGCGGGCCACCAATGATATAGAACGATGAATAGCAGTCGGATTCCTGAAAAAAAATCACGTGCGTATATGTAGATACTGGGGTACATGGCGTATATTAGATTGGAAAATGAATACGGGGTGTTGACTTAGCTTTTTAGGAAAGATGCATTGTTGATCGGCTCTGGTTGGAAAGTGCTCTGTATGCACATATGCATGCAGACTCATCATCTTTGGTTGGAAAGTGCTTCGTATGTACGTTTGCTTGCTCGATGGTAGGTGGTGGATGCGAACATGGATATATTTGCTTCGCCTTGTTGCATGACGCACAGAGTACACCGGGTGACGCCTCGGTGATGATGCCTCACGGTGAAGATGCTGGATGGTCGTGGTCGATTCGTGACCAGTTTCTGGATCTGGGTGTTCTCAGTGGTACGATTCGTATGTCCGTGATGAACGATGGTGAAGTTGTCCTCAGTAGATCGATCTTGGATCAATTCCGCCAAGGAAGCTATCGGCGGGGGTCGACGAAGGACGTCGACGAGGGGCGACGACAGCTGTGGCGCGCCGCCGACGAGGGGCGACGAGGGTCGTCGGCGAGGGACGTTGACGACGTTGACAACAAAGGATGACGAGGGTCGTCGACGGGATTGACAGCGAAGAACAACGCGGACCGTCGACGGGATTGACGGCGAGCAGCGACAACGGTCGTCGACGGGATCGGCGGCGAAGAGCGACAAGGGTCGTCGACGAGGTCGGCGACGAAGAACGGTGAGGGCCGTCGACAAGGTCGACGGCGAGGATCGACGAGGGTCGTCGACGGGGTCGGCGATGAAGAGCGACGAGGGCCGCCCACGGGATCAGCGACGAGGACGATCGCTTGACGAGCCATGGTGTCGTTGCACACACCCCTACCTGGCGCGCCAACTGTCGACGAAATACGCGTCGCAGTCTACCTAGGAGGTACCCCACGGTAGTAGATTATAGGCTGAGGTGTGGCGATGACGATCAAGCGTAACGCAGAGAGCGTAGACACGGCGATTTAGACAGGTTCAGACCGGCAAATCACCGTAATACCCTACGTCCTATGTTTTGGTGGCTGGATTGATATGAGTATTAGGTTACAAGACCCGTAGATGCGATCTAGGGGATTGTACGAGGGATCTAAGAGATTGTGTTTTGGGGGATCCTCTGTCCCTCCTTATATATGCCGAAGGGACAGAGTTACAAGTAAAGTAGCCAATATGGTACTATTAGTGTGGTGCACATCGTGTGCTGCACGTCTACGTCTTTGGGCCGAGCCATCTTCTGGTCGGCAGGCCCATTAGGTCCGTGGGGATATGCCGAGGTAATATCCCCAACAGTTTCCATGCCAAAGTTCTTGGTATTGTAGTTTTATCTCCTCCTTCTCTTCCCCGGCAATGGTGAAGGAGAAGGGTGGAATCGTCTTTTCCATGGCGGCTTCGTTGAAGACAAGGACGAGCACTTCGGCGTCACCATCTTCATCGATATGACGACATAGAGATTTTTGTTTTTAGACGGCGGCATCAAGGTGGAGATGATGTCGTCTCCATGGAATAATTTTCTCTAGTCTTTTTTTCGTTTTGTTGTGGTTAGATCTGGCCACAATGAAAGACTAGGGAGAATATTTTTCAAATCGGTCTTCCTCGTTCTTTGGTGGCAGAAACAAGAAGAAGGAAGACACAAGAAAGAAGAAAAAGATCTCCAATCCACCTATAGGAATATTGGCCGTCGTTCGTTGGACAGTTGTTCTCAGGCTATTTGTCGAGTGTTTGCATGTGCGGTCATCTACACTGCAAAGCGATTAACATGTTAGGTTTTGAGTTGTGCTATTCACAGTGTGTACTATTTCGAATTACAAAATGCTTGTAATGTAATTATGAACCCAGGTTTCATATAATATAATTCTTCTTTCGTAAAAAAACAAAAAATCGCTCTAGTGAAGTCACTCGAAGGCCAGTGTTACGGATTAGTTATTGAGTGCTCACCTTTCCTTCTCAAGCCCAGCTCACACTAAATCATAATAATTAATAAAGGTTGGATATTCCAATGAAGACAAATGCAGTATATTCCTATGAATACAAATGCAGTATATAAAAAAAACAGAGCATGATCAAAAGTTTTCCTGAAAAATGTAATTGTCTGAAATTTGGTCTCAAATCTGCATTCCAATCTTAGGTACCAAAAACATGGTTAATTAACATACATGCAAGAGTAAGTCCTTATATCTTCTAAATTTTGAAATCAATATTTTCTGAATTTTAAGATATATAAAACTTCGGAATCCAACATTTTGTACTTCTGAATTTTTGAATGGAAGAACAAAAATAACAACCTTGCAGCAAACATGGATTAGTCTAACCAAACTAAATAGGCATATCTTTAAGGAAACCCAAATTTGTTCCATAAATTATAGAACCTAGAATGTCAACCATGCATAATTCTTTGAGTACCCCTATTTTTAGCCTGTTGGCTGATGGCTGGAAAGCTAAAATAAACAAATAATAAATAGGCTTTAAGAGGGGAGAGGGTCAGCTCCAGTTAGATACATGCATATGCATCAACTGCTCAATGGCATCAATTCAGAAAAGGTGGAACATCATCCACTTCATGAGCCATTCACAGATTGGAACCTATTTCCATGTCTACATGTATGCACATGTAATTACTCCCTCGTTCCCAAATACAAATCAATAGCCATTAGCCTTAGTTGTCACATATTTTTTAGAAAGGGGAATATATTAATATCTCAACGTATGGTTGCCACATTAAGTTCAGTGCAACATTCCAGAGTATGGTTTTGTGATTAATCGTTTGCTACGTCAATGCATATATATAGATAACCAGTCCAGGGGTAGGGAAGGGCGAGCTGGGCGTGATTGGTGGACGGGATCTCGGGAGCGGGCGGGGGATGCCGTATCGCACGAAGCGGCAAACCGACGACTCCAAATTTTTATCGCACCAAAAACTATTTTGTTCACCTGGTCGTTTCGGTGGCTGATAAGTCGGCTGAGTTTGTTTTTTGTTGTTTTGTTGTGAGAGAAAAATACTGTTTCGATGGCTGATAAGCCAAGCGAACAGTTGTTTAGTTTTTTTTTTTGGAGGAAAGTTGTTTAGTTTTTTTAGTTATGAGAAGAAGAGAAACAGTATGTCTACCCTACCCATGCTCCTTCGTCCTTCCCTCCAACAACTTGAACTTAAATTATTCAGGTTCAGGCTCCATGCTGTCGGCCGCTGCTGATATTTTGTTCAGGGTTCAGACGTTGCCTCTTAGGAGTTAGGAGTATTATTTTACTTTCGAATAGATGGACCGATCTGCCTCAATCCGCCCAGATTGGACGTAATTGTGCCAAAGATCAACAAATTGGCAAAACGTGACGAATTTCATATATCATTACAGTTGCCGATAAGAAAGGAGGACAGGATTATTCCTGCCACGTACACGTAGGATACTTAGAAGCAATTGATTAATTAAGCGTGCCACGATACAAACAGCCACGCAGTTTTTTACTGTTCACGACACTGAAGATATCCACCATCCAGTTGGACGACCTTACCTCCACTTGGATCGGAAGTTGGAACACACACGAAAATGACGAATCGATATCCAAAATCCATGGTCCAGCAGCAGCAGTTGACGCTAGTTGACCTTCCTGCAGTCGAGCCTGACCTCGCCCTGCGTCCCCGTGAGCGGGCTTATAGCGCCCATCTTCGCCATCGCCTTGGCGAAGTCGGCGGCGAACATGGCGGCGTTGCCGCTGTACTTCTTCACCAGCACGTCCTGCGATCCACCGCCGCCGCTGAAGAGCTCCTGGTCGGAGTGGAACAGCCCTCGCCTGGCCATCAAGTTCTGGTAGTAGGCGTTGTCGAACACTTCGGGGGTCTGGACGTCGATGGGCGCCAGCACGGCGTCGCCGCCGGACTGCAGACACGTCTGCTGCCGGAGCGAAGCGAAGGTGGCGTTGATGTTGGCGTCGTTGTAGATGCGGGCGCGGAACGTGGCGCACCGGGCCTGCCCGATGGTGTGCGCGCCCGACAGCGCCGTCATGTCGCGCGGCGACAGCCCCTTGTTGCCGAACATGGCGATGAGGGTGGCGAGGCTGGACCCGGGCCCCGGGAGGTTGGCGTTCGCGTCGCTCTGGCTCGCCGTCCGCGCGTCCCGGCGGCCGAGGTACACCGTCCACGTCGGCCCGCCCAGCTGCATTATATTGGAAGGTGGATGTGATCAGGTCTCTCGTGTGTCGTTAGTAGATTGTGCAAAGCATTGCATTGCGTCATGTCATGTGATGCTTTGGAATGCAAAAGGAAACGGGCTAGCTGCGGCGGCCGTACGAGGTTGACAGCGTCCCGGGAAGCGAGGGCGAGGATGTCGGCGCAGGAGACGGTGGCGTTGCAGGACGCCTCCACCTGGGTCTTGATGGCGTCGATCACCTCGTACCCGCGCACCGAGTTGGCGTTGGGCCCGGCGTTCTTCTCGCCGGTGAAGGTCGCCGTGTCGTCCAGCAAGATGGACGCGTCGCAGCCCTGCAACGTAACCGAACCAAGGAACACGTACGCTCCCATCATCAGTAATGACGCTTTGCTACATAGAGTACTACTGTGCTGTACAGTGCTTGCATCGATCGGAAACGAACAGGTGACACAGATTTTAAAATGCATGCTCTCCTACATTGACGAAGCAGTCGTGGAAGAACATGCGGAGAATGGAAGCGCCCATGCGCTTCTCCGTCGCCACGGCCGACGCCATCTGCTGCCGCACGATACTCTGCACGTTCGGGCACTTGTTGCTGTAGAAGCTCGTCGACAGCCCGCCCGGAGCAGCATCGGCCAGCAGGGGAGCCAGCACTACCGCAGCCACCGTGAGCAAGCACCTTATCACTGACGAGGCGCTCGCCGCCATGGCTAAAGCTAACCGATCGATCGACTTGTGTATGTGGACTGAGACTTGCAACTACAAGCTTGCTGGTGAGCAGCTAGCAGTGATGCAACCACAAGATTATAGACCAGTGGCTGATCGATGAGAAGGAACAAGGGCGGGGCCCCGTATATATAGTGTGATGTGCCCTCAGTTTGGTGCTTGCATTGCATTGCATTGTTCGGCCCATATGTATGGTCGAGCGCCTGAACTCGCGCTGGATTTGGTTGACTAATGCGCACCGGAGAGAAGGTGACGGTGGGCAGATTAGGGTTGGACTGTAGTACTGCTGCAAACTAGTAAAAAAAGCAAATTTGTCCTTAAAAATAATATTTAATCAGAAGTTCAGATCGGTGTAGACGACGCTGGTCTGGTGCGCGCATGTTCCACAGCAATCATCATCTTTGTGAAACTGCAACTTGCTACTCTGTGCAGTGCAGAGTACATTGGAGTAGTTGTCTAGTTGACGAGATTGAGGCCATATGCGCTGATGCAGTTGACTCTTGGACATGCAATTAAATTAAGGATCAAAACGGATCGGATATGAATGGATATCGTTGATATTGTATTTGTTTTTATATTTTTGTTCGGATTCGGATTCGGATTTAAATACGAATAGTATTAGAAATGTCGGATAGGATACGATTAGATATCGACAACATAAATATACTGATTTTAGCATTCGGATACGGTATCGGATGTTAATCTTCGGACTCGGATACGGACAGGTCTAAACTTCTCTAAACGAATTCGGTCGAACGGACGGCCGAATAAATTTCCGTACCGTTTTCATCCCTACATGCAATCTCATAGGGAAGGGAGTAGTTTCGAGCGTGTAGTGCCAAATTCGCAATGATGTACAGAGTTTAGTACTGTAATTGTCAGGTGACTCAGTGTAATGATGCGACTGAGTGATGGGAAAAATTATATCCAATTAAATAAATAAATTTTAAAAAAAATATCAAAACTTTGGGACATTGGCAAATTCTGCCTAGCTTCGTCCTAGCTAGCTCATCGTTTTCCTTACAATTACCTATAAGAATGGTTAATACCGAGTGATGAACGATTCTACTGTAGTAACTGGTCACCTTGTCTAGTTGGTGCATCCCAAATCTTGAATAATATATTACAGTACTATATACTGATCTTCAGCTTGAGTTAGGCATGAAACGAGCGCGACCACCAAAACTGTGTACGTACGTCCAAGATGAGCCGGACTTTGCACTTGTCCCGAGGCAACCGTAGCTCTCTGAAAGTCCTGCTCCAGCCTATCATCAAGGCTTGCGCTGCATATGATCTGTTTGGAACCTCAATCACGATTATGCTTACTAACCTAACCGTAGTAATATAATACTACAGCGTTTTGCTGCTGCTGAGCTGTTAGTTTGGCACGCTTGTCAGTACTAAATCAGATGGCCGGTATGTCCATGCAACTTGCAAAAATACCGTCCCATATTTGCATTTGATATTAAGAGCACTTTCGATAGGAAGGATACATCTCGGTTCAAATAGCTAGGACTGTCAATTTAATTACATTTTGGCTGATAGTTGTTTGACTGATAAAAATAACTGATATTGTTTTTGACTATTTTATTATGAGAAAAAAATAATATATTATAATTGATAAACTGGGTGATAAGTTTAAAAGAAAAGACGTCAGTAGACTCGGTGCCGTCGTTAACCAATTTTTTGGCCTAGAGCCATTATTATTTTCATCTCCGCTTCTTTTTGTCCAAATCCTATCATCAATGGCGCCCAAAACTTTAGGTATATATTAAAGAAAAAAACTGTTGTGGATGTTTATTCTCCTCACGGTGGCAGGCTGGGAGACCATTGGTGGTGTCCCGGATTCCTCGAAGATGCAATCCGGTGCGAGCTCTGGCAAGACAAACTGCTAGAAGCCCGCTGCAGTGAGGATCTTCACCTCCATCAGCACCATCGACGCCAAGCCACAGCCACAGTTGCTTCGGCTTGGACAAAGTACTACCTCCATCACTAATCAAATACAATTCTCATTTTTTCAAGAAGTTAAACAATTTAAATTTTAACTAAATTTATATAAAAAACACTAACATTCGTGATATAAAACTAATATCATTAGATTAGCTACAAAATATATTTTTATAATAAAATTATTTAGAGATACAAATGCAATTTTTATATAAAGTATGTCTTCGTCCGAGTTCGTATAAAGAAGTTACGAGTTATTTTTCGTTGCAATCATTAACCGAGACGGATACTTTAAGGCGTTTGCCTCTGTAAATTGATTTACATAGACGGTCATCTCTGCCTCCAAAATATATATTATTTTTGGATACAGTTGTTTTAAGACACGCCATTTTCATAAATCGATTTACGGATGTAGATATTTTCAACCACCTCAGTAAATCGAGTGTGAGATGGTCAGTTTTGGTGCCTCGATAAATAAAACGACCATCTCCGGTAATCATCATGCATTAATTGAGACGGTTGGATTTTGTAAATATCTCAGTTAATGTTTAGGCAATGCTTGCAAAATCTCTTTCTAGTTGTGTGATGGACTAATTGTATATAAAAACAAATGTTAATATTTTTTGTGATTGTGTAATAATCTTGGTAATGAAAACATGTTTCTCACCCAATTCAACACCATGAAAGGCATCAATTTAGTCATGTCATTGGAATCAATATGTTCTATTTGGTTCATTCTCTTTTGTACACTTGTTGGTGATGCCAAAAAAATTCAGCTAGAAACAAAAGGAAATGGCGACTCAGGAAGCTTATGGGTATGAGGGGATAGACTAACACTACTACAAAAATGAACTTGTGCAACGTCTTGAATTAACGCTCCGTGGCGGACACCAATTTTTGTCCGCTATAGTAAATCACATGATTTATTGCAGCAGACATTTTTTATTTACCGTGGTGGACAATTCTGCCCACTGCGGTAAATTGATTTACCACAACGGGCTTTTTAAGACGTCCGCCATGGTAAATATCTTATTTACCGCAACGGGCATAATATAAGGCCCGCCACGGTTAAGGCCGAGGTCCAACAGGCCCAGTCGAAGCTCGTGTAGCGTCTTGAGTATAAAAGCAAACGATTAGGGTTCCACTCATTCACTTCCTCTCCCCTCCATTCGGCCGCCTCTCCTCTCGGCCTCTCTCCTCTCCCAACTCCCGGCCGACCGCCTCTCCTCTCAGCCTCTCTCCTCTCCCAACTCTCGGTTGCCTCTCCAGTCCGAGGCGCACAGGAGTCCATGGCGGCTCTCCGCCCTCCCCACATCTCCACTTCTCCCTCCCCACCCCTCTCCACTCCGACCTTGAGCGGCAGCGACGGCGCACAAGGAGGCGGCGCACGAGGAGGCGGCGCGCGAGGATTCGGCCAACACGGAGGCGCCCTGAAGGAGCAGCGGTGCGTGGGGACTTGGGCCCCCGTGTCCCGGCGGCCCTCGCGTCCCGGCGGCGTCCAAGCGCGCTCGTCGTTGCCCGAGTTCTACCTCGACGACCATCTCCACGGCGGATCCGGCTTCGACGCGTGAAGATCCAACGTCGACGGCCACCTCCACGGCGGATCCGGTCCCAACACATGAGGATCCGGCATCGACGGACACCTTCACGGCGGATCCGGCCTCGCGCTGCCGACGACCTCCACAGCGGATCCGGCCCTGACAGTTGCTGGTTCGACGGAGGGCGGCTCGGCGCGGAGGGCGCGACTCTTCGGCGCGGGTGGCAGCGCGTCGCGGACGGTGCGGGAGGCGCGGTGTTTGCTGCAGCTCGGCGGGCTCGTGGATGGGCTTGTCGGACCTGTCCATTTTTTTTGTTTTTTTAGTGTGAAATGGGTAGGCATATGTAGAACATTCACTACGGGAAACAACACCATTGCCGAGTGCCATATGCTTTGTCGAGTGCAAAAAATCGGGCACTCGGCAAAGAGCTATTTGCCGAGTGCAGGTCAACGTGGCACTCGACAAAGAAATACACTAGGCAAAGAAGGTTTTGCCGAGTGCCTGGCACTCGGCACAGCTTAGCACTCGGCAAAGCATTCTCTTTGCCGAGTGCTGGACACTCGGCAAAGAATTCCACTCGGCAACGAATTCCAGGCCTAACGACATCCATGGTCGTTCCCTTTGCCGAGTGTACGTCGTTTGACACTCGGCAAAGAGGCTACCTTTGCCGAGTGCCAGTGGCACTGGGAAAAGAATTTATTTTTTTTTCGATTTTGGCAACCAATTTTTTTTTTAGCTTTCACATATCACCATGGTCAACATGTTCAAGTTTGACATTTTTTTCAAAACTTTTTGTTATACTTTTTGCATTTCTTTCATTTCCTTCATTTTTCGCGAATGACACAAGTTTGAACTGCAGGTGCATCGAATAATTGATTTCAATGATTCAAAAAATATTATTCTTGTTCTTGAGTGTAAGGTTAGGCCAAATCCAAAAACTGATCCGAAGTTTTGATCAACGCGCTCTCACGGCAACACTTGCAAATTATGTGCAGGCGGTTTTTTAATTCTAAAAAATGCAAACAAATTCCGAAAATCACGAAACTTGGTGAGATGTCGTTACATCATATGCGTATGCCGTGGAAAAATTTTGAGAAAGTTTCAAGCACGTTGTCATGTATGATGCACACAAACCACTACTTCTCTACGTATCATCACATATGATCAGAGGTGGAGATGTTTGAGTTTTACACATTCGACGTTGTAACTTACTCTAAATCTTCTCATTTTTTTATCATAGCCTCTACATGCGATAACATGACGTCTCGACAAGTTTCATGATTTTCAGCCTTCGTTTGGATTTTATATAATTTAAAATCACTTTTTCCGCAAGTATCTCGACATGTTACGTGACCGGGATATTCGAGATTTCATGTGAGCTCCTAGATACAACCTCAACATATACCAAATATCATGAATATCATTTTTTGAACGACCAAATTTGATTATTTCATGCTCCTACAGTTCAAATTTGAAATATTACATAAAATTCAACAAAACAAAACAAAACCAAATATATCAAAAAAAATCAAAATTATCTCAAATTTGAAAATTAATCCTATAATAATGTGCTTAGGCCACAGAAAAAAATTGGAGCAAAAAAAACAAAAAAAATTAATAATTTGCCGAGTGCTAAGTGCTCCCATTGCTTTAGACACCATTTACTGAATTCCAGGTTTAGTACTGTAATGGCTGAGTAGGATTTGATTTTTGCAACCGGCCCATAATTTATCATTGTTCACTACATCTACATGTTCACATGTTTCAGTTTTGTCAGCATCAGTAATTACTCTCTGAATGGCTGAATGCTTGTAGCATGCCGCCTTTTAACTTACCTTTTCCAGGTCACATTTGGCAAGTGAAGAGCCCAAATGATTTCTTCACAGGAAGGTGCAGTGCTTACATCTTGTTTTCATGCCTCTGTAGTTTCTATTAGTAGGAATTTTGCTACTTATGTGGTCCCATATACCAGCCCTTCTTGTTATGCGAAGACATACTCACAGTTCTGGTAGTGCAACAAAAACTTTTATTTGATTATCGGATATGTAAAGAGAGCTTGTATGGTAGTTTATTTCTCATGTGCATCTCTACTGCATCTACATAAGTGCTGGTTCCTACCAAGGGACCCGTCAGTGTGTTGAATTTTACAGTGTAGAGTGTCCTACCGTGCTCAGTTTTGGGTATTTGATTTGACAGCAAATAGAAAAAAAACTTCAGACCTGAATTTTTTTTACTTCTGATTAGGAATCATGCGTTGCTGCCAGTCAACTATTGCCAAATTCTTATTTCTCTTAAACAACTAAAATTTCATTGGAAACAAAGGGAAATGATGTAGTGAATTGCCTCTTTCCTTGTAATCCCAGATTACTCAAATTTGAGATTATAGAACTTAATTTCATTGGAAAGAAAGGGAAATGATGTAGTGGATTGCCTCTTTGCTTGTACCATTAAATTTGTTTTTAAGTTTCGAATGCAATATTGATCTTTACTGACCTCTACACAGAGAGCAAGGACAGCCAATATTTCCATAAAGATGGCAACATTTAAAGCTAATATTTTAGGTACATTCCATTCACTCATGTCAACTTTATGGAGTACTTAGTTTTATCGTCATATCACTGATTTATTTGGAATTGCAGTCATTCAGTCATTAGATAGTTGAAAACATCAAACTATTATTCCTGCATTTTTTTTCATATAAACTAGATTGCTATATTGCATAGATGATGATTTACATACATTAAAATATTTAGATGGTCTACCTTGTGAATTAACCACTCATGTTACTATCCTGTACCAAAGATCCACAAACTCATCTACAGAGTAAAAGATGGGTCACCACTCCTTATGATAGAGTATTAGAAAGCTAAAAAATAACACTGTTGTATGTACTATATTAAATAGACCTTTATTTTACAATAATGTACCTGCATGCTCACTACCCTAAACTAACATCAGTAAGTTAATGTTGTACTCATCTTTCTGTAAGATCACCATTTTCTATATGCATGCATGTCAGAACTCCTCAAGTGCAGACAATAAGGGAGCCTCTTTGAGCGGAGTTGCATTTTTTTATCTAAGCAGTGCTCAGATTTCATGTATGTAGAATTTTTATCTAAGGTAATTATGTAATAATAGATTGTGGTGTGTGCTATCTGTAAGTGCTCAGGGAGAAAATTGGACTAATGTTTGGATCCCATGTTTGCAATTGCCTCCACATGGGGTTTATGCTCCTTCCATTCTGCAGATTGGCTGCCTCTTCTTTCTGCCTTTGAATTATACATCTCTTTTCGTATGCATTTTCATGAATCTGCTTGTATTGCACATCTCTCTATGTGTGTGTGTGCGTGTCTAATAGTACTAATATACATGGTTGATAGCTAGAGCTATTTTCTCTAAGGTTATATATATATATAAATGCATTGTTGCTTATACGGAAAAGAAAAAAAATCAGATTTTTTTTTAAAAAAATAATTTCTTTGCCGAGTGCAGGACATGTGGCACTCGGTAACTGAATTTTCAAAAAAAAAAATTCTTTGCCGAGTGGCTGCCACGTCAGCACTTGACAAAAAATCCATCAACTTAACGGTCGCCGTTTTTGTTGCCGAGTGCTGACCTGACACTCGGCAAACCCTTTACCGAGTGCCCGATATTTGACACTCGGCAAAGAGCTCTTTGCCGACTAAAATAGTGTCGAGTGGGCTTTGCCGAGTGCGTCCTGCACTCGGCAAAGCTGTTGTTTCCAGTAGTGATTGTATCAGAAGTTTTTTTTTTTGATAATTTTTATGGGCATGGCGAGATATTGGTATCTAGGTTGGATAGTTCTTGTGTATGTTTGTTATCCCTTGTATATGCATTGTTTGTGGTGCCATTATTATTATTAATATACCATGAAAAAGTCTAATTGTGACTAAGGATGAAAGGTGGGGCGGGCTACCGCCTCAACCCGCAGCACCACCAACCCATATAAACCCGCAAGCTAGCCCATTCAGATAGAGTGGGTTAAAGTGTTCGACCCGCGTATTCTCAGTGGCAACCCACATCCCGCATGCGTCGCATATTATGGTGTTGTGGTGGTCAACAACACGAGCTGCATGCGTTTGGCCGAGATGTCATCCTCGTCGTCGTCCTTCGCATGGCACCCACTCATCAGATACGGCAGCAACAACAAGTCAGCGACGTCCCTGCTGCTAAACACCCATGAGCCATGGCGAGCGGCGCGCGTGCTCTGGCGGCAGCGTCGCCTCCATGTACCGGCACCTCCACAGCTTGTCTGATTGGAGTAATGCGATAGATGAATAGAGGAGCTTGTGCGCATGTGCAGGAGGAAGTCACCTAGACACGAACGCAACAGTGGCGTACGATGCCTCCGGCTTTTTAGCCTGCCGCATAAGCCCACAAAAACATAGCAGCAACATGTGGGCTGCCGCATTAGCTCTCGTAGGAGTTGCGGCTCGAGCGGACGTGGGGCGAGGTGCCCATCGTCGCCCCATTTGCATCTTGAATTGTGACTGAATTGTACACTATTATCTCTTCGGGTTCTAATTATGTATGTGTTGGATTCTTTATTTATTTTACTTTACATGCATCTCTTGATATTCTAGACTTTCAATAAAAATCTATAGAATCAATGCGGTAGTTTTTAGCCTTTGAGAGTGAAAGAGATAATTTTAATTTTTTTTTCTAATTATAATCCATATGGCATATTTATCCATGAACTATTTTTCTTACTAATTCATTTAGATATCAAACTGTTAATTTGTCTTTACTAGTTGTGTTTATATGGAGTCTTTATTTAGGTATTTTTATTTCCCCACTCGTTTTTCGAAACCAAATTGCTATTTTATATAATTTGTTTTTCTGAATTTACATTTACTAGCAAATATATCTACACTCGCAACCAACATTCATTTGAACTACTTCTAGCTTGTTTCAGCTTGTTTGAGTTTATTCTCTCACAGAACATTATGCAATCAGTCAGAATTAGCCGGCTTTTGTACCAGATGTTCTCACTTGTATAAGTACGGGTCGTGAGTCTAAGTAATGCACAAGATACGGAGGTCTGTGTGTGCATTGTTGGGATGTAAAATATGACTTAATATTAAGATAGATTAATTATGTTAGATATGATTTTTTTTCTAAATCACAATGCCAACATAGACATTCATAAATGCATATACACCCACCTCTATAAATGCATGCATATCTATATTCTAACCTATGAACATTTTGAGATTGACAAAGTCCATCATCGTTTTGACGTCAACATGCATTTTCTACAAGAACGAAGAACAACTTTCGAAATGAAATGCAAACCCTTGCATCAAGTTGAATACTTAAATAGGGTTTATCAGTTCCATCCTCGTATGGAACCCAATTGGCTGGCACTAATCTACCAAGCAGTTGATCATTATCTATCCCTATAATAATAAAAAGGTTAAAATTCAAGGATGAATATATATAAGGGAGGGTATTTAGATAGAATGAATTATTTTCACTTGTATCATGCCTAGGAAACAAAGACTTTGACCTTTTGGAACGAAAAGGAAAGATACGGTTGAGTGGTTTGTTTCGGAATTCAGACAACTGCCCCCGTCGCCGTTCTTATCCCGTCCCTGAATTTAAGCCATTCTCAGTTCACCTTCCGGCAGTTCAATCTGACCTCTGTGGGCGTTCCGGCGGCTGGCGCAAGACCGCCCATCTTCACCATCGCCTTTGCGAAGTCGTTGGCGAACATGTGGGCATTGCCGCTGTACTTCCTCACCAGCACGTCCTGTGTCCCTCCGTTGAAGAGCTCCTGATCCGAGTGCAGCAGGCCGCGCCTCGCCAGCAGGTTGGTGTAGTAGGCGTTGTCGAACGCGTCGGGCGTCTGGTCGTCGAACGGCGCGAGGTTGCCGTCGCCGCCGGTCTGCGG
This sequence comes from Microstegium vimineum, assembly GCA_022036555.1. Lineage (NCBI taxonomy): Eukaryota > Viridiplantae > Streptophyta > Magnoliopsida > Poales > Poaceae > Microstegium > Microstegium vimineum. The sequence goes on along the minus strand of CM039125.1, from coordinate 18,330,320 downwards.
GCACGTCTGCTGCCGCACCGCCGCGAAGGTGGCGTTGATGTTTGGCTCGGCGTAGATGCGGCCGCGGAAGAAGAGGCACCGCGCCCGCCCCACGGTGTGCGCGCCGGAGAGCGCCGTCATGTCGCGCGCCGAGAGCCCCTTGGCGGCGAACGCGGAGACGAGGGTCGCGGCGCTGGAGCCCGGACCCGGGAGGTTGGCGTTGGCGGCGCTCTGGCTCGCCGTGCGCGAGTCCGTCCGGCCGAGCTGCACGTTCCATGTCGGGCCTCCGAGCTGCGTTGCATTGCATTTGCATGCAGAGATCGATCAGGTCGGGTCAAGAGGAAACGTGCAGTGCTTGGACATGGGATTATTGCGTTCGTGTTCTCTGTTAGCAACAGCCAACAGACGAACTGACCAAGTTTACGGCGTCACGAGACGCCAAGGCGACGATGTCGGCGCACGACACGGTGCCGTTGCAGGCTGCTTCGACCTGCGTCTTGATGGCGTCGATCACCTCGTACCCGCGGACGGAGTTGACGTTGGCTCCGGCGTTCTTCTCGCCGGTGAACGTCGGCGCGTCGTCCAGGAGGATGGACGCGTCACAACCCTGTTCGCGCACACACGCATACGCACATGTCAGTGGCTCGGTGCACTGCACACTGATGTCTGATGAGTGGCAGCCTAGGCAACACAGGAAGGATGACATAAAATGTGACCGACATTGACGAAGCAGTCGTGGAAGAAGAGGCGGATGATGGACGCGCCCATCCTGGGCTCCTTGGCGACTGCCTGCGCCATGACCGACCGCACGATGGTGGCCACGCCGGGGCACGACTTGGCGTAGAACTTGGTAGAGAGCTTCCCATGACACGGAAGAAGCAGCAGGCAGAGCAGAGTAAGAAGAGCAGCACTTCTAGCCAACAAAGTGCCCATTTCTGGCGGCTCAGCCACTACTGAAGTGGCACTGGTCATTTTTGTGCATTTATAGGTCTTGGCCACCCGTACGCGCTCCAATCTGTTCCTTCTGCAGCTACACAATGTGCGCCGCACCCGCACTTGACGGCGGTGATTGGTGGACGCGAATGGTGGCCTTGGTTGCGGTTGTGCGCGGCGCACTACCGTGCCAGTGCCAGTGCCAGTGCAAGTGCCAGGCATCGAGCACCGGCGATGGAGCAGCGCATCGGTCTGGGTCGGTCCTGGCTTTTGGGGAACAAAGCGGGAGGGTGACCCTGACTCTCTGTCCGGCACCTCGGTTGCTTTGCGCTGTCTTTCCTGCCGTCTTTGCGTGCTGTGGGAAGGTTCGGAACATGATAGAAAGGTACCTAAAAACCCTGCATTTGAGCTGCTTTTTTGCTTGCGATAGTACGTGAATAATGTAATTGGTATAGTATAGTGAGTGCCTCCTGCTTCGGTTGATTGCTCAATCTGGTCTTCGATCGGGCGTTCAGGCTTCAGCTACAGATATCTACTGTACTTCTGTACCTGATGCCACATGGGGAAGGATCATCATACTCTGAGGCTCCGTTCGCCATATTATTCCTGATTTCTTACGGTGCTTATTTGTGTCGACACTACTTGTTCATCCACACGGGCAGAGGACCGCAGATAGTAGTAATTTCCAGAGACATAATTGTACAAGGAACTTGTCATTAAAATCTTATGATTTTATCCGTGTGTTATAGATATTTTTTTTTGCGAAGAAGTGTGTTATCGACATTAGTTACAAATTGTTCTAATCCTTTTCCATCGCCTTTCATTGGTGCACATCGATGTATGTTTGGCGTCTATTTAGTTTTAAAATCTTAGTTTGCAGGCTATATGTGTTAGCATGGAAACTGATATCCTTCTCGCTACATGTGTAGATAGATAGCATGCGCGGTGATATGTGTACCTTAAATTCTTTTTTTATAATAATGGTATATATATGTAATTTATATGTACATTCAAGGAATATTATTTTTGCATAATGGTATAGGTGGCTAGTCTAGATGATTAAGGGGGTCATTTTTTTTTATAATAGCAAAGATATGTAGTTTAGGCATATGTTCAGAGAGTTACTTTAAGCTATATATTTTCCAGACTGATATGGAGGGGTAATATATTGGAAACAAATAGATCCAATAGTATTATTGTTGACTATGCTGAGACTATCAAATTAACTGATTGTCGAATTGTCTGTTTTTTTAATTAGTGTTTCCTAAATTTAATGATTTATTTGGCTTGTCTCATGAGGATCAGTGTGATGCTTCAACAGAAACACATCTAGTCATCAATTTGGTGGACTTTAATCATCATCATCAATAATAAACATTGAAAATTTGCCAGATCCGTTGTCCCATCTAGGTCTAGCTTGTGCACCAAAAGTAGTGAGGTAATTAACTCCGGATCAAAGCCGTTGGGGACCAATCGTCCCGGCTCATTCCCTGCGTTACATTCACTAAGGATCAACAGGAGACTGAAAATATATGAATAGTCATGAGTCTCACGACATGAACTAATGAGAGAGAGCCGGAGGGGGGGGGGGGGGGGGGGGGGGTGACCAGGTGTTAATTAAAAATGTTTAGTTACCTTTGGGTTCTAAATGTACTCTCGAAATTGTAACACTTGTGTGTCTAAACTAAGGTCAAGTGCGTAGCAGAGAGAGTCCGGCAAAAAGATCCCACCCAGCCTGACCGGCCAATCTGTGATAAAGCTGTGGCGCAGATCAATGCCGCCGCACCGAAGCCGCGCGGGCTGTCTGGCGCACGTCGCGCTGCCTGCCTCTGCCTTCTGCGGACGGGACGTCATCGAACATGCATGGGCACGCACAGAGACACGACACGAGACACCCCTCCGCGAGCTCGCAGGCGTCGTCGCTGGCGAGCACCCGCCAGCGCCAGCACTCAGCACTCAGCGGTGGCTACTCTGCCCGCATGTGGTGTGGGCGTGCCAAGACTGCCGCATGTGAGAGTTTGTGATGCTCCACAACTCGGTATCGCACCAGTCAGTCTAGCGCACGCCGCACGGCGGGAAAAAGGGCCAGACGCCGGCCGACCCACCACTGCGACGATGCGCCGTAGTGGTGATACCTTGCGGACGAGCACTGGCCGATAAAGTATTCCAAACGGGCCGGCACGGCACGCCCCGGCCCTATCCTGCCTAGGCACGGCACGGCAGGCACGATTTATTAGCCGTGCCGTGTTGGGGCGTGCCACCGTGCCGAAGTGTAGGCACTGACACAGCTCTAAACTTTGGCAGCCGTGTCAAGCGTGTCAACGTACCGAGCCCCGTGCCATCCGTGCCGAGCCGTGTCAGCCGTGCTGAGCCCCAAGCCAAGTCCCGTGTCGAGACGGAGCCAGCTGCGTGTGCCCCGTGCTGAGCCGTGCTAGCCGTGCTTTTTTCGTGCCGAGACGTGCCGCCTGGACCGGGCCGTGCCCGTGCCGGCACTACGGGTCAACTTCTCAGCCTGGGCACGGACACGTGATTGGATCGGAGAAGAGCTCTGTGGTAGTCGGCCGCACTACCAGCCAGCACTGCACGTGGATGTGGCGGCCGGGGCTGCTAATTTGGACTTTGACCCATGCCGATGCTGGTTGCATGCAGAAATGCGTAAACAGCTGCGACCACTACGCTTTTCCTTCTTTTTGTGCAACCGTAGAAGCTCGATCTACTCTGTGGGTTCGTTGACCTCCCCTCGGCGTACGTGAGCATGAAAACGACGGACATGAATTGGCATGTACCCAGGGCAATCTGCTGCATGCATGGGCGCCGCATCTGTACGTAGTACACAGGCCAATGGAGTCATGGGCAATCTGTAATCCCATACTGTATGGGCTTGTTTGGATGAGTACCTGGACTTAATTTGCCTGGATGGATGGCTGCCTGGACTACGCCTGAGCAGTGTTTGGTTGGAGCCCTGAGCACCTGACTGGTCCAGGCAAGTGCAGAGAGTGCCAGGCGAACGAATTTGAGCGCCTGGGCTCCGACGGATGTTGCCTGGCTCTGTAATCATGATGAAAAGCTATGTTTGTTCTGATAAATAGCCAAAAGACATGTGTCATGTTATAAGAGGACTTTTGGTAAACTGTGTATATTTTTGTTTTTTCTTCCTTCATTCATTTTCTCTCTAGCTAATAGTTTACGTTGAAATTAGTATTAGTACGGTGTAGTATTAAGTTAATTTCTTTCAGCGTATGCTTTTTTTTTTCATAAGTTGTTTTTTATTTCTTGGCTTTCAAATAAAAAAAACTGAAATATGTCCATTACCTCATTGATAAACACGGCGATACCTTTATTTAAAAAAATACAGTTGTACATAACTTCCTAATTATTCACTTCTTAATTTTAATTATAATTATAGTAGTTACTCCTAGGAACTAGCTGATAGATTTATTTGTGTTTCTAATTATATTGTTATTAAAAATATGTATGGATCCATTTCTTACTAGTTATTATTGTAATTTTTGTATATGATTGTAATATGTTATTAAATTTAAAGATACAGTAGACATAAAGTATATTATATCTTTTATCAGCCTTCTCAGGCACAGGCCTCCAACCAAACGGATCATCTCCTAACTTGCCTCGTCAGATAAATTTTCTTGAATTTCCAGACAACTTTCAGTCAATACTTTTTATCAGCCTTCAGGCTTGCATCCAAACAGACCCTATATATATGGAAAGCAGTGCAGCTTGCAAAATATCAGACGTACACTACTGTGTGACCAGCCTGCAAGTAGTGGTTTCATCGGAAGAAGGGAAAAAAAAGTGTCTCACGCAGTGGGACTGGACCTTGAGTGACTGACTGATTATTGCCTTCTCTCCAGGACGCACCCTTGACCACTGCTTAGCTAGGCGCTTATCAGTATATATGCATTTTTATTTGTCACCGTGGACGTTTGACAGGGCGCTTCTACCGAGCGTCGCTGCATGCCTGGCAAGCAGCCGGCGACCGGAGATCTTGTTGACTCAGAAAACTTACCGGTTACAAGATGGTAGCCATAGATTAGCATGGTTAAACAGTTTATTGATTATTCTCTTTCCTTAAGAGGTTTGTACATACCCTTAATCTTTGGTTTAAGCACGCGTTTGCTTGCTAGCCACGTGCCACCACGTACACAACACCTATCGCAAAAATTTGTACCATATTTTGTAGCGACTTTTACATTGTGCTTTGTGATATTTTGTAACGACTTTTACATTGTGTTCACAAAATGTGACAACCACAAAGCACAATGTAAAAGTCGCTACAAAATATGGTAACACAAAATGTGACAACCACAAAGCACAATGTAAAAGTCGCTACAAAATATGGTACAAATTTTTGAGCCGTAGGTGTAGGCATCTGAAGTTCTGAACGATTCTATATACACCTGACCACGGTTCTATATATACACCTGACCACAACTCACCCTACCTTCGTCATGAGGCTGTCTACTGGATAACCGTATGTTTTAGGTCTTCCCAACACATAGGTATTGGGAGGTTGTAAAACACCCAAATTGTATTTGTAAAAAATTCATATGTTTTTGGGCTACCCAACACACGGTTGTTGGGAGCCAGAAATACACACGAAAATGTACACATAAAAAATTCGTATGTTTTATTGAAGACCAACACACAAATACCAGTACACTAAAAAGGCCTAAGCCCAACTCAGCAAAAAAATCACAACCCAATACTACTAGTATTATATAAGCCCAACTCAACAACCCAACAGCCCAATAACCAAACCCTACGTAACACTATTTGCTTGGTAAACAAGAAGCACAGCGTCGGGATCCGAGGATTACCGTGCGGCGGCGATCTCATCGCCGTCTCTCCCCTGCGTAGACATCTCATCTCTACGTGGGGAACAAAACAGATCTTCAACATCGGCAAATCAGATCAACCAAGGAAAGCAGGGCAAAGAAAAGCAGATCATATCAAACATGAACAACACTGATGCATGGGAACATGCATAGAATACAAAACAAAAAAGCAAACAACAGATCCAGGAGGAAACACTGACCTCAACTCACAAGGTAATGCCACATTAAATTTCACTTCCTCTGTCAAATACCTTAGTAAATAACTATTAGTCTAAAGATTCAGATTCATATGAATTCCTGCACTCAATTTTCTGAAATAACAAAAACATCTTATGTTACCACTTTCAGAATATGAACTCTAAGGAAGTGCAAGCAAACAACAAAGATGATTTCAACAACAACAACTTGTATGAGGTAAAAGTACTTCAGATGTTTAATGCATACAAAGACCTATAAATTATGTAAACTTATGAAATCTACTATTTACTGCAGTAGTCATTTGGATCACTGATGTCTTTGCTACAATCACCAATCCAGTATGATCACATACTAGAGGTTCAAACTTATTGCATAGCTACCATGTTTGAATACATGAAATTATGAAAGCTCAAAATTGCATCATTATCCATGTAATTTTTTTACTAGCAAAACAATATGTACATGACAACTAGTAGAACAGAAGATAATACAACATCAACAAACTCACATGGTTCACAAGCATTCAACGGAATACAACCATCTCAATATCAAGAATTTGGAGGCTCAAATACTTCATCTCAGCTGATCAATCCCTACAAATACAAGAAGGTATTAAAATGGATGCTTAATGAATTCAAACACATATTCTTTCAACAAAATATAATTCTATATTCTGTATGCAGGGAGGATACACTGAACTTATAATGGAACAGATTAACAACTCTCAAGATGACAGTTAGACAAACAAGACTGCACAGGTACAAATTTCTTTGCAACTAGTCATATATTGCAATAATGATTCATTAAAATTACACATCTTGAACAGTATAATTTGAACTAATATTAAGTGCAATTATTTATTACCTATGCAGTTATATGAAGGAATGTAAGGTTCAATAAATACTAACAAAACAATGGGAGGATCATTGCCTAAGATGGCACTTGGGAATGACATGTTCCAGGTCAAAACATATTATACACCAATGTTTTGCATATCGCCATTATCATTATTATTTTTCTCCAACTAACAGAAAGATTGCTTCTCCAAAAATTTCAGAATATCAACCTTGATGACTATTATGCCATCTTTGGACCTCAATCTCAGTGGTCAATATCAGACACAGGAAACATATCTCAGGTAATTATCACAATCATTACATAAATAAAAGACAAATATTATGTACGGGACATGAAGCATGATAAAACTTATCTTTTATAAAAAAAACAGGGTCAACATATCCCAAGTGTTGCACACAATGACAGAGCAAGCACAAGCATTGCTGATGATGACATAACAAGCTCAGTGATAGCTGATGAAGATATATCTGAAATAGAACAAGTTCATTGGCAGACTCAACTATTCAATAACATGAACCTTGATGAGGTAAGTGAATTTTAAAAAAAATCATGTTTTTTCAACAATAATAACTGAAGCAAGGCCACAAAAATATAAATAAACTTACTGAATTCTCACAGGAGGACAATGGACATGAAGCCTTGACCGTATGGGCGCCAAACAATACAAGTCCAGACACTACATCGGCAGTAACAACTGAAAATGAAGAAGTAGATGGGAGTCAACCACTCACTGAGAAAGAGATTTAAGATTTCATTCAGAATGAGCAGGTGACAGCATCTGAAGGAAACAATGCACCTATTAGTAGCATGTATACACCCCAGATAGGAATGCAATTCAAGGATAGGGATGCAGCTCACCATTTCTTCAACTTTTATGCCTTCCTAGCTGGATTTGAGGTAGTCATAACACATACTACAAGGACAACGAGCAGAAAAAGAAACAATGAGATAGTCAAAGTGATAATGCGATGCAATCGATATGGAAAAGAGAAGGAACCAAAGACTGTAGATCAAGAAGAAGCATAACTGGACAATGACATTGGAAACAAACCAAAACCAAAAAGGAAAACAAATGTGCAAATCAAATCTTGTTGTCCATGTTTCATGACGTTGAAAGAAGAAAATGATTATTGGAAGGTAATCAAGCTTGACTTGGACCATAATCATGAGCTAAGTCCTGGACAAAGAGATCAACTGTTTTCTGAACACAAGTACATGACTGATATGGAAAAAGCATTGATAAGGACTCTCAATGACAATAACATACCAACAAGAAAGATGATATCTATCCTATCATATCTCAGAGGGGAGGGGGGGAGTAACAGCACTACCTATGAAAAAGAAAGATATCAACAACTACAGGACAAAGATCAATAGAGAGGTCAAAGGATCAGATATGACTAAAATGCTCAATTACTTCAGAGAAAAACAGAAACAAGATCCTAGATTCTATTACAAGTTCAGCATAGATGAAGACAAGAAAGTCAGTAACCTATTGTAGGCAGATTGCTCATCACTCAAATATTACAGAGATTATGGCGACTGTGTTAGTTTTGACACAACCTACATGACTACCAGATATAACTTACATATTTTGTTGGAATAACTGGACATGGTCAAACCTGCATATTTGCATGCGCCTTCCTTCATGATGAAACAATAGAGACATTCAAGTGGACATTTCAAACTTTTCTAGAAGCAATAGGGGGAAGCACCCTAAAAACTATCATTATAGACCAAGACAAAGCAATGAAAGAAGCTATTGAACATCATGAGCAAAAAATGAGGGACTCTATGAAGACTTTGAAGACACAGTCAACAATTCTATAACACCTGACGAATTTGAAGAACTGTGGCAAAAAATGATACAAGATAAGCACCTACAAACTAACAAGTACTTCTCAAAGATGTGGGACATGAGACACAGGTTCATACCAGTCTACTACAAGGATGATTTCTTTCCATTCATTCAAACCACATCTAGAAGTGAGAGCACAAATTCAAGATTCAAAGATAATGTTGGACCAACATACAACATCATGAACTTTTTGAAAGAATACAGTCAAATAGTCGATAACATCAACAAAGCTGAAAAATTGGAAGATACATACAACAACCAGAAGAGGCAGAAAGAATTACTTTTTGACTACACAATAAAGCAGGAAGCAGAGTAGATGTATAACAGAAATATTTTCAGAAAGTTTCAGCTACAGCTAAAACAAACAGCAAGGCTGAACTACAAAGAAACAGAACCAGGGAAGAAGATTTGAAGTTTGGCAAAAGACAAATCAGATTCACAAGGTTCAGAGTCAGGACATACATAGTAAAGGCTGACCTAACTGAAGGCAAGGAAGAATTTACTTGCATTTGTGGAAAATTTAACAAAGACGGAGTACTATGCTCACATATCCTCAAAGTTATCACTGAAAAGGAAATAAAATCAATACCACAGAAGTACTACATTGACAGGTGGAGGAAAAAAATATCAAGGAAAATGTTGATAGAGAAGATGTTCAAACAGTTGCTACTAGTGCATTGCTCAGATACAACATTTTATCCAGGAAATCAACAGTGTTGAATTCTAAAGCATCGACAAACGAGCAAGTCATGGAATTCATCATGGAACAATTATCACAGTTGGAAATCAGTGTTGACGAAATGCTATCTGCTCAACCCATACCTGAACAAACTATCCTACAAGACATACAAGAGCCTGAAAGCATACCGCCACAATCCGAATCAACACATGTTGAAATTGATGAACCAGACAGTATTCAAAGGAAGGGAAGGCCACCAAAACCTAAGAGGATGAAGACAGTCATAGAACAAGTCAAGAACAAGGAACTGGATGCAGAAAAGAAAAGGACAATGGCTGCAGAAAAAAAGGCAATGGCTGAACAAAGGAAGAAGAACAAGAAAACCCAAGACACAGGAACTAAAGGTTATTTTCATATATACTAATGTTCACCACTTGTACACTCAATGAAGTCAAAATTATAGGTTTCTAACTTATACCAACATAATATTTTTATAGGATCCCTAGTGAAGCCAAGAAGGAAGAAGATGAAAGAATTAGCCAAGTAGGAGATGCTGACAACAACAATGCTACTGCAAGTGCAACAAAGAAAAGTAAGAAGAAACAAGCCAACAGTTGAGAAAGATTGGAACAAGAGATGGAAGCCAAATTTATCAAAATGGAAATAACCATGTCGTCAATTAATTTATGTAATTTATGTAATGAACGTGATGATACAAGTTTAAATTTAATTATGTTCAGACATACAATTGCATATGCATACAACTGTAATTGCAATACCCAGAACATGCAATTTGTATTATCTGTGATTGCAATTATGTTACTCAAGTATATGTTTGTTTGGTTTTTATGCCTAGAGAGGTAACAAGACTGCCTTAGTGTATAAAAATATAACATAAGAGCAATCTAAAACACATTATTCATTTTTTGAGATGAGAAAAATATATGACTCATAAAACCACACACAGAGAAATAGTCCAACAGTTTAAACATTTAACAGACAAGAAAACATAATAGCAGGTGACCTGCTCAACTCACCCATTCAGTTAGGAACTGTTGACCCTTAGGCCTGTTGATGTCAACAGCCTTGCGCCCACTTACAAGCTCCACTAATACAATGACAAACTATTAGACATATGCCTTCACAGTTATTTGACCACTCTGAGCATATTCAGGTGACAGATAACTGTGCCTAATAATAAAACAGAGGCTCAGAGTTGAAGAATTTCACATGTCATAACTCACAAAGGACTGCCAAGTAGTACATCTGAAAACATACCCAAATGTGCAAATGACTCTTGTGTCAACACCCAGGTCCCCGTCAGGTTGCCACCTAGCCAAGCCAAAATCCCCAACCTGTCACAATATCATCAAAAGTAAACTACTCCTAATCTCCTCATATATACTAGGATAAGTGGATAACAAAGATTAACTGGCAATGCCTTATGCCGACGGGAATAAAACGATTCATTTTGACACAACTTATAGTGTGCATATATGATAACTAAGATCGATTGGCCATGATAGTAAATGTGTGTTAACAGAACCAACACAATAAACAATTTTTTCTATGGAAGGACAAGAGACAAAATCTACGACTACTAGGACAAGTAACAAGAAACAACAGTAAATCTATGTTACCACAACCAACACAATAAACAATTTTTTTTATGGAAGGACAAGAGACAAAATCTACGACTACTAGGACAAGTAACAAGAAACAACAGTAAATCTGTGTTAGCACAGACAACACAATAAACAATTTTTTCTATGGAAAGACAAGAGACAAAATCTACGACTACTAGCACAACTAAGAAAAATAAGAATCAACTTACTGAAAAAAACCTCCTCCTTTACCAGGGCTTGGAACCTGCTATAATGGGACACCATAGGTAGCCCACCATAGGCGGAGTTAAAAACGTTTAACATTTTTTAATCCATGGAAAACAAATGGAAAACAAGCAAAAAAATATAATATAAAAGGATCACAAATATAACAGTATCAAAATAGTAAAGAAACAGTAGCAGTAATATAAATTATTACAAAGTACAGTCCAACAAGTTGTAGGGTCGAGATGGCGGACTAGAGGGAGGGTGAATAGTCTTTTCTAAAACTTAAACGCTCCGGCTAACCAAATCAAATGCAGAATTAAAACTATCGGTGTAGCCAAGACTACACCCCTCTATCTATTACTCTAGCACCTAGCAAAGTATACTAATTGGACTTACTAAGGTGCCAAGCTAGGAAGCTCACCTAAACAAGTCTAGGTTGTAAGGTCACACAAACCTAAGTAACTAGTACTCTAAGCACAAAGGGAGCTCCTACACATACTAGTAAGCAAAGCACAAAGCACCTAAGCTCACTAGCAATGCTCTCTAGCAAGACTACACAAGCCAACTAGAGAGCTCAACTTACTTAGCTACACAAACTAAGCAATGTGACTAACAAGGCTACACAAGCCAATTAGCCACTCAAGATCTACTTCTATGCTACACAAGCTAGAAGACAACTAGTTAAGCTACACAAGCTAACTAGTTACAAGAGCAACAACTAACCACTAGCACAAGTAAGAATAAGTAAATACAAGCTAGTGATTTGGAGAATGCAAACCACCGAGAAGATGTACAAGGTTGACACGGTGATTTTTCTCCTGAGGTTCACTTGGTTGCCACCAAGCTAGTCCCCGTTGTTTCGACCACTCACTTGGTGATTCGGCGGCTAATAGGCGTTCAAAAGCCTAGCCCACTAACTCGGGCGCCGCAAGAATCTACCCACAATTGAGGGTAGCTCAATGACACGCTCAACTAGAGTTGCTCTTCGCGATCTCCCGCGGCGCGAGCACAATACCCCTCACAAAGCCTTCTCCGGAGCCACGCACAAGCTTCTTGCGTGCTTCGACGGAGCCACAATCACCAAGCCGTCTAGGAGGTGCCACTCGATGCAAACTCGCAATGCAACACACTAGAATCCCTCTCTCACACAATCGGATGATCACTATCAAGTGTATGTGAGTTAGAGGGCTTCCCAAGCACACCAACACAAGCCACAAAGGCCCTAGGGTGCTTAGCAACCGGCCAAGGGCAGCCACCATGTCTATTTAAAGAGAGGGGAAAAAACTAGCCGTTTTTCCCAACTCTGCGCACGTCCGGACGCTACCAACACATAGGGTCCGGACCATAGTTAGCGTCCGAACCTTCACAATACTTCGAAACAGGGTTTTCGGACCTCCGGACGCAAGTCCGGACCCTAACCTCCGGACTAATGGGCACGTGTCCGGACCAAAATGCTCTCTGGAACTGCTCTCCTAGGTCCGGACTGCTACAGTGCTCGGTCCGGACTAATTTCCACGTCCGGACCTGCGCAGTCCGCACTTAAACGTCTATATCTCTTAGCTCCGAACTCCGATTTCGATGATCTTGGACTTTTTAGAAAGCTAACTCAGAGGCCTACACATCCCTCAAATCTATTTGATCTATATCACAATGAATCAAAGCAGTATTTCATTCCAAGAGCCACTCTAGTGTTAGGAGCATACCGAAAATCATTTTTCTCTTCTCCGAGTTGATTCAATTCAACTCCAACACCTCCTCCTTTGCAAATGTGCCAACACCACCAAGTGTACATCACCACGTGCATGTGTGTTAGCATTTTCACAATCATTTTTCAAAGGGTTTTCACTTGCTCTCACCACGTCACTCAATCATAATGCAACGCAATGTTAGATCGCTCAAGTGGCACTAGATGACCGATATGCAAACAAGTTTGCCCCTCTTGATAGTACGGCCATCTATCCTAAACCCGGTCATATACTTCTCTACACACCTATAACCGGTGAAATAAAGTGTCCTATGGTTATACCTTTGCCTTGCGCATTCCATTTCATCTCCTTCTCCAATGTTGATGCAACACATGCACCAACCTATCACCAAATGATATGATCCACTTCATATCATCACGTGACCGTATTGGTTCATCGATCTTGACCTCACTTGCTCTTCACCGTTGCATTGGTCCATCGGCGCCAAGCATCACCCGCTTGCCCTTCACACTTGCAACCGGTCCATCAAGCCAAGCCTCATCTTGATCTTCTCCACCTTGATCACATGACTCCATGTCATGTCTTATGTGCAATAAGCTCCTTCATCACACAATGACATGTGAACTAATCTCATGTGTATGTATCACTTAAACACATATTAGTTCACCTAAGTTGTCACTCAATTACCAAAATCACATAGGAACTCTCAATCTCCCCCTTTTTGGTAATTGATGACAACTCTATAAAGATATGAAAATTAAGATCTTTTTGGACATTATGTCATTTATCCAACATTTAAGCTCTATAACAAGATTTGGATAAATGCCACAAAATCCGACTTGGTAGTGATAGCTCCCCCTACTTGTGTGCTCAACAAGATTTGTTTTAAGCCTTGCACACATGCATAAATAGGAGTTTTGGGAGTGCTAGCACTACTAAGTGATGCTAAGGGATATAGGATAAACCTTTGAAGATACTCAATGTAGTTGCACTTTGAAGTTCATCCTTAGCACCACCATGGTTAGCCAGATACAACAAAAACACTAGAAACCCCGTGAGATCAACATTAAAGGCACAGTTCCTAGATAACAATTGAAGGAACAAATATCTAGCTTACCGACCTATGCATGCTAGTTAACAAATCATCATTCAAATCCTATAACTAGCATACACCACACAAGCATGCATATAAAGATAAGACTTATGCAATATGCAAGCAAGCACATGAATATGAACATATCAAATGCAATTAACCAAGTTCATGAGCTTGCTCCCCCTACTTGCGTGCATCACTTAGTTCAAGACTTTGATCCTTTAATCTTGTTCCCTTGTCCATGTCGATGTCTCTTTCCCTTAGTGCATGTCCATTTGACTAATATATCTTTGTTCACTAATCTCTCCCCCTTTGTCATTAATTTCCAAAAAAGGTATGCTCATATTGATGCAAAGGTTGCACTAGGGTAGATGGTTGATATTTGTATCTTTTCATTTTTTTGATGGACACTAACATCTATGTATTGGAATGAATCTTCATATAAGATTATTGACCATTATACTATTGAGTAGGGCAACTCCCCTTTGGTCAAAGCAATTGTCATCCAAATAAGCTTTGCAAGTAAGAGAACTTTGATTTGATCACTTAAAGTTGAGGATCACTTGTTAGCTTGTAGGATATTACTTGTGAGATTACCACTTGTAGAATTATTTGAATTAACTCAATGTGGATCATCACAAGTATGCTAGAACTAGACATCTTTTGCAAGTACCAATATGAAAGTTGATACTCTTTGAAAGATTAGCATAAGTCTAGATACCATTTGTAGGTTACATCTTGATATCCATTTGCATAGTTGTCTTGTGCTTGAACTAGATTCATCTTCATGAGCTTCTATGTTGGACTTGAACTAATATGAATAGCATGAGCTTCCAAGTCCGGTTTAAACCCTCTCTAAGCTTGTTCACACGCATTGAGCGGTTATCTTATAGAGGTTGTACTTGTCACTTGATTGCAATCCAAAATAGATCAAGTACTTGGGTTTACTAGCTCATGAACAAACTTATATACTACCACTAGATCAAACAACTCAATCAAGCTATAGTGGTAGGCTATAAGCATAAAATTCATTTGATTTTCAATGAATAATCACTATGTATGACTATATGCACTAAACAAGTTCTAAGTATTAGATGTATGCATATGTCAAACAATTTCACCTTTGCTATGTTGGAGTAGAGGATAGTCAATTTTGATCTCCAATTAGCAATGTGAATTTCCATTAAGAGCATGGTGAAGACCAATGAATACCACTAGGAATGTTAATCTTCACCCATATGATTTGAGTCCCACTAATGATCAAGTGCACTTTCTTGTTGTGGTTGACTTGCTTCTTTCTTGATCTTTGCTTGCATGAGAGAATACCAAATGATGTACCACTTGTAGAAGGTGATACCACTTGTAAGTTAAGATCATGAATCTCTCTTGGGTGTTGCTTGCTTTGTTTCTGTAACACCCTAAAAACATGCACTTTTCAAAATAGATTAAGATTAAGATTGAATTGCATTTTTGGTGTGGGCATTACAACATAGGAAAAATTAACTAAAGGTTTCATAAAATAAAAATGACCATCATGTTAGAAACTTTGTTGTTGCATTCATGCTGATGCATAACTTTTGGTATTGTCTGGATATTTGCAAAGTTCAAATTTGGATTCAAAGTTTATTTGAAAATTGAGTTTGGAAATTCAAAAAGAAAAGAAAA
Organism: Microstegium vimineum; assembly: GCA_022036555.1. Taxonomy (NCBI): domain Eukaryota; kingdom Viridiplantae; phylum Streptophyta; class Magnoliopsida; order Poales; family Poaceae; genus Microstegium; species Microstegium vimineum. The sequence continues at coordinate 18,314,663 of CM039125.1, read as the reverse complement.
ACATTTTCTCTCTTCTCTCTCTCTCTTTCTTGCTTTCTGGCCCGCAGGCCACTCCCCCAGCCCAGTTCCCTCCCTCCTCCCTTGCCGAATGGGCGCTGCCCCAGCCCGTTTTCCCCGGCCCAGTGCCTTCCCGCACTCCCTCCCTCTCCCTCACTGACAGCCCAGCTCCACCTCCCTTTCTCTCAGCTCTGTGACCGACAGGCGGGACCCGTTTGTCAGCTCCTTCCCCTCCCCTTCCCTTTTCTCCTCTCCCCTTCTTTCCTTCACTCCGACACCGACGCCGCCCCTCGGTCGAGTTCGATTCGGAGTAGAGGAACCCCCCTTCCTTAGCCAACACAGCGCCGTGACGTGCAAGCCAAGCGCCGCCGCCTCCCTTTCCATCTCCCCTCCCCTCTTCTTTCCTTTTTCCGCCGCCGCCGTACCTTGCGGCCGAACGCGAATCGCGGCGGAATCCGCCCTTTCTTTCTCTGTGGAGCGTCGCAGAGCTATAAAAGCTCGTCCCCCGCACCCCGTTCGCCCTCACACCGCCCCTCGGAGCCACACAGAGCACCCCGCGCCGTCGCAAGCGCAATTCCGAGCCGCCGCCGTCGCTCCGCTGCGGGCACGCTTCTTTGCTCCGCCCGATCCCTTTCCGAGCTTCGCACCGCGGTGAGTGGAGTCCCCCAACACCGCCAATCCCCTCTACTCTCTCTACCTCGCTCGCTTGAACACTTCCCCGCGATCCCGTCAGTACCGAGCTGCGGGACTGCGTGAGCACCGCACCCCCGCGCATAATCGAATCAACCAACTCCGTAGATGGCTTTGCCGTTCTTTCCTCTCTCTCCCAGACCTTTTTGCATTAAGTTTGGTGCTCTGACGCCCCGTATCGCATTGCGCCGCCGCACGCCGACCATGGCGCCACCGTGCCCCGTTCTGCTCCGGTCGGCCGCTGCCGCTCTCCCCGTCTTTCTAATCTCAGCCCTCCAATTTGAATCGGAGGGATCACAGAGACCCGTACCCCTTCGGCCGGTTCTTTTACAAATCAGACCCTGTTCTTTTTAATGCATCAACCCGCGGTCCTAGGCGTACTTCCCTCTCTACGTTTTCTGTTCTGAAAAGTATATTTTCCTTCTGTTTTGTTTTAATTCGAAAATAAAAAGGAAATTCTATTTACAAATTTGCCACTCTAATTCATTTGCTTATAAATTGCTCATTTTAAATCCAAATCGCTCCGTTCAAGTTGCGTTAGATCCGTATTTTCATGCTCTATCCGGTAGTATAGTTTTCATCTATGTTAATTACTTTTGGAAATCAAAGAAAATTATTTCCCTAATGCTTTAATCTTGCTCTATTCAAAATCCCGTTTAATTCATATCTTCTTCGTTATAGCTCCATTTTTCGTGATTCAAGCGTCTATGTGATCGTAGTGAGACGTAGATGTGTTTTATAAACTTTTAATCTTGTTTTATTATGTTTGGTGTACTGTTCTAATCTATAGCCTTGTTTGTTTGCATGTTATGTCTCTGCGTGATTGCATGTGATGTGATGATCGAGTACAGATGGTGAGCAGTACGTGGGAGACCAAGGGTTTTGCTTTGAGCAGGAGCAGCAGTAGGATCCCTTTGAGCAAGGCAAGTATTATATGGGATCTTCCTTGATGTCCTATTAATGAAGCTTTTCCAATAAAATCATATGCATGTGTCTAATACTGTCACCATAGGGTTTACCTAGATTTGTTTACCTCTATCCTTGAAATCCTATGGGTTACTGTTGCATATGGGTAGTTATTGCTAGTGCTTCACTTTTATAAGCATGATCCTTTAATCTTGATTTAAGACTACATGAGATGATAAAGTAAAACTTGACTTTTTAGCAACATGGACTTAGGACCCCTTTCTGTCAGCAAAAGCTGGGACATACAGTACAACCATGAGGGCTATATGGCTCTGGCTTTAGTTCAGTATTAGGGTCACTCTCTCGCATGCGACAGTTCACGAAAGTTGCCATTGACGAGCGGTTGCGGAGCGGCTGGAGTGGGGACCGCTGCGTGTGTGTACCATCGAAGGGCTCCTATATACCCCTTGCCCGTGGATCCGTAGTGTCTGTGGTATGTCAGCGAACCCCTTTGAAAGACTTCATAGTGTTCCCTGCCCGCTCACCTCGGTAGTGTTAAGGGAGTCATGATCTCGGGGCATTTGGGCAAACACGACTCGTGGGTAAAGTGTACAAACTCTGCAGAGTGTTAAAAACTATCATGATAGCCGTGCTCACAGACACGAGCGGCCCGAAAAACTCACAAAACTCTTTGGTTACTTATGTTTACCTTTATGAATCACTTTATCATGGAATTATGTTACTTGTTCAGTTGTTTACTTGATCATGCAATTTAACTTGGGGATTTAAGCATAACTTTGATCTATCACTTATAAAGTTTCGTTACAAATTAAAATGCTTACCGCAGTAAACCAGTGTCATACTTTTTGAGCCTCATGAACCCCATATATACTTGTTGAGTACGAAAGTACTTACGCTTGTTTCTTTCTTTTCAATACTTGCATAAAAATCCAAGATGGGTACCAGATTATCAGAGTTATGAGGAGTATCCAGAGGACTACTAGGTTTGGGGTCAACCAGTTGACGTCCCTGTGCTATGGAGCTTCGCGAGAGTTATCTTATATTCCGCTATTTTGTAATAGATATTATTTAAATACTTATTCGCTATGTATTAAACACTTGTGATGATACAATTTTGATAATTTGTCGGCTTATGTGTGTGACTGATCTCTGGGCACACATACGATTATTGCATCCCGTTTTGTCTTTAAAACAGGGTGTGACAGTTTCGATCAATCCTATTGATAGCTTTCAACTAAGCATCTCCAAATGATCCCTAGATCACCACTTCCATGTTAGCCTTTGAGAGATCTTGAGTGTTTTGGATAATTGATGAAACCTAAGGTACTAACCTAGCTCTAAGTGTTTGAGTAGGTCCAGTACACCCATTGAAGATGATGACAAGTGATGGAGCAAGCAAAAGGTGGTGGAGACCTAAAAGCTCACACTTGGAGAAGAAGAGAAGTGAAAAGATCCTAAGAAATTCAAGGCAAAGGTATATGCTAGGGATTTTCTTTTGGTGGTCAAGACACCAAGTGGGTGTGTTCACTTTTTGGATAGACAACCGTACTATTAAGAGGGGAAATTCAATAGTGATTGCAGTTTGTCAAGTGCCACTAGGGGTCATCTATAGTGCATGTGCATTTAGGACCTAGTGACATACACCATGCTAATTGTCAAGTAAAACATGCCAAGAAGTGTTCACTAAAGAGGTATCTTAGTGCTTGGCAACTTAGAGCAAAGGTGGAAGAATCAGAGAAGACAAAAGGGCGTCGGACGCTGCAGCTGAGGGCGTCGGACGCTATCCAATGCGTCGGACGATGGCGTCGGATGCTGAGGACTCTGACTCAGTGCGTCCGTCGGTCTCAAAGAAGCAGGAAGATTTTTTCCAAAGGCATCGGACGCTGTCTGTCGGACGCAGGTGGAGCGTCCGTCGGGCTTCCAGTGGGCTCTGCAAGCGAATGAAGCGAAGACATGCGTCGGACGCTGGAGGTCCGAGCGTCGGACGCTGGCATGGAGCGTCTGTCGCCCACGTAGCATCCCAACGGCTATTTCTGACAGAGCGTCGGACGCTGGCGATGGAGCGTCCGTCGCCCTTGTTTCTAGCATCCGTCGCCGACTTAAAGGAGCAATGGCTAGAAGACTTTGAGGGGGTCTATAAATTTGTGTTGGCTGGCTTGGGGAGCGCCTCTCTTGCACATTTGAACATCTTGAGACTCCTTTGAGCTAAGCAAACTCCCTCCCACTCATCTCCATGCTTGGTTAGTGAATTTCCAAAAGAGATTGAGTGATCCAAGTGCTTTTCGCATATAGTTTGCATCTAGTGGCACTTGGGAGACGTTCTCGCTGCGGATTTCTTGTTACTCTTGGTGATTGCCATCACCTAAACGGTTTGGAGCAGCGGAGGTAGATCGAGAAGCTTGGTGATTGTGCTTAGTCGACTACAAGGTGATTGTGAGGGGTTCTTGTGCCTTCCCCGCGGGAGATCGCAATTGGCAACTCTAGTGGATTGCTCGTGGCGTTTCAATAGCCTCATCTTGTGTTGGTTGTTCGGCACCCGGTGACGGGTTTGGCGTGTGAGGCCAATTAGTGCGTGAACCTCCAAGTGAGTGTCTTGCCACAACGGGGACTATCTAGTTGGCAAACTAGTGAACCTCAGAAGAAAATCAAGTGTCAACCTTGTTGTCTCTATTGTGAGTGATTGGTTTTCTTGGTGATCACTTGATTGGTTCATCCACTCCTCTCCACGGCGGTATAATCACCTTTCCCATCTTTGCATTACCTTACTCATGCTTGTCTTAGTATATTAGGTTGTGCCTAGAGGGATACTAGAATTGAGTAGGCATTGTGTGATTCTAGACTTATTAGGATAGAAATTGTGGTTAGGTGGCTTTGCATCCCCTAGTAGGCTAGTGCAAGTCAAGCTTCACCTCATTAGTATCTAACTTGTTGTTGAGTTTGTTTTTAGTTTTCAAATCAGGCTATTCACCCCCCTCTAGCCATCACTTAGGACCTTTCAAGTGGTATCGGAGCTAGTACACCGTTGATTTGAGGCTTAACAATCTACGGTGTGAAAGATGGCTCATATCAACAACATGAAGAAACCACCCAAGTTTGATGGCTCAAACTATGGCTATTGGAAAGTGATGATTTCCGCTCATATCAAGTCAATTAGCTGAAAAGTTTGGCTTGTGGTGGACAAGAAGTTTAAGGTAGTAAATGAGGCGGCTCCCACTCCTCAAGAGGAAGAAAAGTTGCAACACAATGATATTGCTCTAAGTGCTATTTATGAGGCACTTGATGAAAAAGTGTTTGAGCAAATCAATAATCTTGAGAGTGCTCATGAGGCTTGGAAGAAGCTAGAAGAATCATTTGAAGGCACCCAAGCCATCAAGAGTGCAAAGGCATACATCCTCAAAGAAAAGTTTGCATGCTTCAAGATGGAGGATGATGAGAATGTGCCGGAGATGTTCCATAGGCTACAAGTGCTAGTCAATGATCTCACGGCCCTTGGAGAGAAGGTTGAGGACAAGGACTTCTCTCACAAGTTCTTGAGAAGTCTCCCATCTCGGTTTGAGACTCTTGTGACCTTGATTGTGAGAGGTGGATTGGACACCGTGACTCCTAACCAAGTCTTGGGAGATGTGATGACACAAGATGCTTACCGGGACAACAAAGAAAAAGATGTCAAGAAAGAAGAAAAGAAAGATGAGAAGAAGAAGAGCATAGCTTTCAAAGCTACTTCATCATACAAGAGCAAGGGCAAAGCCAAGGATGAAGAATCTAGTGAAGATGAAGGCTCAAGTGCTAGTGAGGTTGATGAAGAAGAAATGGCTCTCGTTGTGAGAAAGTTTGGAAGATTCATGAAGAAGAAGGGATATCATGCAAGAAGGAAGAGACCATCTTCCAAAAACTTTGTGAGCCAAGGAAGTGCTTCAAGTGTGGAAGCTTTGATAATCTCATTGATCATTGTCCATACAATAGTGACAAGGATGATGATGATCACAAGAAGAGAGACAAGAAAGAGAAGAAGCCCACCTTTGACAAGAAGAAGAAGGGGTATTCTCACATAGTGACATGGGGTAGTGACTCCTCATGTGATGATGATGATCAAGAGAAGAAGACCACTACCAAGAAGAAGGCTTTGGCAAGCATTGCAATGAGGGACAAGATCTCTCTATTTGAAACTCCATCATCATGCTTCATGGCTAAGTCCACTAAGGTACTTTCTCATGATGAGAGTGAGAGTGAGAGCGATAGTGATAGTGAGGAGCCCTCAAAGGAGGAACTCATGGACATGCTTGAGAAAGCTAAGGATTACATTGACAAGAAGAGGAAGGAGTGCAAGGAATTGCGCAAGGCCAATGTGAGTCTTGAGCAAAACCTTGATGAGGCCGTAGCATCTCATGAGAGACTAATGGAAGTCCATGAGAAGCTAGGGAAGTCTCACTCTAAGATTGAAAGAGCTCATTCCTCCCTCCTTGACCAAAATAAGAAGGAGATTGCTCAAACATGTGACATGGGAGTTACTTGTGATATTCTTGATGAATCTTTTTATACTCCTATCATTGTTGCTCCCACTAACCCCTCTTGTAGAACTACCACTTCTACTTCATCTACTAGTGATGGTTTCACTTGTGATGCCTCACTAATGGTGGAAAATGAAACCCTCAAGAAGGAGGTTACAAAGCTCAATCACTCCTTAGCTAAGGCTTATGGAGGTGAGGACCGCTTGCTTATGTGCTTGGGTAGCCAAAGAGGATCTCTCTACAAAGAGGGATTGGGCTATACCCCCAAGAAAGGCAAGGCTGTTTTTGTTTCTCACAAAACTCGTTTTGTGAAGAACACCGGTAGCTATTGCAAGAGCTGCAAGCAAGTTGGTCACAATGAGCAAGCATGCAAGAACAAGAAGGCCAAGCAAGACATATCCTCTATTAGAGTTGATTCATTGTACATTCTTTCCAAGGGTACTAATGGTGTTCATGCCAAGTTTGTTGGTGCACCATGGATGGCTTCCAAGAAGTCCATTTGGGTACCAAAGTCCTTGGTAACTAACCTTGGAGGACCCAAGCAAGTTTGGGTACCTAAAAAGAATTGATTTCTCTTGTAGGTCAATTATAAAGCCAGAGGGAGGCATTGGGTGCTTGATAGTGGGTGCACTCAACACATGACCGAAGATGGAAGAATGTTCAACTCAATCAACCAAGATAGTGACCATGGATTTGATAGTATCACATTTGGTGATAATGGAAAAGGCAAGGTGAAAGGGCTTGGAAAGATTGCTATCTCAAATGATCTTAGCATTAGCAATGTGCTTCTAGTTGAAAGGCTTGAGTTCAACTTATTTTCGGTGGCTCAACTATGTGATCTCGGTTTCAAGTGCATATTTGGAGTGGAGGATGTGGAAATCATAAGTGTGGATGGCTCTAATATGATCTTAAAGGGTTTTCGGTATGAGAACCTATATCTTGTGGATTTCAATGCTAGTGAGACTCAACTCTCAACATGTCTCATCACCAAATCAAGCATGGGTTGGCTATGCCATAGAAGACTTGAACATGTTGGCATGGAGCAATTGAACAAGTTAGTCAAGCATGATCTAGTGAGAGGCTTGAAGGATGTCTCATTTGAAAAGGACAAGCTATGTAGTGCATGTCAAGCTGGAAAGCAAGTTGGCAACGCTCATCCAAAGAAGAGCATCATGAGTACAAGCAAAGCTTTTGAGTTATTGCACATGGATCTCTTTGGGCCAACTACATATGCAAGCATTGGTGGAAACAAGTATGGATTTGTGATAGTTGATGACTTCACAAGATACACATGGGTATTCTTCTTGAGTGACAAGAGTGACACATTTGATATCTTCAAGTCATTTGTCAAGAGGTGCCAAAATGAATTTGAAACAACTATCAAGAGAGTTAGAAGTGACAATGGGAGTGAGTTCAAGAACACAAGAGTTGATGAACTTTGTGATGACTTTGGAATCAACCATCAATTCTCTCCAAAATACACTCCACAATCAAATGGGATAGTTGAAAGAAAGAATAGAACCTTGATTGACATGGCAAGATCAATGTTGAGTGAATACAATGTGAGTCATTCTTTTTGGGCCGAAGCTATCAACACAGTTTGCTACTCTAGCAACCGTCTCTATTGTCATTGGATGCTTGAGAAGACTCCATATGAACTATTGAATGGAAGAAAGCCAAACATTGCTTACTTTCGGGTATTTGGGTGCAAATGTTATATATTGAAGAAGGCACAAGGCTAAGCAAGTTTGAGAAGAAATGTGATGAAGGCTTTCTACTTGGTTACTCTACATCTAGCAAGGCTTATAGAGTTTGGAACTTGTCGAGTGGAATTCTTGAGGAAGTGCATGATGTGGAATTTGATGAAACACAAGGCTCTCAAGATGAACAAGAAAACTTGGATGATGTGAGAGGTGACAAATTGGTCAATGCAATAAAAGATATGGATATTGGTGACATAAGACCAAGACAAGTGCAAGATGAAGATGAAGATCAAGTGACCATTCCCCTACAAGAAGAAGCAGTGGCTCTCCAACTCAAGATCAAGCAAATGCTAGTGAAGCTCAAGTTCAAGATCAACAAGAGGCTAGTCCATCATCATCTCAACCGATTGCTCAAGATTCCCACATGCAAGTGCTCCAACCTACCAATATTGCAAGAGACCATCCTCTAGATCAAGTTATTAGAGGCATTCAAAGTGGTGTTCAAACAAGATCAAGATTGGCTTCATTTTGTGAGCATTACTCTTTTGTCTCATCATTTGAGCCAACCAAGATTGATGAAGCTTTGAAGGATGTGGATTGGATAAATGCTATGCATGAAGAACTTAACAACTTCACAAGAAATCAAGTTTGGGAACTAGTGGATAGACCAAGAAATCACAATGTCATTGGAACCAAATGGGTATTCAAGAACAAGCAAGATCAAGATGGAATAGTGGTGAGAAACAAAGCAAGACTAGTTGCACAAGGGTACACTCAAGTAGAGGGTCTTGACTTTGGGGAAACATATGCTCCGGTGGCAAGATTAGAGGCAATTAGGATTCTATTAGCCTATGCTTGTGCACATAACATCAAGTTATACCAAATGGATGTCAAGAGTGCATTGTTGAATGGGTATATCAATGAGGAGGTATATGTTGAGCAACCACCCGGATTTGAAGATACAAAGAAGCCCGACCATGTATTCAAGCTCAAGAAGGCTCTTTATGGTCTAAAGCAAGCACCTAGAGCATGGTATGAGAGGTTGAGAAGTTTTCTCCTCTCTAAGGGATTCAAGATTGGATTGGTTGACACCACCCTATTCACCAAGAAGATTGGAAGTGACTTGTTTGTCTTGCAAATCTATGTGGATGACATTATGTTTCGGTCTACAAATCAACATTTTTGTGAAGAGTTTGGTGAAATGATGGCAAATGAGTTTGAGATGTCCATGATTGGTGAACTTAGTTACTTCCTTGGACTTCAAATCAAGCAAATTAAGAATGGTACATTTGTGAGTCAAAGCAAGTATATCAAGGACATGATGAAGAAGTTTGGATTAGAAGAGGCTAAAAGCATTAGTACTCCCATGGGGACTAATGGACCCTTGGACAATGATACAAGTGGCATGATGGTGGATCAAACACTCTATCGGTCAATGATAGGAAGTTTACTCTATGTGACCGCATCAAGACCGGATGTCATGTTTAGTGTATGCATGTGTGCTAGGTTTCAAGCATACACAAGATGTTGGATTATGGTTTCCCAAGGGGTCAATATTTGAACTAGTTGGATATTCGGACTCCGATTATGCGGGATGCAAGGTTGATAGGAAGAGCACTAGTGGAACATGTCAACTATTGGGAATATCACTAGTCTCATGGTCATCTAAGAAGCAAAATAGTGTGGCACTCTCTACCACCGAAGCTGAATATATAAGTGCGGGGAGTTGTTGTGCACAACTATTATGGATGAAGGCCACCTTGAATGATTATGGAATCAAGTTCAAGAAGGTTCCCTTGCTATGTGACAATGAAAGTGCGGTGAAGCTTACAAGCAATCCCATCCAACACTCTAGAACCAAGCACATAGATGTGAGACACCATTTCATAAGAGATCATCAACAAAAGGGTGACATTTTCATTGACAATGTGGGCACCGATGATCAATTAGCCGACATATTCACCAAGCCACTTGATGAGAAGAGGTTTTGCAAGTTGAGGAATGAGTTGAATATCTTGGATTTCTCCAACATGAGTTGATGCACCCCACTTATGACATGCGTCTACTCCAAGATAGCAAGGTACAATTGATTGACATATGCATTCATCCTTTGCTAGACTTGTGTAGAGAATATAGGCATCATCCCTTGGTAATTTAGGCTCATTCATGAAAAACAAAAGTTTTCTATGGACATATGGTACCACTATAGCTTCTATGAGTTCTTTGATCTAGTGATGGCATATGACATGTTGATAAGCTTGCAACCTCGTATGATTAATCTAGAATGCTTATTCTTGTGCTTAACTAACATGGTCAAGATAACCATTGTAAGATGTGTGAAGAAGCTTGTCCATGGAGTAAACCGTGTTAAGTATATGGAACAAGTAATCTAGATTGAACTATAAAAGATTATTCACCCCACTCTCTTTCTAAATTGACTTGATCAATAAAACTTTCCTAAGTATCCTCATGTGATACATGTTACTACAAGTGGTTTACTTTGTGGTAATGTGTGACAAAGGGGGAGAAAATGTGATAAAATGATATCTTTGGTAAAGGGGGAGAAAATAGAAATAGGGGGAGAAATAAGGATTTTGAAGAATTGAAAAATTAAAAATTGAGCACACAAGTAGGGGGAGCAAGCCTATGAACAAATTGTTGCATTTGGATGTGCATTCACACATATGCTTGCTTGCATTGTACTTTAATTCAATATGACTTGCTTGTGTGGTACATGCCTAGTATAATTTTGATTGATGAATTGATCACTAGCATGTATAGGTGTTAGCTAGAGCCATAGATACATTCATGTCTTTCAATTGGTATCGAGCTAACCATGTTGCTAAGGAAGGTATAATTGGCGCACTTCGATTGGTATCACGCTTCAAAGGTCCATTTCTTATACCTTAGCATCATGTCATAGTTTGCAAGTAGTTTACCCTTCCCAAAAGATCTATCTAAGCATATGTGCAAAGCTTTGACTCATAATCATAAGAAGTGCACATATGTAGGGGGAGTAAAAGACTTTCAAACCTTGTGAGAATTCAAAATCATTTTTCCTATCATTTATATCGGGTTGTCATCAATTACCAAAAAGGGTGAGATTGAGAGATCTCGAGTGTTTTGGATAATTGATGAAACCTAAGGTACTAACCTAGCTCTAAGTGTTTGAGTAGGTCTAGTACACTCATTGAAGATGATGACAAGTGATGGAGCAAGCAAAGGTGGTGGAGACCTAAAAGCTCACACTTGGAGAAGAAGAGAAGTGAAAAGATCCTAAGCAATTCAAGGAAAAGGTATATGCTAGGGCTTTTCTTTTGGTGGTCAAGACACCAAGTGGGTGTGTCACTTTTAGGATAGACAACCGTACTATTAAGAGGGGAAATTCAATAGTGATTGCGGTTTGTCAAGTGCCACTCGGGGTTATCTATAGTGCATGTGCATTTAGGACCTAGTGACATACACCATGCTAATTGTCAAGTAAAACATGCCAAGAAGTGTTCACTAAAGAGGTATCTTAGTGCTTGGAAACTTAGAGCAAAGGTGGAAGAATTAGAGAAGAGAAAAGGGCGTCGGACGGTGCAGCTGAGGGCGTCGGACGCTGTTCGACGCGTTGGACGATGGCGTCGGACGCTGAGGACTTTGACTCAGTGTGTCCGTCGGTCTCAGAGAAGCAGGAAGATTTTTTACGAAGGCGTCGGACGCTGTCCGTCGGACGCAGGTGGAGCGTCCGTCGGGCTTCCAGTGGGCTCTGCAAGCGAGTGAAGCGAAGACATGCGTCGGACGCTGGCACCGAGCATCTATCGCCCACGTAGCAGCCCAACGGCTATTTCTGACAGAGCGTCGAACGCTGGCGACGGAGGGTTCGTCGCCCCCGTTTCTAGCGTCCGTCGCCAACTTAAAGGAGCAACGGCTAGAAGACTTTGAGGGGGTCTATAAATTTGTGTTGGCCGGCTTGGGGAGCGCCTCTCTTGCACATTTGAACATCTTGAGACTCCTTTGAGCTGAGCAAACTCCCTCCCACTCATCTCCATGCTTGGTTAGTGAATTTCCAAAAGAGATTGAGTGATCCAAGTGCTTTTCGCATATAGCTTGCATCTAGTGGCACTTGGGAGACATTCTCGCTGCGGATATCTTGTTACTCTTGGTGATTTCCATCACCTAAACGGTTTGGAGCAGCGGAGGTAGATCGAGAAGCTTGGTGATTGTGCTTAGTCGACTAAAAGGTGATTGTGAGGGGTTCTTGTGCCTTCCCCACGGGAGATCGCAATTGGCAACTCTAGTGGATTGTTCGTGGCATTTTAATAGCCTCATCTTGTGTTGGTTGTGCGACACCCGGTGACGGGTTTGGCGTGTGAGGCCATTAGCGCGTGAACCTCCAAGTGAGTGTCTTGCCACAACGGGGACTATCTAGTTGGCAAACTAGTGAACCTCGGAAGAAAATCAAGTGTCAACTTTGTTGTCTCTATTGTGAGTGATTGGTTTTCTTGGTGGTCACTTGATTGGTTCATCCACTCCTCTCCACGGCGGTATAATCACCTTTCCCATCTTTGCATTACCTTACTCATACTTGTCTTAGTATATTAGGTTGTGCCTAGAGGGCTACTAGAATTGAGTAGGCATTGTGTGATTCTAGACTTATTAAGATAGAAATTGTGGTTAGGTGGCTTTGCATCCCCTAGTAGGCTAGTGCAAGTCATGCTTCGCCTCATTAGTATCTAACTTCTTGTTGAGTTTGTTTTTAGTTTTCAAATGAGGCTATTCACCCCCCCCCCCCCGTCTAGCCATCACTTAGGACCTTTCAGCCTTCCAAGTAACATTCTTGGTTTACCTAGAAAAGGCGGCAAGCCCCTACAAAAGGGAGAAGTGACCTCTCTCTATGAACCATCCTTGATGCTCACTTGAAATTTGCTTTGTTTGATTGATCTTCATCTTGAGTACTAAACATGTGCCAAATACACTCCACAATCAAATGGCCTTGTACTCATTGGTAACATAGGTACCTTAATCAATTATAAATATGATTCCAACATGATGACCTTTCAATCTTAGTGACTATTGATCAATCCAATGGTTGTCACTTTTCTGGCAGATTCTGTATTCTCTAAAGAATATATCATATCTCCCAAAGTACATATCCAATGATGATGAAATTTGGTGGAGATGTGCTTCACTAAGTCATCTAGCAGTCATAAAAATTTGAGATTCATTGGACTTCTAGATTGCTACCAGATTTCACATCTTTCCACATAGGTACATGCTGAAAACTGCTGTACATGTGTTGACAAGATCCACTCCAAAACTGAAGTATCCCTTATCCAATACTCATGAAATTTGCACAGAAACTAATATCATAAGTGTAGAGCATGCATATCAAAGTTCAGGCCAATACAAATAGATTTGATCTCTCGAACATGGCTATGATTACAGCTAGCTCAAATTTTGATTAAATGGCAGATTTGAGCAAAATGAGCTAAGCTTCAAATTGAACCAAACTTGATATCAACTTGTTTGAACACTCTCAAGAGACATATATCCATTCAATCCACTTAATAAAAGTAGTCTCATGATCATATCCATTCAAATCAACTCAAACTTGATCACTAAGCATTTAATCCATTCAATCATCTTATAGCAAGCAACTAGTGCATACATATATATCCAATTCAATCAACTCATATGCACTAAGTGTATATCCAATTCAAATGACTTATACACACCCAAAATGAACTTGATCAACAAGAGATATACCTTGGTAGATCATGATCAATTCATTAGCAAGCTTCAACTAATGTAATAGGCCACCACAATTTGATCATGCACTTGTATGTTGTAGCATTTGGACTTCATTCTTTTGATTTGGCATTAGGATGAGAATAACACTAAACTTTATTACTTTATTCAATCATATGATGAACTATATGCAATCAATTGAATCAAGCCTCCAATGCCAATGGTACCTACACACATTCATCCACTTGTTGATGGTACCCAAACTAGTTTGTGTCCTCTCAAGTTAGGAGTAACATACTTAGGCAATGCCTTAGTATGAATAGCGGGATGTTTTGCAATAGCAACCATAGAGGTACCACTACCATCCTTTCTAAGCATATGATCATTATCAATTGAAATCAGCTTAGAAGGCATACCTAGGGGACATGAATTAGCCATGTGTCCCCTTTCCCGACATGAGTAGCACACTCTCTTTGCTTGAGCCTTTTCTTCCTTGCTCATGTCGTGCTTCTCATTGTCTTGCCTCTTCTCTTTTGCTTGAATCTTCATCTCAAGCTTGGTAGGACACCTCGAGGCAAAGTGTCCCCTATCTTCACACTTGAAGCACTTGATGTGAGCCAAATGATTCTTCTCTTGATCTTTGCTCATCATCTTCTTGTTGGCATCATGGATAGGAGTTGGATGCCTTGCTCTTGCTTTGCCACCTCTTCTTGTCTTCTTCTTCATCATCCCCAAGTCACCATCTTGATGGTTGATCTTGTATTGTACTTGGGGCTTGACTTGTGGCTTAGCTTGAGCAATCTTGGTTGGGCAAGTATTTGCAAGATGTCCCATCCCATGGCACTTGAAGCACATGACATGATATAGCTTCTTTGGTTCTTGCTTCTTCTCTTTCTTGCCCTTGCTCTTGTGGAAACCAATTCCACTCTTGTCACTATGTCTTCTTTGATTATGCATCATGTGATCAAAGGTGACTTTGGCATTGTAGCACCTCTCTAGCTTGTTGCTCATGTTCTTCAATTCACTTTTGAGCTCATTGTTCTCCTTCAAAAGGTTAGTCTCACAAGACATAGAAGTAGAACAAGCATCTATATTTGAAGAATAAGGCATATCAAGTAAATCATCAGAAGAGGTGGATACATTCTTCTTCCCTACATCACAAGGGTTAGCAACAACATGTGATTGATCATTTGACCCAAGTGATGAGCTCTCTTCATTTTTAAGATTTAACAATTCATTAATGAGAGAACCATGTTTGTGAACTAAATCTTCATGAGACAAACGGAGTTTCTCATGATCCAATTTTAGTTCATCATGTGAAGATTTAAGAACATCAAGTAAGTGCTTATGTTCTTCACATTAGTTCTTTAGAAGTTAGTTTTCATCTTTTAGTTTCTTTGTTTTATTTAACTCACTTTCTAAAGCTTTGGAGAGTTTGCACACAAGCTCAAAGTTAGGGTCATCACAATCTACATACCTTGGTGTCACCATGTGACATGTAGCAATGTGATGAAGTAGAAGAGTTTGTGGAGGCATCACTCTCATAGCCCGAGCATGCATCATCATCATCATCATCAAGTGTGCTTGGAGTAGCATCATCAATTGCAACACTTGAGATTGGGCCTTCATCCTCCTTATCAAGTGATCTTGTGGTACATGTCACATCATCTTCATCACTTGACCATGAGGTGGAGCAATCTTCCACAATCACCGAGTTGTGGTCATGCTCAACATCCTCATGTGCCACCAACTTGGGCACATCATCATCAATATTTGGCACCGTCTCATATGTTTCAATGAGATAGGTCCAAATCTCATGAGCGCTCTTCATGTCCATGATCTCACCAAAGATGTTATCTTTCATAGAATGGTAGAGAATGTTAGTAGCTTGGCAATTGAGATGTAGGCACTTCTTTTGTGCTTGAGTTGCATCCTCTCTCTCAATTGCAAAAGAGAGACCTACATCCACGATCCACCACATTTGGGGAGAAATAAACTTAAAATTGCATGTCAACCAATTTCTCCACCGTGCAAAGTGTGTGCCATTAAAAATGTGTGGACACTCAACATCTAGCCCATAAGTCGCCATCCTCTCGGGTCGGTAAATACCACAAATGAGAGACCAAGCTTTGATACCACTTGTAGGGTCGAGATGGCGGACTAGAGGGGGGTGAATAGTCTTTTCTAAAACTTAAACGCTCCGGCTAACCAAATCAAATGCGGAATTAAAACTATCGGTCTAGCCAAGACTACACCCCTCTATTTATTACTCTAGCACCTAGCAAAAGATACTAATTGGGATTACTAAGGTGCCAAGCTAGGAAGCTCACCTAAACAAGTCTAGGTTGCAAGGTCACACAAACCTAAGCAACTAGCACTCTAAGCACAAAGGGAGCTCCTACACATAGTAGTAAGCAAAGCACAAAGCACCTAAGCTCACTAGCAATGCTCTCTAGCAAGACTACACAAGCCAACTAGAGAGCTCAACTTACTTAGCTACACAAACTAAGCAATGTGACTAACAAGGATACACAAGCCAATTACCCACTCAAGAGCCACTTCTATGCTACACAAGCTAGAAGACAACTAGTTAAGCTACACAAGCTAACTAGTTACAAGAGCAAAAACTAACCACTAGCACAAGTAATAATAAGTAAATACAAGCTAGTGATTTGGAGAATGCAAACCATCGAGAAGATGTACAAGGTTGACACGGTGATTTTTCTCCTGAGGTTCACTTGGTTGCCACCAAGCTAGTCCCCGTTGTGTCGACCACTCACTTGGTGATTCGGCGGCTAATAGGCATTCACAAGCCTAGCCCACTAACTCGGGCGCCGCAAGAATCTACCCACAAGTGAGGGTAGCTCAATGACACACTCAACTAGAGTTGCTCTTCGCGATCTCCCACGGGGCGAGCACAATACCCCTCACAAAGCCTTCTTTGGAGCCACAAACAAGCTTCTTGCGTGCTTCGACGGAGTCATGATCACCAAGCCGTCTAGGAGGTGGCAACCTCCAAGAGTAACAAGCACCACCGGCTTGAAACACGATCACCTAGTGCCACTAGATGCAAACTCGCAATGCAACGCACTAGAATCGCTCTCTCACACAATCGGATGATCACTATCAAGTGTATGTGAGTTAGAGGGCTTCCCAAGCACACCAACACAAGCCACAAAGGCCCTAGGGTGCTTAGCAACTGGCCAAGGGAAGCCACCATGTCTATTTAAAGAGAGGGGAAAAACTAGCCGTTTTTCCCAACTCTGCGCACGTCCGGACGCTACCAACACATAGGGTCCGGACCATAGTTAGCGTCCGGACCTTCACAATACTTCGAAACAAGGTTTTCGGACCTCCGGACGCAAGTTCGGACCCTATCCTCCGGACTAATGGGCACGCGTCCAGACCAAAATGCTCTCTGGACAGCTAGGTCCAGACTGCTACAGTGCTCGGTTCGGACTAATTTTCGCGTCCGGACCTGCACAGTCCGCACTAAAACGTCTATATCTCTTAGCTCTGAACTCCGATTTCGATGATCTTGGACTTTTTGGAAAGCTAACTCAGAGACCTACACATACCTCAAATCTATTTGATCCATATCACAATGAATCAAAGCAGTATTTCATTCCAAGAGCCACTCTAGTGTTAGGAGCATACCGAAAATCATTTTTCTCTTCTCCGAGTTGATTCAATTCAACTCCAACACCTCCTCCTTTGAAAATGTGCCAACACCACCAAGTGTACATCACCATGTGCATGTATGTTAGCATTTTCACAATTATTTTCAAAGGGTTTTCACTTGCTCTCACCACGCTACTCAATCCTAATGCAACGCAATGTTAGATCGCTCAAGTGACACTAGATGACCGATATGCAAACAAGTTTGCCCCTCTTGATAGTACGGCCATCTATCCTAAACCCGGTCATATACTTCTCTACACACCTATGACCGGTGAAATAAAATATCCTATGGTTATACCTTTGCCTTGCGCATTCCATTTCATCTCCTTCTCCAATGTTGATGCAACACATGCACCAACCTATCACCAAATGATATGATTCACTTCATATCATCATGTGACCATATTGGTTCATCAATCTTGACCTCACTTGCTCTTCACCGTTGCGTTGGTCCATCGGCGTCAAGCATCACCCGCTTTCCCTTCACACTTGCAACCGGTCCATCAAGCCAAGCCTCATCTTGATCTTCTCCACCTTGATCACATGACTCCATGTCATGTCTCATGTGCAATAAGCTCCTTCATCACACAATCACATGTGAACTAATCTCATGTGTATGTATCACTTAAACACATATTAGTTCACCTAAGTTGTCACTCAATTACCAAAATCACATAGGAACTCTCACAAGTTGACTTGAATAAAAACATAACACCCACTAGAAAGTCCATAGTCTTATACACATTCAAGTTCAACGAAACTTTAGATGAAACAAACTAGACGAACATAAATAATTAACAAAATACAAGTACTGAAACGAAACAATAGTTTTAAAAAAATCACTGCACCAACAAAAGTCCCATGTGAAACAAACAGATCTGACTTGTAGAGTCTTTTCTTCCAAATGATAGATACCCATGGCAAACTGAGATCATGTAGCAAAAGGACTCTTCTGGTACATAGGAGAAATCCTATCACAATCGATAGTCTGATAAACATCTTCTGCTGCACCTCTAACAACAGCACTAAGAACACGGTAGAAAGACAACACTTGACCATCCACTAAAGAAGAACGGCTAGCCATACGATTAGCTTCAGCTTCATCAACAACCAACACATACACAGTACCATTCTTTGAATCTAGGGCAAAGCTGTAGATAGCAAGAATTTCACGTCCTGTGTTCTGCCTGTTCTGCTTGACAACACGAGCAACTAGTCTGACGTTGCTCACACCTTTAGAAGCAATTAGACGATCTTGCGCACCAGGAACTAAGCCCAGAGAATCAAGAACAAACAATGACAAAGACTCATTTTCTAAAGTGAAAAGAACAACAACATCAGGAACAATAGAGTCCTTGGGATTAACAATCTAAGAAATAAACAAAAAAATTTATTAAGTATACAATTCAATTTTCAAATATAATTAGTAAACAATGAACAAAAGAAAACCTAAAAACTAAGAAAAGATTACACCAGTAAATATATTATTGTGCTCATGCAATACAAATACAGTATATAAATCAGAGAGCAAGTGCACAAGCAACAATGCTTGATGCAACCACTATGAACAATGAACAAGGATAAAACAAAATTAAAATACTTGCTAACTATAAAAGAGACCAAACTGTATATCAGGAAGAATATACACTTAAACTTACATGGATTCTAACTGGAATATCGAAAAATCCTTTATGAGAGCCTTCCCTTACGACAATGCTTTTCACTTTATAAATACCAATGGGTGCTAAGCCAACCCTTATTTTAAAAGAACGATAATAAGAAGCAAGGTTGTCATCGCAACCAGAATGTATACAATACCATCAGATTCATCAAGAACAAACTTAAATTTCTTCACAAACATGCTTCCACGGATGTGCTTGAAAGCACGGACAACAGTCATAACTGCATCATAAACAGGAATCCTAGTCATGCACTTAGCAGCCAACAAGCGAGACTGAGCGCCTTGAGTAATACCAAGAACCTCAGTAACATAGCTCGAAACAGCCCTGTTGTGCATAACAAACCTATCGCCAAGATCCATCTAGAATAGATTAAAGAAAAAAAAGACAAACAGTTACATAAACACTTATATATTACTTTTAAAAATATATAAGTCAAACAACATTCTACTCAAATGACAGAAACAAAATAAAGAACTAATATAAGTCACAAAAACATCAAAATACTATATATTACAAATAGATCAGAAAGAGACTATAGAAATCAAGGATATTTAAGATGTGAGCAGTAAGATTTAGATCAGTAAGATGTCAACCGTAAACAAAATACTATAGATTAAGATCAGACAGAAAAAAAAGTACCTAAATAAAGAAAATATATTAGATAGAAACACGACAAACAGTCTAAAAATAGAAAATAATCCAAAAAAATCACTTACCTTGAGCAGCCTAAAGATAAAAGTCACACAAAATATAGAACACTAAAAAAACAAGAAACAAGTTAGTTTAACAAACAAAAAAAAGGAAAAACTTCACCACAAAAGAAGAAGAACAGAAAGGACTTCAATAGGGAACAAGACACACTGCACAAGAACCTGAGAAAAAGATCGCAAGCCAAACAGGAGGAAGAAGAGAAAAAGATTGAAACTTACATTCAAGAACCTGAGAAACAAGGGCAAAATGAAATAGGGCTGTGGCCAAACAGAAGGAAGAAGACAACACGAGACAAAGGAGAAAGAAGAAGAGAACAAGTGACAAAAAGGAAGGAAGAAGAGAAGGGAAGAAACCTCTGATGCGCCGTAAATGAAGGTGAACGAGAAATGTGAGTGGAAGGGAGAAGGTCAAACGAGGTGGCGAGTATAAGTAGTAACTACCATTGTTGCGTAGTAAATGAAGGGGCACCAGACGTGGAGAAACCGAAAAGCCAACAACCGTCCAATGAGAGACGAACAGAGTAAATGCACACAACCACCAAAAGTTAAAAAGCCCAAAATATGTTCAGATGGCCCAATACGTATAGATGGCCCAAAACACTAGCCTATACCTGCCAGGAAAGGTAAAATGTGCTTCCAAACATAGGCATGTGAAGTGCACAAATCAGAAATGAAAAAAGAGGTCTGCCCCACCCCCACCCCCACCCCCCTTCCAAAACCAAACAACCACCACAAACAGAGGCATATAACTACCATGAAAGCTAAACTGTGGTTAAAAACACATGCATATGAAGTGCAAAAATTCAGAAATGAAATAAAAGGTCTGCCCCCCACCCCCCTCACAAAACCACACAACCCACACAAACACACAGAAACTAGGAAAAACAATTGCATATACATAGAACTATAATTGCAACACCAAAAACCTACAATTGGACTTGCATCTGATTGTAATTATGCAAATTTAATATTTGTTGCATGGGTTACTAAGCAAACAAGTATACTATCAATGTGCCTTCTAAAGGCTAAAATCTACCTTAATTTCCTTCCCTCAAAATATGATTCCTGACTAAACATCAAAAGGCTAGGTATGCAGGAACATCCAAATCCTACACTATCAGTCAATAATCTGAATTCTATTACACACTGAAACCTTAATGCATTCTATATAAAAAAGAAGAATAACCTGAATGCAGATACTTCTTTGTTGTAACACAAGAAAACAAGAACCTGAAAAAAAATAGTTATGATGGAACACCAAGACTAAACAACTAAAAAAGTTAAAACAACAAAAAGTAATTCAAAACCCTCCTCCTTTACCAGGGCTTGGGACCTGCTATGATGGGACACTGTTAGGTACCCCACCATAGGCGGAGTTAAAAACGTTTTAACATTTTTTTACCTATCCAAAATAACAAATCATGAAACAAATGAAAGTAATATAAGAAATAGTAGCAGTAATATAAATTATTACAAACCACAGTCCAAACAAAAGATTTGCATTAAAAGATAAGAAACAACTTACATCTTGAGATAATAGGAAGATAACCTCATCAAACTCAATAAAACATGCAGTGCACACTACCGGGTCTGAGGAAAAATTCTATTACACACAACACTCTGATAGGAATCCTCTTCTGCAGCTCTGACAGATAAACTCAGAATGCGGTACAAACAAATTATTTTGCCATCAACCTTCCAGGAACGTCCAGCCATTATGTTAGCATCAGCTTCATCAATCACCAAAATATAGACAGTCCCATTGGTTGAATCCAAAACAAACTTACATGTGCACATGTATTGTACACCACGGTTCTGCTTGATAGCACGATAAACTAGTTTCACACTGCCAACTCCTTTAGCAGCAACTAAACGACTTTGGTCACCAGGAGCTAAGCCAAAATACTCAACAACAAACAACGAAACCACTTCATTGGCTAGTGTGAACGGAACTGCTGCATCAGGAGCAAGTGAATTCTTGGCAAGAACACCCTACCATAAAAAAACATAACTCCAAACATGAATATAAAAAACAAAATATAAAATAGACAACACTAAACACAATAAAAACTTACATGCATTCTGTTTGGAATATCCCTGAATGATTGGATAGAGCCTTCCAGTATACCAAAGCAATAGACTTTACATATATCAACAGATATGAAACCAACAAGACTCTCCAAGCACAAAGCTGAGAAGGAATATCACTCTGACGAGCCAAAACATACACAACCTTATCTTCCTCATCAAGACAGAACTTGAAACTCTGAAGAAACAAAGGACCACGAAGGTGTTTCAAAGCCCGAGCCACTGTCATAAATATGTCTTCAACAACACTAACCCTGTTGAATTTCACTGTTAGCAAACAATTCTGATCACCAACATGGAGACCTAGAACATCAAGCACATAACTAGAAACATTTCTCAGTGGCATGGTATATTTTTCCAACAAACGATCCATCTACAACAAAAAGAATAAAGAATACTGTCACAACTTTACTCTACTGCAACTCACTATACTAATACTTAAATAAAAGGAATACGAGTGGTCACAATTAATTGGAAACAGTCATAACATGCGATAAACAAAAAAAACAGAACCACAAAAGCAGGAATCCAAAAATAGATACATCAGATGAAGGGTCGGGAGTAAAAACTGCAGCTGAGAAAACAAATAAAACCAGCAAGACTGACCGATTCAATGACATGCAAAACTACAAAAAAAACCTACACACAGTACATAAATTCAACCACAAAGAAAAAACAACCCTCCTCCTTTACCAGGGCTTGGGACCTGCTACAATGGCACAAATAAATATACCACCATAGGCGGAGTTAAAAACTTTTTTTTTCATTTCCTATCTATGGAACCTGAAGCTTAGATCAAAGACATATCAAAATTTATCTATGCAAAGACAGATAACAGAATTGAAACTGCAAAACCACATTCACAATCAAACATCACAAAACAACAAGGGACACCTTACATTAAAACAAGCACAATCATTTAACAAAAATGACAATTCTTTTTCTATAGAAAGACAGAACACAGAAATTTAAAGGAAAATTAGCATAAACCACAATCAATTAACAAGACTAACAATTATTTTTCTATACAAAGACAGATCACAGAAATTTAAAGGCAAATTAGCAAAAAGCACAATCAATTAACAAAACTGACAATTCTTTTTCTATAGAAAGACATATCACAGATATTTAAAGGCAAATTAGTACAAAGTACAATCAATTAACAAAACTAACAATTCTTTTTCTATAGAAAGACAAATCACAGAAATACAGATCAAAACTAATATCATTTGGTATAGTTTAACCTCAACATAGCACATTAATATATAGTATCAATTAACCACCACCTGTTCAAATGAACCTAGTTGATTCATTACAAACTCCAGTGCACTCATAGCATGAACCAGAACAACTATATAACATGAAGCCTAACAACAAATTCTAAATAAATTACACAGATCATCCTCCCTGCTCCAACATGCCATAGGCCTGAAAACAGAAACAACAAAAAAATTAAAAAAATCAATGCATGAAAAAACATTAAAGAAAATGATATTGAAAAAATTATTACCTCCCTAACTTTAGACTATCCATCAATGGAAGAATTGAACTCATTGAAAATCATATCATTCACATACTTGATGCGGAGGTTCCTAATATCATCTTCACCATACTTTTCACCCATGTTAACATTCACTTCAAAGTACTCTAGGTTCTTCATAGCATATATACCACTATCATTCATTATGTTACATACAAAACAGAACAACATTTAGGCCATAACTAATATTAAAACAACCAGATAAAATTAATGGAGAAAAGATGTTGCTTAGCAGATTTTAAAACACTTTCTACTTCACCTACTTTTTAGACTGCTGAGGTACATCTGCAAAGAAAACAAGATATCTACGGAAACCAAAATCAATCTTCACCACTTCAGCCCATACAGTGCACAAGTTCTCTATCTACAAATTTGATCAACGAAATATATTACAGTACCTTTCAATATTACTCATAATTAAGATAAAACTATCCATTACATTATAACAAATAATAAAGCAAAGAAATATTATGCTCATACTTACAAATTCATCTTCACAGCCTTATGAAAAGCTGAGTCTCCTCCAAAGTGTAGTGTGCATGAATCCAAAATTATACACCATCTCATACTAATATAGACAACTACCACATACCAGCGATCACGGAACAGAATTGGAAAATATAGCTGACAAAACCAAAAGCAAATTAAAAACAATACATTCTTAAAGCAACTAACACATGTGTGATAATAAACAATAAAAACTTCACTTACGTAGTTGCTATGTGATAAGGACCTTGCACCGTTAGCGCCCTTGAAGCATCTAACAGCTGTGTCAAATAGCGCTTTTTCATTCTCATCATCATGACCATGATTCCCAATAATATAATCCTTTCAAACACAAAATAATCAGTTTTCTTTTCAAATACAACTTACTACAAATGCTTGTAATTTTCACCAACTTTTCAAAAAAGTAGTGAACCTGAGAAGAAATGCTTACACCAATACAAGTAGCTGAAAAAACAAAAATCATACTTACACCAACTTTTGAAAAGAAGAAATGCTTGTAGCAATCCTTGGGGTGTCTCTTGAGAAATAGTAATTTGTATAAAGCATTCACTACAAAGTAGTGAACCTGCCCTTGAGGTTTAAGAGAACTTGCAAGTGCACTTAATCTGACAACCACATGCCCATAATCAATTGCTGCAAAACTGAAATAGAAAAAAGTTTATACATATCAACAAATACTCATGCAAAACATTGTACACATGAATGAAACTCCCTCCCTCCATAAGGAGGTTATGAAACATTTCAAATTTACTCTGCATATTTAGTTTCTGCCATCCTCAATACAACACCATACACGGCCATCTCATGATTGGACACTTTTATCTTTGATTGAGGATTCATATAAGGACTCTTTATATTTTCTTGGGACTATAAGCCTTCTAGTACGATGGACAACTAACTTTCCACTAGAAGAGTTCCAACAACCTTGAACACCATCTTGACTTGAGAAAGACTTAGAATTGTCTGATAATCCATTACTGTGAACAGAAACAGAAGGCTCACCAACTAATGCAACAGATGGAGGGCATGGAAGAGGTGTTGCAACAGGTGCCTGCTAAATTTTAAAAAACAATAACCAAATAAAGTATAGGGACAAAATAAGGAGGTCTAAAGACTCCACACACACACACAACATTAGAGCCAATAAAGTGCATAGATGCTACAAATTCAAAATTATTCAACTAAACTGCTTCTTCACTTATGAACAACACAAACACAAACAGAACCATCATAACTGTCCACCCACAAACACAAATTGCTTCTTCCTAGTAGCACAAAGAAGGTGCTACTAGGAAATTATCCTAGATAACAAATGTTCAGAACCAATAAATTATATAGTCTCAGTTACACATTCATAATGTTCTCCAGAAGGACTAATTACAGCTAGAGAAACAGCAGCAGTTGAAGCTTCAGCAGTATCAGAATATTCAGTCCAAGGTATAGACACCATATGGAGAATGTCCTAATGCAAAAAATAATAATACAATATTAGAAACAAAAAAGAGATCACAACATATTTCACAACATATAATCCAATAAACAAGCTTACATTTTCAACATTGACATTTCTTTCTCCCTCTTCAGCTTTTTCAGAGGCACTAATTCCCTTACTGCTCACATTACTGCCTCCAAATGGTCGATGAGGCATCACCCGGTTTACAAAAATCCAACCATTTCTATCAGTTCCTTCCCAGAATGTGTGCTCAATAATTATTTCAGATTGAACCTATCCAAAATTGTAAGTTCATAAGCTTCTAGTATAAACACCAATGATAAAATTGACATAAGTAATTCCAAACATACATTTACATGCACACCTCCATGCCAAAAAACAACTACATAAGCACTACGAAGAAAAAAATATATTAAAAAAATGAAAATGGTTATACCTCACAATTGACTTCATGATGCATATCATTTGATACAGGACCTGGAGTCACAAATTTTTCTCTATCATTACAACAAGTTGTACCAGATGACATACCAACAGGACGCCTCAGTTTTGGATCCTCGACATGATTTCCTAAATCATCCTCATCATCCAACAATCTAAATGACGGTACACTTGGGCTATTAAAGAAGGGGGGTTTTGTGGTAGATGGTTTATTAACAAGTGCTTTTCCTGCATAAGGAAATGGGAATTGGTAAAGAATATTCAAACTTATAGGTTACAGAAATAAATATTACATAACTCATATACCATGATTGCATAAATTTAAATGTGCAATTTACTATTAGTAAATGTAGATTTTATAAAGTTACTAACCACAAGGAGCACAAGTAGGAGCAATATTTGTAGGCAATTCACTTCCATTCAACTTGGAGGGAATATCCTTTGCCTCTGATAACAATGCCTCTAGACTAGAAGCAATTTGGTTATTCTGCACTGCAACTAATGTGACATTCTCTTTGGACTGAAAACAAAAAATGAAAAATAGTTGTCAACTTATGCAGTTAGTACATATCAACATGGCTAGGTTGCAAAAAGAACGGCAATGTGTGTCCATGAATAGATGATTATCTTATGCTATCACTGAAATCACCAACCACCTAACACAGAAGAAAAATTAAAAACAGTCAAGTACCAACCATACAAACATTGCAAACATATACTCACTTTAACTTTAAGATTCTGACGTTTAGCTGCACCTTGACTAATTTTGACTTGGGAGTCTTGAACAACTACAGAGTTGTCATTTGCACCACCAGTTCCAATATGTTCTAGCACAATTGCCTAAAATCATATCAAAAATAAAAATCATATAAGCTCAAATCAGTAAACAAATAACATAACTCAATTTAATAAATAAAATGCACAAACATATACCTTAATATGATCATCTTTAATCACACTCATAGGAGATTTTCCAAGTCGTTTAGATAATCCATGTCGAGTCCTACAAGATAAACTATCAGGGCTGGAAGATTGTGAAGTAATATTCTTTCCCTTCATCTTCCTCTTTCTTGTTCCTGAATGTACAGAAGAAAAATATGAATTATAGTAACCTACACTCAGAGGTTGTTCCTGAATGTTTAGGAAATAGAATAATTACAGAATCTCAACACTATAACTTGCATGTAAACATACTGCAATAAACACAGTATGAGCTCACCATTAGAATCCGGAGCAATACTTGCATTTCCATCCATTCCACTTTCTTTGGAACTGCAGGGGATAGTTTCCTCATTTCTGGCATTAGGAATACCACTTCCAACAACACAACTAGAGGTTTTCACTTCCTGAACAATGAAAATCACAACTAACATGTCACTTCAATACTATATTTCATAATTGACTTCTACTATCTAGCACAATAAAAAACAAGGATCCAAAACAACTATTCAATACAAACATTACAGAAAAAAGACACATACTTGCACTCTTGATTTCCTTGCACTCTTTGAACTATTCAAAGGGGGTTCCTCAACAACTATAGGATTCCCCTCTGAACCTCCAATTTTACCTTTCAATTCATTAATCTGACTAAGTGAACATTTCCTAACCCGTGAAGACCTTCGTCGAGCAGAACAAGCAAAACTATCCGGAGTCAAAGACTCTGAGTCTACAACTTTCAATTTCCTCTTCCTATTCCTTGAAGATGAACTAGTTGCAGAAGAGATATTCTCAGGCAAAATTTCTGTTTCTTGGGAAGCATGAACATCTTGACTACTATATCCAGTGTATCCTCCATCAGATTCAACTTTCTCAGTCACAGATTCATCTCCAACACAAGTTTCATTTCCATCACCACCATCAGCAGCAGGAACATTTCCATCACCAGCATTCGAATCAGCACTTGCATCAAAATTAACATCATCAGCATCAACACTAGCATCAACATTCACATCAACACCATCAAAACTACCATCAGCAGGAACTGTAGCATCAAAACTAGCATCAGCAGGAACTGCATCATCATCATCAGGAGCAGGAGCAAGACCATAACGTTCATAGATGTTTCTGAACAGTGAGACCATAAGTCTGCCAGGGTTTCTAAAACCATATTCTTTGTGATGTTCTTTGAAAAGGACACACATATCATCTAAAACCTAGAAAACACATAGTACCATACAAGTCATATACAAATTCAATATAAAAGGCATATCATGGATATCAAAACAGCAATGAACCACCTACTTGTTCATTGAAAAAATCGCAATGAATATACAAATAATCTTTAAAAGAAGTACAAGCTTCATCTGGTAACAAAGATTCCGCATAACAAGTTTGATCAATTGATTTTAACTACACAAAATAATAAATAGTGGATCAGTAAGCTCAAGAGGAACAAAACCCAAAAACATAACACTCAGAAAACAACATCCTTATAGATCCGGCAAAAAGACTCAGCATAACAAGTCTTCTCTACTGATTTGATCTACAAATCATTAACAACATCCTTCAATTAAACTTACTGAAAAATCAACAAAACAAATAGCAAAACAAGAAACATATACTTACTGGTCGCTTGCCGTACTTTCGTCTGCAGATAGAATCAAAGGAAGCATACTTATAGATCATGGATCATTTCCAACATAAAATTCTAGGCAAAGCAGGAGGTAGATCTTGACCACATCCATATTTCAGAAAGTCCAAATAGTAAGCCTAGAAAACAATACATAAGTTAACAACAACAACACACAAACTAAAGAGCCTGACAAATAAACATACAAGGAATAGAGACAACACTCACTGCAAAGAAGTATCTGCATCCTCCGATAGTGTTCCTTTTCTTCTTCCTATATGATGAAATAGAACTGAACAGCCAGTCAAACACAAACTTTGACCAATCAAAATTCTTTACAGACTCAACATTGACCAATGCGCCCATATACTTAGGACATAGAATAGTGCTTGAGTTTGGACACAGAAAACATGACAAAGCAACAACCATAAAGAATCAGAATATGTTAGCATCACTCAAAGAGTTTCCAACCAACTTGCTGGCATACCACTTGATACTCATATTGCTACTCTCACCAATCTCCTTCAGAAATTTGGTCTTCCCAGTGTCATCTTGTTGATCACTGATATCCACACCACCAATCGGAAGCCCTAGAAACATATGAACAGATTGGGGAGAATAAGGAACCACTTTACCTCCAACAGTTATATCAAAACAGTTGACATCAACCTTGTCAGCAAGAAACTAAACCAAATTTCTAGGAACTGAGCACCCATCATACTCAAGCAGCACACCAAAACCATGAGCAGTGATGATATTCCTCTTCCTCTCGTCCAAATCACTAACTACCTTCCCAAAGAACTTGTTATTGCATCTACTACCCGCACTGCTACTCTCACCAACTGCCTCTCTCACATTCTGAAAACCACAAGAAACAATGGTAAATCTGAGTTAGCATTTGTAAATCTAAGTTAGCAAAAGAAAAACAAGATAGTTTTCTATGGAAGGACAAGAGACAAAATATATGACTACTAACACAACTAACAAGCAACAATGATAAATCTGAGTTAAAACAAGCTTAACAAGAAATAATTATTTTCTATGGATGGACAAGAGACAAAATCTAGGACTACTAACACAACTAACAAGAAACAATGGTAAATCTGAGTTAAAACAAGCATAACAAGAAACAATTCTTTTCTATGGATGGATAAGAGACAAAATCTAGGACTACTAACACAACTAACAAGAAACACTGCTAAATCTGAGTTACCAAAAGCTATACAAGAAACAATTACTGATATCAGTTCAGTTTTCAGTTATAGATATCAGTTCCTGAAAATTACAGTGACTCGACTGCTAGATTCAGTTATGGCTGCCACTAACAAGAGCATATCAGCTATGGCAGATGGACAAGTAAAGATCATAATGTCTTTTGCTGAAACAACAACAGGTAACCAAATAAGGCTACATTCTCAATTCTAACCAAATAATATCGAATAATCAAAGTAGTTTGATTCAAGAAACCATAAAGTACTATAACTAAATTACAACCTACCAAAGCACCAAAGGGAACATCATTCATCAGGCTCATACTAATACAAATAACTAGAAAAAAATCACCGCGGCCCTTGAACTACAAATCCTAGGATACTGCTTCCAATCACTGGGAAAAATGGAATCGAAAGCTGTAGCAGCATTGTGGCTAAAGCAGCAGCAAGGCTACTCGATAAAACCTGGACAAATCAAGCAACAATCATTGTTGTACTAGTGGTACAAGTGTAGACAACAAGCTACCAGCTCTTCCGTCTCACAAGCTACCAGCTCTTCCGTCTCATGCACAAGACAAACAAGCTGCTCAAGAGACCAGTTGGTTTATCACATCAACGATCCTTTTCAATGTATATATAATAGGGTAGTGATATGATAAGGCAACTCTAGGAAAGCTTAGAGGAACAACACATACACCAGCAAATAATGCACACAGTCCATGTATAAACTGACTACAACTACAACTATAATTTACCAACCAAACAACAGCTAGATTTCCATACTTGACAAATAGCATTTCATGAAGTAATAATTGAAGCCTTCAAAAGAGCATTACAGGAAACTAACCTTTCCAGTTCTTTTCCCAACACCAGATTTCTTTTCTAAATTCCAGGCAACCTGAAAAAATCAAAATGCATACATAGTGAAAAAAATGTTACATGAACTTTGCCTCATTTGGCTCTATCTCAGACATCAGATGACACAGCAACACTAAGCACAGTACAAAACAAACAACAAACAAAGGGAAACAAGAAACAAATGGATGCACAACTAACCTGTCTCAAATGCTTGTAAGTCTTCAAAATTGCAGCTTCACCTATCTCATCATCTGACGAATGTGCATCCAATGAAGCTAACTCATTTTCTTCATTGGACAAACCAAATGCATCATCACTAAGACCATTTGAAGATTCATTAGCAGAATTGAACTCTTCATCATCCATGGTGACCTTAAAAAAACATTACTTAGCTTCTTATAACACAAACAGAATCCTCCCACTTACCTACCCCACCATACAGAGAGTACAAAACATGCCAACAGTGGAATCAAGGAAACATACCTCAAATCCAAGGGACGTGAGCACCGCACTCCAAGGGACGCCAGGAACTCGCAGAAGGGACTATGAAACTATAGAGTTACAAACTACAAAATGATAGATCATCAACATGCAAATAGCTCAATCATTGTTTCTAAAAAATGCAAATGGGTAAGACCAGTTGCTCACAGCAACCAAATCAACATGAACTACTAGCCTGCCTAAAAACTGTCAAATGCTTCAACTTCTGGGGAAGTAGTACCTACCAAGAGAGGTTCCAATAGTAGCTCAAAACATGAACTACTGGCCTGCCTAAAAATAGCCAAATACATCAACTCACAAACTAAAAAACATGTACAAGATAACACATAGGATTTAACCTATTGTTCAAACACCAAAGCTGTAACAAGAAAACTCATAACACCCTCAAAACATGAACTACTAGCCTGGCTAAAAATAGCCAAATACATCAACTCACAAACTAAAAAACATGTACAAGATAACAGATAGGATTTAACCTATTGTTCAAACAGCAAAGTTGTAACAAGAAAACTCATAACACCCTGAAAACATGAACTACTGGCCTGCCTAAAAATAGCCAAATACATCAACTCACAAACTAAAAAACATGTACAAGATAACAGATAGGATTTAACCTATTGTTCAAACACCAAAGCTGTAACAAGAAAACTCATAACACCAACCTGCTAACAATGCCAAGGTAACTAATCAACTTGATAATTATCTACAAATCATCAAGTAATACCCATGTAATCTAACATAGATCCTAAACCAAAAAATCTACCAACAACAGTAAGTAGATCAACCAAAAAGACTAATCTTGCAAAAACTGAAACTCCAAATCAGTACCACATCCTGCTCCAAACCATTGAACCGATTGCATAGTCCAAAAACAAAATGTAATCCTGCACCACAAGGACACTATAGAGCAATGCAATTATCCTGCACCAGAAGGACACTACAAATGTAACCGTAACTCAGGTAAACACTAATATCTGCAATACATTACAGTACAGGTAAACCCTAATAACCCAAATCAAAACCAACTTACATCGCCCCATCGAGTCCACCCCACCCAAATGAAGGCAGGGGAGATCCACCCCACCGAAATCCACCACAGAGAAGAGATCCACCCCACCAAATAACCCAAATCGAGCCAAACTCAGCACAGACCCGAGAAGAAATCAACCCCACCAAGAAAACCAAATCGAGGTCAACTCATCACAGACCAGAGAAGAGATCCACCCCATCAAAAAACCCAAATCGACCCCAACTCGGCACAGACCAGAGAACAGATCCACCCCACCCAAAAAACCCAAATCGAGACCAACTCAGCACAGGCCAGAGAAGAGATCCGTCCCACCCAAAAAACCCAAATCGAGACCAACTCAGCACAGGCCAGAGAAGAGATCCACCCCACCCAAAAAAACCAAAACAAATCCGAGCTCAAACAAACAGATCCACCCCATATCGCCAAATCCAGAGCGGAAGACCGGGGAATGAAGAGTCACCCCATATCTCCACTTACATCGCCCTGTCGAATCCACCACGACGAGCTGATCTCTGCGTTGCGGCACAGAGAAGAGAGAGGAGCTGAGGAGACGGGAACGAGGGTTCCGGAGCGAGATGGGGAATGGAATGGCCAAATGAACGCTCCACCCGAAGACAAACCGGCGCGCGTCCCCAAAATACGAACAGTGCACGCCAGAGGTGGGACCGACATGTCAGTGGAAGCAAGAAAACGAACCGGTGCGGGACGGAGACAGACACACGATGGAGATCGGACGGAGCAAAAATTCGTGTGCTGCAGAGGACAGAATCACACGGGTGAGCTATAGCATTCCTCTTCGGCATATATACACATGGCGGAACCAACTATACTATAATCCTTCTTGTTCTTTTTCTCCCTTTTCTCTCGCTCTAAGACAAAGCATAGGTTTGTATTATTTGCATGTGGAACAGAATCCTAAGTGTCGCCCATCTGAAGTTCTGAACGGTTCTAGAGGATTTTGTTTTACGTTCAGTCATTGTACTGTGGGCGTGATATAAACCGTTCGGTGTCAAGTAGATGCCCAAAAATAAAACCAGTGTGTTACTTGAAAAGTGCATTATATATGCTGGAGTTCGGTACAAGCTGAGTTTCTGACACCAGTTCCTGTAAATACAATCACATATATAGGGTGCTTGCAATGAAGGACATCATCTTTGATTGATATAGCTTCTATTCTCAGACAAAATAAGAAAAAGTATAATAGAAACATGTATTCCTCATTTAACTTTCTAATATATTGAAATCTAATTCTAATTTCTCTGTAATCAAAGGGTGAACTCTCAGTTCCCTTATTTGTAATAATATAGCAAGTACTAAACCAAGTTTTTCTATTTAATAAACGTTATCCTTTTGTTCCCCTTATTCCTTATATTTCAGGATAAATTCCAATGCCAGAAAGTGATATATTATAGGACCGAGAGAGTATCAAAATTATGGTAGATTCTGGAAATCGCACATCATGCATGTCTTGGTCTTTTACTTCTACTGAAAACTTCAGATTAT
Source organism: Microstegium vimineum (assembly GCA_022036555.1). Lineage (NCBI taxonomy): Eukaryota > Viridiplantae > Streptophyta > Magnoliopsida > Poales > Poaceae > Microstegium > Microstegium vimineum. The sequence goes on along the minus strand of CM039125.1, from coordinate 18,281,328 downwards.
CCAAAGTTGTGGCCAAAAGTAATATTTTGTCTGTGACCAAATATTATCCAAAAACAACCATCTTTACTTTACTTTGTGATTGGGATCAACCCAAGGAATATACTAGGGCACATGCATGATGAGGCCAAGTAGCTAACCTGTGACTGATAATAAATTTGGCAAGGGCGAAACCGTGTGATATATACATTAATATATATTGCCAGCCTATTGTATTTAATTATATGTAGTAACCTTGTGTGATCTGACAACAGTATTACATATACATACATATATAGGGCGCGTTTGGATCCCTAGCTTGTTTCTGTGTTGCCTGACGAGCGCGCGGATAAAGAGGACCGGTGGACGTTTGGTTTCCTTGCTCAATCTTCTCGGTGCCTGCGCGGGCCAATTTTGCCCAGCTTCCGTGGGAGAGCCGGATCCGCTCTCCTAAGCCGGCAAGGTTCTTGGTTTCTGTGTCGGCACAGCTACGCAGGGTGAGGCGAGGTAACACTGGAACCAAACGTCCCCATAATGTCTTATTAGCCTTTGGTGTTGTCCACTACTACAGAAACGACAATCACTGTCGGTCCATCACTGCCGGTTGTGTTTGGGCCAGCAGTGATACCTCATCACTGCCGGTTCAGGCTCTGACAGGCCCCCCATTTATTGGGGGCAGGGGCAGAACCGGTAGTGAAACAATACATCACTGTCGGTTCGTGGCTTAAATCGGTACTGATATCTCTCTGCCGTACCACTGCCGGTTCAAGCCATGAACCGACAGTGATGTATTGTTTCACTGCCGGTTCGTGGCTTCAACCGGCGGTGATACAACAGGGTTTGTATTTAAGTGGGCACCGACGCGCTCCGAAATATTCAGACGTGCGCCAGTGCCCACTCAGCCGCCGCCGCCGCCCACGCCGCAGCCCACGACGCCGCCGCCGCAGCACACAGCACGCCAAGCAATGCCGCCGCCGCCGCAGCACGCAGCAGGCAGGAGGACGCCAAGCAGCGCAGACCTCCGTCCACCTCCCTCCACGGTACCATGGTGTTTGACGAAATGCCTATTTGATATGTTATTTGATATGTCTTAGTATATGTGATATGAATGTTAATATTGATAATAGATAGATATGTAGAGAAAGATAGATAGAGGGATTGATAGATATGTAGGAAAAGATAGATAGAGAGATAGAGAGATGGATAGATAATCTTAGTATATGTTATTTTATATGTGATATGAAATTTAATATAGATAATAGATAGATATGTAGAGAAAGATAGATAGAGAGATAGATAGATATGTAGAGAAAGATAGATAGAGAGATAGATAGATAGAGAGATGGATAGAGAGGGATAGAATTTCTTAGTATATGATATTTGATATGTGATTTATAATATATATATATATATATATAGATGGCTGGACGTCGTAATCTCCCACCACCGGAAGAAATTGGTTGGAATGGTTATTGTACTTGGATGGGTTTCGATCCGGTATTGTCGGTAGTACCGCAGAATTATCCAAACATAGTAAGTTAATCAATATATGTTTCATATGTATGACTAGATCATCCAAGTTAATTAACATGTCTGATTATGTACTGTAGATGATTGATCCAATATATTGACTTAAAGGAACACTTGCCTATTTTGGGGTTGACAATGTGGATGTTCAGATTAATCGTGTAAACAATGGTCCACAACTCTAATGTCATATTTCATTTTCAATTGTCGTTAGGATGGGTCATTGGCATGGTCATGGTCGTGGTCTTGGTAGTGGTCGTGGCCGCGGTGGTGTGTTGGCGGGAGCAATGTGTTAGAAATCTCAGTGGTGGGAATACAGACACCCCAGCGTGGTCTTGCTATTCAGTATGTTGTCTTTGCTTGTGCTGTTACGCTTTCAAGAAATGGGATCACACTTCATACTCTGCCATCAGTGAAGATTGAAGCTATTAATTAAAACATGTATCATGATCTTTGGGGTTTCCGTGCACGAATGGCTCAGAACTCGCCAATGGTAAGTTTATGACTCATAACTTGTACCTACATTTGTTGTTATATGTTGTCAATATTGCTCTCATAATTAACTCTATACTTATAGGTAGAGCAGTATGACATGACCTATGCAGGGTGTAGTTTTGAAGACATTCTAAACGAAAGTAATGGATGCATTGGGTTATGACTGGCAATATGCTGATGAAGAGCCAACACTAACTACTGCAGGCTTTCAAGCAAAGTTGGTTGCGACTAAGAAGGGAGACCCACCAACTACTCGACCATCGTTAAACGTAGTTAGTACACCATGTGCTCGTAAGTGTGAAACAACAGAGAGTGTACTATTTAATACGTTGTTGTTCATCGATGAGATTATTGGTTACAAGATAGGTGACTTACACTTCTCTGAATTGGTAGTACTAAATCATTGAACTATTGTATTGTACAATAAGATTGACACTTCTGTGAATTTCTGTAATATAAATGTTGATGGTTTCTGTAATGTAAATGTTGATGGTTTCTGTAATATAATGTTGATGGTAAAAATTGTAATATAATACAAATTGTAAAAATTAAATCACTGCCGGATCAATTAGAACCGACAGTGATATAAAGCATACACTGCCGGTTGGGCACACAAACCGGTAGTGATGGCTCAAGCATCACTGCCGGTTTAGCATAACTGGCAGTGATGTGATGAACTCATCACTGCCGAAAGGGTTGTGCCGGTTCAAAAACCGCCACTGAAGGGGGTTTTGAACTGGCACTGTTTTGATGTTCTGTAGTAGTGGTCACCCGGCCGGAGAACTTGAGCCCGGACGGGCTAGTGCACTACACATGCATTTGGAATTATATATCCTTTCATGTACTGTAATGAACTGCAGACATACGATTACAACAACCTTGGTTTGAGTTAGATATACTAGCTACTAGCTAGCTGCCTAGCTTAGTTCATCTTCCTGCAATTGAGCCTGACCTCCGTAGGCGTCCCTCTCGACGACATGAGGTTGCCCATCTTGATCATCGCCGAGACGAAGTCTACGGAGAACTGCCCCGCGTTGTTGCTGTACTGCCTGATCAGCGCGTCCTGCGAGCCCCCGTTGAAGAGCTCCTCCTGTCCGATGCAGCAGGCCCTTCTGCGCCACCAGGTTCTGGTAGTAGGCGTTGTCGAAGCAAGGCATCTCAGTTTTATCTTTCTTCTTCTTCTTGAAGGGAGTAGTTGATTTGGCATTGAAAAGCTTAACCTTTACTTTGTTCTTGTCATAGTTTCTCTGGATAAATTGGGCAGTAGCTATATCCTCGTTCCCCTTCTCAGTGTTATCTTTAGCCCGAGCCTTCTCTTCAACATCAAGAGATGCTATCAGGTTTTCAACTGATATTTTCTGTCTCTTGTATTTAAGTCTTGTGGATAAGTTCCTCCATGAAGAAGGTAACTTTGCAATAATGCAACCAACCACAAATTCATCGGGTATAACACACTTAAGGAGCTCAAGTTCCTTTGCCATGCGCTGCACCTCATGAGCTTGCTCGACTATAGATTTGTTTCCAACCATCTTATAGTCATGGAAGCTCTCCATGAGATATAACTCTTTGCCTACATCCGAAGCTCCATAGGTGGAGCTCAGATAGTTCCATAGAGACTGTGCATCTTCATAGTGCATGAGGGCATCATAGATATGATCCGACACCACAATACGCACAGCTCCCATAAAGATCTTATTAGCTTCCTGGTATTTTCTCTGATCTTCATCAGAGATATTACCCTCGGGCAAGCCATTTTTGACCCAGAAAACTTTCATGACAGTAAGCCAATCTGTGACCCTGACGGACTACCTCTTAAAGTTTGCACCATTAAACATTTTTTGCTTCAACGCGTCAACAAAACTAGCCATAGATAATTCTAGAAATCTACAATAAGGTTTTTGGATTGTTGAAATATATGACAATTTCCAGATTAATACCAGAATATAAATCATGACAGATTGAGGAACTAGAATAAGCATGTAATGCATACTAACATGATTAAACCACATATCACATAGTATGTTCAAGTTAACTAACATAAACATGACTTGTATACTAGATAGATTGGACAATATGAACGATAAGATTAGATCACGAGGTTTATACCTACTAATTATAGAAGTAGTAGATTGCAGTGAAGACGACGAAGATGCAGGTGTCGATGGAGCAACATTCAGGTTGTTAAAGATGATGTCGATGTCGTCGATCAGCGGCGACGGTAGACTTCGGTTCAGCTGACGATGAATACGTCGGGACGTAGCACCACCTGACTTGGACGGAAGACGACCCGTCGTGAAGATTGGGAGCAGTCGCGCGAAGAGCGCTTCCAAAAAACCTTATTCGCTTTCTCCCGCTGCAGGATCACGAAGACGAGAGTTCTGGAGACCTGCTTGCCCGGTCGCCGGTGCACGCCGACGATCAGACTGGAGTAGCTATGGTGGCGCAACAGCGAGAAGAGATAGAAACTCTAGCTCTTAATTTTATGATTTATTGGCGTGACCGATAGTCTAGTTATATAGTCCGGTTCAACCAATACCTCCACTTCCACAAGCAAGGTGGTACTAAACAGTTCCCACATCCCCTCTTGCTTTCATGCATGGACCTTTGAGATTTATTAGGAATTTCTGAATTTGTTATTGGGCCAAGCCCATATAAATTCCAACGCTACATATATAATGTCTTATTAGACTTTGGTGCTGTGACCCGGCCGGAGAACTTGAGCGCGGACGGGCTAGTGCACTACACATGCATTTGGAATTATATATCCTTTCATGTACTGTAATGAACTGCAGACGGACGATTACAACAACCTTGGTTTGAGTTAGATATACTAGCTACTAGCTAGCTGCCTAGCTTAGTTCATCTTCCTGCAGTTGAGCCTGACCTCCGACGGCATGAGGTTGCCCATCTTGATCATCGCCGAGACGAAGTCTACGGAGAACTACCCCGCGTTGTTGCTGTACTGCCTGACCAGTGCGTCCTGCGAGCCCCCGTTGAAGAGCTCCTGGTCCAAGTGCAGCAGGCCCTTCTGCGCCACCAGGTTCTGGTAGTAGGCGTTGTCGAAGCCGTCGGGGGTCTGCAGGTGGCGTCGCCGCCGGAGCGCGGGCACGTCTGCTGCCGCAGCGCGGCGAAGCCGGCGTCGATATTCGGCTCGGTGTAGATGCGGGTGCGGAAGAACTGGCACTGCGACCTGCCCATGGTGTGTGCCCCCGACAGCGCCGTCAATTCGCGCGCCGTCAGGCCCTGGTTGCCGAACATCTTGATGAGCGTCGAGAGGCTGGACCCGGGCCCCGGCAGGTTGGAGTTGGCCAGGCTCTGGCTCGCCGTGCGCGAGTCCTTGCGGCACGCTCCAAGTCGGCCCTCCCAGCTGGAGCATTGTTAGTTGTTTGTGTAGCACGTGAGGTCGTCGACGTTAGTTGTGAATTGTGATACGGGACGAAGCAGAAGCAGAGTACTATAGCTACTAACCAGGTTGACCCCATCACGGGCGGCGAGCGCGAGGATGTCAGCGCAGGAGACGGTGGCCTTGCAGGAGGCCTCCAGCTGCGTCTTGATGGCGTCGATGACCTCGAACCCGCGCACGGAGTTGGCGTTGGGGAAGGCGCCCTTCTCGACGGTGAAGTTGGACGTGTCGTCCAGGAGGATGGAGCCGTCGCAGCCCTGCCGCATTCGTACGTTCCACAAAACAGAAACGTCAGCACGCACGGACGACGGTTTCAGTTCAGTCCAGTGCAAACGTACAGCAGCTTAATCATGCAATGCAACGGCAAATGGGTTGCCGTTGCATTGCATGCATGCGTGCTCTGCTTCTTACATTGACAAAGCAGTCGTGGAAGAACATGCGAAGTATGGAGGCGCCCAAGCGCTTCTCCGCCGCCACGGCCGACGCCATCTGCTGCCGCACGATGGTTTCCAGGTTCGGGCACGTCTTGAAGTAGAAGTTGAGCGAGAGCTTCTGTGCGTCCGCGGCGCCGGTGAGTAGGGCAACGAGAACGAGGAAGGTCATGGACCGGACCTGCATGTGAATGTGGCCATGATGGCTAGCACTCTAGCTTGTGCGTCTACCTACCTGGCTACGAGTAAACCTCTAGAGTCTACAGCATAGACGATGAGCGCAGAAAGCAGTAATTTGCTCTGCTAATTAAAGAGAGTTGGATGGTGGATCGATGAGACGAGATGCTCTGGGTGGCCTCAATTTATAGTGCTCTTCTACCTTCAAGTCTTAGGCATATGCATGCATGCAAATGCAGGCTAATCGATAGTACTGTATGCGCGTGCATGCATGGCCGTCGTTGACGCCTGCAATTGCATGCATCAAGTACAAAATTCTGGGCCAAACTCTGCAGCTTGATCCGATCATATTAGCCCCATTTCGTTGACCGGTAGTCTGGTGCGGCCTGCACAGGGCCGGCCAGACTGGCGGTGGCAGCCACGTCGCTCTGACTGTGGTCTGCTACAGATTGGATTTCTGTTGCAAGAAACACCAACCTAGAGACGCTGAGAGAGTGACGGCTCAGCCTCAGAGTGGATTGTGGGGGCTCAGAGATTTATGATTATAAGGTATATGTGGATAGATATGAAAATAGATATAAATATAAATATAAATATAAATATAAATATAAATATAAATATAAATATAAATATAAATATAAATATAAATATAAATATAAATATAAATATAAATATAGATAAAAAACCGAGCAAACTCGATCAAGGGATAGAGTTTTCAGTTAAGACTGGAAGGGGCAAAGCAGCAGCCTTAGAAATTTAGGATTATAAGATATGTGGAATAGAGATATGATAAAGATTATATATATAGATAGATGTAAATATAAATATAAATATATACAACATATCATATATATAGATATAGATAGAAACCGATAGATATAGATATAGATTGAAACCGAGCAAATTAAACATGATGAAGTGATACAGTTTTCAGTTGAGACTTGAGTGTGGCTAACCATCTAGGGTGCTGTAAATCATGTGACTGCAAATTAAAGATTTTATTAATGTTTCCCAAGACAAAATCATGATTGGTTCCTAAAAGAGAGAGAGAGAGAGAGAGAGAAAATCAAGACCTGTGCTGAACCTTTTTTTATTCCACACATTCGTTCTTATACAGTTACAGTATATTTCCAAAAAAATAACTAAATCTATTAATCTGCGCGCAACGGCGTGGTCTCTAAAAAAAATCTATTAATCTGCACACAATTTTACAACACAGCAATCGGTGTAATATAAAAAAATATGACACAAATTTAGGTAATACTAGAGAAGGGAGCCACCGCCGCGCTGGCCTAGGAGCATTGGTCAATTTGGAGTAAAATGAAGAACGCAGTTTTTTTGCAACCCTAAGATTTGCCTTATGTCGTTGCTGGCTTCTGTAAATAATGTTATGAAATCAAAACATTACATAGAAAGAGTTTGCAGGGACGGCTGTAGGCCATTTGTAGGAGCAATTTGCCTAGCCACCCCTCCACAAGCATTTTGAAATCAACGACAAGCATTTTCAAGGTGTCACTACAAATTCAATTTGTTGGAGTGGCTGAAAATAAATCACTTCTACAAACCCATTCTCTAGAATTCTTAAATTTAGGCAAAAAATAGCAATTTTTTTAACCCCCCTAGAAGGCCCCACTAGGCAGGACCGCCACTTACCTGCTTTGTTTTCTCTATCAATTACGATGTTTTATAACTTTTTGAAAACTACAACTTTCGTTTTTGCTATTTCTTCATTCGAGGTCGATTAAAAATTCAAAATTTAAATGTGAGAAATTCTAATATAGTTTTTCTTAACAAGATTATTTCAAATAAAAAATTTATCAACTACAAAGTTGTATAACTTTTCGGGGTCTATAATTTTTTTTCTCCATCTAAGGATGTTTAAAAACTCAAAACTTTAAATTTAAAAAGTTCAAAAGTAGTTATCCTTAGCTAGATATTTTTAAATGAAAAAGTTCTCAACTACAAAGTTGTATATCTTTTCGAGATCTACAACTCTTATTTTGGTTGTTTCTCGTTTAAAATTTATATTTCAAATTTAAGAAGTTCAAACGTAGTTTTCCTCGACAAAATAATTTCAAATGAAAATGTTATCAACTATAAAGTTGCATAACTTTTTGAGATCTTCAATTTTCATTTTGGTCGTACAATGATGTTTGAAAACAAATTCAAATTTCTAAACACAATTTTAAATATCCGGCGTCCATTTGTAGGATGCCAAATATTAAAACCTGCGTAGGAGCGGCTCTCACAAATCCGATTTATAGGGATGGCTCTCATAAATCTGATTTGTAGGGGTGGCTCGTTTGGGGGCTATTTGTGTGAGTGGTTTTAGATTGAGCGTCCCCTAAGAAAGCTAAAGTTGGTATAAATCTATTTTATAGTGTAAAATGATTTAAAATATATATTTCAATTCTGAGGTATGTCCATTAGCTAAGCTCCACAATTGCGCATTACATGTTATAAGTCACATAATTCCAACCCTCACGTGAGCCTTTTTTACTATCCCATTGAATGCTTGTTGCGTAACTAATTGCTAATTGCAAATAGGAGAATTTTTATTTTGTTGCTTTGCTGAAACGATTTCTAGAGATGGGTCATTCTCTTCTAGAAATTAAAGAACAATATAATTAAAGCTTCCGATATCGAAAGTTATTTGAAAAGAAATTAATAAATTTCAATTCTGAGATTCAATAAATTTAAATAAATATTTGGGGCTCTAAAAATCTCAAGTCCAAAAATTAAGAACTAGAAAGTCATAGATCCAGTAGATAGCTACAACTTTGATACAAGTCACGTGAAAATCCGAAGTCATTTCAAAGAAAAATAAAAAATACAATATAATAAAATTTTGAAGTCAAGACATTACAACGAATATTTAGGCCTCTATGAGACTTTATATAAAAAAATTGTCAACTAGATCAAGCTCTACAAGATGTTTTTGCACAAAAGATGCACCATAACAACTTGTAAAGTTTATTTTCTCCCGACTTCATCAAAGTCATCAATTTCCTTGTGTGACAACTATTGATAGGGCTGGACATGTGTAAGAATAATATAATCCCACATCTAGAAATTGATTTCCAAGGCTAGAACTTCCTGCTATTAGAAATAGACTCATTTTGATAGGCAGTTTTATTGAGAAATCCATTCTAGACATCAATTTTTATAGACGAATATCATGGTCTTTGGGGGCCTACCAAGTTGATTTTTAGAGATTTTTTGTGTGAATGGAAGGGGGATTATATTAAGACTCGACACTACAGTACATTTCTAAATCTCTAAATTACATATGAAAAATTGAAATAAAAAATACATATTATTCTATCCAAATTCTTCCATCATCTTCTTCCCCGGTGGCTTTTTTTGATGATTTTGAGAGATGGCAGAATTAGCTAAGAAATTTGTCTTTGAAATAAATATAGTGTCTTCTACTATCCTTTGGGCAGCAGTGTAAAATAGTGATTTAATTTCTAGAAGCTAGATCCCGTGTGAAGTAGTCATCTTTATTTTATTACGTGTCCGGCCCTTTTTGCATGCATCATATCACACTAGTAGAAAAATCATTTTTGCTGCCACGTCGTTTTTTTTCACAGGTGGTTCACAATTTCATGACACCAGTACAAAAAATAGGGTGGGCCCAGCAAGAGAACCGTCTGTGTAAAACCATTTACACAGGCGGCTCTCTTATCCTGTATTTACACAGGCGGTTTACTGTGTAAATACCATTTACACAGGCGGCTAACATTATCAACCGCCTATGTAAATACACAGGTATTTACACAGGCGGTCCTCCTTACCAACTGCTTGTGTTAATGCTGCAATAAATTCCCTTCTTCCACCTCCAGACAAGAACAGTTACTCCCGTGCTGTGTGCACAGTGGCCGACACAGAGGTGGCGATTCCAAGGGGGTGATGTTTTGAACTTCATTTCTTTGGTGAGAAACTTCCAAAAGGTTAGTTAGTGTCGTTGCCGCCATTTTTTTAGTGATTCTTTGGTTCAATTCTTGTATTGGAGGTGCTCTAAATATAGGGTTAGGGTTCATAGCTAAGGCAAGAGAGAGAGAGTTTTAGCTATTTTTTTGTAAATTCATAGTAAATTGTATCTTGCTCGGATTATAGAAAATAAATACTTTTTAGAATTCTTATGAGTAGATCTATGTAATAGAATACTTAGGGTTTATGAATTAATTTAGTAGTTAATATTTTGTTAATTAGGGTTAGTTATTATTGTCTATACTTAGGGTTTGTTAAATAGGGTTAGTTATTATTTCATGTAGCTTAGGTTTTTCAATAATTTTTGTTAGTAATTGATAGTTATTATTTAGGGTTAGATATTTCATGTACTTAGAGTTAGTTAATTAATTTAGTTAGTAATTAATGGCTTATTAATTAGGGTTAGTTAGTATTTCATGTACTTAGGGTTTGTTAATTAGGGTTTGTTATTTTTGCTTATACTTAGGGTTTGTTAATCAAGATGCCATCTCCGTTTAATTAATTCTTATTATTATAAAAATGAATTTAAATAATTATTTAAATTTTTTATTTTGTAAATTCTGTAAGAGGTAGGTTTTCATATCTATTTAATTGATGGAGGATAGAATCTTAGTTATGAAGGATTATTTTCGTTTTGTTTTTAGAGTGACATACAATATTTTTCTATCTAATTACAGATAAATATGAAGAGGTCATTATGGATGTACAACTTATCAAGATTAGACCCATCTTATGTAGTGGAGGTCCAAAAATTTATTGATGCCGTGAAGATACATGCTCAGAGAACAAAGGCGAAGTACATATGTTGTCCATGCGCAGACTGTAAAAATATTGTGGTATTTGACAATGTGGAAGCAATCACTTCTCATCTGGTTTGCAGAGGATTTGTGGAGGACTACTTGATTTGGACAAAACATGGTGAGGGTAGTTCTACACCTTATATGCGGACAACTGACAACACTGCAAGTAACATCAATGTGGAGGGTCCAATGCCATATCTCAATGAATGTGATGCTATGCCAGATATCAATGAAACCCATCATGTTATGCTAGATGTCAATCAAACTCATAATTCTACGTACGATGTTAATGAAACTCAGCATGTTAACACTGATGCCATTGAAGATGCAGATTTCTTAGAGGCAATAATGAACCGTTGTGCGGATCCATCAATATTCTTCATGAACCGAATGGAAGCCTTGAAGAAGGCAGCAGAAGAGCCTTTGTACGACGAGTCGAAAGGTTGTACCAAAGAGTGGTCGACACTACAGGCTGTTCTTCAGTTTTTGACGATTAAGGCTAGATATGGTTGGTCCGATGCTAGTTTCAATGATTTATTGCGTGTACTTAGAGACCTTCTTCCTAAGGAGAACAGAATACCTGCTAACACGTACTATGCAAAGAAGCTAGTCAGTCCACTTACGATGGGTGTTGAGAAGATCCACGCATGTAGAAATCATTATATCCTATATCGAGGTGATCAGTATAAAGACTTAGACAGTTGTCCAAACTGCGGTGCTAGTAGGTACAAGACGAATAAAGATTATCAAGAGGAAGAGAATGCAGCCTCTGTTTCCTCAGGGAGGAAGCGAAAGAAGACGCAAACAAAGACTCAACAAGACAAACGTTCAAAGCCCACTAGCAATATCGAAGTGGACTATTATGCGTTGAGAAGAATTCCTGCATTGGTGATATGGTATCTCCCTGTGGTTGATCGTTTGAGGTGTTTGTTTGCAAACCCTGATGATGCGGAACTTATGACCTGACATGCTTCTGATGAAAGGAAAGATGATGGAAAGTTACGACATCCAGCCGATGCAAAGCAATGGCAAGAATTCGATAAGAAATATCCAGACTTTGCTGAGGACCCACGAAATGTAAGGTTTGCTCTGAGTACTGATGGAATGAATCCATTTACCGAGAGGAGCAACACGCACAGCACATGTCCAGTGATCATGACAATATACAATCTTCCTTCATGGTTGTGTCAAAAAAGAAAATATCTTTTGCTAACCATTCTTATTTCTGGACCTACACAACCTGGAGTTGATATGGATGTATTTCTAGAGCCCTTAATGCAAGAGATGCAAATACTATGGGAAGTGGGTGTCAAAATGATCGATGCGTTCCGCAAAGAGACATTCACACTGAGAGCAATTATTATTGTCACAATTAATGATTATCCTGCTCTCTTCTCATTATCAGGTCAGTTCAAGGGAAAGGTTGGTTGTGTAGAGTGCATAGATGGAACATGGCACGTGTCTCTTCCTTCATCTAACAAGATAGTGTACATGAGGCATAGGAGGTGGCTACCGGCAGGCCATAAGTACCGCTTACAAAAGATGAATAAGTACTTTGACAATATGGATGAATCAAAATCTACTGCTCCATCAGGTTATAGTAAAGGGCACAGAGTGTACAAGATAGTTGAGAATGTCAAGTTTGTGTTTGGAAAAAAGACCAAAGATGGGAAACCAAGAAAGGTTGTGAAGGCAAATGAGGGGGACACATTTAAGAAGAAGTCTATTTTCTTTAAGTACTTATCGTACTGGAAAGACTTAGACGTACGACATGCGATCGATGGTATGCATGTTCAGAAGAATGTGTTTGACAGCGTAGTTGGAACTTTGCTAGACATAAAGAGCAAGACAAAGGAATGTCTCAATTCACGTTTGGACATGCAACATTTAAAGATCAGAAAAGAACTTCACCCTGTACTCCTAGAGAATGGGAAGTATCATCTACCGGCAGCAAGCTATAACCTGAACAGAGATGAGAAACATGCAATGTGTGTGTGGTTGAAGAATTTAAAAGTTCCATCTGGTTTCTGCTCCAACATAAGGAGTCTTGTTTCGATGAAAGACCTTACACTCATCAACTATAACTCACATGATTGTCATGTAATGCTGACCACTTTTCTTCCTATTGCCATCAGGGCTATAAATCCAGTGTTTTTAAAGATGGGAATCACACGGTTGTGCTACTTCTTCAATAAGATATCTGAGAAGGTAATTATCCGTGATGAGTTAGAGTCCCTACAGAAATTTGCTGCAGAGACATTGAGCCAGTTGGAGATGTGCTTTCCCCCATCGTTCTTTGATATCATGGTACACCTTATTGTTTATTTGGTGCCTCAAATTGAGGCATTGGGTCCTATGTATTTCCATGAAATGTGGACGTATGAGCGTTTCATGTCAATATTGAATGGCTATATGGCAAATCGTGCTCATCCGGAGGGTTCCATGATAGAGGCATACACTACAGAAGAGTCCATTGAGTCTGGAGGACCATTATGTAATAATCTCCTAAAAGACCAGGTATCAATTGGTTTGCCTCCGTTGCGACATGAGGGAAGGCTTGGTGGACGAGGGAGGATGGGACGAAAATCATTCATCTCGCCAGATTACAACATAGTCCTAGAGGTACATTACAGCATACTACAACAACTCATAATAATGGACCCATTCACCAAGCAGCACATGAAAGAGCTTCGTGAGGAGAATCCAGGATGCACAAATGATTGGGTACACAAGAAACACAAGCGTCGGTTCACCGCATGGCTAAAGAATTTGGATATGACAGATGAATCAGAAACCATCAAGATTTTAGCATCTGGACCATCAAGCCAGGTCATATCATGGCAGAGCTATGACATTAGTGGCTTCACATTTTCCACCAGTTTTAGGGACACCAAGCGCATGGCTCAGAATAGTGGCGTTCGATGTGAGGTTGTAGATGATACAACTGGTGAAGAAACTACATACTTTGGATTCATTGATGATATATGGGAGGTTGAATATGGTCCACGCCTGCAGATTCCAGTGTTCCGATGTCGATGGGTTCAAGATAAACATGTCACTGTGGATAACTATGGCCAAAGAGTTCTTGATCTAAGTAAAGTAGGTTACAAAGATGATCCATGGATCCTTGCTAACCGTGCCGCACAGGTGTTCTATGTGGAACAAATTCTATCTACGAATGAAAAGAAAAGTACCCAAAAGCCAAAGCACGTAGCAATCCCTGGAAAGCAACAAATTGTAGGAGTTGATGGTGTAATGGATTTAGAGGATGTTAATCAGTTCAGCGAGATGTCTCTTTTTACAAACTTTGAAGAAAAGATCAAAAATATGGAGAAAAGTATCCCGCAAACCTCTTTGCCCTGGGTGCGCCATGATGGACAAGAAAGGACCGTAGCACGCTAGATTGTTTATCATGTAACTAATTAATGTATCACTTATCATTTGTACCTAATGCTACTCTTTCTTATTAAGCAGATGTTTACATTTCCCTTTGTCGTATACCTTTGGATTCTATATTATTTACTAACCCTAGGTACACGAATTATTAACTAACCCTAATTAACAAACCTTTAATTAAAAACTTAATTAATTCACGAACCCTAGGTACATGAAATAATAACTAACCCTATTAAACAAGCCTTTAATTAACTAACTAAATTAACTAATTACTAAATAAACTAACTAAATTAACTAACTAAATTAACTAATTACTAAATAAACTAACTAAATTAACAAACTAAATTAACTAACTAAATTAACTAATTACTAAATAAACTAACTAAATTAACAAATTAAATTAACTAACTAAATTAACTAACTAAATTAACTAATTACTAAATAAACTAACTAAATTAACTAACTAAATTAACTAATTACTAAATAAACTAACTAAATTAACTAATTACTAAATAAACTAACTAAATTAACTAATTACTAAATAAACTAACTAAATTAACAAACTAAATTAACTAAATTAAATAACTGAAAATGAAAAAAACATTAGTACAAGCGGCTGTCAATGAGGACCGTCTGTACTAATGTATTAGTACAGGCGGGCGTCATTGACCGCCGCCTGTACTAATACATTAGTATAGGCGGCCCTCATTAACCATCGGTATTTTTACAGGCGGTGGTCAATATGACCGGCCTGTACTAATGTGCTCCATAATAAATTCCCGCGCGCAGCTACCGAAGGTTTCTAAGTCATCGGAGGTGCGAGTTCTGAATTTGGATGTCGTCAGGCTGCCGAAATCCGCCGCCGCTGCTCCACCACCGACGCTGCTCCACCGTCCGCCGCCTACGCGTCGCCGCCACTTCCGCCGCTGCTGCTCCACCGCCGCCGCTGCTCCACCACCGCCGCTGCTCCATCGTCCGCCTACGCGCCGCCGCCACTGCCGCCGCCACTGTTCCACCAGCAGCTGCCGGAGCGCCGCGAGGTAGCTCCGCTCCGAGCTTCGAACTCCGCCCCCGCCACCGCCGAGCCCGGCTCCGTGGCGGCTCCGATCAGTGCGGCGGCCGCCGCCATGTGCGCCGCCGCGCACGCGCCCGAGCGCCTGCTGGGCCTGGCGGCCTGGCAGACCGCCTTACCTTTTTTTTAGTTAGTTTAATTTAGTTTTTTTTAGTTAGTTTATTTAGTTAGTTTTATTTAGTTTTTTTAGTTAGTTTATTTAGTTAGTTTTATTAGTTAGTTTAATTTAGTTTTTTTAGTTAGTTTTATTTACTTTTATTAGTTAGTTTTATTTAGTTTTTTTAGTTAGTTTATTTAGTTTGTTTTATTAGTTAGTTAATTTAGTTTTATTAGTTAGTTAATTTAGTTTTATTTAGTTAGTGTTATTAGTTAGTTATTTTAGTTTTACTAGTTAGTTAATTTAGTTTTATTTAGTTTTTTTAGTTAGTGTTACTAGTTAGTTATTTTAGTTTTATTTAGTTTTTTAGTTAGTTTATTTAGTTAGTTTTATTAGTTAGTTAATTTAGTTTTATTAGTTAGTTAATTTAGTTTTATTTAGTTAGTGTTATTAGTTAGTTATTTTAGTTTTATTAGTTAGTTAATTTAGTTTTATTAGTTAGTTTTATTTAGTTTTTTTTTAGTTAGTGTTATTAGTTAGTTATTTTAGTTTTATTAGTTTTTTTAGTTAGTTTATTTAGTTAGTTTTATTAGTTAGTTAATTTAGTTTTATTAGTTAGTTAATTTAGTTTTATTAGTTAGTTAATTTAGTTTTATTTAGTTAGTGTTATTAGTTAGTTATTTTAGTTTTATTAGTTAGTTAATTTAGTTTTATTAGTTAGTTTTATTTAGTTTTTTTTAGTTAGTGTTATTAGTTAGTTATTTTAGTTTTATTAGTTTTTTTAGTTAGTTTATTTAGTTAGTTTTATTAGTTAGTTAATTTAGTTTTATTAGTTAGTTAATTTAGTTTTATTTAATTATGTTATTAGTTAGTTTAGTTAATTTAGTTAGTTAATTTAGTAATTAGTTAATTTAGTTAGTTTAGTTTATTAGTTAGTTTAGTTAATACTTATATTTCATGCATAATTAGAGTTAGTTTAGTTAGTTAATTTAGTTAGTTAGTTTACTTAGTTATTTTAGTTAGTTTAGTTAGTTAATTTAGTGTTAATACTTTTTTTAAGTTAGTGTTTTTTCCATGTTAATACTTATATTTCATGCATAATTAGAGTTAGTTTACTTAGTAAATTTAGTTAGTTAGTTTACTTAGTTAGTTTAGTTAGTTTAGTTAGTTAATTTAGTTAGTTAATTTAGTGTACATCTATTTTTATAGTTTATTTTCATGCAGATGAGTACTCCATCAAATGCTGAGCAGGCCGATGCCCAGGTAGGTACACCTGGATCTGACTCCTTTGGATCCGAACCTTATAGGAGCCCGAGCGTATCACCACGTTAATCTCCTAGAGCTAAGAAGGCCCGTCTTGAGTTGGAACGTGACCCTAATTATGAGCCTGAAGATGCACCAAATGATGATGAGGTACATATGCTCGTAGATTGTCTATACGAGAGAATAATGCATGTGTATGTATGTACCTAACAATTGAATTGATAGGAGGTGTTCTCTGAAGTTGTTGCCGAAATGGAGGTAGAGTCACAAGATGTTCATAAGGACACGGCGCCTCAAACGACCGGGACCTCCTCCGAGCGAAGAGGTACACAAAAAAAGAGTGATCGAGCACGAGGAGATAGAGGAAGGAATAGATTTCCAGAAGAAGTTTATAGGATTACAGAGATAAGCCCGAGCGGAGAGCCCTTAGCACCTCTAGAGGCGCTACCCAAATTTAGGGCCGCCATTGGATGGTTAGTAAAGGAAGAATTTGATATCACCTGGAGTGATTGGAGTATGGTGCCTGAAGTAAAGAGGATGAATTGTTGGACTCGATTGTGCACTAAGTTTATTTTACCGGAGGGTACAGAAGGTTTGATCAAGGGTCATGTCATGAAGCAGTTAGCAATATCATTCCGGGGCTATAGGCACGATATGAATAAAAAGTAGTTGCAGAAGGGGCGGGACCCAACGAAGCGGTACCCTATTACAGCAGAACAGTGGGCACGTTTCAGTGTCATAAAAAACTCCGACGACTCCAAGGCTAAGAGCCAAGCCGCCTCAAGACTTGCGAAGAAGAACAAGTACCACCACCACCTCGACACTGGCGGTTACAAGACCAAGATTCCTAAATGGAGGGCAGAAGACGAAGCAAAGAGGAGAGAGGGCAAGTTGGCATTGACAGATATAGTACCAGAACAAAGTGCGAATTGGCTTCGCGCTTGGAAGGCAAACACTGAGAGCGATGAGATCTCCTGTCCCGATGAGATCAAGCCAGTTGCCGAGAAGGTTTTGGAAGCAACAAACCTGGAAAAGACAGGTGCCTTCAAGTCACAGAGGGAGAGGGACAGCCTTTCCCATGCTCTAGGTAACAAAATTATATTTTCCATTTTGTTCGAGTAAAATAGAAATCGACACTGACATTAAATATCATGTTGTAGGTAACCCCGAGCATCCAGGTCGTGTACGGGGCGTCTCATCCAGAACCACCTGGAAAGAAGGGTTTGGTGAAGAGTGGAAAGGTATGTATAAGAAAACAGAACGACATAAGGAGCAATTGAAGGATTATTTTGAGCAGCAGGCTGCCAAAAAATTTAGGGATTTGATGGAAGACTTCGTTAAAAACCCTGATCCTGAAGTGATGAAGCGGTTGGCGGGAGCAGTGTGTGCTCAATAGATGACATCACAAGCTCCTTCATATATGCAGCATGTCCCAGGCCTAGCTCAACCCTTGGGTAGCCAGGAGACGGCCACACAATCTATGCCCTTTCAAAGCAGTATAGCGTCAACATCAAATAAGGACCATTATCCAGTTGACGATATTGATAAACCTTGGCTTTGCTCATTGTTAATTGGATATGGCCTTAGGAATCAACATACAAAGCAAGTGGCCATAGGCAATGCCATCCCTGGACGTATGTTCCATGGTGTCGAGATGCAAGATGCATACTGCAGGGTGGAAGTGTTGACGGTCGAGAGTGCATATGAAGACGACTTCATCGACATCCCGACCTCTGAGGGTATAGAGAAGCTTGGACAAACAATCAAGAACTTCATACAATGGCCGAGACGGTACGTAAGGTTGATTGATCCACCACCGGCACCCTCTCCACAAGTCCATCAAGCATCCCAAGAGGCCGAAACAAGTCAACAGCCAGCATCGCCAATGCATGCCCTAGCATCCCCATATATTTATGAGCCACCGTCGTCATCCTCAATACATGATATGTCATTCTCACTAGATGAGCTCGAGGGGCTGACCACAAACATGCCTGAGCAGCAGACTCCGCCAGCCAAGAAGGACACAACACCAGAGAAGGAGGTAGAGCAAACTCCCCCGCCACCACCAAAGCATAAGGAAGCAGAGCAAACTCCCCCACAAGCACCGGCCTCCAAGAAGGCAAAGAAATTTCCAATTCCAAAATTGGTTTCTCCCTATGAGCCAAAAAAGGGGAAAGCAGCAGGCACAGTTCTATTTCTGAAAGGGATTGGAAAGCAGCGGACGACACGAGTCGTTGAGCTCGAAC
The DNA here is from genome assembly GCA_022036555.1 of Microstegium vimineum. Classification (NCBI taxonomy): domain Eukaryota; kingdom Viridiplantae; phylum Streptophyta; class Magnoliopsida; order Poales; family Poaceae; genus Microstegium; species Microstegium vimineum. Next base: position 18,262,452 of record CM039125.1, on the reverse strand, counting down.
CGTCACAGAATAAGGAAGCCGCCGGCCAAGCAACTGAAGCCGTGCCACCAACAAAGGAAGCCCCAAGTGGCGATGCTCATGTCGAACCGCCATCAAATACACCATTGACCCTTAAGGATATAAGAAAGCCAACGGTTGATGATTATGTCAATGTCCCCAGTAACTACGTGCCCGGAAGGCCTATGCTGCAATGGACGGTGCTTGAAAATGGTCCATGGACGATAAAAAGGTTTCATGACTGGTACATGAGAGCAGTGAATGCTGGCCTGCATGCAGTTAGTGTTGACATACCAGCAGACGTGTTTGCTACTGGCATTTGTTATCTTCGAGGACATGCACCTGCTGTTGAACTATAGGAAACTTGACGTCCAACTCATTACAATCTGGTGCCTGTAAGTATCACTCATGCACACACATTGTTATTATTAAATTTGGAATGTGATAAACTCTAATATGTGGATGTTGTAACCAGTTTGCAAGACCACGAGCAGAGATCGTTAACTACAGGCACGATGGTCGGTTACCTGAGTCCAATCAGGTTACAAGAAAATATGCACAAATTTGTACTTACAAATGAAGATAGAACAAGGATAGAGAAGGACAAAACACCAGAACAAGTTGCAGAAGCTGTAAAGAAATTGCAACGAAAATACGAGGACACATATGCCCTCTATCTCGGTAGAGCAATGCTGAGATATAAGTACAGGGATTTTATATTGGCACCCTACAACTTTGGGTAAGCGTGACCTCGTATACGTACTTCAAATTATCGTGTTAACCCTAAGTACATGTGTCGCTCACTCGTTTATTCATGCAGTGACCATTGGATTGTTTTTTATATTTATCCATTCGAAGGGAAGGTGCTTGTCCTAGACTCCTTACACTGTCCTCCTCAGTCGTATCAAACATTCCTGATTCATTTAGAAAGGTGAGCCAACATGTAACCACATCCGTACTTATATGAATTAGAGTTTCTAAATAACTATAGTGTTTTATATTCGATATCTACAGGGCATGGTGGTTTTATAAGAAGCAAAAAGGACCGGTCGACGCCGCCCGCTCAGATCCTAGTGTGCCATTGACGATACAACACCATTATCCGGTAAGTTGTCCGAACACATATCATCATATAAATAATACACAAGGCATGACAATTTTAGTTTAATCTTTTGCTCATTAATTACATAGTGCCACAAGCAACCACCTGGATCGGTCTATTGTGGATACTATGTGTGTGAGTTCATAAGGCAACGGGGACGATACGTCAGGGACAAAAATATGGTAAAAAATATCTATGTATGAAGTTTTCTCATTAAAGTTGGAAATATTAATATTGGACATGTGTCAATGATGCTTTTAAACTTTGTTTCCAACCGAGAAGCAAAGGAAAGGACGTGTCATTCACTCCAAAAACTATGGAAAATATAGTAGCAGACTTGTGCGGTTTTATTATGAGAGAAATAATTCCAAGTACCGGAGCATATTTTGATGAAGCCGGTGATTTAGCAAGTGAAAGATTTAGAGCGCTGACAGACCTAGCAGGTCTAAACTTGAAACGAAATGACATGTAAACACCAAATGGTTGAACTCATAACTTGAAATGACGTGTATTATATGTAATTTTATACTTGATGTTTGATTTCGTGTGGACACATCTGTAATATTTATATGTGTTGTATGTATGATGCAATTTTGTGGTTCATGTTTGCATATCTTTTATATATATATATATATATATGACAAATATAGTACAGTGTGGAGGTAAATATTAAAATTTGAAATAAAAAAAAAATAATTACACAGGCGGCACACAGAGTGAGCCGCCTGTGAAAAATGGGTTTTCACAGGCGGCTGGCAAAGTGAGCCGCCTGTGTAAATAACTATTTACACAGGCGGCTGACAAAGTGAGCCGCCTGTACTGTGGGCCGATTAGTACTGACCCCCAGTACAGGCGGTGGGCTTGGCCGCCTGTACTAATGCCTCTACCACCGCCTCTAAAAATGTTTTTTGTACTAGTGTCAGACCATGCATGCATAACGCCAATAACGGTGTGACATCTGAAACTTACATGTTCAAGAAAAATAAAGAATAAGTTGAGGATAAGATGATCCTATAAGTATTATTATATACTAGCAAACATGTTCGTGCGTTGCAACGGGAAAAAAATTAGAACGTGCTCAAGCGCTTATCGTCCATGATGGGCAGTGTCCAGTACCCTCAGAATGTCCACGTGGAGCGCTTCGACGTCGAAGGAGAAGGTGGCCCCGCCGTCGTTCTTGCCTCCTGTTCGTTCCCAACCGCCACGGAAAGCATGTTCGATTCTGCGTTCGCTGTCGACAGAGAAGAAGACGTTGCGTCCATCGGGGTGCACCGCGTAGCGCAAATAACTCATTACCCCCATGGTCAGACGAATATTAGGTCAACGGCGGCTGCGAAGAGATGTGCTCCAGGACCAGTACCTGTTGCTGCCAGCAAATCGTAGTAGTCCGTCTCCCTCTCGTCCATGTTGTAGAGCCTGTTGCCGCCGACGGCCACGAAGCTGCAGCAACAATGCTGCTGCTTGTTGGCTTTTGGCAGGGGGCCGGTGGAGATCGCCATGGTCATGATATCCAGGGCAAGGTCGCGCCCTGGCGAGGGCGGCATCCCCAAGATCTTGGTTTCGTGGGCCACGAAGGACGTGGCGCTTCCGCGGCCGACGTCTACGCGGAGCAGCGGATGGACCGGCAGCGGCCATGCGCGTGAGTCGAGATCGTCGGGATCCATGTCTCCTGGGTCGATTCTGTGGACGTTGTAACCATCGTCCAATTCGTTGTCCAGAACCAAGTAGAGATAATGCTGCTCCTGCTGCCGCCTCAGCAACATATTGGCTTGTATGTGACCGGCCGACCGGATAAGATCTCTTGTGTTCGGTTCGGGAGGGCCTCGCTCGCCGCGCCGCTGTACGCCGCGTCACGCTCGCCTCGCTCCGCCGCGCCACGCGGGTTCCGCCGCGCCACGCGGGTTCCGCTCACCGCGCCGCGGTCGCCCTAGCCGGACGCGCTCGCCTCGCTATGCCGCGATGCGCCGACCTCTCTCGCCGCGCCGCGCCAGCCCCCGCCGGTAGCGTTTTTGTTTTTGATCGGGATTCAGGAGGGAGAAGAAACCGCAGTAGCCGCCGGTGTGAAAAAAAACAGACCGTCGTATCAACTATACGTCCAATGTAATCCCCACACGTATTCCATTTTCAGTGCAAGCGTTGGTGCATTGGATGATGACGGTTGTTTGCCCTAGGCAATGGAAGATCTCGGTGATTATACAGAAGTTACGTTTCTTTTTTGGAAACCAAAAAAATAGTTGCATCCATGCATAGAGATGTGTAGCTTATTTTATTTAATCGGATCTGACTCCATCACGTACGTTTCTTTTTTGGAAATAAAAAAAAGTAGTTGCATCGATGATGCATAGATGTGTAGCTTATTATTATTCGGAAAAAAGATGTACAACTATGTATATAACTGAAGATATTAATATTATTAGTTTTCTTTCAAAGGAGTCTCGGTTTTCTATACGCTCGAGATATTCTTAGTTTTCCTTCTGAAAGAGGAGTTATGTTCGGCATGTGTCTTTCACAAATCTGCATGTATGTAATAACTTCCCAATTTTATCTCTCTTGTAATCATGTCACGACGTCTTATTGCAGGTTAGGATCATCCATATTTGTATAACACATGGACTCTTTGCAGCGTTCTAGATGGAAATTCAAACGGACCCAATCTATTTTGGAATCGAACTCATTCACAGAGTTAGTTAGAGAGAGACAGACCATAAAGAATGGATGCAGAAAAAAAAAGCTAGAAATTTTGCCTCTTTATTAATAAGTATAGGTATACATATAGATATACATACACGCCAAACATAATTTCGCATTGGCGAGTAGCAATAAAAACTAATCACTTTCGTTCAGCAGTGGTATATATAAACTGGAGGTTTATTTGCGTCTCCCATCCGATCACCAGAGGCCACCACTTGATGAAAGTTTCAATCATGTGATGACCATTGAGAGCCAACTGGGGTCAGCGCCGCTTTCTTTCTCTGATAAACATTCCTTATCCGAAAGCAATAACAGTTAAATATGGCATAAAACCCGCACAACGGCAATAATATGAAATATTATATTATTTGCGTGGGTTCGTCATTCATTCATGGGCGTGAATGGGATCTTATTAGAGAAACGATCGATATTGCTTTCGATCCACATTATCTATACCCGTATGCCTCGAATTGGAAAATAACGAACGTGATAGAAACTTATTATCGGGGTACTGTAGCTGCGCTGTAGCAAAAATGCCGATTATTCTGACATCTGCTACGTACGTATAATTAGGTATTATGCTAAAGAATCAATGGTTGGAAGTTGACATGATAATAAGATTATCTTTCAAGCGCTAATAAATCGGAGATCGGAGAGTGCATCTGCCTCCTGTACGCCTATGACGAACGCACGCGTGGCCACTCAGGCAGTCACCCATTGCCTGATCCTAGCACGTGTACGTATGTGAAACGGCGCTTGACCCCAGTGTCCTGTCAACAAAAATAGTTAATCCTTTCCCCCTTCACTCCGCCCTCTCGACTCCTCCGTCGGTCCTTACAGGGCAGGACGAGAAGGCCACACCGAGGCGCGCCCTCGCCGGCGACGGCGACGGCACGAGGTACGGCGCGCGCTAGCCCATCCACTATCTCTTCTCAAGATCGATCCCACAAGCTGCAACCGCTTCGCACTAGCCCATCCACTTTTCTTCTCAAGATAGATCCTGCAGGTGGCGACCGCTTCCTCGGGGTCATCGCTGCGCGTGCTTCTGGTAAGCCCGTTCTTCGTTCATTGTCCCTTCTTACCCTTCCGATTCCCTCCTCCCAGATTGACGCCCGCCAGACATGATATCTGCTGCAAGATCGCACGATGGCAGTCCTAACAACATTGAATCTGTTGTTTACCATCATCATGCACTGCTAGACCTTCTCGCAGCCAAATCCAGTGAAGTTTTTTGCAATGATCTATTTTGCAGACATGACGGTGTCAGGTAGCATACTAAACTTCGCTCTGATCTCACCTTTTTTTAGGACACGGATATTTTTTTGAACAACACATTGTAATAAACTCTCAATATGCAACATCCTCACAGTGAAGATAACCAAAAGAAGGCCTTAGTTCACTACTTTGGTATGTTACCAAAATCAACGCATATGTGATCCTTGGCTCTGCAAATTTCTATTGCAACATCACTACACTGTTGTGAATAGCTGAAAGCATATTTTGCAATGTTCATAGCTCTATTTTTGTTTTTTCAGAGCCATGCACCAACAGGCATGAGATGGATACAACTTGCACTAATTTGTCTGCCTCCAATGATCTTGCCTTCTCTATGCAGCACTACTAAACTGAATATGCAGTGCCTGCAAGCTAATTGCATTTGTCTTATGGAGACTTCTCTTTTTTTTTTGCGAATACTTATGGAGACTTCTCTGACTACTGACTACAATGCTCTATACTTTTGTCTTCAAAATTTGGTACGACATGAAAGGATCAAGATGCCTAAGAGGGGGAGTGAATTGAGCTTATTTTAAATTTCTAAAGCAAATATGAAATCCTATCAAGTGTCAATCACCCTGTGCCTATCGATTAGTGTGCCTTAGACTATGAAAACGGTAACAAGTTAATGAAAGTAAGAATGATGCGGAAAGTAATGCGGTATGAAAGAGCTAGGGATAGAAATCTTGACAAGACGACGTTTTGCCGAGGTATCGAGGAGTCGACACTCCCCCCTAGTCCTTGTTGGAGCACCCACGCAAGGGTATTGCTCCCCCTCTACCCGTGCAAGGGTAGAGTGCTCTCTACGGGCTAGTTCTTCGCCACTCTGGCTCGGTGAACCGCCCACAACCGATCACAAGTCGATGAGAAGGGCTGCCGACAATCTTCCAGCGATCACCTTCCTCCCAAGCACCACCGGACCGTCTAGGTGATGTCGATCACCAAGAGTAACAAGCCTTGATCTTCACTTGACTCACTCAAGCTTCACAACTAGAGGATGCACACTTGAACTCTTGGATGAACTAGAGGAGAAGATGGATGGATTCGCGAATCACTCTCTCTCTCTCTCTAGGGCTCTTGCTCTCTTCCCAACCTTCTCAAGAACTTCAGCAACTGAAATGAGCAAAGGCAAGGTGGGAGAGAAGTCGTTGAGCTATTTATAGCCCACACACAAAACTGCCTCGGGCTGAAAAACGCTCTGCGTTTAAGTTGGTGACGGACGCTCCGTCGCTAGGTGACGGACGCTCCGTCGCTTGCCCCAACGGCTAGTTACTGTAAACGTTAGCAGGCGTCGGACGCTCCGACGCTTGGCGAAGGACGCTGCACCTCAGCGTCCGGCGCCAACTGGCTGGTCCCGGGTTCCTAGGGAAATATTCCCGGACGCTCTGCAGCGTCCGACGTGCGTCCGTCGCAAACGGGACGTCTCTGGAGCTCTCTGTGTTGGTGATAGACGCTCGATCGTGCATACGTCAGCGTCCGGCGCCCTAGACTTCAGCGTCCGACGCCCATAGAAGCTCTCTCTCAACCTCGGTTTGCATTGGGATGAATATAGAAGTTGTTCTAGGCTATCTTACGGTCACCATAGACTTGCTTAGAGCTAAGGTTGTCAAGTGTGCATCACACCTAAGTCATGAAGCTCTCCTAAGTCAAGCTACTAGTCTCAACCCCTCTTAATAGTACGGTCAAAGATCAAATAGAAGCCCTATCTATTTCTAAGTGCCCTTCATCTCCTTATGGCACTTAGCCTATCATTCTAGGGTCTTCATCATGTCTCTTTGAAATCCGAAACGATATCCATCTTGGGGGCTAAGTGATAACCATCGATGCCCATTCATGTTGATCACTATGGCTAAGCTACGCATAGCCTCTGCAAAACACACGTTAGCCATAATAATCGCTAATTGACGTTAATCACCGAAACCAATAGGGCCATGATTCTTCAATCTCCCCCTTTTTGGTGATTGACGACAATAAGTCCTCGAGTATGGATATAAGAGTGAAAGATTAGGATTTCAAATGACTTGGATTGGTTGAGCAAGGGTTAGTGAATAGAAATGAAGCATATTTGCTCACCCAAACCAAGCCACAACTAATGGTACTCATGAATATGAAATAAAATTAGAGTACCTCATGATATTCTCACATATGTATCGGAGTATGGCGCGGAAGCTCAATTACTATTTTAAACACGGAGACATATCATGAATAGGTCACAACTCACAAGGTATATTAGTGATGAATAAGTGTTTGTCACACAACCACATCACAGGAGTATCTCACAAGCATCAACCAACACACAAACATACACAAGTGTAATAAAGTAGACATGATGCATGAGTACGGGGGAAAATAAGCATATCAAAGAACCAAATCCCTCCCCCTATCTCTAATACTCGACTCTCTCCCCCTTTGGCGCCAAGCACCAAAAACTACTGATCTGCTGGAGGATCTGCTGAAGCATCTGGAAGTGAAGCATCTGTAGTGCAGGAGTGGAGGTCGAACTGCGAGTAATCTAGACTGTCATCGTTGTCATCATCTGCCTGACCCTCTGAAGCTGCATCTGTCTGAGAAGCGGTCTAGCTAGGCTGAGCGGACTCTGCTGGCTCCCCTGAGGCTCAGCTAGGGCCTCTGACGGTCCTGCCTCTGTGGTAGCGGGTCTGGGAGCCCGTCGCGTGAAGACATGAGGCGAGGGGGAAACTGTCACTGCCAGGGCTGCAAGAGTGACTGCTACAACTAACTCAGCTGGCTGACCCTGGGAGTGAACTGGCGAAGATACTGCCACGGTGACTGCCTCTACCTGCTCCTATGGCTGAGCTGGTGCGGGTGACTCAACGACCTCTGCTGCAACTGCTGTAGCATCTGTCTGAATAGCAGGCAGAGGAGGAGTCATCACGGTATGTGTAGAGCAGTCTGGGGCAACCTTCGACGAAGCAAATGAGGAAAGATGGGTGCCCATCGCCGAAGGGTCATCCGCAGGTGGCTGAGAGGCTGGAGCTGTTGTACCTTTGTCTGCAGGCGGAGTGCCAAGCTGAGCTCCAACTGGTGAGAGCTCGCTAGTGATCTCCAAATAGGAAGCGGAAAGATCACGAGATGCCTCTGCTATGGTAGTCCCCCGGTTAGGTGTGAACCCTGTCTGGAACTCGCCGGGGAGGCTAACCAAGCGGACACATGAGTCAGCGGTGTCTTGAAGGCAGGAGAGGCCGGTGTCTGACCCTGAAGCCCGCTGGGCTGTAAAACTGGAGTCAGGATCACCACTAGGGGTGTCTGAGCCTGGGACGAGTACTGCTGCTGCTGCTGTGAGATCTCAGGTAGAACTAGTTGAGGTGTGAGCGACGGTCCTGAGCTCGACCCAAGAAGCCTACTGAGAAGCTCTGTCGTCTGTCTTTGTGACTCTGCCTGCTATCTCCGGAAAGCCAAGAACTGTAGCTGGAACTCATCCTGTCTAGCCTGTGTATGTGCCTGAGCGGCCAACTGCTGAGCTGTGAGCCTCCTGACCTCATCAGCCTGCCTCCTCTGCTCCTCTGCCTGTCGTGACTACTACTCCTGCATCCTAGAAAGGATGGTAAGGATGGTGGCATCTGAAGAGCCTGAGGCTGTAGCAGGAGCTGCACCTGACCCTCCATCCTCGTGGTCGTGAGATCGGGGTGCGTACTCTGGAATCGTCTTGTAGACCTCATCTGAACTGTCAGAGGGGATATCATCATGATAAGCATCATTTGCAGCTGCATCAATCTCTGCATCAATCTCTGCCATCTCAGCCTCTGCAAGGCCCTGAACTGTAGCATCATGCTGCTCCTCTGATGCAGGCGGGATGCCTGTTTGCCTAGTGTGAGGACCCTAACGCCTCAACCGGCCTCGACCACTGTGGCTCACCAACTAGGCCATTTTATACTCTGGAAAGACGGTGTCAGACCGTGTAAGTGTGAGCAACTGGCCTAGGAAGCCTCCACGGGACACAAGCAGAAAAGAAATCTAGTGCGCATACTGTAGCTGCCAGTGACTTTTGAAACCAGAGGCAATGATGTCCTCCATCTCACTGACTATCAAGTCCCACAGACCAAACTTTATGATCCGGACAATGTGAGCTAGGAGCCATAGCTGTAACCATGTGATCGTCTCGCGGGCTCCAACTCTGGGGAGAATAGTCCATCGAAGCACCTCGTTCAGAGTACGAGCAGTCGGTGTGAAGTCACGAACACTCTGACTAGAACCCTCTCCAAACGGCTCCCTGAAGCAAGGACACACAAAGTCCACTAACGGTACTACCCCCTCGTGAGGACGGCGAGGAGCCTCCTGTTCCCCGTAGCACAAACTGTGGATCCTGATGGCAGACTCCTCTAGGTGAAAGATCTCTCTGAACCGTGTGTCGTAGATCCTCACATCTTTGCCTTTGAAGGCAAAATGGATGAACTTGTGATCCGGAAAAACCCACAAAGAGGCGTAGAACTGTCTGACCCAATCCTCCTGGTAGTTCCCAACTCTGCCTATCAGATCTGTCAGCCCCTGAAGATACTCTAAGTGTTGGGCTATGTCTGGACCACCGACCTTAATAATAGACTGCAAGGGGCACACCCGGTGAGCGTGAAGCGGTGCACGAGTGTTGACGTATCCCCTATAGAAATCCTCGTGCACTGTCGTGTAGAAGGTTGGACCGGCACGGGGGTCATGAGTGGGAGGGAACCACGTCTGAAAGTCTGCAAATCTCATTTGCTGGATCTGCTTTGCTGAAAGTGCGGTGACCTGGTGCCTCAATGGATCTGGCAGACTGGAGCGTGGAGGAGGTCTGTCATAGCGTCGTGGTCGATCGGACCTAGGGGAGGCTCCGATCCACGAGCACGAGTCACACGATGATCCATCAGCTCCTGGACGGACGAATGCCCCGAAGGGTCTTCCTGCTTAGTGTCCTTAGCCTCTGGAGTCTCTGGGGACTCAACCTCTGCCTCTGCCTGAGAGGGGGACTCACGACGCGCTCCACGGTGAGGAGAGATCCTCAAACCGGCGTGACGTCCGCCCTGCTCGGCAATCTCTGCTGCCTCTACCACTGCAAGTGCTGCCACTGAGGCTGGATCCATGAGTGGCCTCTTCCTCTTCTTAGACACAACCTTCTTCTTACTCTTGTCCTGATTGGTGAGTGGACGCGGTGGAGGTGGAGGGTCACCACCACTACCGGGAAAGGGGCCTGCATTCTTTGTGCGTGCCATTGGAGCCACTGTCGACGGATCAACTGCCAAGTAATACTATCAACCAAGCAGCCCCAAACAAGCACTGACACTGATCACTGAAAATCCTCTGACCTAACTGAAAGAGAATGGCTCGACGGCCCTGGACTGTCCTTTCGAGGCTTTGCCTCGTTCCATACTCGTGGGCTTTGCCCCGAGTTCACTGTCACTGACCCTGCTCGATTAGATAGAGAGAGTTTATAACAAATAAGCATATAGCTAGGGGAAAGTAGATTCTATAGAGAAGGATGAATTGGATAAGAAATGGAGCGCAGCTGACATGCCATACCTCTCATCACAGCGACACAAAAGAAGTAGGTGAGAAACCTCGATCAAAAACACAGTACAATCCGCAACCCTAACAAATTACAGAGGAGGATTAGGTCTTGGAAAAGAGTGAACAGGGCAAGCAAAATAGCACAGGGAGAAAAAGGAGAATGCAGGGCACAAAATCACCTTGGAGATCAAGAGAGAGATCCAAGGGACCAAGGAGGTGGACCTAGGAGAGAATCCACCCGGCTTCTACTGTGAGACGCCCTCTGCACGGGGCAGAGGAGAGCAGCGGAGCGGCGGCGGCGCAGGGGCAAGGCTCGCCGGCGGAGAGAGATCTTCGGCAAGGGAGGGCGCGAAGAGCAGAGCGGGCGACGGCGAGGATGCACGGGCGATGGCACGGCAACAAATGGGAGGACAGGCAGTGCGGCGTACGGATTGCAACTAAAAGAACGACCAAGGGGAGAAGAGCGTTTTTGAAATTATATGCGCTCTATTAGTTCACGATGGACGCTCCGTCGGGGGCGACGGACGCTAGGTCACAACGTCTGACGCGCTAACAGAAAGGAACAGAGAGCTCCCTCTGGCGACAGACGCGTCTGACGCTTTGGCGACGGACACTGGAGAGCGTATGTCGCTCAAACAGAGAGGACCAGAGAGCTCCATGGGGCGCCAGACGCGTCTGATGCCTCTGCAACGGACGCTAGGGAGCATCCGACACTCCTTTTCTGAGCAACTTTTAATCTCCGGACGATCGCGACGGACGCTGAGGTATTTGTCGCCGAGCGTCCGTCAGCAGCGTCCGACGCTTTTAAAACAGAATTTTTCAAATAAGATTTTTGCGTCTTTCTTCCAACCAAGTCCCAATTCCAATAAGATCCAAATAACACCTGGTTGGACTTGATATGAGAATCATCTTTTAAACTCTCATTTTTAAATATTTTGCCATAGGCTTTAACTTTAGTTTTAGCCTAAAAAATAGTCGAATGGAAGCTTCAAGGAGACATCATAGGGCCACAAGAGGGGTATAGAAACATCTTGAGCTTGGAATACTCCCCGTAAGTGGACAAACCCAGCGGATGCTCAAACTTAACCGAAAATAAACATCAAACAACAAATGCATATGTAATGCATTATAAGAATTTGAATCTAGGTTGCTTGAAAGTTTAAACCATGATTGGACTTCTTCACACGTTTCAAGAACGGTTATTCCAACCATATTTGCCAAGCCTATGCGCATTACTAATTGGCATGATTATATTACACATGATGCAAGGTTGGTTCACACAAGATCTTCTTTTAGTGAAGTTAGAGTGATCAAGCACATCCAACTCGCTTCTCAACCTACAAAAGGTTGCTTCATCGAGTAGTTTAGTGAAGATATCCACCAATTGATTTTCACTAGAAACTCCCACTAGTGTGATATCTTTCCTAGCCACATGATCTCTAAGAAAGTGATGGCGAATATCTATGTGCTTGGTGCGAGAGTGTTGAACCGGATTATTAGCAAGCTTTACGGCGTTTTCATTATCACACAAGAGTGGAACATCTTTTAAAAATACACCGTAATCAATAAGTGTTTGGGTCATGTATAGGATTTGTGCACAACTTGCTCCCATGGCTATGTATTCCGCCTCGGCGGTAGACAATGCCACACTATTTTGCTTCTTAGAGGACCAAGAGACAAGTGATCTTCCTAGCAAATGGCAACCGCCGGAGATACTCTTCCTATCAACCTTACATTTGGCATAATCCGAATCGGAATAGCCACAAAGTAGGAAGAGAGCTCCTTTGGGATACCAAAGGCCAATGCTAGGGGTATGCCTTATGTACCTTAGGATTCTTTTTACTGCACTTAAGTGCGACTCCTTAGGATTAGCTTGGAACCTTGCACACATACACACACTAAACATGATATCCAGCCTAGAAGCGGTGAGGTAAAATAAACTACCGATCATCGAGCGATAAAAAGTTTGGTCGATTGGGTTACCTCCCTCATCAAGGTCGATATGCCCATTAGTAGGCATTGGGGTCTTGATTGGCTTGCAATCCTCCATCTTGAATTGCTTGAGCACATAATTTGTGTACTTCTCTTGAGATATGAAGGTGCCCTCCCTCAATTGCTTCACTTGGAAGCCAAGGAAGAAGGTAAGCTCGTCAATCATCGACATCTCGAACTTCTTAGACATCAATGCACCAAATTCCTTGTTATGATCTTGGTTTGTTGATCCAAATATAATGTCATTGACATATACTTGGCAAACAAAGATCTCTCCATCTAGCACCTTGGTGAAGAGTGTGATGTCCACTTTCCTGATCTTGAAGCCCTTCTTGAGTAGGAAGTCCCTAAGCCTCTCATACCAAGCTCTTGGAGCTTGCTTCAATCCATAGAGTGCCTTGGACAACCTATACACATGATTAGGACAATTTGGGTCTTCAAACCCGAGAGGTTGTGAGACAAAGACAAGTTCATTAATGAAACCATTTAGAAAGACACTCTTCACATCCATTTGAAAGAGTTTCATTTTGTGATGTGAAGCATATGCCAAAAGGATACGAATGACTTCTAGTCTTGCAACCGGTGCAAAGGTCTCCCCAAACTCCAAGCCTTCAACTTGGGAGAACCCCTTTGCCACCAATCTTGCCTTGTTCCTCACAACCACGCCTTGATCATCTTGCTTGTTCCTAAACACCCACTTGGTGTCAATGATTCTTGCTCCTTTGGGCTTTTCTACTAGTGTCAACACTTCGTTCTGGTTGAAGTTGTTCAACTATTCATGCATGACATTCACCCAATCTGGATCCGCAAGTGCATCCTTCACACTAGAAGGCTCAACAAAGGAAACAAAAGAGTGATGCTCAACATAAGAAGCAAGTCTAGATCGAGTTGTTACCCCCCTTGATGGACTCCCTATGATGAGGTCTTGTGGATGAGCTTGAAGCATAGATGTAGATCTTCTATCAAGCACATGGGGAGGAGGTTGTGGTGCATCAACATCACTAGCTTGTGCCTCGGTTTGATCTTGAGGGATGAATGTATCTTCTTGTGCTTCCCTCACTTGTTCTTCATCAACTTGAGGAGTGTGAGGAGGAGAGGGTACTTGATTTCCATTATCTTCACCATCTTCCACCTCTAGTGGGTTGATTACACCAACAGACATATTCTTCATAGCCTCCCTCAAGGGTTCATCACCTACATCATCAAGATTCTCATGCTCTTCTTGAGAGCCATTAGTTTCATCAAACTCCAAGTCATATGTTTCTTCAACTAGGCCGGAGGCTTTGTTAAATACTCGATATGCCTTGGATTTAAGAGAATAGCCAAGTAAGAAACCAATGTCACATCGCCTTTGGAACTTACCCAAGTGTTGACGCTTCTTGTAGATGTACACTTTGCATCCAAACACTCGGAAGAAGGATATATCCGGTTTCTTCCCATTCACAAGCTCATAGGGGTCTTCTTGAGAAGCCTTTGGACAAAGAGCCAGTTGGCCGCATAGCATGCGGTGTTGATTGCTTCGGTCCAAAACTTCTCGGGGGTGTTGTATTCATCAAGCATTGATCTTGCAAGAGTGATAAGTGTCCAGTTTTTCCGCTCTACTACACCATTTTGTTGTGGGGTATAGGTGGCGAACACCTCATGCTTGATCCTAACTTCATCACAATAGTATTCAATCTTGTTGTTCACAAACTCGGTGCCATTGTCACTTCTTATCTTCTTGATCTTCACATCAAACTCATTTTGTGCTCTAGTTGCAAACTTCTTGCATATTGATTGAGTCTCTCCCTTGTCTTGAAGAAAGAACACCCAAGTGTATCTAGAGTAGTCATCAACCACCACCAAGCAAAAAAGATTGCCTCCAAGACTAGCATAGGTGGTAGGTCCAAATAGATCCATGTGGAGTAGCTCTAGGACTCTTGAGGTTGACATGAATGCCTTGGTGGGATGAGTGTTGGCCACTTGCTTGCCGGCTTGACATGCACTACACAATTTATCCTACTCAAACACCACATCCTTCACACCTCTAACCATCTCCTTCTTGACAAGTTTCTTCAAAGTTGACATGCCCACATGAGCTAATCTTCTATGTCATAGCCAACCCAAAGAGCTCTTGGAGAATAGACATGTTTGCAAACTAGCTTCATTTGAGGTGAAATCCACTAAGTAGAGGTTGTTGTGTCGAAACCCTTTGAATATCAAAGACTTGTCATCTATCTTGGACACAACCACCTCACTTGGAGTGAAGAGACATTGAAAACCAAGATCACACAATTGTCCAACCGATAGCAAGTTGAAGCTTAGAGATTGCACTAGCAAGACATTTGATATCGATTGATCATTTGAGATTGTCACTTTGCCTAGGCCTTGCACTTTGCCCTTTAAATTGTCCCCAAATGTAATCTTGTCTTTCCCTTCACAATCTTTCTCAAGTGTGGTGAACATCCGGGAGTTACCGGTCATATGTTGAGTGCAACCACTATCAATCACCCAATGACTTCCACCGGTCTTGTAGTGATCCCCTACTTCGTGCTATACGGCTTCCGTTCGGCTGCGTTGTATTGTGTGGATTAGTTCCGGATTGTTGTTCTGGGGTCATTCGAAGATCGAGTCGAAGTCTTCGTGGTTTCAGTGTCTCTCTCCCCGTCGCTTGGTCGCATCCAATCTTGGAAAGGTATAAAGCTAGTTATCCCCCGCTGTTCGCAGCAAGTTATCCTTTGCTTGAAACCTACTGTCGTGAAGATCGGGTCAATCTCTTATCGATCCATATCGGGTCTTGTCATGTGGTAATGAAAGCTGTGGTTGTCACGGTAGGTCTTACCATCATCCACATATTTATCCTCATTTTATCCATCATATAGAACTGTTTTTGTTAATCACCTAAAGTCCACTAAAAAGCCACAAAAAATCATATAGCCTTTTGGCGGTACTGTTATCTTTGTGTTGTTGTGTTCATCAAGTTGCTAGTTACCATCTTCATATATTCTTGTGTCGTGTTTTATTTGTTCTCCACACCCCCCTGTTAGTATTAAAAAAGATTCAAAAAAAAATCAGAGAAGAAAGAACAGAGTCAAAAAAAAGAGAAATAAAAAAAAGAGAAAGAAAAAAAAGAGAAAAGAAGTTGAAGGGGTTTTGTTACTGTTGTTTGCTGAAAAATTTCAGTTCATAATTCAAGTTGGCGGTAGTTTTTGATAGCAGCACCTTCATATATTTTGAGCACATCAAACCATTTGGGTTGGAGTACCGTAGCCTCCCTTGAATAGCCACCTATAGCTCCACAAAAATCTGAAACCAGGACGTTCGATTCGTAATCCTTGCGACCTCTCGATCACATCCGTTGAGCTGCTGCACTAGGACTTTCACAGTCCTTGAGAACATGCAAGAACATTGGTAAGTAAGAGGTGAGGTTGTGTGTTTTCACAAATTTACCTATTCCACATTTCTTGCAAGCTCTCTAACATGGCAGGATCCAATTCGAGTATTCGTGGTGACTGTCTTAGAAAAGAACAACAACCAATCACAAGAGCTGAGTTGTATCAATTTAAAAACTCAGTGTTGTATGCCATGGAGAGGATGGAGGCCATGGAGAGGATGTTCAATGAACGTCTTCCTATAGCAAGCACTTGGACTCCACAACAACATAGCCGGTCCAAGTCTTATTGTGGTCGTGTTGTCCATAGTAGACAGCATGGGAGAGGTGCTCGTGGCATAGTTTTCGCCCTCGTGTGCTCATTGATGATGAAGATTATTGTATGTCCTCCCAAAAAAAAATTCAGCAAGAGGCACATGGAAGATCATATGGACAGCAAAACCCATGTGAGAAAGAGTGCCACCAACCAAAATTGAGTGAGAGTTCAAAATAAAAATATGAGAGATTCCACTATATTTGAGGAGGAGAGTCAGAACATTCAGTGTGAGAGAGATACACAAAAAGTGAGCGAAAAAGAAGATGAATCATGTGAGGAATTTTTTACTACTAACATGATAATACCTTTTTCTAGTCTTGGTCCTTGTGTGATGCAGGCTCATGAAGAAAAAGATATGGTGAATTATGACCATCCCCCAATATTTGACGAGGAAGATGAAGTGTCAGTCATGGACAATGATACATATGCATATTTTTCTTCACAAGATGTTGAAGTGATTGTGCATCAAAACCTATATGAGAATGAGAGCCACATAGCCAAACTAAGAGAGAGTGAGACTAAAAGTGAGTTGTATGATTTAACCCACTCTGAGGTTGAGAGTATCAACAATGCGAGTGTGAGAGATACACCACAAAAAAATGGAGAGTTAGAATATAAATCATGTGAAGATCTTTTCGAAACTAATACTCTTATTCCTACTCCTAGTGTTGTCTTTCCAAATATGCAGGTTTGCAACGAGAATAAACAAGGGATGGCTATTGTTGACATCACCATACTTGTTGAGGGAAGTGAGAAGGTATCCATCTGTTTGAACCAATTGTGTGCTGCTCCAAACCTGAACCATGACGAGGAAATTGATAAAAATTTAGAGGCACAATCCATGATACTTGCACCATTAGAAACTACAAAAGGTAATGAAAATATTTCAGATTTGAGTTTGCAAAATAAAATTGTGAGTAATTATGATAAGAAGGGTTCAAGTGCAATGGATCATAGTGCCGATTTACTAGATTCACATGCTCATACATGTGCTGCAATTTTGTACGTTAATGATCATTGTTCAAACATATATGATCTTTTCTACGCTTTGATATGGTTAATATACATGATGTTGCATATTCATATATGTGATACATTACTTGCAAATAGATTTGATAGTGTGAAAATATATACTCATGATGAATTCTTCACCAAAAAATCTCATCATTATTGTGTGAGCTATGTCATGTTTGATAAAATGTTGACATCAATAAAATCCTTGAAAATGTTTTTAATATATCATCCTTAAAATCTTTAAATACTCCCTACAGTTGCATGTTTTCATTCAATTTAATTGGACATCATGCTGAAAGTAAGTTCTTTGGTTGTGCTATTTCCATAACTTGTGATAAGCTTGCTGATTCGAAGTTAAATAGACGTTGTAATAATTATTTGGAGCCATATTTTTCTGAACTTAAAATGAAAAGATTGTCTTGTAATTTCTATAAAGAATCAAAAATATTGTTCCCTTGTTCATATATTCTATCTAAAGAAACAAATCTTGAGCAAACATGTTTCATTCTTCCACTAGAAAATTTTTCATCATCTTTTGAAACCATTGAGTTTGACAGGTGCTTCTCTGGCCCATGCAGTATGGATGTCAAGAATGTTTCATTCTTATCTTTTGATATATGTGATCTTGCAAAGATAAAACAATGATAACATGAATCAAATGATTGGGTTGGAAGAAATCTGTGTGCTCCCTTGTTCAAAACTATTTGCAGCTTCTTCAAAGTTGAGAGAGTATTTCTTACATGAAAATAATATGAATATAAATTATAAACAACAAAATGGACAAAATGAAATAACAAATTATTGGAATTATCATGTATATCCATCATCTGCTTTTTCTAGATTGTTTTCAGGTAAACAAAAGTAGTGGACGACTTTTCATAAAGGGAGGGAGGATGATAAGACCATGCCAAGGCAATCAACATTCACCGTTAGTTCTAAGTAATCATTCAAAGTGAAAGCTACACTTTTTTCTAATTCCGTTTGGCTTCCACCTATACGACTACTATTTGGTTTATATAATTATAGATTCAAACACCTTGGTGTGATGGAATAAGAAGATCTTGATGTTGTCACAATACTACAAAGCGATGTCTTAGCACAATTCTTTGGATTGGAAGAATTAGAGTCGAGGGCGACTCCTTTTCAAGAGGGGGAGGATGATGAGGACATGTCAGCTCATCATGTGGTGTAACATGAAGAAGATTCACCATCTTATACAAATGATACAAATCATGGTCCAATTACATGTAGTCGTACCACAAAACTACATGAGAGGTGAATTCATTCCTAGCTGAAATTAACTTTAATAATTCTAAGAATGTTATACTACCTAAGTGTTCTACTTTTATTGTACTTAGGTATACACATCAAGAGGAGAATGTTACTCTATATGAAGAAAAGTTACAGACAAAAAACGGACCAGTAGAAGAAAGGCAACAGACTAGTTCGGACCAATGGAGTCCAAAACGGACCAGTTAAAGAAATGATAATATCTCCCTACTTCGAGAAGCTTTTGAGGCCAATGAGGACATTTTGGAAAGCTCTTCAAGTCTACTTTACAATGCAACAAACCTCACCCCTTTTGGACGTGTCCATCTTAAGATATATACGATTTAGTCAAGACTGCTCAGAAGGCCATCAGTTTGACAGGACATAATGTTGGTTCAACTTCTCAAGATGTAATCAAGATGTTGGTCCAAAAGGGGTGAGGTTTGTTGCATTGTAAAGTAGACTTGAAGAGCTTTCCAAAATGTCCTCATTGGCCTCAAAAGATTCTCGGAGTAGGGAGATATTATCATTTCTTTAACTGGTCCGTTTTGGACTCCATTGGTCCGAACTAGTCTGTTGCCTTTCTTCTACTGGTTCGTTTTTGGTCTGTAACTATTCTTCATATAGAGTAACATTCTCCTATTGATGTGTATACCTAAGTACAATAAAAGTAGAACACTTAGGTATTATAACATTTTTAGAATTATTAAAGTTAATTTCAGCTAGGAATGAATTCACCTCTCATGTAGTTTAGTGGTACAACTACATGTAATTGGACCATGATTTGTATCATTTGTATAAGATGGTGAACCTTCTTCATGTTCCACCATATGATGAGCTGGCATGTCCTCATCACCTACACACAAGCAACTTAGAGTTAAGTTTATTGTTTGGGAACCCACACTTGGCAAGGTCCCATAGTCTTGTCCACCAACTCCTTAGCAACCCAAAGCACTTTGGGCTTGTTCTTCATCTTAGGACCGAGAAACACAACTAGGGGTCTACCCTTGGAGTCCTTGTTGATGATGAAGTGTGCGTCATGAGCAAAAGACCTAGTGTGCTTGGGCAAGGTCTTGGGAGGTGGAGTCTTGCATTGGAACTCAAAGTGATCAACTTGTCCACATGCAAAGCACTTCTTGGGCTTGGGCTTTGGCTTATCATAGTTGTTGCTCATGACCTTGTTCTTTTAGTAGTTCTTTGATTCAATCTTGACTTTGTCCTTCATGATTTGGTTCTCCTTGAACCCAATACCGGTCTTGTCGGTCTTCATGATAGTGTTCATCAAGAGCTCACTTTGGAGGTTGTGACCCTTGGTGAACTTCTCCATTCCACTTGCAAGCTTGATCTTCTCAACCTTGAGCTTTGCATTTTCTTCTTTGAGAGAGTTGATCAAGGTGATAGCATCCTTGTCATCTTGCTTGGCCGACTTGATAGTGAAGGGCTTGTTAGCCTTGAGAGTGATTCGCTCTTCCTTGAGCATGGAGTTCTCTTGCCTCATATTCACATAGTCTTCATACTTATCGGCCTCTTTGATTCAATCTTGACTTTGGCCTTCATGATTTGGTTCTCCTTGAACCCAATACCGGTCTTGTCGGTCTTCATGATAGTGTTCATCAAGAGCTCACTTTGGAGATTGTGACCCTTGGTGAACTTCTCCATTCCACTTGCAAGCCTGATCTTCTCAACCTTGAGCTTTGCATTTTCTTCTTTGAGAGAGTTGATCAAGGTGATAGCATCCTTGTCATCTTGCTTGGCCGACTTGATAGTGAAGGGCTTGTTAGCCTTGAGAGTGATTAACTCTTCCTTGAGCATGGAGTTCTCTTGCCTCATCTTCACATAGTCTTCATACTTATCGGCCTCAACTATCTTCTTGCCCTTGCACTTAGCATTTTGCTCACTAGCAACTTCATCAAGCAAGTCCTCACAAGAAGTAGCTATATCACACTTAACAACCGGGTTAATAGCAACATGTGTAGCAAGATCATTTATAAGCAATTTATTAGCTACCACAAGTGTGTCATGTTCATTTCTCACTTGGTTGTAGTCATCTTTTAGCAAGTTATACCTTGTATGGAGCTCTTGTGATGACCTCTCAAGCTTATTATGTTTCTCATTAGCTTTCTTGAGTGAGGCTTTGAGCTCCCTAGTGCTAGATGTGAGAGATTTATTCTCAAGCTTCAAATCATCATTAGCACTAGAAAAGTCATCAATTTTATCATGCAAGTTTCCATTGGCTTTCTCTAGTGATTCACTTTTAGTTTTATACTTCCTAATGAGCTTGGTGTATTTGTTGCAAATTTCAATTAGCTCATCATAGGAAGGTTCCTCAAACTCATCATCACTAGAGCTAGCCTCATCCTTATTTTTCTCTTTTTGTACCTTTTTATCACCTTTGGCCATGAGGCATAGTGTGTAGAGGATGAGCCCGGAAATGATGGAGGAGGTGGCGGTGGAGTAGAGGACCCAATCACCAAAGCGGCCACCTTCTCATCTTCACTCTCATCATCGGATGAGTCACTTGTGTCTTCAATGTTGGTGAGCCAATCACCAACAATGTCGGCCTTGCCATCCTTCTTCTTCTTGTGGAAGTTGAAATTTTTCTTCTTCTTACATGGCTTGTCATCTTTATTCTCCTCATCACTTGACTCATCTTTGTTGCCCTTGTTGTACTTGAACTTGTTGTTGAATTTCTTGTTCTTGTACTTGTCTTTCTTCTCTTCGGGTCAAGCATGAGCCAATTGTCCAAGCTTGCCACAATTGTAACAATCCATCTTGGATAGGGGCTTCCTTGAAGAGCTTGTGAAGAATTCTTCTTCTTTGAGTCAAACTTGACTCCATTTTTGTTTAGCCTCTTCAACATCTTTGTTGTCTTCTTCACCATGAGAGCGAGGTTGTCATCATCCTCTTAATCACTTGCACTGTCATACACAAATTGCATCTTGCACTTCTCCGAAGAGGATGCCTTGAGAGCCAAGTCCTTCTTCTCCTCCTTCTCTTTTTCTTTCTTCTTGGAGGAGGATGAAGTGCCACCATCACTAATCTTCATGTACATCTCATGAGCATTGATCTTGCCCAATACTTGTGTTGGTGTAGCGGTGGAAAGATCCCCTTGGTGAAGAACCGTGACGATGTGGCTATACTTGTCAATTGGCAAGACACAAAGTATCTTGCGCACCACATCGGTCGGCGCCATTTGGTTGAGCCCAAGTCCATTCAAGGCCTCTACAAGAATGTTAAGACGTGAATACATCTCATTTGCATTTTCATTAGCAAGCATAGTAAAGGAATTGAGCTTTGCCATGACCAAGTGATATCGCTCCTCACTCTCACTCTTTGTGCCTTCGTGAAGAGCACAAATAGTGGTCCAAACGTCATATGCGGTTTTGCAATTCCACACAGGGTTGAACACATCCTTGCCAATGCCATGGAAAAGAATGTTCTTTGCCTTGGCATTGTTCTTCTCAAAGAAGGGATCCTCGGCGAACACGGTGCCACCTATGGTAGCGGCTTTGTACACACCGATATCCATGGCCTCAAGGTAGGGCTCCATACGCACTTTCCAATAAGGAAAACCATCCCATCAAACATGGGTGGCGGTCCATCCCCATGAGACATCTTGCTCTAGGCGGTAAAGCCTAATTTAGAGCAAACCTTGCTCTAATACAAATTGAAAGGATCAAGATGTCCAAGAAGGGGGGTGAATTGGGCTTATTTCAAATTTCTAAAGCAAATATGAAATCCTATCAAGTGCCAATCACCCCGTGCCTACCGATTAGTGTGTCTTAGACTATGAAAGTGGTAGCAAGTTAATGAAAGTAAGAACAATGCGGAAAGTAATGCGGTATGAAAGAGCTAGGGATAGAAATCTTGACAAGACAACGTTTTGCCGAGGTATCGAGGAGTCGACACTCCCCCCTAGTCCTCGTTGGAGCACCCGCGCAAGGGTATTGCTCCCCCTCTACCCGCGCAAGGGTAGAGTGCTCTCTACGGGCTGGTTCTTCGCCACTCCGGCTCGGTGAACCGCCCACAACCGATCACAAGTCGATGGAGAAGAGTCGCTGACAATCTTCCGACAATCACCTTCCTCCCAAGCACCACCGGACCGTCTAGGTGATGTCAATCACCAAGAGTAACAAGCCTTGATCTTCACTTGACTCACTCAAGCTTCACAACTAGAGGATGCACACTTGAACTCTTGGATGAACTAGAGGAGAGGATGGATGGATTCGCGAATCACTCTCTCTCTCTAGGGCTCTTGCTCTCTTCCAACCTTCTCAAGAACTTCAGCAACTAAAATGAGCAAAGGCAAGGTGGGAGAGAAGTGGTGGTGCTATTTATAGCCCATACACAAAACTGCCTCGGGCTGAAAAACGCTCTGCGTTTAAGTTGGCGACGGACACTCCATCGCTAGGTGACGGACGCTCCGTCGCTTGCCCCAGACGTCGGACGCTCTGACCCCTGGCGACGGATGCTGCGCCGCAGTGTCCGGCGCCAACTGGTTGCTCTCGGGTTCCTGGGGAAATATTCTCGGACGCTCTGCAGCGTCCGACGCCCATGCGACGTACGTGTCCGTCGCAAACGGGGCGTCTCTGGAGCTCTCTGTGTTAGCGATGAACGCTCGATCGTGCATACGTCAGCGTCCGGCGCCCTGGACTTCAACGTCCGACGCCCACAGAAGCTCTCTCTCAACTTCGGTTTGCGTTGCGATGAATATGGAAGTTGTTCTAGGCTATCTTACGGGGGAGCGTATCGTGTGCAACCGGCCTTCGTATGCAACCTTTGCAACATCCAATCACATGCGCTAGATCTACATCCGATGGACAGATTAAGAGGTGGGTATTTTTAACACTTAAACCCCCCACCATTACTTTTACTAACCAAAAAAGTCCCCTGGACTCCACCGTCAGGTTCCGTTCCGTCGCGTCGGTTCGGTTCGTAGCGCTCGGTACGCTGCCGCAGCTCCGTACTCCTGCCTGGGCACGCCGCCGCTGCTCGGTAGGTCAGGCCGCCACCGCCTAGGTCTCTTCGACGCGCTTGGACACCGACGCTCAGGCGCCAGGAGCCCGTTCAGGCACCTCCTCCGATTCCACGTACTCCGACGCCCACGCACCTCGGCGATCGCCCAGTAGGATGCCCGATCTGTTTAGCTCGTCTGACGCTCGTATCGTTCATCGTCATGGCTGGCCTACAACTAGGAAGCCGTCAGCGCGTGTGTGTGAATTCCAAACTGAAAAACATCCCTGCAGATCGAGCAGCTTCATCACTGCATGGCCTGCAACTCGATCGTTCTACTTTACTCTTGTGTCAAAATTAAATTAAACATGCCCGTTTGCCAGAGGGGAAAAACATCCAACTACCATGAAAATTACACAAATCATAACAGTAGCTGCTCAAGATGAAGGTTTAGAGAATAAAGGAAACAACGATCAGTACCAGATCGATAGCAAAAAATTCACTGACACACTAAAAAATTCACTGATATTACATCTGGTGGCATAAAGAAAACGATCAGCCATCAACCTTATTTGGGCAATTCCGTGCATCATGATCCGTTACTATTTGCTTGCATTTTCCACACCGCCGTTTTTTTGGTTCCTTCTTCTCCTTGCTCTTCATAATTCTTTTGGATCGCCCTCTGGACACGATATCAGTTGGTGGATGTATTTGTACTTCATCTGGAATTTTCCCACCAAGGAATGTTTCGAACCCATCCTGCAGCAGCGGGAACGAACTTTTGTAGAGGTTCCACTAGGCTCCGTAAACTAGAACACAAAAAGTTAATCGCTGGTTCAGAGTTCTTGGCCATTTGTACTAGATCTTCAAACGTGTTCCGGGAATGTGAAAAAAACTTTCGCATTGCCAGCTCCATAGGATCTTTAGCCTTTTCGTCGAGAAGGTTGTCGTCATCATCAAAGAACACTTCTCTGCAAAATCAAATATGTGATCAACACTATAACCACACAAAACAATTTTTTTTTTACATTTTTTCTCCCATCTCTTCATAATATAAGTCGATGGTATCTCATTTTGCTTCTCAGCTCTAAGCACTTGTATGATATGACGACATGGGATGCCATAGGACTCATAAAATTTACAGGAGCACGTACCAAACATATTAGACTTGTTCATCCGAATAACTCGCTCTTTTCCAGATTGGCTGCTGATTCTGAAACATTTTATATTTTCACACTCTGAAATACCTTGAATAAAGCAATGGTCTCTCGCAGCTACAATTTGTTCCTGAAATTTGAAGAAAACTTCATGTGTGTAAAGCACACTGCATTGCTTATCAATGCTCCATGGTGTCATCAATTTAGGGTTGCTGTGAAGACTTGTATTATCAGCTAGCAACTCCTCTTGACGTTGACACTCCAAAGCTGTGTCAAACCTTAGCCAGAACTCAACAAAAGCCAACTTTCTACGAATGAAACGATTAAAAAAAGAATTTGCACCCTCCGATCGTGATGTAGTCCTAAGCATTCCTGCTAGAGGTATGTCAAAAAAGTATACCGGAATCCATGATTCACGAATGACAAACCTATTAGAAAACCAATCATTTCCCATGAGTCCATAATCTGTCATGATAGAATTCCATTGTGACTCAAAATCATCCGAATTCTCGGTCCCCCAAACACACTTGTTTAGTCTTACCCAAAAATTTTGATCCTTACTTATAGAGGGCCCTACCTTCTTAGGTACCTTATCCATGATATGCCACATGCAAAACCTATGAGCTATTTCTGGCAGAATCTCAGCGATAGCAGCAATCATGCTCGCATCTTCATCGGTTGTGATTAGATGAGGTGCTACTCCACCCATAGAATTGAAAGGTCTTGAACAACCATACATATGACTCGATCTTTTCATTGGCTAAGAACGCTGCCCCAAGGAAAACACTTTGCAAGTGATGATTGAGTCCAGTAAATGGCACAAATTTCATGTTATACTGGTTGGTGGTATACGTTGCATCTACCAAAATCACGTCACCAAAAACATTATAGTTTTTCCTGCTTAAAGCATCTGCACAAAATACACGAACAAGTCGCCCTTCTTCGTTTACCTCAAATTCATAAAAGAAGGCAGAATTTACTTCCTTCTTTCGCTCAAGTTGTGCCACAAACATATGTGCATCTGCATCCTTGATTTTGGTTCTGAGGTCACGATAATAATTTTTCATATCCCTCTTGGTGCAGACAACAGTCTCAAACCCACCCTCAGTGACATGGAGAAGTTGATATGCCTGTGAAGTGCCAATGCTAGCCTTCTGACAATTGAACAAAGTACTCTTAACCCTCTCATTGACTCTATGATTGGATCTTAGCAAATGCCTTTTATCTGGTGAAACAAAACCATGGCTGTGCTCCTCAACCATTGAAACTATTCGATACTTCTTGTTATTGTCAAGCTTTACTACAATATGTGTCGGACAACCACATCTAGTTTCCATCAGTTTTGGCGGCTTTCTTTTTTTCCCAGATTCTTCACTAGCATCTGGTACCTTCTCCTTAGTGAACCCTTGTCTTGAACAATAATACCTCTTGAGTAATATTTCCTCATCTCCCTTCCTCTGCTGACCAATACGAACAGAGAAACCAGTATCATGTGCATACGACTTATAGAATTCCTCAACAGCTGAGACACTATCAAACATCATTCCAACCACTAGCTTCAAATGTTCTTTAGAATTTATGTTGCTTGTGTCACTTGTTGCCTATAGACGTGTAAAATATGTATGAGCAAAAAAACAAGTATAACTATTACTGTGTTTGAACGTTCCTTTGCAACTTACTGCTACACTCGGCGAAGATTCTGTCCGTGGTGTGCGTGGATGTTCAAGGTAGGCTGCAAGTCCTGCGTCGATGGCCTCAATGGACACAGAACTAGCGGTGATATCCATGGCGACGTCGTCGATCTCTATGGCCGTGCCGACAGCTGAACATATAAAACCGTATGTAGGGTTTAGGGTATAGACATGAACGACACTACGAATGAAAGGCTAGTACCCATACCTGCACAGGCGGCGGCATCACGATCCAGGACGACGTGGCGATCCATGGCGATCTATGGCGACGTTGCAGAGGACGGACGGACTGCTGATCTAGGATGACGGCGATGGAGCGGAGACCCTGGTTCCTGGCGCCTAGCAAAACAGAGAAAAAACGGAAAAAAGGATTGATAAAGTTTGCAGCAGCTCAAGACTAGGAGTTCAAGAGGCAAGCTAGAGATAGAGAGACGATCGAGCAGCCACACGTCGTGATCACTTAATACCCCCCATTAACGGCGAGGCAGTTACTAGTTCTACAAGAGAAAGAGAGGTGGTAGTGGAGGCATTCAGGCATAGCAAGCAGCGCGACGGCGGTGGGCGATCAGGCAGGCAGGCAGCCAATGCAACGCACCTGTAGACTCTGGTTCCTGTACGTGGAATCGGAGGAGGTGCCTGGACGGGCTCCTAGTGCCTGGGCGTCGGTGTCCAAGCGCGTCGAAGAGACCCAGGCGGCGGCGGCGTGCCCAGGCAGGAGTACGGAGCTGCGGCGGCGTACCGAGCGCTACGAACCGAACCGATGCGACGGAACGGAACGTGACGCTGGAGTCCAGGGGACTTTTTTGGTTAGTAAAAGTAATGGTGGGGGGTTTAAGTGTTAAAAATACCCACCTCTTAATCTGTCCATCGGATGTAGATCTAGCGCCTGTGATTGGATGTTGCAAAGGTTGCATACGAAGGCCGGTTGCACACGATATGCTCCCATCTTACGGTCACCATACGGTCACCATAGACTTGCTTAGAGATAAGGTTGTCAAGTGTGCACCACACCTAAGTCATGAAGCTCTCCTAAGTCAAACTACTAGTCTCAACCCCTCTTAATAGTACGGTCAAAGATCAAATAGAAGCCCTATCTATTTCTAATAAGTACCCTTCATCTCCTTATGGCACTTAGCCTATCATTCTAGGGTCTTCATCATGTCTCTTTGAAATCCGAAACGATATCCATCTTGGGGGCTAAGTGATAACCATCGATACCCATTCATGTTGATCACTATGGCTAAGCTACGCATAGCCTCTACAAAACACACATTAGCCATAATAATCGCTAATTGACGTTAATCACCGAAACCAATAGGGCCATGATTCTTCACGGCAGATGCACTGTCTTTCAATGAACTGCTAGCTACACTTCTCTTAGCTCTACAAGCCTCTTAGTGCAACATCACCAGATTGCTACTGAATGGCTTGGTACATGCTTCTGCACCCACATTTTTGCTCCTCCCGAAATCATTATCATCACTAAACCCCATAAGGTTCAGGCATTTGCAATTTCTAAATGCAGCTAAAACCTCCCTGCTAGAACTCTAGCTTAGCATTCTGCATCAAAGTAAATCAGTCAATCATGAATTGTTTCTGCACCCAACTTATTCATACCGCTGAAAGGCATGTCATGCAATTCTTAAGACTGCACACGTATGCTCCCTCACACATCTAAGCTATCCTTCAGGGACTTTGCTTGCTTTTCTCTGAAGTTTACACATAGGCTAAGCTACTCTTCATGCTACAGACAACACTACTTTGCCTCTCTGCTCATCTACTACTGAAACTCAATGCTGATTCTTTTACTGAATCCACCAAACACTAATGTGATATACTATAAGCTTCAAGCTTCTTACTGTACTAAATATGTCTATTCCTCTCCACTCCACCTCCTGCTTTCCCTATAGTTTGGACCCTCTGCGGACAAAGTATAAGCACCGGTACCACTCTCCTACCAGCTGCTGCACACTAAAAGGCCAATGGCTCCATCGACCTATTTCTTAAACTACAACTCAAAATCTCTGACTTCCACTGAACTTTCACATCTACTCACGGACAAAGTATAAGCACCAGTACCACTCTCCTACCAGCTGCTGCACACTAAAAGGCCAATGGCTCCATCGACCTATTTCTTAAACTACAACTCAAAATCTCTGACTTCCACTGAACTTTCACATCTACTCACTTCTATTGAACATGCAGTCCTCACAACTGATGAAACACCACTCTACAAACTCCCCTGCTCCTAAAATCTCCTCACCCCAAAACTCCTGCTCTCTGATCTACACCTAGAGAAACATATCTATCCTCCCTGACTGCATCACAATCCCTTTGACTCGCCATGAAAATTCAGACTTCTTTCTTTACCGAACTATATTCATTGTCAAAACAAGCCTACACTGCTCTGTCACTCCTTTGTGCTCACCATCTTTCCATTTCTCTAGACTGCAATTACTACTTCATACAAGGTTCTCTTAATGTAAACCTCTAAACACCAATCTTGTGTTGTCCACCATTTGCGCCTTTCTGTAAGAAATGTATTGAAGGACCGGAAACGACGACCAGAGGGGGGGGGGGGGGTGAATGGGAGCCTCAAATTTCTCTCGAAATATTCGGGCCACTGTTCCCAAAAAACAAACCCAGTTGATGGGTGCTCAACCTCCCCCGAGCTCACCGGCAGTGGAGGAAAACTCACCGGAAACCCCCAAGAATGAATTCTCAACCCCTATAGGAAAGAGGCAAGAATTCCAAGCAAATCAGCCAAAAAGACAGGCGACGGACGCTGGCGACGAACGCTTAGGTGAGTGTCCGTCGACCTTCCAGAGAGCCTGACAAAAGCTGAAAGACTACAGAGGCCACGGACGGTTGGCGACGGACGCTGAGAAGATCGTCCGTCGGCCTACCCGAGAGCAAAACAGAAAGGCACAACTCACAGATCGCGACGGACGCTGGGCGACGAACTCTGAAGAGCGTCCGATGCCAAAACTGAAGGACGCAGACAAGCGAGGCGACGGACGCTGACGTCAGCACATACCAGCGTCTGACGCAAACTCACAGAGCGTCCGACGCCCACGAACAGGGCGCAGAAAACGCAAAACTCGATTTCCTCTTCACCAAACCTTTCCAAATCCGAACCAAATGATCACCAACTGCTACCAAACTTTGTAGGCATGATCCTTGAGCAGTTTGGGAGCTATCCCGAAGAAATCATCACTCAATTTGGGTCGGTTAAACGGGCACAAAAGGATTTCGGTAAAAAACCACAAAACGAAGAACACCACAAAGAAAATACCCGATCTGTGTACTCATGAGGTTTTAGGAAAATTCCTTCAGTGCAAAGTTGCTCCTCACAAGTACTAAGAACTTGGTTCAAACGGAATTTGCAAAGCTTCTCTCGAACAAGAATTCTCATCTCGGGAAAAAGAGAGCAAAAGCAAAAACGAAGAACATAGGAAAAAACGCGGGACGCGATCAAGTAATCAACACTGCCATAGCTAACAGAGGTTACGGCCTTCGATTCCTCGCAACAAACTCAAGTTCTTACAGAGGTTGGTGAAATCAACCTAGGGATCTCATGAACTAGAGAGAGGGTAGAGAGAGAGAGTTGGGGCAAATGATTATGGTTCAAGAGATGGGATGAGGGATACCCCTTCACCCCCTACTTATCGGGCTTTGGCTATTTCCTAAAGACCCCCCTAGATACATTGAGTGAACTACCTAGCCTAAGCATTACAGTCCAAGCTCCGGAAAATATCTCCCGCATTTTGAATGGACGACCCCGCTTCCTGCCGGGAGTTGCCGTCGCCTCGACGCAACCTCCAGGATTCCGCCACGTGCCATCCCCACTTCCTCGGAAGCTCCGCCTAGGTTTTGAGGCCCAAACCCAGGAAACCCGCCACCGGTAGCTTTGGGCTCAACTACCGAACCCCGAGTTTTGCGGCCCAAACTCGGAAACCGACGCGGATGGTTTTGAGGCCCAAACCACCAAACCACTCGACGCAAACCACCTTGTCTTCGCCCGGTCGGACTTCGAGTCCACTGAGCCTCCACTCGACTCGCGCGTCCACCGTCTTGACTCGGCCGACTCGGTCTACCTCCATGTCTTCTCGCACTCGCCGTTGCCAAGTACTAGCCACCACAGCTAGTCCGTCGGCGACCATGGTCCCTCAGTCCGAGCCTTGCTTCCGCCCTTCACCGCTCTCAGTCCATCGGCACGGCAAGCCTCTACTCGACCTTCTCCACGTCATTGACCATTGTCACTAGGCATAGCACCTGCACACCACAAGCCGATAGACAGGCACACATTGTCTTTCGCAAAGGGTTAGAATAAACCGCTCAAACGGAAACACTCACATGTTGGTCAATCACTCATCATCAAAGCTGAACATACATGGGTACTTATCCACCATGTGTTCGCAATCTCCCCCTTGATGAGTGCATTGTCAACACAAGTGCATTTCAGATTTGAGCCACAAGGTAAAGCTCTCCAAATGACCAAAAAGCTGAGAAAGCCAAAACGGGGTCACTTGAGAGAAGCAAAGCGAATCCAAAACTTCATTCCCAAAGACATGGGTAACGGCTCGACGCAACCAAGCAAAACAAAGCTAGCCCTCAAGAAGAGGCAGAAAACGGGCTCAACACCGCTAGCAAAACAAGATACCAATTGAAGCCTACCAAAGCTCAAGAAACCAATTGAAAACACCAAGGGAACTCCAAAGATACCAATTAAAACACTTAATGTTCAAGAAGCACTCGAAACCTGTCGGAGCCAACAAAGCAACCTAGACCCTCCAGAAGAGGCAAAGGCTCCACACATCTAGCAAAAGCTCCCCCTGGGCAAAAGCACACTCAAGATACCAAATGAGCTCCTTAGGGAAAAAGAAGCACACAAACTCCCCCTTGACCAAAGAAGCTCTAAACCAATGAAACCAATGAGATGCACTCTTTCTCCCCCTTGGAAGTCGATGGCTGAAAAAGGAATGAAATGCACATCTCTCCCCCTTGTTGATACATGTAGCTCATCAAACATCAACAACTCAAGATCTGGCTACAAATGTCATGAAATGCAAAATGAGTGCAAAAGCTTCATACTTAGAGCTAAGACAATGAATAGATGCTCTAAGTGATGTGATCCTGTGAGAATAGGAAAAGCTCTACGTGCCCAACAAAGACTCAAGTTGAGCTTAAGATCACTTTAGAAGCTATTTTAGAGAGCATATCATGTGAGAGCAGAGAAAGGGTATCACCTCCTAGAGACACCTAAACATGGCAAACAAGATAGGATCTATCTCAAAGCAATCTCATGTATAGCAAGTAGAACTATCCCTAGCAAAGTTCATACAACAAGCCAATGACCCCACTGAATGAATTTTCCAAATTTCAGAGTTTTGCAGCCAATTTCAGTTTTAGGCACATTACAAGTTGTATGCGAGTGGTTGTAAGCAAGGTGATGTCACTGCTTACCAACCGGGCGAAGTCAAAGGACTTGACACACCGGTTTTGGTCATACACGACACTGCTCAAGTATCAACCCATATGGGAAGCAGTCTCGAACACTCGGTGAAGTGCTCACAATGCAAACCCAACTCGATCTTTCCAATTCACAAAATAGAGAGCAAATTCATTTTAGATATTAATCATGGTGCTCAAATATAGTGAATGAAACAATGAAGAGCCATAGTTACAAGCTATATACAAGACAGCCAAGAAGGATCTTCAAAAGCCTACACATGCTAGTGTCATTTCAGAGGTGACATGGGGAATTTAAATTCAGTTTTAAAGCTTTTCTAACTTAGCTCTATTGCATATCATATAGATCAAAAAGAGTCTAAGTTAGGCAACACCATATACACATAAAGCACCTCAAACAGAGCATAGATTCATTATATTGGCTATAAGTATGAAGCTTAAAATGAACTATGTCACAAATGCAAATGAGATGCACAATGCATTGACACCAACTAACACTAACAAGACATCAATTTAGAAGAAGGACAAAGAAAAAACAAAAAGAACAAAAAAGAACTATGAAACACAAAACTTTCCTCCTCTAAAAAGGAAAGCAAACACCCAACTCGCCCCGAAGGCGAGAAAACATAGCTTGATCCAACGACTTTGTAAGAATATCCGCAAGCTGGTTTTGGGTCTCGACATGCGGGAGGTCAATGTCGCCCTTCTCGTAGTAATCACGCAAAAAGTGAAAGCGGACCTCAATGTGTTTGGTCTTCGAATGAAGCACAGGATTTTTAGCCACACTAATTGCACTCGTGCTATCACAAAGCGGAGGCACCTTAGTAAGCTCAAGACCAAAATCTCTCAAAGTGGCAATCATCCAAAGCAACTGAGAGCAACAACTAGCCGCGGCAACGTACTCAGCTTCACACGTCGACTGGGCCACGCTAGATTGCTTGCGAGAAGACCAAGAAAACAAAGAAGACCCGAGAAACTGGCAAGTCCCAGAAGTGGACTTCCGATCAAATCAGCAACCGGCAAAGTCGGCATCAGAATAACCACAAAGCTCAAGAGAAGAAGAGGTGGAAAACCAAAGTCCAAATTCAGGAGTGAAGCACAAGTACCTCATGATGCGTTTCACCGCCTGCTTGTGCGAAGTCTGTGGGGAAGCCTGAAAGCGTGCACACAAGCAGACGTCGAACTGAATGTCCGGCCGAGTCGCTGTCAAGTACAAAAGCGACCAGATCATGCTTCGGTACTCCGTCTGATCCACCGCCTCTCCTTCCTCGTCCGCATCCAAGGCAGTCGTAGTTGACATGGGCGTCGAGAGGGGCTTTGCCTCACCCATGTCAAACTTATTCAAGATATCCTTCGTGCACTTGCCTTGGTGCACAAACGTCCCTTCCCGGGTTTGCTTGATTTGCAACCCGAGAAAGAAGGTCAACTCTCCCATCATACTCATCTCAAATTCCCTTCTCATAATATCTGCAGACTTAACAACAAGAGCATGAGAAGAACCACCAAAGATGATATCATCCACGTATATTTGAACAAGGAGAGTGTCTTTGCCTTGCTTGAGGAGAAACAATGTCTTATCTACCGATCCCATTTTAAAACCCTTAGCAAGCAAAAAAGTTTTTAGCCTATCATACCATGCTCTAGGTGCTTGTTTCAAACCATACAAAGCTTTGTGAAGTTTAAAAACATGGTTTGGAAACTTGGGATTTTCGAAACTGGGAGGTTGTTTAACATAAACTTCCTCCTCTATGTAGCCATTTAAGAAAGCACTTTTAACGTCCATTTGAAAAAGTTTAAAACCCTTAGAAGCTGCAAAAGCTAGAAGGATTCTAATTGCCACTAAACAAGCTACGGGAGCAAAGGTTTCCTCATAGTCTATTCCCTCCTTTTGACAAAAGCCTTGAACTACCAACCTAGCCTTGTTGCGCACTACCACCCCATCTTCACTTTGTTTATTTTTGAAAACCCATTTGGTACCTATGGGGTGGCAACTAGGTGGTGGAGGAACTAACACCCAAATGTGGTTTCACTCAAAGTTTTCTAACTCCTCATGAAAGACATTAACCCAATCCGGATCCATCAAAGCGTGTCCAACATCTCGGGGCTCAAAAGAAGCGACAAAAGACGAATGAGCAAAGTGAGAGATATAGGACCTGGACCGTGTGACTCGACGGTCAATGTCGCTGATGATGTTCTCCGGCGGGTGCTGCCGCTGGATGTGACGGGGAGCCTATCTGGACGAAGTGGCTGTAGGGTTATGAGGTTGCTACGCTAGCCAGAAAACAAAATTTTTCTACCCCATAAACCAGGAACTAGTGCTAGTTATAGATCACGGGGTTACCACTAGACGCGCAGGTGCAGCGGAAGCGACTTGATGTAGTCGTGCGCGTTGCAGCAGTGTCGTGCAGTTGCGAGGTCGTCCGTCTCAACGTCTCCTTCTCATGGTTCGTCCTTGCTCCAGATGCAGTACCTCCGAGGAATCCCACACGTGCAGGGAAGAAGCGTCACCCCTCTGGACTGCTAGGTCCGCGAGGAGTACTAGGCGCGAGCGTGGGGAGGGTGACGGCGGCTGCCATAGGACGTAAGTCTAACTCGCCCCGCGCCTCCCCTTGCTTATATAGGCGTTCTAATGAGCTCCCACGTTGGAGGCCCATTAGCAACCCTAAACCTAGTCTAATTCGGGTCCAACCCAAATTAGGCTTCCAGCCCCTTAAGCGTGCGACCCTATGGGTTCACGCACACATAGACATGGTCCAAGTACTCTTACTCGACCAATAGTTGATAGCAGCCTCTAGCAAGGCGTGTCAACTCCTATGCATACGCTACAATCATATCAAACGAACCACCACAATACAATATACATGTTATTCCTTTGCCTTATGATATTTGGTCCAACTCGTGGGTTAACACTTAACCCAAGCACAGTCATGCATTTCATGATCTAATCATTTGAGTGATCCAGTGATATCTCTCTCTCTCATGGAGAGTGGCAAATTCCATCTTGATTGACTATGTCTCACAGCATGTTTCCTGACAAACCCGAAAGTCGCCTTTATAACTACCCAGTCACGGAGTAGCATTTGGTAGTCCCAAGGTAGGTCGTTTCACATCTTGAGTACATAGGACAATCTCAGGTCTAGGGACATAACGTACATGATGTGTATAGAGAAAATCTCATGCCGGGTCTGTCCAGCACCATGTCCTACATGTGCCCACATTATTAGTTCGACATCTCCATGTCCATGACTTGTGAAACATAGTCATCAACTAATAATGTGCTGATACAATATTCATGTACATTCTAGTACAAACTTCGATCAAGGACAACTTTAGAATAACCATACAAGTAAAAGAGTTTCACAAACAATTCACATAATTGCTTATCGATACAAGTTGTCTTTAATAGATATTCATTGAACTCATAATATGTCATGGATACAAGGAAATACAATCATCTCTATGATTACCTCTAGGGCATATTCCCAACAGTCGCCCCCCTCGACAGCAGCTGGAGCTCCCTCAGGTGCAACGGGCACCGACTGAGGAAGCTGCTCGAACGGCCCTCATGTAGAGGAAGTAGTCGGATTGGGACCGTGAGCCGAAGTGGACGTCGTAGGATCGACGGGGGCAGCCAGTGGAGTTGGCTAGGGATCACCCCAATCGGCATCATCCTGCTCCTCCTCCACAAAGATTCTAGTGTTCACCTCATCATCACCTGCAAAGCTCAAAAGCAGTGGAAACATAGGGCATAGTTTCATCGAAGGTAATCTAACAAGTCTCCATCACTCGGTTAGTCTCAAGGTTAAGTGCACGATAAACACGAGAGTGAGTAGAATAACCAAGAAAGACACCGTCAGAAGACCATGATTCAAATTTATCCAACTTACTGCCCTTTTTGAGGATGAAGCACATGCACCCAAACACTTGTAGATGACTTACCTTGGGTGGTCTCCCAAATTGCAACTCATAAGAAGTCTTCTTCTTGAAAGCTTGGAGGAAAATGCGATTGGAAACATAGCAAGCAGAACTGAGTAATTCGGCCCAATACCGCATAGGAAACCTATGCTCATCGAGCATCGTCCTGGCCATCTCAACAAGGGTCCGATTCTTGCGCTCAACAACACCGTTCTGCTAGGGAGTGTGAGGTGAGGAAAACTGGTGATCGAGACCCAAAGAAGAGCAAAGAGTTTCAAAGTGAACATTCTTGAATTCCATGCCATTGTCACTGCGGATAGCTCTCATGGCATTCTTAGGTAGCTCATTTTGCAATCTCAAAATCAGATCTTGAACAAGTGGAAAAGCCTCATCCTTACTCTCCAAAAAGAACACCCAAGAGTACCTCGAGTAGTCATCAATGACTACAACCACATACCACTTCCCTCCCTTTGACCTGACCCGAGCTGGACCAACTGTGTCCATGTGTAAGAGCTCGCCGGGTCGAGTGGTCATGACATCAGTCACAGGAGGATGGGAAGCAGCAACCATCTTGCCATGCCTACAAGGATGGCAAACCAAATCCTTCTCAAACTTTAGCTTTGGCAATCCTTGGATAAGGTCCATTGAGCTAAGCCTTGCAAGCAAGTCAAAACTCAAATGTCCCAATCTCCTATGCCACTTCCAAAGCTCGAAAGAAGAACCGGCAAGAAGACAACGAGAAGGTCCAGAAGAGATAGAAAAATCTGCACGAAAAACCTTCCCGAAGGGCAAAATCCGGTAAACAAGATCACCACGAGAGTCCAAAATCCGAGACAAATTTGGCTTAAAGCTCACTTCAAAACCATCTTCAAGGAGTTGCGAAATTGATAGGAGGTTAAAATGCAAATTTGCAACCAAATCAACATCCTAGAGGACAAAATACGAATTGACTCGGATGGACCCCCGGGAGACAACCTTACCTTCACTCTTGTCCCCGAATGTGATATACTCGATGTGGCACACGGGGTCGAGGCTGGAGAACCACTTGGCACTTCCGGTCATATGGCGTGAGCATCCAGAATCCACAAGCCAAGTCTCCTCCAATCCTCCTTCCTACATCAATAAAAAGACATAGGGTGAGCAAACGGACCAACACTGGGGTTAGTAAACTGTGAATGATACTAGTGTTGTCCCACTTGCCCAAAGAATGGGTTAGGAGAAAAACCAAACATCTCCTGTCCCATGGGAGGATAGCGATCACCATGATAGGGAAAACGTGATCCGCTAAGGAAGGGCAGAGTAAAGCCACCGCCACGAGGCCCGTAGTTGTATGGGTCACGATCGGTACCCCGCCGGGCACGACCATCGCGTGGTCTTGCCTCCTGAGGCCTAGCACCTTGAGACATTGTACCTCGAGGCCTAGAAGTGCGCCTCTGAACTTCCTGTTCACGCACCCCAACTCGTGGATGGTACATGTCCCAGTTGTTCAACTCAACCTGCCTCCGATCATCTCTCTTCCTCCTATAACAAAACTCAGCCAAGTGTCAATCCCGCTCACAATACTCACAATGGTACCTCACCACACTCTTGGTACGCACTCTCTTGTTGGGTTGGGTGGCTCTAGCTTTCTTAGGAAGGGGATCACTAGAGATGTCTGGCAGTGTGTCAAGTGGGTTGCGAAGATGGTTCGGTTTTGCAATCCACACTTGCTTCTGTGGAGTGGTTTTGGGTGGCTCTTCAAACACACCATCTCTCACAGGAAACTCAGAGGGGTTGGTAGGCTTAGGTGGAGTGATCTTGGTAAGCTTGGGAGTTGTGTTGGGTTACTCATTCTCGCTCAAACCACTGCACTCACCGATCTTGCCGAACAAGCTACCGTCCTTCCCACCTATAGCAAAGCCTACTCCCGTGCTGCCAACCCTTTTACATTGGCTAAGCATCATCCCCAACTGCGGCTCTCGGCAAGACACCCAGCTCAAGATGGACCGAAGGTATGTGTTTTCTTCCTCGGTACGCATCTTGTCGTGTCTGCACGACGCGATCTCAAGCTCCAAAGCCTCAAAGCGATCCGACTCTCTAGTGCTATCTGAGCTGACCTTCTCTAACACAGTGATCTTAGCATCCTTCTATGCCAGCTCAGAACGCAAGCCTAAGCAGGACTTGCACGCACCAAGTAAGCTAGGCCTAGCCTTCAGCTCACTGACCTCCTCAAGTAGAGTGTCATACTTGTCTTGGAGAGTGACAAGATCAGACATGTGAATGGCGCAAGTATCACACTCTACCTCCTCGGTAACCACCACTGACGCCTTAGCAAAATCTAGCTCATGAAGCGCGCTAACGTACTTCGCCTTAAAGTCATTCCTCTCACAAGCGGCACGCTTGAGCAACGCATCTTGACTCATCAAGGTGTCGTTCAGAGACTCAATCTCGAGAGAGAGGGACTCGACGGTGGGTGATACCTCGAGTGTGTCGGAGTCGTAGTCGTAGTCGGGGCCATCCTTGCGCTTGCCGACCTTGCCTTCTTCAATCGCCATGGTGCAAAAGCCACTGTGCTTGGCGTCAGCGTAGAAGCATAGGCCGTTGAACTTTTCCTCAACCTTTCCCTTCGACTCATCATCGCTTGAAGAAGCACCTCCGTCGGAGGAAGCATCAATGTTGCTGAGGGAGGCGAGGAAGGCTCGGTGCTTGGCCTTCGCCTTGTCAATCACCTTCTTGGAGGACCTTCGGTGGTAGCCGCCTTTGGGCTTGTGCTTGTCCTCGAAGTGGTGCTCGTGCTTGTCCTTGCGCTTGGTGAAGTCGCCTGCAGCTTTCTTGGGGCAGTTTGCGATGAAGTGATCCTCATCACCGCAATGGTAGCACCCTTTGGCTGAGCCACCACGCCGACGGTTCAAGCGGTTGTTGTGAAACCGTGAGAACTTGGTGATGACCAAAGCCAGCTCATCATCTCCAAGAGCCTCCACATGATCCTCTGTCACAGAAATCAAAGACAAAGCGAACAAAGAGTGTGAAGGTCAGAGGAAGAAGAAGACATACTGCCAGGGCCAGAAACCAACGCCATAGAAGGTTTCGACGGGTTTTCAAGCTTGGCCCGGGTCTGGTAGTCAATCTCCGAGGACTTGAGCTTGCTGAACAGCTCGTCCACGGTCAGGGCATCATAGCCCGGTGACTCCTGAATGACAGCCACCTTCATCTCCCATACCTTCTGTTCCAGAGCATGCAAAAGCTTGTTAGCCATCTCATGATTATCATAAGGCAAGTTGGCTCGATTAGCACGCATCTTGTTGACGATAGATTGGAAGCAACTGAACATCCCGTCAACAGATTCGCCGGCCATCTGAGCAAAGTTCTCGTACTCTCTACGGTACGTGTCAAAGAATCTGGACTTGATCTGAGGGTTGCCCTCGTGATATCTCAAGAGTGTTTGCTAAATCTCCCGTGCCATAGTGAGACTCGAAACCCGCTCAAACTCTGAAAGAGACAGACAAGAGAAGAGAATGCTACGGGCTCTTGTGTTTGATGCAAGGCATGTAATCTGGGCATCGGTGATCCGAGCCTCAAGAACCACGTAGTTCTCATTCTCACAAATCTCCCAAAACTTTGTGTCAAGCCCTTGGAGGTAAGCCGACATGCGCACCTTCCAATAGGCAAAGTTGGTTCCATCGAAGTAGGGAGGTTTACCAGCACCTCGCTCCATGTCGCCTTCGCGGATCAAGAACCGTGTAATGTGGATTGATCTTTAACCGGCTCTGATACCAATTGAAGGACCAGAAACGGCGACTAGAGTGGGGGTGAATGGGAGCCTCAAATTTCTCTCGAAATATTTGGGCCACTCTTACCAAAAAATAAACCCAGTTGATGGGTGCTCAACCTCCCCCGAGCTCACCGGCAGTGGAGAAAAACTCACCGGAAACCCCAAGAATGAATTCTCAACCCTATGGAAAAGAGGCAAGAATTCCAAACAAATCAGCCAAAAAGACAGGCGACGGACGCTGAACAGTAGGGCGACGGACGCTTAGGCGAGCGTCCGTCAGCCTTCCAGAGAGCCTGACAGAAGCTGAAAGACTACAGCGGCCACGGACGGTTGGCGACGGACGCTGAAAAGATCGTCCGTCGGCCTACCCGAGAGCAAAACAGAACTGCACAACTCACAGACCGCGACGGACGCTGGGCGATGGACTCTGAAGAGCGTCCGACGCCAAAACCGAAGGACGCAAACAAGTGAGGCGACGGACGCTGACATCAGCACGTACCAGCGTCCGACGCAAACTCACAGAGCGTCCGACGCCCACGAACAGGGTCAGAAAACGCAAAACTCGATTTCCTCTTCACCAAACCTTTCCAAATCCGAACCAAATGATCACCAACTGCTACCAAACTTTGTAGGCATGATCCTTGAGCTGTTTGGGAGCTATCCCGAAGAAATCATCGCTCAATTTGGGTCGGTTAAACGGGCACAAAAAGATTTCAGTAGAAAACCCCAAGACAAAGAACACCGCAAAGAAAACGCCCGATCTGTGTGCTCGTGAGGTTTTCGAAAAATTCCTTCGGTGCAAAGTTGCTCCTCACAAGTACTAAGAACTTGGTTCAAACGGAATTTGCAAAGCTTCTCTCAAACAAGAATTCTCATCTCGGGAAAAAGAGAGAGCAAAAGCAAAAACGAAGAACACAAGCAAAAACGCGGGACACGATCAAGTAATCAACGCCGCCATGGCTAACGGAGGTTACGACCTCCGATTCCTCGCAACAAACTCAAGTTCTTACAGAGGTTGGTGAAATCAACCTAGGGATCTCATGAACTAGAGCGAGGGTAGAGAGAGAGAGTTGGGGCAAATGATTTGGGTTCAAGAGATGGGATGAGGGATACCCCTTCACCCCCTACTTATCGGGCTTTGGCTATTTCCCAAAGACCCTCCTAGATACATTGAGTGAACTACCTAGCCTAAGCATTGCAGTCCAAGCTCTGGAAAATATCTCCCGCATTTTGAATGGACGGCTCCGCTTCCTTCCGAGAGTTGTCGTCGCCTCGACGCAACCTCCAGGATTCCGTCACGTGCCATCCCCGCTTCCTCGGAAGCTCCGCCTAGGTTTTGAGGTCCAAACCCAGGAAACCCGCC
Organism: Microstegium vimineum; assembly: GCA_022036555.1. Classification (NCBI taxonomy): domain Eukaryota; kingdom Viridiplantae; phylum Streptophyta; class Magnoliopsida; order Poales; family Poaceae; genus Microstegium; species Microstegium vimineum. The sequence goes on along the minus strand of CM039125.1, from coordinate 18,221,628 downwards.
ACCGGTAGCTTTGGGCTCAACTACCGAACCCCGAGTTTTGTGGCTCAAACTCGGAAACCGACGCGGATGGTTGAGGCCCAAACCACCAAACCACTCGACGCGAGCCACCTTGTCTTCGTCCGGTCGGACTCCGAGTCCCTTGAGCCTCCGCTCGACTCGCACGTCCACCATTTTGACTCAACCGACTCGGTCTACCTCCATGTCTTCTCGCACTCGCCGGTACCAAGTACTAGCCACCACAGCTAGTCTGACGGCGTCCATGGTCCCTCAGTCCGAGCCTTGCTTCCGCCCTTCACTGCTCTCAGTCCATCGGCACGACAAGCCTCTACTCGACCTTCTCCACGCCATTGACCACTGTCACTAGGCATAGCACCTGCACACCACAAGCCGATAGACAGGCACACATTTGCTTTCGCAAAGGGTTAGAATAAACCGCTCAAACTGAAACACTCACGTGTTGGTCAATCACTCATCATCAAAGCTGAACATACATGGGTACTTATCCACCATGTGTTCGCATGTATACTACTTCTTGATTTGCTTTCTCCATACCTTTCTTATGTACTGCATATCCACATCTTAGCCTTATCTAGATCACGAAACTGCAGAAACTGAATCTACACCACAACAGCAACACTCTTCTCTGCATATCTGAATTTGCACTACAGACTACTCAAATTTACACCTAGACCACCTAGCATCCAGCAATCTTCCTGCTGCTGCTCAAAACCACCAGACCTTCATATTGCCTTCATCCCCCTGTCTCACCTCCATCCACCAGCCGGCCACAAGGTACCTAGCAGGAGAAAGAAATCAGGGGTTCTCACCATTGAAGTCCGCCATCAGGATTGATCTCTGGTGGCACGACGTCGATTCTCCTCTCGGCGTGGAGCAGAATGCAATCCCACACGTCTGCTTATTTATATGTATAAAATACTGTTGGATTCATCTTTTGTTGATCTTCTACTTCTGGTTGTTGTTTATAATTGGTTCTGGTTCGAACAAAACATGGTAAGTGTAGGTGGCCTCCCTTAAAAATGCTTCATTTATAGTACACATGTAAATTATGGATAGGGAGTTTGGGACATGAGCAACCCCAAGACCATCAGTGGTTTCTTCCTTATGCAATTTTTGGAATTACCACAAATGTTATAAGAGTCTTTAGGCTTACTCAAATTCTATATTTGTAAATACTTGCCTTGTGCACAATGAGGATGATTCCTCAATTGCATAAATGGGCTCTTGATTTCTCCTTCCCTACTTAATTTCGGAGTCGTACAACAAATTCGAACTCTTGATTTCTACTCCTGTACTTACAGATAAATTATTAGCCATATTTTTACCGGTCTGTATCTATACCGGCGCGGCATCAGCGCGCCCACCGTGCTAGTATACTCAACCAGTAAACGATCAAGAGGTTCTTGAAATAGGTGGATAATTTAATAAGCAAATTAAAAGTGAATGAGCATGTGGTCCAATGGTAGGGTTGTCCAGTGGAACGCTACCCACCAGGGTTCGAACCCTAGTGTTGCACCATTTTCTAAGATTTCTCTCAGATTTTTCAGGTACACAGTGTGGTGTGTAGGGCAACCAACTAGTGACAACGTATCAGTAAATCACAACCTTCGTGAAAACTCATGTAAACCATGACAAAAAATTCATCTAGATTCACCAAAAAAATCACACATGTAGATGATATGATAATACAAAACTTTGTAAAATATCTTGTTTAAACTCGACTTACACAACTTTGTAAAATATCTTGTCCAAACTCGACTTCGTTTGTTAGATATAAAAATAACAAAATCTCTAACAAATTATTATCATTTGTGATTTTTTTTTTTGAATTTAGATATTTTTTTGCTATGGTTTGTACGGGTTTTTACAAAGTTATGGTTTACATACGTTCCCAGCAACCCGTACGTGTTTGCATTGCTCACGTATGAATCGCAAACATGACGAGTCGGATCAATTAATTAAGGGACGATCCATGCATGAAGCATGATGTTCGAACATAATTCCCGCCTATATATATAGTTTCAATCATATGCATGCTATCCCATCAAGGCAGCAATCAACTAGTATATCCATATACCAAATGTACGTGCGGACTTGATTAAACTAAGACGCTTCTCAAGTGCGTTATTATTTTTATCATAGCATATATGCGTTGCCTTGATGCAGGCCATGTTAATCGCCTCGTTTGTCATTTCGGATGGTATTGCGTTTGTCACGCACGTCAAACTAATTTTGCTTTCGTTTCTAGCTTTCTTGAAAAGGAGCCTTCACCGGTTTAAATTAAAGGTCAGTTTGGTAGAAATTCTCGTGCAACTTCTAATTCTTAATTAGTTGGACACACCTTTTTTATCAAACGATAAAAAACCACCGCTTCTCATCTAGAACTTCTTTTTTCCACTCTTACAAGGCACCAACATGGCATGAAGCTGAAAAACAGCTCCACCCCACTGTGTTTAACACGGCATGGCCCAGAACCCTTTTGCCCGCACTACGTCAAAAATGATTTTGCATAGCACTAGCAAAATGCTCTCCCTGGCGGACACCCAACCTACCCGCCACGGTTATTCCTTCCATCAGCTCTGCTCGGCCGACAGCCTAAGCGCCCGCTGCGGTTAAACGTTTACCGCAGCGGACGACATAAAGTGACCGCTGCGGTTAAGACTGATTAACCGTAGCGGACGCTATAAGGTGACCGCCACGGTAAATACATTTACCGTAGCGGTCACATTAGGGCGACCGCTGCGGTTAATCAGTCTTAACCGCAGCGGTCATTTTACAATGTACGCAACGGTTATTTCTTTTATTAATAGCTACAGTCCAACCTTTTTCTTCCTCAATGCTTCTCTCTTCCAAACTCGTGGGGGGAAAGGCTTTGCCCGATTTTTTAACCAAAGCATTAGATTGAGGTTTTAAGTGTTATTTTGGAGGAGGAGGAGGACATCATATTCCACTTGGCCGAAGTACTTCCACTTGGCCGAAACTATTACTCTTCCCGTAGACTTCCGCGACATGTGGCATCTATTCCGGGAAGAAGACCTTGACATTGTCCAAGTCACCCTATTCAATCTGTAAGTCTCATTGCCAGTTTCACAGATTTCAGCAATACTAATGGTCAACTGTATACTTAGTATGGCACGATGACTTCTCCGTGCAGGACGTCGGTGATAGTAACCAACAAAAAGAGTCATCCTGTTCTCTACCTCTCTCCAATGTATATTGCTGAGAGAGTCATCAAAGGGTATGAGATAACGGATCCAAAGTTGATCGTGCGACAGAGGAAACAGAAATATGAAGATAATATGAAAGATGAAAAGAATGCATTGTCAAGGTACATAAACGAAGTGATGAAGAAGGTCCACCCGGATGGGCCGCACTGTATCAAGGCTTCTTACCACTTTGGGTAAGTCAAAATTGTACATAGAGCTAAGTGGCTAGGATCATAAACTTACATCATCGTCGTAACCTGTATTTTGTTTGAATGGTGTAGAAAGGGCCAAGTCGATGGCCACTGGGTTGCATTTCTCATCTATTCTCAAGATTGTAGGACAGTTATATTTGACTCATTGTGGGTAACAAACAAACCAAGGTACAAGGCCTTCGAAGATTGCTTGAAAACGTAAGTCACCAAGCTTATTGATCATTTACAGTTATATCGTACGTATTCAAATTGTTGCTAACTAACACTCATGCATTTTGTACAGTGCTTACAGGGCATACCTAAAGGAACCCTAATGCTGGGATCGAAGAAGTGACAAGCTCAAGAAGAAACATTCATACCACTTAAAGATCCGACGTGAATTTCCCGTAAGTATTCCAAAGATTCATTCATGTTTTCTTATTGTATTGTTCTAATGCTTCTGTATCGATCGTGCAGTGCGCTAAACATCCTTATGGATCAAAGACATGTGGCTTGTACACCCGCGCACACCTAAGGCAGTGCAAGGAGTACACCAGCAGCTGGAAGAAGCTCAAGGCCGTCTTATGGGTCAAGGAGTGGGAACGCATTACGAAAGACCGTTTTGCTTTCAAGCAACTCAAGGCGTACATCTGTAAGTTCCTACTAGAGAACGGGTGTGCTCGAAGGGCAAGAATTCTTCGACGGTGAGGGTGACCCGGCGGTTCTACCTGAGTTCGAGAAGTTCAGGAAGTGGGACACCATGCTCCGTCCCACGGATTACAAACACTAAGTGCAAATTTGAATTTGAAATGTAATCCTTGGTTTCATTTGTGTATGAGGACAACAAATGTGTTTGTGTATATATATGTTGTTTATCTCTGATTTGAAATCTGGATGCAATTTGAAATTATATAATTCAGTTTCTGAATCTGCATTTTTATTTTTTTAATAAAAAATATTAATAGTGGCGGCCGTTATAAACAGCCCGTTGCGGTTAAAGCATTTACTGCGGCGGGCATTGTAGGGTGCCCGCTGCGGTAAATAGCATTAACCGCAGCGGGCTTCTTATGTTGCCCGCTGCGGTTAATAGGTTTTTCGCAACGGGCACCAGCGACCGCCATGGTAAACGATCCATTTATCGTGGCCTTGTCATCGCAGCGAACGCCATTGCCCGCTGCAAAAAACACATTTTGACCGACAACAAAAACCGTTTTTGTACTAGTGCCGGCCAGGTGGAGTGTGGGCACGTATGGTGCGGTCACTGCTAGAATGGTAGTGCTGGTCGTGACCAGCCAGTGGCAGCAGCGTGGAAGGGAGCCGGCGTAGACGAAGGAGCTGTTAAGGAAGAAGGAAGAAGGGGAGTGACGTGCGAGGGAGGCCCTGGTAGAGAGTGATTGAGGTGGCCAAGGCGGAGCACAGGCCACAGTGGTGGTGGGTGCGGTGTGGGTGCTTAGGCCATTCTCAGTTCTCAGTGAGAGTTTTATGTCGCAGTTTCGAACATGGACATATTTTGAAAACAGTACACAAGAGTTTTGTCGACGAAATATGTGTCGTAGTCTACCTAGGGGGTACCCTACGGTAGTAGATTGTAGCCGGAGGTGTGGCGACGGCGATCAAGCGTAACACAAAGAGTGTAGACACGGCGATTTATACAGGTTCAGGCCGACAAATCGCCGTAATACCCTACGTCATGTGTTTTGGTGGCTGGATTGATATGAGTATTAGGTTACATGAGGTGTAGATGAGATCTAAGAGGTTATGAGAGAGAGAGAGAGTTTTCGAGGGGGTCCCTGCTCGCCTTATATAGCCGGGGAGCAGGGTTTCAGTTTTCATATTCTAACAGATTATGATTGGTCCCTTAAGGCAAGGGATCCGAGTCTATCTATTAGGACCTTCCTTGGCGAACAAGACTTCCTCGGAGTCCTTGGCGAGCACGACGGGCTGGTCGTGTGCTGCAAGGCCTCGTGAGCTGGGTCGTCTTCTGGTCGGTAGACCCATAAGGTCCCTGAGGATATGCCAAGGTAATATCCCCAACAAGTCTCCGAGCACATTGTATTCTTCTGGCAAGACTACAACATTGTCCTTGGAGGCGCTCAGCTGGTCGCCATCATGCAAAGTTGTCGTTGCAGAGTCCCGACAAGGTTGGCTGGTGGATATACTGCTTGGTGAAGTCTCCTGACCAGGTTGAGCTGGTCGAGAGCGTCGTAGCTTGATGCGCGATCAGGTCACCTTGTCGGATGCTGCGGCTGCTTGTCGGAAGGATGCAGCGTGCTGAAGAAAAAAAACTTTTAAAAAGTCCTTTCCTGGTGAAGTGTACCCACTTAGGCTCTGTAAAGAACAAATAAAGACAACAGAGCTTTTGTCGAGAAGAAAATCAGTACATTCACCGCCAGGTGAAGTGTACCCACTTAGTCCCCAAACTTAGTAGCAGGTGAAGTATGCACGTGGTGTCGAGCTTTATAAAAAGATGCATAGAAGTAGTAATTAAAGACTGAAGCATGAGTTTTGTGTAAAACAACTGCGAATACCCGTAGTCCCCGAGCCTGATGTGAGAAGCTAGGAGGTTCTTGCATCAGGATCATATATTGAAGACTGGAACATAAATTTTATAAGGAACGACTGCGAATACCCGTAGTCCCCGAGCCTGATGTAAGGAGCTGGAAGGTTCTTGCATCGGGGTCATATTGTTTTGTTCGCAGTCCCCGAGTTTCAATCCCCGAGTGTTTTGCTGTTGCACGCCGCCTTTCCTTGTGCCACGGTTGCAGTCCCCGAGCCTTGCTCGATGTATTTTGGACGAAGTCCCCGAGCCTGGTCGGGGTTTGCGACCAGGTGGCTGAGTCGTGGTTGCAGTCAACAAAGTCCCCGAGCTTTGTGGCATCAGAAGTTTTGTGGGACTTGCCGACCAGTCTACTGTAGCCAAGTTACTGTAGCTACAGAAAAGAAATCATAACAGGATTGCACGTCCAGTCCCCGGGATTGTGGTGTTAGTGATATTTCAGAGATCACTAACCGTAACTTGAGGAATGTAATTGGAAATAAATATGAAATGAGAAGAAAGGAAATAAATGGGCTGAGTTAGCCGTGCGGTTAGCGGCCCAAGTCACGGCGTGGAAGGTGGGCGTCGTGGTGGTTCTGTATTTGGTCATTGCGGTTTCCCAAAAACCCTGGGAGGTGAGGCGCCGCGCCGTTTGGTATAAAGGGCAGAGTTAGCGGCGGCGGTGGCCTTTGCATTCTTCCTTCGCGTTAGAGCGCTTTGTATTCTGCGATCCTCTTTCACATGTTGTCTTCCTGCTCCCGTGCTCTGCTGCGAACCCTAGTCCTTCTCCGCCTTAGTCTGTTGATGGCGCCTAGGAGAAAGCCATGTACTCTTCATTGGCGAAGAAGGCAGGCAAGTCCTCGAGGAGGATGGAGGATGTTCTTCCAGATTGGACCAAGGATCGGGCCAAATGCACCTTGAATGAGGAATACGTCCAACTCCTCGTCACCGCTGGCATCCTTTAGGACAAGGCGATTGTTGAGTGGAGGTCGGCGACCGTGGAGGAGTTCCCAACCCCTAACACCGGTGAGCTCGTCATCTTTGAGCCATTCTTTTGGCGTGGTTTTGGTGTTCCTGTCCACCCTTTTCTGCGTGGTGTCTTGGAGTTTTACCAGATTGAGATGTGCAACCTCCACCCCAATTCCGTACTGCACATCACAGTTTTTGTACATTTTTGCGAAGCGTATTTGGGGATTGAGCCGCATTTCGAGGTGTTTCGCTACTTCTTCCACCTCAAGCCCAATGGGACCACCGTGTCCCGGGTCGTTGGATCGGTGTATGTTCAACTCCGGGAGGGCATGACGGGTGTGTATCTCGCCACTCCTCTGCCTTCTAAGGTGGCGGAATACAAGTCTCGTTGGTTCTACGTTCCTCGAGAGAAGTCGTACGCACGCGGCGACCCAACGGAGGTTCCGGTACCACAGCCTAGCTGGTCGGCGACCCCTTCGTTGGTGGCGATGGAGCAGGTGAAGGAGCTGCTTGCGTTAGTGGATTGGGTGTAACACCCCTAGTGTTTAATCTTAATTAAAAATTTAATCATGTCATCAGATGCATTAAGCATCATTCACTTGTTTGAGAACCTTGCTATGCATTGAACTAAAATGAGTGTACATGTTTGTGTTTAGCTCAATGTTGTGAATGTTTGTTATGATTTCAATTCAAAAAATTTAATTCTTTTCCAAACCCTAATTTCCAGAGGGGGTTAATTCCAACCCTAAACATGGTTTTCAAAAACTAACAAGAATTTTCTTATGGTTGTTAAAGCAATGTTGTAGAGCTCTCTTTCAATTGCAAAAGTCGTGTTTGGAGTTTTTCAAGTTTTATTCAAAAATCTTGAGCAATTGAAAAGGGGGTAATTCTTTTAAAGAAGGGTTTCAAATTTCAAAAATGCATTTCAAAATCTAGGCCGAATTTTAAAATGTGCATATTGAAAACTTTGTAGATCATGAAATTTTGAGCAACTTTGGTATTCAAAGTTTTTCATGAAAACCCTTGGAAGCTTTAGTAATTTTCAAATCAATCCTAGGGGCAGTTTAGGCATTTCACCGAGCACCTGCATGTCGGTGCCGAGCTCATGGCGCCGACACCAGGCCGGCCAGCTGCCAAGCTTGCCGAGCGCCTCCTATCTACAACGATCGTCCCATCGGGTGCGTGGCAACCCCACGATCGCGTTGCCATCTTCAAAACGCGACTAGACACCCCTCCCTCTGCCCTCTTTCACGCTCGCGTCGCCGTCCGCTCTGCTCCGTCGCGAGCGCCATCAGCGTCGACAGGCTCGTCTGAGCTCGTTAGCCACTGCCAAGCTCCAAATCCCGCTCCATTGTCTTCTCCTCGACCTTGCGCATCTCTTGCGTAGGTCCATTGAACCTGTGACAGCGTGAATCGCCCGGCGCAACCTCGTCTTCTCCATCTCCGGCAGACGCGCCACCGCTCTGGTTCGCTGCCATCCGGGCTACACAGGAGCCACATTGTTCTTCTGATTCTTGTTTATTACTCCTTGTTCATCGTTGATCATGATGCTTCTCTCCGTTTTGCAAATGGTGGACCGTAGCTCCGGGAACGTCGTCGTTGCCGCTCGGTTCATCTTCTCCGCCGGCACAGTCTCTGTTGCCCGCTCGTTCTGCTTCCTCCCCGGCCGAGTTAGCAAGCGCTTCGTGACCAGGGTGAGCTCCTCGATCTCTCCGTGTGCTTGGTCGTTGTTGAAACGAGCCGTGGAACTCTATCCACGACGCGCCGCCGCGGTTCATGGCCATCGCGACGATGCGCTCATCGGTAGGACTCGTTAGTCGATCTTTTTCATGTTCGAGTGTTGCGCTAGCTTCGCCTAGCCGTTGTGAGTCTAGTTGTGGTGTTGGTTGTTCGAGCGCATGCGCGTTTTGGCCAGCGTATGTCGCACAGATCTCTGTCATCCGCCATGGCCATCGGCAAGGTCGTTGCGCTAGGTTTCCGTTTCGTTTTTCTTGCTCTTCGCGTTGCTTGAGTGTCGCTGAGTCCTCTGGTGTGCTTGGTTGAGCCGGAGATAGCTTGTACTCACTGGTGCATGAGCGGCTGAGCTCGGGTTACCGCCATCGCCACCGGTGAGGCGTTTGCAAGGGTTAGTTCTAAGCTTGTCGTACCTCGTTGGGTTCGGGGTGAGGTGTAGAGTCCAGCGCAAGAGTCAGATGTTCGTTTAAGTCATCGACGGCGACTAATGTGAACTAGGGTCCTGATCTTCCATCAGTTCAAGGTAACTATCGATTTGGTTAGAGAGAGACACACCGATCCGGCTTCAGATCACAAAGATCGAACCCTGCAACCTTAGCACCACGTCTCCTCTGGTTATCAACCGTGTCACAAACCGGTTGACCTCGCCAAGAAGGCTAATCCCTGCTGCGAATCGAAGAACACAAGCAAGAACAAGATAAAATGCAACTCAAGCGAAGTGACAATTGTAGATATATGATTAAGATCACGAATGTGGGGTTTCACAAACCGATGACAGCGACTGTTCAACGACAGATTGATCTAAAGAATATCCCAAACCCTAATGTAGGTGGCGGCTGCTGGTTATATGGTCTAAGCGGTGTCCTAGGGAAGCCACTCACGTCCCTAAGGTGGCCAACTCGTTACAAAGTCCAACGGCCCAAAAGACGACGACGCAGCGTCTGGACAGATTCTAGATGTCAACTTGTTTCGACAATTCCCGTTGACTTCGAACGAATTTTGACATGAAACAAATTAGGTTGGTTTCCTTATCAAATTATATTTCCATCCATGTGTGTTTCATCGAAAATGGAGTCCGTATGTGACCTGGGCATCCGTTTTACCATTGGCTGTTCCTGGAGGCCGAGATGGACTCGAACTCGAATTGGATTAGGCCTCCAACTTGAGTTGGATGACCTTGTTGCCCTCCTAAGGTGGTGGCCAAGGAGGAGGACGTGTTGGACAATCTTTGGGGTATTATCCACATGTTTGGGATGTTGTCCTACTTGGGCCAGGGTCCTAAAGTTGCATGACAAGCCCAAGATGATGTCGTAGCATCCCGCAGAAATAGTAGTTGAGTGTCGTGATGATTTGAAGACCTTACCAACGCGATATTGAGGTGGGGCCAGATCTATTTGAAAGCTTATCAAATAAGCTTTCCATCATGTTCTTATTGACCTCAATTGCACTCTGGATGGATGAGTTATGACCTTCTCAATGAACCGTTGTTGGGCTGCCAACGAACCGAATGTTGAACTTTAAAAACCTTGCACATTGAGACATGTTTGTATCTACAAGCAATTATTGACATATACATGTGGAACCAAGTGACTTGTATCAAAAACCATTGTGTAAATGTAGGAATGAACTCACCTTGTAATCTATGGTTGTATCCAAAGGTGTCATGTCCACATCAGCGACGCACCGCTGTGTTTTATGGTCGCCGGCGCCGCTGCTCTGTTTCGGGGTCGCTGAAACGCGGGACCCAGGTGTCAGTGGCAGTTTCAAAGGGTTTTTGTTATTTTCTGTTTCTGCATAGTAATGTTTTTTGTTATTTTTGTATCTTTATTTCTGTGTATGTTTAAATTCTGCAAAAATTTATGTATGCTCTCTATGATGTGTAGTATTTGATAAAAATATAATATGCATATGTTCAGTATATTTTTAATCCTGTAAAAATGCTCAAAGTAATTGAAAAATGCATTTTCTATGATTTTTCATGCTCTGTGTTTTGCTCCAAAAATTATGAGAATTTTTGTGTTACCTTTATACATGTATACCTTGTTGTACAAAAAGTTTGGAAATTTTTGGATGAACCGTTACACATGGTTATTTAATTAATTAAGATTAAAATGATTAGAAACCCTAATCACTTTACGATTTGCGTGATTTTGGATTGTTTGATGCAAATGGTCATTGTCCAGTGGCAAACCCAGTATGGACTTAGATGTTTGACATGTTATCTGCTCAGTTCTTTTGGATATTATTATTAAACTAGTTAATCCTTCATGAAAGGAAGTTGTACTCAAGCTTGTTAATCTGTTTTGTTCACTTAAGTGCATGCTTGTGTGTTGCAAAGCATCATGTCTATTATGTCAAGCATCATCTAAGCATGTCATTATATCGTGTAAATTTCTCGTTGTTGGGTTGGATAATCCCTCTAATGAAGGGACTTTCTCTGTTGTTGATTCTAAGCCCAAGTTCGTTTATCCCTCCAACCAAGGCAAGCCCCGATGCATTTAACCTTTCCTTGTATTTAAATATTTGTTTTAAATACACTTATGGTTATTATATTGCATTGTCTTACCTTATTAAAATTCCTACTTGTTGCATGGACTTATCCTTGTATTATTGGATCCTTTACCTTGACACTTGTTTAAAGATGCAAAATTTTACTAAAATGCTTAATATGTTTAGAACTTTCTAGTAGGTGATTTCCGGTCACTTACACATAGCGTATTGCTTCGGCAACTGGTTATGCTCTTTTGAGAAAGGTCTGTTGTTGGAAGTAATAAACGGGACTGGGCAGACACGGTGTTTGTGAGCCATCAGTGGTGACTGGTGAGCGGGTTCTCTCCGCCTGTGTCATTAGGGCCTAGCCGTTGTAAAAAGTAGAAGGGTTGTGACTTAGGAGTACTTATCACATACTTTGAGGAAGCTGGACTCTAGCTATTCCAGTCTTAAGAACGGTTAACCCGCACTGGGAGTGGAGAGATGGCGAGAGTAGTGTGTACCCTCCAAGTTCGAGGAACTAGATGGAGGTGTATTGTGCTCTCGGGTGGCGGAACCCCGGTTTGGCTGGAGGATCCAGGGAAATGTAGTCATATGCGTGCTTTCTGGGTTGTATATGGCATGTGATAGGGAAGCCCCAGCCGGGTTTAACCGATTCGAATCGTCATGTTCCTCGGATATGGAAACATAACCCTACCTTTTACATCCTAGTTAATGAAACTTAAACTGGATACTTGATGGTTTCCTTTCATGGATGGTTTATTACCTCGTTATCGATAATAACTCTAGATCGATACTTGAGTAATCTTATGAACGAAATAAATGAATTTCAATTGTTTTACAAAATGCTCATTTATGCAAAATACTTGATTCTTGCAAACCACCCCTTGAATCCTATGACTTGCATACCTTTTGTCCACCATATATTTTTCATTTGTCGGATAAGTCTTGTTGAGTAGTCCCGTACTCAGGGTTTGTTAACCCCTGTTGCAGATGAGGGTCCTAATCCGGTCTGTGTGGCTTCTTGCTGCATGATCGTGGTTAGAGTGGATGAGGATGAGGAATAAAATGTCTTTGCTTGACTCTTGGGCAAGAGTACCTCGGTTGTTTGTTTTTATCCTATCACCAGCTTCATGTAATAAGATCGTATCACACTATGTTATGTTTCAAAACCTATGGTTTGTAATATGACTTTAAATTCCACTACTTTGAAGTAAATTAAATTATTGTATTACTTCTGCAATGTCTAAAATGAGGAGATCCTGTTCGGAAAGAGGTGGATGCCCGCTGCAAAGTGGCGAAACCTGACGAGCTAATTAAGACTTGGATCATTTGTCTTGGATTAAGTCAGATGGACATTAATCCTGGCAAGTGGGCCCTGTTCTTAAGAGGTTCTATCACATCGAGCATCGCTTGATGGGGTTTCGGTTGGTTGGAATTTCATTATGAGGCGTTGTCAACCTTGCAAGGACAGGGTTCATCCTGCCTTTCTTTATACTGGTCGTCGCGACCCTACCCGGGAGACATTGGATGTGATGGAGCTGGAAGAGGGGCTTGACCGCCTCTCCGTGGTCTTTGATCTTAGCGTCCCGTATATGAAGACTCTGATGGATCTGTTTTTGTTGGCGTCCCTCCGCCCCCGGTGAGTGTTGATGCTTCTTGTTGCTATTCACTCCACCGTGCCAGATTACTATAGTGATTGACTGTCTTGAGCCCTGCTTGAAGGGGCGCGCTGTTTTTGTCTCCCGAGTCCCATCGGCGGAGTGGTCTGCGGGTGTTCGACCGGGCGCCGAGGCAGGCAGCCAGGTCGGTTGATGTGGATGATGATGGTCGCGGTTATTCTCGTCGGGGGAAAGTCCCTGAGCCTCTTGCTGGAAGGCGCTGGGCGCGCCACGACCCGTTGGGGAAATGTCCGGCCGACAGTGCGTCTAAAAAGTCAAAGCCATTGGTTAATACCGGTGGCAAATTCAGTATAAATGAAGGTGTCGCTCATCCACCGCCCTCACTATCTGACTGGACCAACGAGTGGTTGGATGAGGGGGATGATGTGCCGGCGGTCAATCTTGATGGGGCAGGGTGGTCTGGTCCGAGCGCTAAAGTGCCCTTGCCCAAGACGTCATCCGGTCCATCGCCTGCGTCAGTGGTTGCCAGGGGGCCTGCGTGAGGAAAGTTGTCGCCCCCACGTCGAAGCGTCCGCCGAAGGTTGTGCCGTCAAATGCTACGGGGAATCTTCCGGCCCCGAGGTTTGTGAGGGCGCGTCGGAAGTCGGATTTGTAAGTACTCCATCCTTGTTTCGCTTGAGTCTTCGGTGGTTTTGTCTGCTTGCTTATGGTGCGGTTTTCGGTAGGACGCCGAATGCTGAGGATCCGCCTGTACCATATGGTAATATGTCGGATGCTGCTGGGTGTGCGCGTGGTGAGTCTGATCCAAAGGGATATGGTGCCCCGGCGCCTGCAGATTCCTCAGGGCGTGGGGGGAGTCCCGATCTTGCGGATGTTCCAGTCGATGATCCTGCGGGTGGCGGGTCGATGTTTGCGGAGAGTCTTCAGGCTGAGGCCTTAGTAGTCGGGTCTTTTTATGATGTTGCTTCTGGGTTGATGACGGAGGACGCTACTACCGATCCAGGGAGCGCTGATATGTCGGCCTCGTTGGCGTGACTAGCCAGGGACATCACCTTTTTCCGAGAGGCTCAATCGTGGCATGACTAGGGCCTGTGGAGACCGTTCCTGCAGACGCTGGGCAAAAAAGCCATGCTGCTTGTAGAGTCGTCGATCGTACCATGGTCGTGTACAGATTCTGGGCACATAACCTCATGACCTTCGACACAAATGATATCTCCCGGTTGATGGAGAGACGTCATTTGAGAGGTCTATCGATATGATCATAGCGTATAAGGTAACTACTTCTATGCGTTATGAAAATCGGTAGGCCAGATTCGAAGGCTTCTGGTTATGGCCAGGTTGTTTGGAGAGAACGTCGTAATGCGTTTTGGAGAGGTCGTCGAACACTATGGGAGTGTTTTGGAGAGGTCGTCGGACGCCGTGAGCATTTTGTAGTGGTCGCCGAACGCCATGAGCGCTTTGTAGAAGTCGCCAAACGCCCTGAGCATTTTGTAGAAGTTGAATCGTTTACATGAAGTATGAAAAAACGCAACACCTTTATTTATTTATTGAGAGGTACATAGTACAAACTTTATTGGAGCACTTTAAACTTTTAAGCTTTGCACGCCACTGGTGGCTGAAGATCGTTGCTGAAGGGGTCGGTGCTGGTCGTTGCAGATTCTGCTTCCTTTGGCTTCTTTGCAGCAGGCTTGTCGCTGGGGTTGGAGTTGTACGTGTCCTGGGCACGGGTCTTCTCGACTGTGTTGATTGTCTGCTGCTCGCACTCATACGCGATCTTCAGGTTGGTACGGAGGCTGAGGACGCCTTGTGGCGTCGGGATCTTCAATACCATGTACGTATAGTGGTGGACTGCCATTAGCTTGGCGAGCGTCGGGCGGCCAAGGATCGCGTGGTAGGCTGTCTCAAAGTCGGCAATGACAAAGTTGATGTTTCCGGCCCTGAAGTGGTCCTGGTCGCCGAACTACACGGGAAGGGTGATCTGGCCCACCGGTGTCGATGTCTTATCTGGGATGATCCCCCAGAAGGGGAAGTTCGCCGGGAGGAGGTCCTTCTTCGAGTAGTCAAGCTGGCAGAATGCGTCGGCGAAGATGATGTTGAGGGCACTGCCACCGTCAACCAGTACTTTCCTAAAGCGGCACGTGGCAATAGTTGGGTCGATAATGAGTGGGAAACGACCAGGGTACCTGTAGACCGTCCATTCATCTTCTCCGGAGAAGCTGATGGGTTGTTCTGACCCATCAAGATAGCGGGCATTAGTCGTGTCGTCTCCTACGGCGGCGACTGAGTAGACGTCTTTGCGGACTTGGCGGCATCGTCTCTCCCCTTCGACGACCACGCTGCCTCCGAAGATGGAGTACGTCCTTGAGGCTGCTCGGAACTCCGGCGCGGGTGGTTCTTGATCTTTGCCTTTGTCGGGGTCATCCTTCTTCGGTCTTTTGTCGCCTCTTCCCCGCATAGCTGACTCAAGGAGATCACACTCTCGCATGGAGTGTTTGGAGTTCTTATGTATGGGGCATGGGACGTCAAGAATCTTCTCATAGCTGGCGTCGTAATTCTTCCTTGGGCGGGCGTTTGTGTTGGCGACGTAGCGGTTGTCTTGCCTATAGTCGTAACTCTGCGAATAGCGTTCGGAGTTACCCAACCGGTAATTTTGGTGGTCGCTGGGCCCTCTTTCGTTGTTGTAATCTGGTCGCCGGTCGCTATCCCTTGCGCATTCCGGGGAACGAGAGTGGCGCCGCCTGTTCTCCCTGCTTCGATTGGCGTTGTCTTAGTTAACGTAAGGGTTTGCGATCGTCATCAGTTCTTCTATGGTTGTTATGCTCTTCTAGGCCAACTTGTTTCTAAGGTCGTCCGTCCGTAGGCTGTTGGAGAAGATGGCGATGGCTTCTGGGTTAGAGATCTCTGCTATGCTCAACCGCTTGTCGGAGAAGCGCCTTATGTATTCCCGGAGACTTTCGTTGCTCCTCTGACGGACGTTCTCCAAATCATAACGCGTCCCTGGCTGGACACACGTAGCCTTGTACGTCTTGATGAAGATTTCCTTGAGTTCCTCCTAGGTGTCGATGGTGCCTTCTGGGATCTTCTGGAGACAGGTGTTGGTGGAGGTCGACAACATCACTGGCAGATAATTGGCCATCACGTATTGATTCCCTCCGGTGGTGTACATGGCGATCTCGTACATGGACGCCCATTGTTCTGGGTTTGCCTTGCCATCGTATTTCACTACCGATGTCACTCTAAAATTCTGGGGCCACCTGATGGCACACAGACGAGCGGAGAAGGGGCGCAGTCCCCCTGTGGCTCGGGGTGCCGGCGCCGGTGTTCGATCGCGTTGGGGATTATCATGCTCATCCTCGTCGTACCGTGGGGATCTTCATCGGCATTCCCTCAGAGGGCTTCTGCGTGCCGGTGTCGTTGTTCGATCACGCCGGGCCCTGTCGCACTCTTCGTCGTTGTGTAGTCGGGATCTTCATCGGTGCTCCCTCGGAGGGCTTCGGGGGTGGTTCCGACTGATGGACTGACCGGAGAATTCGGGTGGGTGACCCGCTTTGTTGACCTGGACCGCGGGCGCCATGATGTGAGCCTCTATCTTCTCGATCTCAGGTGTGTTGGGGAGCTTGGACAGTTCGCAGGCAGCTACCGCTAGATTGGCACTGGTGATCGGGTACACCGAGACGTTACCCATCTGGTTGAACTCGTGCTGGAGGTTGCGTCGCGGCAGGTGATCACGATTCCTCTGCTCCTGCTCGTGCTGTTCTTGTGCAATGCATTCCTGCTGGCCACGCTCCTGGTAGCACCTCTCTGTCAATGGGATATCCTATAGGGTACCCAGGGAACGGCATACCTAACCTTTGGGTCTCTTTTCCTCGGCCCATAATGGAAGAAGGACAAAAGAACCCGAATTCTACTCGGTATGGACAACAAGACCGAAGCGTAGCTTAGGACTCTAAGTTCATAACCATGTAGGATTAGAGCAACCCTCGACCTGTTCCCGGACTATAAAGGGTTGGTGAGGGTATCACCCGAAAGACGATCGATACATACTACACAACACCTGATACACAGAGCGACACACAACACCTTGTATTACGATCAAGAGCAATAACAAACGACTCAACTGGACGTAAGGTTATTACTCGACCTTGTCGAGGGCCTGAACCAGTATAAACCGTGTGTCCCTGCGTTTCCAACCACCAAGATTTCACTATTCGCCGAGGCACGAACTATTGTCTCGGGTAACCCCATGGCAGGCTATCGGTGGTAAAACATTGACAGCTGACGCGCCAGGTAGGGACTTTCGGCGAATTTTTTCTCGAAAGCTTGGTGGACCATGACCTCAAGATGATGAAACCGACGGAATCCACGTTTTTCTTTGGATCATGGATCTGCAAGATCGACGACAATGGAAAAATTCAAAGCCGACTCCGAGAAGGAGTAGATCAAGATCTTCAAAAACTGAATCAAAGGATCCAGAATTTGACGATTTCAAAACCAACCAGACTTGCAGATGAAGATGGATACGAAACCGACTTGGAAAAGGAGATGCCACCACACGCCAACCCCGAGTCAAACACGAGAAAAGTAATCACAAATCAAGTCGGAGTACATAAGCAGACTTCAATCAGAAGCAGAAATAACTCGGAAGCAATCAAATACTAATGTTTATACGGGCTACACAATTCAACGTCTACAAAGCTGAATCATCGGATGAATCAGAAGGAGATATCTCAGACGATGATGAAGAAGGAGAAGACAACGAAACAAATGATCACAAAGCTGCAAGGTTGAAAAAGAACAAAGCTAGAGCAGGAAGAAGAAATCCAGCCACCCAGAGAAAACAAATCTGGAACAAGTATAAAGCAGAGTTGACAGAGTACAACAAAAAGAAGGCAGAAAGAGAATCTATGAAGAACACGAAGAGAGAAAGAATTGAAGAGTTAACAAAAGAACTAAACATCCTCACTAAAGAAGAAAGGATCACAGATGAGCTGATGAAAGAAGGCGGAGATCCAAACAAACAACCTGAAGACAATACACCTCAAGAAGGACAAGGAGAGAAGCAAGAAGAACAACCGCCCAAGAAGTCGATATTCCGCATACTAGGGAAGACAGGGGTACCACAACCATCGGAAAGACAGGAACAACATCTCGGACTGATAAAACAAAACAACCCAGATTGGGATCAACGCTATCCAGAAGATTATGGTGAATCTGAGTATAGAGGGGACAGAGATTATTACCGAAGAGATGGATCACCAGACTTCAACAGAATAGAACAATACGATAGATTTCCATGCTTTGCAAGAAGACTGTAGACGTTGAAGTTGCCACACAAGTTCAAACCAGCAAATCACTCCAAGTACAACGGAAAAGTTGAACCCAGGCAATGGATAAGAGTATATTCCCAATCCATAGAACTCGCAGGAGGAAACAATGACATCAAGGCCCTATACTTTCCAATGGAACTCGAAGCTATGTCGTTACAATGGTTTTATAAGCTAAAGCCAAGATCAATTAAATATTGGGAAGAATTGCAAGAAGCATTCTGCAACAACTTTGCAGGAATAATAACACACCCCATGACAGCGGCAGAATTGAAGAATGTAAACAAAGAAAAGGGGAAACTCTGAGGGAGTATTACAAAAGGTTTGGAGAAACCAGAGCTCAGATACACAACATCACAGATAGGGAAGTAATAGAAACATTTGTGGATGGAATCATAGCAAACTGGCAGTTCAAAGACTACTTTAACGAAAACCCGAGATCCAACAAAGATTTAAAAAGAGCTGTCGAGAAGATGATATCGTCAGAAGAAAGAACTCGGCACAGATTCACTCGAGATTTTCACAAAAATAAAAGGCCAGATTTCAAGCCAAATGACAAGAGACCAAGATAAGACAATATGGTAGCAGCGACAGACAACAAAAGAAGGTACAACGACAACGACAAAGGAGGGTACAACAATAATAACAACAACAACAACTACAACAACAACAACAGAAACACAAACAACAGATACTCGAACAACAATTACCAGGGCAACAATTACACAAAGAGACTAGCAGAAAGGATAGAAGACCTACCCTGCTACATACATCCTAATTCAAGTCACAAGCTAGTTGAATGTGACGTTTTCCAACGAAGATTCACAAAGAAGGAAGATACACGACCAAACAACTCAGAACAAAGAACAAATGAATCAGGGAAGGATACAAAGAAGGCAGAAGGGAATTATCAAGAACCCCAATAACAAATAGCAGTAATCTTTTCTGGAGCATCATATACAAGAAATAAAAGGCAGGAAAAACTAGCACACATAACCATCATGGTAGCAGAACCAGCTATTCGCTCCACGGTGCCAGATTACTATAGTGATTGACTGTCTTGAGGCCTGCTTGAAGGGGCGCGCTGTTTTTGTCTCCCGAGTCCCATCGGCAAAGTGGCATGCGGGTGTTGAATGGACACCGAGGCAGGCAGCCGGGTCGGTTGATGTGGATGATGATGGTCGCGGTTATTCTCGTCGGGGGAGGTCCCCGAGCCTCTTGCTGGAAGGCGCTGGGCGCGCGACGACCCATTGGGGAAACGTCTGGCCGACAGTGCATCTAAAAAGTCGAAGCCGTTGGTTAATACTGGTGGCAAATTCAGTATAAATGAAGGTGTCGCTCATCCACCGCCCTCACTATCTGACTGGACCAACGAGCGGTTGGATGAGGGGGATGATGTGCCAGCGGTCAATCTTGATGGGGCAGGGTGGTCTGGTCCGAGCGCTAAAGTGCCCCTGCCCAAGACGTCATCCGGTCCATCGCCTGCGTCAGTGGTTGCCAGGGGGCCTGCCGTGAGGAAAGTTGTCGCCCCCACGTCGAAGCGTCCGCCGAAGGTTGTGCCGTCAAATGCTACGGGGAATCTTCCGGCCCCGAGGTTTGTGAGGGCACGCCGGAAGTCGGATTTGTAAGTACTCCATCCTTGTTTCGCTTGAGTCTTCGGTGGTTTTGTCTTCTTACTTATGGTGCGGTTTTCGGTAGGACGCCGAATGCTGAGGATCCGCCTGTACCATATGGTAATATATCGGATGTCGCTGGGTGTGCACATGGTGAGTCTGATCCAAAGGGATATGGCGCCCCGGCGCCTGCAGATTCCTCAGGGCATGGGGGGAGTCCGGATCTTGCGAATGTTCCAGTCGATGATCCTGCGGGTGGCGGGTCGATGTTTGCGGAGAGTCTTCAGGCTGAGGCCTCGGTAGTCGGGTCTTTTTATGATGTTGCTTCTGGGTCGGTGACGGAGGACGCTGCTACCGATCCAGGGCGCGCTGATATGTCGGCCTCGTTGGCCCCCTCAGCGCTGGATCCGATGCCGGTGAAAAGGAAGGGGGTGGCGATGTTGTTGGAGGAGCCAGAGTCGGTGGAGGAGATTCCGCGCGCAGGAGATGATCCGAAGCCAACGCCGGTTCAGACCTTTCATCATGACGGCGAGGACTTCTTCGTTGTCGTGGACGATGAGGCCAAGGAGGAGGCGGCGGTCTTCCTTAATGATGCGAGCAATCTGCTGGGACGGGTCAAGGTAATTGTAGCGCTTCTTCGGGTTTGGTACTGCCATCGTGTCTGCTTGGCTAAACTGTCGTTATGTGGTCGTAGGGGCTTTTCAAGGCCGGGAGGGAGCGCAATGCAATGGCCGACTAGCTTGCGAAGCTATCTGCTGAGAACGAGCGTCTCCATGCTGATGTCGCTTGTGTCGAGGGCCAGTTTGTGGGGCTGGAAGACAGTTTAGAGGCGGCGCACCGGCGTGCACAGGTATTGGAAGCCGCAGTCCAGGAGCGGGAGCGTGAAAATGCGGAGCTTCAGTTGCATGTTGAGAAAGTCGACGAGCTTTCTGCCCGTAAGTCTTTGTCATTCTCTGGTTTGATAACTTGTTGCATTGGCCGTGTGATGACTTGTTCTTCTTTGTGTAGAACTGCTCGGCGCTGAAGAAGCAAAACACCTTGTGGAGGAGAAGGTTGTTGCTGCCCAACAGGAGGTTTACAAGATGCAGGCGATGCACGAAGGTAGTGTTTTCTTACCTGTCGCTTTGTTTGTACGGCTTCCTTATCCGGTGTTTACTGTCCACAGTTTACCGAGGGCACATCCGACTTCAATTTGCAGACCTGTAGGCAAAGGTGGATGCTTACTATGATAGCTTTTGGTCGTTGGCGCGGGAGATCACCCCTGTGGTGGAGTGTGTTGATGGCCAGGCATTCATTCCTGAGCATGCTGAACAAGCGACCATGGAGGGTGTGCTGTCGAAGGCCCGCGGTCTGTGGGTCAGGCTCTGGTCTTTTACGACTTCAGCGGCGCAAAGTGTGGCTGGTCATGGCCTAGCTATGTTGCAGTCACACTACTCGAAGCTTGACCTTGGTCGGGTAGCGACCAGATTTGCATCGGGGACATCGAACAAGGAGGTGGTGTTGGGGATATAACCTCGGTGTATCCCCAGGGACTTTCTTGGGCCTGCCGACCAGGAGACGGCCCAGCCCACGAGACCCTGTGGCACGCGACCAGCCCGTCGTGCTCGCTAAGTACCCCTAAGAAGACTTGCTCGCCAAGGAAGATCCTAGTTGATAGACTCGGATCCCTTGCCATAAGGGACCGATCGTAATCTGTTAGGATATGGAAATTTTAACCCTGCTCCCCGACTATATAAGGCGAGCAGGGACCCCCTCAAAAAAACCTCAGATAACCTCTCTTAGATCATCTACTGATCTTGTAACCTCATATACAAGATCAATCTAGCCACCAGAACACAGGACTAGGGTATTACGGCGGTTTGTCGGTCGAACCTGTCTAAATCGCCGTGTCTACGCTCTCTGTGTTACACTTGATCATCGTCGCCACACCTTCGCCTAACAATCTACTACCGTGGGGTATCCCCTAGGTAGACTGCAAAGCATATTTCGTCGACAGTTGGCATGCCAGGTAGGGGGTGTGTGCATCGACTTCATGGCTCGTCAAGCGATCACCTTCCCGGAGTCGATGGTCCTTCCGGCGTCGGGCACCGTGATCCAGATCGTATCTATGTCTTGGACCATCGGATATGTGCCACGCGGGGTAAGTTCACCACCATCGTTGTGTCATCCTAACACGCCGAGGTACCACCTGCGCAAAGACGTCAACATCGACGACCTGATCGACGTCGTCGATCGCACCAACGCCGGAATCATCAGCTGCATCGACCTCGTCCAGGCGGCGCGACGCCGACTTCCAGGTCACCACGGTCGCCGACCACGCCGCCATAGGTCTCCGCCAAAGACAATGGTCACGACAACCAGTGACACCCGCTCCTCCCCAATGATGCCCTACGGGCTCAGTAATCAGGCCGCTGTCTCCCAGCGTCAAACGCATCGATTGGTCTCTGACCAGGTCCACTCAGCACCCATCGTGAACACCGTCATCATCTCCCCGATCTCCGACGATTCCGACCAGGCAGTATCCCTCGTTGGCACGACCTCTTCAGGATCGGTCAATTCCGGGAGGCCTGAAACACCTGACCCCTCCAGGCCGACCAGTGACTTCGCAGAGTCCCCCCAGGCTTCGGGAGGATGACTCTCCAAGCCTCGGAGAACAACGCCCCCCGTGATAACGAGACGGAGGCGATTCCCATCTTCTCCAGCGATCCACCGGCTGACGAGCTTAGTAATAATTCGGCACAAATCCCCCACACCGACCAAGACGACGTCGCGCGAAGCAGGAAGGGCAGCCGACGCCACTCCCATTCCCCGGAACGCAAAAGGGACAAACACCGCCGACCATACCACCTCAGCGATGGAAGAGCTGGTTATCAACGGAACTACCGGTCCGGCAACTCCGAGCGTCACTCGCAGAGGCACGATTACGGGCGAAACAACCACTGCTCCGCCAACTCGAGCGCCAGACTAGGAATAGACTATGACACTACTTATGAAAAGATCCTTGACGGCCCGTGTCCCATACATAGGGACTCTAGACACTCTATGCCTGAGTGTGATCTCCTGGAGGCGGCGATAAGACAAAAAGGCGACAAGAGAGCAAAGAAGGACGACTCCAGCAAGGGCGAAGACCGAGATCCAGCAGCACCCAAGTTCCGACCACTTTCAACAATGTACTCCATCTTTGGGGGCAACATGGTTACTGAAGGAGAAAGGCGACGTCGTCAAGTTCGCAAGGACATTTACTCAGCCATCGCCAAAGATGATGATTCGGCCAACGCTCGTTACCTAGACTGGTCGGAGCAGACTATTAGCTTCTCAGCGAAAGACGAGTGGACGGATTACAGGTACCCTGGTCGATTCCCACTCATCATCGACTCAACCATTGCCATGTGCCGCTTCAGGAAGGTACTAGTCGACAGCAGCAGCACATTAAACATCATCTTCGCCGATGCATTCCGCTAGCTCGATTATTCCAAGAAGGACCTCCTGCCGGCAAACTTCCCTTTCTAGGGTATAGTCCTAGACAAGGCATCCACACCAGTAGGACAAATTACGCTCCCGGTACAACTCGGCGACCAGAATCACTTCAGAATCGAGAATATCAACTTCATCGTCGCTGACTTCCAAACAGCTTACCATGCAATCCTCGGCCGACCGGCGCTCGCAAAGCTTATGGCAGTATCACATTACACCTATATGGTGCTCAAAATACCAACACAGTAGGGCATCCTCAGCCTCCACACCGATCTGAAAGTCGCATATGAGTGTGAACAGCAAACAATAAACGCCGCCGCGAGGCCCCGCCCCTACGACAAATACAGCTCCGGCACTACTGATAACCCCACCGCCAAGAGGCCGAAGGAAATGCAAGCGTCGACAACCAACGCCGACCCACCTCGCAAACACACGTGAAGATCCACGCGATGGGTAATACAAGCAATCTAGGCACTTGAAGAGGTCCAATAAAGTTTGTACCGGTTACCCCCGAGGAATAAATAAAGTGATATATCCTTCTTTGTACTTTATACACACCCCGACTCCAACAAAATGTCCATGGCGACCCGATGTCTAGCAAGGAATATACGGCGTTCGATGATCTCTCCAAAACACTCCCACGGTGTTTCGACGACCCCTCCAAACGCATTACGGCGTTCTCCAAATAGTCTGGCCATAACTGGAAACCTTCAAATCTGGTCTATCAACAGCATAATGCATAGAATTAGCTACCCTATACGCTACGATCCTGTTGATAGACCTCTCAGATGATTTATCTCTATCAAACGAGACATCACCTGAGTTGAAGGCCATGAGGATGTGCGCCCAGAATCTGTATACGACCACGGTACGGTCGACGACTCTACAAGCAGCATGGCTTTGCGCCCAGCGTTTGCAGGAACGGTCTCCACAGGCCCTAGTCACGCCACGATCGAGCCTCTCAGAAAAGGGTTCTATCCCTAGCACCACCTTAAGCGTGCATGAGTTGTTCGCCCTCCGCACCGCGGGTTGCTAGCAGCCTACCCACTTGGTAATCTCCATGGTACCTACGCGTGAAGTTGCTTTGGGCTCTACGATCTGGACCACGGGGAACCCAGGCCGAACGATTCATCGCTACGGCTCACGACTCAGGAGGCACGACAGGGCATACAAGTGAAACAAAAGCTCACTGCCCGGATATTTTACAACTTTGTAGTTTTCACTTACACGCCCGAATCAATGTATCCACGATACAAACTATCGCTGCCCAGCAGAGAACAAATCAACATCTTTAGCCACAACTTCCGCAACACGATCGGCATCCGCCTCCAGACGATCTGCATCCTCATCCGATATCCCCGACGCAAACCCGGTCTCCACGCGACCAAGCTTGATCTTCGGATAATGAGACTGCAACATAGCCATGCCATGAGCAGCCACACTCCGCGCTGCCGAAGTCGTAAACAATTAAAGTCTGCCCCACAGGCCGCGAACCCCCGCTAACACACTCTCCATGGTCACCCGGCCAGCGGGTTCAGGAATGAGCTCCCGACCATCAACACACCTTACCACAGGGGTGATCTCACACGCCAGCGACCACAAGTTGTCGTAATAAGAACCCACTTCCGCCTGCAGGTCTGCAAATTGAAGATGAACAATGTCCCAGTGAACTGTGGAAGCAGCAAACACCAAGTAAGGAAGCCATTCAAAAGTAACAACAGGGAGTGAAATGCTACCTTTGTGCATCTCCCGCATCTTATACATTTCCCGCTCGGCAGCATCAGCCCTCTCCTCCGCGGGGCGTTTTGCCTTTTGAGCGTCAAGTAGTTCTACGCGACAAGGGAGAAAAATTATCACAAAAACAAGACACCAATATCCAAAGCCACGGAGAACGAAGACTTACGAACACGAAGATTGTCAACAAGCGATTGAATCTCGCTGGTCTCCCGCTCCTGGTCTCGTACTACGGCTCTTAACACTTCCGAGCACCGGTGCGCCGCGTCCAAACTTTCCTCCAGCCCTGCAAATTGACCCTCGACACAAGCAACGTCACCACGAAGATGCTCATTATCAGAGGATAGCTTCGCAAGCATGTCGGCCATCATCTTACGCTCCCTCCAGGACTCAAACAACCCCTGCGACGACACATCAACAAGCTAGATAGAAAAAGAACAGAGACAACACACAACTAAGCCAAAAGTCCGAAGCTACCTTGAATCGTCTGAGCAGGTCACTAGCATCGCCAAGGAGGGCAGCCGCTTCTTACTCAACCTCGTCATCCTCGACAGCAACAAAGTCATCACCATCACGACGAAAAGTACGAAACGGCGTCACCTTCGGCTCATTTCTGCCACGAGGAATCTCCTCCACTACCTCCGGCTCCTCATGCACCATCTTCGACCTCCTCCTCATCTCCGGCCCTGGATCCGACGCCAAAAACGATGACGACTCCGGCATAAAACCACAAGCTGGCTCCGTATCCTGAGCACCAGAGCCATTGACACCATCACCAAACACAGCCCCCCACTCAAAGCAGGATTCTCCTCACAAGTTGGGGGATCAGCTGAGGCCGGCGCACTGCCTCTACCTGAGCCGCCACACGCTCCCCCAGCAACATCAGACCCATTGTCACGAGACTCCACCGGATCCTCGAAATTTGGCACTCTACCAAAAGCAGCAATATAAGCAAATTGACAAAAGGAACCAAGACAAAGACCAAATGAAGCACTCACAGATGTGATTTACGAGGCGTGATGAAGCACCCACAGGTAGATGCTCCGACGACGTAGCAGGATGCTCCACTCCAAGGGAGTCACCGACAGCCACCGTAGGACCCGAGCGCGAACACCCCTCTCCGTCCAAGCTCGTGGTCGGCACAAAGCCCCCACCTGATCCCTCGTCAAACGAATCAGACTTCGAGAAATTCGGACGGGCGGCGCCCTCATTGATAACAAACTTGCCCCCAGTCTTCATCGATGGCTTCATCTTTTTACGGGGCACATCAGCCGGGCGCTTTCCGACGCGATCGCCATGTACTCAGCGTTTCTTATCCAAGGGCCTATGCGCCACGCCCTCATCGGAAGACTCGCGACCACCTCCACCAAACATGTCCTCTACAGTCCTGGACTGGTCAACACCGATGGGCCACTCCACCGACGGGACTCGGGAAACAAAGATCGCGCGATCCTGACTAAGAAGATCTGAGTAAAACCACCAAAAAGCCCAAAAATTAGACGGCCGCTACAAAGGCAAAATCAAAACTCACCGACGGCGGCAGCCTAGCACGAAACGCATCCTGTGATTTCTTCAGATAGGGCAAGGAAAGGTCAAAAATTACATCAACACGATCAAATCCTTCTTCCTGCCCCAACCTTTGGGGCACTTCACGGGTAGGGTCACTACGACCAGTGTAAAGAAAAGCAGGATGCACCCTGTTCTTACAAGGCTGGCAGCGTCTCATCACAAAATTCCAACCAACCGAAAAAACCATCAACCGACGACCGGTCCACCAACATTAGTAGATCCTTCACCTGGTCCATCGCCGCCTTAGAAGGAGTCACTGACCAGCTAGGCTGCGACACTAGGATCTCCGTCGGATCGCCACACGCACATGGCTCCTCCTGGGGGACATAGAACCAACGAGACTTGTACTCCGGAACCTTCGAAGGCAACAGAGTAGCAATGTACACATCCGCCATACCCTCCCGAAGCTGAAGATATACAGAACCAACGATTCGCAGCGTGGCGGTCCCATTCCGCTTGAGTCGGAAGAAATAACGAAACAGCTCGAAATGTGGCTCGATCCCCAGAAACGCCTCACAGAAATGAACAAAAACAGAGACGTGCAATACTGAGTTGGGATGGAGGTTGCATAATGCAATCTTGTAATACTCCAAGAGATTGCGAAGAAAAGGATGAACCGGAACCCCAAATCCATGCCAAAAGAAGGACTCAAAGACGAAAAGCTCACCAGTGTTAGGAGTCGGGAACTCCTAATCAGTCGTCGCCCTCCAATCCACAAGAGACTTATCCTGAAGAATACCAACGGTAACAAGAAGCTGAATATCCTCCTCCTTCAAAGTACACTTGGTCCAATGCTCGGCCCAATCCGGAAACACATCCATCATCTTCGAAGCTTTTCCCCCTTCTTCACTGACGCGCGAGTATTCGGCCTCTTCCGAGGAGCCATCGACAGGGTAGGACAGCGACGAACTAAGATTGCAATAGGTCTCAGAGCGCGAGAAAAATGGATCAAGAAATAACGCCTCAACGGGAGCCAAAGGTGTGGAAACCGCCGCCGCCACCGTTCCTTCTTATGTCTTAGGGCGCAACGCTTCCCATTCCAGGGTTTTTTGGTAACCGCGCAGGCCAAACAAAAAACAGCCACGCCCACTTTCTGCGCCGTAATTTGGGCCGCTGTCCTCACCGGTTGTTTCGGCCCGTTTACCACTCCCCTTCCATAAACTTTCACCTATAGTCAATTACATGATTTACGGCTAATAATCTTTTTGTGCAATATTACCAAAGCTACAGTCCCGGGGACTGGACGCGCATCCTTGTTATTTTTTCAGGAAGAAAATATAGCTACAACAACTTGGCCTACATGATCGACACGTACAAACACGCTCGGGGACTCCGTCAACACCAACTACTACCCTCAATGTCAGCACAGTCCCGACCAGGCTCGGGGACTTTGTCCAGTCCCACATCGAGCAACGCTCGGGGACTGCGACCAAGATGCCAGAGAACAAACGCCTGGAAAAACAACACCCGGGGACTGATCCCCGGGGACTGTGAACAAAAACCAAGAAGCCTGATACAAGAATCTCTCCGGGCTCCTTCCATCCGGCTCGGGGACTATGGGTATTCGCAGTTGTTTTGTGCAAATTTATGTTCCAATCTCTATTTAGTTACTTTATGCACTACTTTATAAAGCATGGCACCACGTGCATACTTCACCTTCTACCATGTTTGGGGACTAAGTGGGTACACTTCACCTTGCGGTGAATGTACTGACCTTGTTCATAAGCAAAGCTCTGCTGTTTTAATGTGCAGTTTTTGCAGAGCCTAAGTGGGTACACTTCACCAGGGAAAGACCTTTCAAAAGTTTTTTCTTCTTCAGCATGCCACCACACTTGCAGATGAAGATGGATACGAAACCAACTCGGAAAAGGAGACGCCACCACACGCCAACCCCGAGTCAAACACGAGAAAAGTAATCACAAATCAAGTCGGAGTACATAAGCAGACTTCAATCAGAAGCAGAAACAACTCGGAAGCAATCAAATACTAAAGTTTATACGGGCTACATAATTCAACGTCTACATACGGGAATCTTATTCAAAGGAAGGTGACAAGAAGCATAACTCTGAAAGGTGCCAAAGAGGGAATGATTATGTCAACAACTCCAGAAGGATGCATCGTGCACTGGCCAAACCAACCCTCAAAACATAAGGCCAGACTACAGAACTACCATTCCAAGTGGGAAAACAACT
Source organism: Microstegium vimineum (assembly GCA_022036555.1). Taxonomy (NCBI): domain Eukaryota; kingdom Viridiplantae; phylum Streptophyta; class Magnoliopsida; order Poales; family Poaceae; genus Microstegium; species Microstegium vimineum. The sequence goes on along the minus strand of CM039125.1, from coordinate 18,192,956 downwards.
CGAACTTTACCGAGAGCTATCATGCAAGACAAAGAAAAGAAGCCAACAAGCAAAAAGAACTTGGAGAATACATACGATATACATGGCAGAACTAGAACCTTATTTAGAGCCACCACAAATACCTGATTTGAAATCATCGGATGAATCAGAAGGACATATCTCAGACGATGAAGAAGGAGAAGACAACGAAACAAATGATCACAAAGCTGCAAGGTTGAAAAAGAACAAAGCTAGAGCAGGAAGAAGAAATCCAGCCACCCAGAGAAAACAAATCTGGAACAAGTATAAAGCAGAGTTGACAGAGTACAACAAAAAGAAGGCGGAAAGAGAATCTATGAAGAACACGAAGAGAGAAAGAATTGAAGAGTTAACAAAAGAACTAAACATCCTCACTAAAGAAGAAAGGATCACAGATGAGCTGATGAAAGAAGGCGGAGATCCAAACAAACAACCTGAAGACAATACACCTCAAGAAGGACAAGGAGAGAAGCAAGAAGAACAACCGCCCAAGAAGTCGATATTCCGCATACTAGAGAAGACAGGGGTACCACAACCATCGGAAAGACAGGAACAACATCTCGGACTGATAAAACAAAACAACCCAGATTGGGATCAACGCTATCCAGAAGATTATGGTGAATCTGAGTATAGAGGGGACAGAGATTATTACCGAAGAGATGGATCACCAGACTTCAACAGAATAGAACAATACGATAGATTTCCATGCTTTGCAAGAAGACTGTAGACGTTGAAGTTGCCACACAAGTTCAAACCAGCAAATCACTCCAAGTACAACGGAAAAGTTGAACCCAGGCAATGGATAAGAGTATATTCCCAATCCATAGAACTCTCAAGAGGAAACAATGACATCAAGGCCCTATACTTTCCAATGGCACTCGAAGCTATGCCGTTACAATGGTTTGATAAGCTGAAGCCAAGATCAATTAAATATTGGGAAGATTTGCAAGAAGCATTCTGCAACAACTTTGCAGGAATAATAACACACCCCATGACAGTGGCAGAATTGAAGAATGTAAAACAAAGAAAAGGGGAAACTCCTGAGGGAGTGTTACAGAAGGTTTGGAGAACTCAGAGCTCAGATACACGACATCACAGATAGGGAAGTAATAGAAACATTTGTGGATGGAATCATAGCAAACTGGCAGTTCAAAGAGTCGAATGACCATCTACAAAACAAAAACAAAGTCAAGAAACAAAAGGACAGAAAGACAGAAGAAAGTGGCAAAAGAACTCGGCATAAAGATTACCTGACAAAGAACCATGACGGGCAGACCGCCTCCTTTTTGGCCGAGGAAGCCTAGTATCAACATCTGAATGACCCCGCTTCGGAGAAATAGCAGCATCAGTATCATCATCATCACCGTCTTCATCATCATCGATATCCAAATGTCCACCATCATCAGCAGCAGGCACATTAAGAGCAAAATTATAACCAAAACCCTGCAAAACAAAAACACATCAGAAAGAGACAACAAAATAAAAAATAAATCAAGGATTCAAATACTTACATCAGGTGGTGGATTGACAACACTATACTCCTAAATTACAACAGGAAGAATAACAACACTATTCAAAACCCTGTTCATCATCTCAAGAACAGCGTCATCCGAAAGTTCAACCTCAGGGATAAGACGAGAGGAATCAGAAAGACCAGTATATTCAAAACCCAGATGATCCCTTTTCATCAAGGGCTGGACTCGACGACGCAGGAAACTAGCAACAATACCATTGCCTATCAAACCTGATTGCTTCAAAAAACTGAGACGATAAATCAAAGGTTTAAGAACTCGCTTCTCAGAAGAAGTAAGTTTATTAGACCAACAAGGAAGAAAAACTGGAAGAGAAAACAAGTCAAAAGGCCTAGGAAAGGATGGCTGAGAAACATAAAAACCACTTTTCAGCCCAGTCATGAACAAAATTAGATAGGGACAAAGAAGGAAAGGCATTCTTGTGATTCTACCTAGACTGAATCATGCAACAACTACAATGAGGAACTTTTGACCTACCAGTAAAACGGACTCGAAAAAAGTAACGGAAGAACAAGAGGCAAGGAGGAATTCCTACGAAATCCTCACAAAGATGAACAAAACATGAAAGGAAGAGGATAGCGTTGGGAACAAGATAATGAAGTTGGAGACTATAGAAATTAAGAAACTGAATTAAGAAATCAGATGGAGGAAAACAAAGCCCAAATCTGACATAGGAAAGAAAAAGAAGAGACTGGTCAGGAGATGGATTGGGAGACAATTGATCACCAAGCAATTCGCAAGCAGAAAGGGCCGATCTTGGAAGAAATCCTTGTGCAACTAACTGATCAAGATCACCCTACTGAATGGAAAACTTCGGAATCCCCTTACCCTTCATCGCGAAATCTTTTTCTAACGATGAACCACAGAGGGAGGTTAAACCAAAGACAAAGGACAAATATTCTCCGATTACAGATAAACTCGGTAACAAAAAGACGAATGAGCTTATATAAGGCTATAACAAGAAGATTAGTTCCCAAAAATAGTCGTTACTCAGGGGCAGTAATTATGGAAAAATAGCGAAACAATTGCTCCCCAAGATTGCACATCAGAAAAAGGAAAAAATAATGGCCAGATTAGGCCGACTACAGTCAAGTACCATAAACAATTACACCATGAAGAGTACAACATAATAGGAAAACAACTCGGCAGGACACAAGAGACACAGGGGAATCCTTTACTAAGAAGCATCAGCACTAGCATACAGCCGAGTTATATCAGATCACAATGCTTCAACAGATACAAAAGTACCCTAAGCAGCAGGGAAAAGTCAAAAACTACATAAATCAGAACCGGTAATTGTCGGGCAGGAAGCAACAACTTGGAGATACTTAAGTTCAGACGAGAAGAAGCTCACCCTTCCTGATTGCAAGCAGTAAAACCAAGAAGTCGTCCAAGACGAACATCATCAAGGGCAGCAAATCTAGAACAACCCAGAGGGAAACACAAATAAGTGATTGAAGGGTCCATGACAATACACACCAATACCATCACAAGACCTACATCATTTGCTTCGGTTTCCGCCACAAAGTTCCACTACCCTGAAACTAGCTATCTACTAGTTTCTATCACAAGATCTACATCATTCACAAGATTACAACTCAGGAAGGAGAGAAAGAAGCCCGGGGGCTCGTCGAGCTTGCCAATAAAAATATTCATGATACAACAAGGACCTTCATAAAGGAGAACGGAAGTTATATGGAAAAGGAGTCATACTACAACTATTTATAGAAGAATAACAGGTGCACATACACCAAGTCCATGAAGAGAAGATTACAACAGTCATAGTACATAAAGGAAGAAGTAAAAGCAAAAGATTCTACAAGGACCACATTGATGAAAGAGATACGGTTACAAGAAAGGCAGTACATCAGGGTACTATACAGATTATCTAGAAGAGCATTCCAAAGACAATCATACAACCAGCAATAAACTCTGCAAGCCATGAAAACAACTCGGCTGATAACCTTACAATAACCAGACGAAACCAAACTAAGCCTCACTTACAACAAAAGACCACAAGTGACAAAATATAAAGGCTAAAACCAAGAACAGATCAGGTCTACCACCAAAGAAGACCCAAAACTTGGTGAAAACCTTGCGAAGTAAAACAACCCGGAACTTCCGCACAGCAGGGGGGAAGTTTTGAGTAAATAGGTAGAAAGCCACTCCCAACAAATGAAATTGGACGGCTCTAGCTCTAGGCTTTCCAGCAAGAGTGTGATACAAGCATGCACAGCCAGGAAGATAGAGCGTACAACCTAAGTCAACTTAGGAGCGGCAACGGTGATAGCCCGGGGTCCAGCAGTTAGACAAAGAAGGCATGGAAGCCATATCACAAGATTTCTTCTACCTACCACGCCAAACTTCCTAGGAAAATCTAACCGAAGAGTTAGTCTACCTCTAACTCCACTCACAAGAATTCTTCTACCCACTCAACTACCAAAAGGAGGGCATATGCCGGGGGGCTGCTCAGTTTCACTCAGCAGCATGATCATCGAAAGAAATAAGAGCACCTTAAAAGAGTAAATCATCAGTGCAAACACAAAGGAATATATAGCAAGGAAAGACCACCAAAAGCCAGAAGTCACGAGAAAGGAAGAGAAAGAAAAAGACAAAACCTGGCCAAAGCAAACAATGAAAGCAAGATTCTACATGCCCGTGAAGACATAGTACCCACCCATGAATAATAAGAAGACAAGGGCACGTTATTTCAGATCCTTCCGCCGAGCTCTTTTCCGATATAAAAGAACTCGGAGAAGGCTCGGGGGCTGGAAATACCTACCTTGCAAGACTTTTTTCTTAGATCCTCCGAATACTTGTACCAAGTATCCAGAGGCTCGGGGGCTACACTCAATGAGTGCACTAAAGGTGCACAAAAAACCACAAGACGGAGATCAACAGAAGACCATTTCATGATTTTGCTTCAAAAGGAACTCGGCTCGCTTTCAAAGCAACCCGACATATTGAAGAAAAATCATGAGATGCTCGGGGGTTTGTCGATGGGATATCCTATAGGGTACCCAGGGACCGGCTTACCTAAGCTTTGAGCCTCTTTTCCTTGGCCCATAAAGGAAGACGGACAGAAGAACCCGAATTCTACTCGGTATGGACGACAAGACCGAAGCGTAGCTTAGGACTCTAAGTTCATAACCATGTAGGATTAGAGCAACCCTCGACCAGTTCCCGGACTATAAAGGGTTGGTGAGGGTATCACCCGAAAGACGATCGATACATACTACACAACACCCGATACACAGAGCGACACACGACACCTTGTATTACGATCAAGAGCAATAACAAATGACTCAACTGGACGTAAGGTTATTAATCGACCTTGTCGAGGGCCTGAACCAGTATAAACCATGTGTCCCTGCGTGTCCAACCACCAAGATTTCACTATTCGCCGAGGCACAAACTACTGTCTCGGGTAACCCCGTGGCAGGCTATCGGTGGTAAAACATTGACACTCTCCTGCTCGCGTTGTTCGAGATCGCGCCTCTGCGCACGCTCGGCATTGTGTTGTTCTCTTGCAACGCGTTCGACGTATGTCTTGTTGTCGTGGGCGACGCTGTTGGCGGAGACTTGAAAGATCATTCCTCTGAAGCCCGGAGCGAACTCCAGGAAGCTGCTCGTCGATCCGCAGGAGTCGAGGGTTTCAGTCCTTGTTGCGGTGGACGAGCCAGATGAGATAATGTCGTCGAGGGACACCGCTTGCTCAGAGTCGCTAGGGATTGCGGAGATGACGACAGTGTTCACGATGGGTGCTGGCAGGATCTGATCGAAGATCGATCGGAGCACTTGGCGTTGGAAGATTGCCGCCTGATTTCTGAGCCCATAAGGCATCGTCAGGGGAATGTGAACACCCCTGGTCGTCGCAGCCGTCGTCTTCGCTGGGGTTCGGTGGCGGCGTGGTCGGCGGACGTGATGGCCGGAAAGTCGGCGTCGTGCCGTCTCCACAAGGTTGATGCAGTCAATGATATCGGCGTTGGAGCGATCGATGGCGTTGACCAGATCGTCGACGCTGATCTTCTTTCGCGGGTGGTACTTTGGTGTGGCGAGACAACGTGGAGGTGGGAGCGCGTCTCCCCACGCGGTGTGGATTCGATGGTCCAGGATATGGATCCGATCTAGAGCACGGTGCCGGTTGCCGGGAGGACCATCGAATCCGGGAAGGTGACCGCTTGATGAGCCATGGAGTCGATTCATACACCCCCTACCTGGCGCGCCAACTATCGACAAAATATACATCGCAGTCTACCTAGGGGGGTATCCTATGGTAGTAGATTGTAGGCGGAGGTGTGGCGACGACGATCAAGCGTAACACAAAGAGCGTAGACACGTTGATTTATACAGGTTCAGGCCGGCAAATCGCCATAATACCCTACGTCCTGTGTTTTGGTGGCTGGATTGATATGAGTATTAGGTTACACGAGGTGTAGATGAGATCTAAGAGGTTATGAGAGAGAGTTTTCGAGGGGGTCCCTGCTCGCCTTATATAGCCGGGGAGCAAGGTTACAGTTTCCATATCCTAACAGATTATGATCGATCCCTTAAGGCAAGGGATCCGAGTCTATCTACTAGGACCTTCCTTGGCGAACAAGACTTCCTCGGAGTCCTTGGCGAGCACGACGGGTTGGTCGTGTGCTGCAAGGCCTTGTGAGCTGGGCCGTCTTCTGGTCGGTAGGCCCATAAGGTCTCTGGTGATATGCCGAGGTAATATCCCCAACAAGTTTTATCCTCATAAAATTATCTACTTGTTTTCATCATCTCTTCATAAATACTACATCAACATATTTAATATACATGAAACTTTAATAAAACTCTATTAAAATTGGTCTTAGCAAAAAATAAGAAGGTGGCATGTTGTGACCGGATAAGGTTGGAGAAAAGAAAAAAAATGAGCATTACAATCATTCTATGCTTTTTGAATATGTTGAAGAAATTATTTTGCCAAACGGCTAACCAATACAAATTCAACTTCACCGTAGATTTATTTTGGAACTAAAGCTACAAAAAGTTACTTCACTAATAAACATGAGTTATACCAAACACTTAACAGGTTCTAAGACTAAACCGTGGGTGCCACGTAACTTCATCGTTAGGGCTGCTGCAACGGGAGTAAAAATATGGCCTGAAGCCGTAAGTGCACCCATATATATTTTTTAGATTACGAAATATAACATTCCAGCCATCACATTCACAAGTGAATGTTTAGAGCTTAAACATACAATACAAGAACTTAGCCTAAAATACCGCTAGGCGGACAGTCTTAACCATAAACTGCAACCTTACAACACAAGGCAACCACAAAATATCCCATTGATCTTCATACCGGCAAACTCTAAACTCCAGGCTTCAACAAAAACTCCCAGCTTCATAGAAGACTAACATCCAGGTTCTTTGCTCCTATCCTCTTCCTGTTCTTCCATTCACTAGATCCAAAAAGTTGCAGCGCCACACCTTCTAAACGTCTGCATCCAGCGTTCAACATTCTTCCCTCACCCTCTTTAGACAGTAGGGACCAATGCCTAATCCAATAAGTTCCCCTAAAAATTACCTACAAGTATGAATTAGCAACTATCTTTTGGAACACCGTGTCATTTCTATTCAACCATAAAACCCAACATATCGCCGCTAACCCCACCATTACTTGAAATCTTAGCCCTAGAGAAAATCTCCTTATCCAAGATCCAAACATGTGAGAAGTGATTTTTGGTGGTTGAGTATTAAAGGTGATGAACAGCGTGTTCCAAACAAATCTAGCCACACAACGGTCAAAGAAAAATGTGTTGAATATTTTCTTCTAGACCACAGAAGTTTCACTTAGAGTCTCATTTACATCCTCTTTTCAATAAATTGTCTTTTGTTAGAATTACCCCTATTTTAAGTACCATAGAAAATTTTTAATTTTCAGAGGTAGTTTTGCTTTCCAGAACACTTCCTTCCCATAAATTTTCTCCCTTTTCATAATTTCTCTAAACATCTATTTTATATAAATTTAGTACTATCTCAACATTTGGACAATCACAGAAGACAACAAAATGATTTTACCTTTTTACCATGAAACATAAAGCAAATTCAATATCATTAGCTAGCTAGGATTATGAGAAGGCCTCTATATGCAACTTTGGAATAATATATGGTTGCTAGTAAGGAACAATTTTTTTATCAAAAACAGGAGGGGTAGGACCCTTACTGTACTTTATTAAAAAGAAATAAGCATCCCAAAACAAGGTCTCAAGAAACAAAATACGTGACAAAGAAAATTACACATAAGCTACTAGCCATAAATCTATTTGAGGTTGATAGTTTCCTTTTGCTATGAGAATAACTAGAGCAAATTCCTCCTTGAAGATTGATTTGCAGCGTGAGTTGAAGATGGCATGTTCCTCAAGATAATATCATTTTGAATTGTCCAAATGGACTAACACATAGTCACCACAATTTCCATGAAGAATGAAAGTTGGATCTCTTCTTTGAGACTTTAGAGGGTGTTTGGGACTGCTCCACAAACTTTGCTCGACAAACTCCACCATGGAGTAGCTCCACAAAAACTGGAGTTTATGGAGTAACTCTTTAGGTGCTCTCACAACTCCACCTTTTTTCTTAAACTGTGTGCATGGAGTTGAAACTGTTTGGCTAAAAAACATGGAGCGGATCTAAAAATGTGGAGTGGAGGAGTCCCAAATGTAACACCCCATAACAATGACCATGAGCTCTGTCGCTGTGTAAGGTGGTGGTGGAATGTACTGGTGCGCTTCACTAATTATTCCCCACGAATCATAGGGGGTATCACCCATTGGCAAATCTATCACTAGTCTGCCCTAAGTCGACATAACATTAAATACCTCAGTTGGTACACAGAATGACATAGCATGAACCAGTACTAGCACGGCATGAACCAGTGTCAGAATAACATCTGTACCTCCCTAGTCGTCACCAGAATCGTCTGAATCAATGCTCATTGCATCACCGATCCTATCCTCCTCTTCCCGTTCGAATTCGTTAATATCAAAGTCAATGTTTATACAACCTACTGGAGTTGAATGAGGATGCTCCTGCATCAGCTGAGCATCCAAATTCATGTTACCCTGAGTTGGTTCCCCTTCCACCCACAACTCTTGTTCATTTCCTCCGACACCGTCATTGGAAGACTCTTCATTGAAGACCATGCATCTTGTACCCTTTATCCACCATAACCTTAGGCCTGGGCACATTGGAACCTTGCACCACCCTATTGTAGCGGGAACAGTGAGAAGGATCACACAAGGGCATAAGGACATAGTGTGCCCACTGTTAAACCTCCCCTTCAGTATGAAATCATCACCAAGCTTTGCATTCAAACGAACGCAAAAGTCGTTGAAGCTAGAAGGTTCATCAAACTATTCCAATTCTTCTTTCATATTTTCAAACATACCATCTTCTCTCCTAACACTTTCTTCATAAAAAACTCGGACACAACAATCCATCTATAAAGGTATTTGACTAAACTTCATCAAGTCATTTAAATCGCCGTATCATTCAAATCGATGTATCTATAATAACTACAATTACTAACAAATCAACTACAACTTAACTACCCAACTTATATGTAAAGCATTTGTACAAAGAGCATCTCCAACAGACTAGCTAAATTATTCTCTAAAGTTAAATTTGACTATTGTTAAAGAAAAAACGTCTCCAATAGACTCTGTAAATGACTATCTAAATTTAGTGATTCTCCATCTCACCTTATTAGCTCTCTACTTTTGCGTAACCTACCTCACTAGCTATCCATCTTTCGATACTCTACTATTATCTATTTTAAAGAGTAACAAAATCAGCATATTTAGATCATCTTTTTAGTTAATCTCTTGAAGATGCTCTAACTAACAACAACCTAAATCCTAAACAACAAATCTAACTAAGTACCTAAGAAAGGGTTAGTTTTAAATTAAAAAAAGGATTAAAATATATATAAAAAATCCAATTTAGAAGGGTATAAACAAGTAATAGTGGGCCACCTTGGCCGAGAGTCTTCCGTGGGCTGTGTAGAGCCCGAGCAGGCCCATCCGTAAGTCCTACTCCCCCGCTCGGAGAAAACGAAACTGAAAAAAGGCGGAGCAGGGAGCTCTGCTTTTCCTAACGGGCAGAAGGAAGAAGACCAGGAATAAAAAAGAGGTGTGGTGGTGGGCAGTGGGCTGACAGGGACAGTACCCAAACCCACCCATGGCCCCCTCCTGACGGTCACGCTAGCAGCAGCCTTCCCCATCACGCTCGAGGAGAGAGAAGCCTGCCTGCCGCCGCGCGACCGCCCCACATGGCCACCACGCTCGGCGGGGGGGCCCACCCCACCGCCGACGCCATGGAGGTCGACCCACCGCGCGCCTCCGCCGACGAGAAGGTGAGTGCGCGCTTCACATCATCTCGGCGCTCGCCTCGGCTGGGAGGGGACTTCAGCGGTCTAGGGGCTATGGTTGCTTGCTTCCCTTCCTGCGTGGATCTGCCTATGAGCCGCGGATCTGCTAGCTGCGGCGTTCTCGGCTCCCTGGAGGCCTGGACGCGGTCCGGGTCCTGGCCAATCTGCGATATCTGTGCTGCTGCTTCTCAGGATTTGGGTTCCTCGCTTCCCGCTGCTTCGTTCCAATGGCTTGGGCCCTCTTTTTTTTGTACGGATTTGGATGTAGATGGCGTCTCGTTGGAAACCGTTAGAGCTAGCTGTGGTAGCTTTGCTTTCCGGGGAGGGAACCTGCTGCTCAATCCTGTCTCCTCTCCGGGCAACTTTGCGTGCGCACCATGCCAGCGTTCCCACTCTCGTGTAGTTGTGTTGCTTTGGATCGTGTCTAAAGCCGGGCGGAATGTGTTCTACAAGTTGTCGTGTAGCTACAGTTTCAGTTACCGGTTTTGATGTTTGACTTTATTGGGTTCATGTGAAGTGGCAGTTGGCTTAGCTGTTACATTTCTGTCCAAAGTTTTCCATGGCCTGCTCAGCTGTTTGGTATCTAGTGGTTTTCTATGGATTGTAAGTTTGTAACTTGTACCTTAGTTGATTGGATGTGGATCCAATGAATCTCAATTGGTAATGTAGCATCAACTAGGCATTACATGTAGTTGTATTTTGGTTTGTTCACTTGATAAACAATGTTATCCTGCTGTGCTGGTGCTTGCTAATATTGCTGTCACAAACCTGGCAAAGCTGCGAATGCTAATGCGAAAGTACCTCACCTAGTTCATCTAAGTCCTTTTTTTAATTGCTTTGGTGCTGCTCCATTTTGATTATGTCTCGCCTGTTCTGTGTGTTACATGACAGCACGTCACCACTATTATGGGGGGAAGTGATGCAGTGACCGGCCATATAATATCAACCACGATTGGGGGAAAGAATGGTGAACCAAAAAGGGTAGGTTTTGGAGAAAGGAATCCACTTCATCTTACTGATTACATGATGGCGATAATAACATTCTAACTTAGCTTTTGATTTGGTGCCCTTTAGACCATTAGCTATATGTCCGAGCGAGTTGTTGGAACTGGATCATTTGGGGTTGTCTTCCAGGTTAGATAGTTTTTTCTCCAACTTGGCATAGTTTTTTTTTCTCACTTTGGCCCATGTTTTGTTGATGTTGTGTGCATAAATAAATTCAGGCAAAATGCATTGAGACTGGTGAAACTGTTGCAATTAAGAAGGTTCTACAGGACAAAAGATACAAGAATAGGGAGTTACAAATAATGCGGTCGATTGACCATTGCAATGCCATTTCCCTGAAGCATTGTTTCTTCTCTACCACAAGTAGGGATGAACTTTTCCTTAACTTAGTCATGGAGTTTGTTCCAGAGTCACTTTATCGTGTTCTGAAACACTACAAAGACATGAAGCAGAGGATGCCCCTTATATATGTTAAATTGTACATGTACCAGGTGGGTAGTGCTAGAATTGCATGCTATCTTAATATGCATGTGCTAGAAAGAGGTGTTTTAAACTTCTGATATTATTTACATTTTTCGTATCTTGTGCAGATACTCCGGGGATTAGCTTATACTCATACTGTACCAGGAGTTTGTCACCGAGATATTAAGCCTCAGAATATTTTGGTATGCTGGTTCAGTGTTTTTTATGCTAAGCATGTACCTGTTCCTGATCCTGACTTCGTGTTCATGATGTTCAGTTGGAAAATGTTGACCTTTTTTTTTCTTATTGTTTGATAGGTGGATCCTCTTTCCCACCAAGTAAAGGTTTGCGACTTCGGGAGTGCTAAAATCTTGGTATGTACATGCTCTAATAATAAGAGCAAGAACAAAGAAATATGATCTTTTCATTTCAAAACCTTTTTTAGTGAATAAATTTGCACATATGCTAATTTGTATGCCATGAAATGGTTAATGGGACTCTAGCATGGATGGCATGCTGATTCATATGCTTGAACTCCTCTATTTATTTTTTGAAGTTAGATCGAGACAGTGGAAACAGTATGATTCTTGCTTAATGCAATATTAGCTGTACAAGGGCTTGTTCTTTTGAAAAACCTGTGGATGGGAGAGTATGGGCAGAGAATTTAAGGACCTTCAATCTGGAGGGGACTAAATGCCATACCCCATACCCTCCAATCGAAGGGGATTAACCAAACAAGCTGCAAGGGACGTCTTTAATAAGTAGAATAGAATCATGGACTTAGGGCAGTCCCAATGGAAGAAACTAGTCATGGTTTCCATAACTGCCACGTCATAGATAGAAACTATATCACACAATGGAGGTTTCTTGTTCTAATAAATATTCCATTTTTTCTTTCTCTCCTAAGTCCCTGTAGTCTTTCTCCTGCAGCCGCATCAAATTTGCTCTCTACGAGTCCGTCCTCCTAGAGCTAGAGCTGCTGCAGTGCCGCACATATACTCGCTAGTCGCTACAAGCCTGCACAGAGCAGTTTCTTCCTCCTCGGTTAGCCTCCACATCTCTATGGAGGGCTGTACATGTGGCCACGGCCAGAGAATAGCATCGAGCACGGGCGAGCGTCAGGCGAGCGCGGCTGGCGACCTCCCGCAATGGCACGGCCGAACGGGGCGGGCAGCACGGGCGAACGCGGCCAGCGGCGGCGCGCCATACCGCGGGCGAGCGCGGCTGGCAGTGTGACCAGCGGCGCGGCCGAACGTGGGCAGCGCAGCAGGCGACCTCCTGCAGCGGCGCGGTTGAACTGGGCGGGCAGCGCAGGCGAGCGAGACGGGGCGGTCGGCGACCTCCCGCAGCGGCGCGGGCATCACGAGCGAGCAGGGGCGGCCACGGACCTCCCGCAACGACGCGGTCGAGCGGGGGCGGACCGGGCGGCGATCTCCCGCAGCAGCGCAGGCAAGCGAGCGGGGGCAGCGACGCAGACAGCGCGGCCGGTGTGGGCGAGTGGGTCCGGTGCGGATGGAAACCAGCCGTTTCTTCCCAACGGCAATTCCATGGTTTCTTCGTGCATTGGGGCGAGGGGAGACGTCGTTTCTCCGTGAAGAAACGATTTCCTGAGTTTTGCTTCTCTTTCCTCATTAATTGGTCTGCCATGTCAGCATTTTGCTTAGGTGTCCTCTTATTTAATAGAGATAGAAACCACTATTAATGCTCCATTGGGACTGCCCTTAGAGACCTTGTTGGGCTGAGTAACAAATAAAGGATGTGCGGACTAAATTTCGATTTCTTTGATTCTTTCAGTTGAAAAACCTTCAGCATTAAAACTTTGATCCTGTCAAGTCAGCTGACCTCATTGTCTTATTTGATATTTTAGCAAAATCAGTGCAACTTAATATGAATTTTGAACTTTACTCACTGATATTATGATAACATTCTTGTAAAAAAAATGATAGAAACTTTGTTCTTGATAAAATACTAAATCCAACTTTGAGTACTTCATCCCAAAATAAGTGCACATCTCGTTTATTGAGAAGTCAATCTTTTTTAAGTTTGACTAAATATATACAAGACTAAATATATACAAAAATTTAGCATAACAAGTATTATTAGATTGGTTGTGAAATATACTTTCATAATAAACTTATTTTGAGATACAAATATCGATACTATTTCCTATATACCTAGTCAAATTGAAAAAGGTTTGACTCCTCGAGAAAGCAGTGTGCATTTATTTGGGGATGGAGGGAGTACTCTCCAAACATTTTGCATCTCAGTATTTCTCTGATTTCTTTTTGTTCAGAACTTTGAACCTTATCTTTGAAATATGCCAACATATCAGATTAAAGGTGAAGCTAATATATCATATATATGTTCACGTTATTATCGTGCTCCTGAGCTCATATTTGGTGCAACTGAATACACAACATCTATTGATATATGGTCAGCTGGATGTGTTCTTGCTGAGCTTCTTCTTGGTCAAGTAAGTGGTTTAGCTACCCTCTTTTTTTTTGGCTTGCATCTCTCTACATCTTTTACGCCATTGTGATGCAATTTCAGCAGTGAAGTTAAACTAAATGACTTGTTTTTCTTTCTTGCAATTTATTAGCCTTTATTTCCTGGTGAAAATGCTGTGGACCAGCTTGTTGAGATTATCAAGGTAATCAATGGGTTTGCATGCATTCAAAATTGACGATTGTAAGGAAGATATTTGCGATTGACTTTGCCACTTTCCAAAATTGAACAAAGATGAACTCCTTGCAGGTTTTGGGTACTCCAACTCGAGAAGAAATTCGTTGTATGAATCCCAATTATACAGAATTCAAGTTTCCTCAGATAAAAGCATGTCCATGGCACAAGGTGTGTGTACATTTATAGTCAGTGGAGATTCCTCCAAATAAAATCTGTTGATATGGTCACTCTGGTGGAGCTCACATAATCTCCGTGGTGTTTTGCCCTTTATTTTTTTTTCCCTACTAAACTAGACCTACAGGAAAAATTCTCAGCATCGTCCCATTTCTAAAATTCAGTAGAGTTCTTTTGACCCTATAAGATCATACTGCCACTCATTAAAGTGGAATGTCATCCCCATTCAGTTTTGTGTTATTGTCGATAATTTGTAATAGATGGCAAATACTATTTTTTATGTTATTGTCATGTGTACAATATGATCTCCCTCATTCTTGATGTTCCTGATGGTGATGGGTCCTTACCACAATGGTTATGCTGCAGATCTTCCACAAGAGAATGCCTCCAGAAGCAATAGATCTTGTTTCCCGTCTTCTTCAGTATTCGCCGAATCTGCGATGTAGTGCAGTAAGTTTTTTCATCTCTGGTTGTCTCATCCTCATATCCCACTTAAGTCCTCTAAAATAAATTGACATCAGCATCCCAGGGCTATATGTTAGTGGGACATCATATTATTAATATAGAAAGTTATGCTTAAATCTTCCAACATAGAGTTGATTGTTTGAATCGTGCATAATTCGACGCTGATTTCATCTTCTGTTTCTCATACAAATTCATGATAGTAAATGGAAGAAACATTCAACCTGAAGCTCTCGTCACTTTATATTTTGTTCTACTAGTAGATTGCATGCTTTGTAATGGATTGAACAAGTATACCAAAACCACTAGAAAAAACAAACTGCACCAGAACTTTGAACTTAAAACAATAAAATTTGTAGAAGCCTAAATTTGTACATCATTTGTTGCTTATGCTTGGTAATGGAAACTAAAATTTGCACCAAATCAAAATATCAATAATAACTGTGTTGGGATGGTAGGAGCAGGCTTTGTCTCTTCTTTGTGCTCTCTTTTCTTAATGAAATGACATGCAGCTCTCCTGTGTCATTTGAGAAAAAAAATCAACATAATAAAGTGATGATATGAAATCCATCATCCACAAATTGTTATCGATGTGCTAGTGCTAACACAGCACCTGTGCCCTGCCATTCTGCAAACCTATGTTACCTTTGTGTCTTAAGGTAAATGTATAAAGTTTTAGACATATACTCATATGAGCATATATGGTGAATATACATGTACAGTAATGGAGCCTTTCTTTTTGCTGAGTTCATTGCTGATTGGATTACTGTTTCAGCTTGAGGCGTGTGCTCATTCATTCTTTGATGAGTTACGAGAACCGCATGCAAGACTCCCAAACGGCCGCCCATTTCCTCCATTATTCAACTTTAAGAAGGAAGTAAGTGATTTGAAGACAATCTTGTTTCTCATTGTGTCCCTAAATATTAGCCCTTTTTGAGTGCTTGACTACTTATGAAAAAGAAGTCAATTGGTTACAGACATGGTTGGCGTATACAATGAATGTACTGACAAGAATACATGATGATAGGCATTAGTGGTAAGATCACATGCACTGACTTGCAATGTTCTATGTTGCTAGTCATGCATAGTGACCTGCTTTTTTGCAACAACATGGTTTATTATATATGAGCGCTGCTTCCTTTTTAGATAGCACATCTTAAGGAACACACTGCCGCCAGAGTAGTGCAATTCTTCAGGCCTGGCGGCAGTTCAGGTGAACGGTAGGGTGGATGATATCGAGGCCACAAGTTGGATGAGTGATGGGTTGTTGGTAGCATGACTATCTGAAAACAGGAGCTTTTGCTTTTCCGAGGGTGTTGGGCTGTGACTGTGATAGTGGTTGGAAGGTAAGGGACTTTAGAGCAATCTCCAGCAGCCCTCCAATACATCTCCCGTGATAAATTGCTAATGGGGCTGCCGCAATACCACTTGTAGGATTATTGAGGGATATGCTTTTGCCCAGTGCCTAATTTTATTCTTTTCTCGTCCCACAGCCCTGCTCTAATCTGCCCATCTCTCTGTCTTGTTCACTACACGCCAACCATGCCTACTGCTATCCCTGCCAGCCATGCCTACTGCTATCCCTGCAATAGCAGTCCCCAATACTAAGTGAAGGCTGGTCTGACGGCTATTGGGGAACCATAGGAAACACTCTTAGAGAAGTTGTACTAAGTAAACATGGATTCAGTCCCCACCATAAACCAACCCTAGCCGCCTTCGATTCTTGCAACTCTATTGGGGAGGACGCTCTTAGTTGCATGAAGCGAAGGCAGCTGGGGTTGATTCATGGTGGGGACCAAGTTGAAGGCAGTTAAACTCAGAGGTGGTCACGTGTGTCTTGTATCCTTATAATCTGGACTGATGCTTACCTTTAAACTACATAGGTCACTGAGCTATAAAATCAAATTTCTTGTGTTCCTTTGCAGCTAGCAAACGCACCACCGGAGCTGGTCAGCAGGCTGTTACCAGAGCATGCTCGGCGACATTCAGGATTTGGTTCCTTATTTGGGAGTGGACCGTAGGATAGGGAGGTATGGAAATCTCGTTATGGAAATCTCGTTTTTAATGTTGGGCTGCTGTACGCTGCCAAAGGGCAATCTGCATATCCCGCATTTAAGTTTTAGAACCTGACCATCTTGTTGAAAAGTTGCCAGCCTTAAAAATCTAATGCTGAAACCCGAGGTAGCCCTTGTGTCCATGTTCTGCCAGGAGCGGCACATAATGCTGGGGGAATGGTTTGGTGTAGGGTAACTGCATGAGCTAATGTATTTTCACGTTTCACTGTTTGTAGCGAACTTGTACCTGTACTATTGTAACTGATGTAATCATGTAAATGCTTCTGAACTATTTAAGTTATCATGATGGTCAATCATTTCATTCATCCTTCCTCTTAGCATGTTTGGACACAATGAGGAATGAAATGATTCTTTCTGTTTTTAGGACGAGATCCGTTCACAAATCACATCCTGTGTTTGGTTGCAGGGTATGATACAATTTTTCTGTGTTTGGTTGGTTTGAGGAAATCAAAATCTGGATTGAGTCGTCATGACATGCAGGACCTGTTTGTCATCCTCCTGTTTGCTCTCCATGGCCAATCCCATGTGCGTCGTGCAGCTGCCGTTGCACCTCACCTTGCTTGCGCCGCTGTTGCAGCTCGCCCTCCTGCAGTCGCGCTCGTCAGCGCCATCGTTCCCTCATTTTCTAGGTATATGGGGCAACCTTATTTTAGGATGAGCATGTCCTCGTTAGTTTTTGCTGGACAAGAACTTTTAAACAGTAAAGAAATTACTAGCACATTCACCAGACATGGATGGTGGATGTTTATCCTTATTTTTTAGGATGATCATGTCCTCGTTAGTTTTTGAAGGACAAGAACTGTTAAACAGTAAAGAAATTACTAGCACATTCACCAGACATGGATGGTGGATGTTTATCCACTAGCTCGCTTTTTATAATAGTTCGAAAATATTGCTCCTAAAATATTCCATGAAAATCGCAATACTTGTACGTAGGGATGAAAGCGCATAGGATACACAGACGGATACCAATGATCCTGTATTACATCCAATATCCCACATTTTTAATCGGATACGAATTATTCGGATATTGATACGTATTTAACCAGATATTGTCAATCTAGTTCGTCAATGTATGTTCCATCTAAGCATATGCGTTGCTCATCGAGATAAGACGCTTGCATGTACTATTCAACTGACCATCGGGCTTGTGTATAAAAGTTTTCTAGTTCATGGCAAAAAAAAAAAAATCAATGCAAGTTAGAGGATCATTGAGCTCAACATAAACTGACAATCTGACCGTGGAGTCCTAGAACATAACCCCACCCACACAAAAATTCAACCAATTAAGGGCTTGTTTGGATGTCCATGTATCCAACTTTATCCATATTTGTTGAGGTGGGTTGTCATGAAATTTAGATATGAATTAAAGTAGATACGTGGGCATCCAAACAAGCCCTAAATCCAAAAACCATATATATAAACCAATAAACCATAATAGTCCTTCAGCCATGGCCAATAGATTAGAATCGGAGAAGCGAAATTGAAAGGGAAACATAGCAATAATGGTGTCTGTCAATTAATTTCTGCAATTGATACATACAATAGCATGACATGAGGACATGTATATCGGTGTTTTCTCTCACCAAATGGGTTGTCAGTCAGGACTCTATTTTGCCACTAGAAGTCATGCATGATCAGAGAAGGCAGACAGATAAATAGAATTATGACCTGGTGCTCTGTCAATCTATTGATATGCGAGCAAGCAAACCAGTGGGTGTTTGAACTGTTTTTATGTGCCCAGATCCAATCAAATCGCGAAGGAGGAACCGCGTATCAAGAGGTGATAATCTTAACTTTGTGTTCTCCAGTAAGGAGAGCAGCATCTCCTTGTACTTTCTACGGTTCAACAGCGAAAGAATTTCCTTTCTGCCCTGCTCAACACAACCAACTCAGATGGTAAAAGATGTCCACGTTAGCAACTTTGTAAAAACATGAACTGAAATGTTTATCAAGGTGCACAAACCTGGGATAGGCCTTTCAATATGGGGCCAATTCTTGGAATAGAAAACCAGTAAATATTTGGATCAATAAGTTGGCGAGTCTGGAAGGAAAAGGGAATCCAGCATAAACAGCAATATACAGTTAGTAAGAATTGGTAAAGAGAAGATAAATCATTTTATTTTCATACTAGGTGTAGAAATGGATATGAAAACAGATGATACAAGTACAGCTACATTTATTCTCTCAGTATATGGAATTGGAATTTGAACATAACTTCCTTGAAATCATGGCCACACTACCTGTGACAATGATATTAAAACAATAAAGAAGAAATTACTTACTAAGAGACCAGCATTCATCAACAGTGTGATATGTTTGTCTGTTACATCACCGCCCCGTGATAACAGTGAGCACTGCAATGAAAGATATTAGATATATTCGACTATTTCTTTAATAGAAGACATCAATGAGGTGGAAGTGTCAGTGTAATACTATATCTTGGTTCATCTCCTAGTTTTATTTAAGACATTTGACCAGAAAAAAGGTCATCTAAAGAGTAGCAATGCAAAATTCTGACAGAAATCTGTCTATATCCAATAGCAATGATAATTACCTCAAATAAGAAAAGCTCAAGATAGAATTCAGCACAGAAGTAACTAATACTTACCAGCTCTAATTGATTTATGCTAACATCCAGTTTTGAAGGGACCACATATCTCTCAAACCACTCAAATACTTCACTACCATCTTGGTCTTTACCCCCTGACCGTTTAATAGCAAAAGCGACCTGCATGAGTTTAATGCAAGAAAGAAACGTATAAAAAATAGTTTAATATGAAAAATCTAAAGAAAAAATGATGAATTGCATATTCACCGCTTTGATGCCATGTGTCAAATTTAAACACTTGGCTTTATCATAATCCCATGAAAAGCAAAGCCTTTACAGAATTTATGACTAACAACATGCACAATTTAAGCCTGTGAAGGATCAAGGTACAGTTGAATTTTGAAATAATAGATCAGAAACAAAATGTATGTGCATAAATAATTAAATATACACATAAGGCCATCTCTTATGTATATTCATGCCTTTGTAAGCCTTTCATTTATCTTATATATACAAATATGTTCACAAAAAGATAGGGTTTTCATAGGTC
The DNA here is from genome assembly GCA_022036555.1 of Microstegium vimineum. Lineage (NCBI taxonomy): Eukaryota > Viridiplantae > Streptophyta > Magnoliopsida > Poales > Poaceae > Microstegium > Microstegium vimineum. The sequence continues at coordinate 18,173,047 of CM039125.1, read as the reverse complement.
CAGAAATCTATAAAAATGCTTTACAGGATAGCCATTGGACAATACACAAGACATCTTTTTTTCATCTTAGGTTGTAAAAAGACATAAAAGTAACAACCTGAACTACATTCACATGGTGACAACAGCAGGTCAGAACTTTTAAAGAACCAAACTAGTCCGGTGCATACAGCTATTATTGCAGATATGTACAGGTACACCTCAAAGATTTGCTCTAAGGACCTATGTTTTACGAAAGGGCCACTAGCTGAGTTCGGGGCGGGGGGGCGGAGTGGGGGGGGGGGGGGGGGGGTTCTCGACCTGCATGAGAAGGTTACCTTTTATCTTAAGCAGAATGCCTGAGGCATCATAACCCCCCACCTCCCTAGCCGCAGGTCAGTGTTTTTAAAACCTATATTTCCAACATTTCCTGGCAGACTACAAAGGGAGCCTCTTCCCTTCTAGCACAGAAGGTTCACCATGCGATTGTTCAGATATATATGATATGATATTAGATTCATACTCCAATTACTGTTACCTAATGAACCTATTAATGCTGAACCAGGAGACAGACATACCTGTTTCAAATAATCATCCATGAACATGATTGCATGATCATCCTGTCCAGAACTAAGTTTGAATATTCGTAGCACTTTGTCTTTCTTGAATGACTGAAAATAAGAAGCATTTCATTTTTCAATGCCATGGTGATAACCAAGAAAACAAAGTATATTCACAAGTTTAGTTTCTTTTTTGTCATTATATTGAATCTATGAATGTGATGAGCAATAAAAACAAACATGTTAATATGGTAATTCTACAAACCAACGGAATAACAAAAGGCAAAAAAAAACACATCTTATATAGACAGAAATAACATAAGTTTAAAACAAAACCTCCAAGTCTCTGTCAACTTGTGTTCTATCCTTCACACTGCTATATAATTGTGACTGCAAAATGAATGGCTGTGCCACAACCTGCAAGTGATGCCAAAATAGGATATAACTTACCCAATGCCAGAAACAAAACAGAATGAAATAATGAAACAAGTAGCACATGATTAACAAAGTTCAAAATAGATTTTATGATGTCATTTCCACAGTTTTTTTTTTGAAAGATCCGGTATCGGGAACTGTACTTGGTATGCCATAAGCACTAAGAATTTACGAGGCTTCCAGTTTTGTAACTAGACTGCTCGGCACCCCTTAAAGACTACTTGTTCTACAGTTTCATAGTGCACCCTCCTGTTATGGCGCACCCTCTTCGAAAGACATTTCCACAATTTCATAGTGCACCCTCCTGTTATTTGTATGTGAGCAATTTTGGAATATTTGTCTCACAAGTAAAGAGTTCTTATTGCATTTTGGGCTATGCGTCAATGATTCTGAAGTTGTGAGTTAAGGTTAAGGAGCTGAGGAGTTTCATATAATATACTCCCTCCTTCCTGGAATATAAAGCCTGCACGTATTTCAAAATTCAATGTTATCTTTGACTAACAATTAACCTAATTATATGAAAAGCTTTTACTATAAAAATAGTTACATTAGATTTGTATTTAGAAATACTTTCTAATGATCAAACTTCTGTTCATATAACTTCTATATTATAAACGAAACTATAGGTCACAATATGTTCTCGAAGACAGTATCAAGTCAAATCACGCCTTATATTTTGAGACGGAGGGAGTAACAGGGTAAGAACAGGCTAAACACTATAAACAGTACAGTCAAAGTCTCATACACATAGGTAGGTGCATCAGAGGAATTGCCCTTCAAACTGCAAAAGGTAAGGTGCAGTGTCCTATTCAAGACACACTTTTAGCAGGAATAGACGGAGTGATATGCCAAGTAATTTGCTTCTTAAACAATCTAGCTGAAGAGATCAAGATAGAAAAATGGAGAAAACTTTGTTTCAGAGTAGAGAATTTAGGACCACATAATGGATTAAGCCGTTTATAATACATGATATGGCTAAAGTGCCGGCTGCACAATGGATTAAGCCCTCTGCCGGCTGCACAGTGTGACTACAGTTTACGTCCTCTCGCGTCAGCCCACTCCGCCGTCATCCCTGATTCCACAACAGCCTTATGCTCCTGCTCCGCTTCAGCATGGTGCTGCAGTGAACCAGCATGCCATGACACACACAGGAAGCATGGATTTCACCTTCCTGCTCTCTACCATACAAGTACTCTGTCACCAAAATCCCAAAGATGTATCGTGGTGCTCTCATTGATCTGGATTGGAGGTCAAATGCAGGAAGAACATGATGCTCTCCTGATTAATCACACCTGGGATCTTGTTCTGCGTCCCCCTTAGGCCATATTGTAACTGGCAAGTCAGTCTTTCCCACAAGTTCACTGCTGATTGTACACTCGAGCGCTACAAGGCATTCCAAGTTCAAAAATATATAAAACGGAACATGTTCTTTACCCACCACCACCACACACACACCAACAGCATTCCATGTACTGAACAAAGTTAAAAGGGACTGAAGAACATAAAGCAATAAAGGGAAACATGTTTCTATTGATCAAAGGTCTTACGAGGAGAAAGTTATATTTCCAGGAACACAAAATACCTTATCCAACTTTGGAAACTGTGTGCGCATCAATTGAAGAGCTATCATGGTATCATTGAATGTAAGATTATCCTCTGCATCAGGAAAACTGTTAAATATAAGAGCTTCAGTTTCCTATGACTGAAGGCATGAACAGAGGAGACCAAACTGGAGAAAGAGTGTAGCGCACCAAGGCTTGAACAGATTTGATCTCTGCCTAGTGAATGTTCATTACCATCAGGAGAGCGTTGTCGCTTTTTAGAGGGCAATGAATATGATGATGATGGTTCTGTCATCTTGATCTGTTCACTGAGTTTATTTCAGAGAGATGGCATCAAATGAACAAGATGAAATGTCGGTGTACAATAACTGGAGGCAGATCATCTGTTCTGCATAAGTTTTGGGAGATGCTTCCTTCGAACAAAATAATTGACACAACAGCATGCCATACCTAATTAGTAATAAAATTGCTGACTCAAGACCATCAATTTTAAACAAGAGTACTTGAAACAAAATACTGCTAGAACTGACACAGATAATGAATGGAATTTCATACTTGTTGGGAAAACCAAAATGATTATAATGTTCAGAATTACACAAAAGACTTGTTTGGTAGAGCTCCACTCCCTTGTTCTTAACTCCATTCTCTAATGGAGTGATTCTAATTGATTCTGTTGGGGGAGCAGGTGAGAATTGCTTCTGGTGGGGATTGAATAGAGAGTAGTGAGGAACAGGGGGGTTTTTAGCTCCTAACGGAAAAGTGATTCTTGTCTGCTGTGTACCAGAATCAATGTGTGATTTTGCTGTTGGGCTGATGAGTGATTCTCATGGAGCTGCTCCAAGAAGCACTGCCAAACAAGGTCAATGTATTGTCGATATTCATTACTTGCCAAGTTGCCATTATTCATCAAGAGAAACAACTGGTATACCTGAACACTTTCATGACAATCACTATTCAATTATTAGCTGGTCGAAACTAACCAGAAATGCTAATCGCACTAACCACTTCTTGTCCATCGGGAGGCCAACCACACCAACATTTTGATTTGTTTGAGTGGTCAATAAGACTATCCTAACTACCTAAGGAACAAAATGAAACGACCCAGTTTTGCAGAGCCGCTACTACTGCAGCCGCCTAGCAGTAGCAGAGGCCGACAGCGAGTCCAAATGGCGCTGCAGGTTGACCCTGAGGCGGCGGAGCACCTTGGCGAATTCAGGCAGCTCAGCCTCCCCGAGCTCGTCGCAATCCGCCTCCCACCAGAACTTTCTATCTGCGTCTGCCGCGGTCTGCCTCACCGTCTTCCCGATGGCGTCCATCCGCGCCTTCTCCGTCGCCGAACGCGCCCGGGTGTCCTCCGTTCGCCGCACAATGGCCTCCGCCTCCGCGCGGTCGGCGATAGCGGTCGCATCGACGGTGTCCTGAAGTGCCGCAAGGAGCTTGGCGTCCACCACCTCGTCCCCGGGGATCGGGGCGTAGCGGCGGAGGACGTGGTCGACAGAGGGAGTGCCCAGCGCGAACGCCTTTTTGCCGGGGGAGAAGACGACGAGGGCGACGGGCGAGCCGCAGAGCAGGAAGAGCTCGGATGCCTTCTTTAGCAGGCCCGACTTGCGCTTGGAGAAGGTGACCTCGAGGCGGCCGGCATCCTCGATGCGGCGGATCTCGATGCGCTGCCGCCCCTTGCTCGGCCTCCCCATCGTCGTGGCAGTCCGCCTGCTGTCCTGCTCCTCGGGAGTCCTTCCTCTGCTTCGTGATTCCTTCCTCTGCCTATATTTTCTTCTCAATTTTCTAATCTAAATTCTCAATTCTCAAAAGAAGAAGATGCGTTGATGCTAGGAAGATAGAGGTAGGAGGGGGGATATATATAGAAGTAGAAGAATCACTGCTAAAAATGGCAACGGGTCCTATTGGTGATTGCCTTCCTTCCTTCCTTGCGTCTCTGGTGGTACGGCGCGGGTAAGGCGACGGCGCGCGGATAGGATTCATATTTAAGGAAAGCAGGAAATCAATCGAGGTCCTTAATTGATGGAGGAAAATCAATCAGCACCGCCCTCCTCCACGCGGCGACTGAGGGACAGAGAAAGGGGATTCGATTCGATTGCTCACCGCCAAGAAAAGCTCGCTCAATTGCAATTAAACAGCACTTGGGTAGGGCTTGATGCTTACCGAGAAAAGGAGTCGGTGTCCGGATGACCTCTGGTTCTCAGTTCTGCTCGAGTCTAGGCGGCGAGAACGAAGAGGGCGGCTCCCCCAGCCGCGAGGGGTTGTGATTTGTCTGCGTATGTTTGGACCGAGCCACTTGCACTTGGACGGGAAAGAAGGTGGGCCGTGGGCCGTGGACCCGATGTGTCAATGTTTTTACCTTTGATTCGTTTATATATATATATATATATATATATATATATATATATATATATGCTATATATTTTGCTAAAAAATATATAAGGAGTATATATATATATATTAATAAAAATTCATAAAATTTCCCTAGATTTAAGAAAACGAGGCCCGTTTGGATCCCTAGAATTGAATTCATTTTAATAATCATAATTTAAAGACATATTAATTAAGCTAATATGATTATATATAGATTATAATTGTATATTACTGTTCACTATATGAGAGACATAATTATTTGTTGTATTTTTATCGTAAGAAAGGGAGTTTGAACAACATGTTATAAGTTGCAAATAAAAATATGAAATGGTGATCTATAGAATCAATTTTCATCTCTCACCCATGAATTTAAGATAGACTTAAATGTGAACTTTGGAAAATGGTGGAATGTTAAATTCCAAATAAAATAGCTTAATTTATTTAAGTAGATTTCAATTTTTCCAAATGAAGGATCCAAACGACCCCTTATGGAACACACTCTCGCAGGACTAATAAAAAAAATAGTGAAACTATAAAACATGGACATATCTTTGTGGTAAACTAAGGTGCGGTTAAGCATTGTTTGGCTTCGGCTCTCGTTGTCTTGCACCTCATGCATTATAGCAATGAGTTATTTTTTTCTTCCTTCTTAAATTTAATTGAACTAGGAATCAATTAGATCACTATTTAGACTACAACTCTGCTATGCAAACTCCACTGTGGAGTAGCTCCGTAAAAACTAGAGTTTGTGGAGTACCTCTTCAGTTGCTCTCACAACTTCACCCTTTTTTCTCGAACTCTGTGCGTGGAGCTGAAAGCGTTTGACTAAAAAACGTGGAGCTGAGCTGAAAAACGTGGAGCGAAGCAGTCCCAAACACCTCCTTAAACTTCACCAGAGCGTGAATCCTGCGCTCACTCGAGTTGAAACCATTTAGAGTTAAAACAGGTTGTAAACTGGTTTAATGATGATGTGGAAAAGAGATGAAGAGAGAGAATAAATGGGATGCAAACTTACGATTGAGACAGAAAAATAAAACAAATTAGAAAAAAGATAAATAAATCATGTATTAACGGTGAAAAGCCAACTACTCTTCCTCCATCCCAAAATATATGACATGTGCTGAGAATGTTGGCTAGTTAAAACATCTCAAATTTGACTAAACTTATATGATAATATAATAATATTTATGATGTCAACTAAGTATTAGATTCTTTATCAATTATATTTTCATAATATATATATTTGATATTATAAATCTTTATAATTTTATCTATAATATTAGTTAAACTTAAAATACTTTGACACTAATATTTTTGAAATTTCTTATAATTTGAGATGGAGACAGTATATAGGTGGATTGGGAAAGATAAATGGTATGCTCAAGGCACATGGCCGAGCTGGACATGTCCCACCTTTCCGGTTGTGGTCGGAGCTACAAAGAATTACACGATAAAATTGGTTTTTGGATGAATGGAATTGTTGCAGTGGTACATGTAGGCTTAAAAGTATACAGTGCCACTCACCAAAACCAAAAAAAAAAAACACACACACACTATCATTCACTAATTATTTGAACCCTGAAGTATGCATCTTCAAGATATTAGCTAAAAAGACTAGTCAATTTTAGTGATTTAGTTACTCTTTAAAATAGATAATACTAGAGTACTCCAACATGCTCTGTAAAATGAAAATACTAGATGACTAGTGAGGTAGACTATCTAAAAGTAGAGAGCGAATGTCATGGAATAAAGAACTACTAAATTTAGAGAGTCATTTACAAAGTCTATTAGACGATTTTTGTTTTTATAATAACCAAATTTATATTTAAAAAATAATTTAGCTAATCTCTTAAAAATGCTCTAAGAGGGGAATTAAAAACAAAACAAAGAGACTTCAGCTCAACTAGAAGTGAACACAACATACATTACAGTACATTTTACACTTCACCGATGCAAATCCTCAGCCATGGTGATAACAATCACAATCGTAGACAAGAAATGCCCCACCACCACAAAACAACGAAGCAACGAAACAAGACCTCCACTCCTCAAATGGAGCTCCATGCTTTTGCAGCGGGAAGAGGAGGGATGCTCTGCTCATTCCTGAAGAAGTCATCAGGATCCACCATGGTCTTCACAGCTGCCAACCTCTCGAAATTTCCTCTGAAATACTTCTCCCCAGATCCTCGCCTTGGCGTAGCTAGTCACATTATTATTGTCCTCCAACTCATTCATCCCAAGATCCAAGTCCCTGTAGTTGACATAGCCAGTTCTTGGGTTCTTGGATACATACGGCTCCATCTGCTCGTACATCCCTTTGACCCAGCTCATCCGCTTCTCCAGTGCTGCAGTACCATTCTCGAACCAGTACGAGTAGTACTGCATGTTGTACAGGTTCCCGTTCCGGTGCGGGAACGGCGTCGCCGACGGCGAGATGCTGCCCATCCGGCCGCCGTAGGGGTCCAGGATGAGCAATCCGGCCTCGGGCTTCTCCAGCCACGACCATGTGCTCTCCCACACGTGCCGTGGGATGGGTTGTTGCACGAAGTCGGACTTGGCCTTGATGTACCTGCGCGTCTCGCCGCTCCTGTCCAGGAGCAGCTCCAGCGGCTTGGAGCTGGAGTACAGGAGCAGCTCCAGCGGCTTGGAGCTGGAGTAGAAGGCGAAGTAGACGGTGGACTGGATCCAGCTTATCTCCTCGCAGTCCGGTTGGGTGACGCCAAGGTCGGGGAAGTGAGCTCGCATGTGGTCAAGGAGGCGGCTGCAGCGGCCGAGGAACAAGGCCTCAAACTGCGCGTGCTGCTTCTGCACGACGGCTCGGAGGATGAGGTCCCGGGGCAGCGCCGGCGCGATTGCCTGCCATTTGGTGATGAGATCCGAGGCGGACTGGGTTATTGACCGGCGCACGGTGAACACGGTGACTGTCTCCGGCACGCGCACCAGGCGGAGCTTCCAAGACAGTACCACGCCGAAGCTCTCTCCGCCGCCACCGCGGATGGCCCAGAACAGGTCCTCCCCCATGGTGCTCCGGTTCAGGAGTCTCCCGTCGGCGTCAACGAGGACGGCGTCAATCACATTGTCCGCGGCGAGGCCGTACCTGCGCATCAGCGTGCCGAACCCGCCGCCGCCGAGATGTCCGCCGACGCCGACGGTGGGGCAGATCCCCGCGGGGAACGCGAGCACGCGGCTAGCGGCGGCGACGGCGTAGTAGACCTCGCCGAGCGTGGCTCCCGATTCGGCCCACGCTTCGGCACGCGCGGAGTCAACGCGGACGTCGCGGAGAGCGGCGAGGTCGAGCACGGCGAAGCGCTCGCGGGGGTCGAGGGAGGTGTAGGATAGTCCCTCGTAGTCGTGCCCGCCGCTTCGAACGCGGACGCGGACGCCGTGGCGGCGGCCGCAGCGTACGGCGGCCTGCGCGTGGGCGGGCTCGGTGGCGGCCACGATGGCCTGCGGCCGTGGGGTGCCCGGCGTGACGTAGCGGAGGTTGCGCACGGAGGAGAGCAGGAGCGCGGAGTATGACGGGGACGCCGGGGTCTGCAGGAGGCGCGGCGGGACGCCGGCGCCGACGAGGCAGACGAGGAACGCGTTGGTCGCATCGAAAACTGAGGCCACCGCGATGCTGCCGCTGGAGAGGGAGCAGATGGCGGCCACGACGACGAGCTGGTACAAGATTCCGGGCATGATTGAGGATTTGAGGCCAAAGGAGCAAAACGTTCGTTATCAGTTTGACAGCTTCGTCCAGAGATCGATGCCATGGCCGTCGATACTCGATGGACCACTAGTAAGATGAACATCGTTATCAGTTTGACAGCTTCGTCCAGAGATCAATGCCATGGCCGGAACTCATAGCCAATCGTGCCATCAAGGGAGAAATAACCGAAGTAAAGATGGCCGGAACTGATTTTGTTGTGTTGCCTAAAACGTTCTTTCTTACAATTTTGGATATCCAGATCTAAATTTTTGATAGTGACATGAACTAAAACTCTCAACTTATATTTTTGAAATACGGCATGGCGTGATCTCTCTTTTCTACAATTTAGCAAAATTTTTATACGAAAAATTGAACTTTGAAGACAATACTATGATCTAAAACCCAAAACTTTCATTTCTGCAGCTAGGCCCAATTATGTGATCTGAACATTCATATCTGAATTTTGCTAATACCATGACCTGCCTGCAAAGTTTATGGTTGTTTTCGGTATAAGGATCCTTGATCAAGTTTAGTACATATGTATTGTACTACCTCTGTCTCCTTTTGAATGAAACGATGGTATGCGTGTCACATAAAATGCTTATGTTTGATCAGGTTTCTAGTAAATAATATTTATATTTATGAGTATAAATTAATTTATTTAAAAAATACATTTCGTAATTAATCTAATGATATTTATTTGATATTATAAATATTTATATTTTTTTATCTATAATTGGTCAAACTTGATATTAAAATATGATATTGTTCTAGAATTTTATTTTTGTTAGGATGGAGGTAGTACATTTGTACCCATGCATTGTTGACCATTTTCCGGACCCTATCATAGTTATTGATAGCATTCACGTGTTATTTGCATATGCTGCTGGTAGCCACCATCGTAGGCAAGAGGACCACTGCTTCCTCAACAGTTTATTATATTGATGATTTCTGCTTGAGAGACCGACATCCCATATTACACACAAATGCATCTGTATTGTATAAGTACAGTGGTAGACCTAGGATTGGAACCTATAGTATGCCTAGCAAAAACATTTTCTGTTCAATATGATATAAACAAGACATCATTAAACAAGCACCAACTGAGTGTACTGATGGTGTGGAAACTGAAGTATTTAGGACGGTTGGAGTTTTAGTTTGGACTTCGTGAATCATACTAGTACTAATAATTTTGGCTAAATTGTAGGGTAGTCATGGGACTACTAGGACTAAGAATGGGTTTTCCCATATGTATAACCGTCTTTCTTGTTGGATTTGTGTAGTTGGATTGGGACTTGTTCTACGTGAGTATAGAGAGCACTTTTATTGCTTGGTTGCTAATATGACTTCTTTTTCCTTGGTAACAGAGTGTATATATACCCGATAGCTGCATACCATACGTACCATGACTTTAAAATGAAGGTCAAGCTTACTATTTGTAGAAAACTATTACTGACAGAGCTTTGAGGCATGGTGATTTAGAAGTTCTACATTATCTTTCTAGGTATAAATACATATTTATGCTCTAAGTACATGATTGTAAATGAACATACACTAGTACAGAACCGGGTTTTAACCCCGGTCTGTAAGGGCCTTTAGCCCCGGTGCCTGAACCGGGGCTAAGGATTCAAGACTAAATGTCCCCCCTTTAGCCCCGGTTCGCAGGCTCGGGGCTAAAGCTCGACCTTTAGCCCCGGTTGGTAGCCAGGTGGCGTGGGCGGGCCACTCGTGGCAGCACCCTTTAGCCCCGGTTGGTAAGACCCTTTTTTCTAATTTTGATATTTTTTTAGTTTTCCAATTAGATCAGGTATTCAAATGTGTGTATTCTTCGCTTCTAATATATGTATTCGCTGCTAATACATGTATTCACGCACTTATAAGTTAGTTTCAAACATTAAACACAAATAAACTATGAAACTCTATAAGTATAATATATATATGCACATAAAATTTACATCATTATCCATTGTTACTTCACTTAAGACACAACCGCTCTCGCCACTTAAATCTCATACAAATGTTCGTCTTGATTTGGCTTGAGTGGTTCGGCAGGGTCGTAATATTACAAAAACTCATAGAAATATCAATCTTATTGTACAATACAATAGTTCAACGATTTAGTACTACCAATTCGGAGAAGTGTAAGTCATCTATCTTGTAACCAATAATCTCATCGATGAACAACAACGTATTAAATAGTGCACTCTCAGTAGCTTCACACTTACGAGCACATGGTGTACTAACAACGTTTAACGGTGGTCGAGTAGTTGGAGGGTCTCCCTTCTTAGTCGCAACCAACTTTGCTTGAAATCCTGCAGTAGTTAGTGTTGGCTCTTCATCAGCATATTGCCAGTCATAATCCAATGCATCCATTACTTGGTTCAGAATGGCTTCAAAACTACACCCTGCGTAGGTCATGTCATACTCCTCTACCTATAAGTATAGGGTTAATTATGAGAGCAATATTGACAACATATAACAACAAATCTAGGTATAAGTTATGAGTCTTAAACTTACCTTTGGCGAGTTCTGAGCCATTCGTGCACATAAACCCCGAATATCAGGATACATGTTGCGATTAATAGCTTCAATCTTCACTGAAGATAGAGTAGGAAGTGTGATCCCATTTCTTGAGAGCGTGACAGCACAAGCATAGACGACATACTTAATAGCAAACACCCGCTGGCTTGCCTGCATTCCCACCTCTGAGATTTGTAAAACATTGCGCCCGCCAACACCACCGCGGCCACGACCACTACCACGACCACAACCATGACCATGACCCATCCTAACAACAATTGAAAATGAAATACAACATTGGAGTTCTGGACCATTGTTTACATGATTAATCTGAACATCCACATTGTCAAACCCAAAATAGGCGAGTGTTGATTTAAGCCAAACAACTGGATTAATCATCTACATTACATATAAGACATGTTAATTAATTTGGATGATCTAGTCATACATATGAAACATATATTGATTATTAACTTACTATGTTCGGATAATTCCACAGTACTACCAGAAATACCAGATCAAAACCCATCCAAGTACAATAACCATTCCAACCAATTTCTTCCGGTGGTGGGAGATTACGACGTCCAGCCATCTATATATTAAATCACATATACGTCCAATTGCTCTTCTTCGTCTTTTTCCATCATAATTCCGGTTTCTCCATGCTTGGTCCAACAAATATAGTTTGACATGAAACCCGACTTCAATAAGTGTGAGTGAACAGTCCTTGAGCTAGAATATTCCTTCAAATTCTTGCACAAGGTGCATGGACAACACATAAAATTAGCATCCTGCTTGTTTGCCTCAGCCGCTCTTAAGAAATCATGCACACCATTAAAGAACTCTTTGGAGCGGCGATCTACAATGTACATCCAATCGCGTGTCATCGTCTGTATTATATGACCCAAAACATAATTAAATTTCTCATTTTGGTCAAAAAATGAAATTATAAAATACCGAATGAAAGGTCGTCTGCATTAAAATAACATGATCGAGATGGAACACCATCATGTGTCATTTCCGCGTCATACAAATACTAATGTATGCTCTATGAAAGTCTCGACATAGCATATGCTAAGACCACTAGCATTATACACAGAAAACCTAAAATGTACTTCAGTAGCATAATGATCTCCCGACCAATCCCAACTAAAGGAGACAAATCATCATTCGTCTGCTCAGCATCGATAGACTTCTTGAGCTGGCTCACTGCCTCATCAACCTTCGTAGCCTTCGCGATGTGTGTAACGTACTCTTCCTCCCAGTACCAGCCGCGACATCCAGTGTCATCCCACTGAAAATAGAAATAAAAAATCAACACTTTAATCAAAATCATCAGGAAATATAGGTACAAATTAACCATAACCATCAAATGTGACAAAATATATAACTCACATTGCGATCTAAACACTTATAGAAGATCCGACCATTGTTGAGACCCGGTTTCCCCACTCGGTACTCTTTCACAGTCTTTTGCATACACTTGTCACATGTAATGAGAGGGAGGTCTGGCCTTAGTCGCTTTGGAACTCGATTAGAGGCCGAGTGTCCCGAAGCAGTACTCATTTTTCAAACTAGATATTATAAATTCCTTATATTCTAAACAAAGAAAATAAACAACTAAAATTTACATTTCTCTAAAATCAACAAATGTGTCATGTATACAACTAAAGTATTCTATGTAGCTACCTTATTCATCTAAATATATAATTATTTTGAGCTCAAGTGACATATATATAAATCAAGAACAATCCACCATAAATTCATCATTTAATAAAATCCTAATAATCTATATTTCTCAAACTAAGCTAAACTAATCTTGAAATGTGGAACATATAATACCCTAGAAATGAAAGGTGTATACTTAGAATACTAGTTTTAGTTTCCTTGTTCAAACTATTCAAACAATGTCAAGTGAATGAAGCTTAAAATGGCAAAAAAGAGTAATAATCATAAAGAAAAATCACATATAGACCAGCTCTATGGAGGCGTAGAAGTGAGAGGTTGAAGATAGTAACCTTTCAACGAGTCGATGGATGCGTAGAAGTGATCAAATGAAGCAATGGCCGAAGAGGAGATGAAGAACACACCAAGAACAAGCAAGAACAGAGATGAAGAAATGAGCTCTAGGGCTCGGACAGGGGAGGAAAGGAGAGTTCAAATAGGGGGGGGGGGCTTTAGTCCCGGTCCATAGAACCAGCCAGGACTAAAGACCTAGAAATTGCCCCGGTTGATGCCACAAACCGGGGTTAAACATTTAGCCCCGGTTTGTGGCACCAACCGGGGCTAAAGGTAGATATTTAGCCCCGGTTGGTAACACCAACCGGGACTAAAAGTCCCCCTTGACAATGTCTGACTAACGAGCCGTTGGGAGGAGACTTTTAGTCCCGGTTGGTGTTACCAACGGGGACTAAAGGTCTCTTTAGTCCCGGGCACAATTTCTACCGGGGCTAAAACCGATTTTGGAAATCAGCTAAAGGTGTGTTCTGTAGTAGTGATGCGCTCCTCCTGTGCACCATCAGATTTGCTCTTAGATTCGTGCACAGCAAGAAAGAGACAATAAAAAATTATCTCTCTCCTGCTGTTCACGAATCTCATAGCAAATCTTAGGGTTGCAAAAAAGCTGCGTTCTTCATTTTACTCCAAATTGACCAATGCTCCTAGGCCAGTGCGGCGGTGGCTCCCTTCTCTAGTATTACCTAAATTTGTGTCATATTTTTTTTATATTACACCGATTGCTGTGTTGTAAAATTGTGTGCAGATTAATAGATTTTTTTTAGAGACCACGCCGTTGCGCGCAGATTAATAGATTTAGTTATTTTTTGGAAATATACTGTAACTGTATAAGAACGAATGTGTGGAATAAAAAAAGGTTCAGCACAGGTCTTGATTTTCTCTCTCTCTCTCTCTTTTAGGAACCAATCATGATTTTGTCTTGGGAAACATTAATAAAATCTTTAATTTGCAGTCACATGATTTACAGCACCCTAGATGGTTAGCCACACTCAAGTCTCAACTGAAAACTGTATCACTTCATCATGTTTAATTTGCTCGGTTTCAATCTATATCTATATCTATGATATGTTGTATATATTTATATTTATATTTACATCTATCTATATATATAATCTTTATCATATCTCTATTCCACATATCTTATAATCCTAAATTTCTAAGGCTGCTGCTTTGCCCCTTCCAGTCTTAACTGAAAACTCTATCCCTTGATCGAGTTTGCTCGGTTTTTTATCTATATTTATATTTATATTTATATTTATATTTATATTTATATCTATTTCCATATCTATCCACATATACCTTATAATCCTAAATCTCTGAGCCCCCACAATCCACTCTGAGGCTGAGCCGTCACTCTCTCAGCGTCTCTAGGTTGGTGTTTCTTGCAACAGAAATCCAATCTGTAGCAGACCACAGTCAGAGCGACGTGGCCGCCACCGCCAGTCTGGACGGCCCTGTGCAGGCCGCACCAGACTACCGGTCAACGAAATGGGGCTAATATGATCGGATCAAGCTGCAGAGTTTGGCCCAGAATTTTGTACTTGATGCATGCAATTGCAGGCGTCAACGACGGCCATGCATGCACGCGCATACAGTACTATCGATTAGCCTGCATTTGTATGCATGCATATGCCTAAGACTTGAAGGTAGAAGAGCACTATAAATTGGAGGCCACCCTGAGCATCTCGTCTCATCGATCCACCATCCAACTCTCTTTAATTAGCAGGGCAAATTACTGTTTTCTGCGCTCATCGTCTATGCTGTAGACTCTAGAGGTTTACTCAGTAGCCAGGTAGGTAGACGCACAAGCTAGAGTGCTAGCCATCATGGCCATATTCACATGCTAGCCATATGTGGTTTAATCATGTTAATATCCAGTACATGCTTATTCTGATTCCTCAATCTGTCATGATTTATATTCTGGTATTAATCTGGAAATTGTCATATATTTCAACAATCCAAAAACCTTATTGTAGATTTCTAGAATTATCTATGGCTAGTTTTATTGACGCATTGAAGCCAAAAAAGTTTAATGGTGCAAACTTTAAGAGGTGGTCCGTCAGGGTCACAGATTGACTTACTGTCATGAAAGTTTTCTGGGTCAAAGATGGCTTGCCCGAGGGTAATATCTCTGATGAAGATCAGAGAAAATACCAGGAAGCTAATAAGATCTTTATGAGAGTTGTGCGTATTGTGGTGTCGGATCTTATCTATGATGCCCTCATGCACTATGAAGATGCACATTCTCTGTGGAACTATCTGAGCTCCACCTATGGAGCTTCGGATGCAGGCAAAGAGCTATATCTCATGGAGAGCTTCCATGACTATAAGATGGTTGGAAACATATCTATAGTCGAGCAAGCTCATGAGGTGCAGCGCATGGCAAAGGAACTTGAGCTCCTTAAGTGTGTTATACCCGATGAATTTGTGGCTGGTTGCATTATTGCAAAGTTGCCTTTTTCATGGAGAAACTTAGCCACAAGTCTTAAACACAAGAGACAGAAAATATCAGTTGAAAATCTGATAGCATCTCTTGATGTTGAAGAGAAGGCTCGGGCTAAAGATAACACTGAGAAGGGGAACGAGGATATAACTACTGCCCACTTTGTCCAGAGAAACCATGGCAAGAACAAAATAAAGGTTAAGTTTTTCAATGCCAAATCAACTACTCTCTTCAAGAAGAAGAAGAAAGACAAAGCTGAGATGCCTTGCTTCACCTGTGGAGAGCTTGGTCATTTTGCTAAAGACTGTCCAGAACGAGCGGACCGAAAAGAGAAAAAGAAGGTCAACCTCGTGACTACTAGCAAAACTGATGACGGGTATGGTAATTTCCCTATTGTACTATCAGTTTTTCAATCACCAAGTTGGTGGGTTGATACAGGTGCTAATATTCACGTGTGTGCTGATATCTCTTTATTTTCTTCTTACCAGGGGCTCCAAGGTTCCTCCGTCCTAATGGGGAATGGGTCACATGCTTCTGTTCGTGGTGTTGGCACGGTAGATCTGAAGTTTATTTTGGGGAAGATTGTGCAATTGAAGAACGTGCAGCATGTCCCTACTATTCGCAAGAACCTTGTTAGCGTATCCCTTCTTTTGAGAGATGGGATTAAAGTAGTATTAGAGTCCAATAAAGTAGTTATGTCCAAGCATGGGCAATTTATTGGTAAAGGCTATGAATGCGGAGGCTTGTTCCGCTTATCTTTGGCAGATTTTAGTAATAAGTCAGTTAATCATATTTGTGGCACCATTAATGATAATTCAAGTGTTTGGCATTCTTGTTTATGTCATGTGAATTTTGGCTTGATGTCACGTTTATCTAGCTTGAGTTTAATTCCAGATTTCACTATCGCCAAAGGTTCTAAGTGCCATAGTTGTGTGCAATCAAAGCAACCTCGAAAGTCTCATAAGGCAGTGGAGGAGAGAAACTTGGCGCCTCTTGAACTCATACATTCTGATCTTTGCGAGATGAATGGTGTGTTGACAAAAGGTGGAAAGAAATATTTCATGACTTTAATTGATGATGCAACTAGATTTTGCTATGTTTACTTGCTAAAAACTAAACATGAATCGCTAGACTACTTTAAAATCTATAAGGCCGAAGTTGAAAATCAGTTAGAGAAAAAGATTAAACATCTAAGGTCTGATCGTGGTGGTGAATATTTTTCTATACTATTTGATGAGTTCTGTGTGGAACATGACATTATTTATGAGAGGACAGCTAGGGATTCACCCGAATCAAACGGGATTGCCGAGAGGAAAAACCGCACGTTGACTGACTTGGTGAACGCCATGTTAGACACTGCTGGACTATCTAAGGCATGGTGGGGGGAAGCTTTATTGACTGCGAGTCATGTCCTGAATAGAATTCCAAACAGAAATAAAGAAACAACTCCATATGAGATATGGGTTGGTAGGAAACCATCACTTTCATACTTGCGCACGTGGGGATGTTTGGCGAAAGTCAATGTTCCAATTTCTAAGAAGCGTAAGCTTGGGTCGAAGACTGTGGATTGTGTCTTTCTAGGATATGCTCACCATAGCATTGCTTATAGATTTTTAGTAGTAAAATCTGAAGTTCTTGATATGCATGTAGATACAATCTTTGAATCTCGCGATGCTGTATTTTTTGAGAATATATTTCCTATGAAAGATATGAATAGCAATGCTAAATTTTCTACTGAATTAGCCCCTGTTTTTACTATACCTATCGAGCATCCTGTTGAGTCTTTTGAATAACCAGTTGAAGAAGTCTTAGAGGAGGATGACAATGAAGTTCCTGTGAGAAACAAGAGACAAAGTATTGCAAAATCTTTTGGTGATGATTTCATTGTGTACCTTGTGGATGATACTCCCACTTCTATCACAGAGGCATATGCATCACCAGATGCAGATGATTGGAAAGAAGCTGTTCGTAGCGAGATAGACTCAATTCTTTCTAATGGAACTTGGGAGTTATCTGAATTGTCATTTGGTTCTAAACCCATTGGTTGTAAGTGGGTGTTCAAGAAGAAGGTGAGACCTGATGGTACTATTGATAAGTACAAGGCTCGACTTGTGGATAAGGGTTATACTCAAAAGGAAGGCAAGGATTTCTTTGATACTTATTCACCTGTTGCTAGAATGACCACTATTCGAGTTCTACTTTCCCTGGCTACCTCATATGGTCTTCTCGTTCATCAAATGGACGTGAAGACAACTTTTCTTAATGGAGAGTTGGATGAGGAGATTTATATGGATCAGCCTGATGGGTTTGTAATAAAAGGTGAAGAGCAAAAGGTGTGTAAGTTATTGAAATCGTTGTATGGCTTGAAACAAGCACCTAAACAATGGCATGAGAAGTTTGACACTACTTTAACTAGTGCGGGCTTTGCTGTTAATGAGGCTGATAGGTGTGTGTACTATCGACATGGTAGGGGCCAATCTGTTATTCTATGCTTATATGTTGATGATATTTTAATCTTTGGAACAAATATTGATGTCATAAATGAAGTCAAGTCTTTTCTGTCAAAGAGTTTTGACATGAAAGATCTAGGAGAAGCTGATGTAATTCTAAACATCAAGCTGATTAAGGAAGAGAGTGGGATTACTTTGTCGCAATCACACTATGTTGAGAAGCTTTTAAGCCGATTTGGCTTTATGGATAGCAAGCCTTCTCCAACACCTTATGATCCTAGTGTGACACTAAGAAAGAACAAAAAGAGTGCTAAAGATTAGTTGAGATATTCTCAAATTGTCGGTTCACTCATGTATCTAGCTAGCGTAACCAGACCAGATATCTCTTTTGTCGTGTGCAAATTGAGTAGGTACATGTCCAACCCGGGTGATAATCACTGGAATGCACTTGAAAGGGTCTTGCGCTATCTTAAAGGTACAATGAGTTTTGAGATTCACTATTCTGGGCACCCAGCTATGCTGGAGGGATATAGTGACGCGAACTGGATTTCTGATATTGATCAAATCTATGCCACTAGTGGGTATGTTTTTACTATTGGAGGTGGCACAGTGTCATGGATGTCTTGTAAACAGACTATTTTGACTAAGTCAACCATGAAAACAGAACTTACTGCTTTAGATACAGCATCTGCAGAGACAGAGTGGCTGCGTGAGCTCTCTTGTGTGACCTGCCGGTGGTTGAAAAACCAATACCGGCTATCCTTATGAACTGTGATAATCAAACAGTGATCACTAAAGTGAATAGTGCAAAGGATAATGCGAAGTCAACAAGACACGTTAAAAGACGTTTGAAGTGTGTCAGGAAGCTGAGAAATTCTGGAATAATAATTGTGGCTTATGTCCAAACCGACAAAAACCTGGCAGATCCCTTTACTAAAGGGCTATCACGGAATGTGATAGAAATTGCATCAAGGGAGATGGGTATGAGACCCATGTGAGTTTGCAGTAGTAGTAACCCAACCTTTTTGATCGAAGATCCCGTAACTAAGGATCTGGGAAGAACAAACTACTAATAAACTGAGGAGAGTATAACTATAAACCCTCTCTAAGTGAAGATGCAAATACTCTCAAAAGCAATGAGGCACTCTATGATAGGTTGGCTAAATGCCTTAATATGTTCTATTGGTTTTCATTAGCGAAGATGCTGTCCTACAGAGCATTCTTGAAATAACATACCTATATGAGTTCGACTGTTAAAACGTCGCAGTCTATGAGACTTGGGTAGTCTCTAGTCAAACTCATTAAGAGACCATAGAGTACAACATATATGCTCAACTCACGGAGTAAGGCTATTGGTGGTCAGGTACTAGTTTGGCTTTGGGTAAAGCTCATTCGCACAAAACTTGCAATTTAAGGCGTAGTCCATTGTTCAAGTTGTGGATGAGTGTAACTTGAGGTTCTAGGCAGAAGTTCAACTTCACAGTCTCTGTCGAAACACTGGTATATCAAACAGGAGCGAGAACAGGCAAATCTCTAAATGGGTATTTGAGATCTGGTGGGGGATTGTTGGAATTTATATGGGCTTGGCCCAATAACAAATCCAGAAATTCCTAATAAATCTCAAAGGCCCATGCATGAAAGCAAGAGGGGATGTGAGAACTATTTAGTACCACCTTGCTTGTGGAAGTGGAGGTATTGGTTGAACCAGACTATATAACTAGACTATCGGTCACGCCAATAAATCATAAAAATTAAGAGCTAGAGTTTCTACCTCTTCTCGCTGTTGCGCCACCATAGCTAATCCAGTCCGATCGTCGGCGTGCACCGGTGACCGGGCGAGCAGGTCTCCGGAACTCTCGTCTTTGTGATCCTGCAGCGGGAGAAGGCGAATAAGGTTTTTGGGAAGCGCTCTTCGCGCGTCTGCTCCTAATCTTCACGACGGGTCGTCTTCCGTCCAAGTCAGGCGGTGCTATGTCCCGACGTATTCATCGTCAGCTGAACCGAAGTCTACCGCTGCCGCTGATCGACATCGACGACATCGACATCATCTTTAACAACGTGAACGTTGCTCCATCGACACCTGCATCGTCGCCGTCTTCACCGCAATCTACTACTTTTACAACTAGTAGGTATAAACCTCGTGATCTAATCTTATCGTTCATATTGTCCAATCTATCTAGTATACAAGTCATGTTTATGCTAGTTAACTTGAACATGCTATGTGATATGTGGTTTAATCATGTTAGTATGCAGTACATACTTATTCTAGTTCCTCAATCTCTCATGATTTATATTTTGCTATTAATTTGGAAATTATCATATATTTCAACATGTAGTACGTATATGTAATACTGTTGTCAGATCACACAAGGTTACATATAAATACAAAAGACTGGCAATATATATTACTGTATATATATCACACAGTTCCTTCCTTGCCAAATTTATTATCAAAGTTACCGGATAGCTTCATCATGCATGTGACTAGTAGAATGTAGAACATGGTTGTTTTTGGATAATATTTGGTCACAGACACACTACTTTTGGCCACAACTTTGGATAATCTTAAGTTTTCAGTACAGTAAAAGACGAAAACATGCATGATGTGCGATTTCCAAAATCTACCATAATTTGATACTCTCTCGGTCCTATAATATAGCACTTTCTGGCATTGGAATTTATCCTGAAATATAAGGAATAAGGGGAACAAAAGGATAACGTTTATTAAATAGAAAAACTTGGTTTAGTACTTGCTATATTATTACAAATAAGAGAATTGAGAGTTCACCCTTTAATTACAGAGAAATTAGAATTATTGGATTTCCTAATATTAGAAAGTTATAAATGAGGAATACATGTGTATGTTATACTTTTTCTTATTTAATTTGTCTGAGAATTGAATAGCTAGAAGCTGTATCAATCAAAGATGTCCTTCATTGCAAGCACCCTATATGATTGTATCTACAGGAACTGGTGTCAGAAACTCAGCTTTGTACCGAACTCCAGCATATATACACTACTATAAAACAAGGATATTGTAACACTTCATCAATGTGTTAATGTCATAGTAACACGAAATATTGTGTTACATACTTTGGTTGTAACACAAAACACTTTCTTTATAAAAATGTGTTACTAAAAATAATTAGGGTAATACAAAATTAATGTTACAACAAAAATGTTACAAGAGTGTACTATATTGTAACACATAAATGGAACATATAAAATATGTTACAAATATATGCCATGTAGTAACACAAAATAATGTTACAATCCAAATGTTACAAAGAAACTATAAATTTGAATTCTAAAACTTAAAATTCAAAATTTTGAAACAACTTTAGATGGAGAAGTAATCAAAATAAAAGTTATAGATCTCGAAATGTTATGCAACTTTGTAATTGATAACTTTGCCATTTGAAATAATTTTATCCATGAAAAGATTGCGTGAATTTTCTCAAATTTTGAATTCAATTTTTTTCAAACGATCTCGGATAGAGAAATGAACAAAACCGAAGTATTAGATCTTAAAAAATTATAAAACTTGTAGTTGACAACTTTTAAATTTAAATTCATTTATTTAGGATCACAAATACTCATTCAATTGATGTCATCACATATATAAAAATACATTCCATTTACATATTAATGTTGATACTAAAATAAATATAAGTAATTACTTTAATGTATAATAAATTGGTACATATAATTAATATTAGTACTGGGTCGGATGTCCATCAATTTTTTACTATTGATAATGAATTAGATATGTAAAATAGTGGAAATTGATTCAGATAAATCCGTTAATAAGGGAATTTATTTTTCTTAAAATTGTGCTAGAATGTGTAGACACTCTTGCATTTAACTTGCATATTTTCGTAGGTCAAACTAATTCGCTCTGTACATATTTAATTTTTTATTTTTACTAGTTGAATGCCCGTGCGTTGCTATGGGATTACTCATTTGTATTAAAAAGACATAGATCACACGATAATATAATAATGTTTTCCATGAAAGTAGACATCATTGATTCGTGTAAATGTAAACGTGTTACATGTATAAATAGTTTTCCAGTAGACATGTAGTGTGTATACATCATCTCCATGTAGAGCCCGATAAATATACATTAAAATACCTAGAAATGGTAACAAGTATAGCGTTACACAAATAATATTTATTATACAATACAAATAAGTCAATCTCTAGGCAAATCTAAGTACTTTGCATTTCAGGTTGAAGCTTCATGTTGAAGCTTCACGGAATTTTAATACAAATAAGTCAATTTTTAGGCAAATCTAAATGTGCTAGATTTTTACTTGTACAATGTTTTATCAGTCGGATCAACATTTGTACTTGCACAATGTTTTATACAAAATACTCACAACCAAGCTAAATTTTCTTGGTGCACTTTGGTCTTTGATCCTCCTTTTTCCTCTCATCTAGTAACTTTCGTGCTTGTTGGACTGAAAAGACAGAAAAATTAAAGCTGCATACATCAAAAGTATTTTAGATTTTTTTTTCACTCAGAGCATCGACTCATAGTATAGGCTATAGCTACAAATATAATAAAATGTATCAAACGTACAACTAGGTACCGCTTGAATCATGGACAATTGGGGACAGAAGGTCATGCCAATTTAAAGAAGCAATTTTCAGTGAAAATTAATACAGTGCTCGTGGTGGTGTAATGATTTCACAGGGCAAGGATTGCCTTCCCCAGACCCCACTCATGTGGACTGAGTGATAAAAGAATTTGAATTTCCCTTCTTCCACAACATTCACTGAAGATTCATGCTTCTACAAACGAAGTTGTAGCTTAAATTGCCGCAAACACAACATCGACCAAACATGAGAAATATATACAACTTCCATACTTTAAATATCTGAAACGTTTTCTTTCCTTCTCTCGCGTTTTCTTTCCTTCTGTCCCGTTTTGTTTCCTTCTGTCCATACGTCGCACGGCGGACACCCTCGACGATGAAAAATTACCGCACCAAAGTATTGTATTGCGAACACATGGTGAATAAGTACCCATGTAGTTCAGTTTTGTAATAAGTGATTGTCTGACACTTGAGCGAATCAGTTTGAGTGGCTTGATTCTAATCCTTTGCGAAAGCAAATGTGTGTCTGTCTATCGGCTTGTGGTGTGCAGGTGCTATGCCTAGTGACAGTGGTCAATGGCGTGGAGAAGGTGGAGTAGAGGCTTGCCGTGCCGATGGACTGAGAGCGGTGAAGGGCGGAAGCAGGGCTCAGACCGAGGGACCATGGGCGCCGACGGACTAGCTGTGGTGGCTAGTACTTGGCACCGGTGAGTGCGAGAAGACATGGAGGTAGACCGAGTCGGCCGAGTCGAGATGGTGGACGCGCGAGTCGAGCGGAGGCTCAGGGGACTCGGAGTCCGACTGGGCGAAGACAAGGTGGCTCACGTCGAGTGGTTTGGGCCAACTCCCGGCAGGAAGCGGGCCGTCCATTCAAACGAGTGACTGAGAGTTACCGACTTGGATTACAATGTCTTAGGGCTAGGTAATTCGGTCTTGTATCTAGGGGGGTCTTTGGGAAATAGCCAAAGCCTCGTTAAATAGAGGATGAAGGGGTATCCTCATCTTATCTCTTGCATTACTCTCTCTCTCCCACCTATTCCTAGGTTTTCCCTTCCCTAGCCTCTTCTTACTTGAGATCCACCGTGTCACCGGTGTAAGAACTTGAGATTGTTGCGAGAAATCAGAGGTCGTAACCTTCGTAAGCCATGGTGGCTTCGCTTTCGTGATCGTGTCCCCGTTTTGCTTGTGTTCTTTCCGTTTTGCATTTGCTCTCTCTTTTTCTCGAGATGTTTTCTATTTGTTGATAGTAGCTTTGCAAAATCCGTTTGAACCAAATTGTGCGTACTTGTGAGGAGCATCTTTGCACCGAAGGATTTCTCCTCAAACCTCACGAGCGCTTAGATCGGGCGATTTCTTTGTGGCGTTCTTCTTCGTTCTTCTCCTTCTCCCCCAAATCCGATTGTTCCCGTTTATCCTCTCCAAATTGAGAGATGATTTCTTCGAGATAGGTCCCCAACTATACAAGGATCATGCCTACAAAGTTTGGTTGCAGTTGGAGTTTATTTAGTTGAGTTTTGTGAAGGTTTGGCAGAGAGAAATTGGTTTTCGCGGGTTTTCTATACACTGTTCGTGAGCTCCGGACCTCCTTGGACAAGGCTCCGGACCATAGGCGAGTGGTCCGGTGGTCTGACCGAAAGTGTCCAGAGCAGCCCTTAGCTCCGGACCACCCTCCGAACTAGTCTTGTGGTACCGTCGGACCACTAGTCCGAAGGTCCAGAGCTCACTGTGTTGCTGATTTTGTGACAGCATCGGACCACCCTCCAGACCACCCTCCGGACCATAGCGAGTGGTCCGGTGGTACAGCCGAAAAACTACAGCAACACACCTAGCTCCGGACCTCACCTTCGGAGCTCACCACCGGACCAAGGCGAGTGGTCCTGTGGTCACTGTTGATCGCTGTTTTGGTCGTTTCTCTCTCGTCCGGACTCCGAATCAAGTTTTGTTTGTTGCGTTGGATTCGTATTCACGTAAGTCACCTGATTAGGTACTTTTGAGACTAGTTCTCATAAGTATTTTTGGATGTGCTCTTGCCTCTTCTCTCTAGAGGTTGAGAGTACCGTTCTCGGTATATCGGTTTCAAGTTCGTGACTTTGATCGTTCTCCATCTTCTCCGACCGCTCCGCTGCACCTTTAGAGGTCTTCCTAAGGTGTCCACCTACTTGTTAGGTCGTGTGCGAGTCGGTTCTTCCGAGATCAAGTTTTGGGTGTGACTTTGGAACAAGGGTCAAGTCTTTGAGTTGAAATTTTATTTGGCTCCCATTCACCCCCGTCTAGTAGCCGTTCTTGGTCCTTTATGTATTCCTTTTAGTATTTTTAGTTGTGGGAGATGAGAGAAATATTTCGAGGTCGAAGGCCATGGCTTTCTCGCCGCGGCGGACTGCGGCGTACTCGGCGTAGCGCTCCTTGAGGCCCTCCGGCAGGTTGGTGCTGCTCGTCCACCCCAGCGCCTCCTTCGCCGCCCGGGGCTCCGCGTAGAAATGCTGCCCAGCCCAGCGCACGCAATTTAGTTCAATGTTTGCTGCGGGTGAAAAAGAAATCCAACGGGATGCTTGCCTTCTTGGCGTCGACGCCCGCGGCGGGGGTCGTAGAGCACGATCTCCACGGCGGCGGCGTTGACGCCCGCGGCCAGCGCGCACAGCTTGGCCATGCTACTTAGCGTCACAGCGCGGTACGACACGCAGTTGAAGATCCTGCCCGACGCCGCGCCGGGGCTCTCCACGGCCAGCGACAACATGCGCGACAAGTCCCGCACGTGCGCGATGTTGGTCAGCTGCATCCCGTTCCCCGGGATCGGAACCGCCCGGTTCCGCATGATCCCTGCAATCGGCCGGAGATCGTCGTCGGAGAAGACAAGCCAATAGAAGAGAAAGAGAATATCGAACATGGCTGGGCTGGCCTAGCTGCTGATTGATTATTAGGAGAACGTACTGTCGAAGAACCACTCCTCGCAGTCATTGTTGTTGTTGAGCCGATCATGTACTGCGGCCGGAACGACGCCCAGCTCCCGAACTGCTCCGCGGTGTACTTCTCCACCACGACGTGGCCGACGCTCTCCTTCACGGCGTCCTGCCTGCCGCGTGCACCATTGTTTGTCGGTCAGTCAGACACGGAAGGCTGATGAGCGCGTGGGCCGGCATGCATTAGCATTACCCCCTCGACGTGCGGCGGCTCATAGGTGGGCTTGTAGATGCCAGCGCTGCTGATGAACAGGAACTGCTCCACGCCGGCCGACTTCGCCCAGTCCGCCACCGGCCTGCGCAGTCACCATGGAGAAAGATACATTCCTCACTGTCATGTCATGTCTGCATATGGCGAAGCGAAAAGCAGAGGGGCATGCTACTTGACGACGTCGAGGTCCTTGCCATTGTTGTGGAGGACAACATCGAACGATGCGCCTCCCACGGCCGCGCCGACCTCCGCCGGGTCACCCCACACCGTCTTCCCGCCGGCGCTCGTCAGCTCCTGCGCCACGAAGAAACAAACAGTCGATGATCTGAAGCTCGACCAAGAACGAACTCACCAACGCCCCTAATGCAGCAGAGCACGACACCAACGCGTCAGAGATCAGGTTAGCGAGAAGCGAGAGAACGGGGGCTTGTTCATCTTGTCGGAGCCCTCGTCGCCAACGGTGAGCACGGTGACGGCGTGCCCCGCGGCCAGCAGCTCCTTGGCGAAGTAGAACCCGATGATGGCGTGCCCGCCGCTGTTGGTGTTCACGATCAGCACGCTCTTCTTGGCCTTGACCTCCGCGCGCACCGTGACGCCGCGCCCGGGCCGCTGCTGCGCCCGCGCGCCTGCTCCTCCTACTCGCGGCGACCGCGCGCGGGAACGCGCCGACGAAGGACGGCAGCGACGTCGAGGAGGGCGGCGCGGTGGAGGCCGACAGACGGCTCGACGAGAAGGCAGTGGTGGCCGTGGACGCACCCCGCGGTACACCGGGTGCCGCGTCTCCGCCCTCGCGCGCCGCCCGCACGTCGTCGTCGACACGCCGGCGCCGGTGCTCCGGTCTGTCTCTGCTGCTCCATCGTCGACCAGCTAGCTAGCTAGCTCTGGTTGATTACCAGCGCGTGCGTCCCGATCGAGATGATCGATCCGCGCACTACATTGCATGAACCACGCGAGCCAGCAGTCTATGGAAGGACTGCGTGGTGAGGCCCAAGAGTACACGATGCGGCAGGAAGGAGAAGGGTCTGCGGCAATTGATTGGAGCGCTGACTGATTTCTTTCCTATGGCGATGTGAGGACGGCCGAGGAAGCCCCCGACGGCAATTGATTTCTTTCCTACGGAGATGAGAAGGGCCCGCGGCAATTGATGGCATCGATTGACTGGTTTCCTTCCTTTTTATTGCATTTTCTTTACTTCTGTCGTATTTTCTTTCCTTTTACGTCCGGCGTTTGGCACGGTGGTGGGACTCGGGGGACGATCGTTCGGCGGTGGGACCGTCATCCTTTCTTACCGGAGCTAACAATCTCCTTCCTTGCTTGTTGTCTGGTTTCCAAGGCATGCAATGATTGATTATTTCCATCTGATGCCCCTTCCTTTCTTGGGAGAAACAAATCAGACAATTTGCATGATTGCATGCGTGAGTCCGTGACTATTTCCTTAATTGTCGCATGATCGGCATTAATTGCTTGTTGTCCCTGATTGTCGCACGCATACACAAGAGGTGACCCCAAGCAATTGTCGCACCAAAGTGTGATCTTACATTTGTGTTTTTTAGTTGTGGGAGATATGTACTTGTTTCAACTTCGTGGGCAGGCGTGGAACCTTAGCTTCCCTCCTAAAAAAATTGAGTAAACATATTTCCCTCCTAGGAATCCATCTACCGCCCTACAGTTGCCGCTAGATGGTCATATCCAATTATCTAATCTAATCTAGCGGAAAAAACATGGAGTCCCTGCTCATTCCCTTTCCCTCCAATCGATTCATTTTACGTTAAAGTTTATTTTTGCCCCTTAGGGCACATGCACTAGTACAGAACCGGGTTTTAACCCCGGTCTGTAAGGGTCTTTAGCCCTGGTGCCTGAATCCTTAGCCCCGATTTATAATACGCATTCGGGTCTTTTCATACCTTATCTACTGTAAGATATGAAAAGATTATCATCGTCATCATACACATATGTTAAAGTATGATAAGGTAATAGATTATGAGAGCTAGTAGAACTTACAGGTAATATACAAGGACCGTTTAGTGCCTCTTCTAGTTTCGGACGGTGTTTCGGGACAAACCAAGCCCAAACCCTGCTCAATAATTGGATCATTAGTTAATTAACTCTTGCAGTGTAGTTAAAGAGCAGGAATCCATATTTAAAGATGAAAGTTACCCCTTGATAATGTCTATCATATCTTGGTAATCTCCCACTGGTTTTCTCAATGAGTCAAAGATTACCAATTGACTTCTTCTCATATCGATGACTATGAGTATCCAGTGAAAACTGCATTTGTTTATAGAGTCAACATATATATCTTTATGCTGAATTGAGTAATAAGTAAGACAAATTGTGCAAACGATAACAACACTCACCCAAAGTTGTAGGAGAAGAGTATATATTGTCTAGTCTTTTGGTTGACCAAGAACCTCCGTAAATTCCTCTCTGTTTGAGGTATCCATTGATCGCGGGGAGTGTTTGGATCCGAGAATATGATTGATGGATCAATGAAACCAATTTCCGTGTCTCCTTTACGTTTGAGCATTAACATCAAGAATCTGCATATATATGTTTGAGGATAGTTAGTTACTAT
This sequence comes from Microstegium vimineum, assembly GCA_022036555.1. Taxonomy (NCBI): domain Eukaryota; kingdom Viridiplantae; phylum Streptophyta; class Magnoliopsida; order Poales; family Poaceae; genus Microstegium; species Microstegium vimineum. The sequence continues at coordinate 18,144,677 of CM039125.1, read as the reverse complement.
ACATATTGAAACAACCTCGATTTCCGCGAAGGGAAATCCACAGGTTCGAAGTGTAAAAAAACGGAAAGATTTACTCAGTTCCATAGTATTACTCATATAACAGCTGATTACAATTCCATACTTCAAAAAAAGAGTACAATAAAGATACTTACATTTATTTATTACAACGCCGCAAAGCGGATAGTATAATATCATAGAACATCCGGAACAACAAAGTAGTAGCAGGGAGCGGTAGCGTCATTCATCATCAGCCGACTCGAGTATAGGGCAAAACTCTAGCCTCCTAGTCATCATCTCCAACATCCGGGTCCGGTTCATCACCTGTTTAATGTCTATCAGTACGGATTGTACTCGTGCCACATTCCCACCAATGCCATATTTGTGGAATTGGATGCAAAGGCTTATCAAGTCAACCTATCTTTGGCTTTGGTTTCCTATGCATTATCAAGTTGCTGTAATGATATAATTATCATGTTTCATCCATTCCATCCATCCATCCATTCCCATCCCAACACACCACACACATCTCACCACACCTTACACTCAAGTCGATAGGCCCAACTCCCTCTCGGGCCTACCTCAACGGCACACTACTCCATCAGAGCACACTGCCGGATCATATATCATCCAGGGGGAGAAAAGGACTCATCTCACTAGCAGGTGAAGCAGGTCACAGGAAAAGGTCCAATAGCCGACAAGTCAGCTTATGTATCGATCGATCAACCAAAACTCTGCAGAGGTCTTACAAACTCACAAGGTCTGCCATCATCGACATCCGGGGTCGTCTATGCCAGACATCGACTGCTTGTTAGCCTAGGTCGATGCCACCCTACCACTCAGCCCTGAGTAATCACCACGTACCGCACGGGGGCGCTGAGACTGTGAGGCATGGTACCGGGCCCCGGGGGTCACCATGCTGTCTCGAGAGGGTGTGGGTCACGGTTTCCCGTACCTCTCTACACTTTCCGCTTACATTCTAGTAGTAGTGGCACCGCCCTACCAAGTAGTCCAGCCGTCTTCCTCCCATTAGGAAGCGAATGAGTCATAAGGGATTCCTATGAGTCTGAGTACCAGGAAGTTCCTAGGGCTGACCAAGCAGGACATCTTCACAGGGAAACACCGGCTTCCCATGCCACAACAACACCTTTGTCCCGGGGCTTTGCTCCATGAGGGCTCTCCATCCCAGGACCACCATAAGTCACCATTTACCCGCCACAGGTATCCAGAACATGGGAGTGCTCAGGTTGCACCCCCGGCGTAACTCGCACAAGGCTCGTCATATATTCCTGCTTGGTCGACTCGACCCTCACTACACACCCAAGACACACGCAGAACTCTCCCCAAACAAGTCCATGCCAAATCCATTCCAAATCGATCCTGCAACCTCCAATCATCAAGGAGAGTAGACTATGGTATATCATATCATAATAAGCATGCATCTAACTTAACAGCGGTGAGCAAGTTTAATAGGTAATCAAGGCAAGGTAAATCAATTTACTACCATGCAACCTATCATTAGAAGAAATATAAAGTTTGCCATGCGTAATAGGATCTACGAGGGGGTGGGGTGTGACACCTTCGTTGTTGTCCTATAGCTTTCCGCGTCCTTACATACTCCGGATCAGCGTCGTTCGACAGACGCTCCTCCGATGCTGGCATACATGTAACCAGCATCGCTATAAGCTACAAAATATCACAGAGAACCAATAAAACGAATAAGAACCAAATACACTCAGACATGTCTATGAACTCATAGTTCAGACCTTAGATTGGTAGTTTAAGGAGGTAGGGTTACGATAAGCACAAGGTGGCCTTATGTTTAGCTCCAACATCATGGCGCGGTTTGGTTGAGTCCAAGGTGAATGGCTATGGTGATCCACATGTCGATGTTAGGCTTTTAGGTCTAAACGGTTAAGCTGACGCTACGCCAGGTTGGCTTAGCGATAACGCAAGACTGGATCACGTGTGTTATGGTTCCGCTTAGTTTTGGCCCCGGTGTAGCTATACCCGGAGTGAGGGTATGATATCAAGGTTATAAGTCAAAAGACTTCACTCGACCATGTCATGGTCGCGTGGTGGTAGTGCATTCGTAGGACAACCACCAACTGGCATGGGCTCGATAAACGGGTCGGTCAAGTTAGTTAGGATCAACGGTATTCCAATGTCTTAGACAAAGGCTTCATCTTAGCTCGGGTTATGTAGACCCATGCAGTCGTTCAACTCGTGTGGTCCGATTGTGTTGGTACGATCCTACTCCAGTAGAGAGGAACGTAGCCTCGATCAGCAAGGGACTCAGGTTTAGCTCAGGTTGAGCGAACATTCCATTTGGATGTTCTATGTCAGTAGTCTCATTTGATTGCCCAATAGAGGAAAGCAACATCTCTGCTCCAAAGAGGGACAAGGTCACGTTCAGTGGGGGTTCAGTGTGGCTAGACGGGTTTCATGCCATAGCGAGAGATTCGAGACAGACGTACTCGACTCCAACTAAAAGCGATGTTGAATGTCACAAACACTTGGTAATGTGACTGGTGTGATCAAGTTGGTAAGTGTTTGTGCTCGGCTCAGGTTAAGCTAGGTAAGCTTATCACGTCTCAACTCCATCGGGTATTTTTACCAGAAGGGTGGTTTATACTAGAGCGTATCTCTTGGGGCAGGCGTATCGTGCTAAAGAGAAGCCACGATTGTTCATCTAAGCCTCGAACAATATCAAGCGACAGGGTCCAAAGGTTTGGTCGACTGAGGTGCTACTTGTGCCAAAGCAACGATAGCGCCATGGTATTATGGATCAAGTCTGCTACGCAAGTGCGTATCACTGAGTTCACATGTTCGTTGGGCGTTTACTGGATGGCCAGGGTTCGACGACCAACTATCTCAAACAGATCTCCAAGTCATGTCGAGGAAGCTCGACATGATGGGTATGGGTACGTGTGGCTCACGTGTCTGGTAACTCTAGATATGACGTATAGTGAGGATCCGTTAGTCGCAAGTGGTTATGGCGAAGCGTAGCTAGCTGCAAAAGAGCATAGCTAGCCATACATGGGTTATGACCAAGTGAAAACATGCCGCGGCTAGCCGGAGGGGTGCTGCGACTAGCCGGGAGTGGCTGAACGTGGCTGGGCAAGGCCACGCGAGGCTACTAGTTGGCAAACGTATGTAGGAACTCAAGGTTTAGTATTAGGGTCATCATGGCCAGTCTGGTTTTCCTCTGGCCATCTATAGTCAGCTAAGGCCAACGGTAGCTAGCTGAAGTGTGCTGCAGCTAGCCGAGTGTGGCTATGGCGAGTCGAGAGCGGCTACAACCAATCACTAGTGGTTACAAACGGTCACAAGTGGGTATGGCCAACCAAAGGTGACTGCGGCCCGTTGAACAGTGGCTACAGCTAGCCGGAGATGGCTACAGGTAGCCAAATGGTGGCTATGGTTGGCCGAAGTAAGATATTAGCTATCAAGCAGTGGCTATGGGTGACCAATGGTGCTAGGTAGCACAGTCAAGGTCTAGTGTGATCGTGCTCAGTTAGAACGATCATGGTAGCACTTCGTTTCGCACATGCAAGGTCATAGGTTTGTCTCATCGGTCAAGCAAGGTACCACATGGCACGTGCAGTGGTTCGATATAGGTAACAGCATGTACTTCGTGTCTTTCAACTAGCAAGGCGGGGACCGGCTCAGCAACAGCTCAGTGCAGTGGTGTAGGTATCACAGGTGGTCATCGAGAGTCATACCGCGACCATGGTTAGGTCGTGGCATTCTCGACGCACTGGGGGTACATCACGGTCTCACAACATAGGCTTGGTCTTTATATCTTGGGACAACAATGATGGCTTCCGAGGGTTTCGACAATGTCCGGGCTAGGTCATGTTGCATCCGAGATGCACTCATACATGTGGCAGTCACAACTACAACAAGGGCTTGGTCCAACATACGTGGCGGTAGTGGGGTGTAAGGCTCGTGCCGATGCCAACAGTAACGTGAACACCACAACAGGGATATATGTGCAAGGGTCCTATGTACCGAGTGTCAGTGGATTGCTCTCGCGTGGTCTACGAGGTCCCTGCAGAAAAACACGGCACGACGGCCGGACACAAGGGGTTCACTGGTCTCGGGCTGCAATGGCAGACAGGTCCAACTACAGAGGGCTCATCAGTCTCGGACCGGCAGTAGTTTGGAAGGGTCGGGTCGCGTTCGTTTCTCACCGTTGGGCTCGTGTCGGCAGATCGCTTGACGCGGGTAGGGGTCGATGCCAGCAGTGCAACGTGGTCCGGTTCAGAGCTCGACGTAGTGGAAGTAGGGGCTGGTCGTGGTGAGCAGCTCAACGTGGTCAGCGGCGAGGCGCGGACAGCAGCCCGACGAGGTGTTGGGCGATGACACTGCTTGTTGGGGTTGACGTCGAGGACAACGTTAGACTCAGCAGCAACGTCAAATGGAGGTATCGGAGTTCTAGTAGACGACTCAACGAGGTCACGCAATCCCTGCAGCAGTGAAGACCACGACGCGAAGAACAGTCTCAGACAACAGCCATGGCGACAGGAGGGAAAAACAAGGCAGGGCCTCGGCTGGTTGCTCACCGGGGTGGTTACTTCTTTTTTAGCGAGGTGGTGCTGGGCGAGGTCGACGTCGTGGCTGTGGCTTGGCTGCTGACTTGCTAAGGCAGCGGCTAGCAGAGCTCGGTCCAGGGAGGCTCGGCGTGATCAGCAGCTCGCGGCTGTGGGAGCTCATGCTGGGGCAGAGCACGACGTCGCAGAGGTGGTCGGCGGTGTGCCGACGAGGCCGAGTAGGACGCCGAGGATGGGGCTACGTCGCGACGGTGTCCGGTCGGCGCGATGGCGATGCGGCTCCTTCGCACAGGGGCTCGACGTCTGGGAGAGGCAGAGGTGGAGGCGCGCACGGCGTCGCGACACAAGCTCATCGTGGGGGCGCTGCGAGTCAATGACGGTGCTGGGCAGACGTTGCGGCGACATGGTGCGGTCGGGGCAGGATGACGCGGTTTCCGGCGTGGCAATGTCGGATGGTGTGAAGCAGCTACGCGGCAGCGACGTCGCGGCCAGTAGTGTTGAGGATGTCGGCGTCGTTGCTGCGGCTTGGCGGCAGTGTCGCGGCTCCTCCGCGGTGGCCGCGGTCACAAGCGTGCCGGGCAGAGAGGTGGAGCAAGGGGATGGCTGCAGCTGGGAAGACGTAGAGCGGGCAGCGGCCGCGCTACAGGAGCGGTCGGGAGCGACAGCGGCTTCATCATATACCGTGCGGGCTAGGGTTCCCGAGGGGAGTCGTTGATCCTAGGCGTCCGTGCCCACCCGGGACACGCGGCGCGCATCCAAGGGCGAGGCGCGTAGGTCGAGGGACGCTGGTGCGGCGCGTGCACAGAGTAACGGGCGGGCGGGCGTCGCAGAACGGGGGCAGGGCGTGTCGCGCGTGGGCGCGGGGCAGAGCGGGGACGCGGTGCGGTGGCAACCGGGAGCGGGGAGTGCGGGGCTCCCGCTAGGGTTTCATGTGGGGCGTTCGATCTGGCCAGTGGCTGGGCCAACTGGGCCGCACAGGAGGGATGTGGCTGACCGGGCCAAGGAGAGGCAGGGTGCGAGCTGGGTCGGTTAGGCCAAGGAGAGGGTAGGGGTGAAGGGTTTTTTCCCTTTTAGTTTATTTAGTGTAATAGTGTTCCATATTTCCTTTAGGGGTCCTTAAGTTCGAAATGCAATCAATTGAACTCCAAGAAGATGCAACTCAAGCACCTTATATTATGCATCTAAATTATATGTGATGCATCGATTATTCGTAAATATCATTTTGAAGAGAAAGAAAAGAATAGAGTTAGGGTTTTACCTTTTAGGTTTAAAATCCAAATCCGTGTTTGCGAAGTGTCAATTGAATTCGAGCGCGTCTCGAATTAATTCAAGCTTTAGTTTCTTCGGAAACATTCTATTTCAAAATACCCCTTGTCATGATGTTGACTGGGTCAACTCGATGACAAGTGGCTCATTATAAATAATTTCGAAATCTACGTTTTGAAATTAGATCGAGATGGGGAAAAGATGACTTAGGTTTGACCTAGCGACTACATGAGCATTACATTGCATGAAAAAAAAATTTGAAGGTCATATTTTTGGTTACTCAAAAACCCGGTTGTTACACATATACATATGCTATAGTCCGATTACTAAAAGAAATGATCACTTACAAACAGTAGCAGCTCATCAGAGATTTGTCTAGAGCATCCATGTGGCATAGTTGGTGGAGCTCACTATACAGAACAAATATAAGGTCATCGCCCCGAAAGTAATGTTCTTGTCTAATTCTGACGCAAATGCAATCGTCATCTGGATTTTTGGTACATGCCTCCATGTACCACGAGTTTAACTTGCGCATTTACGTACCAAGATCCCTGAGGGCCGATGGGTTGTACAGACTTCTGCCACGTACATAACTTCTCTTGAACTCATCGACTACAGTGGCATTTGCGATGAGTGCATTTCCGTAAAATTGATTCGCGGTTAGACCAACTCGTTTCAAGAACTCTTCCATACCATCATAATTGACCTTGGGGCCACTGTAGTCTTCTAGCACGCTCATGTTTGAACCATATTCATTCTCAACAACTAGCGGGGCCACTAATTGCTTCAATTGTTCCCCGAGCTGTGGGACACCCTTCCCTGCTCTTTTCTTCTCGATAATTACCTTTTCAAGAGTGCCGTCATAGTCCGATATTAGAGATTTCTTCTGAGCATCACGTAGCTTTCTCTTCTTTTATTCCAACTTTTGGCTTAGAATTGATTGAGGTACGTAGAACGGCTATGTAGCTTCTTTCCTTGCTTTACGGTAGTCTATAATTTTTTGGAAATGTGCGTCCACTAAGGTCTTTACTGAAGCGTCTATTTATTCTTCAGTCTTCTCATATGGAAGTTTCGGAGGAATCTTAACAATAACTTTCCTTGTAGCTTGCCTCTTTGTTTTTGGTGTGGCGGTCCTCTTCTTTGGCGATGGGGCCGGTGTCGGCGTTGGAGACCGTCATGGAGGCGATGGGGCCGGTGTTGGCGTTGGAGACCGTCGTGGAGGCGATGGAGAGCGCCTTGGAGGTTCTAGGGAGGAAGCTATGTCGTGCATTTCACCATCATCATCCCTCGCAACACTATGACCAGCAGGTGATGAATGGTGACTTAGGTCTCTGGGTGAGGTCCTACTGTGAAAACAACGAGTGTGAATAAAGTATCGCTATTTAAGCCAATACAATGTTAGTGAAAAAGATATATATAGGTATGATTCACTTTCATTTGCACCTAGGATGAGGAGGCGGCGATGGTACAATAGGAGGTGATGCCTCAGGAATAATGATATAGCGCTTGCGCCAACAAATAAATGTCTTCTCCGCTTGTCCTAAAGTCGTCTCCCCATCACCTCCTTCAATGTCAAGCTTAACATAAGCGATGACCTTTTTCAACTCTATCCACCGAGACGCGAGCATATCCACTGGTACTTTTGACCCATGGCATATTGGTGTCTTCGTAGGGTTGTAAAGAGATACAATACCGGTAGCCACCATGATTGTGGTAGCCTTCTCTGGAATGTGCAGCTCACATGGTGTATTCGGTTCTGTGATGTCATCCACGGGGAAGCGTAGCTTTGAGTCATCACTAGGTTGAGGCACTTCCGTGGAAGCACAACTGCTTTTCAACTGAGCTGATGGGCTGATGTTGACTTGCGGTACTGATCCAGTACTTTGCATTCGGCTGATTGCTAACTCCATTTTCCTTTTGATTTCCTCGCTCATTCTCGCTTCGAGTTTCTCTTCTCGCTCTTTTTCTTGAATAGCTGCTTCACGTGCTTCACTAAGCATTTGCGACATGCTAAGTTTCATAGCTTCCTCCTCTTTCTTCTTTCTGTGGCGACTTCTATATGTATCTTTGTCTTGAGGGAAGGCATGCTTCCACGACACCGCGCCATGAACTCTCGTTCACTCCCACCATGTTCTGCAGTCCCCAGGGCATATGTCAGCTCATCCTTATCTCTATCTGGTGACCATACTCCTTGTTCCCTCAAAGATTTAGCTTCAACCAGTTTCCTTGCTGCTTCTGTGAGTCCTTCGTATACATTAATCTCCTGGTCTGAGGGTCAATGCCTCCCTCGTGACCAAAAACCCACCACTTACTGCGCTCAGCCCAGTTTCTGATTCCGGTTGGATTCCCCTACCTTGAAGGTCCTCTTCTTCTTTTTCCCACTTAGGAATGGCAGTCTTGTAGCGACCTGATCCCATGTGATGATTGTATTGCTTTTCTCGGGCATTCTGTTGGTTCTGTTGCGCTCATTGCTGCGCCCTCTTCGGATGTCTTGAAAGATACAAAGTCATCCCAAAACGGTCTCAACTTGACGTAGCCTATTGTTGAAATCTGAGTAAGTTTTCTTGTAAATCTATGAAGTTCTCTCTTCCAGTAAATATGTTGCCATCTTCTTCTATCCCAGTCCCTAAACTTCTCCCTTCAAGCTTCATCTACTTCTGTATCGAGCGAGAAATGTTGAAGGACTTCTTTCCAAATTAGTTCCTTGTCACGATCAGAGACAAAACTAATGTTAGGACGTCCTTTCCTTTGCCGCCATTCACGAGCACTGATCGGAAGCCTATCCCTTACAAGGTAACCACAGTTGCTGGCAAATCTATGTGCATATGCTCCAAGTACTGCCCCTGTTTCCTCATCGAATTCCGTGATAATGTACCGACCCTCCAATGGCTTCTTCGGGCCTCGTAACATTTTTACTCTTCCCCGTAGTTGTCGTTGATGCAGACGACTATGTATGTAGACACACAAAACTTATAAATATAATTATACAACTGTAATTATTTTGATTTTCATGTATACACAAGAGATTGTAGACATATATATACCTTGGCAACATTGTCTTGCACGATATTTTCTTGCTCAATATCTGGCGCAAAGTACTGACTTCCGTCATCTACTTGATTGTTGCCATCTACTACTTGATCAGTACCATCGTTGATCATTGAAAACAATAAATCATCCATGTCGTCATTCGGCGCCGTCCATATCTATATCAAATCATATATATACATGTTTACTAGCAATAATGGAAGGCCAATATTTCTCTAGAGTAGACACTTTGGGTAGAACACTTAATCTTAGAGTAACCAAAAGGGTAGACATCACTTAGGTTATAGGGTAGACACTTAGGATGTATATCTATAGGGTTTAGACACTTAGGGGTTTAGGGTAGACACTAAGTAGTGTGTGTGTAATAAAAGTGTTTAGGGTTTAGGGTAGATACTTAGGATGTATATCTAAACAAGTGTGTAACACTTAGGGTAGATGCATATATATATATATATATATATATATATATAATATATATATATATATATATATATATAATATATATATATATATATATATATATATATATCAAATCGACACTTATGGTAATAATTTGCTAATAAAAGGGTACACACTTAATATATATAGCAATAATGGGAAGGTGTGACCCTTTTAATTTGCTAATAATGGAATGTGTGTAACAAAGTGTATGTATGTGTGTAAACCCTAAACAAGTGTGTAACAAAGTGTGAGTATAATAAAAGGGTTTAGAGTAACCAAAAGGGTTTAGGGTAGACAGTTAGGGTTTACATGTATATCTAATATATATAGCAATAATGGAAGATATACATATATATATATCAAATCAAATATAGAAATCCATATATATATATATATATCAAAAGCATGAATGTGGTACACATAATACATTACTAAAACTAAATCAATTTCCTAAAACTAAATTATATTACTAACAATATCAATACTAAAACTAAAATATATTACTAACATCAATCAATTTCATAAAACTAGAATATATTTCTAACATCAATCAATTTCCTAAATCAATTTAATAAAACATAAATATATTACTTCTTCCTTCTTTCTCCTTCAATTCTTCTTTCTCCTTTACACACCTTTAGCCTACAAAATCATTTAGACAAATGTTAGTTTAATTTGTGAAAAAAGCAACATAAATAAGTTGATTCAATTTCTATATTTATTTTTTTAAACACCTTTTCTCCTCCTTCTTCTTCTCCCCCTCATTTTTTCCTCCCTTTTTCCTCTTCTTTCTTCTTTCCCTCTCTATCTTATTCTTTTTTTCTTCTTTTGCTCTTCTCTGCTTCCCCGACGGTCGGCCGACGACGAAGCACCACAAAATGCAAGCGGCCAGAGACGAGCGGCGGCCGGAGATCGAACGGGACGAAGCACGGTAGTGATGGACGGAGAGCGCGCACAGGCGCGGCGGCGACCGGAGAGCGAGCGAGCGCGCGGGAGGCCGCGTGCGGTCGGGCGCGGGCGTCGGGCCGAGGAGAGGAGGCGGCGGGCCGAGGCGAAGAGGCGGCCGACGGCGACCGGAGAGCGAGCGTGCGGGCGGGCCGAGGCGAAGAGGTAGCCGGCGTGGCTCAGACGGCGGCGGGCCCTCTGACAGCGCTCGGACGGCTGCGGGCTCCTTTGACGGCGCTCGAAACAAAGCGGCGGGCTCCTTCCGACGGTGTGGCGGTTGTGCTGCGTCGAGGAAAGGCCGGCCGCGCGCGAGATCTACGAAGATAGAGGGGAGAAGGAAGACAGATTGGCCGCAGCTTATATAGAAGGTCACCTTTAGCCCCGGTTGGTATTACCAACCGGGCTAAAGGGCCTTTTAGGCGCCAAACGAAATTTCAGTGGGCTCTTTTATATGTTTTTTGTATTGTATATAGTTTTTATGTGTTTATAAATTATTCTAGTTCTTGTTAATTGCATAATAAATTAAATACATGGCACAAAATGTTTTAAAAATAACCATTGAATTTCATTTTGATTTATTATACAATAGAAAAAATGTATAACAAAACTCTTTTACCTTTTATATAATATCAAATATAAATGTAACAAACCATCACTATTTCGTTAATGCAAAAGTATATTGTTGAATTAAAAAAAATGCTTGGTTACCAAAAAAATTAGTTTATACATTATTTTAAGGTTAATCTTTTTGTGTTTCACCATTCATTGTCCAATTATGCGACAAATAAGTTTACCCTTAAATATAAAATTATTAATGAGACAATAAATGACCCTTTATGAAAAACTTTGAATACAAAAGTTTTATTTTGACAAAAGAAGTATTAGTAAACATTAATTTGACCAAATACAAATGTAGATCTTTATTTATTTGACCAAAATGCCCAATACACATGTCACTTGATCGACATCACACTGCAAGCTAGCTACATCAAGCGGGCACATTAGTGATCTTCTTCTTGACATATGTCTCTTGGTCATGATCATGTCGTAACCATGGAGTGTCCTCGGCATTTAGAAGTATGCTTGGGTATGTGGTCACACTGAATGCGCAATCGTCATCCCTTTCGTAAAGTTCTGACATGTCTGAGTTGTCCTCAATTCCCAAATATTTCTTTTGCCTGAAAGAACTATGAGACGCTTGGGCTCATTAATGATTGATTTGTCATCGTTTTTTTTCCTTTCTTTGGTTTTGTAGACATGTCTTTTACATAGAACACCTGATTCACATCAGCAGCAAGGACGAATGGTTCGTCTTGTACCCAATAGTGTCGAGGTCCACTGTTGTCATCCCATAATCCTTGTCAATTGTTACCCCCCGCCTCCGGTCATCTTCACCCATTGGCACTTAAACAAAGGGACTGTAAAAATAGGTGCATAGTATAGTTCCTAAATCTCAACTATAATATGTTTGCCTTTTTCTATTTGGGTCAATGGCATCTACGCGGACACCACTGTTTTGGTTGGTGCTCCTTTTATCTTGGTCCACAGTGTAAAATATATTTCCATTTATCTCATAGTATTTGTACTGAGGATGTGCCATGATGGTTGTCTACTAACAAATACAGTTGATCATCAATACTGTCATCACCAAGAAATTTTTTTCGCAACCAAATCGCCGAAAGTTTTCATGTGTTCACGCATAATCCAAGCTTCATTCTTCCTTGAAAACTCGGATCGTAGAACTTCTTATGTACCTCGACATACGGCTCCACCACGGAGGAGTTTTGAAGAACGTGTAGTGTGGTTTGTTGAAATAATCATCCCCCGTACCGATATATGTTTTCTTCCCTAGTTTCCTTTCCCACTAAGTCTCCCCTCGTGTCTTAATTCAGGAACACCAATCGGGTCAAGGTCGGGGTATAGTCAACACAGAACTCAATGACCTCCTCTGTCCCGTAGCCCTTGGCGATGCTTCCTTCTGGGGCGAGAACGTTGGTGAACATATTTTTTTCAGGACTCCCATGAACCTTTCAAAGGGGAACATGTTGTGTAGGAACACAGAACAGAATACTAATATCGTTGACCAGGTGAACTAGGAGGTGTTCCATGATATTAAAGAAGGATGGAGGGAAAACCAACTCAAAGCTGACAAGGCACTGAACCACATCGTTCTGTAGAGCAGTTAGTTCCATTGAATCGTTGCCTTCTGAGAAATGCATTGAGGAATGCACATAGCTTCACAGTGGCTAGACGTAAATGTGGAGGTAGAATTCCTCTTAACGCAACCGGAAGCAATTGCGTCATAAGCACGTGGCAGTCATGAGACTTTAAGTTTAGGAATTTCTTCTTTGACACATTATTATATTCTTTATATTGGAGGAAAATCCAGATGAGACCTTGATGCTGCTTAGACATTCAAAACATGCTTTCCTTCTCTTCTTTGCTAAGAGTGTAGCTAGCAGGCTTTAAATAATGATGTCCATCTTCTATCTTCTCTGGATGCAGGTTGTCTCGTTCTTTCATGTCCTTGCAAGTCCTTTCGTGCTTCAAGTGTATCTTTGACTTTTCTATATAGACCCATGAATCCTAGCAGGTTCACACAAACATTCTTTGTCAAGTGCATCACGTCGATCGCGTGGCGGACCTCTAGGACATGCCATAAGGGTAGCTCCCAAAATATGGACTTCTTCTTCCACATGGTTGCGCGTCCATTAGCATCTTTTAGAACTGGTACGGCCCCTTCTCCCTTTCCAAGACTACTTGCATAGCCTTGACCATATCAAGTACCCTCCTCTCTAGTTTGGTTTGTCAGGCTTGGTTCGTTTCACTTCTTCTTTACAATGCTTTCCTTTTTTTCTGGCTTGGTGATTCTTAGGAAGAAAAAACGACGATGGCCAAGGTACACAACCTTTCGACATTTTTTCAGATATACACAGTCAAGGTCATCAAACAAGTGTGTGCATGCATTATATCCCTTGTTTGTCTGTCCTGAAAGATTACTTAGGGCAGGCCAATCATTAATTGTTACGTACAACAATGCTCACAAGTCGAAGTGTTCTTGTTTGTACCATCCCACACATGTACACCTGGTTTGCTCCATAAAAGCAGGAGTTACTCAACTAAGGGCCTCAGGAAGATATAGATGTCGTTGCCAGGTTGCTTCGGCCTTGGATCAGCACCCGACATCATAATGACTTCCGCTTCATGCATAACCATGGTGGAAGGTTGTAGATACATAAAGTAACAGGCCAAGTGCTATGACTACTGCTCTGCTCCCCAAAAGGATTCATACCATCCGCGCTCAAAACCGAACCTTAAGTTTCTTGCGTCTTTTACAAACTCCGGGAATTTCTCTGTCAATTGCTCCCACTGGGACCCATCAGCAGGTGTCTCAACATGTTGTCGTCTTACGGTCTTCTTTGTGCCATCGCAACAACTTTGCATGGTCCTTGTTTCTGAACAGACGTTTCAAGCGTGGTATTATAGGAGCATACCACATAACTTTTGCAGGGATTTTCTTCCTAGGACGCTCTTCGCCCTCAACATCGCCAGGGTCATCTCGCCTGATCTTATACCGCGACGCTTTACATACGGGGCATTCATCCAAAGTCTCGTAGTCCTTGCCACGATACAAGATCCAGTCATTAGGACACATCATGTATCTTCAAGGATTTCTAATCCCAGAGGGCACATGACCTGTTTTGATTCGTATGTAGTGGCAGGCAATTCGTTAGGCTTCGGAAGCATCTTTTTATTGATCTTGAGTAATTTCCCAAATGCCTTATCGGATATGCCCATTTTTTTGCTTTCCATTGTAGCAACTCCAATGTTGTACCCAACTTATTTTGCCAATATTCGGCATTCGGGTATAGTAGTTTCTTGTGATCCTCTAGCATGCGATCAAACTTAGCTTTCTCTTTTCCACATTCAACAATCTCTTTATGCATCACGAAAGAATTCACCAAGACCATCATCTTCAGAGAGTGTGTCCTCTGCCCCTGCGTCTTCTTCTTCTGCCATTGCAGTATCATTGAAGTCACCATATTGAGCAATAATGTCGTCAGGCTCCAATTGCCCTTCTTCGTCTTCTTCCATCATAAATTTCCCGGTTTCTCCATGCTTGACATGAAACCCGACTTCAACAAGTGTGAGTGAACAGTCCTTGAGCTAGAATATTCCTTCAAATTCTTGCACAAGGTTCAAGGACAACACATGAAATTAGCATCCCGCTTGTTTGCCTCAGCCGCTCTTAAGAAATCAATGCACGCCATCAAAGAACGTTTTGGAGCGGCGATCTACATTGTACATCCAATCGCGTGTCATCGTCTGCATTATATGACCCAAAACATAATTAAATTTTCTCATTTTGGTCAAAAATGAAATTAATAAAATACCGAACGAAAGGTCGTCTGCATTAAAATAACATGATCGAGATGGAACAACATCATGCTCTATGAAAGCCTCGACATAGCGTATGCTAAGACCAACTAGCACTATACACAAAAAACCTAAAATGCACTTCAGTACATAATGATCTCCCAACCAATCCCAACTAAAGCAGACAAATCATCATTCATCTGCTCAGCATCGACAACTTCTTGAGCTGGCTCACTGCCTCATCAGCCTTCGTACCTTCGCGATGTGTGTAACATACTCTTTCTCCCAGTACTAGCCGTGGCATCCAATGCCATCCCACTGAAAATAGAAATACAAAATGAACACTTTAATCAAAATCATCAGGAAATATAGGTACAAATTAACCATAACCATCAAATGTGACAAAATATATAACTCACATTGCGATCTGGACACTTATAGAAGATCCGACCGTTGTTGGGACCTGGCTTACCCACTCGGTACTCTTTCATAGTCTTTTGCATACACTTTCCACATGTAATGAGAGGGAGGTCTGACCTTAGTCGCTTTGGAACTCGATCAGAGGCCGAGTGTCCCGAAGCAGTTGTCATCTACTCTCTATACTCATTTTTCAAACTAGATATTATAAATTCCTTATATTCTAAACAAAGAAAATGAACAACTAAAATTTACATTTCTCTAAACTCATCAAATGTGCCATGTATATACAACTAAAGTATTCTATGTAGCTACCTTATTCATCTAAATATATAATTATTTTGAGCTCAAGTGGCATATATATAAATCAAGAACAATCCACCATAAATTCATCATTTAATAAAATCCTAATAATCTATATTTCTCAAACTAAGCTAAACTAATCTTGAAATGTGGAACATATAATACCCTAGAAATGAAAGGTGTATACTTAGAATACTAGTTTTAGTTGCCTTGTTCAAACTATTCAAACAATGTCAAGTGAATGAAGCTTAAAATGGAAAAAAAGAGTAATAATTATAAAGACAAATCACATATAGACCAGCTCTATGGAGGCGTAGAAGTGAGACGTTGAAGATAGTAACCTTTCAACGAGTCGATGGAGGCGTAGAAGTGATCAAATGAAGCAATGGCCGAAGAGGAGATGAAGAACACACCAAGAACAAGCAAGAACAAAGAGGAAGAAATGAGCTCTCGGGCTCGGGCAGGGAGGAAAGGAGAGTTCAAATAGGGGGGGCCTTTAGTCCCGGTGAAAGACCTTGTTTGGTTTTGGTTAATTGATGAAACCTATGGACTAACCCTTGAACTAAGTGTATGATCAAGATAGGGTAGTTCACCTTGGTACATGGAACTAGATGGTTGATCATGATGAATCAAGTGCTCCATGGACTAAGGAAAAGAAGAAAGAGAAAAACAAAAATGGGCTCAAGGCAAAGGTATATCTATAGGGCCATTTTTGGTTTAGTGATCAAGACACTATAGAGAGTGTGATCACCTTTAGGATAGATACCCGTACTATCAAGAAGGGAAAACTCGTTTCGATTGCGGTTATCATGTGCCACTAGGTTTGCATTACATTCACATAAATTGAACCTAAGTGACACAACTAAAATAAATCCAAGAAAAATATGTTGCAAAGGCTAACACAGATGAACAAGGACTGGATCACAAGGTGTTAGCACATGGAAGCTTGGAGAAGAAGCAGAGACTTGGTTTGACACTCAAAAGTGCTCCGGACGCAGGGTCCGGACGCAAGCTAAAGAGGGTCCGGACAAATGGACGTGCGTTCGGAAGTAGACCCTAGGCCTCGGCCTCTCTGGACAGGAGGTCCGGACGCTAAAGAGAGTCCGGACGCTGACTCCGGTCATGGGTCCGGAGCTCGGCGCTCTCTGGACTCCTCTGGATGTATTTATCCAGACGCTGAATGCGGTCCGGACGCAAGAGACCGGACGCGGGTCCAGAGGTAAGTAGCTCTCTGGACCCTCTCTGCGTAGGGTCCGGACGTAGAAGAAGGCGAGTATGGATGCTACTGTTGCATGCGTCTGGAGGTGGCACGTCAGCAGCAGACAGGGCGCCAACGGCAGGATTTGAAATGGAGGAGAGTCCGGACGCAAACGCGTTTGTCCGGACCCCTCATGCAAAGTGCGTCCGGAGGTCTGCAGAAAGTGGAAATGAGGAGCAAAACGGCTAGCTCTATGGTGGTTGCTATTTAAGTGGTTTGGCCGACTCCTAGGGCTCACTCTTGCACCTCTCATTCATTTCATACACTTGTGCTTGCTTGAGATAGCCCCCAACTCACTCTCTTCACTCTTGTTGCATACTTGTGAGAGTTTGAGTGATCCAAGTGCTTTGATCATTGCATTGCATCTTAGTGGCACTTGGTCATCGTCATCGCCGTGTGGTTTCTTGTTATTCTTGGTGTTTGCCAACACCTAGACGGATTGGCGATTGTGGAGAAGCTTCGGCGCAATTGGTGATTGTTTGCGGCCGACTTCGGTGATTGTGAGAGGGCTTGTACCCACCTCGGCGGAGAGCCAAAGGGTAACTCTAGTGGATTGCTTGTGTCATTGAGTTACTCTCATTTGGGTGGTTTCTTGTGGCACCCGAGTTAGTGGGCTAGGCTTGTCATTACCTATTAGCCACCGAATCACCACTTGAGTAGTCGACACAACGGGGACTAGCTTGGTGGCAACCAAGTGAACCTCGGGAGAAAAATCATTGTGTTCATCTTGTCTCCCGACTACTCTTTGGTATTCTTGTGATTGGTTTTTCTACATTGACATCCATACATCACAAGGCATCGGTATAACAATCACTACCTCTCTTGTATTTACTTCTTCCATATCTTGTATAGTTAGCTTGCTAGTTAGTCTCTTTAGTAGTTGTTCTTGCTAGCTTGTGCTAAGTGCTTTAGGTTCTTGCTATTGATTGACAAGCACTTAGCTAACTAGAATTGATTTGGATAGGTGTCTTTGCACCCCAAGTAGATCTAGAGCAAAAAGCTTCGCTTAAGTATTATCTAACCTTTTGCTCTAGTGATTTGTAGATTTTTTATTAGGCTATTCACCCCCCCCCCCTCTAGCCATCTAGGACCTTTCAAGTGGTATCAAAGCCGTGGTCACCGCTATTATCAAGGCTTAACAACCTTCGGTGTTAGTGATGGCTCAAATATTATTCAACCATGTGGGGAGCAAACTGTCAATGTTTGATGGCACCTCATTTGATTATTGGAAAAGGAAGATGAAGATGCATCTAGGCTCAATACATGAAAAGGTGTGGAGTGTTACCGAGCAAGACTTTGTCATTCTTGATGAAGCCGCTCCCACACCTAAAGAGCAAGAGAACCAGCAATGCAACACCATGGCACTCAATGTCATCTACAATGGCATTGACTCCAAGATGTTTGAACAAATCAAAGATCTAGAGAAAGCAAGTGAAGTGTGGAAGAGATTAGAAGATACATATGAGGGCACTTCAACGGTAAAGAATGCCAAGCTATACATGCTCAAGGACAAGCTATCTCACTTCAAGATGAAGGATGATGAGTCCATCTCGGAAATGTTCCATAGGCTCCAAGTGATCATCAATGATCTCAAGAGCTTGGGTGAGAAGGTCAAAGATGAAGACTTCTCAAACCGCTTTCTTGGTTGTTTGCCCAAGAAATACAAAACTTTGAGGCAAATAATTAGGAGAGATGGTTTGGACAAGATCACTCCCAATGAAGTACTTGGTGAGATCATGACCGAAGAGCAATACAATGAGGAAAGTGAAGAAGAAGAGGTCAAGGAAGAAAAGAAACAAAAAAGAGCTTAGCATTCAAGGCTTCTTCATCCAAGAGCAAGGGCAAAGCAAAGAAGCAAGAGTCAAGTGATGATGAAGAAGCTAGTGATGATGATGATGAGATGATGACCCTCTTTGTGCGCAAGTTTGGCAAGTTCATGAAGAAGAAGGGCTATGGTGCTAGAAAGAGAAGAGATAACTTCAAGGGCAAAGAATATGAGAAGAGATGCTACAAGTGCAAGAGCACCGGTTACATGATTGCGGATTGTCCCAATCATAGTGATGATGATTAGAAGAAGAGCAAGCATGACAAGAAGGAGAAGAAGCTATCCTTCACCAAGAAGAAGAAGGGTGAATCCTATGTAGTGACTTGGGATGATAGTGACTCTTCCGATGATGATTCTAGTGATGATGAGAGGAAGAAGACCAAGAAGAAGGCTTTGGTAAGCATTGCTATCAACAACAAGCCATCCATCTTCGACACTCCATCGTGCTTCATGGCTAAGCCAACTAAGGTACAATCTCATGATGATAGTGATAGTGATGATGATAGTAGTGATGATGAGGAGGAATACTCCAAGGAGGAACTAGTTGAGATGATGAAGCAAACTTATGAGTGCTTTAAGAAGAAGAGAAAGGAGTGCAAAGAATTGAACAAGAAGCTTAAGGCTCTTGAACAATCCTTTGATGAGTTCAATGGCTCTCATGAGAGGCTAATGGAAGCCCATGAGAAGCTTGAGAGGACTCACTACAAGCTTGAAAAGGCTCACTTCTCTCTCCTTGATCAAAGCAAGGATAAGGTTGTTGCATCATGCAATGTTGGAGTAACTTGTGATATTCTAGATGAATCATTTTTCACTCCTATCATTGTTGCACCAACCAAAACACAATGTAGCACCTCCACTTGCACATCTACTAGTGATAGCTCAAAGGAGGATGCTACACTAGTGATTGAAAATGAAAAATTGAAAAATGATGTTAATGAACTCACTCATGCTTTGGGTAAGGCATATGGTGGAGATGCCCGCTTGCTAAAATGCTTGGGTAGCCAAAGATTCTCTCATTACAAATAGGGTTTGGGATATACCCTCAAGAAAAGCAAGTCGGCCTTTGTAACTCCTAAGCCTAGCTTTGTGAGGAGCAATGGTCGGTTTTGCACAAAATGCAAGCAAGTAGGGCATGTAGACCAATATTGCAAACTTAACATGAGCCAAACCAAGTTTGCTAAAGCTACCTCTATGCACTTTGATTATTGTTATATGCTTACCAAAAGTGCTAAAGGTATCAGGCTAAGTATGTTGGCACATCCATTGTTGGCCCAAAGAAGAAGGCTATTTGGGTGCCAAAAACCTTGGTCACTAACTTTGGAGGACCCAAAAAAGTATGGGTACCTAAGAAGAACTAATTTGTTTTGTAGGTGAATTACAAAGCCAGAGGAAGGCATTGGGTGCTTGATAGTGGGTGCACTCAACACATGACCAGGGACTCTAGAATGTTCAAATCAATCAACTCCAACACCAACGATGACATTGATAGTATTACTTTTGGTGATAATGGTAAGGGCAAGGTCAAGGGTCTTAGTAAGATTGCAATATCAAATGACTTGAGCATATCAAATGTCTTGCTAGTTGAGAGCTTGAACTTCAATTTGCTATCGGTAGCTCAATTGTGTGATCTTGGATTCAAATGCATTTTTGGAATAGATGATGTTGAGATCATTAGTGTAGATGGTTCAAACTTGATCTTCAAAGACTTTAGATATGAGAACCTCTACCTAGTTGATTTTAATGCTAGTGAAGCTCAATTGTCAACTTTCTTTCTCACCAAATCAAGTATGGGTTGGTTATGGTATAGAAGGCTTGGTCATGTTGGGATGAAGCAATTGAATAGATTGATCAAGCATGACTTAGTAAGAGGTTTGAAAGATGTTATGTTTGAGAAGGACAAACTTTGTAGCTCTTGTCAAGCCGACAAACAAGTTGGTAACACCCATCCAAAGAAGGGCATGATGAGCACTAGTAGAGCATTTGAGTTGTTGCACATGGATCTATTTGGACCAATAACATACACTAGTATTGGAGGCAACAAATATGGCTTTGTGATAGTGTATGATCTTACAAGATACACTTGGGTATTCTTTCTCAATGACAAGAGTGATACATTTGCAACCTTCAAATCTTTTGTTAAGAGATGTCACAATGAGTTTGAAACAACCATCAAGAAAGTGAGAAGTGACAATGGAAGTGAATTCAAGAATACAAGAATTGAAGAGCTATGTGATGAGCTTGGAATCAAGCATCAACTCTCGGCCAAGTACACTCCACAATCAAATGGCCTTGTTGAGAGGAAAAATAGAACATTGATTGATATGGCAAGGTCTATGCTTAGTGAGTACAATGTGAGTCAATCCTTTTGGGCCGAAGCTATCAACACCGCTTGCTACTCTAGCAATCGGTTGTATTGTCACCCATTGATGGAGAAGACTCCATATGAGCTTTTGAATGGAAGAAAGCCCAACATTGCATACTTTAAAGTCTTTGGGTGCAAATGCTACATCTTGAAGAAAGGCACAAGACTTGGGAAGTTTGACAAGAAGTGTGATGAATGGTTCTTACTTGGTTACTCAACCACAAGAAAATCCTATTGAGTGTGGAATTCGGCTAGTGGTATACTTGAGGAGGTTCATGATGTTGCGTTTGATGAAACCAATGGCTCACAAGTTGAAAATGAAAATCTAGAAGATGTGAGTGGTCCTCAATTGGCAAATGCTATGAAGAGCATGGATATTGGTGATATTAGGCCAAGGCAAGTGATTGATGTTGAAGATGATAAAGATCAAGTGCTCAACTCACCTCAAGTGCAAGCTAGTAGCTCTCAAGTGCAAGATCAACAAGTTGCTAGTTCATCTCAACCAAGCTCAAGCAATCAAGTTCCAACTCTTCAACCGACCAAGATTGCAAGAGATCACCCCATTGATCAAATTGTTGGTGACATTACAAGTGGTGTTCAAACAAGATCAAGATTAGCATCCTTTTGTGAGCACTACTCCTTTGTATCATCCATAGAGCCAACAAAGATTGATGAAGCCCTACAAGATGTTGATTGGGTCAATGCTATGCATGAAGAGCTCAATAACTTTACTAGGAACCAAGTTTGGGAACTAGTTGAAAGACCCAAGAATTACAATGTGATTGGCACAAGATGGGTATTTAGAAACAAGCAAGAACAAGATGGTATAGTTGTGAGGAACAAAACAAGATTGGTCGCTCAAGGATACACTCAAGTTGAGGGTCTTGACTTTGGAGAAACCTATGCACCGGTTGCAAGATTAGAGGCAATAAGGATTCTATTGGCCTATGCATGTGCACACAACATCAAGCTATACAAAATAGATGTGAAGAGTGCTTTCTTGAATGGATATATCAATGAGCTAGTATATGTTGAGCAACCTCCCGGTTTTGAAGAGGACAAGAAGCCCAACCATGTGTACAAGTTGAGCAAGGCTTTATATGGCTTGAAGCAAGCACTTAGAGCATGGTATAAAAGATTGAGGGACTTCCTTCTAGGTTCATTATGGGGAAGGTTGATACTACTCTTTTCACCAAGAAGCTTGGCAAGGATCTATTTGTGCTTCAAATATATGTGGATGACATCATATTTGGTTCAACCAATCAAGATTTTTGTGAAGAATTTGACAAGATGATGGCAAATGAGTTTGAAATGTCAATGATTGGAGAACTTAGCTACTTCCTTGGTCTTCAAATCAAACAATTGAAAAATGGCACCTTTGTGAGTCAAGGCAAGTACATCAAGGATATGATGAAGAAGTTTGGCTTAAAAGATTCTAAAGGCATTAGCACTCCAATGGGCACTAATGGACACTTGGATAGTGATGCTAGTGGCAATATGGTGGATCAAAAGTTGTATCGGTCTATGATTGGAAGCCTACTCTATGTGACCGCTTCTAGGCCGGATGTGATGTTTAGTTTATGCATGTGTGCAAGATTCCAAGCCTCTCAAAGAGAAAGTCACTTGACGGCTACAAAGAGGATATTGAGGTACTTGAAGCATACACAAGACGTTGGATTGTGGTATCCCAAGGGGTCTAACTTTGAGCTAATTGGATATTCGGACTCCGACTATGCGGGATGCAAGATTGATAGAAAGAGCACATCGGGCACATGTCAAATGCTAGGCATGTCACTTGTATCTTAGTCATCAAAGAAGCAAAATAGTGTTACACTCTCTACCGCCGAAGCCGAATACATAAGTGCGGGTAGTTGTTGTGCTCAATTGCTTTGGATGAAATCAACTTTGAATGACTATGGGATCAATTTCAAGCAAGTGCCATTGCTATGTGACAATGAAAGTGCGGTAAAGCTAACCAACAATACGGTTCAACATTCAAGAACCAAGCACATTGATGTGAGACACCACTTCATAAGAGACCATCAACTCAAGGGTGATATCAAAATCACAAGTGTTGGCATCGATGATCAACTTGCCGACATATTCACCAAGCCACTAGATGAGAAGAGGTTTTGCAAGCTAAGAAATGAATTGAACATTCTTGACTTCTCAAATATGTGTTGATGCACCGCCATATATATGACATGCCTCTCCTTCGAGCTATGCAAGGTACAAGTTGGTTGACATGTCATTCATCTTTATTAGTACTTGTTAGTGCATCTAGACATCAATTTGTTAGGCTCATTCATGAAAATCAAATGTTTTGATGCTTATATGGTACCACTATTGCTTCTATGCTTGACTTGATCTAGTGGTAGCATATGACATATTTGTGGGCTTGCAATCCTAGAGTTTCAAATGTTTAGCTCAACATGGGAAAGATAACCATTCTAGGATGTGTGAACAAGCTTGTCCATGGTTTAAAACTGAGTTAAATAGCTTGGGGCAAGTAATCTAGATTGAACCACAACTAAGCTTCTCTCCAATAATCAAACCTTTGAGCACATCTTTTATGATAATAGATGACAAAGGGGGAGAAGTAAGTAGTACAACAAAAAAAATATTTTTGAAAATTTTGAAAATGAAAGCACACAAGTAGGGGGAGCAAGCCTATGAATAAAGTCATTGCATATCTTTGTGCATTCATAAGTGCTTGCTTGCATATGTTTTTACATTCATGATATGCTTGTGTGGTGAATGCTAGAACCTAAATTGATATGGTGTTTGAGGAACTAGCATGCTTAGATTGTTACATCTTTAAGTGGTATCTAGTTCTCTCATAGTGTTTTCAAGTTGTTTGTCAAGTGGTTTCTAGGCATTCATGGTGCTAAGGATGGCTTATATTGCACTCCGGTTGGTATCACACTTCAAAGGTCCATCCTACACACCTTAGCATCATATGGTAGAATTTACTCTCCCACAATTCTTATTCATGCATATGTGATCAAAATGAACCAAACTCATATATCACATATGTAGGGGGGATAATACTACCAAAGTGAAAAAATTTCATCATATATATTCATTTGTGAAAGGTTGTCATCAATTACCAAAAAGGGGGAGATTGAAAGACCCTGTTTGGTTTTGGTTAATTGATGAAACCTATGGACTAACCCTTGAACTAAGTGTATGATCAAGATAGGGTAGTTCACCTTGGTACATGAAACTAGATGATTGATCATGATGAATCAAGTGCTCCATGGACTAAGGAAAAGAAGAAAGAGAAAAACAAAAATGGGCTCAAGACAAAGGTATATCTATAGGGCCATTTTTGGTTTAGTGATCAAGACACTATAGAGAGTGTGATCACCTTTAGGATAGATACCCATACTATCAAGAAGGGAAAACTCATTTCGATTGCAGTTATCATGTGCCACTAGGTTTGCATTGCATTCACATAAAATGAACCTAAGTGACACAACTAAAATAAATCCAATAAAAATATGTTGCAAAGTCTAACACAGATGAACAAGGACTGGATCACAAGGTGTTAGCACATGGAAGCTTGGAGAAGAAGCAGATGCTCGGTTTGACACTCAAAAGTGCTCCGGACGCAGGGTCCGGACGTAAGCTAAAGAGGGTCTGGACAAATGGACGTGCGTCTAGAAGCAGACCCTAGGCCTCGGCCTCTTTGGACAGGAAGTCCGGACGCTGACTCCGGTCACGGGTCTGGAGCTCGGCGCTCTCTGGACTCCTCTGGATGTATTTATCCGGACGCTGAATGCGGCCCGGACACGGGTCCGGAGGTACGGAGCTCTCTGGACCCTCTCTGCGTAGGGCCTGGACGTAGAAGAAGGCGAGTCCGGATGCTACTGTTGCATGCGTCCGGAGGTGGCACGTCAGCAGCAGACAGGGCGCCAACGACAGGATTTGAAATGGAGGAGGGTCCAGACGCAAGCGCGTTTGTCCGGACCCCCCATGCAAAGTGCGTCCGGAGGTCTGCAGAAAGTGGAAATGAGGAGCAAAACAGCTAGCCCGATGGTGGTTGCTATTTATGTGGTTTGGCCGGCTCCTAGGGCTCACTCTTGCACCTCTCATTCATTTCATACACTTGTGCTTGCTTGAGATAGCCCCCAACTCACTCTCTTCACTCTTGTTGCATACTTGTGAGAGTTTGAGTGATCCAAGTGCTTTGATCATTGCATTGCATCTTAGTGGCACTTGGTCATCGTCATCGCCGCGTGGTTTCTTGTTATTCTTGGTGTTTGCCAACACCTAGACGGATTGGCGATTGTGGAGAAGCTTCGGCACCATTGGTGATTGTTTGCGGCCGACTTCGGTGATTGTGAGAGGGCTTGTACCCACCTCGGCGGAGAGCCAAAGGGTAACTCTAGTGGATTGCTCGTGTCATTGAGTTACTCTCATTTGGGTGGATTCTTGTGGCGCCCGAGTTAGTGGGCTAGGCTTGTCATTACCTATTAGCCACCGAATCACCACTTGAGTAGTCGACACAACGGGGACTAGCTTGGTGGCAACCAAGTGAACCTCGGGAGAAAAATCATTGTGTTCATCTTGTCTCCCGGCTACTCTTTAGTATTCTTGTGATTGGTTTTTCTATATTGACATCCATACATCACAAGACATTGGTATAACAATCACTACCTCTCTTGTATTTACTTCTTCCATATCTTGTCTAGTTAGCTTGCTAATTAGCCTCTTTAGTAGTTGTTCTTGCTAGCTTGTGCTAAGTGCTTAAGGTTCTTGCTATTGATTGACAAGCACTTAGCTAACTAGAATTGCTTTGGATAGGTGGCTTCGCACCCCAAGTAGAGCTAGAGCAAAAAGCTTCGCTTAAGTGTTATCTAACCTTTTACTCTAGTGATTTGTAGATTTTTTTATTAGGCTATTCACCCCCCCTCTAGCCATCTAGGATCTTTCACCCGGTCCATAGAACCAGCCGGGACTAAAGGCCTAGAAATAGCCCCGGTTGGTGCCACAAACCGGGGTTAAACATTTAGCCCCGGTTTGTGGCACCAACCGGGACTAAAAGTCGCCCCTGACAATGTCTGACCAACAAGCCGTTGGGAGGGGACTTTTAGTCTCGGTTGGTGTTACCAACCGGGGCTAAAGGTCCCTTTAGCCCCGGGCGCAATTTCCACCGGGGCTAAAGCCGATTTTGGAAATCAGCCAAAGGTGGGTTCTGTAGTAGTGATACGCGCATTGTGCGTGAATGTATGCTGATGTAATATGGTTTAGTACCACACAAACTATGGATTTTGAATTTAAGGTCAAGCTCACCAACATTGTTGCTAACGGGTCATTGAGGCATGGTGTTTATTGTACATGTTTAGTGATTAGAAGTTCTACATTATATTTTTATTAGATAAAAGTAACCAAAGTACGAATGCATAGTTGTGTTCTATGCACATGATTGTAAATGAACACACATTGTGCATGAATGTATGATAATGTAATATGTTTGAGTTGATTTATTATTAGCATGGCCTAAATAAATCACCTCTACATACATGATTATTGTCCCGGTGCAACGCATATGCATAAACTTAGTTAGGGTAAAGTTTACTTAGGCATGGTAAAGTGTTGCTCCAAATTATCTATTTTCCATACTTCTACAAAATATGGCTATAAATTAGACAACCCCTTAATCATTGAGCAAGTCCTCTATACTTCGATTTCGATGTAGAGTTTTGTGAAAGTGCTTAGGGAAGATTGAGAGCATGTTACATTTTCACTTAAATTATACAACCCTTGGATGTTTGGATATATACAAAAATAATGTTATGTCATGCTTTTATATATTTCATTTACATATATAGTTCCTTGATAATGCTGAATGCACACTCCATTGATTCTATTAAGGGTAGGTCCTATATAATAGATCTATAGACCTGTCATTAAGTTTATGTAGGTCAACTAAAGTTTGTGTTCAATTACTTCAACCTAGTTGAGATGTTGTGGGTGAGAACCGAACTGATTATGTACTCGTCGGTCATGGTGGTGTTCACGGGCATGAAGTACATCCCCTAATTTTGCTACATATATAATCCTATGAGCAAGTGGTGTTGAATCTTATTAAGCTGCGAGAACTCTTTGAAATCAATGTAAATTCAAACACACATTTTGTAAAACATTATGTGATCTTATATTGTGATCACGTGTTGCTTGTAATGTGGTTAATATTGATCCTTGTGCATTGTGGGAATGTGCGATGGTTTTAAGAAACTTGAGAAGATTAATGGATACTAGCAAAAATAACTCGGTTTAATCAGACAAATTTCATTTGTTCCATGTAGAAACATAATAAATTTTGATTATCTGTGACTATAGAATCGTCTATCGTTCAATCAATTTTGACCCGAGGATATCTTATCAGTAGTTTCATTGCACTTTGCACTTATATTTACAAAATATAGATATAGACACGCACAGGACAAAAGAATGAATGTTGTACCTTATCCCCATGTGCATATTTTGGAACAAATTCAGAAGGCACGAACTTAACTAACCAAGTGCTCATTTGGCACTACATTGTATACTTTTGCCGTCCAATTCAAAATTCCGTTACAAGCAATTTTGTATGACCTGCTGTAGAATGAGCTCGTCCGGCATCCTTTTGTGGAACGACCTGGACACCTGGTGCTCCACGCCTTCGATTCCAATAACACTACGTAGAACCACCGGATAACGGAAGATGCGGCTCCCCATCGCAAACCAAACAACATTCTATTCCGGTGACACTAATCCAGGCATGCACTTGCTGCCAAACTCACTATCCCATATAACACGTTCTTTCGAACACTGTTTAAATCAGGTTTCTAACTGCTAGGAGTAGTATGTCTCTGACAAGTCACAAGTTTCTCAGTGTGGACACAAGTGGAGGGATGCTCTGTTCGTGCCTGAAAAAGTCATGGGGATCCACCTTCGCCTTCACGGCGGCAAGCCTCTCAAAGTTGGCCTTGAAGTACGTCTCCCCCCAAACCCTCGCCTTCCAATAGCTAGTCCGGCCATGGTCGTCGTCGTCGTCGTTGACACCAAGGTCCAGGTCCCTGTAGTTCACGTAGGCGCCCCTGGGGTTCTTGCTCACATACGGCTCCATCTCCCGGTGCAGCCCCTGATCCAGCCCAAATGCTTCTCCTTCTCCTCTGTTCCGTTCTTGAACCAGAACCCGTAGTACTGGAGGTTGTAGAGCTCCCGCCGGTGCGGGAACGGCGTCGCTGACGGCGCGACGCTGCCCATCCTGCCGCCGTAGGGGTCCAGGATCAGGAGCCCGGCGCCGTCCCTGAGCAACCAGCTCCACGTGGTCTCCCACACGTGGCTCGGCATGGGCTCCGTAACGTAGTCCGACTTGCCCTTGAAGTAGCGCTCCGGCTTGGTTCCCCGGTCCAGGAGCTGCTCCATCGGCTTCCCCGTGCCGTAGAACGCGAAGTAGAGGACGGACTGGATCCATGTCATCTCGATGCAGTCCTTCGCCTTCATGCCGAGCTCCGGGAAGCTCCGGGCCATGGTGGCCACGAGGCCGGCGCACGTGCCGAGGTACAGGGACTCGAACTGCGCGTCCTGATTCTGCAAGACAACGCGGAGGATGACGTCGCGGGGCATCGCTGGCGCCACATGCTGCCACCTGGTGACGAGTGCGGTGGCGGACTGGTTCCTTGGCCGGTGGATGGTGAACACTGTGACGACCGGTGGCACGCGCACGAGGCGTAGCTTCCAGGACAGCACGATGCCGAAGCTCCCGCCGCCGCCTCCTCGTATGGCCCAGAAGAGACCCTCGCCCATGCCAGCCCTGTCCAGCAGCCTTCCCCTGGCGTCCACAATCACGGCGTCGTCGACATGGTCCGCGGCGAGGCCGTGCTTCCGCAGCAGCAGCCCGAAGCCGCCGCCGCTGAGGTGACCTCCGACGCCCACCGTCGGCCCGACACCGCCGGGGAACCCGAGGCGCGCGCTGTGGTTCGCGATGGCGTAGTACAGCTCGCCGAGCGTGGCGCCGGAGCCGACCCACGCCGTCTCGTTCCCGACGTCGACGCTGACGGCGCGGAGCCAGGCCAGGTCAACGACGGCGAAGGGCCGCCCCGCGCGAGGGAGCGGTACGACAGGCCCTCGTAGTCATGGCCGCCGCTGCGCGGGCGCACGCTGATGCCGTGGCGGGCGCCACAGCGCACGGCGGCTTGGACGTGGGAGGCGTTGCTGGCCACGACGATGGCCACTGGCGTCGGGGTCGCCGGCGTCACGAACAGCAGGTTCTTGATGGAGGACTCGAGGACGGACGTGTAGGATCGGGACGCGTTCGTGTAGACGGCCTGCGGAGGGAGATGGTGGACGACGAGGCAGTGGAGGAAGGACGCGGTAGCAGTAGCGGGCGACGGAGCAGCCGTGGCAGCAGCAGCAGCTGCCGGTGTAACCGAGGCCACATGGTGCACGATGGCGAAGAAAACGGCGAGGAGTGCTGTTCTAAAGCTCCGGATGGCCATCTTCTTCTTCTTTTTTTTTGGATCGTGGTTCACCGATGCTATCTTAATCTACTTATAAAAGCAAGATGGCAATGGAAATATGCAACTGGTGGTAAACTTATCACCAGCTGAAAGGAGATGGGAGAACGTTGATACCATTTGCAGAGAGGAAAAGTTGGTCATTTGCAAATCTCCGGACGCCGGCCATCTTCTTGTCTGGATCGACGTTGACGAGGCAGGTTCACTGATGGCTACTTAAAAGCAAAAGTTGGTAGTTTGGTAAAAAAACAAAAAGCAAGTTGGAAATGGAAATATGCACCTATGACCAACTTATTCTAATGGAATAAAGTTTCTCTAGTATCTTAGCATCCAATAAATGTCTTCTCGTGATGATTTTTATATGCGACAACTATTGGTAATTTTCTATTACTAATTAAAAACACTAACAAAATTCCATTATTATTTTGGTAGAGACTGATCAGCAGCTGGGACCAGAGGGGAGAACGTTGATACATTTGGAGACCGACGGCTCATGACTCAAAGGATCGTGCACACTCACATATAGGCACACTTGGACTTGGTAGTAGGTGTGCAGCTTTCATCTGTGTCCTGGTCTGAGAGCTGCCACGAGACCGAGACCAGGTCTAGCGGAGAACACGAGAGTGGGATTGTTGTTACCTTTAGCCACAGCGGACAAACTGATCTTTGGTCCGTTTGTCCTTTGTACTGGGATGGGAAGGACAGGGCACAGAGCGTTAGAGCCTCTATTCTGGATTTAGCTATCACCTTATTACAAGCAAGCGTGATGGAATAAACAAATGCATTTTTGGGACTACTCCGCAGCCGTGTGCTTGAGAGCCCGTACAGACCTTTTTTTTATAACTATTCGTCTACTCCAGGACGTGTGTTTGAACCGGTCGTTGGAATTAACTAGCAATCTCCAACATATTGAGAAAACAACCCCCGTTTCTAAAAACCATATATACAGAGAGATGAGGTAAGAAAAACTACTTCAGCAGATCTCATTTCTCAATCTTGTTTTTCTTATATATTTTAAAATCTCACAAAACTTGCCCTAGTCCCTCAAACAGATAGAATCTGCTACCATTTGTAGAAAATATTAGCAATATTTATATCTCTAAATAAGGTTATTATAAAAATAGATTGAACGATCTATATATCCCTCAAATAGATAGAATCTGTCATCATTTGTAAAAAATATTAGCAATGTTTATATCCCCTAATAATGTTATTATAAAAATAGATTGGACGATCTATTTATCTCTCAAATAGATAGAATTTGCAAACATTTATAGAAAATATTAATAATATTTATATACCCAAATAAGGTTATTATAAAAATAGATTGGATGATCTATATATCCCTCAAATAGATAGAAACTGCCGACATTTTTATAGAAAATATTTATATCTGAAATAAAGTTATTATAAGAACAGATTGAACGATCTATATATCCCTCAAATAGATAGAATCTGCCAACCTTTGTAGAAAATATTAGTAAAATTTATATCTCTAAATAAGGTTATTATAAAAATAGATTGAATGATCTATATATCTAATGTCACTAGTTATGTACTATAGATATTAATATTGCATTGTATATATTTGGTCAAAATTAAAGTTTTACGAAGAATGTCAAAGAGTCCACCGAGGAATTCGAGTGTTTCAAGCACTGCCTTGAATTTTGATACACCTGGTCCAAATTCAATATGAATATGAAACTTCATACGGCTCCTAGAATCCGCGCTCCCATAACAATCGCGTTACTGTTTTCGGTACGGTCCTCCAAACTGAAGCCTCCACGTATGCTCCTCCACTGTCTCCCTGGCCCGCATCCTGCTTGCAATGGAAATAGCCATGCCCTCAGGCCTAACGTCCGCGGCGCACAACACCGGAAGCTCGTGCGTGTGCCAGTGGCAAATCTAAGATTTTACTTCAAGGTATGCCACCTAAAAAAGTTTATACGCAATTCGATAAATCTATTTAAGCAATTCGGTAATAATTGTAAAACCGACGACATGATTCAGTATACATCCACTAAATAACACGATAAGACTTAAATTCATGGATTAAGTTAAAACTATCCACTAAATACAATATAAGTAACTCAAAAGGCATACTGATAATTCAAATATAGATATAAAAGGAGTATAAGTGTAACACCCCAAATTTTTGCTTTCTGGAAAAATAGTAATAAAATGATTTAATTACAATTTTTGGTGCTCATGAAAACATAGGAAATAAAACTTTTCATAAAATTCATTCATGCTGATGCATTTGGTTTATTGTCTTGAGTGGAGGTTCTAAAATTTAAAACTGAATTCGAAAATGTTTTGAAACTAGGCTTTGAAGTAAAAGAAAAGAAAAAGAAAAAAAGAAAATGGAAAACCCTCCTCTCCCTCTATCTGGCCCGTAGGCCTGTTCCACCTCCCTCCTCTCTTTTCCCTCCCCCCACCCGCAGGCCCAATCCAGCAGACGGCCCAACAGGCCGGCTCGGCTTCACTCCCGCCTTGGCACCTCTCCCCCCTGCTTCGGTTGACTCCGCGGGCCCGCTCCTCAGCCCCTCAGTCATCTTCTTCTTCCTCCGGATGGGAAGGTTCTCTCACCTTCCATTCTTGCCGCCGACCAAATCGCCCCCAATCCACCTCTTTCCATCTACGGCACCGCTATCGGGCTATAAAGACTGAGCCCCGTGCCCCCTCCGCCCCCTTCCATGCTCCTAGCGGCGCCCTGCGAGCCCTAGAATCCCGCTGCCGCGAGCTCCAACCCTAGCGCCGCGCCGCCCTCTCTGTGCTGCCGCAGCGGTGCATCCTCGTTGCCCTAAGCCGGATGCAGAGCTTCGGCTTTTGGTAAGAGGGCTCACGGTGCCCTTCTCTTGCTCTCTCTCGCTCTCTGCACCACTGCGCACGCTCGCCAGAGCCATCGTGCCGCCACCGCACGTGGACCGCCCCTCTGAGCCCCTCTTGGCTTCAGCCGATACCCAAGACGCACTCGCCATCTCCTCCTCTACCAGCCCATGTCTCTCCCGTGCCGAATGGTGGACCGTAGGCCTCGTTCCACTCTCGCCGTCGAGCTCCAAAGCTCTAGCAATGGCTTCCGCTGTGCCGTGCTTCTGTACCTGGCCGGCACCGCCCTTTCCACCCCCCTTCTAATCTAGATCGCTGGTTTCAGATCCAACGATCCACGGTCCTTGATACCCCTTCATAATCATCTTTTCAGAAAACCCCCTCCGCCTTCTAAAGATATGCACCCGCAGTCCCTTGGCGTCTTTCTTCTCTACGCCTTTTGCTCTGGAAGAGGTAATTCCTTTCGTATTTGTTTAAATCGAATAAAAATGGAAAAATTAGAATTTACAAAACTGCCATCAATTTTGTTTTTCTCATAAAAACTTCTTTTTAACTCCGTTTTGACCCAAACAAATTGCGTTAGCTTCGTAGCGACGTAATCTACATGATGAAATCATAATAAACTCTATTTGAAAACTTTGAAAAATATTTATTTATTTAATGGCTTCAAACTTGTGTTTTAATTCATAAATCTCGTTTTAATCATATCTTCTCCGTTTTAGATCTGATTCAATCCGTTCAAGTTGCATTGGCCTCGTATCGGCATAACCTTTTCTTTAGTGATCTTTAATACCATGTTAATAGCTCTATATTTTCATGATGTAAAACCCTATCTTGATTAACAAATATGCAACTTGTTTTATACATAAAATAATGATAGTTTCTACTTCGTTTTCAAAACCAAATACAATTTTGACCTAATCTAATAAAGATGTTTCTCTGAAATACTTTATCCATTCTTTTATATAGTTAAAACTAATAAAGCTTATAGTTCTCTTTTATATAAGCAAACCTTTCGGTAGATGTATCTCGATCTTTGTAGCTCCGTTTAGCGTGTTATTCGCGAATGTGTGATCGTAGAGTTGCGTAGATTTCTTTTTCAAATTCCTTTTCATTGATTGGTGTATTGTTCTAATTTAAGCCATGTTTGTATGCTTTGTATGATCAGATGCTTGTGTGGTGATTTATTAATTATTGTCCAATCGGTGAGTTTTTGCGTTGGAGATCAAGGAGAAGAAGTTGGTATTTTTGGAGTTCTTGGAAGACTAGAACTAGAAGAGGAATCTTATTTTAAAGCAAGTATTACATGGGATTATCCTTGTTGTCCTATTCATGATAATCACTCATTAATCATATGCATGAGTTTCCTTGTTACCCTATAAGGTTATCCTAGTATTGTACCTTATACCTTGTCACCCTGGGAACATATGCATTTGGGTAGTATGATGCTAGTGCCAAGCAAATGACTATGATCATGTAAACTTGATTAATGATATATGCAATGACAATAAAAGATGACTTTTTAGCAACGTGGACTATAGGTGGAACAACAGGCACCTCAACCTGTGTTCTTACTCATAGGGATATTTCTGTAAGTATATTACCCCAGGACTTATAATGCAACCACAAGCTATATGGCTCTGGCTTGACTCAGTATTAGACTTCTACTAGTTTGTGGCAACTTACCCGAAAGGGCGCAAGAGGGGCTCACCTTAGTGCCCTCGTAAGAGGGGTAGCACTAACCATTGAGGAAACGTGTAGCGGGTTGTTACCTACCAGTGGAACATGTGAACGGTCTCGTAGTGTACCCTGCTCCACTTCCTTGGTAGAGGTGATGGCATATGGGGATCACGACTTGTGGGTAAAGATGTACGACCTCTACAGAGTGTAAAACTGTTATAATAGCCGTGCTCGCGATCAAGAGTGGCTTGAGCTCCTTACTGTGTGATGTCCTTATGTCATAGCTCATCAGTTGTTATTCGTTATTGATTACTGTTACTTGTTCATATAAGCATTACATCCTGTTCACTTGATCATATGGTTAATGGGCTTTTTTATTATATTGATGCTATCCTATGCTAAAATTGAGATAACTTAAAAGCTTATGCAGTTAAATCAGTGTCATACCTTTATGAGCCTCATGAACCCCATGTATACTTGTTGAGTACGAAAATACTTACGCTTGTTTATTCTTTTCAATATTTGGATAAAAATCCCGGATGGGTACCAGATTGCGAGAGTCTTGAGCAGTTAGGGTTGTGATCAACCAGTCAGTTGGTCCCTGTGGAGTGGAGTCTTCACCTGAAGATCGGAGTGTCTTTCCGTTGTTTGCTCTCTTAAGGTTATTTCTTTGACCTTATATGTTATGTATTTAAGTATTGTCTTTTGATATTACCTTGTTCTGTGGCTATATGTGAGAATTGACTTTCTAGGCTCACATATGGTGTATATATGGTTTTGTCCCTCAAAACTTGTCCGAGTCCCTCAAACAGATAGAATCTGCTACCATTTTTAGAAAATATTAGCAATATTTATATCTCTAAATAAGGTTATTATAAAATAGATTGAACGATCTATATATTCCTCAAATAGATAGAATCTGTCATCATTTGTGAAAAATATTAGCAATGTTTATATCCCCTAGTAATGTTATTATAAAAATAAATTGGACGATCTATTTATCCCTCAAATAGATAGAATTTGCAAACATTTATAGAAAATATTAATAATATTTATATATCCAAATAAAGTTATTATAAAAATAGATTGAACGATCTATATATTCCTCAAATAGATAGAATCAGCCACTATTTGTAGAAAATATTAGTAATATTTATATCCCCAAATAAGGTTATTATAAAAATAGATTGGATGATCTATATATCCCTCAAATAGATAGAAAATGCCGACATTTTTATAGAAAATATTTATATCTGAAATAAAGTTATTATAAGAACAGATTGAACGATCTATATATCCCTCAAATAGATAGAATCTGCCAACCTTTGTAGAAAATATTAGTAAAATTTATATCTCTAAATAAGGTTATTATAAAAATAGATTGAATGATCTATATATCTAATGTCACTAGTTATGTACTATAGATATTAATATTGCATTGTATATATTTGGTCAAAATTAAAGTTTTACGAAGAATGTCAAAGAGTCCACCTAGGAATTCGAGTGTTTCAAGCACTGCCTTGAATTTTGATCCACCTGGTCCAAATTCAATATGAATATGAAATATGAAACTTCATACGGCTCCTAGAATCCGCGCTCCCATAACAGTCGCGTTACTGTTTTCGGTACGGTCCTCCAAACTGACGCCTCCACGTATGCTCCTCCACTGTCTCCCTGGCCGGCATCCTGCTTGCAATGGAAAAAGCCATGCCCTCAGGCCTAACGTCCGCGGCGCGCAACACGGGAAGCTCGTGCGTGTGCCAGTGACGAATCTAGGATTTTACTTCAAGCTATGCCACTTAAAAAAATTTATACGCAATTCGATAAATCTATTTAAGCAATTCGGTAATAATTGTAAAACCGACGACATGATTCGGTATACATCTACTAAATAACACGATAAGACTTAAATTCATGGATTAAGTTAAAACTATCCACTAAATACAATATAAGTAACTCAAAAGGCATACTGATAATTCAAATATAGACATAAAAGGAGTATAAGAGACTTACATAGTTACAATGCTATTTTTCATTCGATACTCATTTGCTTCTATATCGACTTTTTTAATCAAATACGAGCTTTTTGAGTTGTTCAAGGATTACTCTACGCAATTCTTCCGAATTTCAAATAGTACTTAAGATCCTTTGTTTTTTATTATTTAACAAATCTTTTAATGATAGTAGATTATCTTGCTATTAAGCTTAAAATTTTTATGATCTCTACACAAACCAAACATGAATCTTTCGATTCATTTGGCTCTTCCGCTCCTTTGTTTAACGCTTTTAAAGGGACACAAATGTCTTAATTATATCATAATCATCAACTTCAAAAAAAATATTTCGCTCAATAAAATATGACTAGAGAATCCTCCAAAGAAATGCAATATCTGAGTGTCTCATCGTAACGGTACAAATACTATAAAACACAATGCTAAATAAACAAACAATTTATTATTTGAGATGTTGATAAATACCTACAAAAGTAGATAATAATTTTCTAAAAAAAGACGAAGAGCATTTTACCTAGAAAAAAGAGAATCGACCTTGGTGACTCCTCAGCCGTGCAAACCACACTACTATAGAAATGATTAACCGTGGCGGTTTTTCCAACCGCCACGGATCAATGGTCACGGTTAATCGGGTCATTAACCGTGGCGGTTGGCCAACCGCCATTAACCGTGACGGTTATGTTAGGTCAACCGCCACGGTTAATCAAATAAAAAAACAAAAAAGCCCAGATTCAGACCCGGTTAGGGCTGGATCTGGGCTGCTGGCCCGCGCTGTCGCGCGGACCCGCCGCCGCCGCCCTCGCGGATCCACTTCGCCGGCGCTGGATCCGCTCCGTGGCCGCGCTGGATCCACGCCCTCGCGCGCCTGCGCCGCCGGTCCTCCTGCGCGTGGCTCTGCATATCCCTCGCACGCCTGCGCCGCCGGTCCTCCCGCGCCGGAGAGGAGGGAGGAGGCCAGGGCCTCCGGCCGTATCCGCCCTCGCGACGGAGAGGAGAGGAGGGAGGAGGCCACCGCCCTCGCGCGCCTGCGCCGTCGGTCCTCCCGCGCCAGAGAGGAGGCCGGGGCCTCCGGCCGTATCCGCCCTCGCG
Source organism: Microstegium vimineum (assembly GCA_022036555.1). Lineage (NCBI taxonomy): Eukaryota > Viridiplantae > Streptophyta > Magnoliopsida > Poales > Poaceae > Microstegium > Microstegium vimineum. Next base: position 18,107,762 of record CM039125.1, on the reverse strand, counting down.
ACGGAGAGGAGAGGAGGGAGGAGGCCACCGCCCTCACGCGCCTGCGCCGCCGGTCCTCCCGCGCGGCCATGCCGTGCCGCCAGTCTGCCAGCGCGGCGCCGCGCCGCCCTGCCGCGCCACCCTCGCTGCTGGGATGTGAGAAAGAGAGGGAGTGAGGGTGAGAAGTGCGGTTGGGCTGAGAGAGAGGAGAGGTCGGGAGAGAGACTGAGAGAGGGGGGGGGGGGTTCGGCTGCTGGGCTGGGAGAGAGAGAGGGAGTGAGGGTGAGGAGTGAAACCCTAACATATGTATATATATGAAGACAATTATTGGGTCTCGCTTGCGCTATTGGGCCTATCTGTTTTTCGGGCCTTATAGTGGCGGTTATCTTAATATCAACCGCCACGGTTAATGGTCTATTAACCGTGGCGGTTATGTAATATCAACCGCCACGGTTAGCGGTTGTGCAACAGTAACCGCCACGGTTAATGGTCTATTAACCGTGGCGGTTATGTAATATCAACCGCCACGGTTAATGCATTAACCGTGACAGTTGTGCAACAGTAACCGCCACGGTTAATAGGACAGTAACCGTGGTGGTTAGGTTATAACAACCGCCACGGTTAATGGATTAACCGTGGCGGTTGTACCCCCCAGCCGGTGAGCTTTCCGGCCACCTATTAACCGTGCCGGTTTAGGTGTTTAACCGCCACGGTTAATAAAAGCCAAGTACTATGCAAAATAATTTCTGTAGTAGTGCCATTGACCAAGACGAGTTGCAAGGCAGAGGGCACCGGTCACCGAAGACAACGTCACGCGGTGTCGCGGTCATGCCTCACCGGCACCGCATTGGCACCACATCGGTGTCGGCGTCAACTGTCAGGGCGTCGGCTTGTTCGGTGATTTCTCCCGGCATCCAAATCTCTGATCGAGATTATAGAATACGGAAAGCCAAATAGTGAACACTAGAAAAAATGGCGCGGCATTGCCGCGCCAGCCCATTGTTAGGTCTGATGTATCTCTTAGCCTGTGTAATTTCTTTATGTTATATTTGAGTAGGTATTGCCTAATTTTAAGAAAAGTGAAAATATATGCAAAAATGTAGCATAGTGGAATGTTTTAAGAGTTATACATGTAGCACAACAAAATTTTAGAAAGTTTATTGACTGGCTCAACATATCAAGTTCTCAAATTTATGAAAAAAATACCATTACATATATTTGATCAGCCAAAGAACTTTACATGGTAATAAACCAATATAGAGTGAAACAGAAATACTAAAGTTCACTAATGGTCCAAGAACTTGACTTTCATAAGGCCAAAGCTGGAAGTATCCCAATGAGCTAGCCCCATTGGGATTGCAGATCCAAATGTTTTGGTTCCTTTGACGTTGAAACTAATGGTCATAACGGGTGCATAACGATGGAGCGCCCCTAGGTCTCAATCGTTACGTGCATAGACATAATTGATTTACAAGAGTCCAAGTTAGTTTTCAATAGTATTTTTCTTAATTGTACTCAGAAAATTGCATGTATCTTCTCTTAGTGTGCTCTTTCTTGGTAGAAATATACGTCGATGATACTACTCGAATTGTACAGAAAAATAGTAGTACAAAATCTTTTATACATGTCTACTACCAGGAACACCGGATACTCTGAGTTCCTGAACGTGTGTTGTCTTCCAATTCTAAATAGCTGCAATTGGCTATATGCTCCACCAATGTATGGATCGGTCAGCGGGAAAACCATGAACACCATGTATGCTGGTTTAGTACAATACCTACTTGATGTGCTGCATAACTTTTCTATTGATGCATATCCTTGTACACATGGATTTAAACTCTACATCTAATATTGACTGACATATAAGATAGGCAATCTTCGGCGTGCTCTGAAATTAGAGGGAGATCCATCTGCAATTGTTATATGTGTACGTCAGAGGTCGACCTTGAGACGCAGAGTAATGGGGTGGCGGTCTGAGCGGTTCCGATTCAGTGGCAATGGCGCACCAAAGAGGGCTGCGAGCTGCAGCGGGCAGGGGCGCAGGGAGGCGACCCCATCACCCCGAGTCCCCAACCGATGCCGATGCGGTGTCGTGCATCAGCAGGTCTAGGGAGGCAGATGAGGGAGAGGGACCGATCTATGGAGCTGGAGCCTGGAGCACGTGGAGCAGGCTTGGGGAGGTGGAGGAGGGAGTCGGACTGAGCTATGGAGCTAGAGCAGAAGGAGAACGGCGCGGCGGCAAAGCTCGGGATTGGGAGGAACCATAAGGCATCAGGAAGAAATAAAGACGGGAAGAAGAAGCTGACTTTTTCTAGAAGGCCCTTCACGTATCTAGCTAAGCTACTGTAAAAGCCGTTCGTTTGATATCCTACGGCCGAGGAAATCTATGTGACGTGGCCCAATCTCTGGCCTGAGCTTGGCCCTACTTTGGTCTTGTAGAGATGGGTATGTGCTGGACTCTTGCCTGGTGGGCTGCGTCCTGGGCCTTCCTATTTCCGTGATGGCGTGATCCAGGTGATTTTTTTTCTTTTTTTTTAATATAAAATACAGATGTATAATACCTGCACTATACTGGTAACTAGCCGGTCAAACAGGGTATGCATGTGGCTCCGCCACTGACGTGTTCACACATGCTTTTCCTCTCTCATGATTCATGGGCCCAACTCTGGTCTAGTCCAGTCTCAGTGACTCTACACCTTGTGCACCTCGAAGATGTCAAGCATATATGGGAAGGACGCCTCTCCACGCGAGCGACTACATCGGCACTCGCGCTTGCACCGGCCTCCCTGCGTCCGTCGACCCACGCCTTAAATGCATCTGCCTCCTTTTCTCGCTCCTCTTCCTTCTCGTGCTTTGACAGGTCCGTCAGTTGCTGCCGCAGCGACGCCATTGGTGTGGAGGTTGCTGCGTAGGTCTGTGCATCCGTCGTCGCGTCCATGGATTCCTCCCCTTCTCCCTTCCTCTTCTCCGTTCGCCTATGCCAGTGCACTTTTGAATCTCTGCTCAGTTCGATTGTTCCCTTCTATTCTATATGGCACACTCAATCGATCTGTTGATTTTGGGCTCTTGCGCAGGTTCGGGCTGTTGTTGGCCCCGGCCGTGTCGCCATCGCCGATGGTCGTGCCACCGCCAATGGTGGCCGTGGTATGTGATCTGGTGCCCTATCCACTCCTCCTCAGGAATCCATCATGGTCATGTGCTTTTGCTATACCCATTTTTTCTATGCAGTGCACTTCCTTCCTGCCATCCTCCTCCCCGTTGGAGATCTGCTATCAGTTCACACGCTTCAAGTCCTTGGATTCATCATGTACAGTGTGTCTTGCATGTTAGCGCTTCTCGCCTCGCTCAATGATTGCAGCAGTTTCTTCGACCAGAGATCATGTACATCCTCCTCTCATCTTCTCATCTCTTATTAATTTCAACAAGTTTTGGTGTTTACATTTACTTTCTAGATTTCCATTCATTCAATCAAGTTTAAGGGTGTCACTTAGGCTTGACACTAGGTTAGATACGCAACATCAGTCCTCTCAATATCTTCTATGCGGCACTCCATCTAACTATGTGGCATCTAGGCATGCATGATTGCAAGATACAGACATGTATCGAAAGGCAACAATGGTTCAATCCCCCCCTAATTTCCTGAAAAAATATTCACCCAAATTTACATCTCTAAAGATTCTCTGCACCTGATTGTAACAAAAAATATTTTTTCTGATTTGATCTATAGTTATCAATCAATCTAACAATATGGTTGGTTAAAGATTATGGTTCATGCTCTTTTCCTGCAGTATAGATTGATAACCTGCTTCCTCATCAATTTTTGGTTGCCACTGTTTCTGTCGGTGTCTAAAATGGCGGGGTCTAGACGGCCAACTAGTAAATTTCTAAGTGTGTCGGAGATTAGATGGTTACGCTCGGAGAACACATGGGTTATACTGGTTCAGGAACGAACGCCCTACGTCCAGTTTGTTATGGAGTCGTGTTATCGAGCGTGGAGAGCTCGTAGAGGGGAGCTACAAGCAATGGTGAGAGAGGGAAGTGGGTTCTCAGGTCTCGTGCGTATGTGGTTCGAGGTTCGTGGTGAGAGCTCATGCGTGTGCGAGTATGAGTGTGTGAATGAATTCAGAGTGTTGAGAGAGAGATATTGGAGGTCCATTCTCCCCCTTTATACGTAGGGAGAGATGGAGGAGTACAGTAGAGGGACAGAGAAAACGTGGGCCCAGCATGGGCTGTTGACTTGGGGGACACTTCTGGCTTCTGTTCCCCTTCCTTTCCGGGGAAGACTGCTCCTGTTGGGACACTGCTTGGGTCATGTTTGTCTTTAGTGCGACTCTAGCCACGCGCCCCGGTGACCGATCCGGTTCCTGTTGCCATATTTGGTCATGGGGGGAGGTCCCGTGGGTAGATGTCGTCATGGATGACGCCACCCCGCTCGGACGAGGCGGAAGAGCCTCCGAGGGAGTATTGCCCTTTCGATTTGGTTAGGGTGATGAGTCCCCAGGAGTGATGACGTTACCCTAGCTCGGGCGAGGCGGAGGAGCTCCCAGGGATGATTTTGTTTTTGCGAAGTGTAAAGTTGGGGTACCCTATTCTCAGGTATCTGACAGTAGCCCCCGAGCCTGCGGTGTAGTGATGGACTACACCGGAGTCTACCGAGAGCGATTGTAGTATTTGGTTATGTTATTGGATTCCGGTGGGTGCGCGCGAGCGCACCCGCTGGGTGTGGCCCCCGAGGCCTTAGGAGAAAGATGTTTTCTCCTAAGGGCTTATTCGGTCGAGCCTATAGTGTTTGGCCCTTCGCTCCTCTTGAGAGGTGGGGAGCAGAGGAGGACTGCCCCGTTCGTATGGAGTCAGAGCTTCGCTTGCACGCCAGCCCTGCCGGGGGCGTACTGTTGTACTTGGGCTGGCACGCTCTGAAGTGACGAATCGGGACTGCGCGGAGCTGTCTTTCGGTCTGATCGTCTGCCTGACTAGTCGATGTCGGGTCTGCATCGGCCTGGTCTGACAGCGCCTCTCTTGACCCAAAAGTAGGTGCACCGCGTCCTCCCATTTGAGGGTACTGCGAACGCAGCCCCCCTGTGTGGTCAAATTTTTGAACGACGCACCCTGAGCCTGCCGTCTGCCTGGCCATTTATGGCCATGCGGCGTCCCCTCTGAAACGGACACTCGCGCGTAGTGCGGTTTAATTGGGGGAGGCGGAGCACTATAGATTTCACGGGTTGGCCGTCGTGTGGGTGCCCTGACGGGCTATAAATAGGGGCTGCCAGCTGCGAGATAAAATATACAATCCCATAGCATGGCTTGCCCCACCTTCTTCCTTTGAGGTCTCGTCGGAGATACCCCTGAGCCACCCTGGCAGGCGGCCTTTTGAGAGTGTACTGAGCTTAGGGGAAGTTTTGCGTTGGGGGTGCAGACATCATAACTTAGAGGAAGCTTTGCGAGATGTGCATAGCTCCGCTGATTCTAGCCACTGGTAGGGCGAAGGGTTGTCACCACCCCCTGCACGAATCGCTCCTCGGGGTGGAAGGTGTGGAGTCTATCCTTTCGGATGGGCCCTGCGCTCCGTTCCCGGATAGTGGTGGTGTAGGGTCAAGATGGCGGACTAGAGGGGGGGTGAATAGTCTTTTCTAAAACTTAAACGCTCCGGCTAACCGAATCAAATGCGGAATTAAAACTATCGGTCTAGCCAAGAATACACCCCTCTATATATTACTCTAGCACCTAGCAAAGTATACTAATTGGGCTTACTAAGGTGCCAAGCTAGGAAGCTCACCTAAACAAGTCTAGGTTGCAAGGTCACACAAACCTAAGCAACTAGTACTCTAAGCACAAAGGGAGCTCCTACACATACTAGTAAGCAAAACACAAAGAACCTAAGCACATTAGCAATGCTCTCTAGCAAGAATACACAAGCCAACTAGAGAGCTCAACTTACTTAGCTACACAAACTAAGCAATGTGACTAACAAAGCTACACAAGCCAATTAGCCACTCAAGAGCTACTTCTATGCTACACAAGCTAGAAGGCAACTAGTTAAGCTACACAAGCTAACTAGTTACAAGAGCAACAACTAACCACTAGCACAAGTGAGAATAAGTAAATACAAGCTAGTGATTTGGAGAATGCAAACCACCGAGAAGATGTACAAGGTTGACACGATGATTTTTCTCCCGAGGTTCACTTGGTCGCCACCAAGCTAGTCCCCGTTGTGTCGACCACACACTTGGTGATTCAACGGCAAATAGGCGTTCACAAGCCTAGCCCACTAACTCGGGCGCCGCAAGAATCCACCCACAAGTGAGGGTAGCTCAATGACATTCTCAACTAGAGTTGCTCTTCACGATCCCCGCGGGGCGAGCACAATATCCCTCACAAAGCCTTCTCCAGAGCCACGCACAATCTTCTTGCGGGCTTCGATGGAGCCACAACCACCAAGCCGTCTAGGAGGTGGCAACCTCCAAGAGTAACAAGCACCACCGGCTTACAACACGATCACCTAGTGCCACTCGATGCAAACTCACAATGCAACGCACTAGAATCGCTCTCTCACACAATCGGATGATCACTATCAAGTGTATGTGAGTTAGAGGGCTCCCAAGCACACCAACACAAGCCACAAAGGCCCTAGGGTGCTCTGCAACCGGCCAAGGGCAGCCACCATGTCTGTTTATAGAGAGGGGAAAGAAACTAGCCGTTTTCCCCTTCACTGCATACGTCTGGACGCTCCCAACACTTGGGTCTGGACCATTGCCCATGTGTCCGGACCACCTAGCCATTTGAATCGAGCCGTTGGCGCGCTTTTCTCAACCCAAAAACACCTCCGGACGCTAGCTATAGTGAAAGTCCGAACCATTAAACGGAGCGTCCTGATCTACACAGAGAGCACCCGAGAGCGAAATTTACTCCGGACGCTGTCTGGACAGCACCTCCGGATGCACTTTAGCGTCCGAACCTCACAGGGCATTCCGGAGAGGGTTTTCTGAGCTCCGGACGCTACGGTCCGGACCATTGCCCACGCGTCCGGACCTACGCAGTCGGCACTAAAACCCCCATATCTCTTAGCTCCGAACTCCGATTTCGATGATCTTGGACTTTTTGGAAAGCTAACTCACGGTGGCACTAGATAACCGATATGCAAACAAGTTTTCCCCTCTTGATAGTACGACTATCTATTCTAAACCTGGTCATATACTTCTCTACACACCTATGACCGGTGAAATGAATTGCCCTATGGTTATACCTTTGCCTTGCGCATTCCATTCCATCTCCTTCTCCAATGTTGATGCAGCACATGCACCAACCTATCACCAAATGATATGATCCACTTCATATCAGCACGTGACCGTATTGGTTCATCGATCTTGACCTCACTTGCCCTTCACCGTTGCGTTGGTCCATCGGCGCCAAGCATCACCCGCTTGCCCTTCACACTTGCAACCGGTCCATCAAGCCAAGCCTCATCTTGATCTTCTCCACCTTGATCACATGACTCCATGTCATGTCTCATGTGCAATAAGCTCCTTCATCACACAATCATATGTGAACTAATCTCCTGTGTATATATCACTTGAACACATATTAGTTCACCTAAGTTGTCACTCAATTACCAAAATCACACAAGGACCTTTCAATCTCCCCCTTTTTGGTAATTGATGACAACTCTACAAAGATATGGAAATTAAGATCTTTTTGGACATTATGACATTTATCCAACATTTAAGCTCTATACCAAGATTTGGATAAATGTCACAAGATCCGACTTGATAGTGATAGCTCCCCCTACATGTGTGCTCAACAAGATTAGGTTTAAGCCTTGCACACATGCATAAATAGGAACTTGTGGGAGTGCTAGCACTACTAAGTGATGCTAAGGGATATATAGGATAAACCTTTGAAGATACCCATGTAGTTGCACTTTGAAGTTCATCCTTAGCACCACCATGGTTGGCTAGATAGCATCAAAACACTAGAAACCTCGTGAGATCAACATTATAAGCAAGGTTTCTAGATACCACTTATTAGATCAACTATCTAGCTTACCAACCTATGCATGCTAGTTTATCAAGTCATTATTCAAATCCTATAACTAGCATACACCACACAAGCATGCATATAAAGATAAGACTTATGCAATATGCAAACAAGCACATGAATATGAACATATCAAATGCAATTAACCAAGTTCATGAGCTTGCTCCCCCTACTTGCGTGCATCACTTAGTTCAAGACTTTGATCCTTTAATCTTGTTCCCTTGTCCATGTCCATGTCTCTTTCCCTTAGTGCATGTCCATTTGACTAATATATCTTTGTTCACTAATCTCTCCCCCTTTGTCATTAATTTCCAAAAAGGTATGCTCATATTGATGGAAAGGTTGCACTAGGGTAGATGGTTGATACTTGTATCTTTTCATTTTTTTTATGGACACTAACATCTATGTATTGGAATGACTCTGCATGTAAGATTATTGACCATTATACTATTGAGTAGGGCAACTCCCCTTTGGTCAAAGCAATTATCATCCAAATAAGCTTTTCATGTAAGAGAACTTTGATTTGATCACTTAAAGTTGAGGATCACTTGTTAGCTTGTAGGATATTACTTGTGAGATTACCACTTGTAGAATTATTTGAATTAACTCAGTGTGGATCATCACAAGTATGCTAGAACTAGACATCTTTTGCAAGTACCAATATGAAAGTTGATACTCTTTGAAAGATTAGCATAAGTCTAGATACCATTTGTAGGTTACATCTTGATATCCATTTGCATAGTTGTCTTGTGCTTGAACTAGATTCATCTTCATGAGCTTCTATGCTGGACTTGAACTAATATGAATAGCATGAGCTTCCAAGTCCGGTTTAAACCCTCTCTAAGCTTGTTCACATGCATTGAGCGGTTATCTTATAGAGGTTGTACTTGTCACTTGATTGCAATCCAAAATAGATCAAGTACTTGGGTTTACTAGCTCATGAACAAACTTATATACTACCACTAGATCAAACAACCCAATCAAGCTATAGTGGTAGGCTATAAGCATAAAATTCATTTGATTTTCAATGAATGATCACTATGTATGACTATACACACTAAACAAGTTCTAAATATTAGATGTATGCATATGTCAAACAATTTCACCTTTGCTATGTTGGAGTAGAGGATAGTAAAATTTTCATCTCCAATTAGCAATGTGCATTCCCATTAAGAGCATGGTGAAGACCAATGAATACCACTTGGAATGTTAATCTTCACCCATATGATTTAAGTCCCACTAATGATCAAGTGCACTTTCTTGTTGTGGTTGACTTGCTTCTTTCTTGATTTTTGCTTGCATCTCCAAATGATCCCTAGATCACCACTTCCATGTTAGCCTTCCAAGTAATGTTCTTGGTTTACCTACAAAAGGCAGAAAGCCCCTACAAAATGGATAAGTGACTTCTCTCCAAAAATTATCCTTGATACTCACTTGAAATGACTTTGTTTGATTGATCTTCATCTTGAGTACTAAACATGTGCCAAGTATACTCCACAATCAAATGGCCTTGTACTCAATGCTTGTCATGCTTCTAGCTTGAACCAAAAGCAATCATAGGTACCTCAATCACTTATAAACACGATTCCAACTTGAGGACCTTTCAATCCAAGTGACTCTAGAATAATCCAATGTTTGTCACTTTTCGGGCAGATTATGTACCCTTCAAAGAATATATCATAAATCCCAAAGTACATATCCAATGATCATGAAATTTGGTGGAGATGTGCTTCACTAAGTCATCTAGTAGCCATAAAAATTTGAGCTTCATTGGACTTCTATATGGCTACTAGATTTCACATCTTTTCACATAGGTACATACTGAAAAAGGCTGCACATGTGTTGACAAGATCCACTCCAAAACTGAGGTATCCCTTATCCACTATCCATGAAATTTGCACAACAACTAATACCATAAGTGTAGAGCATGCACTTCAAATTTCAAGCCAATCCAAATAGATTTGATCTCTTAAACAAATTTGAGCAAAATGAGCTAAGCTTCTTCAAATTGAATCAAACTTGAATTCAACTTGTTTGAATACTATCTCAAGAATTATATCCATTCAATACACTTTCTAAAATAACTCTCTTGATCATACCCATTCAAATCAACTCAAATTGATCACTAAGCAATTTAATCCATTCAATCAACTTGTAGCAAGCAACTAGTGCACATATATATTCAATTTAATCAACTCATATGCACTATGTGTATATCCAATTGAAATATCTTATACACACCCAAATGAACTTGATCAACAAGAAATATACCTTAGTAGATCATGATCAAACCATTAGCAAGCTTCAACTCAATTATTTGCAGGCCTTCAAATCATCCATAGACTACCACAACTTGATGTTGCACTTGTATGTTGTAGCACTTGGACTTCATTCTTTTGACTTGGCATTGGTATGAGATATGCATTAAGCTTCACTACTTGACTCAATCATATGATGGACAATATGAAACATATTGAATCAAGCCTCCAATGCCAATGGTACCTACACACATTCATCCACTTGTTGATGGTACCCAAACTAGTTTGGGTCCTCTCAAGTTAGGAGCAACATACTTAGGAAATGCCTTAGTATGAATAGCGGGATGTTTTGCAATAGCAACCATAGAGGTACCATTACCATCCTTTCTAATCATATGATCATCATCAATTGAAATAGGCTTAGAAGTCATACCTAGGGGACATGAATGAGCCATGTGTCCCCTTTCCCGACATGAGTAGAACACTCTCTTTGCTTGAGCCTTTTCTTCCTTGCTCATGTTGTGCTTCTCATTGTCTTGCCTCTTCTCTTGTGCTTGAATATTCATCTCAAGCTTGGTAGGACACTTCGAGGCAAAGTGTCCCATATCTTCACACTTGAAGCACTTGATGTGACCCAAATGATTCTTCTCTTGATCTTTGCTCATCATCATCTTGTTGGCATCATGAATAAGAGTTGGATGCCTTGCTCTTGCTTTGCCACCTCTTCTTGTCTTCTTCTTCATCATCCCCAAGTCACCATCTTGATGGTTGATCTTGTATTGCACTAGGGACTTTACTTGTGGCTTAGCTTGAGCAATCTTGGTTGGGAAACATTTGCAAGATGTCCCATCCCTTGGCACTTGAAGCACATGAAATGAGATAGCTTCTTTTGTTCTTGCTTCTTCTCTTCCTTGCCCTTGCTCTTGTGGAAACCGATTCCACTCTTGTCACCATGTCTTCTTTGATTGTTCATCATTTGATCAAAGGTGACTTTGGAAGTGTAGCACCTCTCTAGCTTGTTGCTCATGTTCTTTAATTCACTTTTAAGCTCATTGTTCTCCTTCAAAAGGTTAGTCTCACAAGACATAGAAGTAGAACAAGCATCTATATTTGAAGAACATGGCATATCAAGTAAATCATCACAAGAGGTGGATACATGCTTCTTCCCTACATCACAAGGGTTAGCAACAACATGTGATTGATCATTTGACCCAAGTGATGAGCTCTCTTCATTTTTAAGATTTAGCAATTCATTAATTAGAGAGCCATGTTTGTGAACTAAATCTTTATGAGACACTCGAAGATGTTCATGATCCAATTTTAGTTCATCATGTGAAGATTTAAGAACATCAAGTAAGTGCTTATGTTCTTCACATGAGGTCTTTAGAAGTGAGTTTTCATCTTTTAGTTTCTTTGTTTTATTTAACTCACTTGCTAAAGCCTTTGAGAGTTTGCACACAAGCTCAAAGTTAGGGTCATCACAATCTACAATCACATTGCCAATTGATACCTTAGTGTCACCATGTGACATGAAGCAATGTGATGAGGTAGAAGAGCTTGTGGAATCATCACTCTCATAGCCCGAGCATGCATCATCATCATCATCAAGTGTGCTTAGAGTAGTATCATCATTTGCAACACTTGATGTTGGGCCTTCATCATTCTTGTCAAGTGATTTCTTGATAGATAGATCATCTTCATCATCACTTGAATATGAGGTGGAGCAATCTTCCACAACCACCAAGTTGTGGTCATGCTCAACATCCTCATGTGCCACCAACTTGGACACATCATCATCAATGTTTGGCACCGTCTCATATGTTTCAATGAGATAGGTCCAAATCTGATGAGCGCTCTTCATGTCCATTATCTCACCAAAGATATTATCTTTCATAGAATGGTAGAGAATGTTAGTAGCTTGACAATCGAGATGTAGGCACTTCTTTTTTGCTTGAGTTGCATCCTCTCTGTCAATTTCACAATAGAGTCCCACATCTACGATCCACCACATTTGGGGAGAAAAAAACTTAAAATTGCATGTCAACCAATTTCTCCACCGAGCAAAGTGTGTGCCATCAAAAAATGTGTGGACACTCAACATCTAACTGTTGACACCGTTTTTCGACACGTGTCAAATGGGCTGAGGCTTGACTGGTCAGTGGCCGTTCTCCATCGGTATCAGGAGTTGATAGTGCCAATGGAAAGGTGCTACGAGAAGACTAAGTGTTTTGCCGATGGAAGTTGATGAGCCTTGCCGACAAGATTGTTGAAGTCTTGCTGAAGTTGATTGCAAATGAGTCATTACCGATTGCCGATGAGCTGCTATTGCCGATCGATACTGAGGAATTCTTGCCGATTGCCGATGGAAGCTGGTTGCCGATTGCCGATGGAAGCTGGTTGCCGATTGCCGATAAGGGCTCACTGCCGATTGCCGACGATGAGATGCTGCCGATTGCCGATCGGGAAAGTATTGCCGATGCCGACGGGCGTGACTTAGTATTGCCGATGCCGATGGGCGTGACTTAGTACTTGGCAGCCGCGGGGGATTACAAGTGGCCAAAGAAAGAAGGTGCGGATTAAAGGGGTCTGCCGATGGAAAGTTTTCATCAAAAATAAGTATAAGGAAACTGGTGTTTTGTACCAATATTATTATAGTAGTTTGAGTCCGACTCTTGCATGGGTCGTTTATTTTCCTTTAAAATAGGTGTGTTTGTTTAGGAAATAAATATTGTTATCCGGCTCCTGCGCGAGTCCGTTTCCTTTAAAGTAGGAGTTTGTTTTAGGAAGGATACGTGTCGTGTCTCTCTACAACTCTCCATGCGGGAGTATAAATATGTGCCCAAGGGCTATGGAATAAACAATAAATCCAATTCAAAAACAAACTAATTCTACTTTTTATCCTACTTTTATCGCAATTTACCCTTTCTTATGCATTAGTTATAGCTTTAACGAGTTCTTCAAGCTTTTGACGGGCTGCATCACCTTGATCTCCGTCAAATCCTTGCTAGTTCCGCGTGGGAATACCTCTAGGCTTTGGCAATCCGAGCGCATTGCTGTTTGCCTCGTCTAGCTCTGCTCTAGTTATCTTTGATCAATCTGAGCCTTGACGTCCGGGCGCATCGTTGTCGTCTCGTTCAGTTTGTCATAGTTATCATCCTTGTCGATTGATTGGTCAAATCGACTGGCACGCCCTCGACATCGAGCTTTGGGTAATAGCCCGAGGTGTTCACAGATCTGACGCTTTTTGTGTCAACACCTCTTTTGGCACGCTTGGTGGGACCTGATTATACAAATCCACACATCTGGCATGGCTGATCACGCCGATGTTAACCAGAGGAATGTCATTGAAGTGTCTGAGGCCGATCTGAAAGACGATCAGAAGCAGGCCATGGAGCGGGCTATGGAGGAGTACAAACAGCTGTATCTCAAATCCTTCAGCCTCAGCAGGAGTGGCGAAGCAATTCAGAAGTAGGATCCGCCGTTGCCACGGCAGGTTACGTACGACGCCAACCCTGGTAAGCTACAAGAGATGGTTAACGCCGCTGTAAGTCAAGCTTTGATTAACCACTCCAACGTGTTGTCCAATACTGTCTACAATGCTGTTGCACAAACATTCAAAGAAGGACATGCACCGCGATATGTCGGTCCAGCGTACCATCAACCTGGATTGGCATCTGCAAGCCCATCGGCGGCTCAAATGGCGTCTTCCACCCCTGTGGAACCGTCTGCCGATGTGGCTACATCACCAAGACCGAACGCTGGCGATACTACCAAGGTCAATGCAGATCCGGCCGCGTCGGCAACTTCAAGGCCAGCCCCCGCTAATTGGTGGGGATACGGTATGCCTCCGAATCTATATGCTGGTTCTAATCTGGTGCAGGGAGATGGTTCAGCCTGGGGAAATTCTACGGCATCGGCAGCGCAATCACAGCCGATGGCTCACATGATGCACAACTCTACACCTGCTCCGACCATACAAGTGCCATCAGATGATCTCTAAGTAATCCCCAAGATACCTCTGATGCCACCATCGGCAAACTCTGTGCCGATGCAACATATTATAACCACCGGCAGTCAATCTCTGGCGGCAAACTCTCAAGCTAGAGTACCGATTCCCCAAGGTAATCTGGTGATCAATTGCTCTAGGATTCAAGAGCCGCATGCTCCGGTCAGCTATCAACCATCGGCAAGTCATATGCCGATGCCTTATAATCTTGGATGGGTCAACCAGCCACCAGCTCAGCAGCCTGGTGCGCCGATGTATTATTATGGAGGCCCAGCTTACATTCAAGGCGGATCATCGGTACAACAACCGATGAATGTGAGAGTTCAGCCGACTCCGCCAAGTATGCCAAATCATCCATCGGTAAGTCAACCGATGCATGGCGTGCAGATGACTAATACTGCGCCTGCGACAGCTGCATATCTTCAAGGGGCGCATCAGCCCACTCCACCAAGCATGCCAAACTATCCATCTGTAAGTCAGCCGATGCATAGCGTCCAGATGACTGGTGCTGCGCTCACGACTATTGCACATCTCCAAGAGGCGCGTCAGCCAACTCCTCCAGTCGACAATCAGCCAATGAGTCGGCAAGAGCAGGATGCGTACTGGGTCGGCAAAATTGCCGAAGTCATGAAAGAGCAATTCGGCATCAAACCCAAGGTCAACACATACTCTTATCGGACCCCGTACCCGCCTGCATATGACTTGATTCCTCTTCCAAATCGGTACAAGGTGCCCGATTTTACCAAGTTCTCCGGCCAAGACGACACGTCAACAATGGAGCACATCAACCGCTTCATTATCCAGTGCGGGGAAGCTGTCAGCAGGGAGGAATTAAGGGTGAGATTGTTCTCTTCATCATTGTCTGGATCGGCATTCACATAGTTCATATCATTGCCTCCAAATTCTATAATTACATGGGCCGATCTGGAGAGGCAGTTTCACAAATACTTCTTTGCTGACATACATGAAAAGAAGCTTACCGATTTGGTCAGAATGAGGCAACGCAACGACGAATCGGTAGAGAGCTTTGTGCAAAGGCTGCGGGACGTAAAGAACAAGTGCTACAGTCTGGTTCTAGATGATCGGCAATTGGCAGATTTGGCCTTCCAAGGGTTGCTGCCGCACATCAAGGATAAGTACGCGTCCCAAGAGTTTGAGAGCCTAAGTCACCTAGTGCAGAGAATTGCTGATCAAGATATCAAGGCCTTTGAGCCCAGGAAGACTTGGAACAAGAAGGTGACCTTCATCGGGAAAGAAGAAGACTCTGGATCGGATGAAGAGCTGAATGTCGATGCGGCCGAATGGGTGAAGGATAAGAAGCTTGTGTCTTGTTCGTTCGGCCAAAAGGAAACTGAGAGGTTCACCTTTGACATCACCAAAGCCGATAGGATGTTTGACCTATTGCTGCAAGAGGGGCGAATCAAGTTGGCGCCCAATCAAGTGATTCCATCGGCCGAAGAGCTCAAGAAGATTAGGTACTGCAAGTGGCATAATGCAACCTCACACAGTACCAATGACTGCAAAGTATTCAGGCAGCAGTTGTAGTTGGAGATCGAGTCTGGGTGTATCAAGTTTGAAAACTCCAAAGTCCAGAAACCGATGAAGATAGATCAGCACCCGTTCCCAAACAACATGGTGGAGATCAGTGAAAAAACCAAAGTGCTGACATCGGAAGCTGCCAAAAGGAGCTCATGGGTAGACCCTGACTACCAAGTGCCTAAGCACGATGCAAGGAGGTTTGCCGATGATAGAAAGGGTAAGAAGGTTGCCGACGAGGGTAATAGCACCAACAGGGCTTCTGGAGTGGTGATTACTCACAAACAGCCAAGGCGATATCATCGGCAATCACGTGAAGAACAGTATTGGCAAGAAGAGGAGGAGCATCGGGAATGGCTTCGACATAAAGACCACTGGAGGTGTCCCTTCTTCGTTCATTGCTGGGAAGAAGGCATCAAGCTGCCCACTGCCGATAACTGTCCAGAATGCAATGGGTACTACACAGCCGATCGGTCAGGTAAGCGACCTTGTTTTGATGATCAGGCACCCAGGTACGCCAGGCCGCTCAGAGAGGATAGATCGGCACATAACCGACTGGGGGGCAAGCTCAGTGCCCATGATCGGCTTGGCAGGCGTGTTGACCAGAGGGAGCTGGAGGAGATGGCCAATGCTAGAGTACCCGACGAAGAGATATTCTCCAGGGATCCCGACGTCGGAAGAAGTGCTGATGCAAGCGGTGAGAAGCGGCACCAACCCGTCTGGAAGACGAAGCTTCCCCCATGGTGCCCTAAGGGTTTGACTAAGACCCAGAAGAGGAGGATTCAGCGCCAGCGCCGCGACGACCTGTATGACAATGCAGAACCCTCGAAAGAGAAGCAATGGAGGCCGAAGCGTAAGGACAGAGGCCCATCGACAGATATAAACATGGTTGTCATGTTGCCGATGGAGTTCATGGCGCCCGTCAGCGATGATGAAGAGGTTGCCGATATGGCACAATTGGTGCTGGACCCGATGGCGGCTATCTTCGAAAAGCCTGCCGAAGATGAGAGGCAGCACTTAAGGGCTCTGTTTGTCAAGGGCAAAGTAGATGGTCAGCCGATGACCAAAATGCTGGTGGATGGTGGTGCGTCGATCAATATAATGCCCTATGTTGTATTCAGAAAGCTTGGCAAAGGTGATCAGGACTTGGTCGAAACCGACATGAAGCTCAAGGACTTCGAAGGCAATGTGTCAACCGCCATGGGAGCCGTATGTGTTGATTTAACCATCGGCAGTAAGACTTTGCCAACAACGTTCTTTGTAATCAGCGGCAAAGGCACTTACAACTTGCTGCTCGGAAGGGACTGGATCCATGCTAATTGCTGTATCCCTTCTACTATGCATCAGAGCCTGGTACAGTGGATCGGGGATAGAATTGAGGTCGTCCGCGGTGATGCCCCATCTACGGTTGCATCGGCAGAGTTAGACACTTATGAGCAGACCAGGTGTATATCTGGCGAAGCTTGGGATAAAGAGTTCCTCAAAGTTGCCGATTACCGCATCAAGCCGATCCAAGCAGTCGGTCCTGAGGAGGAGTCTTAATGGATCAGTTCGCCGATGAAGGAAAATTGGGGCAGGGTTTTACGTCTGCCGATGACTTGCTCGAGATCGACATCGGCGATGGTAGTAAACCTAGGCCTACTTTTATTAGTGCTAAGTTAGATTCCCAATGTAAGCAGCAGTTGATTGACTTATTGAAAGAGAATAAAGATTGTTTCGCTTGGGATTATACAGAGATGCCTGGTTTAGACCGATCGATAGTTGAACATCGGTTACCCATCAAGTCTGGTTTTCAGCCACATCGGCAGCCGGCACGCCGATGCAATCCTACCATCTTACCCGATATCAAGGCTGAGATTACCAAGTTGATCGAGGGTGGATTCATTCGGCAATGCCGATATGCCGATTGGATTTCTAATGTGGTTCCTGTGTATAAAAAGAATGGAAACTTCGTGTTTGCATTGATTCCAGGAATCTGAACAAGGCTACGCCGATGGATGGCTACCCGATGCCCATTGCCGATCTGCTGATCGATGCTGCTGCTGGGCACCAAATTATTAGCTTTATGGATGGTAATGCTGGGTATAATCAGATATTCATGGCTGAAGAAGACATATCCAAGACTGCTTTCCAATGTCCAGGTCACGTTGGCTTATTTGAGTGGGTAGTCATGACTTTTGGCTTGAAGAATGCCGGTGCTACCTATCAGAGGGCAATGAATTTTATCTTTCATAAGTATATCGGCACAATAGTTGAAATCTACATCGATGACGTGGTGGTTAAGTCTGGAGACTTCAAAAAGCATCTTGCCGATTTGCGGA
The DNA here is from genome assembly GCA_022036555.1 of Microstegium vimineum. Taxonomy (NCBI): domain Eukaryota; kingdom Viridiplantae; phylum Streptophyta; class Magnoliopsida; order Poales; family Poaceae; genus Microstegium; species Microstegium vimineum. Next base: position 18,089,631 of record CM039125.1, on the reverse strand, counting down.
AAATATTGGAGTGCACGAGGGAGCATGGGTTGAAGATGAATCCTAACAAGTGTGCGTTTGGCGTATCGGCAGGGCAGTTTCTGGGCTTCATGGTGCATCAGAGAGGCATTGAAATCGACAGAAAATCTATTGATGCAATTAACAAGGTAGTTGCTCCCACGAACAAAACTGAGTTGCAGTCTCTGATCGGCAAGATTAATTTCATTAGAAGATTTATATCCAATCTGTCTGGTAAGATTAAATCTTTCAGTCCTCTGTTAAAGTTGAAAGCCGATCAAGAGTTTATATGGAAAGAAGAGCAGCAGACAGCCTTGGAAGAGATTAAAAGATACTTGGTAAATCCTCCGGTCTTAGTTCCACCTCAACACGGGAAGCCTTTCAGGTTATATCTGTCTACCGATGACGGTGTTATCGGATCAGCCTTAATTCAAAAATTTGAGGGGAAAGAGCGTGTAATATACTACTTGAGCAGAAGATTGGTGGATGCTGAAACCAGGTATTCGGCCATAGAAAGATTGTGCTTATATTTATACTTCTCTTGCATTAAATTAAGACACTATTTGCTATCGGCCGAATGCACTGTTGTTTGCAAAGATGATGTGGTGAAGTACATGCTGTCAATGCCAATTTTGAGTGGACAAATCGGTAAGTGGATTCTAGCACTATCAGAGTTTGACCTAAGGTATGAATCGGCAAAGGCTGTTAAAGGTCAGGTGATGGCCGATTTTGTCACTCAGCACTGCAATATGGTGAGCTTTGTTGAGATTGCTCCTTGGGCTGTTCTTTGATGGGTCTACGTGCAAGGATGGAGCAGGTATCGGTATTCTGTTGATTTCACCCCGAGGACAGCGGTATGAGATTTCATTGCCGATTGTTGCTACTTCGACAAACAATCAGGCTGAGTACCAAGCTTTGCTTAAGGGGTTAGAACTACTCAGAGAGGTGCGTGCCGATGCTGTTGAAATCTTCGGTGATTCCATGTTGGTGATTAATCAGTTGATCGGGATATATGAGTGCCGAAGTGAAGTGCTAATTGCAGCCCATGAGCGGTGTTTGCAGTTGTTAAAGGAGTTCAAAGAATACCACCTTGAACACATTCCAAGGTTGCATAATGAAGAGGCCAATCGGTTAGCACAGAATGCTTCAGGATATCAGCCGATTCAAGAAATCGTGACATCGGTAACGGTTGCCGATGACTGAAAAAAGGAGATTGCCGATTATCTGAGGGATCCGTCCAGGAAAGTTGGAAGGCGTCTAAGGTTCCAAGCCACTAAGTATGTGCTCCTTGATAATGAGTTGTATTATCGGACAATTGATGGGGTTTTGCTTAGATGTCTTGGCAAAGAGGAATCAAAAGAGTTGATGGGTGAAATCCATGAAGGTGCATGTGGAGCGCATCAATCGGCATTCAAGATGAAGTGGATGATTAGGCGGAACGGATATTATTGGCCAACGATCCTGGAGGATAGCTTCAATTATTTCAAAGGGTGCCAGGAATGTCAAAAGTTTGGTAATGTGCAAAGGGCACCTGCATCGGCAATGAATCCTATAATCAAGCCTTGGCCGTTCAGAGGATGGGCTATTGATCTCATCGGCCAGATTTATCCGCCGTCGAGCAAGGGACACAAGTTCATACTTGTTGCTACCGATTACTTCACCAAATGGGTTGAGGCAATCCCGTTGAAGAAGGTGACATCGGCAAACATGGTGGATTTCGTTAAGGAGCACATCGTTTACCGATTTGGTATTCCTCAGACCATTACTACCGATCAAGGGACCATGTTCACATCGGGAGAGTTTGATGACTTTGCTGCTAGCATGGGTTTCAAGGTGTTAAATTCTTCTCCTTATTACGCTCAAGCTAATGGTCAAGCCGAAGCGACTAATAAAGGAGTCATTAAGCTTATAAAGCGCAAGATTGAAGAAAACCCTAGGAGGTGGCACATGGTATTAAACGAAGCTTTATGGTCATATCGGATGGCTTGTCATGGTGCAACCAAGGTCTCGCCGTATCAGTTGGTTTATGGACACAATGCTGTCCTACCTTGGGAAATTAAAACTGGTTCTAGGCGATTATCTTTTCAGGATCAGTTGACGACCGATGATTATATTACTCTGATGAAGGATGAGTTAGAAGATTTGGCAAGTCATCGGTTAAGAGCATTAATCAGTATTGAAGAGAACAAGAAGAGGGTTGCCCGATGGTATGATAAGAAAGTAAAGGTAAAGGAATTTGCCAATGGCGATTTGGTTTGGAAGTTGATTTTACCGATTGGGACTAAGAGCTCTAAATTTGGAAAGTGGTCCCCTAATTGGGAAGGTCCTTATCGGATAAAGCAGTCTGCTCCTGGTAATGCGTACATTTTTGAAACTCTCAAGGGAGTGGCATTTTCCAGGGCGATCAATGGCAAATACTTAAAAAGATATTACCCTAGCATATGGGTAGATGCATAGTGTTCAGTCGAATACCGATGAAAAGAAAAGTTATGAAAACATCGGTAAAAACAAACTAGCGTTATATTACAAGACAAGATCAAGTATCAGGCTACATTCTTGCCGATACAACAGGCATTAGAATAAGGAGTGGATAACGTTTATCGCATGCAGGCGAATTTGATCTATTTCGTCTATCTCCTTGGCGTCAGCATCGGCAGAGCCCTCAACCGGCTTGATTTTCTTCTTCCACGAGATGGCTTGCCGAGCGTACTGATCCCTTTCTTGCTGTAAAGCCCCGATGGAGTCGGACAGTTGGGTCTTTTGTTGATTGGCAGCCGTCAGACCCCCTTCAACCTTTTGCAGCTCTGCCAGCAGCTCCTCCTTCCTTGCCGACAGTCGAGAGATTTCCTGGTCAAGGTTGCCGATGGAAACTTTGGCTTGACCGATGCTTCTGTGCTTCTCATCGGCAAGGCGTTTAAATTTGAGCTTCTCTTCCTCGCTCTTGGCTTGGGCCGCTCTATCGGCAATGCGACGAGTAAGCCTCTGGTACTGGATCTGTTTGATATCAATAGAAGCTGCCTGGAGGAGGGTTTCTGCTGCATCGGCGGAAAGATGGCTTTGGATATCTTTGAATATAATCCTTGCCGCCGGTGAGTCCTGGACAAGTTGAGAGGTGTCTTGCAGCAGCAAGGAGAGCAATTCTTCAAGTCTGGACTTGACTTCTGCCGACAGAGCTGGGGTGGAGCTTTCCTCTTCATCGTCATCAGGGACGTTGACGGCAAAAGAAAATAGGCTGTCCGCTTGGAGGCGGCCTTGACGCTCGTCTTCGTTCTGAAGGTTCAAGCTGTAGGAGAAGAGGCTGTCTGGGGAGTCTTGGGCCTAAAAATAGAGGTTAAAATATGCCGATTGTAAAACTATAAGTTTTAAGGTGATCGACTTACCGTCTTGAAGCGGATCTCCTGCCTGGGACTTGGCATACTGGATGGTCCAGCTTCATCCTGAACATCGGGAGCGGATGCCGATGACTGGGCCCTTGTTGGAGAGGCAGCCGATGCCGCTGGTGCTGGTATAGTTGTAGCCGGTGTCGCCTTCGATGTAGTGGTAGTTTCTTGTGGTAGTTCCGTTCTGACATCGGGGACTTGGGTCGACGGTGCCAGTGCCGACGTCGCTGCTGCTGCGGAAGGTTGAGTTCCTTCGCCGGGGACGTGAGTCGATGGTACCGATGCCGATGTCGCTGCTGCTGCAGGAGTTTCTTCATTCAGCGCGGCCGATACCGATGCCGATGCCGCTTCGGTCGTCGCAGCAGCTGCTATCTCCTGGCCGGGGGTGTTATCCATCGGTTGGTCAGGTACAGAAACCGATGGAGGTTCTGCCGAGGACCCGCCGGCAGGTAGTGCGACTGGAGCTAGAAGCAGTCTTGCTGGCGACGCATCGACAGCTGATGGTGCAGTTGGAGCCGATGGTGGGGGAGAAGCTAGCCTCAAGCGCCTCTTCTTCGTCGGCGCAGCAGCAGGGGAGCCAACCCGCTTGGATGAAGATCGGGGGGCATCGGCAGCCGGACTGGAAGGCGTTGGCCTGCTGGAAGCAGATGCCGATGACCATAGTGCCTGAAAATACAAAGTTATGCAAGATAAAATATTGCCGATGAAACAACACGTGATCGGTACAAGTAAAGATGAGTTTACTGCATAAATTTGCGTCAAGGCAATAGCGGCAGCCGATGTAGCTTGAGCTGTTGTAGGCGTCGGCGTAGGTACCTGTTGAGGCGTGAAGGCAGCCAACGTCGGAGCTTTGTTGCCGATGATCGATATGGGGCCCATCATCCGAAGATTGAAGGGTCTACCACTGTTGCTCATTGTGGGGACTGGATCATCGGCCTGTCAAGCGCATGGGTGCAAAGGAGTTAGGTATTGATACCGATGGCAAATAAAGTAATGAAAGTACATCGGATAGCAGACTTACTGCGTCGTCGGGGATGAGGTAATCGGCGTCGATCAAGTGCCGATAATAATGTGAAGACTTGGCGAGTAGCTGGCACTTCCATTCTTGCCACCAAGACTTGAATTCGTTGGTAATGAAGGAGGTTGGAGACCAGGAGGACAAGTCAAGGTCCGACAAATCGGCATCGGCAGGAAGGTTGATGACTTTATTCCAATCCAAATTGCTGGAGATTGCCTGCCTGGGCCTTACTACCCTAGAGTAGCACAGCTTGATCGACAGTTGGCCAAAAGCCAGTTGTCTCGCCGCTGCCGATGGATAGTAAAATTCATAGGATGGTGGAGTGTTCTTCCCAGATCCAAAGATATTCATTGGGATGGCTCGGGGAGTAATGCTGGCCCTCATAATTGCTTGGTTTTCGGGCAGGTTCATATCGGTCAAGTTGAACAGCAACGGGAACTGGTTGTGTTCATTAAGATACGACCACCAAGCCCGTTCCGATGAGGGGAGTCCGTTGTAGAACTTCTGGAAATAGTAACCGAAGTGCTCTACATCGGCATCAGTACCTGGCAGCATTATGACGGCTTCTCCAAAGTTAAGCGGAGCTCGAGTTGCCGATTCATCATCATCGTATCGGTAATCTTTTGATATGTCCCTCGGGAATTGTTGGGCAAATAGATCAAACCCGAGAGCCTTGTGCATATGTGCATTCAACCAGAGATTAACAAACCACCAGGGGCCTCCGAGATTGCCGATGGGCTCTCCTAGCAGTAGCTTGTTGGATACTTGATGAAGCAATCGGTAAACCGATCCGAGGAGATACCTGCCTAAAGGGAGCCTTGTGCCGTTGGCAAGCAGTTCGGCCGCAGGGAGGTGCATGGTGGTCGGGCCGATGGTTTTGCCACAGAAGACAAACTTTTCCAACCACATGTTTAAGAAGATGGCATGCTCCCGTTGGGTTACCGATCCGGTTTTCTGGTGTTCCTGAATGTAACCTGTCCAGCCGTCGATACTACGGGTGTTCACTTTGTACTCAACTTTTCTGTTGAAGAGGCTAAGTGTATCGGCAGAGGTGATATCCAAGCCAGTTGGCATGTAGACATCGGCAAGGGTGGGAGTAGCCGGTCCATGCCTGAAGAGGAAAGCGTTCATGTTGTCGGACCAGAAATATGAAGCTGCTATCATCAAGTTCTCATTCCTCTCTGCATCGGCAATTGAGAGCCTAATGCATTGATCTAAGTCACACTCCTGCCAGTATACTTGCTGTGACCTAGCCAACCTCAAGAACCAGTTTTTCCATCCTTTGGTGTGCTTAGGCCATGAGCGGAATGTATCCTTCCACAGTCCTAGATCGAAGCTCTCAGATCTAAGCGGTATCCAGTTGATTTCTACGTTGATGATGGAGGTGGGGTCTGGATTGCCCATTGGGCCTAGGCAACTAAGACTGGAACCAGCGAGGGGGATGATCACTTTGTTGTACAGTTCCTAGGGTTCGAAGAAGAAGGGACGAATCAGAAAGAAGAATGGGGATAAAACCAGGCTTTTGCAGGGAAAAGAACTATGCAGAAAGGTTAAATTAGGTGGAGGATGAGCCTTACCTTCGGGATGTCGACCTGGATCGCCATTTGGAGTCAGAGAGATGGTTCGTCCTTGGATTGCGAAGGGGTACTGTTGCTCGAGCTTGTGTTCTTGAGAGCAGCCGGAGGTTGAAGACGAAGGTAGGAAGATGAAAGTGAAAATGGGCTCGGGTAAAAAGGTAGTGTGAATCCCGGTAACTTTTATAATCCTATTCAGGGGTATTTTGGGGTTCTGTTCCACACTATGCAGGAATGTAGAGAGGCCCGCGGTAGATATGCGCGGTGATCGAGGTGGTCTGTAACTGTTCGTGCTACAATCGAGGGATTTTATTATTAAATTGCAGTTCCACACGCGGGGATCGAGGAAACCATACGCCTATCTCGGGGGTAACGGCTACAACAACGGCTACAGTGGAGAGAATTTCGGCACGTAAAGTTATACGCTCCGAAACTGGGGGGCATGTGTTGACACCGTTTTTCGACACGTGTCAAATGGGCAGGGCTTGACTGGTCAGTGGCCGTTCTCCATCGGTATCAGGAGTTGATAGTGCCGATGGAAAGGTGCTACGAGAAGACTAAGTGTTTTGCCGATGGAAGTTGATGAGCCTTGCCGACAAGATTGTTGAAGTCTTGCTGAAGTTGATTGCAAATGAGTCATTACCGATTGCCGATGAGCTGCTATTGCCGATCGATACTGAGGAATTCTTGCCGATTGATGATAAATGCTCGTTGCCGATTGCTGATGGAAGCTGGTTGCCGATTGCCGATCAGGGCTCACTGCCGATTGCCGACGATGAGATGCTGCCGATTGCCGATCGGGAAAGTATTGCCGATGCCGACGGGCGTGACTTAGTATTGCCGATGCCGATGGGCGTGACTTAGTACTTGGCAGTGGCGGGGGATTACAAGTGGCCAAAGAAAGAAGGTGCGGATTAAAGGGGTCTGCCGATGGAAAGTTTTCATCAAAAAGAAGTATAAGGAAACTGGTGTTTTGTACCAATATTATTATAGTAGTTTGAGTCCAACTCTTGCATGGGTCGTTTATTTTCCTTTAAAATAGGTGTGTTTGTTTAGGAAATAAATATTGTTATTCGGCTCCTGCGCGAGTCAGTTTCCTTTAAAGTAGGAGTTTGTTTTAGGAAGGATACGTGTCGTGTCTCTGTACAACTCTCCATGCGGGAGTATAAATATGTGCCCAAGGGCTATGGAATAAACAATAAATCCAATTCAAAAACAAACCAATTCTACTTTTTATCCTACTTTTATCGCAATTTACCCTTTCTTATGCATTATTTATAGCTTTAACGAGTTCTTCAAGCTTTCGACGGGCTGCATCACCTTGATCTCCGTCAAATCCTTGCTAGTTCCGCGTGGGAGTACCTCTAGGCTTTGGCAATCCGGGCGCATCGCTGTTTGCCTCGTCTAGCTCTGCTCTAGTTATCTTTGATCAATCTGAGCCTTGACGTCCGGGCGCATCGCTGTCGTCTCGTTCAGTTTGTCATAGTTATCATCCTTGTCGATTGATTGGTCAAATCGACAGGCACGCCCTCGACATCGAGCTTTGGGTAATAGCCCGAGGTGTTCACAGATCTGACGCTTCTTGTGTCAACACCTCTTTTGGCACGTTCGGTGGGACCTGATTATACAAATCCACACATCTGGCATGGCTGATCACGCCGATGTTAACCAGATGAATGTCATTGAAGTGTCTGAGGCCGATCTGAAAGACGATCAGAAGCAGGCCATGGAGCGGGCTATGGAGGAGTACAAACAGCTGTATCTCAAATCCTTCAGCCTCAGCAGGAGTGGCGAAGCAATTCAGAAGCAGGATCCGCCGTTGCCACGGCAGGTTACGTACGACGCCAAACCTGGTAAGCTACAAGAGATGGTTAACGCCGCTGTAAGTCAAGCGTTGATTAACCACTCCAACGTGTTGTCCAATACTGTCTACAATGCTGTTGCACAAACATTCAAAGAAGGACATGCACCGCGATATGTCGGTCCAGCGTACCATCAACCTGGATTGGCATCTGCAAGCCCATCGGCGGCTCAAATGGCGTCTTCCACCCCTGTGGAACCGTCTGCCGATGTGGCTACATCACCAAGATCGAACGCTGGCGATACTACCAAGGTCAATGCAGATCCGGCCGCGTCGGCAACTTCAAGGCCAGCCCCCGCTAATTGGTGGGGATACGGTATGCCTCCGAATCTATATGCTGGTTCTAATCTGGTGCAGGGAGATGGTTCAGCCTGGGGAAATTCTACGGCATCGGTAGCGCAATCACAGCCGATGGCTCACATGATGCACAACTCTGCACCTGCTCTGACCATACAAGTGCCATCAGATGATCTCTAAGTAATCCCCAAGATACCTCTGATGCCACCATCGGCAAACTCTGTGCCGATGCAACATATTATAACCACCGGCAGTCAATCTCTGGCGGCAAACTCTCAAGCTGGAGTACCGATTCCCCAAGGTAATCTGGTGATCAATTGCTCTAGGATTCAAGAGCCGCATGCTCCGGTCAGCTATCAACCATCGGCAAGTCATATGCCGATGCCTTATAATCTTGGATGGGTCAACCAGCCACCAGCTCAGCGGCCTGGTGCGCCGATGTATTATTATGGAGGCCTAGCTTACATTCAAGGCGGATCATCGGTATAGCAACCGATGAATGTGACAGTTCAGCCGACTCCGCCAAGTATGCCAAATCATCCATCGGTAAGTCAACCGATGCATGGCGTGCAGATGACTAATGCTACGCCTGCGACAACTGCATATCTTCAAGGGGCGCATCAGCCCACTCCGCCAAGCATGCCAAACTATCCATCGGTAAGTCAGCCGATGCATAGCGTCCAGATGACTGGTGCTGCGCTCACGTCCAGATGCCTCCAAATTCTATAATTACATGGGCCGATCTGGAGAGGCAGTTTCACAAATACTTCTTTGCTGACATACATGAAAAGAAGCTTACCGATTTGGTCAGAATGAGGCAACACAACGACGAATCGGTAGAGAGCTTTGTGCAAAGGCTGCGGGACGTAAAGAACAAGTGCTACAGTCTGGTTCTAGATGATCGGCAATTGGCAGATTTGGCCTTCCAAGGGTTGCTGCCGCACATCAAGGACAAGTACGCGTCCTAAGAGTTTGAGAGCCTAAGTCACCTAGTGCAGAGAATTGCCGATCAAGATATCAAGGTCTTTGAGCCCAGGAAGACTTGGAACAAGACGGTGACCTTCATCGGGAAAGAAGAAGACTCTGGATCGGATGAAGAGCTGAATGTCGATGCGACCTAATGGGTGAAGGATAAGAAGACTGTGTCTTGTCCGTTCGGCCAAAAGGAAACTGAGAGGTTCACCTTTGACATCACCAAAGCCGATAGGATGTTTGACCTATTGCTGCAAGAGGGGCGAATCAAGTTGGCGCCCAATCAAGTGATTCCATCGGCCGAAGAGCTCAAGAAGATTAGGTACTGCAAGTGGCATAATGCAACCTCACACAGTACCAATGACTGCAAAGTATTCAGGCAGCAGTTGCAGTCGGAGATCGAGTCTGGGCGTATCAAGTTTGAAAACTCCAAAGTCCAAAAACCGATGAAGATAGATCAGCACCCGTTCCCAAACAACATGGTGGAGATCAGTGAAAAAACCAAAGTGCTGACATCGGAAGCTGCCAGAAGGAGCTCATGGGTAGACCCTGACTACCAAGTGCCTAAGCATGATGCAAGGAGGTTTGCCGATGATAGAAAGGGTAAGAAGGTTGCCGACGAGGGTAACAGCACCAACAGGGCTCCTGGAGTGGTGATTACTCACAAACAGCCAAGGCGATATCATCGGCAATCACGTGAAGAACAGTATCGGCAAGAAGAGGAGGAGCATCGGGAATGGCTTCGACATAAAGACCACTGGAGGTGTCCCTTCTTCGTTCATTGCTGGGAAGAAGGCATCAAGCTGCCCACTGCCGATAACTGTCCAGAATGCAATGGGTACTACACAGCCGATCGGTCAGGTAAGCGACCTTGTTTTGATGATCAGGCACCCAGGTATGCCAGGCCGCTCAGAGAGGATAGATCGGCACATAACCGACTGGGGGCAAGCTCAGTGCCCATGATCGGCTTGGCAGGCGTGTTGACCAGAGGGAGCTGGAGGAGATGGCCAATGCTAGAGTACCCGACGAAGAGATATTCTCCAGGGATCCCGACGTCGGAAGAAGTGCCGATGCAAGCGGTGAGAAGCGGCACCATGCTAATTGCTCCTCGGAAGGGACTGGATCCATGCTAATTGTTGTATCCCTTCTACTATGCATCAGAGCCTGGTACAGTGGATCGGGGATAGAATTGAGGTCGTCCGCGGTGAAGCCCCATCTACTGTTGCATCGGCAGAGTTAGACACTTATGAGCAGACCAGGTGTATATCTGGCGAAGCCTGGGATAAAGAGTTCCTCAAAGTTGCCGATTACCGCATCAAGCCGATCCATGCAGTCGGTCCTGAGGAGGAGTCTTAATGGATCAGTTCGCCGATGACAGAAAATTGGGGCATGTTTTACGTCTGCCGATGACTTGCTCGAGATCGACATCGGCGATGGTAGTAAACCTAGGCCTACTTTTATTAGTGCTAAGTTAGATTCCCAATGTAAGCAGCAGTTGATTGACTTATTGAAAGAGAATAAAGATTGTTTCGCTTGGGATTATACAGAGATGCCTGGTTTAGACCGATCGATAGTTGAACATCGGTTACCCATCAAGTCTGGTTTTCAGCCACATCGGCAGCCGGCACGCCGATGCAATCCTACCATCTTACCCGATATCAAGGCTGAGATTACCAAGTTGATCGAGGCTGGATTCATTCGGCAATGCCGATATGCCGATTGGATTTCTAATGTGGTTCCTGTGTACAAAAAGAATTGAAAACTTCGTGTTTGCATTGATTCCAGGAATCTGAACAAGGCTACACCGATGGATGGCTACCCGATGCTCATCCTTGGCTGTTGGTTGATGGCAATGCTACCGTCGGCGAGATTGGCGGGCTCGGAGCTACCAATGCATGGCGGGCTCGGAGTCGCCTGTCGTCGGCGTCCCTGATCACGGAGCAGCTGGGGCAACTTAGCTGTAAAGTGCCCTACCAACTCCAAAGGGGGAAAACGGCCCAGGATTTCCTGAAGACGAGGCAGCTGCTGTTCTCCCACAAGCTGCAGCACGCCCATCTAGGATGACACCTAGGTCGTCCCACCACCATCTGGCGCGATCTTGTACATTAGGTAGGTGCTTTCTGAGCCCCGTGGCTGGGTTGCCTGACCTGGATACGAAGATGGGTTGGACGGTGGTGTTTTTTTAGTATGGGCGCCCTAAGGGCACCCCTAGTTTTCGGCCTTTCGACTTGGGATTTCCCTTCAGTCCAACTTGTAAACGTTTTCGTGTGTTCTTTAGGTGCTTGATGATTGGGATTAGTCCTCGAGGCTCTTAGAGAGCATGTAACTCCTGCAAGGGTCAATATAAGTATATATATATATATATATATATATATATGCAAAATGAAATGTTTTTGTGTTCACCTGTGTGGACCTCCGACGTGTGAGGCTTGCCCTGTGGTGCAACGCCAGCCCTCGAGTCTTCACTCGACGTAAATAAAATCGTCTTGGGTCTATGTCATCTTTTTTGTTCGTTCCCCGCGCATCTCTCCGCGAGAATGGGGAATATGAGCCAAACCATGCTATCCTCGAGGTGGGCGAACCATGGCTGCTCGTCGAGTTACTAGCGGGCAAATCTGAGTGGAGTGCTCGGTTCCCGTTCGCTGGGGTTCCGGCTTGTGGCCTGTGTCGTGGCTCACCCCAAATCGGTTTCATCTAGTAGTCGGGTCCGTTTGATGGGTCCCGGGGGTTTGCTGTATTCCTTCGGTAGGAATACCATGAACCAATCATCCGTGAAGACGGACTCAAATACGAAATATGGGAATGACCTTAGCATCCGATTGCCAGGCTAATGACCGCTAGTGTGTCCATTCCCTATTTGCCCCTCACTCTGTCGTCCTGAGTCGGCCGTTTCGAACCCTGCTGGATTTGCCTTCGTATCTCTGGACCGTAATGGGCCGTCGGGGGCGTCTATAGCCCCGATCCCTTTATCTTACCTGGGCCCATGGGCCGTTGCCGCTGGTTGTGCCACGTGCGCGTCCCTCCAACCCTTGCATTTGTTGGCCGAGCTCGGATGAGCCGGAGGCTTTCTCGAGGCGTGTTGGGGCTCGGAGAGCGCATGCCTTGGCTGGGGATGCATAAGAAAAGATCTTGCGCGCGTGGCTGAAAGACCTTGTTTGGTTTTGGTTAATTGATCAAACCTATGGACTAACCCTTGTACTGAGTGTATGATTAAGATAGGGTGGTTCACCTTGACACAAGGAGCTAGAAGGATGACAATGGTGCATTGATCAAGTGTTCATGCATTAAGGAAAAGAAGAAAGAGAAAAACAAAAATGGGCTCAAGGAAAAGGTATATCATAGGGCCATTTTTGGTTTAGTGATCAAGACACTATAGAGAGTGTGATCACATTTAGGATAGATAGCCGTACTATTAAGAAGGGAAAATTTGTTTCGATTACGGTTATCATGTGCCACTAGGTCATTTGCATTGCATATCTAAAACGAACCTAAGTGACACAAACATGAACTAAAATCCAAGAAATATATTGTAAAAAGCTAACACAGGTGAACAAAGGTATGGACCACAAGGTGTTACCATTTGGAAGCTTGGAGAAGAAGAGGCAGCTCTGCTCGGCACTCAACAGAGCACCGGACGCAGGTCCGGATGCTAGCAAAGTGCAGTCCGGACCATTGGACATGCGTCCGGATGCTAACCCTAAGGCTCGGCCTCGGCGAACAAGAGATCCGAACGGCACTCAGCGTCCGGACGCTGGCACCGGATATGAGTCCGGAGTCTGGTAGCTCTCTGTAGTCCTCTAGAATAATTATCCGGACGCAAGGTTGTGTCCGGACAGCGTACACCAGACCATCGTCCGGAGCTCAGGAGCTCTCTAGATGCTCTCTGAGTTGGATCCGGACGCAAAGGAAAAGCGAGTCCGGACACTACTGTTATTAAGGTCCGGAGGCGACATGTCGATAGCAGAGAGGGCGCCAACAGGCGAATTCAAATGACAGAGGGTCCGGACGCATGTGCTATGGTCCGGACCCCTCTATGAAACAACGTCCGGAGCCCTGCAGAAAAGCGTGGAAGAGGAGCAAAACGACTAGTTGGTTTGGGATTGCTATATAAGTGTTGTGGCCAGCTCCTAGGGCTCTCTCTTGCACCTCCCATTAATTTTACATACTTGTGCTTGCTTGAGATAGCCCCCAACTCACTCTCTTCACTCTTGTTGCATACTTGTGAGAGTTTGAGTGATCCAAATGCTTTGATCATTGCATTGCATCTTAGTGGCACTTGGTCATCATCATCGCCACGGAGTTTCTTGTTATTCTTGGTGTTTACCAACACCTATATGGCTCGGACGATTGAGGAAGCTTCAGCGCAATTGGTGATTGTTTGCAGCCGGCTTCGACGATTGTGAGAGGGCTTGTACCCACCTCGGCAGAGCGCCAAATGGTAACTCTAGTGGATTGCTCGTGTCATTGAGTTACTCTCATTTGGGTGGATTCTTGTGGCGCCCGAGTTAGTGGGCTAGGCTTGTCATTTCTTATTAGCCACCAAATCACCACTTGAGTAGTCGACACAACGGGGACTAGCTTGAGTAGTCTCCTTAGTAGTTGTTCTTGCTAGCTTGTGCTAAGTGCCTTAGGTTCTTGCTATTGATTGTTAGGCACTTAGTTAACTAGAATTGCATTGGATAGGTGGCTTTGCACCCCAAGTAGAGGTAGAGCAAAAATCTTCTCTTAAGTGTTATCTAACCTTTTGCTCTAGTGATTTGTAGAATTTTTATTAGGATATTCACCCCCTCTCTAGCCATCTAGGACCTTTCAAGTGGTATCAAAGCCGTGGTCACCGCTATTATCAAGGCTTAACAACCTTCAGTGATAGTGATGGCTCAAATATCATTCAACCATGTGGGAACCAAACCACCAATGTTTGATGGAACATCATTTGATTATTGGAAGAGGAAGATGAAGATGCATCTATATTCAATACATGAGAAGGTGTGGAGTGTGACCGAACATGACTTTGTCATTCTTGATGAAGCCGCTCCCACACCTAGAGAGCAAGAGAACCGACAATGCAACACCATGGCACTCAATGTGATCTACAATGGCATTGATTCTAAGGTGTTTGAACAAATCAAAGATCTTGAGAAAGCAAGTGAAGTGTGGAAGAGACTAGAAGATACATATGAGGGCACTTCAACGGTAAAGAATGTCAAGTTGTACATGCTCAAGGACAAGCTATCTCATTTCAAGATGAAGGACGATGAGTCCATCCCGGAGATGTTCCATAGGCTCCAAGTGATCATCAATGATCTCAAGAGCTTGGGTGAGAAGGTCAAGGATGAAGACTTCTGAAACCGGTTTCTTGGTTGTTTGCCCAAGAAATACAAAACCTTGAGGCAAATAATTAGGAGAGATGGTTTGGACAAGATCACTCCCAATGAAGTACTTGGTGAGATCATGACCGAAGAGCAATACAATGAAGAAAGTGAAGAAGAAGAGGTCAAGGAAGAAAAGAAAGAAAAGAAGAGCTTAGCTTTCAAAGCTTCATCATCCAAGAGCAAGGGCAAAGCAAAGAAGGAAGAATCAAGTGATGATGAAGATGCAAGTGATGTTGATGATGAGATGATGGCCCTCTTCGTGCGCAAATTTGGCAAGTTCATGAAGAAGAAGAGCTATGGTGCTAGAAAGAGAAGAGATAACTTCAAGGGCAAAGAATATGAGAAGAGATGCTACAAGTGCAAGAGCACCGGTCACATGATTGCGGATTGTCCCAATCATAATGATGATGATGAGAAGAAGAAGATCAAGTATGAGAAGAAGGAGAAGAAGCTATCTTTCACCAAGAAGAAGAAGGGTGAATCATACATGGTGACTTGGGATGATAGTGATTCTTCCGATGATGAGTCTAGTGATGATGAAAGGAAGAAGACCAAGAAGAAGGCATTGGCAAGTATTGCTATCAACAACAAGCCATTGTTGGCACAAATTATGACCATATTTTACATAGCTAAAATGGTTCCACCAATCCAAGGATTAAGGATAAAAAACACATCATGAGCATACTTTATCAAATAACTAGTTCCACATGTCCATGAGTGTTTGAGTGCAGGAATGAACAAATGGAGCAAAGGAGAGCCAGTTGGGCCCACATAGGCGGTCGACCGACCACCCTATGGGCCCACCATGCTCTCCCCTCTCGGCCATGATCCAAGAGAGGCACTCTAGAGTGGAATCCATCCATTGGATCACTCTGTGTTTCCTCTCAACGGCTCACAAGAAAAGCACATGGATCCATGGGCCCACACCAAGGAGATTAACGTGACAAACACCACAAAACCAACAACCAACACCTATGACGAGTGGGACCAGCACCAGGGAGCAAGAGGTGGGCTAGGCACCCCTAGGGGGTTCGGCCGAACCACCTTCAGGCCCAAATAGGCCTCACTCAGTCCCTGACTAGTGGGACCTCATCCAAGGAGGCAAGGGAGGCCCCACTGGCCATAGGGGGGTTAAGCCGAACCACCCCTAGGTTGGTTGGGTCCCCCCCAACCGCCATACCATCTCCCCACGTGTTGGATCATCACCATCCATGCCTTGGTCGGTTTCAAGGTCAGTTGAATCCAAGGGTGGAGAATGGAAGGCCCTGGATCGCTGACGTGGCGCCGGAGTAGCCCCTACTCCACCTCCTACTCTAAATAGAGGGTCACACCCCCCTCTCTAATCATGAAGAAGAAGCCTACAAGCTCTATTCCTTAGATTGTTCTAGGAGTTAGTCTAGAGTGGGAGTTAGAGTTGAGTCGAGCTGTGCTCGGGATTTCCGGAGTCGTCTTCTGGAGAGACTAGTATAGCTCTTGTATCTTTCCTTCTTTTTAGGACTTTATCTTATTCAATATATATCTTTCTCTTTACTTTACTTAGTATTTACTTTGAGCATTTCTATACTAGATATAGTCTTGCTATATGCTTTTGCTCTTTAATAGCCTCCACACCCATAGTCTATGATCCTTGTGACCTTTACCATTGCCGGCGAAAGTTTAGCCAAGAAATTTTAATTAGATTGAATCCAGAGATTCTCGTTAACTTAGTTATCAATTAGTCATAGGGGCTTACCCCTGTCTATGTCTTCCTTTCTTGTGAAGCCAGACAGTTTATGAGCGGTTTCCAACTACCGGGAAATTATCTTGAAGATCCAGAGCTGTTGTTGAGGAGAACTAGACGTCGTCAAGTTCCCCCTCAAAGGTTCCTCTCGAACCAGAATCCGTTCAAGGAAGGAGGCTCTACACCACCACTCAAGGAAGCTATGGCCCAGAAGGCGATCTCTGACTTCTCGGCTTCGTCAGCTACCCACATAGCTCAGGGTCCCGAGGTCAACTTCGGAGATGCCACCTTCGAGCTGAAGCCCGCCTTGATCCACATGGTGCAGGCCAATCCGTTTTGCGGGAAGCCCCATTAGGATGCAAATGCTCATCTCCAGCACTTCATGGAGTTAAGTGGCACGTTCACCATCAAGGGAGTGTCGTTTGACGCCATTCGCCTTCGTCTCTTCCCATTCTCGTTATTGGGAAAGACGAAGCAATGGTTCTACGCCCACAAAGAAGAAGCCACTACATGGGAGAGGTGTGCTAACGCATTCCTCAAGAAGTTCTTCCCGATGGGCAAAACCAATGCTCTTTGCGGGAAGATCTCAAGTTTCCAGCAACAATCTGACGAGACGATTCCCGAAGCATGGGAACGTCTCCAGGAGTACGTTCGTGCCTGTCCTCATCATGGGATAGACGACTGACTCCTGATTCAAGGTTTCTACCACGGGTTGACTAGCATGGCCCGTAGTCACCTTGATGCTGCCGCTGGAGGGGCATTTCTCCAACACATAGTGAGGAATGCCAAGGACCTCATCGAGAAAATGGTGATAAACCAAGGATGGGGTGACGAACGCCTCCAGCCAAAGAGGAGAGGTATGCACACCGTTAATGAGGTGGACATGCTCTCCGCCAAGATGGACCTCCTGATGAAGAAGATAGAAGAAGGTTCCAAGAAGGAACGGGAGGCCATCTACCCAGTCGCCGCCGCACAAGCTATTGAAGCCAATCCATGGCGCGAGGTATGCGGAGGAAATGATCACTCGGGCAACAATGGCCCCGAGACCTTGAAGGAGGACGTGAACTTCATCAGCAACAACAGCAACAATAACAACAACAACAACAACAACAACAACAACAAAAATGGGTATCGACCCCAACAACAAGGAAACTAGAATTCACGCCGTTTCTACCAAGGTAATGGTAATTACAATAATTACAATTCTTACAATAACCAGCCTTCGTTAAAAGATCTTGTTCTTGGGCAATCTAAGATTAATGATGGTATAAATAGAAAGATGATTGCCACTAATAAAGTTCATGAAAACTTTGGTGAGAAAATAGATAGCTTTACATCTGCAATGAAAAATCAATTGAGCTTTAATAAAATGCTAGAAATTCAACTAGCTCAATTAGCAGCAGCTATGCCATCTATGGAACAAGGTAAGATTCCTGGAAACCAGATGATTCAATTGAGCATGTTAATATGGTCAATACGAGGTTCGGTAAGCCTCCACTTTGCTCCTATTGGGGCTATCTTCTTGATCCTACCTTGATCATGAAGAAGGAAGATTCAGGCCTCCCGATGATCAAGTGCTCAATTGGACAACAGACGTTCCACACCGCCTTTTGCGATCTTGGATCGGGCGTCAACATCATGTCCAAGGTAACATATGACAATCTGTTAGGAGGACCTTTGGTCCCCACATGTGTTCGCTTGCAGATGGCAGATCAAACAATACGGTTTCCCAAGGGACTCGCAAGGGATATCTTGGTGAATATCCAAGACAAATACATCCCCATCGACTTCATCATCCTGGACATGGGAGCTAACACGGAAGTCCCCATCATTTTGGGAAGGCCCTTCCTCAACACCACCAACGCAGTTATCTATGTGGGATCAGGCCAAATCCACTTCCAATTCCCTAGTCATAAGGTAAAATGTGCTTTCAATGGTTATAAACTTAACAAACATGCCAAAGCACAACCACCAAGAAGAAGAGTTCCAGCTCCACGCAAGAAGAAGCAATATCCAGAGATCAATATCGAAGAACTCAAGAAGGATGAACCCGCTAATCCAAGGCAGGTTTGGAAAACAAAAGAGGTGCACACATCACGGTGTCCGCCTCCGGAGTCATCTAGTGCACCCGAGGAATAAGAAGGAGAGTTCCACTCCGAGGACTTAAATTCAAGGAGCCTTCGCCGAAAGGTAAATCGGTAGTTATCTTTTATTTCCCTTCTTAAATTTAGTTCAAACATTTAATTGTTTTCATATTTTAAAATTTTTAGAAAAACTAAAGTTAGATTAAATAAAACTTGAGAATTAGATTAGGATTAAAAGTTGACAAAAAGTAGGGCCAATAGGGTGGTCGACCGACCACCCTATGCATCCTATTTTGGCTTGGTTAATCAAGGATCATGTAGGAATCTTAATAAAAGAAAAAGAAAAAATTGGAGGAATAGGGATCGGCCGACCACCCTAAGTGACCCATGCTCATCCATCTCTTCCTCTCCACCATCCTTTGTCCAAGCATCTCATGATTTGAGTAGTGGACTCCCAAAAATTCAGATTCTTTCTTTGTGAGACATCTCTTTTGTCTTGTCATGCTTTAAAGTACATCAATCACTTTGAGCATGGCACATCCTTGTCTCCCACTACTCATGTCCAAAGTGGGGAATCATGACACCCATCACTTCCACTTCTGTCATGCTTTGAAAACGAAAACACATCAATCACATTCCATCAAAACATGACATACCTTTGTCCCCCACTACTCTTTGTTTAAAGAGGAGAATCTTGACCACTTTAGCTCAGCTTTTGATCACATCATATCACATCTTTCACCTTTCTCCAAGTATTAGAAAAAAGCATGGGTGGAATCTCTACTTTTAAGGGATGGCTGACCACTTTGTGTCACCTCCTTTTCTCTCTTTTGCTTTGTGTAAGGAATCCACTAGACATTTGATCATGGCACCCAAGGGCATGCCCAAGGGGTGGTCGGCTGACCACTCCATGGCACCCCCTTGGTGCCACTTCCTTCCCCTATAAAACCCCATGCAAGGAGAGCTCATTCCCTCACACCTCAACAAGAATTTAGTTCTAGATCAAGCCTCTCCTTGCTTTGCTCTCCTCTCTACTTCAAGAGAAGTTCTTAAAGAGAAGTAGTGTTTCTCTCACCAGTCCACAAGAAGATCTATTGTCTTCATCAAGATTCTCTTAGCTCAAACTTCTCCCCACAAGGCAAACTAGACATCCGCTCCACATACACATACCCCTTTCTAGTCTTGCTCTTGTGTCCCTCTTCCTCTCTAGAAGATGAAGAACCCATTGACATCCGCATTCAAGAAGATGAAGCAAACTATGAGTGGGAGCTCATCTCGACGCTCCCACCAATCCGAGGATACTTCCCAGAGAAGAACAAGGGGAGGTTCAGCCCGATACACATGGGAGAACCTCCAAACCGAAGAACACCCTCAGGAGGAGGAAGTACCAACAGAGGTACGTCATGTCGAGGCATTATTGGTACCCCCGATGACAACCTATGATCAGCAAAGCGGACTCTGGTTCAACCAACTAGAGTATCAAAGGTACCTTTCTCTTCGGGATCGATCTTTTGAGCACACATGGATTTTGGATCCAAGTCTTCTCTCCAACGCAAGTATGACCACCGAATTCAAAACTATCTTTACCTCTATTGGTTGGTCTAGCTTTTGGCAAATAGAAGAGTTTGGAATTGAGTTGCTCACCGCAGAATTTCTAAGCTCTCTCCAAATATCTAATGTTGGAATCTCTTTTCACATGTTTAATCAAAGTCATATTTTAACTTGGAGTCATCTAATTGCTGCTCTTGGTTTTGACAACACATGCTTGATTGACTTAGACCTTGTCATGCGTAGTTTTAACAAGAGGAAATTTTGGTTCCCTATATCTGCTCTAAAAGATTGCTCAAATCCTAAACCTAAGGAAATTCACAACCCAACTCTTCGTTTCATACATATTTGGATGAAAATGACCTTGTTTCCTGGAAGTAATGCTAACTCAATAAGTGACATGGAATTAAAACTACTTTATGCCATGGTCAATAAAATGTGAATCTCTCCTGTGAAGTATTTAGTGGAGTTTTGGCAAAGTTCAATTGAGAGTAATATACCTATTCAATTTACATCTTTAATTATTCGTCTTGCCGAATCCATGAGCCTGCTAAATGGCACAAATCCCTTTGTTTACATCTCTTCTCCTTTAGCAATGATCTTAGAACAATATCTTGCTCATGTTCAAATGCTAAAAAGAGATGCCAACGGTAATCTTAAAATGGTTTACAATGGTCATACAATTGAGGTGCCTCTCCCAAATATGCAACTTCAATTGTATAGGACCCGCAAGCTAACCCTTGATTTAGATCATGTAATTGGGCAAAGGGATTTTGCAGGCTCAAACAGGAGAGCTCAGGAGGGGCTACACTTTGTTCATCTTGAGCAAGGTGGTCTACTCGAGGAGCTATTGGTGAGGAGGAAGACGATGCATCTTCCGATCCTATGCACACTTCCAGTGGCATGCCTCCTCGACCATCACGCCCGCAATGAGCACAAGCATCCTTCTCGTCCACATGAGACAGGGAGCATCTTGAGTTGCGGCAAGAATTTGATCACATCACCAACACCCTTGGTGAGTTGCGTGTTGAGCACGATGAAACAACACGCATCATCCAACAAACCACTGAGAACATTCAAGCAATGCAAGAAGAACAACAGCGGTATTGGGACTTCTGGCGGCAACAACATCCACATCTGCCGAATCATTGAGCAAAAGACAAGCTTGGGGGAGGTTCCCTCCCCCACTAAGGTAAGTTTTAATTTCAGCATTTATATTTATGCACTTCCTTTCTTATCTTTTGCTTTACATTTAAAATCTGCATAAGATAAAATAAAATAAAAAGACTTTCTCTTACTCCACTCTCACATGTTCCATGAAAATTAATATCTCCTATGGAAATGATGAATAGTTGCTCTGCTAAGTGTTTCTCTAGAACTTAGTTTACAACTTGGTACTTCTTTAAGTATGGATTACTTGGCTTGAAAAGAAACCACCATGAACCTCAAAACTTTTGTGGGTTGCAAATGTCGTAACTAAGTCTCAATAGTTGTGAGACATGATATGACAAGATAAGAGCTGCTATAATATTGTGCTAAGCAAGATGACTATCAGAGTTTTATTTATTAAAATGATTAAAACACTTTGTTGTTCCTCAATGGTGAAAATTCCTACCAAAGCCATACATGCTCTTTCATGATATAAGCTTTCTACATAAGCTGCTTACTTTGTGTTGAGTTTGGTCAAGTTTTGTGACCCTTGTTGAGAGAGTTATCATGCTCCCAAGATCAAGATCACGTACACGCCACATATACAATCTACTTCTACACTGGAAGTACGCAGAAACATGCCTTACATTCCCACATAGGTCATACTCCATGCTCTAAGTAGAAAAACTCTCTCTCTAGTATAGTGCTAGTAAATGAGACATAGACTATGCAAAATTATGAAAAAAAATCCAAGGGCATTCTAAAGTCCTAATCTTTATGAGCATTTCCAAATCTCTCTTGAAAAAAATGAAATGAATGAGCATCTTCAAAGCTCATAGAAAAATTGAAAAGATAGCTATGTCTCAAAATAATAAGTTAGGAAAAGAGAGATTGTCCACATATAGGAGTATTGATCATTTGCCATGTTTCCACACACTTGCACATCTTGATCTATGAGTATGGCACTTCTCTCCTCGGATCCGGAATTTGACTTTACAATATATGCAAGGTAAGTTTGCTACATCTTTGATCCCTACCTACAGCTCCACATAAGCTTTAGAGATAGGAAGAAAGAAGGCAAACTTTGATATATGCCTTGGTGAGGAATCATACACCTTATGAGCGACTCGAGAGTACCATTTGAGGAACACTAAGTTTTCTTTTACACAATCTTGCAAAACCTCCGATATGAAACTTGTGAAAGAATGAGAAAACTAGTGCTCAAGTTAAGTTGTTCTATCTCTCAACCTCTCAAGACAAAGGATAAAGCTATAAGCCCCAAGAAGGACTAAGGTAATATGGTGAGTCTTTATTGCTAACTTTTCCATTCAAAAGAGAAGTATGATTGTTGTAAAACTAGTACTCTTGAAATATGAAGCATAGTAGCAACTCCTAATCCATCAAGCTAAGTTTGATAGTTTACTCGGGACGAGCAAAGGTTAAGCTTGGGGGATCTTGTTGGCACAAATTATGGCCATCTTTTACATAGCTAAAATGTTGCCACCAATCCAAGGATCAAGGATAAACAAACACATCATGATCATACTTTATCAAATAACTAGTTCCACATGTTCATGAGTGTTTGAGTCCAGGAATAAACAAATGGAGCAAAGGAGAGCCAGTTGGGCCCACATAGGGGGTCAACTGACCACCCTATGGGCCCACCATGCTCTCCCCTCTCGGCCATGATCCAAGAGAGGCACTCTAGAGTGGAATCCATCCATTGGATCACTCTGTGTTTCCTCTCAACGGCTCACAAGCAAAGCACATGGATCCATGGGCCCACACCAAGGAGATAAACGTGACAAACACCACAGAACCAACAACCAACACCTATGATGAGTGGGACCAGCACCAGGGAGCAAGAGGTGGCCCAAGCACCCCCTAGGGGGTTTGACTAAACCACCTTCAGGGCCAAACAGGCCCACTCAGTCCATGACTAGTGGGACCTCATCCAAGGAGGCAAGGGAGGGCCCACTGGCCATAGGGGGGTTCGGCCGAACCACTCCTAGGTCGGTTGGGTCCCCCCCCAACCGCCATACCATCTCCCCACGTGTTGGATCATCACCGGAGTAGCCCCTACTCCACCTCCTACTATAAATATAGGGTCACACCCCCCTCTCTAATCATGAAGAAGAAGCCTACAAGCTCTATTCCTTAGATTGTTCTAGGAGTTAGTCTAGAGTGGGAGTTAGAGTTGAGTCGAGCTATGCTCGAGATTTCCGGAGTCATCTTCTGGAGAGTCTGGTATAGCTCTTGTATCGTTCCTTCTTTGTAAGATTTTATCTTATTCAATATATATCTTTCTCTTTACTTTACTTAGTATTTACTTTGAGCATTTCTATACTAGATATAGTCTTCCCATATGCTTTTTCTCTTTAATAGCCTCCACACCCATAGTCTGTGATCCTTGTGACCTTTCCCGTATGCGATCATTGCTTGTCATAGGGTGCTTTGACTATTTGATCGTAGTCAAAGTAGTAAGTTGTGTGTAAGCGTGGTGCTTATACATCATCTTATCCTTGGTTATCGCTTGCTGCACGGATTGTTTGTGGTAGCTAGCAAGAGGTGACAACCTTGTCTAGTCGTTGTATTCCACCACGTGTTCTTAGGCAAGTTCTTAAAAGGTAAGCCCCCCGTAAGAAGAGGGCGCGGTCCGGTAGAAGTTTTGTCCTCCTACTGATCTATCCCCTCGCCTAGCGAACTTGTATTGAGGAGACAAACTATAGTGTCTAGACTAGTTAATTAGCTAACTTTATTGAAGTAGAGTGAAGTACATAGGAGTCTATGTTCTCTTCTCGTTGTCCTCCCACCTAGCTAGTCTCTGAGGTCCGTTCTAAGTATCCTTTATCGTAGCTTCTTCATTCATCAAACCCTTCCTATCACATATATCATTTACCCGCCTATACTAGTTGGTACTAAAGTTGAGGTGCTCTCTAGTATCTCTATCCAATTATCATTTCTAGCAAGGCTTTCCTTTGGGATAATATAAATTACGATACCTCGGAATACTCCTTGGTGAAGTGCTACAACGGTATAATCTGTGCGCTTGCGGATTTATCCAATAGTCATAAGAAATACCAACAACCATCCATCTTCGACACTCCATCATGCTTCATGGCTAAGCCAACTAAGGTACAATCTCATGATGATAGTGATAGTGATGATGATAGTAGTGATGATGAGGTGGAGTACTCCAAGGAGGAACTAGTTGATATGATGAAGCAAACTTATGATTGCTTTGAGACAAAGAGGAAGGAGTGCAAAGAATTGAACAAGAAGCTTAAGGCTCTTGAACAATCCTTTGATGAGCTCAATGGCTCTCATGAGAGGCTAATGGAAGCCCATGAGAAGCTTGAGAGGACTCACCACGAGCTTGAAAAGGCTAACTCCTCACTCCTTGATCAAAACAAGGATAAGATTGTTGCATCACGTAGCATTGGAGTAACTTGTGATATTCTAGATGAATCATTTTTCACTCCTATCATTGTTGCACCAACCGAGACACAATGTAGCACGTCCACTTGCACATCTACTAGTGATAGCTCAAAGGATGATGCTAAACTACTGATTGAAAATGAAAATTGAAAAATGATGTTAATGAACTCACTCATGCTTTGGGTAAGGCATATGGTGGAGATGCCCGCTTGCTAAAGTGCTTGGGTAGCCAAAGATTCTCTCATTACAAAGAGGGTTTGGGCTATACACCCAAGAAGGGCAAGTCGGCCTTTGTAACTCCTAAGCCTAGCTTTGTGAGGAGCAATGGCCGGTTTTGCAACAAATGCAAGCAAGTAGGGCATGTGGACCAATATTGCAAACATAACATGAGCCAAACCACGTTTGCTAAAGCTACCTCTATGCACTATGATTCATGTTATATGCTTACCAAAAGTGCTAAAGGTATCACGGCTAAGTATGTTGGCACATCCATTGTTGGCTCAAAGAAGAAGGCTATTTGGGTGCCAAAATCCTTGGTCACTAACTTTGGAGGACCCAAACAAGTATGGGTACCTAAGAAAAACTAACTTGTTTTGTAGGTCAATTACAAAGCCGAAGGAAGGCATTGGGTTCTTGATAATGGGTGCACTCAACACATGACCGGGGATTCTAGAATGTTCAAATCAGTCAACTCCAACACCAATGATGGATTTGATATTATTACATTTGGTGATAATGGCAAGGGAAAGGGTCTTGGTAAGATTGAAATATCCAATGACTTGAGCATATCAAATGTCTTGCTAGTTGAGAGATTGAACTTCAATTTGCTATTGGTAGCTCAATTGTGTGATCTTGGATTAAAATGCATTTTTTGGAGTAGATGATGTTGAGATAATTAGTGTAGATGGTTCAAACTTGATCTTCAAAGGCTTTAGATATGAGAACCTCTACCTAGTTGATTTCAATGCTAGTGAAGCTCAATTGTCAACTTGCTTGCTCACTAAATCAAGTATGGGTTGGTTATGGCATAGAAGGCTTGGTCATGTTGGGATGAAGCAATTGAATAGATTGATCAAACATGACTTAGTAAGAGGCCTGAAAGATGTTCTATTTGAGAAGGAAACTTTGTAGCTCTTGTCAAGCCGGCAAACAAGTTGGTAACACCCATCCTAAGAAGAACATGATGAGCACTAGTAGTGCATTTGAGTTGTTGCACATGGACTTGTTTGGTCCAACCACCTACACTAGTATTGGAGGGAACAAGTATGGATTTGTCATAGTGGATGATCTTACAAGATATACTTGGGTATTCTTTCTCAATGACAAGAGTGAAACTTTTGCCACATTCAAAACTTTTGT
This sequence comes from Microstegium vimineum, assembly GCA_022036555.1. NCBI lineage: Eukaryota > Viridiplantae > Streptophyta > Magnoliopsida > Poales > Poaceae > Microstegium > Microstegium vimineum. The sequence goes on along the minus strand of CM039125.1, from coordinate 18,063,862 downwards.
CAAGAGATGTCACAATGAGTTTGAAACTACCATCAAGAAAGTGAGAAGTGACAATGGAAGTGAATTCAAGAATACAAGAGTTGAAGAGCTATGTGATAAGATTGGAATCAAGCATCAATTCTCGGCCAAGTACACTCCTCAATCAAATGGACTTGTTGAGAGGAAGAATAGAACATTGATTGATTTGGCAAGGTCTATGCTTAGTGAGTACAATGTGAGTCACTCCTTTTGGGCCGAAGCTATCAACACCGCTTGCTACTCTAGCAGCTGGTTGTATTGTCACCCATTGATGGAGAAGACACCATATGAGCTATTAAATAGAAGAAAGCCCAACATTGCATACTTTAGAGTCTTTGGGTGCAAATACTACATCTTGAAGAAAGGCACAAGATTTGGGAAGTTTGACAAGAAATGTGATGAAGGGTTCTTACTTGGTTACTCAACCACAAGTAAAGCCTATAAAGTGTGGAATTCAGCTAGTGGTATACTTGAGGAGGTTCATGATGTTGAATTTGATGAAACCAATGGCTCCCAAGTTGAGAATGAGAACCTAGAATATGTGAGTGGATCTCAATTGTCAAATTCTATGAAGAGCATGGATATCGGTGATATTCAGCCTAGGCAAGTGATTGATATTGAAGATGACAAAGGTCAAGTGCTCAACTCACCCATCAAGCAAGCTAGTGGCTCTCAAGTGCAAGATCAACAAGTTGCTAGTTCATCTCAACCAAGCTCAAGCAATCAAGTTCCAACTCTCCAACCAACCAACATTGCAAGAGATCACCCAATTGATCAAATTGTTGGTGACATTACAAGTGGTGTTCAAACAAGATCAAGATTGGCATCCTTTTGTGAGCACTACTCATTTGTATCATCCATAGAGCTAACAAAGATTGATGAAGACCTACAAGATGTTGATTGGGTCAATGCTATGCATGAAGAGCTCAATAATTTCACTAGGAACCAAGTTTGGGAACTAGTTGAAAGACCCAAGAACTACAATGTGATTGACACAAGATGGGTATTTAGAAACAAACAAGACCAAGATGGTATAGTTGTGAGGAACAAAGCAAGATTGGTAGCTCAAGGATACACTCAAGTTGAGGGTCCTGACTTTGGAGAAACTTATGCACTGGTTGCAAGATTAGAGGCAATAAGAATCCTATTGGCCTATGCATGTGCACACAACATCAAGCTATACCAAATGGATGTGAAGAGTGCTTTATTGAATGAATATATCAATGAGCTAGTCTATGTTGAGCAACCTCCCAGTTTTGAAGATGACAAGAAGCCCAACCATGTGTACAAGTTGAGGAAGGCTTTATATGGCATGAAGCAAGCACCAAGAGCATGGTATGAAAGATTGAGGGACTTCCTTCTATCTAAAGGGTTCATTATGGGGAAGGTTGATACTACTCTTTTCACCAAGAAGCTTGGCAAGGATCTATTTGTGCTACAAATCTATGTGGATGACATCATATTCGGTTCAACCAATCAAGAACTTTGTGAAGAATTTGGCAAGATGATGGCAAATGAGTTTGAAATGTCAATGATTGGTGAACTTAGCTACTTCCTTGGTCTCCAAATCAAGCAATTGAAGAATGACACCTTTGTGAGTCAAGGCAAGTACATCAAGGATATGATGAAGTTTGACTTAGAAGAATCTAAAGGCATTAGCACTCCAATGGGCACTAATGGACACTTGGATAGTGATGCTAGTGGAAATATGGTGGATCAAAAGTTGTATCGGTCTATGATTGGAAGCCTACTCTATGTGACTTCTTCTAGGTCGGATGTGATGTTTTGTGTATGCATGTGTGCAAGATTCCAAGCCTCTCCAAGAGAAAGTCACTTGAAGGCTAGAAAGAGGATATTGAGGTACTTGAAGTATACACAAGATGTTGGATTGTGGTATCCCAAGGGGTCAAACTTTGAGTTACTTGGATATTCAGACTGCGACTATGCGGGATGCAAGATTGATAGAAAGAGCACATCGGGCACATGTCAAATGCTAGGCATGTCACTTGTATCTTGGTCATCAAAGAAGCAAAATAGTGTTGCACTCTCTACTACCGAAGCCGAATACATAAGTGCGGGTAGTTTTTGTGCTCAATTGCTTTTGATGAAAGCAACTTTGAATGACTATGGAATCAACTTCAAGCAAGTGTTGTTGCTATGTGACAATGAAAGTGCGGTGAAGCTAACCAACAATCCGGTTCAACATTCAAGAACCAAGCACATTGATGTGAGGCACCACTTCATAAGGGATCATCAACTCAAGGGTGATATCAAGATAACAAGTGTTGGCACTGATGATCAACTTGCCGATATATTCACCAAGCCATTAGATGAGAAGAGGTTTTGCAAGCTAAGGAATGAATTGAACATTCTTGACTTCTCAAACATGTGTTGATGCACCCCCATATATGACATGCCTCTCCTTCGAGCTATACAAGGTACAAGTTGATTGACATGTTATCCATCCTTATTAGGACTTGTTAGTGCATCTAGACATCAATTCATTAGGATCATTCATAAAAATCAAATGTTTTGATGCTTATATGGTACCACTATTGCTTCTATGCTTGATTTGGTCTAGTGGTAGCATATGACATATTTGTGGGCTTGCAATCCTGTGTTTGATCTAGATCATGAACTTCAAATGTTTAGCTGAACATGGGCAAGATAACCATTCTAGGATGTGTGAACTAAGCTTGTCCATGGTTTAAACCAAGTTAAATAGCTTGGGGAAAGTAATCTAGATTGAACTACAACTAACACTTCTCTCCAATAATCAAACCTTTGAGCACATCTTTTATGATAATAGATGACAAAGGGGGAGAAGTAAGTAAGTAGTAATAAATGAAAAATATATTTTTGAAAATTTGAAAATGAAAGCACACAAGTAGGGGGAGCAAGCCTATGAATAAAGTTGTTGCATATCCTTGTGCATTCATAAGTGCTTGCTTGCATACACTCTTACATTCATGATATGCTTGTGTGGTGGATGCTATAAACTTAAATGGTATGGTGCTTGAAGAACTAGCATGATTAGATCTTGATATTTTCATGTGATATCTAGTTCTCTTAAAGTGTTTCCAAGTTGCTTTTCAAGTGGTTTCTAGGCATTCATGGTGCTAAGGATGGTTTATATTGCACTCCGATTGGTATCACACTTCAAAGGTCCATCCTACACACCTTAGCATCATTTGGTAGCATTCACTCTCCCACAATTCCTATTCATGCATATGTGATCAAAATGAACCAAACTCATATATCACATATGTAGGGGGAGCTAATACTACCAAAGTGGAATTTTCATCATATATATTCTCTTGTGAAAGGTTGTCATCAATTACCAAAAAGGGGGAGATTGAAAGACCTTGTTTGGTTTTGGTTAATTGATGAAACCTATGGACTAACCCTTGTACTGAGTGTATGATTAAGATAGGGTGGTTCACCTTAACACAAGGAGCTAGAAGGATGACAATGGTGCATTGATCAAGTGTTCATGCATTAAGGAAAAGAAGAAAGAGAAAAACAAAAATGGGCTCAAGGAAAAGGTATATCATAGGGCCATTTTGGTTTAGTGATCAAGACACTATAGAGAGTGTGATCACATTTAGGATAGATAGCCATACTATTAAGAAGGGAAAATTCATTTCGATTACGGTTATCATGTGCCACTAGGTCATTTGCATTGCATATCTAAAACGAACCTAAGTGACACAAACATGAACTAAAATCCAAGAAATATATTGTAAAAAGCTAACGCAGGTGAACAAAGGTATGGACCACAAGGTGTTACCATTTGGAAGCTTGGAGAAGAAGAGGCAGCTCTGCTCGGCACTCAACAGAGCACCGGACGCAGGTCCGGACGCTAGCAAAGTGCAGTCCGGACCATTGGACATGCGTCCGGATGCTAACCCTAAGGCTCGGCCTCGGCGAATAAGAGATCCGAACGGCGCTCAGCGTCCGGACGCTGGCACCGGATATGAGTCCGGAGTCTGGTAGCTCTCTGTAGTCCTCTGGAATAATTATGCGGACGCAAGGTTGTGTCCGGATAGCGTACACCAGACCATCGTCCGGAGGTCAGGAGCTCTCTGAGTTGGATCCGGACGCAAAGGAAAAGCGAGTCCGGACGCTACTGTTGATAAGGTCCGGAGGCGACACGTCGGCAGCAGAGAGGGCGCCAACAGGCGAATTCAAATGACAGAGGGTCCGGACGCATGTGCTATGGTCCGGACCCCTCTATGAAATAGCGTCTGGAGCCCTGCAGAAAAGCGTGGAAGAGGAGCAAAACGGCTAGTTGGTTTAGGATTGCTATATAAGTGTTGTGGCTGGCTCCTAGGGATATCTCTTGCACCTCCCATTTATTTGACATACTTGTCCTTCCTTGAGATAGTCCCCAACTCACTCTCTTCACTCTTGTTGCATACTTGTGAGAGTTTGAGTGATCCAAACGCTTTGATAATTGCATTGCATCTTAGTGGCACTTGGTCATCGTCATCGCTGCGGAGTTTCTTGTTATTCTTGGTGTTTGCCGACACCTAGATGGCTTGGCCGATTGAGGAAGCTTCGGCACAATTGGTGATTGTTTGCAGCCGGCTTCGACGATTGTGAGAGAGCTTGTACCCACCTCCGCGGAGCGCCAAAGGGTAACTCTAGTGGATTGCTCGTGTCATTGAGTTACTCTCATTTGGGTGGATTCTTGTGGCGCCCGAGTTAGTGGACTAGGCTTGTCATTGCCTATTAGCCACCGAATCACCACTTGAGTAGTCAACACAACGGGGACTAGCTTGGTGAGATGTGGAGGCGTCGCTCCACCTTCCAGCCCCTTATAAATATCCGCCTACCGCGTCATCCCCCATGAGCATGTACTATTCGCCTTCTCGTCTTGCTCGCATCGCCTCCCTTTGCATCTAGGGTTTGAGCCGCCACGCTTCCGCCTTAGCCTCACCCTTCGCCGCGCCGCAGACCGTTCTTCAGGGCGCCCCTCATGGCCGGGGAGCATCTGGATAGGAGCTGGGCCCGTTGCTCGCTTGATTATGCGTGGGCGGTGGAGATGGTGGACGTAGGGCTGCTGCTCCCCGAGCTCTCCGCCGATGGTCATGTTGAGTGGATCATCCCCATCGGCATCGAAGCGCCGAATCCTAGAGAAGGGTATATGGTCTCCTTCCTCCCGTTCCACGAGTTCGGGTTCGGGATGCCACCGCCCCACTTCTTCCGTGGGATCCTCCATCACTACGGGATTGAGCTTCACAACCACAATCCTAACTCCATCCTCCATCTCGTGGCCTTCGCGGCCATGTCGGAGGGAATGCTGGGGACGGAGCCAGATTTTGTCTTGTGGAAGTTCTTCTTTCGGGCGTTGCTGTTCCTCATCAACTCTGGTGGTGTGAGGTCGGTGGCGTCGTGCGGGGGGTGCTCAATCATCCTTCGCCACACCAACTCGGGGTCCTACATGCCGGCGCGGGTGACTTCGTCCAACCGGGGGTGGCACTCACAGTGGTTCTACATTCGGAACCAATCCGAGGTGCTGCTTCTGGCCTTCACGGGCCGGCGCCTCGCGGAGGAGCTCCCTAGCTGGCACTACAGCCCGACCCCACGTGAACTCGAGGGGATCCGACACTACCTCCGGAGCTTGGCGCGGCTCCGGGACCAGGGGCTGAACCATGCGGGGGTCGTTGCGCAGTTTCTCCAGCGTCGGGCGCTACCGCTTATGGCGCGGGCGCGTCCTCTGAACGACATGGTGCCCAGGGCGTCGCGCGAGGGGACTGCAATGGCGGCCTAAGAGTTGAGCTTCGACCGCATGGTCACCATCATGAGGGGGCTACTGGGGAACATGTTCACCCCCGATGACATCAACCGCTGCCCCCTGATGCACCCGGACCCAGTGTTCGTCCCTCTAGTGAGCAAGGATGGCGCGGTACTCATTTTCTCCTTCGCCTCGCCTTTTATCGCTGGTTCTAGCCCTTGTATTTTTCCCGTCTTCCCCTCACAGGGACCCCGCTCGACGGCGCGCCACGTGGCCGTCCCCCTTCCCGTTCTGCCGGCGCAGCGGGCGGCGAACAGGGAGCAGAACGCGCGACAGCAGGCAGATGCCGTCGAGAGGAGGAGGAGGAAAGCCGACACGGTCCTGAGGCACACAGAGCTGGACCAACGGTGGGCCAGGCAGCGCCGCGCTAGAGAAACGGAGGAGTCCCCCACCAAGTCGGACGAGGATAGTGAGGGCCTCAGTGGAGATGGCGACGATGATGATGATGACGTCGAGGATAGGCGTCCTCAGTCTGAGGTGGTGTCGGTGCTGCTGGCGGCCGGGACCTTGCGCTACCCCGCGGGGGATGCGCCGATGGTGGAGGTGCCACCGGTGAGAACGCTCGGGGTGCACCTAGCCCCCGGAGGCTCCGGGAGCGGTGTCGCCAATGACACACCGGTCACTCCCCGTTCCACCCCGTCTGAAGGGGGGGACAGAGCGTGCGAACACATGGTGGATAAGTACCCATGATGTTCAGTTTTGTGATGAGTGATTGCCCAACACTTGAGCGTTTCAGTTTGAGTGGCTTACTACTAATCTTTGCGAAAGCAAATGTGTGCCTGTCTGTCGGCTTGTGGTGTGCAGGTGCTATGCCTAGTGACAGTGGTCAATGGCGTGGAGAAGGTCGAGTAGAGGCTTGCCGTGCTGATGGACTGAGAGCGGTGAAGGGCGGAAGCGGGGCTCGGACTGAGGGACCATGGGCGCCGGCGGACTAGCTGTGGTGGCTAGTGCCTGGCACCGGCGAGTGCGAGAAGACATGGAGGTAGACCGAGTCGATCGAGTCAAGACGGCGGACGAGCGGGTCGAGCGGAGGCTCAGGGGACTCGGAGTCCGACCGGGCGAGGACAAGGTGGCTCGCGTCGAGTGGTTTGGTGGTTTGGGCCTCAAAACCATCCGCGTCGGTTTCCGAGTTTGGGCCGCAAAACTCGGGGTTCGGTAGTTGAGTCGAAAGCTACCGGTGGCGGGTTTGGGCCTCAAAACCCGGGCGGAGCTTCCGAGGAAGCGGGGATGGCACGTGGCGGAATCCTGGAGGTTGCGTCGAGGCGACGGCAACTCCTGGCAGGAAGCGGGGCCGTCATTTCAAATCGAGGGAGATATTTACCGGAGCTTGGACTGCAATGCTTAGGCTAGGTAGTTCACTCATTGTATCTAGGGGGGTCTTTGGGAAATAGCCAAAGCCTCTAATAAATAGAGGATGAAGGGGTATCCTTATTCTATCTCTTGAACCCTAATCATTTGCCCCAACTCTCTCTCTCTCTCTAACCTCTCTCTAGTTCATGAGATCCCTAGGTTGATCCCACCAACCTTTGTAAGAACTCAAGTTTGTTGCAAGGAATCGGAGGTCGTAACCTCCGTAAGCCATGGCGGCTTCGATTTCTTGATCGTGTCCCCGTTTTGCTTGTGTTCTTCGCGTTTTGCTTTTGCTCTCTCTTTTTCCCGAGATGATTTCTCTTTGTTGGGAGTAGCTCTTGCAAATCCGTTTGAATCAAGTTGTTCGTATTCGAGAGGAGCATCTTTGCACCGAAGGATCCATCCTCAAACCTCTCGAGTACGCAGATCGGGCGACTTCTTTGCGACGTTCTTCGTTTTCCCTTTTCTTCCCAAAATCCGAGTGTTCCCGCTCATCCGACCCAAATTGAGCGATGATTTCTTCGGGATAGCTCCCCAACTGCACTAGGATCATGCCTACAAAGTTTGGTTGCAATTGGTGATCATTTGGTCGAGATTTGGGAAGATTTGGCGGAGGAAAATCGCTTTTCGGGGTTTCTGCGCGATTATCGGGGGCGTCGGACGCTCTGAGGGTTTTGCGTCGGACGCTGGTGCGTGCTGACGTCAGCGTCCGTCGCTCGGTGTGTCTGAGCTTTTGGTTTGGCGCCGGACGCTCCTCAGCGTCCGTCGCCGACCGTCCGTCGCCTCTGCTGTTTCCGAGTTTCTGTCTGGGTCTCTGGAAGGCCGACGGACGCTCGCCTAAGCGTCCGTCGCGCAGCGTCCGACGCCAACGGACGCTCACCCAAGCGTCCGTCGCCCAGCGTCCGACGCCCTGCCATCTGCTTCTCTTCTGCAGTGCTCTCTAGAAGGTCGACGGACGATCTCTCTGCGTCCGTCGCCAGCGTCCGTCGCCCTGTCCTGGAGCGTCCGTCGCCCTGTCCTGCAGCGTCCGTCGCCTGTTTTTCAGGCTGTTTTGCTTAGGGTTTTTGCCTCTTTCTCATAGGGGTTGAGAACTCTATCTTGGGGGTTTCCGGTGAGTTTTCCTCCACTGCCGGTGAGCTCTCATTTCTCCGATTTCGTCTGAATATTTCAGAGAGAAATTTGAGGCTCCCATTCACCCCCCCTCTGGTCGCCGTTCTCGGTCCTTCAGAGCGAAGGCTCGGGCGCCACCGGCCGCGGAGAGTCGGAGTCGAGGCGGAAACGCGTCCGCATCTTCTCCCCGTGGTAAGTTTGCACTTAATGATGTCTTTCTTTGCTCTTTCGTTGAAGAGAGTTTTAGCTCACGCTCGCCGGTGCGTGATGTTCGTTTCAGGATCTCCGAGGGGTCAGCGCATGCGGGATGGAAGAAGTTGAGCCAGGGGGTGCCGTCCACCGGTGTGGAACAGAGCGGCGCCGCCCCGGTCCTTGATCTGATGAGCGCCGGTGAGACCGGGGGCGATCCGACTCCGAGTGACGTCGCTGTCGTTGGCGTGACGCCGCCAAACCCTGCAGGTGCCGGCTCCGCGGCTATTGTGTCACCCTCTCCCCCAGAGGTGGTAGTCCTTGACGACTCCGGGGAGGAGGACGACGTGGGTGACCCCATGGCCATGGACGTTGAGGGGGCTCAGCTGGCCACGGTGACGGAGGGCGCCGCGGTGGTGATCACGGCGGGCGAGGCCCATGAGGTCGGCGCTGACCATGCGGACGGGGTAGCGGACGCCGCACTGGTGCCGTCAGAGGCCGAGGTGGCAGTGACCGACGCGAGTGAGGAGGGGACCCTGGGCAGTCCCCTTCCCCCCAACATGCCGGCCCGGGATTCGCTGGCTCCCCGATCCTTCACCGAGGAGGAGGTGGCGGCCGCCAACGTGTCCAAGGTCGTCCTCTCCCAGTCCAACGTGACCTCGCCGGGCGAGGCGGCTAGCGCTGGGGGGAGCGTGCCCCCTAGGGCGCTGCGTCAGCTGGGCCCCGACCGGCATGCCTTCGGGGACAGCGACCCGATCGCTTGGGTCAACTGGGAGAACCAAGAGGAGACGGTGTTCGTGCTGGATGACCACCGCGAACTCCGGCACTGGAAACGTGTGGCCGCCTCCCGTCAGGAGCATGATCACCTTGTGGCGCGAGCGGTGGAGTTGCTGCAGCGGGCGGTCATGGTGTTCCGCGAGGACTTCGCCCACCATGGCAATGTGAGTGGCTGCTCGACCGTAATTGTTGCTTGTGATTTCTTGTCGACTGCCTAACATCTCTAACCATGCAGATCCCGATGGCGATGAGCGCCGAGAAGTCTGAGTTCCTCTGTCGCGAACTCGGGCGGTGGGATCCTGGGTCATGGTCATTCGCCAGGGAGGTTGATGCTGCCGAAGAGCTTGTGGCGACTCACCGCCGCGTGACAGAACTAGAGGAGCAACTACGGATCCCGGAGGCGAGGGAGGAGGATGTCCAGGCGTTGGTGTGCCAGAGCACCGCTGACGTCGAGCGGATCGAGCGGGAGCAAGATGACGCTCGTGCCGATGCCGAGGCCGTCCGCAAGATGTTGGCGGATGAGCGTGCGGCTCGTCAGGCTGAAGTTGAGCGCTTGACGGCCGAGCGCCATGCTGAGGAGGAAGCGCGATGCTGGGCCGTCTCGTCGCTGGACTCCATGGAGGAGCGTAACACCATGAATCGCCAGCGCGATGTCAACCGCTGGGAGTGCGACAGTGCCGTGGGCCGCCTTGAGGACACTTTGAACCGGGCTCGCGAACACGGCGCCGACGCTGATCGGAGGATCTTGGAGTTCTCTAATCAGGTCGGCGAGCTGACAGCGGTTACCACGTAGCTTCGTGCGACGATCCATAGCCTGGAAGGGGAGAATGCAGGTAAGTTACCTTCGTCTGCCCGTTTGCCTTGGTATTGTCTATCTCTTTTGCTTGGGGGTTGAGATCTTCTTTCTTGTTGCTTCAGCGCTGCAGGCCGGTGCGCTGGAGTCGTAGGCGCTGAGTGAGGCCGTGCACGAGGTGTGCGATCTCTTCGGCGTGGCAGCTGTCCAAGATGGTCCGGCCGCGGCCAGGACCCGTGTCGGCCTGCTCTGGGAGCGGGGCCAAACGCGGATCCGGGAGGCTCTGCGCGTCGGCGTCCATCGCACGATGGCGATTGCCGCCTGCCTCTACGACGTAGTGACCCCTATGCTCGTCAGCGAGGGTTATCCCTTGGACGCCCCGGAGGAGCTGCTGGACCAGATTGAGGCCGCCACGGAGAGCCTGCTACCGTCCTGGCCGCCAAGCTTGAAGATGAAGTGTTCCCGCCGCCGCCGGAAGAGTGACCCTGCATGGTCAGTGATTAGGGCCGATGGCCCTTGTAACAAAAAATTTAAGTTGTCCTTTTGGTACGATGCGCCCTGGTGGGCTTTGGACCAGTTTTTATTGCTCCTTTGTGAGCTTGCTTTAAGTTTGTTTGTTTTCTGATTCACCGCATTTTCTTTGTTTCGATCTACTTGCTTCATCTCTCCTGGTAAGGGGTTTTGATCTGCCCGGGTGGCTGGTTGGGTGGAAGTACTTGGCTCCGGGGAGTTGGAGTACCTCGCAGCCCTTCGCCGTGGTCCGGTAAGATTTTCTCCCTTGGCCGGGAAAGGCAAAGTTTTTGTTCAGCGGGAAGATGTGCGAGCCTTGGTGCGAAAAAAGCTTTTTGGAAAGAAAAACAGGGGGTCCCCCCCTTTCCAGCCCCCGAGCGAGGTGTGCTCTGGCGCGCGCCTGGAGTGCACCTTGCTAAGCGATTGGTCAGAGAGTCCCCTTATTTTTATTCCTCGAACTTTTTTTGCTTTAAGAAAGGTTACCTACGTATGTACAGAATGCTAGGTATCCTAGATAGTAGTAGAAAATACGACATAGCTATTGGTGTTGTGGGCGTCCGAGCTCTTCGCGTTCTAGGGGGTCGACGTCCATCTTGTCAGCGGCTTCGATCGCCGCCACCAGCTCCTCGCTGCGCACCTCGGCCATGGCGTTCTCACAGGAGTCCACCTCGCACTGGTACGCCACCTTGAGGTCGGAGGTGACTGTGATGATGCCGCATGGCCCCGACATCTTGAGCTTGAGGTAAGTGTAGTTGGGGACGTCCATGAACTTCGCTTAACATGGCCTCCCCAACACCGCGTGGTAAGTCCCTCGGTAAGCCACGACCTCGAAAGTGAGGTACTCGCTCCGGAAGTTGTCCGGCTCCCCGAACGTGATGGGCAGGACGATCTACCCCAGGGGTACCGTTTGTCTTCCGGGGACGATTCCCTGAAAGGGAGCCCCCGAGGGTCGAAGCTTTTCCCTACGTAGGCCGAGGGCCTCGAAGGTGTTGTAGTACATGATGTTGAGGCTGCTGCACGCTCCCTATGATTGGGTCCACGACGAGTGGGCAACGACCCAGATAGGGAACGTGGCTCGGAGGGTCCTCTCGACCGAGCGTAATGTTGGACTCCGACCAGTCGAGGAAAGCCGGTGTGGTCGGGGCGACCACGAAGACTTCATGTCGCTCCTTCTTCTGCCGGCACTTGCAGCCGTAGGCCTCTGGGCCCCCGAAGATCATGAGGCACTTGTTTACGTGGGGGTAGGAGTCATCGTGACCCCCGTCCCCGTCTTGGCCTTCCGACTGCCTCGGCTCATCCTTGACAAGGACGGCCTTGAAGTACCTGGCCATCATATCACAGTGCTGGAGTGTGTGCTTATCTGGCCCATTGTGATACGGGCATGGCTTGGAGAGCATATCGTCGAACTTTCCCACTTTCTTCCCACCCTGGGGGCGGGGAGCCTTGCGGTTTGTTGCCACAACGACGTTGTCTCCACCGCCACGTTGCGGCTTACCCTTCTTCTTTTTCCTGTTCTGGGCGTGGTTCGAGCCGCCTTTGTCGGCGGTCTGTACTTCCTTACCCTTTCCCTTGTCGGAATGGAAGATTGCACCGACCGCCTCCTCGCCCGACGCATAGCTCATGGCGATGTCGAGGAGTCGCTCGGTGGTGTGAGGATTATATTGTTGCGGCCCAGCTCGTGGACTAGCTTTTTGCAGGTGGTGCCCGCGAGGAATGCCCCCACTACGTCTGCGTCGGCCGTGGTCGAGAGCTTGGCGCACTGCTGGGAGAAACGCCAGATGTAGTCCCGGGGGGACTCATCTGCCTTCTGCCTACAGCTGCGGAGGTCCCAGGGGTTCCCCGGGTCTTGTGTAGGTGCCTTGAAAATTCCCGACGAAGGCCTGTCGTAGGGAGCTCCACCCATCGATGGTGTTGGGAGGTAGATGCTCGAGCCACGTGCGAGTCGAGTACGAAAGATGGAGAGGCAAGTTGCGGATAATGAAATCGTCATCGTCCGCGCCGCCGGCCTGGCAGGCGAGGCGGTAGTCGTCGAGCCAGAGCCCGGGGTTCGTTTCACCGGAGTACCGGACAATGTTGGTTGGTTGCCTGAACGGTTGTGGGAACGGTGCACGGCGGATGCAGCGAATGAACGCCAAGGGGCCCGGCGGCTTCGGCGTGGGAGGCCGGTCCTCGTCGCTATCGTATCGACCACCACGACGGACGTGGTAGCCTATGCTGGCACCATCCTGCTTGGCATGCTTGCGCGCGTCAAGCGTGTCGCGCACGTCACGCTTTTCACCTATGCGAGCATGCACCGTCGGACGCCAGCGTTCAGCCGGTGTGGGATCCAGGTGGATCGACCCCTCGTGGTCGTTGGGCACCGCACCGGCTGGATGGGCGGTGTTGAGCCCGCGCCTTCGCGACGCGGAGCTCTCGGCCTATTGTGCCAAGGCCCGCTCCAGAAGGGTCTTCAGCTCGTCGTGAGCGAGCTTGCCGTCGGGAGCATCTGGGACCGGAAGGTTGCGGAGTAGCGTCCTTGCTACCGCGATGTTCTGGCTTGCCCGCGTAAACTGCGGCGTACCATGCTCATCGTTGATGATGCGCTGGTGTACCGCTCAGGCCTCCCTGCGAGCGCGAGGCTCCGTGGGATCCCTGGCGGCTTCGCGCTCGAACTTCACCTTTCGCGCATCCCTGCGAGCTGCTGTACAATGTTGCGGAGGTCATGAAGCTGCTGCTGCCAGGCATCCAAAGGCTGCGGATCGGGCCGTCGTGGGGTTACCGGAACACCCGTCTCGTGCACAGGCGTGTGGTTGCCGTCGCCGTCGTCATCCCCCTCGTCGATGTGGGTGGGGTTGACAGCGGCTCCGGGTGGCGGCGCGTCGCATATGAAGCACTCACGGCCATGTCCCTCGCTGCGATCGCAAGAGCCGGAGTCAAGCAGGTAATCGCTGGCATGGAGAAAACTATAGAAGGCCTCCTTATCCCCCAGACCGTCGAAGTCCAGGGACTCCTAGGGATCAAACGCTGCCACGGCCAGAGTCGGCGTAAGAGGTGGCCTCAGAGCTCGTGAGGAGGTCGGAAACGAACCGAAGGTGGTGGGAGGCAAGCCCGATGTATGTCCCCTCCGCGGGATCAGCATGGAAACCCGCAACCACCATCTCCGAATATGACGCGGCGGCATTCTGAATGTCGTGCGGCAGCACCTTCGGGACGGGCGCGTTGATGAGCCCAGGAGAGAGCGACTGCCCTCCCGCGAGCTGCGCCGTCACATTGGCGAATGGGAAGAAGAGGTTGTGCAGGGACCCCTGAGACGGCTGGGGCCTCATCAGAATGTCGAGCTGGCGCTCGAACTGAGGATAGTCGGTGACACTAGAAGTCCAGGCTACCAAAACGAACAATGGAGCCTGGAGCGAGATCAACGTGGCGAGAAGTCATCCGATACTCGAAAATACGGGTGACACGCAAAGTTCCCCTACCTGGCGTGCCAGCTGTCGGTGTCTAAAATGGTAGGGTCTAGACGACCAACTAGTAAAACGCTTGGAGAACACAGGGGTTATACTAGTTCAGGCACAAACGCCCTACGTCCAGTTTGTTGCGGAGTCGTGTTACCGAGCGTGGAGAGCTCATAGAGGGGAGCTACAAGCAATGGTGAGAGAGGGAAGCGGGTTCCCAAGTCTCGTGCGTATGTGGTTCGAGGTTTGTGGTGAGAGCTCGCGCGTGTTCGAGTATGAGTGTGTGTGAATGAATTCAGAGTGTCGAGAGAGAGAGAGAGAGATTGGAGGTCCATTCTCCCCTTTATACGTAGGGAGAGATGGAGGAGTACATTAGAGGGAGAGAGAAAACATGGGCCCGGCATGGGCCGTTGACTTGGGGGACACTTCTGGCTTTTGTTCCCCTTCCTTCCCGAGGAAGACTGCTCCTGTTGGGACACTGCTTGGGTCTTGTTTGTCCTTAGTGTGACTGTAGCCACGCGCCCCGGTGACCGATGCTATTCCCGTTGCCATATTTGGTCATGGGGGAGGTAGGCAGAACAGGGCCTGGCACCCCTGCGTGCCGTTGGACGGGACCGAGTACACCCTAATCCCTGTTCAGATGTCCTCCGGAGGGATGGGAAGAGTCAATTGACGGTCCGTTCGGTACTTGAGCATGTACCACATGGATTCTACAGGGGTAGGCATGGCGTTCCATGCCTTCGACCCCCGAGCTTGTACTATGGACCTTTTGACTATAGGGCAAAGTGCGTCGCGGGCCGGTGAAGCCTCCGAGGGCGGGTGATGTCACAGACGAGGCGGAAGAGCCCCCGCGGGTAGATAGCGTCATGGATGACGTCATCCACGCTCGGACGGGGTGGAAGATCCTCCGAGGGAGTGCCATTGCCGTAGCCGTTTTGGGCGGGAAGCCCCCGTGGGTAGATGTCGTCACGGATGACGTCACCCCCGCTCGGACGAGGCGGAAGAGCCTCCGAGGGAGTACTGCCCTTTCGTTTTGGTTAGGGTGATGAGTCCCCAGGAGTGATGACGTCACCCTGGCTCGGGCGAGGCGGAGGAGCTCCCGGGGATGATTTTGTTTTTGCGAAGTGTAAAGTTGGGGTACCCTATTCTCAGGTATCCGACAGTTTCCTTCATGATTGTATCATCAGTTGTTGAAAGGTGATATATTGCTTAATTCTAAAAGACTTATGCTACTTTCGTAATTGGGATGAGGAATCAATTACTCGTTTAACCAGAGAAATTAACCCACTAAACTTTACCCAAAGATTTGCTTTAGTAGTATCTTAAAGGAAAATATTTCATTGTAGCGGATAAAGGATCAAATGGCATAGATGCTTTTTTATCAGCAGTTCTGGGTCTTCTGGCTACGCTTATTCTCAAGACAAATCAAGACAGCTTAGTGAGTTTTTATTCTCACACCCTCGGCATTTTTTATGGAGGTGGTCTGATCTTTATATGAATATAAATAGGCCAGTGTCAATTTCATACACAACAAAAGTTAATTTGTTTTCTTTGCGTGCTCTGTGACCAAGAGGTAGATTGATATATATGAGCTACTGAATCCAGACTTGCCACCTTATGTGCTTTAGGAAATTTGATAATTTTTCATCTCATGTTATCTCCTCAACAAATGCATGAATTTCATCTCGTGACTGCATGACATAATGTGCTGACAAATGGACTGCATAATTTCATTTCCATTACATTATAGATAGAAAAGATAGCTGTGGATGTTCAGTGCTCTGGCATTATGCGTAAACTGCTAAACTAAGGTACATCACCATTCATGATAGAGATATATAGTCTGCATGTTACTTCACTGACTTTATTTATATGGAAAATGTATTAATGTGTGTTCTTCTTTGCATTTAGGAATCTAACCTCCTCTGCTACCTGACTACGAATACATAATCAATTATGTAGAATTTGAGACTGCCAATTATGAAGAGCTTCAAAGTGGCAACCTCAGAGTACGAGTAAAATGGCATTGCATTTGACTGACAAAGTGGCAACATGGCTGGCGTGAAATTCAGGTTCAAGTTTCAGATGAGCTCTTCAGGTTCATATATTATGTGCCCTTTGATTGTTTAACATCTTGCTTTTTAATTGCAGGGCTGATATAATTACGCATAAAGTCTTTGGTTAATATAGAAGCCTGTCAGGTAACAATATGATACCCTATCCATATACAAAATATATTTACGCATTTATAATGTTTTAATATATTACAAATTTTCGGTGAATTAGAGGCTTTGCTACATTGAAATTTTATAGATACAGATGTTCCTTCCCTGGCACTATGGAGAAAAACACCTGCTTACCTCATTGCTACACTCTTAATTACTATTTTCATGCTTTCTGTAGGGCATGGTACCCCTTCTTAACACTGTTATCTATTGCAATACTCATGGCAACAAGCAAGCCATGTCCTCACAGTTACTGTACAGAGAGATTGGAAATCTCAGATGTTGTATCACCGAGTCTAAATTAGATAATATTAGATATTTTCAGGTAATGCAGTATATGTATCCTCAGTATTTTTGCTAATAAAACACTGGCATTCAACCATAGCATTGTTGCCTATATATAGTGATTCCAATGAATATAGGAGGGAGTGTACTGGGTGCACCCTGCAGCTTATCGGTTCTCTGAAACAAGATCAAGTCACCTTCAGAAATTTGCCTTTTTCTATTAAACTAAACATTTTACAGTCTAATTTCATTATTGTATACCTTCCATTCAGGTTTGCAGTGACCTAGGTAAATGAATATTGCCTCATACCTTCGCAATCAACCTAAAGGCAGGTTATAAAGGTAGGTTATGTGGCTCACTTTTGACGATGAAGGCTCTTTACCCCTCATCCAACCTCACCGATGCCAAGTCTCGACATACAAATCACCATGCTGATTTTGCAGGGCACCATCTCAAGACATCCAACACCACTATATTTATGTAAAATTATTATGGAATCAACCTTAGGTTTTCTTCATTATCTACGTGTGCTCAATTTGTATGAACATATACTAAACATATAGGGTTTCTGGGGTAAATTATGTAGCTAAATTAGGTAAGAGTCTTGGTTTCTGGGGTCTATGAACTAAGCCCGCTTAATAGGACTATAGCAATTCATTCTGTAAAGTGTCTACATGAGACCTTTTATGTAAATACGACCAACCGTGCTTTTCGTATCTTTTATAGGAGTCTATGCCACCTGTTGTGTAGGTGTTGTTGACACCGTTTTTTGTGTTTGTCAATATGAACTGGATGCACTGATCGATAAAATGACGGTTGTTTTTCCTTATCGGCGTCAGGATACTACTAATTAGATTGCCGATAGAAGCAGGAGATTGAAGAAACATCAAGGATAAAAAGAAGGACATTTGCCGATGAGGTGACGCCGATAGAAACAGGAAGACATTGCCGATCGGAAATGTTGCCGATGGATGTGGGATGATGTGGCCAACGTCAGCAGAAAACTGCCGATAGCAATAGGAAAAAGTTGCGGGTTGAAGGAATCTGCCGATGGAAGGTTTCATCGTAAGGAAGATAGATAAGGAAACTAGTAATTTTATTATTATAGTTTGAGTCCGACTCTTGCACGAGTGGTTTATTTCCTTAAAAATAGGAGTTTTGTTTAGGTATGAGTCGTGTCTGTTTACAACTCCTTTTACCGGAGTATAAATATGTACCTAGGGGCGGCGTAAAAAAAGATAGACAATCAATCAAAACAAATCTATTACTTTCGTCTACTTTTTCAGCACCTACTTTTATCGCATTAGTTCTAATTTATTCACGAGTTCTCACGATCTCGACGGGCTGGATCTATAAGATCTCCGTCTACTTTGCGAGTTCCGCTTTTTGAGCAATCTGAGCCTTGACGTCCGGGCGCATCGCCGTCGTCTCGTTCATTGCTGTTCTAGTTATCGTCCTTGTCGATTAACCGGTCAAATCGATTGGCACACCTTGGATATCGAATTCGGGTATAAGCCCGAGGTGTTCGCAGATCCGATGCTTTTTGTGTCAACACCTCTTTTGGCACACCCGGTGGGACACTAGATACATCTTCTGATCACGATCATGGGTGATTCTACTGATGTCAATCCAAAGAGCGTCATTGAGGTCTCTGAAGCAGATCTAAAAGATGATCAAAAGCAAATCATGGAGAAGGCTATGGAGGAGTACAAGTAGTTATATCTGAACTCCTTCAGCCTAAGCATGAGAGGCGAAGCTATCCAGAAGCACGATCCGCCGTTGCCACGGCAAGTCACCTTCGACGTCAATCCTGGTAAATTACAAGAGATGGTTAATTCTGCATTAAATCAAGCATTAATTAGCCACTCTTTTGTGTTGTCCTATACTGTATACAATGTTGTTATGCAATCTTTCAAAGAAGGGCAGACACCTCATTATGTTGGTCCAGTGTAGCATCAACCTGGATCGGCATCTACTATGACTCCATCGGCGGTCCCAGCGGCATCTTTCCAACCTGCGAAGCCGTCTGTCGGTGAAGTTACTCCACCAAGATCAAGCCCTGTAAGCGTTGTTCGGCTGAATACAGATCCAATAGCATCGGAGATGTCAGGACCTATAATCCAGAGTAAACCAATTCCTGCTAGCTGGTGGGGATACGGTATGCCTCCAAATTCATCCGCCGACGCTAAATTGATCCAGGGTGACAATGCAGCGGGGAAAGCCCCTGTAGAATCAGCAATATCAGCACAACCGATGAGCCCGGTGATACATTAGGCGACGTCTTCTCCAAATGTGCAGTTGCCGCCAGGGAATCTTCAGATGGTGGTACCCAAGATGCCTTATGGGCAACCATCGGCAAGTGCTTTGCCAATGCAACAAGATAGGGCAGTTGTAAACTATCCCATGATGATGGCGAATCCTCAAACTGGGGTGTCAATGCACCAAGGAGGTCAATTTGTTGATTATTCCAGAAAAAAAGAGCAACAAGCTCCGGGTGGCTATCAATTATCGGTAAGTCACACGCCGATGACTTGTAATCCTGGATGGACTGGTTAGACATCAATGCAACAGCAAATGGTGCAACCTGGACATCAAGTAGCAGGAGCGCAGCAATACCATTACCCGGTGAGCGCTCAAAATGAGACATCGGTGTATCAACTGATGGTACCTCAATATATCCCAGTTGGTGTCCAAGGATATACATCGGTAAATCAGCCAATGCACAATATTCAGCAAGGAAATTGGTGCGCCCGCGCCAATCGGACCAACTTACCTTCCACTGAGGCAAGAAGGGGTGTATCAACTGGTCCAGCCAATGAATATCCAGCCAGTGCATCGGCAGGATCAAGACGCATACTGGGCCGATAAGATCGCCGAAGTGATGAAAGAACAATTCGACATCAAGCCTAAGGTCAATACATACTCTTATCGAACGCCATACCCTTAGGCCTATGACTTGATTCCTCTCCCAAATCGGTACAAAGTGCCGGATTTCACAAAGTTTTCTAGCCAAGATGATATATCGACGATGGAGCACATCAACCGCTTCATTATCCAATGTGGAGAGGCAGCTAGCAGAGATGAGCTGAGGGTGAGATTATTCTTGTCATCATTGTCTGGATCGGCTTTTACCCAGTTCATTTCACTACCTCCGAATTCTGTAATCACTTGGGCTGATCTAGAGAAGCAGTTTTACAAATACTTCTTTTCTAGCGTGCATGAGAAGAGGATTACCGATTTGGTCAAATTAAAACAGCGTAATGATGAATCGGTAGAAAGCTTCGTCCAAAGGCTTCGAGACGTAAAAAATAAGTGCTACAGCTTGGTGCTTGATGATCGGCAATTGGCAGATTTAGCCTTCCAGGGATTACTGCCACACATCAAGGACAAGCACGCATATCAAGAGTTCAAAAGCCTGAGCCATCTCATGCAGAGAGTTGCCGATCAGGAAGTTAAAGCTTTCGAGCCTAGGAAAACTTGGGGTAAGAAGGTGTCCTTCGCTGAGCAAGAAGACTTCGAATCAGATGAAGGGACGGATATCGGCGTTGCTGAATGGGTAAAAGATAAAAAGCCGATATCTTGTCCATTTGGTCAGAAAGAGGCTGAAAGATTCACTTTTGATACTACTAAGGCCAATAGGATATCCGATTTGTTGCTTCAAAAAGGGTGGATTAAGCTGGCGCCTAATCAAGTGATCTCATCGACTGAAGAGCTTAGAAGGATGAGGTATTGTAAGTGGCACGATGCAACCTCACACACCACCAATGATTGCAAAGTCTTTAGGCAACAATTGCAGTCAGAAATCGGGTCTAGACGAATTAAATTTGAAAATTCTAAAACCCAGAAGCCGATGAAGATCGACCAGCACTCATTTCCAAATAATATGGTGGAAGCTAGTGGAAAGGTTAAAGTGTTAACATCAGAAGCTGTTAAGAAGAATGCATCGGTAGATCCTAAACATCAAATAGTTATACATGATGTGAAGGGAAAAAGGTTTGCCGATGATAGGAAGGGAAAGAGAATTGCTGATGAAGGTAGTAGCGCCGGGAAATCTCGTGGACATGAACCATATGGTGTTGTAATCATGCACAGACGACCGCGACAGGAATATCGGCGCTCGCAGGAGGAGCAATATCGGCAACAGGAGGAAGAAAGGAGATAGGAGTGGCGTCGGCATAAAGATCATTAGAATTGTCCTTTCTTCGTTCATTGTTGGGAGGAAGGCATCAAGCTACCCAATGTCGATAATTGCCCCGAATGCAACAGGTGCTGCCCTTCCGATCGATCAGGAAAGAAACCATATTTTGATGATCGAGAACCAAGCTATGGCAGGCCGATCAGAGAGAGAGAGAGAGAGTCGGTGCATGATCGGCTTGGGGGCAAACTCAGCGTACATGATAGACTTGGCAAACGTATTCGTCAAGAGAAGCTCGAAGAGATGGCTGATACAAGGGTGCCCGATGAAGAGGTATTCTCTAGAGATCCGAATATAAGGAATGATGCAAGCCAACACAATGAGAAATAGTACCAGCCTGTTTGGAAAACGAAGCTTCCTCGGTGGTGTCCTACGGGCCTGACAAAAACTCAGAGAAGAAGGATCCAACGTGAACGCCAGAACGATCTGTGTCACGATGATAGTTCTTCAAGGGAAGAACCACCAGTTTGGCAATGGAGGCCGAAACATAAGAATGGGAGTCCATTGGCAGAAGTCAATATGGTTGTTACATTGCCGATGGAATTTATGGCACCTGCCAACGCCGAAGAAGAAGCCGCTGAGATGGCGCAGTTGGTTCTGGATCCGGTGGCAGCCATCTTTAAAAAGTCTGCCGATGACGAAAGACAACATTTAAGAGCCTTGTTTGTCAAAGGCAAGGTTGATGGGCAACCGGTGTCAAAAATGCTGGTTGATGGCGGGGCATCAATCAATATAATGCCATACATCATGTTCAGGAAGCTTGGGAAACGTGACCAAGATTTAGTCAAAACGGACATGAAGCTAAAAGATTTTGAAGGCAACGTGTCACTAGCTATGGGAGCAGTATGTGTCAAGTTAACCATCGGCAGCAAAACTTTGTCGACGACGTTTTTCGTGATCAGTGGGAAAGGGACCTACAACTTGCTACTGGGAAGGGATTGGATTCATGCTAATTGATGTATCCCTTCTATGATGCACCAAAGCCTTGTACAATGGGTTGGGGATAAAATTGAAGTTGTCCGAAGTGAAGCCCCATCAATTGTTGCATTGGTAGAATCAGAAACCTGTGAACAAACCAAATGCATATCAGGTGAAGCGTGGGATACTGAATTCCTCAAAGTTCCCGATTACCAGATCACACCAATCCCAAGTAGTCGGTTCTGAAGAAGAGTTTTAATGGATCAGTCCGCCGATGATGGAAAACTTGGGCAGGGGTTTACATCAACCGATGATTTACTAGAAATAGATATCGGCGATGGTAGCAAGCCTAGGCCAACTTTTATTAGTGCTAAGTTAGATTCTCAATGTAAACAACAGTTGAGCGATTTATTAAAGGAATATAAAGATTGTTTTGCTTGGGATTATACAGAGATGCCTGGTCTAGACTGATCGATAGTTGAACATCGGTTACCTATTAAGTCGGGTTTCAACCACATCGGTAGCCAGCACGCCGGTGCAATCCTACTGTGTTACCCGATATTAAAGCTGAAATTACAAAATTAATTGAAGCTGGATTTATTCGGCAATGTCGGTATGCCGAATGGATTTCTAATGTGGTTCCTGTATATAAAAAGAATGGAAAACTTCGTGTTTGTATTAATTTCAAGAATCTCAATAGAGCTACGCCAATGGACGACTATCCGATGCCCGTTGCTGACCTACTAGTTGATGCTTCTGCTGGACATAAGATTATCAGTTTTATGGATGATAATGCTGGATATAATCAAATATTCATGGATGAAGAAGATATATCCAAGACTGCTTTTAGGTGTCCAGGTCACGTCGGTTTGTTTGAGTGAGTCGTAATGACTTTTGATTTGAGAAACGCCGGTGCTACTTATCAAAGAGCGATGAATTTTATTTTTCATAAGTACATCGACACGTTGGTCGAAATCTATATTGACAATGTGGTGGTTAAGTCCGGAGACTTTGAGAAGCATCTTGCCAATCTGCGAAAGATTCTGGAGTGCACAAGGGAGCATGGGCTAAAGATGAATCCGAATAAGTGTGCGTTTGGCGTGTCGGCAGGTCAATTCCTAGGGTTCATGGTACATCAAAGGGGTATAGAGATTGGTAGAAAATCCATTGATGCGATTAACAAGGTGGTTGCTCCTACAAACAAAACTGAGTTGCAGTCTTTGATCGGCAAGATTAATTTTATTAGAAGATTTATATCTAATTTATCCGGAAAGATTAAGTCTTTTAGACCATTACTGAAGCTAAAGGATGGTCAAGAATTTGTGTGGAGAGAAGAGCAGCAATCGGCCTTGGAAGAAATTAAGAGGTATCTGGTGAATCCTCCAGTTTTGATTCCACCTCAACACGGGAAATCTTTCAGATTGTATTTGTCTGCCGATGACGGCGTTATTGGATCAGCCTTGATTCAAGAATTTGAAGGGAAGGAACGTGTGATTTATTATTTGAATAGAAGGCTGGTGGATGCTGAAACCAGGTATTCGGTCATTGAAAAATTGTGTTTGTGTCTGTACTTCTCTTGCACCAAATTGAGTCATTATTTGCTATCGGCCGAGTGTACTGTCATATGCAAAGATGATGTAGTTAAGTACATGTTGTCGATGCCGATATTGAGTGGGAGAATCGGCAAATAGATTTTGACGCTGTCAGAATTTGATCTAAGGTATGAATCAACTAAGGCAGTTAAAGAGCAAGTGATGACTGATTTTATTACCCAGCATTGTGGTACGGTGAGTTCCCTAGAAAATGCTCCTTGGACCTTATTCTTTGATGGATCTACGTGTAAGGAAGGAGCAGGTATCGGCATTATCTTGATTTCACCTCGAGGACAGAAGTATGAAATCTCCTTACCGATCGTTTCTACTTCGACGAACAATCAGGCTGAATATCAGGCTTTGCTAAAAGGGTTGGAGTTGCTCAGGGAAGTGCGTGCCGATGCCGTTGAAATCTTTGGTGATTCTATGTTAGTGATTAATCAGTTGGCTGGAATATATGAATGCCGAAGTGAAGTTTTGATTGCACACTATGAAAAGTGTTTGCAATTATTAAAAGAATTTAAAGAATACCGCCTCGACATATTCCCCGTCTGCATAACGAAGAAGCTAATCGGCTGGCGCAACATGCTTCGGGATATCAGCCGATTCAAGAAATAATGATATCGGTAATGGTTGCCGATGAATGGAGAAAAGAGATTGCTGATTACTTAAGAGTTCCGTCTAGGAAATTTGAAAGACGGTTGAGCTTTCAAGCTACTAAGTACGTGCTCCTTGATGATGAATTGTATTATCGTACAATTGATGGAGTTTTGCTCAGATGCCTTAATGGAGAGGAATCGAAGAGGTTGATGGATGAGATTCATGAAGGGGTATGTGGAGCGCATCAATCGGCATTCAAAATGAAATGGATGATCAGGCGGAATGGATATTATTGGCCAACGATTCTTGAGGATTGTTTTGAATACTTCAAAGGGTGTCAAGATTGTCAGAAATTCGATAATGTTCAGAGAGCACCTGCGTCGGCAATGAATCCTATAATCAAGCCTTGGCCGTTTAGAAGATGGGCCATCGATCTCATCGGTCAAATTTATCTGTCGTCGAGTAAAGGGCACAAATTTATACTTGTTGCCACCGATTATTTCACGAAGTGGGTTGAGGCTATTCCTTTGAAGAACATGACATCGGCAAAGATGATTGATTTTGTTAAAGAGCATATTATTTACCGATTTGGTATTCCTCAAACTATTACAACTCATCAAGGAACCATGTTCACATCAGGGGAGTTTGATGAATTTGCTGTTGGTATGGGGTTTAAGGTGTTAAACTCTTCTCCTTATTATTCTCAAGCCAATGGTCAAGCCGAGGCGACTAATAAGGGAGTGATCAAACTTATCAAGCGCAATATTGAAGAGAACCCTAGAAGGTGGCATGTAGTGTTGAATGAAGCTTTGTGGTCATATCGGATCGCTTGTCATGGTGCTACCAAAGTTTCGCCATACAAGTTGGTTTATGGGCATGACGCTATCCTGCCTTGGGAAATTAAAACTGGTTCTAGGCGATTGTTTTCCCAGGACCAATTAACATCCGATGAGTATGATATCCTCATGAAAGATGAGTTAGAAGATCTAGCGAGTCATCGGCTAAGGGCTCTAATTAATATCGAAGAAAATAAGAAGAGGGTTGCTAGATGGTATAACAAGAAGGTAAAGGTAAAAGAGTTTGCCGATGGTGATTTAGTGTGGAAACTAATTTTACCGATTGGAACTAAGAGTTCGAAATTTGGAAACTGGTCTCCTAATTGGTAAGGTCCTTTTCGGATATATTAGTCTGTTCCTGGTAACGCTTATATTTTGGAGACCCTCGAAGGGGTTGCATTTTCCAGAGCAATCAATGACAAATATTTGAAGAAATATTATCCTAGTATCTGGATGGATGCGTGAAGCAATATAAGTACGCCGATGGCAAGGTTGTCATACGGAAACATCGGTAGAAGCAGCATTAAAGTTATATTACAGGAGGGTTGATCATCAAGTTCATAATTGCCGATTACAACAGAGATTGGATAGATGAAATTACGCGAAGACGAATTTGATCCGCTTCTTCTATCTCTTTGGCGTCGTCATTGGCAGCACCCTCAATTAGCTTGATTTTCTTCTTCAGTAGAAGGGCGTGGCGTGCATCGACATCCCTCTCTTGTTGTAGGGATTTGGTAACGTCGGGGAGTTGAATCTTCTTCTGGTTAGCTAAGTTTGAAGCTTCATCTACTTTCTTCAACTCAGCTAGCAATTCTTCTTTCTGTGTCGATAGACGGGCGATCTCTTGCTCAAGCTCGATGTTGGAAGCTTCTAGACGACCGATGTCTTTGTGCTTTTCGTCAGCGGTTTGCTTGAACTTGAGTATTTCCTCTTTGAGTTTTGCCTGAGCAGCTCTATCGGCGATGCGGCGTGAAGCTTTTTGATATTGTAGTTGCCGGCTTTCGAGGAATGCCGCTTGGAAGAGTGGTTCTTCAATATCGGCAGGCAGTTGGTCTTGAATTTCCCTGAAAGCTACTCTTACTGCACTAGAGTCTTGGATTAGTTAGGATGTGTTTTGTTGCAAGAGGAGTAGCAGTGCCTCGAGTTTGGATGTTACTTCTGCCGATATGACAGTTGAAGCTTAGACTGAGCTTTCTTCTTCTTCATCATCATCTTGGATGTTGACCGCAAAGGAGAATAGGCTATTAGGAGAATCTTGGGCCTGAAAAGAAAAGGATTAAAATTTGGCAGTGGAAGGCATATGTCTTACTAGCTCATAATGTATAGTTTGGCTTACCTGCTTTAGAGCGGTTTCTCGCCTTGGACATGGCTAGGTGACTGGCGTAGCTGTGTTCTGAAGATCGGCGATAGGTGCCGATGAACTTGCCTCTGTAGGAGGAACGGTTGGTGTTGGTGTTGGTGCCGGTGCTGTTTCTACTGTTGAAAATCCTTGCAGCGACGGTATAGTCCCTTGGGTGGGGGTCTCAATCGGTAATTGATCAGGAATGGATGCCGATGCTAGCTCTGGTGTTGGTGTATCGGTAGGAGCTTGAGGAGATGTGGCCGTTGATGTGATTGGAACTGATGTCTTTGAGCGTTTCAGTCGGGGAGCGGAGCTTGATGAGCCTTGGAGTTTTGACTGTTGCGCTTGGGGGGCATCGGTAGGCTAAGCCGAAGAGGTTTGTACGTTTGGGACGGCTGCCGATGAGCTTGTTTGCTACAGAAAAAATTTGGTGCAGATTCGATAAAAATTATCGATTAAAAATGTTGTTGTGATCGGCATAGATAAGTGAAGACTATTCTGGTTGGCAATGATCGGTTGGCAATGATTTGGACCTGATGGTAACCTTGGGAGCTACCTTTCGATGCATGAGGTTGGCCAATGAAGGAGCCTTCTTGCCGATTATCGATGTAGGGTTCACTGGTCACAAATTAAAATATTTGCCGCTCTTGCTCTTTTTGGGGATCGGATTGTTAACCTGTTGGCAAAGAATTAGTTACCGATGCATTTGAAGAAAATAAAAAATGGTATCGGAAATAAACTCACTGCGTCATCGGGGATAATATGATCAGCATCAATTAGATGCCGATAGTAGTGTGATGATGCATCAAATAATTGGTCCTTCCACTCTTGCCACCAGGATTTGTATGACTCAGTGATGAAAGATGTCGGCGCCCAAGAAGACAGGTCGACGTCGGTTACATCGGCATGAGGGGGAAGAGTGATGATTTTATTCCAATCCATAGCACTGGAGATAACTTCTCTCGGTTTTATCACATTGGCATAGCTGAGTTGGATCGGCAATTGACCGAATGTTAATTGTCTTGCTGCTGCCGATGGATAATAGAATTCATAAGATGGATGAGTATTCTTCCCGGTCCCGAAGATGTTGACTGGAATAGCCCGGGGAATGAGGGTAGCCTTCATAATTCCTTCATTCTGTGGTATATTCCCATCGGTGAGGTTGAAAGAAAGTGGAAATCGGTTATCCTCATCAATATAAGGCCACCAGACTTGTTCTGCAGCAGGGATTCTACAATAGAGTCTCTGAAAGAACATGCCGAATTGATCTTCGTTGGCATCGGTTCCTGGTAGCACTATTATGGCTTCCCCAAAATTGAGTGGGGAGGGGGTTGCCGATTCATCCTCAGCAAGTACATAGTCCTCAGATAAGTCTCTCGAGAATTGCTAGCTAAACAAATCGAATTGAAGCAATTTATGAATGTGGGCATTTAGCCATAAGTTAATGAACCACTAAGGGCCTCCGAGGTTGCCGATGGGTTCGCCTAGCAGTAATTTTCCCGATACCTGGTGCAGGAGATGATAGACTAAGCTAAGGAGGTATCGGCCAAGAGGAAATCCTCCATCGACCAAAAATTCTGCTGCAGGAAGATACATATTGGTGGGTCCAACTGTTTTGCCGCAGAAAATAAACTTCTCCAACCACATGTTTAGGAAGGTGGCATGCTCCCTCTGGCCTGCCGATCCAGTCTTCTGATATTCTTGGATGTATCCGGTCCAACAGCCGATATTCCGTGTGCTCACCCGACGTTCAGATTTCCTACGGAAAAGGGTAGCAGGATCGGCAGAAGAGACATCGAGGCCAGTAAGCATGTGTACATCGACAAGTGTGGGAGTGGCTGGTCCGTGTCTGAATAGAAATGCGTTCATTGTATCGGACCAGAAGTAGGAAGCATCAATCATCATGTTTTCATTCTTGGCCATATCGGCAAGTGACAATCTGATGCATTGGTCGATGTTGTGTTCTGACCAATAGGCATGTTGTGACCTAGCCATCCTGAGGTACCAGTTCTTCCACCCTTTGGTGGGTTTGGGCCACGAGCGGAAAGTGTTTGTCCATAATCCTAGATCGAAGTATTCAGCTCTAAAAGGGATGCGGTTGGTTTCCGCGTTGATGAGATTAGTCGGATCGGTATTAACCATTGGACCTAGACAACAGAGATGTGCTTGATCAGTGGGAATCACTATTTTGTTGCGTATTTCCTAGATTTAGAAAGCAAAAGAAGAAGGGAAAAGGGAGATCACGAAACAGGATAGAGAAAACCTGCAAGAATGTGGAATGGGGAAGAGGAAGGTACCGCAGGAACGTTGAAGTTGAATGCCATCGAGACGGAAGGATTCTTGCAGGGGTCGCGCCTCCTGATGGGAGAATAAGCCGCTAGTGGAATGATTGCCGGAGTGCTCTTCGGAGATGCCGGTGGAATGAGAATGAAGATGTGAGCTCAGGGTGAAAAGGAGAACGGACGGTAGTCTTTATAGGCCTAGGTCAAGGGGCATTTTCGAGCTTTATTTTTGACTGAGCAGAGATATAGAAGGATATCGCGATGAATTTGCGCAGTGATCGAGGGATTGTAACTATTGGCGCTACAGTTGCGGGAGTTGTTGGTAATTTACAATGATGGCGCGCGGTAATCGAAATGATGGCATAGGCATTTTGGAGGGAAAGATTACAGTAGAGTAAATTCCGGCGCATGACATGCTTCATACTCCAAAATTGGGGGTCATGTGTTGACACCGTTTTTTGTGTCTGTCAATATGAACTGGATGCACTGATCGGTAAAAGAATGGTTGTTTTTCCTTATCGGCATCAGGATACTACTAATTAGATTGCCGATCGAAGCAGGAGATTGAAGAAACATCAAGGATAAAAAGAAGGGCATTTACTGATGAGGAGGTGATGCCGATAGAAACAGGAAGACATTGCCGATCGGAAATGTTGCCGATGGATGCGGGATGATGTGGCCAACGTCAGCAGAAAACTGCCGATAGCAATAGGAGAAAGTTGCGGGTTGAAGGAAAACTAGTAATTTTATTATTGTAGTTTGAGTCCGACTCTGGCACGGGTCGTTTATTTCTTTAAAAATATGAGTTTTGTTTAGGTATGAGTTGTGTCTGTTTGCAACTCCTTTTATCGGAGTATAAATATGTACCTAGGGGTGGCGTAAAAAAAGATAGACAATCAATCAAAACAAATCTATTACTTTCATCTACTTTTTCAGCACCTACTTTTATCGCATTAGTTCTACTTTATTCATGAGTTCTCACGATCTTGACGGGCTGCATCTACAAGATCTCCGTCTACTTTGCGAGTTCCGCTTTTTGAGCAATCTGAGCCTTGACGTCTGGGCGCATCGTCGTCGTCTCGTTCATCGTTGTTCTAGTTATCGTCCTTGTCGATTAACTGGTCAAATCGACTAGCACACCTTGGATATCGAATTCGGATATAAGCCCGAGGTGTTCGTAGATCCAACGCTTTTTGGTCAACAGGTGTGTAGCAGCTCAATTTCAGATTATACTTGCTTTCTTCACACCAATTGCTTACATCGTTAGCAAGACGACACAAGAAAGACCACATACCAACGATGCCTTGTTCAAACCAAATATGCAGTCAACCACTCATCACCATGTGAGGCAGAAATAGGCGCAGCGAAGCGCGCCCATCGTCCTAGTAGCTTGTATGTGTTGTATACTCTCACCGTCCCATAGAAAGTGATGTTTTTGACTTTTAAAAATCGTGTTTGATCATTCGTTTTATTCAAAAAGAATTTGCAAAATATAAAAAAAATAAATTATTATTAAAGTATCTGTGATAGATAAAACAAGTCACGAAAAAATAAATATTTTTTATATAAAAAATTTGAATAAGACGAACGCTTAAAGAAGATGACACGGTTTCTAAAGTGACACTTTCAATGGGACGGAGGGAGTATGTTGTACTCAATCCAATGAGCAATTCTTTGAAGATGGTTTCAACATTAGGGGTCATCTTTCGACCATCAAATTCATTGAATTTTGACATTGTAGATCTGGGCATATCTCGTGCTGTCCAAGCTATTGAAAGTAAGAAAGTTTCAAAAACCATTGATGGCCTTATCTGAGCGTTAAATACACGTACACTCTCTACAAGTACATTTTCTTTTCTACTTTCAACTCAATCCAATGTCATTATTGTTCCCGAATTTGATTTCATGGACAGGCCTTTCAAGAATTCAATATTGTTCTCTCGTTGGTAGTGGACGCTATGGACAAGCTTGGTTCATGGAACAACAACTAGTAGACCTCGATTAGTAGTTGCAGAATCAGACTCCTTTCAGTAATGGATGTATGCACGAAACATTTGGATCGAACAAAAAGAAATGGATGTATGCATGCATGAGACATGTATTCTAGTGCTCCATCTTGCATCTTCCGGTGTGCTACTAGTAATATTAGTTTAATCTTTTTCTGCACGATCGAAGCCGGCGCGCAGTCAAGCTGGGCAACAGCTAGCCAGACATCCGTCACGAGGCGACCTCCAGTGCCATCTTCTCCGACGCGACGCGAACTTCGGCGCCATCTCTTCTAGCACGAGTGCACGACGCGACCTCTGGCACTTTGTTACAATCTCCTCCAACACGATCGACCTCCGATCCAACGCCATCTCTTCCAACGCGACGTGACCTTCTGCGACGGCGTGATCGACTGAGGGCAGCTCCACCTTCTCCGTGTCTCTCGACGTCTTGTCCAATTCCATTCGACGGTTGTTCGCTGGATTACAATCTAGCAAACCATCAATTATTTCTATGACTTTTCTTATTTGGAAAACAACAATATCTACAACTTTCTAATTTTGAAAGTAAAATATAGGTTACGAAACATAACTTATTTATATAACTTATACTGACGACTTTGGAACATATAGACAATGACTTTTTTGGGCTCACATGGATGACCTTATGTCTTTAGGCTTACAAACTAAATTTCTTTTTTTTTGTGTGTGTCTGCGACTATTTCCTTTTAAGCTATTGTATTCTGTAATAATGGTCTGATTCTGTCGACGAAATATGCGTCGCAGTCTGCCTAGGGGTACCCCACGGTAGTAGATTGTTAGGCGGAGGTGTGGCGACGGCGATCAAGCGTAACACAGAAAGCGTAGACACGGCGATTTAGACAGGTTCGGGCCGGTAAACCGCCGTAATACCCTATGTCCTATGTTCTGGTTGCTAGATTAATCTCGTATATCAGGATACAAGATCTGTAGATGATCTGAGAGAGGTTGTCTGGGGGTTTTTGAGGGGGGGTCCCTGCTCGCCTTATATAGCCGGGGAGCAGGGTTATAATTTTCATATCCTAACAGATTACGATCGGTTCCCTATGGCAAGGGATCCGAGTCTATCTACTAGGATCTTCCTTGACGAGAAGTCTTCTTAGGAGTCCTTAGCGAGCACGACGGGCTGGTCGCGTGCCACACGGCCTCGTAGGCTGGGCCGTTGAGAGTCCCCATGTGTTTTGGTTTTGAGTAATTGATGAATCCCACCTAAGTACTAACCTTGATTTCTAAGTGTGAATCATGAGATAAGTTGGTAAATACCATGTGATGGAGCAAGGTGGATCAAGTGTGGATGGCACAAGCTCTAGCATGGTGGTGGAAAGGAAAATGGTGTGAAGGCAAAGATGATTGCTAGGAACCATTTTCGGTTTGGTGATCAAGACATCATAGATGATATGATCACATTTAGGATAGATAGCCGTACTATCAAGGAGGGAGCTCTTAAGTATGATTACGGTTATCATGTGCCACTAGGTTCATATGCATTGCATTAAAATCAATTGAACTAGTGGAAACAACCAACTTAATCCAAGATAAATGTGAACTAAAAGCTAACACACGTGCACAAGTGGAGGGATCACTTAGTGTTAGCTCTTGGAAGCTTGGAGAAGTTGGAGGAAGTGTTTGGGCAGCTCAGAGAGCTTCGGACAGAGGTCCGTACGCTAGGGTTTGGTGCCGTCTGGACCATCGGCGATAGGTCCGGAGGCACACCCTAGGTCGGCTCGGCTGAGAGGGCAGTCCGGACGCTGTTTGCGGTCCGGACGCTCAGCTCCGGACGCAGGGTCCGGGGTTTGGAGCTCTCTGTTGTCTCTAGTGGAGATGATCTGGACGCGGGTGTTAGTCCGGACTAGGGCTCCGGACACGCGTCCAGGTGTTGGAGGCTTTACTGGACCCTCTCTGTTTTGGGGTCTGGTTGCTGGAGCCGTTGGTCCGGACCCGCACTGTTGCGTGCGTCCAGATCCACGTGCGCGCTGCGGTGTGCGCGGGAAGAAGCAGTTCGAACAGAGGGGCTGCCGGACGCATAAGCATTGGTCCGGTCTACACTTTGGGTGCGATCGGAGTCTGCGTCCGGAGCTCTCTGTAGAGTCGTTGGGGTCCGGACGCTGTTTATGGTCCAGACCCCCTGTGAAAATTGTGTCCGGACGGGACGTAGGAGCTCAGTTTGAAGGGCAAAACGGCTAGTTGTGGGAGTGGGCTATATAAGGTGACATGGACGGCCCTTTGGGGCACTCTCTTGCACATTCACATCACTCATACACTTGTCCTTGCTTGAGAAGCTTCCACCACTCATCCTCTAAATATATTTGACATATTCTAGAGAGATTAAGTGAATCCAAGTGCATTGCTTTGTTGATTGCATACTAGTGGCACTTGGTGATCATGGTCATCGCGGAGCTCTTGTTATTCTTGGAGATTTTCATCTCCTAGAGGGCTTGGTGAGACGAGGATCGTTGAGCAGAGAAAGGTGATTGTCTCCGGCTGCGATCGGTAGATTGTGAGGGGTTCTTGAACCTACCCCGTGGGAGTTCGCGAAAGGTATCTCTAATGGATTCCGCGTAGCTTGGGGATCCCCATCTTGTGTTGGTTGTGCGGCACCTTGAACAGGTTTGGCTTGGATTGCCAATTAGCGCGTGAACCTCCAAGTGGGTGTATCGCTACAACAAGGACTAGCTTGTTGGCAAACAAATGAACCTCGGTTAAAAATATTGTGTCTCATTGTCTCTCTACCGAGGATTCATCTTGTGATTGATTGGTTATATATTGGCTTATCTCTTCACGTTAGTATAACCATTCTATCTCTAGCTTTGCATTACATTCTTTACATTTTTGCAAAGTAGAGCCTCTAGCTTAGCTTGTATAGCTTAGTCTAGTAGCACTAGTGTTCTAGCTCTTGTGTGTGACATAGAACTTATCTTGCTAATAACTAGAATTGGTAGGTGGCTTGCTTAACCTTAGAGCTAGTGCAAACTTTCTTACGCTGTGTTTTATTCCAACAAGTTTGCTTAAGTGTTGTTGTAGAATTTTTAATAGGCTATTCACCCCCCCCCTCTAGCCATACCTAGACCTTTCAGTCGTGTCCTGGTCGGCAGGCCCAAAAAGATCCCTAGGGATATGCCGAGGTTATATCCCCAACAAGTCCCCGAGCACGTTATATTCTTCTGGCGAGCCCACGGTGTCATCTTAAGAGGCGTCCAGCTGGTCGCCATCATGCGAGGTGGTTGTCGTAGAGTCCCGACCAGTATGGCTGGTCGAGGTGCTGCTCGGAGAGGTCTCCCGACCAGGTTGACCTGGTCGAGAACGTCGTAACTTGGCGTGCAAGCTGGTCATCTTGCCGGATGCTGCGGCTGCTTGCTGAAAGAATGTGATGTGCTGAAGAAGAAAAAACTTTTGAAAGTTCTTTCCCTGGTGAAGTGTACCCACTTAGGCTCTGCAAAAACCGCACATTAAAACAGCAGAGCGTTGTTTGTGAACAAGACCAGTACATTCACCGCATGGTGAAGTGTACCCACTTAGTCCCCGAGCATGGTAGCGGGTGGAGTATGCACGTGGTGTCATGCTTTATAAAGTAGTGCATGAAGTAAATAAATACAGATTGGAGCATAAATTTGCAAAAACGACTGCGAATACCCGTAGTTCCCGAGCCTGATGAAAGGAGCTCGAAGAGATTCTTGTATCGGGGTCTTTTGGTTTTTGTTCGCAGTCCCTGGGTGTTGTCCGTCTGGTGGTCGTTTTCTGGCACCCTGATCGTAGTCCCCGAGCCTTGTTTGATGTGGAACTGGACGAAGTCCCTGAGCCAGGTCGGAGACGCGATCAACATTTAAGCCATTCTTGCTATGGACGTAGTGCCCGGGTTTTTGTGCGGGCGACCGTATCATCCTTGTCGGTCGGGTTACTGTAGGCGCCCTGCTGCTGCTGCGTAAAAAATGAGATAGACACGCGTCCAGTCCCTAGGACTGTAGCATTATTCGAAAGGAATAATTAGCCACAAAACATAAGGCGAAAGGTAAACAGGGTTAAATGGGTTGTGATTTTGTGTCTGGTTTTATCGGCCCGTTTGTGCGGCGCAAAAGGTGGTTGGCGTGGCGGTTCCGTATTAGATCGTTGTGGTTTCCCAAATACCCTGGAAGTCAAAGCGCCGCGCCGCTTGGTATAAAGGTTGTCCCGGCGGTTTGACGGGACGGGAAGGGTCACATTTCTTTGCCTTAGCTTGTTTGGGATTCCAATAGCCGGCAATTCGGTGCCATATATTATTGGTGATTTGAGGGGATTCTAATCCACCTTATTCAATGATCTTCGCTCTCGCCTTTGTGGAAAGTTTGGGTCGGTTGTGGAGAGTTTGTCGACGCTAGGGTTTGGTCGGTGGAGATGGAGGGTCGCGGTGCGCGCCTTGCAGTGGGTTCCTTCGCCTTGCTGGCTTTGCCGGAGGACTTGGTCTTCCGGATTCTTCTTGTGATCGGCGACAACGACAATGTGCGTGAGTATGTGAAGATTCGCCCACTCTGCCGTCTCTTTTGCCGCTTTTGCGATGATGCTTCGACGATTCGGCTCGTGTCTTTTCGGCGTGTTCAAGACTATTGTCGGCCCTACTAACCTTTCCTAGAGTCTGCCTTCGTGCAGCGCTTTCTTGATGTCGATAATCGTGAGGTTTTGTTCTTCCGTGGCCTGGAGCGGTTGATGGTGTTCAGGCGAGACCCTGTTGGGCGGGATCTTATCGGTAGGGCGATGGTCGCTGGAGATGATGTTGCTATGTACTTCAGGGCCATGATGTTGTTTTATGTTGACTTGGCGAATCTGGAGGTGCGCGTTATCCTTGATTCTATCGGTGGAGGTGCCCTGCAAGATGGTCATTTTTGCGACTGATTCTTGCGTCATCTTCGTGACCGCTCTCATGATGATATGCACAGGATTAGGTGGTCTCTGGGTATTCGTGCGCCGGAGGATGTTCCGGATTTAGTCGTGGTCGTCGCTCCTCATCAGTGTTCCTGGAGCGAGTGTCGCCGCTGGGGTGATAATACGCCTTGGATCATCATGTACTGTAGCTTGGAATGTCAGATTCAACATCAGTTTGATCTCTGGACTAGGAACATTTGTGAGGTGGTCGCTTATCGCATCAGTAGGATGAAGTTGTAATTGCTAGAATAACTTTTCTGTAGACGTTGTCTCTCCAATGTCGACTTTGTTATCATGCTCTGGTTTGCTGCAAGACAGCGATGATTTGTATCTCGGATACAAGTGGTCGGACGTGTAAGTGAAAACTATAAAGCTGTAATATATCCTGGTGGTGAGCTTTTGTTTCACTTGTATGTCCTGTCGTGCCCGCTAGTCGTGAGCCATAGCGATGAGTAGTTTTGCCTTGGGTCTCAAATGCTCCAAATTGTAGGGCTAGCGCCACTTCACGCGTAGGATACATAAGGACTCCCAAGGAGGTACGCTGCTGGCAACCCGCGGCGCAGAGGGCGAACAGCTCATGCACGCTTTGGATGATACCAGGGTCAGGTCCTTTTTCCGAGAGGACTAATCGTGGCGTGACTATGGCCTGTGGCGACCGTTCCTGCAGATGCTGGGCGAATAGCCATGCTGCTTGTAGAGTCGTCGACCGTACCATGGTCGTATACAGATTCTGGGCGCATAGCTTCGTGGCTCCCGACCTAAATGACACCGCTCGGTTTATGAGGAAGTATCACTTAGGAGGTCTGTCAACGTGGTCGTAGTGCTTAGGGTAGCTACTTCTATTCACTATGACCCATTGATAGACCAACTTCGGAAGCTTTCTGGTTATGGCCAGGCTGTTTGGAGAAACGTCGTGTTGCGTTTTGGAGAGGTCGTCGAACACTATGGGAGTGTTTTGGAGAGGTCGTCGATCGTTAGTAGTCGCACTGTCGTGGTCGTCGTGTGTTATCGGCGTTGTTGCGGTGAGGGTAGTTGTAAGTGTCCTTGGAGTGGTTAATTTGCGCCATGAGCGCGTCGCAAAGGCCTTTGTGCACCGTGGGCGCTTCGTGGAGATTGTCGTATGCCGTGAGCATTTCATAACAGGTTTGGTTAGATGAGATACAATGGAGATAAAACACCTTTATTCATTGTTTGGAGGTAGAACAGTACAAACTTTATTGAATTAGGATTATATTAGGGCGTCTTGCATTGCCCGGAGCTATCGACTTCTATGCTCGCTCGCCGCCGGAGTTAGGAGTGATCGCTGCTTCTTCTGCTTCCTTCTGCTTTTTCGCGGGCGGGCTGTC
Organism: Microstegium vimineum; assembly: GCA_022036555.1. NCBI lineage: Eukaryota > Viridiplantae > Streptophyta > Magnoliopsida > Poales > Poaceae > Microstegium > Microstegium vimineum. The sequence goes on along the minus strand of CM039125.1, from coordinate 18,027,345 downwards.
GCTGCCCTCTGGGCTATACGGGTCCGGGAGACAAGGCTTTTCGACGGCGTTTATCGTTTGTTGTGCTCACTCGTATGCAATCTTGAGGTCAGTTCAGAGGCTGAGGATGCCTTGCTGCATCGGAATCTTGAGCACCATGTAGGTGTAGTGCGGAACCGCCATGAGCTTGGCAAGTGCTGGTCGGCCCAATATCGCGTGGTAGGCTGTTTCAAACTCGGCGACGATGAAGGTGATGTGTTCCACCCTAAAGTGGTCTTGATTGCCGAACTACATAGGGAGGGTGATCCGGCCTACCAGTGTTGACGCCTTGTTGGGGATGATCCCCTAGAAGGAGAAGTTCGCAGGCATGAGGTCCTTCTTGGAGTACTCGAGTTGGCGGAAGGAATCGGCGAATATGATATTGAGGGCACTACGCCCGTCGACTAGTACTTTCCTGAAACGGCACGTGGCGATGGTCGGATCAACGATGAGCGGGAAGCGACCAGGGTACCTGAAGTCTGTCCACTCGTCTTCTCCGGAGAAGCGGATGGGCTATTATGACCATTCTAGGTGGCGTGTGTCGTCTGCACCCTCGCCTGTTCCTGCTACCGAGTAAACATGCTTGTGTACCTAGCGACGTCTCCTTTCTGCTTCAACGACCACAACGCCTCCGAAGATGGAGTACGTTGTTGATGGTGGGCGGAACTCTAGTGCTGGTGGTTCTTGATCTCAGCCCTTGTCGGGATCGTCCTTCTTTGCCCTCTTGTCTCCTTTTCCTTTCACCGCCTGCTCGAGGAGGGCGCAATTACGCATGGAGTGCTTGGTGTTCTTGTGTATGGGGCATGGGCTGTTGAGAATCTTGTTGTAGCTTTTGTTGTAGTTCTTCCTTGGTCTAGCATTTGTATTAGCGATGTAACGATCGTCTCGTCTGTAATCGTACTTCTGTGGGTAGCGCTCTGAGTTGCTCGATCTGTAGTCCGGTGATCACTAGGCCTTGCATCGTTGCGGTAGTCTCATCGGCGATCCCTGTCCCTTCCGCGCTCCGGGGAGCGGGAGTATCGTCGCCTGGTCTCCCTGCTTCGGGCGGCGTCGTCTTGGTTGGCGTAAGGATTCGCGATCGTCATGAGCTCTTCTATGGTCGTTGGTATCTTCCGTGCCAGCTTGTTTCTGAGTTCGTCAGTGCGTAACCATTGGAGAAGGTGGCGATGGCCTCTGGTTCGGAGATATCCGTGATGCTCAATCGCTTGTCGGAGAAACGCCTGATGTATTCGCGGAGACTCTCGTTGCTCTTCTGGCGGACGTTTTCCAGGTCGTAACACGTTCCCGACTGGACACACGTGGCTTTGTATGTTTTAATGAAGATTTCTTTCAGTTGTTCCCAGCTATCGATCGTGCCTTCGGGGATCTTCTGGAGCCAGTTGTTGGTCGTGGTCGACAAAATCACGGGGAGGTAGTTGGCCATTACATCTTGGTTTCCTCCCGAAGCATATACGACGATCTCGTAGGTGGAGGCCCACTCGTCTGGGTTTATCTTGCCGTCGTATTTGTCCACCGATGTTACCCTAAAATTCATTAGCCACCGGACAGTGCGCAGGCGAGGGGAAAGAGGTTGCAAATTTCCGACGGGTGGTGGTGTTAGGTCGCGTCGTGGATTACCGTCACGCCGCGCGGATCTGCCTCGGTACTCCCTCGGAGGGCTTCATCGCGCCGGTTCTGGTGTTCGTCTGCGTCGCGGGTAGCCATGTACCTCCCCATCGCGTAGCGGAGATCTTCGCCTGTACTCCCTCGGAAGGCTACGACGTGCTTGCTCTGGCGTTCGCTCACGCCGAGCGTCGTCGCGTGCTTCACCGTCACGTGGTGGAGATCTTTGCCTGTACTCCCGCGGGGGGCTTCTGGGGTGGTTTTTGTCGTGAGACTGATCAGAAAATTCAGACGGGTGGGCTGCCTTATTCACCTGGACCACTGCTGCTTTGAGGTGAGCTCCTATTTTCTCTGTCTCGGGCGTAGGGAGGAGTTTGGACAGCTCGCATGTTGTCGCGGCGAGGTTGGCGCTCGGAGTTGGGTATATTGGAACGTCGCCTATCCGGTCGAAGTCATTCTGGAGATTACGTCCTGGCATGCGACCACCATTTCTCTGGTCTCGCTCGCGCTGCTCACATGCATGTCGTTCGCGTTCGCGGTGTTCCCCGTCTCGTTTCTCTTTCTCGATGCGCTCCCGTTCGCGCCGTCGTGTGCACTCATTGTTCCGCTGTTCCCTCGCGATGCGATCGGCCTCCGTCTCGTTGTCGTGTGGAACGCTGTCGGTGGAGACTTGAAAAACTATCCCCCCAAAACCTGGGGGGAACTCTGGGATGTCTCTGGTCGATCCGGATGAACCGGGCGTTTCGGGCATCGTGGAGGCGACCGAGGCTAAGGAGACCGTGCCATCGAGAGATACTACCTGGTCGGAGTCGTCGGAGATCGGGGAGATGACGACGGTGTTCACGATGGTTGCTGGGGGAATCTGGTCGGAGATCAGTCGATGCGTTTGGCGCTGGAAGACAGCGGCCTGGTTACTGAGCCCATAGGGCATCATTGGGGAGGGGCGAGTATCCCTGGTCATCGTGAACATTGTCTTGGGCGGAGACCGACGACGGCATGGTCGACGACCGTGGTGACCTGGAAGTCAGCGTCGCGCCGCCTGGATGAGGTCGATACAGCTGATGATTCCGACGTTGGCACGATCGACGGCGCCGATCAGGTCATCGATGTTGACGTTCTTGCGCGGGTGGTACTTCGGTATGGCGGGATGACACGGAGACGGTGGCGAACTTACCCCGCGTGGCGCGGATCCGATGGTCCAAGACATAGATCCGATCTGGATCACGGCGCCGGGCGCCGGAAGGACCATCGAATCTGGGAAGGTGACCGCTTGACAATCCATGAAGTCGATGCACACACCCCCTACCTGGCGCGCCAACTGTCAACGAAATATGCGTCGCAGTCTACCTAGGGGGTACCCCACGGTAGTAGACTGTTAGGCGGAGGTGTGGCAACGGCGATCAAGCGTAACACAGAGAGTGTAGACACGACGATTTAAACAGGTTCGGGCCGGCAAACCGCCGTAATACCCTACGTCCTGTGTTCTGGTGGCTAGATTGATATCGTATATCAGGTTACAAGTTCTGTAGATGATCTGAGAGAGGTTGTCTGTGGGTTTTTGAGGGGGGTCCCTGCTCGCCTTATATAGCCGGGGAGCAGGGTTACAATTTTCATATCCTAACAGATTACGATCGGTTCCCTATGGCAAGGGATCCAAGTCTATCTACTAGGATCTTCCTTGACGAGCAAGTCTTCTTAGGAGTCCTTAGCGAGCACGACGGGCTGGTCGCGTGCCGCAAGGCCTCGTAGGCTGGGCCGTCTCCTGGTCGGCAGGCCCAAAAAGGTCCCTGGGGATATGCCGATGTTATATCCCCAACAGATTCCTCATCATTGAGGATAAAGCTGGATGTTTTTTCTTCCATTATCTAAAAAAACTTATACTGACGACTTTGGTAATATAAAATTTTGCAAAACTGAACCTATCATCATAAATTTGCATAACTTTTTTGATACAGTTTTTACATAATTTAATAGACAAACGAGTTATACATAATTATTTTCATACATAGGATTCATATTTATACTAATATATTATGATATTAATATGTACATCTTAGTTTTTAATATAATTTATACATCCAACTTTATATCTAAGTCATTCATTATCTAAGTCATACAAATATGAATATGTATAAAAATTTTATGTGTAAGTTTTTGTAGTTTTTAAGAAATTGTGTTGATAAGTTAATTCCATAAAATATTATACATATATAAAAATTTTACCTATAACTTGGTTACATATTAAGTTATATGTATAAATTATGTACGTAACTTTGTCACACTCAAGATATACAATCAAAGTCATGTTTATAAGTTATATATATACTCCTCTGTATCATAATTAGATGACGTTTTGGACAAGCTTTGAGTCAAACTTTGGGAATATAAATGATCAATACATTTTAAGTTGTTAAGATTCTAAATGTGAAAATTATATGAATAGATTTGTCTTGAAAAATACTCTTTCATAAAAGTACTCCCTCCGTATCATAATTAGATGATGTTTTGAACAAGCTTTGAGTCAAACATTGGGAATATAAATCCTCAATAACTTTTAAGTTGTTGAGATTCCAAATGTGAAAGTTATATGAATAGATTTATCTTGAAAAATACTTTCATAAAAGTATACATATATCATTATTCCATATATATTTTTATAAAAACAAGAGGTCAAAGTTGTGTTTGGGAGACTGTGTCACTGTCCAAAACATCATCTAATTAGGATACGGAGGGAGTATACATATATCATTATTCCATAAATATTTTTATAAAAACAAGAGGTCAAAGTTGTGTTTGGAAGACCGTGTCATTGTACAAAACGTCATCTAATTAGAATACGAAAGGAGTATATATTATGTGATATAGAGGATGATGTGTGCGGAAAAAAGATGTATACAGGAAAGAATTTTGATAATTAGAATGGATTTAGAGGATGATGAGTGCGGACAGTCACAACTCAAATATTGGCAACATGTTAGAGAGAGGTCAGTCAATGATGGAAGAAAATACGTAAAGACGTATATACTATATACGAATAAGATGCAATAGCATGAGTACAAGGGAAATTAAGTAACACGCTAACTAAAAACTCAAAAAAAAAGAGCGCATGCGCGGCTCCGCTACTGTTACTATTTCAACTAATAAAAAATATTATAACTCACAAGCCAAAAAAACTAAATTAAATTTTGTTTACATCATTAAATTCGTTTCAATAAATCTTTGAAAACAAGTCATGGATATATTTAGATAGAGTGATAAGTGGACTTCATTAATTTGTTTCAATAAATTCTTCAAAACAAGTCATGGATATATTTAGATAGGAGTGATAACTGGACCCCACTGTTAGTAATTGATATAAAGTATAATATATAGACGATGATGGATGTAGAAGAAAAATTTATAGAGGAAAGAAGCTTGATCAACTAAGGGGCCGCTTGTTTCCTTTCTATCTTAATAAATTAAGCTATTTGGCTTAGAATTTGACATTCCACCACATTTCAAAGTCCACATTTAAGCATGTTATCTCAAATTCATATGGTGAGAGATGAAAATTGATTCTATAGATCACCATTCATATTTCTATTTACGTACAACTTATAATATGTTGTTCAAACTCTCTCTCATACGATAGAAATATAACAAATAAGTATGTCTCTTATATAGTGAACAATAATATGCAATTATAATCCATATACAATTATATTAGCTTATGTCTCTAAATTATGATTATGAAAATTAATTCAATTCCACGGATCCAACCGGGGACTAACATAAATCTGGAAGACGATGAGTACGGTCACAACGCAAATAGTCAGAGACAGGTCAGTCAATGATGGAAGAAAAACGTAAAGATCAGGGGCGGATCCAGGGGGCTGGGGGGTGCAGGCCCCATGGCCTCCTTCTTTAAAATTTGCTCATTTCTTTATTAAATCTCTGTAAAATTCACTTATTTCTCCATTAAATTTCTATTAAATTCTCCAAAATCTTTTGTTGATCATGATATTTATTATTTAGCCCTCTCTTGATTACATCTTAGATCCGCCACTGGTAAAGATGACGTATATATTACTACTATATGAATAAGATGCAATAGCATCAGTACAAGAAAAATTAAGTAACACGCTAACTAAAAACTCAAAAAAGGAAGGAAGAAGAAGAAGAAACTACTAAAAATTGGCACGACAGTGCACGTGTCGTGTACGTTATTTACTTGGAAGGGCGGACAGCAGCTCCTTTTTATGTCATGGCAACATACGTACTATGACACTAATTATTAACTCGATCTCCATTCAAAGCATCTTGTATAATCTCATCGCGTGGGAAGCAGGATCGATCTAATTAACCAGCCGAACGAACCATGTACGACTCGTCGTCTCTTTGCTTGCATTGGCGCGGTCGAATGGATTGATCATCTGGTATATATAGGTTAGGTAGTACTGTGGTATCTCACTTGAGCAATGGCGGGATTGTCTGCTCATTCCTGAAGTAGTCGGTGGGGTCCACCTTGCCCTTGATCCTGGCGAGCCTCTCGAAGTTGCCCTTGAAGTACTTCTCGCCCCAGACCTTGCCGCTCTCGTAGGTGGAGACGTCGCCGACCACCTGGTTGACGCCGAGGTCGAGGTCCCTGTAGTTGACGTACGCCTGCCTCGGGTTCTTGCTGACGTACGGCTCCATGAACGCGTACATGTCCCTGCTCCACTGCGTCTCCGCGGCCCCGCCGGCCTCGCCGAACCAGTAGCTGACGTACTGGATGTTGAACAGGATGCCCTGCCTGTGCGGGAACGGCGTCGCCGCCTCCGGCACGGAGCTGATCTTGGCGCCGTAGGGGTCCATGATCATGATCCCGGCCTCAGGCTTGGCGAGCCAGGTGTAGATCTTCTCCCACACGAGCTTGGGGATGGGGTCCTTGACATAGTCCGACTTGTACTTGCCGTAGGCCTTGATGTTGGACGTCCGGTTCAGCAGGTCCCTCACGGTGGCGGACGCGCCCATGGGGACGAAGGCCACGGACTGCACCCACGACATCTCCTTGCAGTCCGCCTGCTTCACGCCCAGCTCCGGGAAGCGGTTGGCCATCAGCGGGAGCAGGTCCTTGCACGTGCCCAGGTACAGGGCCTCGAACATGGCCTCCTGCTCCATGGCCATGATCCGGATCATGAGGTCCTCGGGGAGGGACGGCGCCACCTGCTGCCACCTGGTGATGAGGTCGATGGCGCCGTCCTTGAGCCCCTTGTGGATCTGGAACACGGTCACCCTGGGCGGGACGGGCACCAGCTTCAGCTGCCACGACACCACGATGCCGAAGCTCTCGCCGCCGCCGCCCCTGATCGCCCAGAAGTAGTCCTCGCCCATGGACTTCCTGTCCAGCAGGTTGCCCTTGGCGTCCACCACCATGGCGTCCACGACGTTGTCCACGGCGATGCCGTGCTTGCGCAGCATCATGCCGAAGCCGCCCCCGCTGAAGTGGCCGCCGACGCCGATGGTGGCGCACACGCCCGCCGGGAACCCGAACTTCGGGGTCCACTTCCCCATGGCGTAGTACAGGTCGCCGAGCTGCGCGCCGGAGTCCACCCACGCCGTGGCGGTCTTGCTGTGGATAAACACCTTGCGCATCCAGGACATGTCCACCACGGCGAATGCCTCTGGCTTCACGGACCGGTACGACAGGCCCTCGTAGTCGTGCCCGCCGCTCCGCACGCGGACCCGCATCCCGTGCTTGCGGCCGCACGCCACGGTGGCCTGGATGTGGGAGGCGTTCGTCGGGGTGATGATGTACAGCGGCTTCACCGTCGTCTTGTCCGACGCGAACTTGACGTTCCTGACGGTGGACGCCCAGATGGAGCCGTACGCCGGCGAGCTCTTGGCGTAGAGGAGCCGCGGGGAAATGCTCTTGGTGAGGCACGAGAGGAAGTCCTCCTCTTTGGCGGGCGCGGCCGCGGGCATGCCCGACGGTGGGAAGGAAATGGTGGCGTGGCAGGAGCCTGACAACAAGGCGCACAAGAGGAGAGCCAAGGCAAGGGAGGACCTTGATGTCGCCATTGCAGGAGACTATGGATTGCACTGGAGTGTGTGTGAGTGTTGGACAAGGGCAGGACATTTATAGGCGTTGTATAGAGGCCACGAGTGGGTGGGCATTCCTCTTCTCCGTTTCCTACTCGCGCGGATCGATCGATCGATTGGTCGAGGAGGTATGTAATGTACCGGCTCCACTGCATGGAAACTATATATATCAGGGAAGGTAACTGGTCAAAGCCTGCGTTTTTACAGGGCCTATGCCGGATGGATTTCTTGCAGGTTACATGCATCGATGTCAATGCGAACTGGTGACCGGCCATTGCATATTCGCATTATATTAAATGCAAAATAATGCAATGCGGTAATGTGGACCTAAATACTCCCTTCGTTACTAAGGGCACTTTAAATAGAGATTTTCATAGCGTTATTTTTAAAACTGACATATATCATATAAAATAAAATAAAACTTGGATGAATCATCCACTTTCAATGAACAGAGTATTCTATAGTTTTGATAGCATTTATTTTAATTATTTATAGAGAGTTTGATATTTATGTCAAAAGAGTTTTATCTAAATGTAAATGTAGTAAGTATCATTAATCTGCTCAGGTACTCCGCACACTCACATAGGTAACCCCGCGGCCGTGCTCAACTAATTTCACGTGCTCATATACATACACGTGCACGGCCATATTTTCGATTGATCTTCGAACAAAATTTTAGCTGCCAAAGCATCAAATTTTCATTGCCCGCCAAGTTCGATGTTTCCATGGGCCATATAAATCACCATGGAGGATCTCTATGCCCAGGTAATTTCAGCGAACTCTTCCCCTTGCTTCTCTGTTTTGTTTGCCTCATTCGATCCAGAGAACCAAAGCAACCTTTTGTTTCATGCCATATATGACGAAGATGGAGCCGATAAAGTGCAAGGTGATGGTGCAGCCAATGGAGTTCATGTTTGTTCAGACGCAGCAATAGATGGTGTTCAGGTTCCTTCGGTTTAAGGAGATGCAGTAGCATCGATTTTTTTTAACACTTTGCTATATTAACTTTAGTGAAATATTGTATGTATATGATTTTTTTAATGAATTTTGATATGTAAAAAGACTGACTTCAGTGATATGAATTTTGATATATTGACTACAATGATATGAATTTTGCTATATAATATATTTACTTTAGTGATAAGAATTTTGATATTTTGTGTACATATGAATTTTGCTACATTGACTTTAGTGAGAAGAGATGGTCAGACGTCCCCCTTCGCCAAAATTAATAGGTTTTGGTAGCTATGTAAGTAGTGTGGGATTCGATCTAATATTTCCAAATGTACTGCCCAATCATACAAGTATAGCTAGTAAGCAATAATATATGTTTTTAATAAACTAATATATTTTAAATACGCTTTTGATATCTATATATGTGTGCGTGTGTGTGATTTTTAAATGAATTGTAGGAAATTGACTTGATCATTTGGTTTGAAGACACTCTCAAATTTTAGAGTTGACAATATCAATATTTAGAGCTTCGAAATAGATAATGGATTTTTCATCCAATGTCGAATTGGATATTCCATCGCCGCTAGGAGACACGTAGACGTGAGGTTGTATAAATTTTAGAGACGGGAATGAAGGCATCCCACAAGATTAGTGCTGAAAATATATAGTCATGGCATGTTTAAGGACGCTTGTTAATATGAGATATATACTTCCTATATTTTTCCTCTGTGAAGATTTAGAAGCTATAAATGCGGGCTTCATTCATGACTTTTGAGATTTTGTATAAGGATTGCTTAAATCAACCGAAATAGTGTGGTAAACTTGAAGTCGATCTCAGCTTATATCCAGATTTAATGTTATGTCTATTTAGTTGGTTCTTTTACATTTTTACTGTCAACAGTTACAAGTGGAGGACTATCGTTTTACCTTTGTAGGTTGGTAGCTTTAATTTAAAGCTGTTTTAGGCCAGACATTGGATTAATTGGGTTATTTATGATTGGCAATATGCGGCTGAAAGACTAGCACTCATTGATTTCATGATAAGTTGCTTATAACTAAGAGGGGATCTGACGCATCCACTTCTCACCACCGCTAATCGTTATTAGCAGACTCTGTGCCCTTACTTGTGAAGTAAGGGAGAGTGCACTACTTAATGTGTTGCTCTATATCAATGCTATTTTATCTTGCTACATGGGTGACCTATACTATGTTGAGTTCATAATACGACGAAGTCAAACTTGGCAATGACTTATTTTTTTCATGGACTTTGATGTATACTTCAACATCTGGTTCATATTGACTTGGTGTATTATGGTTTATATTAACTTGATAAATAGGAATGATCTCGTTGTTATATATATACAAGCTCTTGTTAATTAGTTTTATTCTCATTTTGAAACATATGTATAGTTTATGGATGTACAATAGTAGCATATATACGCACATGAAAAAACTATTTGAAATGAAAACACATTGAATGAAAAAGAAACCATAAAAAAAGGAATATTTAGTGTCAGTTAGTAATACTAACCGAGACTAAACGTGATCGCCCTAGTCTCGGGCTAGAGGCTTGTTCACTCCCGATTACTTGGTGCAGGACTAAAAGGCCGTCCGTAGTCTTGGATTCACACTCCTAGTTATGAAAGTGTGACTAACGGGGTTTTCCAACCGGGTAAAACTCTTCCAATTCTACACTAGTTCTAGTTCATGAAACAATTACCTCTACAATCAAAAATTTGTTCTATGTCGGAGTAGTAGGGGCATCTATCTAGCATCGACTACTACCACTTAATAAATAACAACGGAAAACAAGATCATTACACATTGGCTTCGGGAACGCACAGATGTTGGCGCAGGGTCACCCTTTCTCCAGTCATGGAGCGAGCCATCGCCGTCCGCCGCCAACGCAGGGGACTTGGCTAGCACCAATCGCCGCGGCTACCTCTGTCCTTCCCTTTGGCCCTAACACACTCTGGTCGACGACGATCTTCTCTGGTGGTGAGAGCCATCAGCCATGAGAATGGCGAGCAAGATGAACAGGCGAAGGAGGCGAGCTGAGGCCACGAGCAAGGGCTTCTCCAGATATAAAATCCTGCAAGAACCCGCTCCATGCCAACGTGGATGGCTGGCCACGTCGGTAGACGGGTCAGGGCTGAGCCTGTGTAGACACGTGTGGCAGCCAGAGAGACAAGTTTCTCTATAGCATTTTGAGAGTTTAGTGATCCATAACACAGGAAACCATGTTTGAGAGCCACGAGTGCATTCTAATTTAGGCTTTTAGGCATCGGTTGATTCCATCGAATTGATCCATTTCAGATGACATTTCGAGTGGATTGTTACGAATCCGGATGAGAACTAAAATGTGTATTTGTTTTATGTCGGTTCTAAATGAAATTTGTCTAGAATAAAAATTTGTTTATCCTTTTCTTGTCTACATGATCCGAAACGAACACTACTACACAAACTGCCTTTGGTCGATGGTCCGAAAACGGATAAAGTCTCGCCTCATTTTGCGTCCGGAACTAAAGACCCCTTTAGTCCCGGTTGGAAACACCAACCGAGACTAAAGGCCCCCGCCCAATGGCTAGGTTGAAAGGGCGTGTTAGGCAGAGAGCTTTAGTCCCGGTTGGTGTTACCAACCGGAACTAAAGGTTGTGATTTTGTCCCGGTTGGTAACACCAAGCAGGACTAAAGTATTTGTCCCGGTTTGTGGCTCTAACCGGGAGAAACTCGTGGACTTTAGTCTGGGTTGGTGTTACCAACCGGGACTAAATCTCCACGCCCCTATTTCAACTGTTCTCTTCTTCCCCGAGCTTTCACTGCCTGAGAGCTCACACTATTATTGTTGTTCTTGTTGTGTTCTTGCTTCGTCTCCAGCCATCGATCGATTTCGACGTTTCTACGCATCCTTCTACTTGTTTGAAAGGTTACTTACTTCGTCCTCTTATGTTTTATTGTATCGTATGTCATTTACTCAAAAATATTTCATGGATTATTAGATTTTTTAATTTAATTTTTTAGGAAATCTAGAAAACATATAGAATATTGGGTCAAGTAATCAATTTAATATATATATATATATATATATAATCCCTTTCATTGATAGTATGTATGCCACATTTTTTGGTTTAGTTTATAATATATAATGGGAAATTTGGGACTTTTTAAATTTTTTTACAAACATTAAAAAACTAGTAACGTGATATGTCATCTAATATGCAGTCGATGACACGCCATTGGATGTACAATGTCGATCGCCGCTAATTTTTTTGGTAGTGACGATGATGAAACACCATCCTATGATGAGCTAATTAAAATTTGCAACAAGTATGCTAGCATCATAAGGAGGTACAAGGGTAAAAATGAAAAACTACTTGAGGTTAAAGAAAACTTGTATGCTAAGCTTGACACCTTGACTAGTGTTAATGATGATTTGAAGGTTGAGATTAACAATCTCACATCTAGCACTAGGGAGCTCAAAGCCTCTCTTAAGCAAGCTAATGAGAAACATGATAAGCTTGAGAGGTCAACACAAGAGCTACACACAAGGTATAACTTGCTAAAAGATGACTACCAAAATTTCAAGCAAGAACATGGCACACTAGTGGTAGCAAATGAATTTCTTAATCAAGATCTTGCTACACATGTTGCTACTAACCCATGTGCTAAGTGTGATAGTGCTACCTCTTGTGATATCTTGATTGATGATGTGGCTCTTGAGCAAAGTTCTAAGTGCAAGGGCAAGAGAGTTGTTGAAGCCGACAAGTATGATGACTATGTCAAGATGAGAGAAGAGAACTCAAAGCTCAAGGAAGAGCTAATCACTCTCAACTCTAACAAGCCTATTGTCATCAAGTCGGCTCAAGAAGAAGACAAGGATGCTATCACCTTGATCACCTCTCTTAGAGAAGAGATTGCTAAGCTCAAGAATGAAAAGACCAAGCTTGAAAGTGGGTTTGTGAAGTTTACCAATGGTCACAACCTTCAAAGTGAGCTCTTGATGAACACCGTTGTCAAAAATGACAAGACCGGTATTGGGTTCAAGGAGAACCAAGTCATGAAGGCAAAGATCAAGATTGAGGCCAAGAACTATTACAAGAACAAGTACAATGGCTACAATCAAGAGTACTCAAAGCCCAAGCCAAGAAGATGCTTTGGATGTGGACAAGTTGGTCACTTTGAGTTCCAATGCAAGACTCAACCACCCAAGACCTTACCCAAGCACGCTAGGCCATTTGCTCATGATGCTCACTATGTCATTAAGAAGGACAACAAGGGTAGACCGCTAGTTGTGTTCCTTGGTCCACCAATGAAGAACAAGCCTAGAGTTCTTTGGGTTGCAAAGGAGTTGGTTACCAAGGCTATGGGGCCCTGCTTTGAGTGGGTTCCCAAACAACAAGCTTAACTCCAAGTTGCTTGTGTGTAGGTGAACTACAAGACTGGTGGAAGTCATTGGGTGATTGATAGTGGTTGCACTTAACATATGAGCGTGACTCCCGGATGTTCACCACACTTGATCAAGATTGTGAAGGGCAAGACAAGATTACCTTTGGGGACAATTCAAAAGCCAAAGTTCAAGGTCTAGGCAAAGTGGCAATCTCCAGTGATCAATCTATATCCAATGTCTTGCTAGTACAATCTCTAAGCTTCAACATGCTTTCCATGGGTCAACTTTGTGATCTTGGATTCCATTGTCTATTCACTCCAACCGAGGTGATTGTGACCAAGATTGAAGATTCATTAATGATATTCAAAGGGTTCCGGCACAACAACCTCTACTTAGTGGATTCCACCTCAAATGAAGTCGAGTTGCAAACATGCCTATTCTCCAATAGCTCTTTGGGTTGGCTTTGGCATAGAAGATTAACACATGTGGGAATTTCAACTCTAAAGAAGTTTGTCAAGAAGGAGATGGTTAGAGGTGTGAAGGATGTGGTGTTTGAGAAGGACAAGTTGTGTAGTACATGTCAAGCCGGCAAGCAAGTTGCCAACACCCATCCCACTAAAGCCTTCATGCCAACCTCAAGGGTCCTAGAGCTACTCCACATGGACTTATTTGGACCTACCACCTATGCAAGCCTTGGAGGAAATCTCTTTTGCTTAGTGGTAGTTGATGATTACTCTAGGTACACTTGGGTGTTCTTTCTTCAAGACAAGAGTGAAACTCAAGCTATCTTCAAGAAGTTTGCAACAAGGGCACGAAATGAGTTTGAAGTGAAGATCAAGAAAATAAGAAGTGACAATGGCACCGAGTTTGTCAACACCAAGATTGAGGACTATTGTGATGAAGTGGGGATCAAGCATGAGGTATCCGCCACATATATTCCACAACAAAATGGTGTTGTAGAGAGGAAGAACCGTACGCTCATAACTCTAGCAAGATCTATGCTTGATGAGTACAACACTCCGGAGAAGTTTTGGGCGGAGACCATCAACACCGCTTGCTATGCGGCAAACCACCTCTTCATCCAAAGGTTATTGAAGAAGACCCCCTATGAGCTTGTAAATGTGAAGAAGCCGGATATTTCATTCTTCCGGGTGTTTGGTTGCAAAGTGTACATCTACAAGAAGCGCCAACACTTGGGTAAATTCCAACAGCGGTGTGACCTTGGTTTCCTTGTTGGATATTCGCTTAAATCCAAGGCATACCGTGTATTTAACAAAGCCACAGGCTTAGTTGAAGAAACGTATTACTTGGAATTTGATAAAACTAATGGCTCCCAAGGAGTGCTTGAGGATATTGATGTAGGTGATGAACCCTTGAGGGAGGCAATGAAGAATATGACAATTGGTGCTATCAACCCGCAAGAGGTGGAAGAAGTAGAAGATGATGGCAATCAAGATCCTTCTCCACCCCACACGCCTCAAGTTGAAGAAGATTAACTGAGGGAAGCTCAAGAAGATACCTTCATCCCTCAAGATCAAGCTGAGGCCGAAGCTAGCAATGTTGAAGCACCACACCCCCTCCTCAAGTTCATGATAGAAGATCAACACCTATCCTTCAAGCTCACCCCCATGATCAATCCATCAAAGGGAGTAATGACTCGCTCTATACTTGCATCTTATGTTGAACATCACTCATTTGTTTCCTTTGTTGAGCCTACTAGTGTTGAGGACGCACTTGCGGATCTGGATTGGGTGAATGCCATGCATAAAGAACTCAACAACTTCACCCGGAACCAAGTGTGGACACTTAAAGAAAGGCTAAAGGGAGCAAGAATCATTTGCACCAAGTGGATGTTTAGGAACAAGCAAGATGATCAAGGTGTAGTTGTGAGGAACAAGGCAAGATTGGTGGCAAAGGGGTTCTCTCAACTAGAAGGACTTGATTTTGGAGAGACCTTCGCCCCGGTTGCAAGACTTGAAGCCATTCGTATCCTCTTGGCGTATGCTTCACATCACAAAATGAAACTCTTTCAAATGGATGTGAAGAGCGCCTTCTTAAATGGTTTCATGAATGAACTTGTCTATGTCTCACAACCTCCCGGGTTTGAAGATCCAAACTTGCCTAACCATGTTTATAGGTTGTCCAAGGCTCTCTACGGATTGAAGCAAGCTCCAAGGGCTTGGTATGAGAGGCTAAGGGACTTCCTACTCAAGAAGGGCTTCAAGATTGGGATCGTCGACACAACACTATTCACCAAGAAGCTTAATGGAGAAGTCTTTGTTTGCCAAGTATACGTCAATGACATTATATTTGGGTCAACAAACCAAGATCATTGCAAGAAGTTTGGTGACTTGATGTCCAAGGAGTTCGAGATGTCCATGATTGGCGAACTTACCTTCTTCCTTGGCTTCCAAGTGAAGCAATTGAGGGAGGGCACCTTCATATCTCAAGAGAAGTACACTCATGATCTACTCAAGAAATTCAAGATGGAGGATTATAAGCCAATCAAGACCCCAATGCCTACCAATGGGCATCTCGATCTCGATGAGGGCGGTTGCCATTTGCTAGGAAGATCACTTGTTTCTTGGTCCTCTAAGAAGCAAAACAATGTGGCTTTGTCAACCGCCGAGGCGGAATACATTGCCATGGGAGCAAGTTGTGCACAAATCTTGTACATGACCCAAACACTTCTTGATTACGGCGTTGTTTTAAAAGATGTTCCACTCTTGTGTGATAATGAAAGCGCCGTAAAGATTGCTAACAACCTGGTTCAACACTCTCGCACCAAGCACATTGATATTCGCCATCACTTTCTTAGAGATCATGTGGCTAGAAAAGACATCACACTAGTTGGAGTTAAGAACGGAGAGAAATTGGCGGATATCTTCACTAAACCACTCGATGAAACAACCTTTTGTAGGTTGAGAAGCGAGTTGAATGTGCTTGATCACTCAAACTTCACTAAAAAATGAGATTGTGTGAACCATGCATTCATATGTAATATAATCATGTTTAATCAATAGTAATGCACATAGGCTTGGCTAACGCGGTTGAGATAACCGCCCTCAAAGAGTGTGAGAAAAGCTTAAGCGCGGATTAAACTTGCAAGCAACCTAGATTCAAATTCCGTATTGCATAGCATTTGCATGTGTGTTGCTTGTTGCTTTCTTTTTGGTTAAGTTTGATCATCCTCTAGGTTCCTCACTTAGGGGGAGCATTCTAAGCTCTAGCTTCAGCTAGATACCCCACTTGTGCCCCTATGGTGATCCTTGGAGCTTTATTGAACTATTTTCTTATGAAAACTAATTCTAGCCTATGGAAAACTATTTCTAAAATTGAGGGTTTGAGAGATGGTTCTTATAGTAACTCCAACAAGTGTTTCTTTCTGCTCTTTTTGTGTTGGTACTTGGCTAAGAGAAAAGATTGGAGAGAAAAACAGGAAAATTCAAAGCAAATGAAGCTCCGGACCACCCTCCGGACCACTCGGCATAGTCCGACACTCAATGGTCTGACGCTCTATCCCTCTCTGTGTCAAATCATCTACCTCAGTGAAAACCGTCGGACAACCAGTCCAACGCTCCTCCAGACCACAGGCGAGTGGTCTGACGCCTCAGTCAGCGGTTAACAGTCTAGTCAAAGGACCGTGGGATTAGTTCGACGCTTCGTCCGAAGCACTAGTCCGGAGGTCGGGTGCTTACTGTGTCAAATCTATTTTCTCCTCCATCCGTCGAACCACTCCATCGGACCCCCCGTCGGACCATGCATAGTCATCCGACGCTCGGAAAAAATGTGTTATCCCCCCCCCACGACGTGTTCTGTCTTTGGCAGTTGCTTTCTTTCGTTGTGCCGTACACCGCGCCGCCGTCTTGCCCTCGCTCCGCCGCCCACTCGCTTGCACCTGTGCCCTCATCACCGGTGAGCCCCTCGCTAGTGCGCCGCCGCCACTACACCGCCCTTCACCCTGCTCTGCTTCTCTTCGCAGAGCCGCCAGCAGCAGCACCCCACCATCGCCTCCATAGCGCACACTGCCGAGGTTCCTCTCGCTAGCGATCCTCCCCTGCTCCACCACCAACTTCCTACCAGAGCAAGTGCCTAGCTAGGGTTTCACCCTTCCATTGCACCAAATCACAGTGATTCACCCCCTAGGGTTTCCCTAACCCTAGGTTTGGGTAGTTTTCGACGCCGTTCATGCATTGCCAAATCCGTCTCATCGTCATCAACTTCATTCTCTCACTAGGGTATGGTGTTGATCCTTAATTTCGCGTTTTGTTGAGTTATAGATCACATTGTGTCCTAGATTATCCAATCAATTCCAATTCACTTATACCTTTGCTAATTGTAATCCACGGTTGGCTATTCTCTTGTGGAGTGTGTCTTGGAGCCTGAATTGCTTTGATTAGAATACGCTCGCTTACCTCAGGTACCATGACAGTATTTCATTCTATTTCTTATCTAGATGCTTGCTTCCGTACGATATCTTATCTCTAGTGATTATATATGCTTATATACTTCCATCTATTCTATCTAGCAGTGGCAGTGGCAGTTGAAACTCAGGGCAAAGCTCGTGAGTATGGATTTAGGCAAAGCCTCACCAGTGACAGTCCAGTGGCTTGAGAGCCCCTCTTTGCCAGTGATTGTTGCTTGACTGATCAGTGGGCAGTAATTTCTTGCAGTTGGCTTGTGGCAGTGGTTCTACACTTGTCAGTTTGAGTAGTGATTCTCTCAGTTGATCAGTATGGCTCGTGGTTCTCGTGCTCGTGTCAGTGGTTTTGGTGATGACACTCCTCCCCCTCCGCGTCCTACTAAGGACAAGGGGAAGAAGAAGATGGTTGAAAAACCAAAGAAGAAGAAGCGCAAGTTGACAGAGGCCGAGCAGGTCGAGGCAATTGCAGATGCAGTGGACCGTGCAAAGCGAGGTGGTCGCCGAGGGTCAGTACAATTTGACACCCCTCCGCGGGTTCTACCCTCCACTCCTCCTGCTCAGTCTGACTCAGAGGCAGCTCCAGCATAGGAGCAAGAGCATGTGATTGATGTATTGGGCACACCGCTGGCACCTCTTCCCTGGGGGCGTGCACTCGCTCCCAGACGGCTCAGTTTACTCCACTGCATGGTGACAGTGCACCCCAGAGTGCCTCAGCAGCTCCCACCTCAGCCTCAACGTTAGTTCACCTTGATTTGAGGGAGTTTAGTGTGAAGCAAGTGAAGAAGCTTCGGTTTGTGGAGCTTGTGAAGTGGTGCCCAGATCAGAGGGACTCCAGAGCTTCCCTAGGATGGCACACACCTCTCATGGAGGATTTCTACCGGGTAGCTCAGCTTGCACAGATATAGATCAGACCACACAGGGTTTGCTCCTTAGAGAGCATTGTGGAGATTGTTGGTGAGGAGATCCGTCCTTTTCTCACATACCTCCCGAGACTCGCCGATCTTCTTGGTCGGTCCGGGAACTACATTGATAGGTGGGTCAGATAGTTCTATGCCTCTGTATGGGTTGATCCGTGTCACAACTTCATCCAGTACACATTCAGAGGAGAGCGCTACAGGCTCTATTTGTCTCAGATGAGAGAGGCACTCCGTCTGACCGCGACCGAATGAGAGCTCTGCTTACGCTATGACTGCTACAGAGGAGTCTCTTTGCCTCGCTGGGCTCGCTGTGGCCATACTTTGTCAGTCCAGGACGTCGCTCCTCTCTTCCAGCCACCATTCGAGGAGGGTTCCCGTCGTACACCGGCTGAGCTTCGCCCTACCGTTCACAGGTTGATTGAGGTACTCCGACGCACTCGGTTGCCTCGCACCGGGTACAAGGAAGGTTTGACCAACCTGCAGCAGTTTCTTCTTCAGGCCCTTGTCTCGATGAGACCATTTGACATAGCAGACTTTCTAGTGTTAGAGATTGAGGATGTGATTTCATATGATATGAGGGCTCGCAGGCAGTTTCCCTATGCACATTGGATTTGCTCTATCATTGCCATACAACATGAGGCAACCAACCCTGGAGTCCGTGCTTTACTTGATGAGTCGCCGACTTCCTTCCCACCGTACAGAGTTCTAGCGTCTATTGACAGTTGGTTTGGGAACCGTGTGCTCCGTCTTGTCAGACTCCTGACAGCCCCTGCAGACAGAGATGATGTGGATGCTCAAGATGATTTTATCAGAGGTGTTGAGCAGCAGGAGCTCCATGACTTAGATACTAGAGCTGGTGTGTCACCTGAGGAGACTTCGTCACACAGTTCAGATGTAGACTTCCACCCGATTCCAACTATGCCCCCACGGGCGCACGACACTGAGGCCGGAGGTTCTAGTTCTGCTAATGAGTCTATGATCCTGAAGATATTGGACATGATTTAGGAGTAGCAGGGCTCCCTTGTGACTGAAGTTACCCAGGTCCAGCAGAGACAGGACGAGCTCTAGAGGCAGTCACAGGAGCGTCATGAGGAGCTATAGGTACAGGTTCACCAGAGGAACCTTGAGGTCCAGCAGCAGAAGCTCGCTATGCAGCTTGAGTCCCAGCGCCTACAGCTTCAGGCCCAGCAGTTCCAGGCTCAAAACATGGCCTTCATGGCCCATATGATGAAGTGGACTAACATGACCTCTGTTGAGTTTCCTGGAGTTCCTCAGATCTAGATGATGAGTCAGACCCAGCCTTCTCAGTTAGCTGGCCCATCAGTGGCTCAGTTTCCAGCATTTGGCCCCATTGTGGGCTCTTAGCAGACAACACGTCCTTTAGTGACCCCTTCTGTGTCCGTCGGTCCTTTAGTCACACCCACCCCAACTGTACAGTCCAGGGACTTCAGGGTGTCGGTATGACCACTCTGTTTCAGTCACCGGCTACATAGGTCACTCAGTGGTTGGACACGTTCGGCCTGACTCAATAGTTCACCCCACTAACTACTGTATTCACTCCGATGTCTACTCACTTGGGTGTGACTGCTCGAGACCTTTCAGCGTCATTCAGTGACATTACCGGGCAGCCATCCCCCACTGCAGCGCAGGTAGTCGTAGAGCTTCAGGCAGAGCTTGTTTCACCGACAGCGGGTCAGCACCGCTCCTCAGTAGCTTCGTCTGAGGCCACTCACGATAGCCGGGTACCTCTAGTTTCTACTCCTCCCGGGGCTATTGTGACTAATGCCACAGCTGTCACTTCCAGCCTATATAGCCTAAGCAGCCACCAGTTCGTGAGACTCCAGGAGAGTCAATGCAAGAGGCACACTCGGACACCGCAGCTCTAGAGGCACAAACAGAGTCAGTGACCATTGATCCTACTCTTGCTCCAGGCCCAGCTCCCACTCCAGAGTTCGCAGAAGCCGAGGTTGCGGGCACGTCAGCTCCTGTCCCCCAGACCGCTTGACTTCCAGTGTCAGACACTCAGGGGGAGGATTCCGATGAGGAGACCTACTTGTCAGAGTTCAGGGTGCTTGACCGCTCCGCGGCTGCTTCCACTCCACCTCCAGACGCCTAGTTTTGGTGCTTCGATGCCAAAGGGGGAGAGGGAGAGTCGAGTAGATGGGCTAGCTTTAGGGGGAGCTAGTAGGATTCGTTCTTTTGATGTATAATATACTCTATCGCATCATGCATCACGTTTACCGTCTTTATGAATTATGTTTCTGTGAGATGTTTGAAACTTGATGGTTGTGTGACATGTGTGTGAACTCCTTATATATATATCATGTCTCTTGGTTGTGCTATATTGCTTCCGCTACTAATATCTGATCTTTTGGCTATAGCATATCCTTTGAAATCAAGGACTATTCTCAATTCATACATTTTGTGATTGTCATGGCTTGAATGGTTTAGGCATGTATATGTCTTTCTTATCACTAACCCATGCCTATCTCATGTCAAGTCATGTTTCTCTTATCAAAATTCACTCATCATTCTTTGCTCGAGCTTGTATTGTCGTCAATCACTTAAAAGGGGGAGATTGAAGAATCATGGTCCCTTGTGTTTAGGTGATTAACGACAATACTAGGTCACTATGACTAATGTGTGTTTGGCAGAGGCAAAGTCATTTGAGTTAGGTCATTACTGATGCTATGAATGGGCTTATTGGATATTCATGCCCCCAAGATGGAAATCGTTTTGGTTTCAAAGGATGAAGGTTCAAGTTGAAGACTAGGCTAGTCCTTAGTGCCATAAGGTTGAGAAGGGCACTAAGTATAGCTAGGTCTTCCTTTTTTCCGTTGACCGTACTATAAAGGGGGGTATGATGTTAGTAGCTTGACCTAGGAGAGTTTGGAAATGTCGGTGTATGCACATTTGTCACAACTAGTCCTAGAGACCCTGCTTATAGCCCTTGAGATGGTAGGAGCAAAACCCCTTCAAAAGACTTAGTGAAAAGAGGTGAAGAAGAGGGAGAAAGAGGCTCCGGACCAGATTGCCAAGGAGGCGTCGGACCATGCAAGGTAGTCCGACGGTCCTGCCTTAGGCGCCAGCACTGTGTGAAAGTGCTCTGGACCACCTGTCTGGAAAGCGTCGGACCAGAGGTGAGTGGTTCGACAGTCCCTTGTCAGATGCAGTGAGCCCCAGAGTGAGCTCCGGACTAGTCCGACGGTGTGTTCGACAGCTAGTCCGACGTTTCAAGGCAGCAAGGTGTTCCAACTCAGTAAGGTCCCTGGCTCCGGACCAGTGCGTCGGACCAGGGCACCATACTATGGCAAGTAGTCCAGTGGTTCGAAGTTGAGAAGAAGTTAGCACTCAGTGAGCACCCTGGCTCCAGACCAGAGCATCGGACCAGGACGTCGGACCAAGGCGAGTAGTCCGACGGTGCGTTTTTCAAATGAAGTTTGAACTAAGAGTGAGCACCGGACCAGGTTGCATAGTCCGGTGGTTTGATCGTCGGACTAGTTCGGTGCCTTCGCAGAAAAGAGAAAAAGCAAAAAACTACTAGTTTTGGAGGTGGGGACTATTTATAGTTGCCCTCTTCATCCTTAGGAGGGCTCTTGGCCATTGTTTCAGCTGAAGGAACCTAGAGAGAGTTCTTAGAGAGCCAAGTGCCTAGAGAGGGAGAGATTTGAGAGAGTTCATCTTGTTCTTCCCTCCTAGAGTGATTAGGAGTGACAAGTGTGCATCCATCCACCTTCCTAGCCTTGAGTTGGTCAAGTGAAGGTCTTGTGCTTGTTACTCTTGGTGTTCGACAGCACCTAGACGGTTTGGTGGTGATCGGAGGAAGGAGATCGCCGAAAGATTGTTGGCGGCCCTTCTCCAATCTTGTGATCGGTTGTGGGCGATTCACCGAGCCGGAGTGTCGAAGAATCAGCCCGTAGAGAGCACTCTACCGTTGCGCGGGTAGAGGGGGAGCTATACCTTGCGAGGTGCTGCAACGAGGCCTAGGGGGAGTGTCGACTCCTCGATACCTCTGGAAAACATCGCGTGTCACCGATTCTCTATCCCTAGCTCTTTACATTTCCGCATTACCTTTCCATTTGTGTTCTTTCAATTCCACTAGAATTGCTTAGGTTGTCTTTCAATTCATATGCCTTGCTACCGCTTTCTAGTTAGGACACACATCCAGTAGGCACTAGGGGGTGATTGGCATTGTTAGGTTTTAATATTTCTTTAGAAATTTAAAAGAAGCCCAATTCATGCCCCCCTCTTGGGCATCTTGATCCTTTCACCGTATATCAAGGTACACAAGGACTCCCTACGATCCAAATTCCCGGGGAAGAACGAAGATTGGATCACGCGTCAGCACATCGAAACTTTCAGTGGTTGTTACAAAAACAATGTAACGGTGATGACACTATAGATGAGAAACTGTATTTGTTGTCAAGGCAATCATCCTGGCACATCCTCACGTACAAAGGGTACGAGATAAATGGAAACACATTTTACACCATTGCCCAAGACAAAAGTAGCACAAACCAAAATAGTGGTGTCTGCGTAGATGCCACAGACCCAAATGGGAAGAGACATACATACTATGGCCGCATAGAGGAGATTTGGGTACTAGACTATGCACCTAATTTTAAAGTCGCTCTGTTCCAGTGCCATTGGGTGAAGACGAGTGGGGTAACTGTGGACAAGGAGTGTGGGATGACAACAGTGGACCTAAATAGTGTTAGGTACAAAGATGAACCATTCGTGCTTGCGGCTGATGTGAATGAGGTGTTCTATGTGGAGGACATGTCTACAAAACCCAAGAAAGGGAAAAATGATGACAAATCAACTGACAAAGAGCCAAAATGCCACGTAGTTCTTTCAGGGAAAAGAATCATCGTGGTAATTGAGGACAAGTCAGACATGTTAGAAGATTATGAAAGGGATGACCGAATCCCACCCTTCAGCGTGACGAAAGATCCAAGCAACCTCCTCAATGCAGAGGACACTCCACGGGAATGATCATAACCAATGGTTCATACGTCAAAAAGTTCACCACTGTGCTCGCTTAGTGTATTGGAGACTTTATGTAATAACTGTAACTTTCCATGTATTTTTCATGTTTTCTTGTGTTTTATCTTTTCAAATAAAAGGACAGATGTACCTCTGTATTAAAAGTTAGTCAAATGGGAAAGTTTAAATTTTCAAACAACGAGAAATTCAAATACAAATTTCAAACACCGAGATATATAAAAGCCGTGGATAATGATGAGTACATCAACTTTGGTATTCAAAACCTTTTCATTTCAGATAGTTTATGTGGTCCAAATCTTGATAGAAATTTTAAATTTTTAAACACAAAGAAATTAAAATTCTAATTTCAAAATGATAAACAACTCCAAATGAAAACGTTTTCAACAACAAAGTTGGTGGAATAATAATTCTCTACAACTTATATTGGTCACTTTCACATTTGAGAAATTCTAAACACAAATTTTCTTGTGATAATTTTAATTAATAGATTTGACACGTGTATTTCGACAACTAATGATGCAACAACGAAAACTTAACGTTACAAAGATGCAAAAACAAACTTCATATACAAAGCCACCACTTTTTTATTTTTAAGTTGACCAACATATTTTTGCATTAGGTCAAATAGTACTCGTTATTTAGATTAATGGACGTTAGTAAAAGAAAAAAATGGAATTTATGTTAAAAAATATTTTAGTGTACAATAAGCCAAATGGAAATCCAAATGTTATTTTTAAATATTTTTTTCCTATCATGTAAATTACTATCTAATTAACAATAATAAACATAGTTATTAGAGAAACCAATAAAACTAAAAACCAGAAATGTAAAAACAAAAAAACCTTTAGTCCCGGGCTGTGGCACCACCCGGGACTAAAAGTCATACCAACACCAACCGGAACTAAAGGCCTTATAGCCACAGGTGGTGCCACGGCCCAGGACTAAAGGTCCCCTAGGTATATAAAATTTCCCCTTCTCCCAGAGTAGAACAGTTGTCTTCCCCATCGCGCCGCCTCCTCCACCGTCTCCCTCACGCCGCCGCCATCGCCGTCCGCGCTCGCTCGCGCCACACCGTCCTCGCCGTGCGCGCCGTCCTCACTGTCCGCGCCGTCCTCGCTGCGGCACCGGCCGTCCTCGTTGCGCCGCCTGTCCTCCTCCGCCCTCTCTCCTCCTCTTCCCGACAGTCCGCGTGCACGCCATCCTCTTCCCTCTCATCTTCTCCGGCCAGCGCTCGTGCGCGTCGTCCTCGCCGCGGCACCGCCCGGCGGCCCGCGCGCGCACGCCATCCTCTGCGCCGTCATCTATCGCGCCTCCTCTACCGTGCGCCCTCTGCCGCGCACCGTCCTAGCCATGCGCCGTCTTCTGCCGTGCGTCGTCATCCTCCTCCTCCTCTGCCCGACCATCCTCCTGATCTGCCCGACCGGCCTCCTCCTCTGCTCGCCGTCCTTCTCCTCTGCCCGACCCTCCTCCTCAGCCGCGCGCCGCATGCAGTCCTCGCCGCGCACCGTCCTCCTCCTCTGTCGTGTCGTCGTTGTTGTGTGCAGCAGCTAGCGCCGTCATCAGCCGTGCCGTCATCGTCGGCGGCCACAACCTGGACTCTAGAGGTGAGCAATGCCGGCGTGTTGGTTGTGTGACCGGCCATGGAGCCGACATCGCGTGAACGATCGGCCATGGAGCCGACATGGGTTGTGTGTATGATCGGCCTTCTTGCCGCGTGTTTACACATATACGAGTCGTGTGTTCTTGTTGTGGCCTTCGAGCCGCGTGTTTACATATCGAGTTGTGATCGTTTTGGGTACCACAGCAGCGTGTGGACCTGCTTAGTGCGGTCGACCCCACAACAACGTGTCAACCCTGTAGCTCACTAGCGCCAACGCGTAAACCCTAATCCTAAACCCTAAACTCTAACCCATAATAAACCACCACTATTACTACTAAACCCGAAACTCTAACCCCACATCCTCTAAACCTAACTAGCTAGCTACTTCTATTACTACTACTGCTACTACTGCTGCTACTACTGCTACTACTAATGCTGCTACTACTGCTGCTACTACTGCTACTACTACTACTGCTGCTACTGCTACTCGCTGCTGCTGCTACACTGCTACTACTACTGCTACTACTGCTACTGCTACTGCTACTGCTACTGCTACTGCTACTAACTACTACTACTACTACTACTACTACTACTACTACTACTACTACTACTGATACTGATACTGCTACTGATACTGATACTGCTACTGCTACTCCTACTACTCCTACTGCTCCTACTTCTCCTACTGCTACTACTCCTACTACTCCTACTACTCCTCCTCCTACTAACCCGAAACTCTAACCCCACATCCTCTAAACCTAACTAGCTAGCTACTGCTACTACTGCTACTGCTACTGCTACTGCTACTATGAGTATATAACAAAATCGTTTCACAATTTATTAGTTGCTATTAAATAAATCTTATGTATATTAATGTATTTTACCCTTATTGCAAATTGAAGGAGTTATGGTTGAAGGAGAAAGTGATGGAACCGGTCAAGATCAAAGCACATTAAGAAAGAATTGCAGGATTTCCGATGGACCAAGTCATCAATCCCAAGGGAGGCTACCACTACAACCCCACCGAACGACTAGTGCCTAACATGGATGAAAATCTGTATGACATTTGAGTCGCGGGGTCTATGAATTAGTATTCTAACATGTCTGTGTATAATGCCTAACATATTCACTATATATATATATATATATATCTTTAAGTTTTATTTTCTATAATGCTTGAACTAAATATATGTTCGCGTATACATAGATTAGTAGTGGAGAATACATATTTAGAAATCTAATTGAAACCTATAACCAAAACAAATAAGAAACCAAAATGGAAAAGAAAATAAAAGAAAAAAAGAAACAGAATCTTTAGTCCCAGTTGGTAACACCAATCGAGATTAAAGGTCTACCTTTAGTCCCGGGGCAACCAACCGGGACTAAAGGGGGGGCTTTAGTCCCGGATGGTCCGTCCCGAGTCATCGTCCAGGACTAAAGGTCATTTTAGCCCGGGACTAAAGATGATTTCTGTAGTAGTGGAAACCAGATCTTCTACCCTCTGGAATTAATCCTGGGCTAGAAACTCGAATGAGTGACAGGGATGAATTTACTCATTCCTAACCCAGAATGAATTAGCTTTTGGATTAAATCCTCGGCAGAGGAACAAGACCTTAAAGACGAACAAAATGTAAACGGATAGTTGTTGTTTTGGTCTTATTCTCTTCAGATTCAATGCTGGACCGTGTATACAAAGTAAACATGTGCAACGGGCCGGCCCGGTCCGGCACGGCCTAGGCCCGGTTAGGCACGCAGGCCCGCGGACCGTGCCTCCCCAGGACACCGTGCCTGCTTGCAGGCCCAGGCACGGCCCGTGGGCCGTTTTTCGGGCCAGGCCGGCCCGAAAAGCATGAGGCCCAAACCATGAACGGGCCGGCCCGAAGCCCGTTTTATGAAAAAACCCTTGTTTAATGCAGATTTCAGTATATTTTACAGTGCAATTGTATATGAGCTCCCCTGCTACCGAGCCGCTACCGGGCCTC
Source organism: Microstegium vimineum (assembly GCA_022036555.1). NCBI lineage: Eukaryota > Viridiplantae > Streptophyta > Magnoliopsida > Poales > Poaceae > Microstegium > Microstegium vimineum. Next base: position 18,000,395 of record CM039125.1, on the reverse strand, counting down.
GCGTTGAAACCGTGCCGTGCCATGCCGGCCGACGTGCCGAGGTGACGGTCCAAGCACGGCCCATGGACCGTGCCGTGCCGTGCTCGGGCCGGGCTAAAAATTCGGGCTTCGTACCGTGCCATCGTGCCTCGGGCTGCATGCTCATCTTTAATACAAAGGAACTCGGACAGAGGAATATCACATAGAGATCCATGTACCGAAGTATCTGAATAGTACACATTAAGGGCTCGTTCCCTTGCTTGGACTGAGACTCTGAAATGGTTTCTAGTTGGAATCTAATTTGTATAATCTTGGAATGGTTCATAGGCCCAATCCTTTGCAACCGAACGGTGTTTCAATCCGACCGCTTCGTGGAACGACGCATGCTCGCCGTGCTCTGTGGCGGGATGCTCTGCTCATTACGGAAGTAGTCGGTCGGATCAACTACCCCTTTCACCGCGGCGAGCCTCTGAAAGTTTCCGGCGAAGTACTTCTCTCCCCACGCCCTGCCGCTGTCAAACGTGCTGACGTCGTTGACCACCACGTTCTGGCCGATATCCAGGTCCCGGTAGTTGACGTACGTCTCCCTCGGGCTCTTGCTCACGTACTGCTCCATGAAGTCGTAGAAGTTGCTGATCCAGGTCGTCGCCGCGGAGCCTTGTTCGTTGCCCGACGACCAGAACGTGATATACTGGATGTTGTACAGCACGCCGCTCCGGTGCGGGTACGGCGTCTCCCCGGCCGGGATGGTGCCGATGAACCCGCCGTGCGGCTCCAGGATGATCATCCCGGCTCCACTCATCGTGAGCCAAGGGAAAATGTTGCTCCACGCGTCCTTGGGTATGGCACGCCGGACGTAGTCAGACTTGTTCTTGGTGAAAGTGCTCAGGCTGGTCTTCCGGTTGAGCAGCGCCTCCACCGGCGTGTAGCGGTTCCCGAAGTTGAACAAGGCCACCGACTGCAACCATGTCATCTCGAGGCAGTCGGCGCTCGTCATGCCGAGCTCTGGGAAGGAGCTGTTCAACGTTGGCACGAGGTCGCTGCAGGCGCCCAGGTACAGGGACTGGAACGTTGCTCGCTGTCCGTGGATGATGACCCTGATAGTGATGTCGCTGGGGAGGTCAGGCGCGACGTCTTGCCACTTAGTCAGGGCGTCTATGGCTCCCTGGTCCACCATCTTGATGTTGAAGGCCGTCACCGTGGATGGAACCTTGACGAGGCTCACCTTCCACGACACCACGATACCGAAGCTCTCGCCGCCGCCTCCCCGGATGGCCCAGAAGTGATCCTCCCCCATGGCGGCCCTGTCGACGAGGTCGCCACTGGCGTTGACCAGCTTGGCGTCGAGCACGTTGTCTATGGACAGGCCGAACCTGCGCATCATCATGCCGATCCCGCCGCCGCTGAGGTGCCCGCCCACGCCTATGGTCGGGCAGATGCCGGCCGGGAACGCCATCTCCGAGTTGTTCTTGGCGATGGTGTAGTAGAGCTCCCCAAGCGTGGCGCCGGAGTCGACCCATGCCGTGGGCACCGGCGCCCGCTCGTCGTCGGCGGCGCTCACGGTGATGGCGCGGAGGTTGGACAGGTCGACGACCCCGAACACCACGCCGGGCCGCTCGGAGCGGTACGAGAGACCCTCGTAGTCGTGCCCGCCGCTGCGCACGCGGAGGCGCACGCCGTTGGCGCGGCCGCACCGCACGGCAGCCTGCACTTGGGAGGCGTCGACGGGCGTGACGATGCAGAGCGGCCACACCGTAGCGTTGCCGAACAGCCGGGGTTCCGGACGCTGGACACCAGCACGTCGGTGAAGTTGCTGGCACCCTGAGTGTAGATGACCCCGCTCGGTATGTTCTCCGACAGGCATTGGAGGAAGCCATCGGAGTCGGAGGTCACTGAGGAGAAGCAGCAGCTAAGGATGAGCACTAGTCCTATGCCTCTGAACACTGTCATCTTAGCGCGCTTCTTGCAATGACCAAACAACAGTATATATGCTTTTGTTGTTCATTCCTTGTGCTCCAGCTTGGGGTAATACGAGTACTAGTTGGCGCGCTAGTTGATCACCAGCTTGGGGTCTATGCTCTACTTGTGTACAGTAGCTAGTGACTTGCAAGCTGCGTTCAGTAAGTTATGGCTCATCACTCTGGGAAGCGTGCCCGATTAGTTTTAGCCCTAGGTACGTGGCCGTCAACTATTATTCCGACAGATAAGTTACAACTTTACAAGCATATGCATGCCCGAAAACAACATCAGATCGTCTATCAGGATAAGCAAACATATAATGTGAGCATCTGTCACTCACAAGCGATTAGCTTGGAAAACGTCCAAGGTCGGTATTAATAGGATCTCGATGATCGCCGGATCTGGTTTATAAACCGGACCTAAACTAGTAGAGCGCTCGCTCAAGGAAAATTCGGATTGCCTGGAGTATTAATTAGTACTACCATCACGTGTCAACCACAATAATCAGGCTAATATTATTGGCAATGCGGTACAAATTTTATCTTAGGAGGTCATACCTGAAATGATAGCCATTAATTTTTCTAGATTTTTTGAATTAATAAATTAATTAATCTATGAAAAAAAAAGGAAACATTTTACATCACCTCATCACATCATCACGGGAGACAAGCAAGGGCACATGGCAGTGGCACCTTCCTTTTCTGTGGGCATCGTTCGTTTTGCCCCTTTGCATGAAAACTATATTAATTCAATTATATAAAATAAGATACATGTACCAAAGAAATCAGTAATCAACATATATATTAATTGATCCATGAACTTTAGTGATAACAAAATAAAATATATGTAAAAAATGAACGGCTCACGATCAGTTGAATGTATCACAACGAAGCCCTAGAATGTAAATACAAATTGGGACTATGTGTACCGGTATTGCACTTTGAACTAAAATAGTGTAATAGTTCTATCTGAATTCAATTTCACACGCATTTGATCTGGATCCACTCACAGTCTCATGCATGCACACATGATTATCCACTCAGGCTCTCACCTCACGTATGCACATGCAAATCACTAAGGTTAGCACCCATCAATTAAATCTAGAAAAAATTATATCTAAACTTTTCTTGTTTGTCTTATTTTACAAAATAAAAAAACTATTATACATGTTACTTCCTACAAGGTAATAGATGATCATTATCTAAAATCAAAATAAATGAGTGATTCACAATTATTTAAAGGTACCACAACAAAACTCAATATTGTACTCCTATAGTACATACCTTAGAAGCCAGAAATATAGAACATGCCCACATCATTCATCGCTGCCCAGCTCCTGGACCTCGTCGTCATGCATTCTCGCCCCCTCGCCATTGCCATTTTTAAGGCAAAAACTATGGGGGAGACCCCCACAACACTTCATTTTATAAATTTAAAACAATTAAGAGATCGAGCAGTTCTAACAAAGTTTCTTAGCTAAAAGCATCTAACCAAACACAAAAAGATGACCTCAAGTCATCACTGAAACAAAGCGCTTGAAGAAGACATTGATTTTTGAAATTACTAAACCAGGTATCAATTTGGGGGTTGCCATTTCTGAAGATCTTATCATTCCTGATTTTCCAAATCTCCCAAGCCGCAATGACCACTGCTTGAAGAATCGTGTATTTTGCTGCTGTCTAGCATGTGATAATCTCGGGAACAAGCTCATGGCTTGTGTTCCAAGTGATCCCAATTCCCAGCATCTTTTGGAGAATTGGCAGGTGAAGAAGAGGTGATCAAGATCCTCATCTATTTGTTCTGTGCAAAAGATACAACTGACATCATCCTTCTCTTCAGCATTGTTTTTGTGTTGAGCATGTCAACCAAAATAAGCCAAACAAAGAATTTAACTCTTGACGTGCACTTAGATTTCCACATCCACGAGAAAACCGGGTGAGCTGCTACGTTTTGGAATACCTGTTAATTGATTTTCTAAGACGTACGGTTAATTTTTCGATGTTTCTGAAATTAAATTAGTCCTTCGCCTCTTAAATGCATTTTAGGAGACACGAAGATTTTGTTTGTCCATCTCTCTTTATTATAAAATGAACCAAATCTTTAAATTATTTTCAAGTGGTGATGGGTGCTATACGTACTCGTGTAATAAGTTACGTACTCGTGTAGTACGTGATCCTTTTGCCGCATACTAGCGTGTGTATATATATTCCGTTTCTATATATGCATACGTACATGCCCGGTGATCAAGGACGTAGTAACATGAACTACAGGACGCGGTGATTCGGTGAAGCGTGCTTGGAGACTGACGGTAGTACATGTTGATTGGATAATAAACTAGGAATTCTGGTCTGCTGTACTAGTATTCTCGCAGCTGGCTGCAGCTACTTCGGTACATGAACCGAGAGTCCGAGAGAGCCAAAGGAATCATGCATACCCATTACCCAGTTGAAAATTAATATGAGCCTGGTGGCTGGCGCATTATAAAGTTCCGGTCCGCATGCAGTGGTGTTAATTATTCCATCCCATGTTCGAACCAAATTAATCCTATCTGGACAAGACAAAAATCCAGATACATCGCACAAGGCACTACAGCTCGAATGGAGGTCCGTGAATGGACGCATGTACACGAGATCCATACAAAGGACGGTAGATGAAAAACATGGGAGAGACGACTCTAGAGAACTCCTAATATGGCCAATTGGCCACATATATAAAGAGAAAATGCTTCCACCTGCTGTTTCAAGCTTAGCATATTCCTCACTTAGCTAGCTTGATGCAAAAATGTCTCAGCTACTGGCCAAGCAAGTCCCTGTCGATCCGATCCCATTACGGCATGCCATTATATATATCAGGATTATATTTCAGTTTTGGCGCCAGTAAAACGATGGCCGTATGCAATACTGTGCAGTGTAGCACGGAAGCAGAAAAAGTTTGGATGGCGGTTGTTGTTGAGGGTCGGCAGCGAACGCGCGCACAGCAGCAGACAACTGTAGTTGGGCCTGGGCCTCATCGTTGTACTCGGCCTAGAACGGTAAGCCTCTATGTCAGGCCCAGAATGGAACCGGACCGTGAAAGGTGGTCTGCGTGCGTGGATTTCGGCTTAGAGGTCACTAAAGTTTAGTGACTAAATTTAGTCATTTTTATAGTCCTTAAAATATCAAACATCTCGACTAAAGTTTAGGGGCCACTAAAGTTTAGTGGATTTTAGTCATAAAATATTAGGCTAAAAGTGACTAAGGGGGTGTTTGGTTCCCACCCCTAAACTAAAGTTTAGTCACTTTTAGTCCTTAAAGTTCCAAACCCCCCCCCCCCCCCCGCCCCCGTCAGTTTTTGTCACTTTTAACACTATCACTGTTAACACTGGATTTTGGCGCGCTTGAGAGGATGACGAGTGGGCCAGTACGCAGTAGAGTTGCAGAGACAGGCGCTCAGAGCATTCGGCAAATATCCATGTGGTCGGCTAATTCTAATGAATCGGCAAGTGATCGTGCGGTCAGCTATTCTGAAGAAAGGCGGTTTTCCGTTGGGAAAGCGACAAAAGCGGCAAGTAAGAGCCGATCGGGTAACGAATATCGTGACAGTTAGGGCTTTGAAAGAAACTAAAGTCAAATGTGTCGTGTGTTTCCTTTAATATTTTGTAACCGTGTCCTTTTAGAACTCATATCGTGACCAGGGTATAAATATAAACCCTTGGCCATTGTAAAAATGTTCACAACCAAATCAATACAACCGGTCCCGTGCCAACTTCGAGTCCTTTTGTCGTGTCGTCGAGTTCTTCGAGAGGAATCATCGATCCGTCGACCTCCGTAAGTCCCGACAACCTTGTTATCATGTCTAGTATCATGCGGTGGATTTAGATATTGATGCAAGTAGTCTTGTTTGTTTTTTCATTGATCGTGCGACGGATCCTTGCTTGACAATCAGGAAGTCTTTGCTTATGTTTTCGTTTACGATTAAATACCGTGCGGCAGGTGTTTGCTCAATATGCTTAGCAAAAGCAAGATAGTTATCGGCTCTATTGGATTTTGGCAAGATCTAGTAGATTCATTAAATTATCACGTGTTGCATGTTTTAGATCTTTTTTATACTTGTAACACTCTTTTGCTCAATCTAGATTAATACGGTTCAACTCTTCTCTTTCTCATAGATCTATTCACGTTTTAACAATTATTGTTTGCATATTGTCTTTACAAATAGATCTATGTTCACAATAGCTGAATTAGTTTGATCTAGATTGTTACGTGTTGTGGGTTCATGCATGTTAATCACGTTCAAGCTTCGCTAAGGTCAGGTGTCGTGCGGCAGATGCAAGCTTTAGATTAGTTTGATTGTGTTTCTTATATGTTTCCTTCATCATGGATCCCAACTCGGTTGGTTTACCGAGCTTGGTTATGCTTTAACTTATATCTAATTGATTCATCCAAACACACTTTTCTCATGCATGCACTTTCAGCAATCAATGTTTCACGTGCTTTATATTTGTTTTAGCCGAATAATCTATAAGACCTGTTGGCAGATAGCTTATATAGCTGTAAGTCGTCATAAGTGGCTTCAGGGCCGTACATATGGAACTGTCTGGTCTGATCTGGCATGTTCCAGTTTATATCTAATGATTTTCATCGCTTGTTAGTTTCTAGTTAAACTGACTGGCACGTTTTCGGATCTCGAAACACTCGAGCACCTGATTGAAGCTACACTTTCCGGCTTGCTGTGTGTGAGGCACAATATGTCACATTTTGTGTCAACACACTTTTTGGCATGATCGGTGGGACCCCACATTTTTCAAGATGGTTAAAATCGACAATAGCCAGGTTCTAGATGTGACTATGGATGAGTTGCCAGAAGATCTGAGGAATCTAATCCAGCAGGCATGTGATGAGTTTCAACGTAAATGCTTGATGTCCTTTTCTAAGAACAAAAGCAACAAGGTCTTTCAGAAACAGTTGCTTCCCAGAACTCTCCTTCCACATCAGACTGATTACACCGAAGAGGAAGATGCTCAGAAGATGTCTGAAATGGTCTACAAGGCCATGAGTGAAACCATGAGGAATCATCATATAACTTTCCTGAATACCTTTCGCACAATTATGGTCAGTACTTTTGGTCCATCTGCTGACAAATACTTCGAAGAAGTTGTTGGTCCAATGCAAGGACCGACGTTGTTCAATGTACCAAAGCGCCAGGAGAAGGCCGTTGAAGATGGCGGAGCGCCTAGCATGAACCAAGGTGGAATGGTTCATCACCAGAAACAACCAACCATGACTTATGGTCAGCTCGCGTTTGGTACGACAGGAAATATCCCACAATCGGCTTTCAAGGTGTCTCCAGTAGCTATCAGTCTGCAGAAGAATATGTATGGAGATGGATATCAAGAGTTTGCCGATTACAATGCCATTCATGCTCTCCCGAACCCAGGGTATAAAAACTCAGCGGGGTTGCCTTTTGAAGGGCCAGCACATGGAGCTCTGAATTCAAATATTGATCTTATCATGAACAGGATGGCAGACATGACGCAGAATCAGTTTGGCTTAAAGTCAAAGAACCAATCCTACGCATACAAGTCCCCTTATCCAGAATGGTATAACCGAGTGGCACTCCCTCCGAGGGTAAAGGCTCCCACGGATTTAACTAAGTTCTCGAGTCAGGATGACACTAGCACCATAGAACATATCAGCCGATACCTGATGTAGCTTGGAGAAGCATCCACGGATGAAGCTTGGATGGTTCGTTAGTTTCCTTTGTCTTTGACAGGGCCAACTTTCACATGGTTCGCATCTCTGCCGACAAACTCCATTAGTAGCTGGGCAGAATTACAGCAGAAATTCCATGCGTATTTCTTTATGGGCACTAACGAGAAGAAGCTAGTTGACCTTATGAGCTTGAGGCAGAAGGCTAATGAAACACCCTAGGAATATCTCCGCAAGTTCAGAGAGACCAAAAACCTCTGCTATTCCCTGAATCTGCCAGATGACCAATTGCTATGGATGGCAATAGCAGGCATGTAGCCGAATATCAGGGAGAAGCTGTTTGGCATGTACTTTGATGACCTTGGTCAGTTGTCACATCGGTTAGCAATGAAGAATAATCAGGCTCAAGGGTTCATGAGAGATGGCCGCTTCCAGAAGGGCGATGTGGCTAATGAGATGTATCAAAGTTTCCTGGAAGAAGCTGCAGAGTATGACAACGAGGATGAAATAGCCGCAGCTGAGTTGGTCTAGGAAAAAGAGCCGACTCAGGTTAATCAGCGATGGTTGAGGTAGCAGAAGGGTACTTATGACTTTGATGTCTCCAAATCAGATAAGATGTTCGAGTTGTTGTTAAAAGAGGGATGCATCAAATTGCCAGAAGGGCACCCCATGCTGTGCCCTGAAGGAGTAAAGGACAAGAAGTTTTGCGGCTTCCACAATACTAATTTCCATTCCATCAATGACTGCAGAGTTTTTCAGAATGAAAATCCAGAAGGCCATTCAAGAAGGACATTCTAAGTTTGATGGTAAGATGAAAATTGATGCTAATCCTTTTGCACAGAACACAGTGTCCTTCTCTATGAACATGATTGCCATGGATACTTCCAGAGGCAAAGGCAAAGTGAAAGTGTTGACCTCAGACAGAGCGAAAAGGGCTGGTGTTGTTGATCCTGATCGGCAAATTACAAATGAAGAGTTTCAGCAACGAGCTCAGTTCTAGAATAGCCTAACCAAGAGAGGGGAAGCTTCTAGGCCTAGGGTTACAATGCGGATTCTGTTAAACAAATGGCGACAGGAACAAGAACAGTATTAGAGGAAGAGGCATTACGAGGAACATGAATTCATAGAGTTGCATCAGAGGCACGAAGAAGAAATGTACTGGAAAGAACAAGAGTACATAAGAGAGCAGGAGCAGTCTCATTGGATATGCTCATTTTTCAAGCATTGTTGGAATGAAGGTCTGAAGCTGCTTACTATGGACGATCGGCGTTTAAAAATAGACAACTCTGAGAATTGGCGAGGCAAGAGATTTGCCGATTAGGAGTGGGTCCATTATGAGAGAGGCTTTGAAGAAGAAGAGTGTTGGTATTTCTTATGACTATTGGATAAATCCGCAAGCGCACAGATTATACCGCTGTAGCACTTCACCAAGGAGTATTCCAAGGTATCGTAATTTATATTATCCCAAAGGAAAGCCTTGCTAGAAATGATAATTAGAGATAGATCCTAGAGAGAACTTCAACTTAGTACCAACTAGTATAGAGGGGTAAACGATATATGTGATAGGAAGGGTTGATGAATGAAGAAGCTACGATAAAATATACTTAGAACGGACCTCAGAGACTAGCTAGGTGGGAGGACAACGAGAAGAGAAAAGGGACTCCTAAGCACTTCACTCTACTTCAATATACTTAGCTAATTAACTAGTCTAGACACTATAGTTTGTCTCCTCAATACAAGTATGCTAGGCGACGGGATAGATCAGTAGGAGGGCAAAAGTCCTACCGGACCGCGCCCTCTTCTTACGGGGGCCTTACCTTTTAAGAACTTGCCTAAGAACACGTGGTGGAATAAAATGACTAGACAAGGCTGTCACCTCTTGCTAGCTACCACAAACAATCCGTGCAGCAAGTGATAACCAAGGATAAGATAATGTATAAGCAACACAACTTACTACTTTGACTACGATCAAATAATCAAAGCACCCTATAACAGGCAATGATCGCATACCGGAAAGGTCCCAAGGATCACAAACTATGGGTATGAAGGCTATTAAAGAGCAAAAGCATATAGCAAGACTATATCTAGTATAGAAATGCTCAAAGTAAATACTAAGTAAAATAAAGAAGAAGATATATATTGAATAAGATAAAGTCTTACAAAGAAGGAAAGATACAAGAGCTATACCAGACTCTCCAGAAGACGACTCCGGAAATGCCGAGCACAGCTCGACTCAACTCTAACTCCCACTCTAGACTAACTCCTAGAACAATATAAGGAATAGAGCTTGTAGGCTTCTTCTTCATGATTAGAGAGGGGGGGGGTGTGACCCTCTATTTATAGTAGGAGGTCGAGTAGGGGCTACTCCGGCGCACGTCAGCGATCCAGGGCCTTCCATTCTCCACCCTTGGATCCAACCGACCTTGAAACCGACCAAGGCATGGATGGTTGTGATCCAACACGTGGGGAGAGGTATGGCGGTTGGGGGGGACCCATCCGACCTAGGGGTGGTTCGGTCGAACCCCTCTATGGCCAGTGGGCCCTCCCTTGCCTCCTTGGATGAGGTCCCACTGGTCAGGGACTGAGTGGGGCCTGTTTGGGCCCATTGGTGGTTCGGCCGAACCCCCCTTGGGGGTTCTGGCCCACCTCTCCTGTCCTGAGGTTGGCCCCACTTGTCATTGGTGCTAATTGCTTGTTCTGAGTTGGTTGTCACGTTTATATCCTTGGTGTGGGCCCATGGATCCATGTACTTTGCTTGTGAGCCGTTGAGAGGAAACACAGAGTGATCCATTGGATGGATTCCACTCTAGAGTGCCTCTCTTGGATCATGGCCAAAGGGGAGAGCATGGTGGGCCCATAGGGTGGTCGGTCGACCCCCTATGTGGGCCCAACTGGCTCTCCTTTGCTCTCATGGCCAAGAGGGGAGAGCATGGTGGGCCCATAGGGTGGTCGGTCGACCCCCTATGTGGGCCCAACTGGCTCTCCTTTGCTCCATTTGTTCATTCCTGCACTCAAACACTCATCGACATGTGGAACTAGTTATTTGATAAAGTATGCTCATTATGTGTTTGTTTATCCTTGATTCTTGGATTGGTGACAACATTTTCAGTATGTAAAAATGGTCATAATTTGTGCCAACAAGATCCCCCAAGCTTAACCTTTGCTCGTCCCGAGCAAACATGATACTTAGCTCGATGGATCAGGAGTTGCTACTATGCTTCATATTTCAAGAGTGCTAAGTCTACAACAATCATACTTCTCTTTTGAATGGAAAAGTTAGCAATAAAGACTCACCCATATTACCTTAGTCCTTGATGGGGCTTATAGCTTTATTCTTTGTCTTGAGAGGTTGAGAGATAGAACAAATTGACATGAGCACTAGTTTGCTCATTCTTTCACAAGTTTCATATCGGAGGTTTTGCAAGATTTCGTAAAAGAAAAACTTAGTGTTCCTCAAAATGGTACTCTCGAGTCGCTCATAAGGTGTATGATTCCTCACCAAGGCATATATCAAAGTTTGCCTTCTTTCATCCTATCTCTAAAGCTTATGTGGAGCTATAGGTAGGGATCAAAGATATAGCAAACTTACCTTGCATATATTGTAAAGTCAAATTCTGGATCCAAGGAGAGATATGTCATACTCTTAGATCAAGATGTGCAAGTGTGTGGAAACATGGCAAATGATCAATATTCCTATATGTGGATAATCTCTCTTTCCTAAAATTATTGAGGCATAGCTATCTATTTCATTTTTCTATGTGTTTACTTTTTCAAAGCATGACATGGTGGAAGTGATGGGTGTCATGATTCCCCACTTTGGACATGGAGTAGTGGGAGACAAGGATGTGTCATGCTTTAACCAAAAGTGATTGATGTACTTTAAAGCATGACAAGACAAAAGAGATGCCTCCCAAAGCAAGAATCTGATTTTTGAAAGTCCCACCTCCCAAATCATGAGATGCTTGGACAAAGGATGGTGGATAGGACGAGATGGAGGGACATGGGGTACCTAGGGTGGTCGGCCGACCCCCCTAGGCTTCCATTTTTTTCTTTTTCTTTTATAAAGGTCCCTAAATGATCCTTAATCAAATAAGCCAAAGTAGGATGCATATGGGTGGTCGGCCGACCACCCTATTGGCCCTACTTTTTGTCAAATTTTAATGTTAATCTAATTCTCAAGTTTTATTTAATCTAACTTTAGTTTCCTAAATTTTAAGTATGAAAACAACTAAAGGTTTGAACTAAATTTATGAAGGGAAATAAAAGATAACTACTGATTTATCTTTCGGCGAAGGCTCCTTGATTTTAAGTCCTCGGAGTAGGACTCTCCTTCTTGTTCATTCCTCGGGTGCACTTGATGACTCCGGATGCGGAGACCGTGATGTGTGCACCTCTTTTGTTTTCCAAACCTGCCTTGGATTGGCGGGTTCATCCTTCTTGAGTTCTTCGATCTTGATCTCTGGATATTGCTTCTTCTTGCGTGGAGCTGGAACTCTTCTTCTCGGTGGTTGTGCTTTGGTCTGTTTGTTAAGTTTATAACCATTGAAAGCACACCTTACTTTGTGACTAGGGAACTAGAAGTGGATTTGGCCCGATCCTATGTAGATGACCGTATTAATGGTGTTGAGGAAGGGCCTTCCCAAAATGACGGGGACTTCCGTGTTAGCTCCCATGTCCAGGATGATGACGTCGGTGGGGATGTATTCGTCTTGGATGTTCACCAAGATATCCCTTGCGAGTCCCTCGGAAAACCTTATTGTTTGGTCTGCCATCTGCAATCGAACACATGTGGGGACCAAGGGTCCTCCTAGAAAGTTGTCATAAGTTACCTTAGACATGATGTTGACGCCCAATCCAAGATCGTAGAAGGCGGTGTGGAATGTTTGTTGCCCGATTGAGCACTTGATCGTCGGGAGGCCTGGATCTTCCTTCTTCATGATGAAGGGAGGATCGAGAAGATAGCCCCAATAGGAGCGAAGTGGAGGCTTACCAAACCTCGTGTTGACCATACTCACATGCTCAATTGAATCCTCTGGTTTCCCAGGAATCTTACCTTGTTCCATGGGTGGCATAGCTATTGCTAACTGAGCTAATTGGTTTTCTAGCATTTTTGCGAACACATGGTGGATAAGTACCCATGTATGTTCAGCTTTGATGATGAGTGATCGTCCAACATGTGAGTGTTTCAGTTTGACTGGCTTACCCTAACCTTTGCGAAAGCAGGAATGTGTGCTTGTCTATCGTCTTGTGGTGTGCGGGTGCTATGCCTAGTGACATTGGCCAACGGCGTGGAGAAGGTCGAGTAGAGGCTTGCCGTGCCGATGTACTGAGAGTGGTGAAGGGCGGAAGCGGGGCTCGTACTGAGGGACCATGGGCGCCGGCGGACTAGCTGTGGTGGCTAGTACTTGGCACCGGCGAGTGCGAGAAGACATGGAGGTAGACCGAGTCGGCCGAGTCAAGACGGTGGACGCGCGAGTCGAGCGGAGGCTCAGGGGATTCGGAGTCCGTCCGGGCGAAGATAAGGTGGCTTGCGTCGAGTGGTTTGGTGGTTTTGGCCTCAAAACCATCCGCGTCGGTTTCCGAGTTTGGGCCGCAAAACTCGGGGTTCGGTAGTTGAGCCCAAAGCTACCGGTGGCGGGTTTCTTGGGTTTGAGCATCAAAACCTAGGCGGAGCTTCCGAGGAAGCGGGGATGGCACGTGGCGGAATCCTGGAGGTTGCGTCGAGGCGACGGCAACTCCTGGCAGGAAGCGGGGTCGTCCATTCAAATCGAGGAAGATATTTTCTGGAGCTTGGACTGCAATGTTTAGGCTAGGTAGTTCACTCATGTATCTAGGGGGGTCTTTGGGAAATAGCCAAAGCCCCGTTAAATAGAGAATGAAGGGGTATCCTCATCCTCATCTCTTGGCCCTAATCATTTGCCCTACTCTCTCTCTCTAGTTCATGAGATCCCTAGGTTGCTTCCACCAACCTTTGTAAGAACTTGAGTTTGTTGCGAGGAATCGGAGGCCGTAACCTCCGTAAGCCATGGTGGCTTCGATTTCGTGATTGTGTCCCCGTTTTGCTTGTGTTCTTCGCGTTTTGCTTTTGCTCCCTATTTTCCCGAGATAATTTCTCTTTGTAGGGAGTAGTTCTTGCAATTCCACTCAAACCAAGTTGTTCGTATTCGTGAGGAGCATCTTTGCACCGAAGGATTTCTCCTCAAACCTCACGAGTCCGTAGATCGGGCGATTTCTTTGTGGTATTCTTCGTTTTGCCTTTTCTCCCCCAAATCCGAGTGTTCCCGTTTATCCTCTCCAAATTGAGCAATGATTTCTTCGGGATAGCTCCCGAACTGCACTAGGATCATGTCTACAAAGTTTGGTTGCAGTTGGTGATCATTTGGTTGAGTTTTGGGAAGATTTGGTGGAGAGAAGTTTGTTTTCGCGGGGAACAGTGTTCTGTCTAGGAGCGTCGGACCACTTTTCCCTAAACTCTGGACCATTGCAAGTGGTCCGGTGGTCTTGACCAGCTATGTGTCAAGTAGTGAAGGGCGTCGGACCACCCTCCGGACCTCTCTGTTTTGAGCTCTGGACCATTGTCCATTGGTCCGATGGCTTTGTCCTGGAGGCTGCTCTACGCGTCGGACCAGGCACACTAGTCCGACGGTAAGCGTCGGACCAGAGTCCGGAGGTAGGGTGCTTGATGTGTTTGTTGCTCGGTGGCGAGTGTAAGCACTAGACGACTTTCCATAGTCCGACGGTGAGCGTCGTACTGGTTGTCTGGAGCCTAGGCTCTCACTGATTGTTCTCGGTGTGAGCACCGAAATTCCAAAAGAGGGCGTCGGACTTGTCCGGAGGTCCTTTGGTGTGCACCGGACCAAGGCACCGGACCACATCCATTGATTCGGTGGTCTTGACTAAGGTAGTCCGGAGCCTCCTGTGTTTTGTTGTTTTCTCCGTTTGTTTTTTGTTTTGTTTCTCCAGGTTTGTGGCTAGCTCCGCTGTGTTCCTAGGACATCTCCTAGAACATCCACCCACTTGTGGGTCGTGAGACTAGTTCGCTTCTTTGGACATGCTTGGGACAAGGGTCAAGATCTTCTGAAAGAAATTTTTATTTGGCTCCCATTCACACCCCCCCTCTAGTCGCCATTTCCGGTCCTTCAATTGGTATTAGAGCCGGTTAAGGATCAATCCACCTTACACGGTTCTTGATCCGCGAAGGCGACATGGAGCAAGGTGCTGGTAAACCTCCCTACTTCGATGGAACCAACTTTGCCTATTGGAAGGTGCGCATGTCGGCTTACCTCCAAGGGCTTGACACAAAGTTTTGGTAGATTTGTGAGAATGAGAACTACGTGGTTCTTGAGGCTCAGATCACCGATGCCCAGGTTACGCAGCAGGCATCTAATGCAAGAGCCCATAGCATTCTCTTCTCTTGTCTGTCTCTTCCGGAGTTTGAGCGGGTTTCGAGTCTCACTACGGCACGGGAGATCTGACAAACACTCTTGAGATATCATGAGGGTAACACCCAGATCAATTCCAGACTCTTCGACACATACCGTAGAGAGTACGAGAACTTTTCTCAGTTGGCCGACGAATCTGTTGATGGTATGTTCACTCGCTTCCAATCTATCATCAACAAGATGCGTGCTAATCGAGCCAACTTGCCTTATGATGATCATGAGATGGCTATCAAGCTTTTGCATGCTCTTGATCGGAAGGTGTGGGAGATGAAGGTGGCTGCCATTCAGGAGTCACCGGGCTATGATTCCCTGACCGTGGACGAGCTGTTCAGCAAGCTCAAGTCCTCGGAGATTGACTACCAGACCCGGGCCAAGCTTGAAAACCCGTCGAAACCATCTATGGCGTTGGTTTCTGGCCCCAGCGGTACGTCTTCTTCCTCCTCTGACCCTTCACACTCCTTTTTTTGCTTTGTCTTTGATTTTTGTGACAGAGGAGGAAGTGGAGGCTCTTGGAGATATTGAGCTAGCTTTGGTCATCACCAAGTTCTCACGGTTTCACAACAACCGTTTGAACCGTCGGCGTCGTTGCTCAGCCAAGGGGTGCTACCATTGCGGTGATGAGGATCACTTCATCGCAAACTGCCCCAAGAAAGTTGCGGATGACTTCACCAAGCACAAGGAAAAGCGCGAGCACCACTTCGAGGACCAGCACAAGCCCAAGGGTGGCTACCACAGAAGGGCCTCCAAGAAGGTGATCGACAAGGTGAAGGCCAAGCACCGAGCCTTCCTCGCCTCCCTCAGTGACATCGATGCCTTCTCCGACGGAGGTGCTTCTTCGAGCGATGATGAGTCCAAGGGAAAGGTTGGGTACAAGCTCAATGACCTATGCTTCTACGCCGACGCCAAGCACGGTGGCTTTTGCACCATGGCGATTGAAGAAGGCAAGGTCGGCAAGCGCAAGGATGGCCCCGATTACGACTATGACTCCAACACACCCAAGGTACCACCCACCATCGAGTCCCTCTCTCTTGAGATTGAGTCTCTGAATGACACCTTGATGAGTCAAGATGCGTTGCTCAAGCGTGCTGCTGTCGAGAGGAACGACTTTAAGGCGAAGTACCTTAGCGCGCTTCATGAGCTAGATTTTGCTAAGGCGTCTGTGGTGGTTATCGAGGAGCTAGAGTGTGATGCTTGTGCCATTCACATGTCTGATCTTGTCACTCTCCAGGACAAGTATGGCACTCTACTTGAGGAGGTCAGTGAGCTGAAGGCTAGGCCTAGCTTACTTGGTGCGTGCAAGTCTTGCTTAGGCTTGCGTTCTGAGCTGGCACAAAGAGATGCTAGGATTGCTGTGCTAGAGAAGGTGAGCTCAGATAGCACTAGAGATTTGGAACGCTTTGAGGCTTTGGAGCTTGAGATCGTGTCGTGCAGACACGACAAGGTGCGTACCGAGGAAGAAAACACATACCTTCAGTCCATCTTGAGCTGGGTGTCTTGCCGAGAGCCGCAGTTGGGGATGATGCTCAGCCAATACAAAAGGGCTGGCAGCACGGGAATAGGCTTTGCTATAGGTGGGAAGGACTATAGCATGTTCGGTAAGATCGGTGAGTGCAGTGGTTTGAGCAAGAATGAGAAACCCACCACAACTCCCAAGCTTACCAAGATCACTCCACCTAAGCCTACCAACCCCTCTGAGTTTCCTGTGAGAGATGGTGTGTTTGAAGAGCCACCCAAAACCACTCAACAGAAGCAAGTGTGGATTGCAAAACCGAACCATCTTCGCAACCCGCTTGACACACTGCCAGACATCTCTAGTGATCCCCTTCCTAAGAAAGCTAGAGCCACCCAACCCAACAAGAGAGTGCCTACCAAGAGTATGGTGAGGTACCATTGTGAGTATTGTGAGCGGGATGGACACTTGGCTGAATTTTGCTTTAGGAGGAAGAGAGATGATCGGAGGCATGTTGAGTTGAACAACCGGGACATGTACCACCCACCAGTTGGGGCACGTGGACCGGAAGTTCGGAGGCGTACTACTAGGCCTAGAGGTACAATGCCTCAAGGTGCTAGGCCTCAGGAGGCAAGACCATGTGGTGGTCGTGCCCGGCGGGGTACCGGTCGTGACCCATACGGCTATGGGCCTCGTGGCGGTGGCTTTACTCCACCCTTCTTTAGCGGACCACGTTTTCCCTATCGTGGTGATCGCTATCCCTCCGTGGGTCAGGAGATGTTTGGTTTTTCTCCTAACCCATTCTTTGGGCAAGTGGGACAACACTGGTATCCTTCACAGTTTACTAACCCCAGTGTTGGTCCGTTTGCTCACCCTATGTCTTTTTATTGATGTAGGAAGGAGGACTAGAGGAGACTTGGCTTGTGGATTCCGGATGCTCACCCCATATGACCGGAAGTGCCAAGTGGTTCTCCAGCCTCGACCCCGTGCGCCACACCGAGTATATCACATTCAGGGACAAGAGTAAAGGTAAGGTTGTCTCCCGGGGGTCCATCCGAGTGAACTCTTCTTTTGTCCTCAAGGATGTTGCTTTGGTTGCAAACTTGCATTTTAACCTTCTTTCAGTTTCGCAACTCCTTGATGACGGTTTTGAAGTGAGTTTCAAGCCTAATTTGTCTCGGATTTTGGACTCTCGTGGTGAGCTTGTTTGCCGGATTTTACCCTTCGGGATGGTTTTTTGTGCAGATTTTTTTATCTCTTCCGGACCTTCTCGTTGTCTTCTTGCCGGTTCTTCTTCCGAGCTTTGGAAGTGGCATAGGAGATTGGGACATTTGAATTTTGACTTTCTTGGAAGGCTTAGCTCAATGGACCTTATCCAAGGATTGCCAAAGCTAAAGTTCGAGAAGGATTTGGTTTGCCATCCTTGCAGGCATGGCAAGATGGTTGCTGCTTCCCATCCTCCTGTGACTGAGATCATGACCACTCGACCCGGCGAGCTCTTACACATGGACACAGTTGGTCCAGCTCGGGTCAGGTCGGAAGGAGGGAAGTGGTATGTGGTTGTAGTCGTTGATGACTACTCGAGATACTCTTGGGTGTTCTTTTTGGAGAGTAAGGATGAGGCTTTTCCACTTGTTCGAGATCTGATTTTGAGATTGCAAAATGAGCTATCTAAGAATGTCATGAGAGCTATCCGCAGTGATAATGGCACATAATTCAAGAATGCTCACTTTGCAACTCTTTGCTCTTCTTTGGGTCTCGATCACCAGTTTTCCTCACCTCACACTCCCCAGCAGAACGGTGTTGTTGAGTGCAAGAATCGGACCCTTGTTGAGATGGCCAGGACGATGCTCGATGAGCATAGGACGCCTAGGCACTATTGGGCCGAAGCACTCAGTTCTGCGTGCTATGTTTCCAATCGCATTTTTCTCTGAGATTTCAAGAAGAAGACTTCTTATGAGTTGCGATTTGGGAGACCATCCAAGGTAAGTCACCTACGGGTGTTTGGGTGCAGGTGCTTCATCCTCAAAAAGGGCGGTAAGTTGGATAAATTTGAATGACGGTCCTCTGACGGTATCTTTCTTGGTTATTCTACTCACTCTCATTTTATCATGCATTTAACCTTGAGACTAACCGAGTGATGGAGACTTGTGAAATTACTTTCGATGAAACTATGCCCTGTGTTTCCACTGCTTTTGAGCTTGCAGGTGACGATGAGGAGAACACTAGCATCTTTGTGGAGGAGGAGCAGAACGACGCCGATTGGGGTGATCCCGAGCCAACTCCACTGGCTGCCCTCGTCGACCCTGCGACGTCCACTTCGGCTCATGGTCCCGATCCGACTACTTCCTCTACATGGGCGACGTTCAAGCAGCTTCCTCAGTCGGTGCCCATTGCACCTGAGGGAGCTCCAGCTGCTGTCGAGGGGGAGGCCACTTCGTCCAGGCAGGCTCCCCGCAACATCCAGCGGCAGCACCCGCCGGAGAACATCATCGGCGACATTGACCGTCGAGTCACACGGTCCAGGTCCTATATCTCTCACTTTGCTCATTCGTCTTTTGTCGCTTCTTTTGAGCCCCGAGATGCTGGACACGCTTTGATGGACCCGGATTGGGTTAATGCCATGCATGAGTTAGAAAACTTTGAGCGAAACCACGTTTGGATCTTCGTTCCTCCACCACCTAGTTGCCACCCCATAGGTACCAAATGGGTTTTCAAAAATAAACAAAGTGAAGATGGGGTGGTAGTGCGCAACAAGGCTAGGTTGGTAGCTCAAGGCTTTTGTCAAAAGGAGGGAATAGACTACAAGGAAACCTTTGCTCCTGTAGCTCGTTTAGAAGCCATTAGAATCCTCTTAGCTTTTGCGGCTTCTAAGGGTTTTAAAATTTTTCAAATGGATGTTAAAAGTGCTTTCTTAAACGGCTACATAGAGGAGGAAGTTTATGTTAAACAACCTCCCGGTTTCAAAAATCCCAAGTTTTCAAGCCATGTTTTTAATCTTCACAAAGCTTTGTATGGTTTTAAACAAGCACCTAGAGCATGGTATGATAGGCTAAAAAACTTTTTTCTTGCTAAGGGCTTTAAAATGGGATTGGTAGATAACACGTTGTTTCTCCTCAAGCAAGGCAAAGACACTCTCCTTGTCCAAATATACGTGGATGATATCATCTTTGGTGGTTCTTCTCATGCTCTTATTGCCAAGTTTGCAGATCTTATGAGCAGGGAATTTGAGATGAGCATGATGGGAGAGTTGACTTTCTTTCTAGGGTTGCAAATCAAGCAAACCAGGGAAGGGACGTTTGTGCACCAAGGCAAGTACACAAAGGATATCTTAAAGAAGTTTGACGTGGACGAGGCAAAGCCCCTCTCGATGCATATGTCAACTACTACTGCCTTGGATGCGGACGAGGAAGGAGAGGCGGTGGACCAGACGAAGTACCGCAGCATGATCGGGTCGCTTCTGTACCTGACGGCGACCCGGCTGGACATTCAGTTCGCCGTCTGCCTGTGTGCTCGCTTTTAGGCGTCCCCACGGACTTCGCACAAGCAGGCGGTGAAATGCATCATCAGGTACTTGCGCTTCACTCCCGAATTTGGTCTTTGGTTCTCTACCTCTTCCTCTCTTGTACTTTGCGGTTATTCTGACACGGACTTTGCCGGTTGCCGACTTGATCGGAAGTCCACTTCTGGGACTTGCCAGTTTCTCGGGTCTTCGTTGGTTTCTTGGTCTTCTCGCAAGCAATCTAGAGCGTCACAGTCGACGTGCGAAGCTGAGTACGTTGCCGCGGCTAGTTGTTGCTCTCAGTTGCTTTGGATGATTGCCACTTTGAGAGATTTTGGTCTTGAGCTTACTAAGGTGCCCCTGCTTTGTGATAGCACGAGTGCAATTAGTGTGGCTAAAAATCCCGTGCTTCATTCAAAGACCAAGCACATTGAGGTCCGCTTTCACTTTTTGCGTGATCACTACGAGAAGGGCGACATTGACCTCCGGCATGTCGAGACCCAAAACCAGTTTGCGAATATTCTCACTAAGCCTTTGGATCAAGCTGCGTTTTCTCGCCTTCGGGGTGAGTTGGGTGTTTGCTTTCCTTTTTAGAGGAGGAAAGTTTTGTGTATCATAAGTTCCTTTTGTTTCTTTTAGTCTTTTCTTTGTCCTTCTTCTCTCTTGGTGTCTTGTTTGTCTTAGTTGGTGTCATTGCATTCTGCATCTCATTTGCATTTGTGACATAGTTCATTTTAAGCTTCATATCTATAGCCAATATAATGAATCTATGCTCTGTTTGAGGTGTTTTATGTGTCTATGGTGTTATCTAACTTAGACTCTTTTTTATCTTTATGATATGCAATAGAGCTAAGTTAGAAAAGCTTTAAAACTGAATTTAAATTCCCCATGTCACCTCTGAAATGGCACTAGCATGTGTAGGCTTTTGAAGATCCTTCTTGGTTGTCCTGTATATAGCTTGTATCTATGGCTCTTCATTGTTTCATTCACTACCTTTTAGCACCATGATTAATATCTCTGTTTTGTGAATTGGAAAGATCGAGTTGGGTCTGCATTGTGAGCACTTCACCGTGTGTTCGAGACTGCTTCCCATATGGGTCGATACTTGAGCGATGTCGTGTATGACCAAAACCGGTGTGTCAAGTCCTTTGACTTCGCCCGGTTGGTAAGCAGTGGCATCACTTTGCAGACAACCACTCGCATACAACTTAAATATGCCTCAAACTGAAAATTGGCTGCAAAACTCTGAAATTTGGAAAATTCATTCAGTTGGGTCATCGGCTTGTTGTATGAACTTTGCTAAGGGATAGTTTTATTTGCTATACATGAGATTGCTTTGATATAGATCCTATCTTGTTTGCCATGTCTAGTTGTCTCTAGGAGGTGATACCCATTCCTTGCTCCCACATGATATGCTCTCTAAAATAGCTTCTAAAGTGATCTTAAGCTCAACTTGAGTCTTTGTTGGGCACGTAGAGCTTTTCCTATTCTCACAGGATCACATCACTTAGAGCATCTATTCATTGTCTTAGCTCTAAGTATGAAGCTTTCACACTCTTTTTGCATTTCATGGTATTTGTAGCCGGATCTTGCGTTATTGATGTTTGATGAGCTACATGTGTCAACAAGGGGGAGATATGTGCATTTCATTCCATTTTCAGCCATCTACTTCCAAGGGGGAGAAATGTGGTTGTTGAGCTTAATTGGTATCTTTTTGACATGGACTTGGCTCGTTCTTTTCACCCCTTCTTGGTATCTTGAGAGTGCTTTCTCTTAGTTTTCCAATTGGTATCTTGCTCAGGGGGAGTTTTTTGCTAGATATGTTGAGCCTTTGCCTCTTCTGGAGGATCTGGCTTGTTTTGTTGACTTCGACAGGTTTCGATTGCTTCTTGAGCATTAGGGGACGTAAGTGGTTTGAATTGGTATCTTTTGAGCTCCCCTAGTGTTTAAATTGGAAGTTTGAGCTTTGAGAGCTGTGATTGGTGTCTTGGACTTGCTAGCGGTGTTGAGCCCGTTTTCTGCCTCTTCTTGAGGGCTAGCTTTGATTGCCCATATGCTTTTGTTTGGCATCAGTAAGTGGCTTTGTCTTGAGGTTTTTTAAAGGATTCTTTTCAATTGGTATCGTTTTTGCCTCTCTCTTTTAATTGGTATCGTGTTTGCTTCTCTCAAGTGATCCTGTTTTGGCTTTGGTAGCTTTTTGGTCATTTTGAGAGCTTTACCTTGTGGCTCAAATCTGAAATGCACTTTTGTTGACAATGCACTCATCAAGGGGGAGATTGCGAACACATGGTGGATAAGTACCCATGTATGTTCAGCTTTGATGATGAGTGATCGTCCAACACGTGAGTGTTTCAGTTTGAGTGGCTTACCCTAACCTCTGCGAAAGCAGGAATGTGTGCTTGTCTATTGGCTTGTGGTGTGGAGGTGCTAGGCCTAGTGACAGTGGTCAACGGCGTGGAGAAGGTCGAGCAGAGGCTTGTCGTGTCGATGGACTGAGAGTGGTGAAGGGCGGAAGCGGGGCTCAGACTGAGGGACCATGGACGCCAGCGGACTAGCTGTGGCGGCTAGTACTTGGCACCGGCGAGTGCGAGAAGACATGGAGGTAGACCGAGTTGGCCGAGTCAAGACGGTGGACACACGAGTCGAGCGGAGGCTCAGGGGACTTGGAGTCTGACCGGGCGAAGACAAGGTGGCTCGCGTCGAGTGGTTTGGTGGTTTTGGCCTCAAAACCATCCGCGTCGGTTTCCGAGTTTGGGCCGCAAAACTCGGGGTTCGGTAGTTGAGCCCAAAGCTACCGGTGGCGGGTTTCTTGGGTTTGGGCCTCAAAACCTAGGCGGAGCTTCCGAGGAAGCGGGGATGGCACGTGGCGGAATCCTGGAGGTTGCGTCGAGGCGACGGCAACTCCTGGCAGGAAGCGGGGTCGTCCATTCAAATCAAGGAAGATATTTTCTGGAGCTTGGACTGCAATGTTTAGGCTAGGTAGTTCACTCATGTATCTAGGGGGGTCTCTGGGAAATAGCCAAAGCCCCGTTAAATAGATGATGAAGGGGTATCCTCATCCTCATCTCTTGGACCCTAATCATTTGCCCTACTCTCTCTCTCTAGTTCATGAGATCCCTAGGTTGCTTCCACCAACCTTTGTAAGAACTTGAGTTTGTTGCGAGGAATCGGAGGCCGTAACCTCCGTAAGCCATGGTGGCTTCGATTTTGTGATTGTGTCCCCGTTTTGCTTGTGTTCTTCGCGTTTTGCTTTTGCTCCCTATTTTCCAGAGATAATTTCTCTTTGTAGGGAGTAGTTCTTGCAATTCCACTCAAACCATGTTGTTCATATTCGTGAGGAGCATCTTTGCATTGAAGGATTTCTCCTCAAACCTCACGAGTGCGTAGATCGGGCGATTTCTTTGCGGTATTCTTCGTTTTGCCTTTTCTCCCATAAATCTGAGTGTACCCGTTTATCCTCTCCAAATTGAGCGATGATTTCTTCGGGATAGCTCCCCAACTGCACTAGGATCATGCCTACAAAGTTTGGTTGTAGTTGGTGATCATTTGGTTGAGTTTTGGGAAGATTTGGTGGAGAGAAATTTGTTTTCACGGGGAACAGTGTTCTGTCTGTGAGCGTCGGACCACTTTGCCCTAAACTCTGGACCATTGCAAGTGGTCCGGTGGTCTTGACCATGTACGTGTCAAGCAGTGAAGGGCGTCGGACCACCCTTCGGACTTCTCTGTTTTGAGCTCCGGACCATTGTCCATTGGTCCGGTGGCTTTGTCCTGGAGGCTGCTCTACGCGTCGGACCAAACACACTAGTCCGACGGTAAGCGTCGGACCATAGTCCAGAGGTAGGGTGCTTGCTGTGTTTTTTGCTCGGTGGCGAGTGTAAGCACCGGACGACTTTCCATAGTCCAACGGTGAGCGTCAGACTGGTTGTCCGGAGCCTAGGCTCTCAATGGTTGTTCTCGGTGTGAGCACCGGACTTCCAAAAGAGGGCGTCGGACTTGCCCGGAGGTCCTTTGGTGTGCACTGGACCAAGGCACCGGACCACTTCCATTGGTCCGGTGGTCTTAACTAAGGTAGTCCGGAGCCTCCTGTGTTTTGCTGTTTTCTCCGTTTGTTTTGCGGTTTGTTTCTCGAGGTTGGTGGCTAGCTCCGTTGTGTTCCTAGGACATCTCCTAGAACATCCACCCACTTGGGGGTCGTGAGACTAGTTCGTTTCTTTGGACGTGCTTGGTACAAGGGTCAAGATCTTCCGAAAGGAATTTTTATTTGGCTCCCATTCACCCCCCCTCTGGTCGCCGTTTTCGGTCCTTTAATTTTATTAAAGCTCAATTGATTTTTCATAGCAGTTTTAAAGCTATCCATTTTCTCACCAAAGCTTTCAATAATTTAATCAGTGGCAATCATTTTTCTATTTATTCCATCATTAATCTTAGATTGACCAAGAACAAGATCTTTTAATGAAGGTTGGTTATTGTAAGAATTGTGATTATTGTAATTACCATTACCTCCATTACCTTGGTAGAAGGGGCGTGAATTCCAACTTCCTTGTTGTTGGGGTCGATACCCGTTGTTGTTGTTGTTGTTGCTATTATTGCTGATGAAGTTCACGTCCTCCTTTGATGTCTCGGGGCAATTGTTGCCCGAGTGATCATTTCCTCTACACACCTCGCACCATGGATCGACTTCAATAGCTTGTGCAGTGGTGATGGGGTAGATGGCCTCTCGTTCCTTTTTGGAACCTTCTTCTATCTTCTTCATCAAGAGGTCCATCTTGCAGGTGGTGGCTTCTTCTTTGTGAGCATAGAACCATTGCTTCGCCTTCCCGAACAATGAGAATGGAAAAAGGCGAAGACAAATGGTGACAAACGTCACTCCTTTGATCATGCCCCACACCTCCATGAAGTGTTTGAGATGGGAAGTAACATCCTTATGGGACTTCCCACTAAATGGGTTGGCGTGCACTAGGTTAGTCAAGGCTGGCTTCAGCTCGAGGGTAGCACTCCCTGTATTAACTTCAGGTCCTCGCACCACGTGAGTGACTGACATGACCGAAAAGTCGGAAATAGCCTCCTGAGCCATAGCTTGCTTGATAACCAAAGTGTAGCCTCCTTCCTTGAGTGGATCCAAATTCAAGATGAACTTTCGAGGGAACACTAGACGATGTCTAGAGTTCCTTCGGCAATTCTCCAGATTTTCTAATGTGGTTTCTTGAAATTGGAACTCACTCATACAATGCCTTGCTTCACAAAAGAGAAACACATGCAAGGGGTAATTCCCCTATAACTAATTGATAACTAAGTTAACGAGAATCTCTTGATTCAATCTAATTAAAATTTCTTGGCTAAGCTTTCCCCGGCAACGGCGCCAGAAGTGCTTGTTGGTATTTCTTATGACTATTGGATAAATACGCAAGCGCACAGATTATACCGCTGTAGCACTTCACCAAGGAGTATTCCAAGGTATCGTAATTTATATTATCCCAAAGGAAAGCCTTGCTAGAAATGATAATTAGAGAGAGATCCTAGAGAGCACCTCAACTTAGTACCAACTAGTATAGAGGGGTAAACGATATATGTGATAGGAAGGGGTTGATGAATGAAGAAGCTACGATAAAAGTTATTTAGAACGGACCTCACAGACTAGCTAGGTGGGAGGACAACGAGAAGAGAAAAGGGACTCCTAAGCACTTCACTCTACTTCAATATACTTAGCTAATTAACTAGTCTAGACACTATAGTTTGTCTCCTCAATACAAGTATGCTAGGCGAGGGGATAGATCAGTAGGAGGGAAAAACTCCTACCAGACCGCGCCCTCTTCTTACGGGGGCCTTACCTTTTAAGAACTTGCCTAAGAACATGTGGTGGAATATAACGACTAGACAAGGCTGTCACCTCTTGCTAGCTACCACAACTTGTTGACGGTGAAAATGTCATAATTTATCCAATAACTAGTTCCACATGTCCATGGAGTATTTCTTGCAGGACTATATGAAATGGAGACAAATGAGCTAGTGGGACCCACATAGGGGGTTCGGCCGACCACCCTATGGGGCCCACGAGTCATCCCAAGCACCCACATGATAAGAGGGCCCACAGGTCATAGTAGGAGGGTCACTAACCCCCTTGTGCAGGTCGGTCGACCTCACCATGGGGCCCACCAACCTCCCACGCTGGCCATGATCCAGGAGAAGCACTACCAAGTGATCCTCCACCCTTGGATGAACTTGTGCTTTCTCTAAAAGGCTCATATTTACTCCACATGGATCCATGGGCCCACAAGAGTACAAACCGACGTCCAAAAGTGGTCCAACTTGTGCACACCCACTCTAAGACATGTGGGTCATCTTCTAGAAGGACTGGGGTGGTCCCATCACCCATAGGGGGGTCGGCCGATCCCCCCCTAAGTCCTAGGCGGCGTCCACCTCCCTTGCATGGCTGCATGCAAAGAAGTACATGTTGCATGCAAAGAAGCACATGCTGAATTCTCTCCACCCTTGATCTGAAGGCGGATAGGATCTAAGGGCTCTCACCATCCATCACGCGGATTGATGACGTGGCAGTGGAGTAGTCCCTACTCCACCTCTCCACTATAAATACCTCCTCACTCCCTCTCATTCAAGACACACCACAAGGAGGAGCTCTCCACTCTCTCTCAAGATGTAACACTTGTAGTAGTGTTAGTGTTGTTAGGAGTTAGAGTGAGCCTCTGGTCTTCAGCTCTAGTCTTCCAGGAGGTCTGGTATGCTTCTAGTATTTATTTCTCTCTTTGTAAGACTTGAGTTATTTTATATAGTTATCCTCTCTACTTTGCCTTAGTACTTTACTTTATTGCAGCATGACTAGTTATGTTGTATTGGTTGTTAGCATAGTCATAGTTGTTTGATAGTAAGATAATGGTAGTATACCTTTGCACTGGTTCCACCGCCCTTAACCCGGTGCTCTAATCAATTTCACCGGACGTCGGATTAGAGTAGTGAGATATAGTGTAGACATGGTGTCTAGACTATACGCTTACCTGTGTCTGCGGCTTGTCCAACGGTTTGTTTGTGGTACCTAGTAGGGGTGACAGACCTATCTAGGCTTTTATCCTACCACGTTCGGCCAAGTTCTTAAAGCGTATGCCTTCTTGTGCTAGGCGGTTTAGCACCCTTCTCATCCCTTTCTGTTGCTAAGTGGCCTAGTGGCCCGAAGTGCAATTGCGTATGAATATTGTTCTTGCTTGATATGACTTGTCTTGCTAAGTTATAACCATGCAAGTAGAGATATATATTTGAAAACCTTATGCTCGCTCGTTGTCCTCCTCGCTCACTAAACTACTCTATATCATTGGAACTTCTCCTGTGTGTCATTGCACTTATTATATATATCATTTACCCCTACCATAGTTTAGTTGGTATATTAGTTAGTGGATCATCATTGTTAGCTATCATATTCTTTAACCATTGCTTCCCTGAGGATAAATATGATACCCTGGAATACTCCTAGGTGAAATGCTACAACAGTATTTCTGTGCGCTTGCGAAATATTCTACATGAGCATAATAAATACCAACAAGCATTTCTGGCGCCGTTGCCGGGGATAGGGATTTATCTCTATTTTTGGTGCGACGCTATAAAATGTCAACAAGCATTTCTTGAATGCCCTTGTATCACCATGTTGTGTTTAGATCTTTTGCTCCATTATTTTTTTATTGCTACAAGGGATTAGTGGACAACACATACCCGAAGGGATACACATGGATCTTTAAGAACGAGTACTTGTTGTCATAGAGAAAGAGGTCATTTTCTACGCTATAGAAAATTGGTTTTAGTAGTTTAGCATAGAATATTTATCATATGTTTCAAATGATGTTCTCTTCTTTTTCACAAGAATTTCAGAAATCAAACAATGGGTATTTCTTATGACTATTGGATAAATCCGCAAGCACACGGATTATACCGCTATAGTACTTCACCAAGGAGTATTCCAAGGTATTGTAATTTATATTATCCCAAAGGAAAGCCTTGCTAGAAATGATAATTAGAGAGAGATCCTAGAGAGCACCTCAACTTAGTACCAACTAGTATAGAGGGGTAAACGATATATGTGATAGGAAGGGGTTAATGAATGAAGAAGCTACGATAAAAGATACTTAGAACGGACCTTCGAGACTAGCTAGGTGGGAGGACAAAGAGAAGAGAAAAGGGACTCCTAAGCACTTCACTCTACTTCAATATACTTAGCTAATTAACTAGTCTAGACACTATAGTTTGTCTCCTCAATACAAGTATGCTAGGCGAGGGGATAGATCAGTAGGAGGGAAAAAGTCCTACCGGACCGCGCCCTCTTCTTACGGGGGCCTTACCTTTTAAGAACTTGCCTAAGAACACATGGTGGAATAAAATGACTAGACAAGGCTGTCACCTCTTGCTAGCTACCACAAGCAATCCGTGCAGCAAGCGATAACGAAGGATAAGGTGATGAATAAGCACCACGCTTACACACAACTTACTACTTTGACTACGATCAAATAATCAAAGCACCCTATAACAGGCAATGATCGCATACGGGAAAGGTTACAAGGATCACAAACTATGGGTGTGAAGGCTATTAAAGAGCAAAAGCATATAGCAAGACTATATCTAGTATAGAAATGCTCAAAGTAAATACTAAGTAAAGTATAGAGGAAGATATATATTGAATAACATAAAGTCTTACAAAGAAGTAAAGATACAAGAGCCATACCAGACTCTCCAGAAGACGACTCCGGAAATGCCGAGCACAGCTCGACTCAACTCTAACTCCCACTCTAGACTAACTCCTAGAACAATCTAAGGAATACAGCTTGTAGGCTTATTCTTCATGATTAAGAGAGGGGGGTGTGACCCTCTATTTATAGTAGGAGGTGGAGTAGGGGCTACTCCGGCGTCACGCCAGCGATCCAGGGCCTTCCATTCTCCACCCTCGGATCCAACCGACCTTGAAACCGACCAAGGCATGGATGGTTGTGATCCAACACGTGGGGGAGAGGTATGGCGGTTGGGGGGACCCAACCGACCTAGGGGTGGTTCGGCCGAACCCCCCTATGGCCAGTGGGCGCTCCCTTGCCTCCTTGGATGAGGTCCCACTAGTCAGGGACTGAGTGGGGCTTGTTTGGACCCATTGGTGGTTCAGCCGAACCCCCCTTGGGGGTTCTGGCCCACCTCTGCTGTCCTGGGGTTGGCCCCACTTGTGATTGGTGCTAATTGCTGGTTCTTAGTTGGTTATCATGTTTATCTCCTTGGTGTGGGCCCATGGATCCATGTACTTTGCTTGTGATCCGTTGAGAGGAAACACAGAGTGATCCATTGGATGGATTCCACTCTAGAGTGCCACTCTAGGATCATGGCCGAGAGGGGAGAGCATGGTGGGCCCATAGGGTGGTCGGTTGACCCCCTATGTGGGCCCAACTAGCTCTCCTTTGCTCCATTTGTTCATTCCTGCACTCAAACACTCATGGATATGTGGAACTAGTTATTTGATAAAGTAAGCTCATGATGTGTTTGTTTATCCTTGATTCTTAGATTGGTGACAACATTTTAAGTATGTAAAAGATGGTCATAATTTGTGCCAACAAAGAGCACCATGAATATGTGTGGCAGAAGGGGCAATGGTGCCCTCCAGGTTTGAGGAAGAGCCAGAACAGGAGAGTGCAACACTTGAGGAACCGGGAGCTAACACAAACAGTTGCCGAAAAGAAATAGATATGGCGTCCTATGGAAAAACCCGACAAGCACAACCATTCGGCTGATGCATGCATGTCCTTTTTCCTTCCATCAGAATTCATAGCTCCCGAGAGCCAAGATATCCAAGTGGAGATGTACTCGGATTTTGATGAAAGCGAGTATCAGGATATAATGGCCCAGCTTGTCTTGACTCAGCGGGAAGCTTTTGATAAGCCGGTCAAGCATCGGCATTTGAAGCCACTATACGTGAAAGGATATGTCAATGGTAAGCCTCTGACCAAGATGTTTGTTGATGGAGGGGCTGCCATCAATATTATGCCTTATACCACCTTTAGGAAGCTCGGATGACTAATGAGGAGCTGTTGAAGACTGACATGGTGCTCAGGGACTTTATTGGCAATCCTTCTGACACCCAAGGAGCTGTACACGTTGAGTTAATGATTGGATCAAAAACGTTGATCACTACCTTCTTTGTCATTGATGGCAAGGGGGCGTATAGTTTGCTCCTCAAAAGAAATTGGATCCATGCTAATTATTGCATACCATCCACCATACATCAGATTCTCGTTCAGTGGATTGGAGATGATGTTGAAATTGTTCATGTTGATGATTCAGTAAGTGTTGCTGCTACTCAGCCTACCTTCTGGGAATATGACAATGTTGATTGTTTCTCTGGAAGAATATGGGAGGAAGGTCCTATGAATGTCTTCAACAAGGACCAACAGCCGATCCAAGAAGTCGGCTCTCATAACAATTTTTAATGGGGAACCCGATCAATGGCAACAAAGGAAAGCTGGGACGTGGCTTTATGTCGGCCGATAAGCTAGAAGAAATAAATCTTGGTGATGATGTTAAGCCGAGGCCGATGTATATCAGTGCAAATTTAGACCCAGAGTGTAGATTAAAGTTGATAGACCTTTTAAAAGAATTCAAGGATTGTTTTGCTTGGGATTACACCGAGATGCCTAGGCTAGATCGTTCTATTGTAGAGCATCGATTGCCGATTAAGCCAGGGTATCGTCCTTACAAATAACCTCCTCGGAAAATTTTCAAGAAGGAGGTATTGGCCGATGTGAAAAAAGAGGTTGAGAGATTATTAGAAGAAAATTTTATTCGGCCATGCATGTATGCAGAGTGGATTTCAAGCATAGTTCCGGTGTACAAGAAGAATGGAAAGATGAGGGTCTGCATTGACTTTAGGAACCTCCATAAAGCCACTCCAATGGATGGTTACCCTATGTTGGTTGCTGATTTACTTGTCGATGCGTCGACTGGTTATGAAGTAATCAGCTTTATGGATGGTAATGTTGGTTATAACCAAATCTTTATGGCAATAGAAGATATTTCAAAGACAACTTTCAGATGCCCTGGTCATATTGGTTTGTTTGAGTGGATTGTCATGACTTTTGGTATGAAGAATGCTGGTGCAACTTATCAGAGGGCCATGAATTATATTTTTCACGAGTTAATCGGTAAAATTGTGGAGATCTATATTGACGACGTGGTGGTCAAGTCTAGGAATCACAGTGGACACTTAGTTGATTTAAAGAAGACTTTGGAATGCACTAGGAAGCATGGTTTGAGGATGAACCCGAACAAGTGTGTCTTTGGAGTCTCGGCTGGTGAGTTTTTAGGGTTTCTGGTCCATAAAGGAGGGATCGAGGTCGGTAAGAAGATCATGGAAGCAATAGACAAAATTGTCCCTCCAACTAATCTCACAGAGTTGCAATCGTTGCTCGGAAAGATTAATTTTGTGAGAAGGTTCATATCTAATTTGTCGGAAAAGGTTTTGCCTTTCTCGTCGCTGTTGAAGCTTAAAAAGGATCAAGAGTTTGTGTGGGGTGACGTACAACAGAAGACTTTTGATGAAATCAAGGAATACATGAAGGCGCCACCAGTGTTGGTACCTCCGCAGCTTGATAAGCCTTTTAAATTGTACGTGGCGGCCGACAACATGACAATCGGGTCGGCCCTCATGCAGGAGTTTAAAGGAAAAGAAAGAGTAATAGCTTACCTTAGCCGAAAGCTACTGGATCCAGAGACAAGGTATTCGGATACGGAAAAACTTTGCTTATGCGTGTATTATTCATGTACCAAGTTTCGGCACTACGTGTTGAATGCCGAATGCGTGGTGGTTTCTGAGTTTGATGTAATAAAACATATGTTATTGATGCCAATTTTAAATGGAAGGATTGACAAGTGGATTTTAGCTTTATTAGAATTTGATTTAAGGTACGAATGAGCAAAAGTAGTAAAGGGTCAAGTTATTGCCGATTTTGTTACCCAACATCGTGATCCTTCTGCTAACATGATGAGTATTGCACCTTGGACTTTTTTTTTGATGGTTCATCATGTAGCAGAGGTGGAGGTGCTGGTATTTTCTTGATCTCTCCACGACCACTTTTAAATATGCTATCCCTATTGAATTCTATGTTACTAACAATCAAGCGAAGTATGAAGCACTGCTTAGAGGACTTCGGCTTCTTGTTGAAATAAAGGCCATTGCTATTGAGGTCTTCGGAGATTCTGAGTTAGTAATCAACCAAATGACCGGCCAGTATGAATGCAAAAGTGATATGTTGAGAGAATATTATGAAGCATGCCGAGAGCTTTTGAGGAATTTTCAACTAGTGACCTTGCATCACATCCCTAGGGGGCATAATGAAGAAGCAAATACACTGGCTCAAGCTGCTTCGGGGTACTGAGAGGATGAAGAGATTTATGCTTTGAATGAAGATCGAATAGTCGGTGACTGGAGAAACGAAATTGCCGATTACTCAAGAAATCCATCACAAAGAGTTTCCCGAAAGCTCAGATACAAAGCTCTCAGGTTTGTGCTCCTTGATGACCAGTTGTATTACAAATCCATAGATGGAGTGCTCCTCAAATGTTTGGGTCAGGAAGAAGCCAGAAAACTGATGAAGTGCATGAAGGGGTATGTGGTGCACATCAATCAGCTTACCGAATGAAATGGATAATTAGGAGAACTGGTTATTTTTGGCCAACCATGCTTGAAGATTGTTTTAAATATTACAAAGGGTGTCAGGATTGTCAGAAATTCGGTAATATTCAAAGAGTTCCAGCATCAGCTATGAACCCGATTATCAAGGCATGGCCGTTTAGAGGATGGGGCATAGATTTGATTGGTTAGATTCATCCTCCTTCTAGCAAAGGACATAAATTTGTGCTATTAGCCACATATTATTTTACAAAGTGGGTTGAAGCTATTCCTTTGAAGAAGGTCACATCAGAGAACATGGTCAATTTTGTTAAGGAACACATAATTCATAGATTCGGGATTCCTCAGACTATAACAACAGATCAAGGGACTCAGTTTACTTCATCCAAATTTTGTGATTTTTCTGAAGAAATGGAGATCAAGTTATACAATTCTTCTCCTTATTACGCACAAGCTAATGGCCAGGCTGAAGCATCCAATAAGATCATGATCAAGATTATTCAGAAAAAGATTAATGAAAAGCCGAGGAAGTGACATTCGGTTCTTAATGAGGCTTTATGGGCTTACCGAATGGCTTGTCATGGGTCTACTCAAGCATCTCCCTATGAGTTGGTTTATGAACATCATGCTATACTACCATGGGAGTTACAATCGGGTTTGAGGCGAATTACATTGCAAAATGATTTGAGGAAAGAAGATTATAAGGACCTAATGATGGATGAATTAGAAGAGTTGCATTTAGTTCGTCTCAAAGCATTAGAAAATATTGAGAAGAACAAATTGCGTGTTGCCAGATATTACAACAAAAGGGTCAGAGAAAAGCAATTTGTAGAAGGAGATTTAGTTTGGAAGACCATATTGCCGATTGGGACAAAAGATAAACCGTTCGCAAATGGTCTCCAAATTTGGAAGGACCTTTTCGGATAGTGAGGTGTGCACCTGGCAATGCATACATTTTAAAGACTCTACTGGGAGAAGAGTTCACGAGAGCTATTAATGGGGTATTTCTTAAGAAATTTCACCCCAGTATTGAGATCTGTGCATAAACAGACTTAAGAGATTTTGTGCACAAAATAGCCGATATAGAAGTATCGTCTTTAGCCAAAAAATATTCTAAAACTTAGAGAATAGCCGACGCGGTATGTGTCGCCTTTAGAACAAAGAATATAAACACAATTGACTGAATCACTGAAGACAAATCATGCAGTTCAGAAAGCGTTCTTTAGATCACAGATGGTATTTCACAGGATAAGTGGTTTTTACAGAGGATTCCTAGATACAAACTACTCCTCAAACAACTTGTTGAGGATTGACTGGCATTTGTGGCTTGAGCAAGGATGGTTGCATGGTCCTCATAGCTCTCCAGAAGATCATCAATGTCTTCGACGTCCTCTGGGGGCACGCCACCGAGGAAACCGACTCGCATGAAGGAGAAGTCTTGACACCGCTGGGTGGACATGGCCGCCAGCCCCAAAGCTACGCGATGATGCACGCCATGAATGGCGGCTTGGTCGATGCGGTCGTCCGCATCATCAAGGTGGACCTCGGCGGTTTCTCCCTGGGCGTTCACCTTGTCGGCGACCTTATTCACCACAGTCTTTAGGCGCTCAACCTCTGCAGAGAGCGCTGAACAAAGGAATGTGAATCGGGCGAACAAATAGGAGTCAGAAAAGGGGGCAAATCAAGCAGGATTGTTTTACTAACCGGTAATGGCGTCACTAGCTGCTTCCTCTGATCCTCCCATTCGAGTTGGTCGATGCCATATTGTTTGGAGGTCTTCTCCATCTCTCCTTGGGCCTCGTCCCTTTCACCTTTGAAGGTGATCGCCTCCGCATGGGTGTAGGGGACATCCATGGCATCCGGACCCTAATCCAAGTCCCAGGGGTTGGAATGGTAGGAGCCTGAGGACCCGGAGGGACCGGATGACGGAGTCCCCAGTTGAGATGCTGTCACCGGAGGGGGAGGGATGCTCTGACTGGTAGAGATAACCATGATTCTGATGAATGAAGGAAGGAATCAGAACTTGAAGGATGAACAAGAAATACAACCGCAATGGGGCAGGAGATCGATTCTTACCCACGTCGTCGACAGCGCTGCACTCGGCTTCCTTCAGCTTCTCCCTCGGCCATTGCTAATGTGGGGATTAGGTTTCGTCTGGATTGGTGTAGGCGAAGAAAGTGAAGAGACCGAGACAAAAGTATTTGACTGGAACTGTTGACAGGGGCAGATGGAGGAAGGGTTGTTTATAAGCCGAGTGAGAATACCAAACGACGAGTTAGGGTTTTCCCACTCGGATGGGCCGTTACTAGCCTGGGCTAGGCTCGGGTAAATCAAGAATCGCTCGGCTATATCCCTGAACCAGGAGGATGAGAACGATCGGTTATTGTTCTTATCGGAAAAACTAAATGCAAATCGGCTATATTTTAATCAGGAAAATAACAGAGCCGATCATAGTCTCATACAAGTAGAAATATATAAAGATGAAAAGTAGATACATCCAATTGTTCAAAGACAAAATGTGTTGTGCTTAATCTATTACAAGCCGTATTTCTACTAGCTCAGAAGTTGGCTGATGGCATCTAAGGCCTCAGTCTTGATTCGGCTAACATTCTCCAACACTTTCCGGTCTTCATTTTCAGAGCTCTAGATGCTGGACAGCTTTGCTTTGAGTTGTTGATCTTCTTTCAGGATGATTGACATTTTTGATGAAGTAGCTTCTATGAAATTCGGCAAATCTGTCATTTTGGCTTCATGAGACTGAATTTTTACATTCAGTTGAGTCAATTGAGCCTCTAATCTGATTTTCTCATCGTTCATGATTTTTAGATCAGACTCCAGAGTCACCAATGAGTCTTTAGTGACTTGAATTTGGGAGTGCAAGACTTTAGCTTCTTTCTTCTTCAGAGACCTGTTGTTCTGCAAGAGAGTCCTGGAGGCTATGTTTTTATTTTCCCTCTTCACCACAGCAAAATAATCATCAAGGTGGGCTGTAGATTCTAGGGAAGCCTTAAGGGAAGGTGGAAGGTCTTGGTTGATGAGCTCGAGGAGATCTTTTATCTGATCTGAATCTTGGACCAGAGTGTTGATGTCCTTGTTCAGTAGATTAGCTATATCCTTCTGCCGAGCTTAATTTTCCACTAACAAAGTCTGCAGAGTGGTAGCTTCTTCACCTTTTTCATTAATGTAATCATCAATAGTAAAAGAATAACTGGCAGTCGGTTTGATGGTTTTCTTAAGAAAAAGAGAAGGGTTAGCCGACTGGATGAATGTGCTGAAAGAATAGCTTAAGATATTACCTGTTGTGCTGATTGATCCTTAGGATGGGTTGTGTCTTGGTCTGGTTCAGGGCTTGATTGAATGCCCAAGGATGGTGAACCTAGAGCTGGACCAGAAGAGTATTCTTCTGCTAGATTGTCTAGCACTTTATCTATTTTCAATAATGCAGATGATAGAGTATAAGGACAGAAAATAGAATACCATATAAAAGAAAGAGGTGATTAGCCAAATAATACCAATGTGTTTGAAGGTTTCATGGATATTTGTACTTTCGGCTTCATGAACCTCTGTATCTTCAGTTTCATGAGTCTCTGTATCCTCAGTAGGAGTTTGAGGAGGAATATCCACCATTGTTGAGACACTGCTTGATCCTGGAATATCAACATGTGGCTGCAGTAGAAATGATTGAGATAAAAATAGTCAGAGTTATTGCCAAATGAGATTTATTGCTAGATAAAGATTCATACCTTGGGAGACCGCTTAACTTTCTTGGACCTTATCTTTCTGGCCACATGAATGTCCTCAAGTGTCTTCCTTTTACCTTTTCCTTTTGAAGGTCCAGTGGTCAAAACTGCAGGGATCTTCATGAAGGTTGCTAGAGTTGGAGCATCAAATCCCAGGGCAGGTTTGGGCCCAGCTAAGCAGTACTGAAATGCTTTGGCAGGAGGAATGTATTCAAAATCCTGTTCATGTCCAAAAGTTAGGGTGAAGGATAAATTCAAAAGCAGAAAGTGGTGAGTGCAATAAAATTACCTCACTATCAGAGGCAAATTGAGGTTGCATATCTTGGCATAGAGGGTGCACTGGTGTGTTGAAAATGTGATTGTACCATTCTTGCCACCAGGAAGTAAAAAGGAGGTGAGCAGTATCTATTAGCCCAAATGGAGAAGGTTCATATGTTGGCAACTCCCATCCAAGTTCAAAGACCTTTTTAGCTTCTTATTCATTTGTGATCAGCTCCCTGAATGTTATGGTTGTTGAAAAGAAAGGTCTTGGGGGTAGCTGTCCACATCCTAATTGCCTGGCTGCCATATTTGGATAGTAGAATCCATAGGAAGATTGTACTAGCCTCCCATGATGGAATTCGGCTAGCAAGATGCAAAGTTTGATAAAGGAGTTGAAAATCTCTGTGGCTACCTTATCAGAACAGCCAGATTCATAGCTGAATTTGCAAG
The DNA here is from genome assembly GCA_022036555.1 of Microstegium vimineum. Classification (NCBI taxonomy): domain Eukaryota; kingdom Viridiplantae; phylum Streptophyta; class Magnoliopsida; order Poales; family Poaceae; genus Microstegium; species Microstegium vimineum. The sequence goes on along the minus strand of CM039125.1, from coordinate 17,963,267 downwards.
GGAAGGTCAGATTATCTTTTTCTCTGTAAGGAAGCCAAAGCACATTGTTAAAACCCTTGAAAAACAGCTCGAAGAGATGACCAATATCCATGTCAATGATGATGGAAGATGCTGCTTCTCCATAAGTTTGGCAGTTCTTAACTTTTGTTGTACTGCCTTCAGCATAGTTAACTGAAGGGAAACTCAAATTGTGAAGGGGCACAAACATTATCTGATGCATATAGAGTTGCAACCACATCTGGATAAACCACTAAGGGCCACTCACACATGAGATCTCCCTACCATGATACATCTGAGTAGTGATCTGATGCATCATGTGATAAACAGATCCTAGAAGTTATTTACCCAGAGGGATTAGGTTGCCTGCAACTAAATCCCCAGCCATCATCATGTGATTTAAGGTTGGCTCATTGGATTTTCCACAGAAGATGAACCTGCACAGCCACATGTTCATGAAGGCCCTGCATTCCTTGTCAGAAACAGCACCAGATGCTTCCATATAGGTCTGAATGTATCCAGCCCATCCACCTCCAGATTTGATAGCTTTCTGGTTGCTTTTGCTCTTATACTTGTAGGGATATACTGGTTTTGACACATTTATGCCAGTCATCATGAATACATCGGCCAAAGTGAACGTCATCATGCCATGGCCGAAGGTAAAGGCATTAATAGCGTCAGACCAAAAGTGAGAAGCTACTATCAGAAGGGGTTCGTTTCTGGACATTTCTGATAAAGATAATTCCGGGCAGTGGTTGATATCTTGGGCGTCCCAATCTCTACTGCTCTTTTCTAGCATCCTCCGGTACCAGTTTCGCCATCCGGCGATTGGGGGAAACGGCCAAGTCTTGAAGGTGTTTGGCCATTGGTTTGGCGGGTTAACTCCAGACTTGAAAGGGATTCTCGAGGTTTCCTTCTCAATAATCTCGATTGGGTCGGAATCTCCCATTGGACCGAGGAAATAGGAATCAGGATTTGCGGTAAGTAAGAGCCGATCGGGTAACGAATATTGTGACAGTTAGGGATTTAAAAGAAACTAAAGTCAAAGGTGTCGTGTGTTTCCTTTAATATTTTGTAACCGTGTCCTTTTAGGACTCATATCGTGACCAGGGTATAAATATAAACCCTTGTCCATTGTAAAAGTGTTCACAACCAAATCAATACAACCGGCCCCGTGCCAACTTCGAGTCCTTTTGTCGTGTCGTCGAGTTCTTAGAGAGGAATCATCGATCCGTCGACCTCCGTAAGTCCCGACAACCTTGTTATCATGTCTAGTATCATGTAGTGGATTTAGATATTGATGCAAGTAGTCTTGTTTGTTTTTTCAATGATCATGCGGTGGGTCCTTGCTTGACAATCAGGAAGTCTTTGCTTGTGTTTTCGTTTACGATTAAATACCGTGCGGCAGGTGTTTGCTCGATATGCTTAGCAAAAGCAAGATAGTTATTGGCTCTATTGGATTTTGGTAAGATCTAGTAGATTCATTAAATTATCATGTGTTGCATGTTTTAGATCTTTTTTATACTTGTAACACTCTTTTGCCCAATCTAGATTAATACGGTTCGGCTCTTCTCTTTCTCATAGATCTATTCATGTTTTAACAATTATTGTTTGCATGTTGTCTTTAAAAATAGATCTACGTTCACAATAGCCGAATTAGTTTGATCTAGATTGTTACGTGTTGCGGGTTCATGCATGTTAATCACGTTCAAGCTTCGCTAAGGTCAGGTGTCGTGCTGCAGATGAAAGCTTTAGATTAGTTTGACCGCGTTTTCTTATATGTTTCCTTCATCATGGATCCCAACTCGGTTGGTTTGCCGAGCTTGGTTATGCTTTAACCTATATCTAATTGATTCATCCAAACACACTCTTCCCATGCATGCACGTTCGGCAATCAACGTTTCACGTGCTTTATATTTGTTTTAGCTGAATGATCTATAAGACATGTTGGCAGATTCTATAGCTGTATGTCGTCGTAAGTGGCTTCAGGACCGTACATATGGAACTGTCTCGTCTCATCCGGCATGTTCCAGTTTATATCTAATGATTTTCATCCCTTGTTAGTTTCAGGTTAAACTGACTGGCACATTTTTGGATCTCAAAACACCCGGACACCTGATTGAAGCTACGCTTTCTGGCTTGCTGTGTGTGAGGCACAGTACGTCACATTTTGTGTCAAACTTTAGTGGGTTAAACCAAACATGCCATTTTAGCTCATGTATATTAATAAAGTGTAAATTTCGCATTTGGTCCGTAAAATTTTTTCTCAGTTTTTATCTAGGCTTACATACTTTTTAATTACACATTTAACTACCTAAACTTATCCTGATACATTCAAATTTCACATTCAGCATCTAAACTTGCCCTATGTTCTTTTTTTGTACAAGTACTTTTAAGTTTTAATATACACACTCCCTGACATGTATTTATGTACCATCTGATTCCATCTCCCTCTCCCACACTGCATTGCATATGCCCACTACACTCATGCGGCCACCGTGCATCGCACCACGTTTGTCCACCCACAGTGGTTAGCACATTGTGTGGGACATGTAGTGGTAGCTCAAGAGGGATGTGCAAACCTAGGTTCCTACGACCTAATACGCTCCATGACTGCCCTTTTCATGCTTTCCATGTTCCAATCGAGGCTTTATTATTATGGTCCTTTTGATTCCACGTTACTCGCTCCTGGTCCACCTCACCGAGATGCCAACCCTTACCTCGTGGTAGTCACATTCAACACCATCACACCACAACACTCCTTCTCTCCCCATTAGGCATGAGCTCATGCTCATTCTCACCATATCCTCACACTGAGTTCCTCACTCTCCCAGCCTTCCTGACTTTACACGATAATGGCAGGCTTATCTCTACAACGACGTAGTAGGGTGAGTGTTGTACGTGGCACGATGATGCAGGTGGGCATGGCATGGCCTAGCATGGCAATGCGAGTGCGGCACCACAATGATGATGCAGGATAGGTAGGTGCAGGGTAGCAGAGTGAGCAAGTGAAAGGTCTAGATATGGCTAGAGGGGGGTGAATAGCCTATTAAAAATTCTACAACAACACTTAAACAAACTTGTTAGAATAAAACATGGCTTTAAGCAAGTTTGCTCTAGCTCTACGGTTAGGCAAGTCACCTACCAATTCTAGTTACTAGCAAGATATGTTCTATGTCACACACAAAAGCTAGATCACTAGTGCTACTAGACTAAACTACACAAGCTAAGATAGAGGCTCTACTTTGCAAGAATGTAAGGAATGTAATGCAAAGCTAGAGATAGAATGGTTATACCAACGTGAAGAGATAAGCCAATAGATAACCAATCACAATATGAATCCTCGGGAAAGACAAGTTGACACAATGATTTTTTACCGAGGTTCACTTGTTTGCCAACAAGCTAGTCCTCGTTGTAGCGATACACCCACTCGGAGGTTCACGCGCTAATTGGCAATCACAAGACAAACCCATCACCGTGTGCCGCACAACCAACACAAGATGGGGATCCCCAAGCTACGCGGAATCCACTAGAGATACGTTTCGTGAATCTCCCGAGGGGTAGGTTCAAGAACCCCTCACAATCCACCGATCGGAGCCAGAGGCAATCACCTTCCTCCGCTCAACGATCCTCGTCGCACCAAGCCGTCTAGGAGATGGCAATCTCCAAGAATAACAAGAGCTCCGTGATGACGACGATCACAAAGTGCCACTAGAATGCAATCAACAAAGCAATGCACTTGGATTCACTCAAACTCTCATGAATATGTCAAGTATGTTGAGAGGGATGAGTGGTGAGCTTCTCACAAATGAGCACAAGTGTGTGAGTGAAAAGAATGTACAAGAAGTGCTTCAAAGAGCCAGCCATATAACCTTATATAGCCCACTCACACACCTAGCCGTTTTCCACATAAAACAGAGCCTCTGCTTACCATCTGGACGCACTTTTCACAGGGGGTCCGGACCATCAACAGCGTCCGGACCCCTTCACCACCGAGCCCCAACGGCTCTGAGCCAGACTCCGATCGCGACCTCCGGACGCGCGCTCAGCGCTGTCCGGACCATGCCACATGCATCCGGTCGCCTGCCAGTTCAAACAACCACTTTCTCGCTCGCGCCAGAGCATGCCACGTGGATCCAGACGCACGCAACAGTGTGGGTCCGAACCAATGCCTCTGCGTCTGCAAATATTTCTCTGGGCACCCGAGCGCACCCGAGAGCACCCTCTTCTCCTCTGCACCTCCGGACGCAAGTCTAGTTCACCAACCGGACCAACACTTGCGTCCAGTCCAATTCACTCAGAGAGCAACAGAGAGGGTCACGCCTCCGGACGCGCGTCCGGAGCTCTGCGTCCGGACGGCAAACATCATCTGGTCTCTTCTCCTCAGCCGAGCCACCTAGGGTGTGTGTCCGGACGCACACGCGATGGTCCGGACACACCGAAACCCTAGCGTCCAGACCTCCAAATTGAGTCCAAATAGCCTCCAACTTTCTTCCAAGCTTCCAAGAGCCAACACTAAGTGATCCAAACACTTGTGCACGCGTGTTAGCTTTTAGTTCACAATTATCTTGGATTTAGTTGGTTGTTTCACTAGTTCAATTGATTTTAATGCAATGCATATGAACCTAGTGGCACATGATAACTGTAATCATACTTAAGAGCTCCCTCCTTGATAGTACGGCTATCTATACTAAATGTGATCACATCCTCTATGATGTCTTGATCACCAAACCACAAATGGTTCCTAGGTTTCACCTTTGCCTTCCCACCATTTTCCTTTTCACCACCATGCTAGAGCTTGTGCCATCCACTTGATCCACCTTGCTCCATCACATGGCATGTACCAACCTATCTCATGATTCACACTTAGAGATCAAGGTTAGTACTTAGGTGGGTTTCATCAATTACTCAAAACCAAAACACAAGGGAACTCTCAGCAAGGTGCATTGCTATGTGACTATGCAAGTAAGGTGGATATGTGCGGCGTAGTAGAGGTGAGGATGGTGAAGCGGGGTGGATGGACTATAATGGTACAATAATACAACTCTAGGTACTAGAGTGTGCAATTGGCAAGTACCGGGTTAGAAAGATAGCTCGTAACAAGTTTAGGAAGCCAAACTTGGAGTTCACAAGTATTGGAACCAAAATGAGAACTCAAGACAAGTTCAAGGGTCGCCAGTTAAATTTACTCTATATTAAAACACTAGGATCATGCTCATGTGTAGCGACGAGAACAAAATAAAAAACACTAAGAATATTACTATGAGCTCTAGATACACTCTACGCAAGTGAAACAACGTAATTATGCACAACAATAGCTTATGGGCACCACAATGTCCCTGCTGCTTGCGGACATGACTGGCGCAATGCTCACCTTCCCTTTTTTTGCGATGAAAGAAGAATTATATTATATGAAACCTGGGTACATCAATACATTACAAGCACTTTGCAATATGAGATAGTACCCACAATTTGAATATCACAACTCAAATCCTAACCTGTTAATCGCTTTGCAGTGTAGATGACCGCACAAGCAAACACTCGGAAAATGGCCTGTTAATCTCTTTCAGTTTGAACCATGGGTTGTAATAACTATTGAGTCTTCGCACTCCGATACTATTTTATTATGTTGAACTTTATATCGTGTGAATGGTGCTACTGAACTATCTCGATCTTGGCTGTATTGTGGAAATGTTTGAAATCCTTCGATATTTCACGGACTACCAGGACTATATGGGCTCAAGTGCTCTTAAGTGGCAGTTAATTCAGCTACTTTAGTACTTGATCTCTTATAATTCGGACGATTCTATTCCAAGAATATTCTTATATTCCTAATAATCAACTAAAGGAAGAGAGCAACTGCTCCTTGCGGTTGCCTCTCCAGAAGGGCAACAACTATTTATATGTCACTATTCATCAATAATGACAAACTGGTTCACTTTTATATTTTCTTCTACCTTTCTACTTTCTACTGTTCTTCCACACTAGATTACAATAGTAGTTATGCAAATTGTGATTTGCAAGGCAAGATGGAATTAATAATAGACTGACATATCTGCAAGACAAAGTAGATGTGAATACGGTAAAATGGTACTAGCTACCATTGATACTAGGTGGATATCTCGCGCCTTGCTGCGGGTATTCCAGAGCCACGACGGGCCACGAGCCAACCACGGCGGCTGGGGGAGTGACCGATTTTCGGTGTAGCCTCGTTAGAGGGTCATCGTAAACCTTAGTGGTTTCGAAGCATTTCACCCGAGGTCTCACTCAACCTAACCCTCTGCTCCTAATATACCAGAGGGGCATCTCCACTACTAGATTTCTAAAAGTTTTGTGTATGCATCATTCAGGCGTTTTGAAGGACCTCAGAAAATCCATAATCCATGTGATATGCAGTATTGCCACGTTTTTCTCAGAAACACTAATTTCGGGTATTCCAAAGCCACGGCTGGCCACGGGCCAACTACAGCGGCCAGGGGAGTGACCGACTTTCGGTGGAGCCTAGTTAGAGGGTCATCGTAAACCTTAGTGGTTTTGAAGCAATTCACCCCGAGATTTCACCTCAAACGAACCCTCTTCCCAAAATACACCCGAGGGGCATCTCCCCTTCCAAGAGTTCTGGTAGTTTTGCGTATGGTTCCTTGAGGCATTTTGGAGGACCTCAGAAAATCCATGTGATATGTAGTTTTACCACATTTAAGCTTAGAAAACTGGTTTCGGCCCTAGAGGCACAACAAAGAGTTATCGAAATATATCTTATCAAAATATATCCATGTGGGGTCTTGTTTTGAAGAGTTTCTTGCGAGGAACACCATGGTGCAATTGGATTTTAATTATGATACTTGGTTTAGGTACTATGGCTTTTTTCATATTTCAAAATCAAATAGCTAGTGGGAGATAAATGAGGGTTAGTGCGCTGATGACATCACCTGATGTAAGATGACATCACTTTTTTTGAAATATTTGAACCTGATTGGAGGGGATCCTCTGAGTGGGTCTTTGCAATATAGGAGTATAGAGATCTGCGAAAGAACAACAATAATTAGAAGATTACGTAACAGCATCTTGCTTTGTCTTTGTGGGCGCTTGTTCCCTGTGTGTGGCTTTGGGCTGTGGCCAATGGGCTCGGGGCCATTCCCTCCTCGGCGTGTCGTTGGTCTATAGTTGTTGATTTTTCTCCTCTACATATAATACTATACTAGCAGGTATCCCCGTGCTTTGCACGGGCCCATAAGCCAAAATTATATCACATAATATTACTATTGAAAGACCTTGTTTGGTTTTGGTTAATTAATGAAACCTATGGACTAACCCTTGAACTAAGTGTATGATCAAGATAGGGTGGTTCACCTTGAGACATGAAGCTAGATGAAAGATCATGATGGATCAAGTGCTCCATGACTAAGGAAAATAAGAAAGAGAAAAACAAAAATGGGCTCAAGGCAAAGGTATATCCATAGGGTCATTTTTGGTTTAGTGATCAAGACACTATAGAGAGTGTGATCACAAGGTCTTTCAATTTGCTATCAGTTGCTCAATTGTGTGATCTTGGATTCAAATGCATATTTGGAATATATGATGTAGAGATCATTAGTGTAGATGGTTCAAACTTGATCTTCAAAGGCTTTAGATATGAGAACCTCTACCTAGTTGATTTCAATGCTAGTGAAGCTCAATTTTCAACTTTCTTGCTCACTAAATCAAGTATGGGTTGATTATGTCATAGAAGGCTTGGTCATGTTGGGATGAAACAATTGAATAGATTAATCAAACATGACTTAGTAAGAGGCTTGAAGGATGTTGTGTTTGAAAAGGACAAACTTTGTAACTCTTGTCAAGCCGGCAAACAAGTTGGTAACACCCATCCAAAGAAGGGCATGATGAGCACTAGTAGAGCATTTGAGTTGTTGCACATGGATCTATTTGGACCAACAACATACGCAAGTATTGGAGGCAACAAGTATGGATTTGTCATAGTGGATGATCTTACAAGATATACTTGGGTATTCTTTCTCAATGACAAGAGTGATGCATTTGCCACATTCAAGTCTTTTGTCAAGAGATGTCACAATGAGTTTGAAACTACCATCAAGAAAGTAAGAAGTGACAATGGAAGTGAGTTCAAGAATACAAGAGTTGAGGAGCTATGTGATGAGCTTGGAATCAAGCATCAACTCTCGGCCAAGTACACTCCACAATCAAATGGCCTTGTTGAGAGGAAGAATAGAACATTGATTGATATGGCAAGGTCTATTCTTAGTGAGTACAATGTGAGTCAATCCTTTTGGGCCGAATCTATCAACACTGCTTGCTACTGTAGCAATTGGTTGTATTGTCATCCTTTGATGGAAAAGACTCCATATGAGCTATTGAATGGAAGAAAGCCCAACATTGCATACTTTAGAGTCTTTGGGTGCAAATGCTACATATTGAAGAAAGGCACAAGACTTGAGAATGAGAATCTAGAAGATGTGAGTGGATCTCAATTGGCAAATGCTATGAAGAGCATGGACATTGGTGATATTCGGCCTAGGCAAGTGATTGATATTGAAGATGATAAAGATCAAGTGCTCAACTCACCTCAAATGCAAGCTAGTAGCTCTCAAACACAAGATCAACAAGTTGCTAGTTCATCTCAACCAAGCTCAAGCAATCAAGTCCCTATCCTCCAACCGACCAACATTGCAAGAGATCACCCCATTGATCAAATTGTTGGTGATATTACAAGTGGTGTTCAAACAAGAACAAGATTGGCATCCTTTTGTGAGCACTACTCCTTTGTATCATCCATAGAGCCAACAAAGATTGATGAAGCCTTATAAGATGTTGATTGGGTCAATGCTATGCATGAAGAGCTCAACAATTTCACTAGGAACCAAATTTGGGAACTAGTTGAAAGACCCAAGAACTACAATGTGATTGGCACAAGATGGGTATTTAGAAACAAGCAAGACCAAGATGGTATAGTTGTGAGAAACAAAGCAAGATTGGTAGCTCAAGGATACACTCAAGTTGAGGATCTTGACTTTGGAGAAACATATGCACCGGTTGCAAGATTAGAGGCAATTAGAATTCTATTGGCCTATGCATGTGCACACAGCATCTAACTATACCAAATGGATGTGAAGAGTGCTTTCTTGAATGGATACATCAATGATCTAGTATATGTTGAGCAACCTCCCGAATTTGAAGATGACAATAAGCCCAACCATGTTTACAAGTTGAGAAAGGCTTTTATATGGCTTGAAGCAAGCACCTAGAGCATGGTATGAAAGATTGAGGGACTTCCTTCTATCAAAAGGGTTCATTATGGGAAAGGTTGATACTACTCTCTTCACCAAGAAGCTTGGCAAAGATCTATTTGTGCTCCAAATCTATGTGGATGACATCATATTCGGTTCAACCAATCAAGAATTTTGTGAAGAATTTGGCAAGATGATGGCAAATGAGTTTGAAATGTCAATGGTTGGTGAACTTAGCTACTTCCTTGGTCTTCAAATCAAGCAATTGAAGAATGACACATTTGTGAGTCAAGGCAAGTATATCAAGAATATGATGAAGAAATTTGGCGTAGAAGATTCAAAAGGCATTAGCACTCCAATGGGCAATAATGGACACTTGGATAGTGATGCTAGTGGCAATATGGTGGATCAAAAGTTGTATCGGTCTATGATTGGAAGCCTACTCTATGTGACCGCTTCTAGGCCGGATGTGATGTTTAATGTATGCATGTGTGCAAGATTCCAAGCCTCTCCAAGAGAAAGTCACTTGAAGGCTACAAAGAGAATATTGAGGTACTTGAAGCATACACAAGATGTTGGATTGTGGTATCCCAAGGGGTCAAACTTTGAGTTACTTGGATATTCGGACTCCGACTATGCGGGATGCAAGATTAATAGAAAGAGCGCATCAAGCACATGTCAATTGCTAGGCATGTCACTTGTATCTTGGTCATCAAAGAAGCAAAATAGTGTTGCACTCTCTACCGCCGAAGCCGAATACATAAGTGCGGGTAGTTGTTGTGCTCAATTGCTTTGGATGAAAGCAACTTTGAATGACTATGGAATCAACTTCAAGCAAGTGCCATTGCTATGTGATAATGAAAGTGCGGTGAAGCTCACCAACAATCCCGTTCAACATTCAAGAACCAAGCACATTGATGTGAGGCACCACTTCATAAGAGACCATCAACTCAAGGGTGATATCAAAATCACAAGTGTTGGCACCGATGATCAACTTGTAGATATATTCACCAAGCCATTAGATGAGAAAAGGTTTTGCAAGCTAAGAAATGAATTGAATATTCTTGAGTTCTCAAATATGTGTTGATGCACCCCCCCCATATATATGACATGCCTCTCCTTCGAGCTATGCAAGGTACAAGTTGTTTGACATGTCATTCATCCTTATTAGGAATTGTTAGTGCATCTAGACATAAATTCATTAGGCTCATTTATGAAAATCAAATGATTTGATGCTTATATGGTACCACTATTGTTTCTATGCTTGATTTGATCTAGTGGTAGCATATGACATATTTGTGGGCTTGCAATCCTAGAGTTTGATCTAGATCATGAACTTCAAATGTTTAGCTCAACATGGGCAAGATAACCATTCTAGGATGTGTGAATAAGCTTGTCCATGGTTTAAACCGAGTTAAATAGCTTGGGGCAAGTAATCTAGATTGAACCACAACTAAGCTTCTCTCCAATAATCAAACCTTTAAGCACATCTTTTATGATAATAGATGACAAAGGGGGAGAAGTAAGTAGTACAACAAAAAGAAATATTTTTGAAAATTTTGAAAATGAAAGCACACAAGTAGGGGGAGCAAGCCTATGATTAAAGTTGTTGCATACCTTTGTGCATTCATAAGTGCTTGCTTGCATATGTTTTTACATTCATGATATGTTTGTGTGGTGAATGCTAGAAACTAATTTGATATGGTGATTGAAGAACTAGTATTCTTAGGTTGTTACATCTTTAAATGGTATCTAGTTCTCCCATAGTGTTTCCATGTTGTTTGTCAAGTGGTTTCTAGGCATTCATGGTGCTAAGGATGGTTTATATTGCACTCCGATTGGTATCACGCTTCAAAGGTCCATCCTACACACCTTAGCATCATTTGGTAGCATTTACTCTCCCATAATTCCTATTCATGCATATGTGATCAAAATGAACCAAACTCATATATCACATATGTAGGGGGAGCTAATACTACCAAAGTGAAAATTTTCATCATATATATTCTTTTGTGAAAGGTTTTCATCAATTACCAAAAAGGGGGAGATTGAAAGACCTTGTTTGGTTTTGGTTAATTGATGAAACCTATGGACTAACCCTTGAACTAAGTGTATGATCAAGATAGGGTGGTTCACCTTGAGACATGAAGCTAGATGAAAGATCATGATGGATCAAGTGCTCCATAACTAAGGAAAAGAAGAAAGAGAAAAACAAAAATGGGCTCAAGGCAAAGGTATATCCATAGGGTCATTTTTGGTTTAGTGATCAAGACACTATAGAGAGTGTGATCACCTTTAGGATAGATAGTCGTACTATCAAGAAGGGAAAACTCATGTCGATTACAGTTATCATGTGCCACTAGGTCATTTGCATTGCATATCTAAAATGAACCTAAGTGACACGAACAAAACTAAATCCAAGAAGATATGTTGTAAAAGGCTAACACAGGGCAACAATGTTTGGAAGACATGGTGTTAGCACATGAAAACTTGGAGAAGAAGAAGCAATTCGTTTGGACAAGGCAAAGGGATCCGGACGCAGGGCAGAGGCCGACCGGACCATCGGAGATGCGACCGGAGGCATACCCTAGCCTCGGCCTCACTGGACAGAGGAACCGGACGCAGATCATCGTCCGGACGCAACGTCCGGAGGTTGGAGCTCTCTGGACTCCTCGGGTGTAATTATCCGAAAGTTGAAGGCGGTCCGGACCCAGGACACCGGACGCGGGTCCGGAGCTAAGGAGCTCTCTGGACCCTCTCTGGACTGAGTCCGAACGCAGAAAAAAGAGGCACCGGACGCCACTGTTCATAGGGTCCGGAGTTGGCACATCAGCACCAGTGAAGGCGCCAACGGGCAGATTTAAATTGGAGGAGGGTCCGGACGCAGACGCAATGGTCCGGACCCCCCATGTATTCTGCGTCCGGACCGACGCAGAAGGCAGTGGAAAGGGGAAAACGGCTAGCTCGACTTGGATGGCTATAAATATGGTTTGGCCGGCTCCTTGGGCTCACTCTTGCACCTCCTATACATTTGACATACTTGTGCTTGCTTGAGATAGCCCCCAACTCACTCTCTTCACTCTTGTTGCATATTTGTGAGAGTTTGAGTGAACCAAGTGCATTGATCTTTGCATTGCATCTTAGTGGCACTTGGTCATCGTCATCGCCATGTGGTTTCTTGTTATTCTTGGTGTTTGCCAACACCTAGACGGTTGGTGATTATGGAGAAGTTTCGACGCAATTGGTGATTGTTTGTGGCCGACTTCGGTGACTGTGAGAGGGCTTGTACCCACATCGGCGGAGAGCCAAAGGGTAACTCTAGTGGATTGCTCGTGTCATTGAGTTACTCTAATTTGGGTGGTTTCTTGTGGCGCCCGGGTAGTGGGCTTGGCTTGTGAATTGCCAATTAGCCACCGAAACACCATTTGAATAGTCGACACAACGGGGACTAGCTTGGTGGCAACCAAGTGAACCTCGGGAGAAAAATCGATTGTCATCTTGTCTCCCGGCTATTCATTGGTATTCATTGTGATTGGTTCATCCCATTGACATCCATACATCACAAGGCATCTGTATAGCAATCACCTCCTCTCTTGTATTTACTCTCTCATATCTTGTCTAGTTAGCTTCTTTAGTAGTTGTTCTTACTAGCTTGTGCTAAGTACTTTAGGTTCTTGCTATTGATATGTAACACCCAAAATTTTGCATTTTCCAAAATAGATTAAAAGTAAATTGAATTGCATTTTATGTGGGCATTAAAACATAGGGAAATTAATTAAAGGTTTCATAAAATAAAAATGAGTATCATACTAGAAACAGTGTTGTTGCATTCATGCTGATGCATGGCTTTTGGTATTGTCTGGAATTTGCAAAGTTCAAATTTGAATTCAAAAGTTCTTTTGGAAAATCTGTTTGAAAATGATTTGGAAAACTAAAAAGAAAAACATTCTTCTCTCTCTCTCTCTCCCTGCTATCTGGCCCAAGGCCTGTTGCCCCCCATCCCAGCTCCCTCGTCCCCTCTCTCCATTCCGCCGAATGGGCTCTGCTCCGGCCCATCTTTCCCCTGGCCCAGTTCCCCTCCCCACACTGCACCACCTCTCCTCCGGCTAACAAAAGGGCCCCGCCTATCGGATTCATCCCCTCCCCTTTCCTTTCTTTCCCCCTCTCCTTCTCTGTTCGCTCGCGCCGGTGGAGCGCGCCGCCGAGCGCGTTTCGGAGTAGGAGATCCCCCCCTTCCCATAACCGACACCGAGCCGTGATGTGCAAGCCAAGCGCCGCCACCTCTCCTTTCCTTCCTCCCCTTTCTCTTCCTTCCTTTCCCCGGCCGCCGCCCTTTCCTTGCAGCCGCTTTCGAATCCGCGGCGGAATCCGCCCTTGCCTTCCCTGCGGCGCTCCCCGAGCTATAAAAGCTCATGCCCTGCGCCCTCCCGTCCTCACCGTGCCCCTGCGGAACATCTTAGAGGCACACCAGAGCTGCAGAGCCCCAGCCGCCGCAGCCCGCCGAGCTCAGAGCCGCCGCCGTTGCTCTGCGCCCGCCAAGCCTCTCCGAACCGCCCGAGCCCTCTCCGCGCCTCGCGCCGTGGTAAGCGGACCTCCAAAAGCTCGTCAATCCCCTTAGTTTCCCTCTGTCTCGACTGTTTGCGCCTTGTCCGCGATCACCGGCCACGCAGAGCCGCTCCTCCGCGTGGACACTCCGCCACCGTGCACAATCCGTTCAACCAACTCCACCTTTGTCTTCGCCGTTCTCCCCTCTCTCTCCCATACCTATTTGCGTTGAGTTTGATGCTCTGAATCGCCAGATCGTGTTGCGCCGCCGCACGCCAGCCATGGCGCCGCCGTGTCTCTGACTCCGGCCGCCGCGCGCCACCTCTCTCTTCCCCCGATCTAATCTGGTCCATTCATTTTGAATCAAACGGTCAACCGAGCCCAATATCGGTTCGGCTGGCAGGTTTGCAAAAGAGACCCCGCCCTTTTTTAAGTCTAAACCCGCAGTCCTTAGGCGTAATCCAAGACTCCGTTTTCTCTTTTGAAAAGCGTATTTCTTTTCTGTCTGTTTTAATTCAAAAATAAAAAAGGAAAACCTTATTTGCAGTTTTGCCACTCTATTTCAAATGCTTATAAATTGCTCATTTTAAATCCAAATCGCTCCGTTCAAGTTGCGTTAGATCTGTATTTTCATGCTCTATCCAGTAGTATAGTTTTCATCTATGTTAATTACTTTTGAAAATCAAAGAAAATTAATTCCGTAATGCTTTAATCTTGCTCTTTTCAAAATCCCGTTTAATTCATATCTTTTCCGTTATAGCTCCGTTTTTCGTGATTCAAGAGTCTTTGTGATCATAGTGAGACGTAGATCAGTTTTATAAACTTTTAATCTTGTTTTATTGTGTTTGGTGTACTGTTCTAATATATAGCCTTGTTTGTTTGCATGTTATGCCTCTGCGTGATTGCATGTGATGTGATGATCGAGTACAGTCAGTGAGCAGTATGTGGGTGACCAGGAGTTTTGCTTTAAGCAGGAGCACCAACAGGAACCCTTTGAGCAAGGCAAGTATTATATGGGATCTTCCTTGATGTCCTATTAATGAAGTTTTTCCAATAAAATCATATGCATGTGTCTAATACTGTTACCATAGGGTTTACCTAGATTTGATTACCTTGATCCTTGGAAAACCTATGGTTTACCGTTGCATATGGGTAGTTATTGCTAGTGTTTCTCTTTAATAAGCATGATCCTTTAATCTTGATTAATGATTACATGAAATGATGAAGTAAAACTTGACTTTTTAGCAACATGGATCTAGGAACCCTATCTGTCAGCAAAAGCTGGGACATACAGTACAACCATGAGGGCTATATGGCTCTAGCTTTAGTTCAGTATTAGGGTCACTCTCTCGCATGCGGCAGTTCATGAAAGTTGCCATTGCCGAGCGGTTGCGGAGCGGCTAGAGTGGGGACCGCTGCGTGTGTGTACCATCCCGGGGCTCCTATATACCCCTTGCCCATGGATCCGTACTGTCTGTGGTATGTCAGCGAACCCCTTTGAAAGACTTCATAGTGTTCCCTGCCCGCTCACCTCGGTAGTGTTAAGGGAGTCATGATCCCGGGGCATTTGGGCAAACACGACTCATGGGTAAAGTGTACAAACTCTGCAGAGTGTTAAAATCTATCATGATAGCCGTGCTCACGGACATGAGCGGCCCGGAAAACTCACAGAACTCTTTGGTTACTTCTTGTTTACCTTTATGAATCACTTTATCATGGAATTATGTTACTTGTTCAATTGATTACTTGATCATGCAATTTAATTTGGGGACTTAAGCATAACTTTGATCTATCACTTGTAAAGTTTTGTTACAAATTAAAATGCCTACCGCAGTAAACCAGTGTCATACTTTTGAGCCTCATGAACCCCATATATACTTGTTGAGTACGAAAGTACTTACGCTTGTTTCTTTCTTTTCAATACTTGTATAAAATCCCGGATGGGTACCAGATTATCAGAGTTATGAGGAGTATCCAGAGGACTACTAGGTTTGGGGTCAACCAGTTGACGTCCCTGTGCTATGGAGCTTCGCGAGAGTTATCATATATTTCCGTTGTTTTGTAATAGACATTATTTAAATACTGGTTCGTTATGTATTAAACACTTGTGATGATACAATTTTGATAATTTGTCGGCTTATGTGTGTGACTGATCTCTGGGCACACATAAGATTATTGCATCCTGTTTTATCTTTAAAACTAGGTGTGACAGATTGGTATCAGAGCCATGTTGACTGTATGATGCAAACCTAGATAGAATTGGTTCTTAGGAATGCTCTTTTCATGCTTTTATACCTTCTATTATTTTGTTAAAACTATTACTCATCTCAAAATTATATTATCTTGATTCTAACTTAGTCCTCGTCTTTGCTTTTCTATAGATGGCCCGCAACAAGCAGACTGCTCGCAAGTCCACTCGTCCCCCGCCGAAGTTCGTGCCAATGGAGCCCCGCGAGGATGACGAAGAAGAACCCCAAGAAGAGAGCTCTGAGAACAGCCGTTCCAGGACTCCCGCTGATGAGAACAGCCGTTCCAGGACTCCCGCTGATGAGAACAGCCACTCCAAGACTCCGTCTGGTGGTTCCAAAGCTGGTGAAGAACACTTGGGATGGACCAAGCACTTCCACTTCAAGGAGGGAGACGATGAGGACTATTACCATGGCTTGCTGAAGAAGACCTTGGAGGACCACTACTCTGACTGGAAGACCGAGGTGAAGTACATGTGCTACGAGAACAAGCACTTCTAGGACCCCTCCTTCTGGAAGTGTACCCTCTACGTCTGCATCCGGAAGGACGCCACACAGTCGTGGCAAGTGGAGGCCGTCTATGAGCCTAAGATCAGCCGTGCCAACATGATGGAGTGTATGGAGGATGCAGCCCGCATGGCCCTCTTTGATCTTTGTGCTCATCGTCGTAACCGCATGATGGAGGACAAGTACCGGCACCTTCCCTTTGAGACCCGTGAGGGATGGTCCATGTTCGAGGCGAAGGATGGTTATGACGACATCACCAAGGTGATGATCGACTTTGCTCATGAGCTGATGCAGCAGGTCGAGGTGCTGACTGATGAGCTTGGTGGCCAGCGCAAGCTACTCAAGAGAGCTCGTGCAGAGAATGATGAGCTCAGAGGATGCCTGAAGATTCCCAAGTTCCATCAGAAGCTTCCCCCAGTTTTCTTTCCATAGGATGAGTACCACCTTGATGTAATAAAACGCTAGCAACGAGAGTTGAGTCGAGTCTTGTCGTGTCTTGTGAACTTGGTTTCTATATATGGTTGTTATTATGGTTATGAGTGATTTGGAGTTTTGTAATGAGTGCTGGAACATTGTGGGCCTGTCCAAAAGTTCCTTAGTTAAAGACATATAGGTTTGATATAAATAAAAGTGCTAGCGGGTGGGTTATCCTGTTTTCTATCTTGCTGTTTTTCTGGAGCAGTCAGTAATCTTTCGGTTGTATCTCAAGTATGATTTGTCTAATGATCATGAAATTTATGTAGCAACAACTAGACTTCAGTACCTTTCCAATGCATCTTGAATTACGTTCATACCTGTTCTGGTTTGGGAGATATGACCGTTACAAGTTGAGGTTTCTGTGCAGTCTGGAACTCAGAAACAGTTTTGATAACTTGCTGTTTTCACCTAATTTCGTATCTGAATCTGAAAAAGTAAGAATTATGAAAGTTGTAGGAAATTTCATAAGCTTTCCAACCATGTAAGTTTGACCTTTGTTTGATTTGTGGAACGTGAGATATGACTGTTTTACAGTACCACTTGTAAGGTTCAGATTTCAGAAAAGTTATGACCAGACATGTGTTTCGATGAACAATTAATCTAAAGGTCATACTATATGTTTTGGATGACAGATGGCCGCACGAGGTGGTAGAGGAGGAGGCCGTGGTAGGGGTGCACCACCAGTACCACCAGTACCACCACCGCCACCACCACCAGTACCACCGACCATGGATCAATTCATGCTAGTACAGACCTAGCTGATGTAGACCATGATGCAACACCTCCAGAATCCACCTGTGCCACCACCACCTCCACCACCACCTGTCCAGCCTCGGGAGAAGCGTGGCGAATTCATGAAGGGTCGTCCTCTGGTGTTCACTCATGTTTCCGAACCACTGGAGGCGGACGACTGGTTAAAAGCTGTGGAGAAGCAGCTGAACATCGCTCAATGCAATGAGCGTGAGAAGGTGTTGTATGCATCTGGCCAACTGCAGGGTGCCGCTCAAGATTGGTGGGACTCATACATGTATGGACGTCCCAATAACGCACCAGAGGTGTCATGGTAGGAGTTCACCGACAGCTTCAGGTCTTACCATATTCCTGAAGGCATAGTGGAGCTCAAGTAGGAAGAGTTTAGAGCTCTGCGACAAGGATCTATGACAGTGGCGGAGTACCGAGACAAGTTTGCACAGTTGTCTTGGTATGCTCCTCATGAGGTTGCCAACGACGCTGACAAGCAGCGCCCCTTTCTAAAGGGTCTCTATGACGGTTTGCAGTTGCAACTCATGTCCAATCTCTACCCCAACTTTCAAGCCCTCATGAACCGCGCTATTGTTATTGATAACAAGCGCAAGGAGATGGAAGCCAAGAAGAGAAGGCTTCAGGGACCAGCTTTAGGAAGCAACACCCACCAGCGTCCCAACCCCTCACAGAACTTCTAGCAAAGGTACCAGGGTCCGAGCAATCAATGGAACCGTGGTCAGAATCAGCAGCATGGTCAGTTTCCACAGCATAATCAGTTCCCACAGCGTGCCCAGAACCAGCAGCAGATTGTGCCACAGGCGCCACGTCAGGGGAACACCAACGCTACCCCAATGAAGAACAATGCTCCCAACACTCCCAACAGGTGTTTCCGTTGCAACAAGGAGGGGCACATGTCATACAACTGTCCCGACAAGCAGAGCCAGCAGACGCCTCAGAACCAGAGCAACCAGCAGAGGGCAAGGCACCAGCCACCACCCAGCACTGGAAGGGTGAACCACGTGTCGGCAGATACGGCACAGGAGACTCCTGAGGTTATGATGGGTACGTTCAGCATCAACTCTATCCCCGCTTCTGTACTTTTTGATTCTGGAGCTTCACATTCTTTCATTTCTCAAGCTTTTGTTAGAATGCATGATCTTTTGTTGCGCACCATGAAAACCCCCATAACAGTAAGTTCACCGGGAGGGTTGTTGACTGCAAATCACTATAGTCCTTCGGTTAGTGTGATTCTAAGGGGGTAGCCTTTGAGGTTGAACCTATCGAATTGAGAAGAGCTGGTATTGATCTGATACTGGGACTAGATTGGATGAAACGATACAAGGCAGTGATTCAGTGCCAAGAGAAGGTTGTTGTTCTGACATCACCTACAAGGGGTAGAATCAGTGTGGAAGTTGTTTTGAAAGCTCCGCCGACAGCTACTGTGAATCAACTGGATGATGATGGTCGTGTATATGAATCAGTTGTTGATGAGTTCCCGGATGTTTTCCCCGATGACTTGCCAGGTATGCCACCCGACCGCGACATTGAATTTCTTATTGAGCTTTTGCCTGGTACTGCACCTATTGCTAAGCGTCCATATAGGATGGGGGTTAATGAGTTAGAAGAACTTAAGAAACAGTTGCAGGAGTTACAAGAAAAGGGTTTCATATGTCCTAGCTCTTCACCTTGGGGAGCTCCGGTGATCTTTGTTGACAAGAAAGATGGTACACAACGGATGTGTGTGGATTACCGTTCGCTCAATGAGGTAACTATCAAGAATAAGTACCCTCTACCAAGGATAGATGACTTGTTTGATCAGTTGAAAGGAGCTTGTGTGTTCTCCAAGATCGATCTTCGATCGGGATATCACCAGTTGAAGATCCGTGCCTCTGACATACCCAAGACTGCCTTTACTACAAGATATGGGTTTATATGAGTACACTGTGATGTCGTTTGGATTAACCAATGCACCTGCCTACTTTATGTACTTGATGAATAAGGTGTTCATGGAGTTTCTGGACAAGTTTGTGGTAGTGTTCATTGATGACATTTTGGTCTACTCCAAGAATGAGGAAGAACATGCAGAACATCTCAGGTTGGTTTTGCAGAAGCTCAGAGAACACCAGTTGTATGCTAAAAGGAGCAAGTGTGAGTTTTGGTTGAAGGAAGTGTCTTTCCTAGGACATGTTATATCCAATGGTGGAATAGCAGTGGATCCGAGTAAGGTGAAAGATGTGTTGAATTGGAATCCACCTACCAGTGTGACTGAGATTCGTAGTTTCCTTGGATTGGCTGGTTACTACAGGAGGTTCATTGAAGGTTTCTCCAAGCTTGCTAAACCAATGACGGCTTTGTTAGAGAAGAATGCTAAATTTGTTTGGTCTGAGAAGTGTCAAGCTAAGTTTGAAGAGTTGAAGAAGCGGTTAACCACAACGCTAGTGTTGATTTTGCCAGACCTGAACAAGAGCTTCTCCATATATTGTGATGCATCTCGCTTGGGTCTTGGTTGTGTGCTTATGCAAAAAGGCAGAGTTATTGCTTATGCCTCAAGGCAGTTAAGGAAGCACGAGTTGAATTATCCTACACATGACTTGGAGTTAGCAGCTGTGGTGCATGCACTGAAGATCTAGAGACACTACTTGATTGGTCACAAGAGTGATATTTACACGGATCACAAAAGTTTGAAGTACATTTTCACACAGTCAGATCTGAACTTGAGGCAACGCCGTTGATTGGAATTGATCAAGGACTATGACTTGGAGGTACATTATCACCCCGGAAAAGCGAATGTTGTGGCAGATGCTCTCAGTAGGAAAAGTTATGCCAATGAAATACACCTGGAAATACAGTCTAAAGAGTTGTGTGCTCAGTTAGCGCATCTAAACTTGGTTTTGTTGTTAACTCTATGGAGTTAGTTTTGGAACCTACCCTGGAACAGGAAATACGTAAGGGTCAGTTGGAGGATGAGAAACTGAAAGATATTGCTAAGAATATCGTGATTGGTAAGGCACCAGGTTTCAGTTTGGATGACAATGGTACCCTTTGGTTTGGTAAGAGGATATGTGTACCTAGAGTAAAGGAGATCCGTGAGACGATTCTACGAGAGGCTCATGACTCAGCTTACTCTATACACCTGGGAAGTACCAAGATGTACCTGGATTTGAAGGAGAAGTATTGGTGGTATGGTCTAAAACGAGATGTTGCAGAGTATGTGGCAGTGTGTGATACATGTCAGAGAGTTAAGGCAGAACACCAGAGACCGGCAGGATTGTTACAACCGATGAAAATTCCAGAGTGGAAATGGGAAGAAGTTGGTATGGACTTCATAGTGGGTTTGCCTCGCACTCAAAGTGGTTGTGATTCGATATGGGTAATTGTGGATCGGTTGACAAAAGTTGCTCACTTCTTGCCAGTCAGGACCACCTACACCGGGGCCAAGTTGGCAGAGTTGTACATGGAAAAGATAGTGTGCATGCATGGTGTTCCTAAAAAGATTATGTCAGATAGAGGTACTCAGTTCACATCACATTTCTGGCAAATGATTCATAGGTCTATTGGAACCAAGCTGAACTTCAGTATAGCCAATCACCCGTAGACAGATGGTCAGATAGAGAGAACCAATCAGATACTAGAGGATATGTTAAGAGCTTGTGCATTACAGAATGGAACTAGTTGGGATAAAAGTTTGCCGTACGCTGAGTTCTCGTACAACAACAGTTATCAGAACAATTTAAGGATGGCACCATTTGAGGCTTTATATGGAAGAAAGTGCAGAACCCCTTTGTTCTGGAATCAGACGGGAGAAAGTCAAGTGTTTGGACCGGACGTGTTGAAAAGTGCAGAGGAACAGATACGGACTATCAGAGAAAACTTGAAAGTTGCACAGTCCCGACAGAAGAGTTATGCTGACACCCGCAGAAGGGATTTGGCCTTCAAAGTAGGTGACTATGTCTATCTAAAGGTGTCACCTAGGAGAAGCGTAAAGAGGTTCAATATGAAGGGTAAGTTAGCACCCAGATATATTGGTCCCTTCAAGATAGTGGAACGATGTGGTGAAGTGGCTTATCAGCTGGAATTGCCAGAAAGTCTAGCAGGGGTACACGATGTCTTTCATGTGTCCCAGATGAAAAAGTGTTTGCGTGTGCCAGAAGAGCAGATACCGTTGGAAGAGTTGGCAGTTAAGGAGGATCTTACCTATGAGGAATACCCGATAAAGATCTTGGAAACGGCAGAAAGAGTCACGAGGAGCCGAGTCATTCGTATGTGCAAAGTTCAGTGGAATCGGTATTCAGTGGATGAGGCAACTTGGGAAAGAGAAGAGGATCTGAAAAGGACATACCCGCAGTTGTTTGAGTGAGTACCAGCTGAATCTCGGGACGAGATTCCTTTAAGGGGCGTAGATTTGTAACACCCAAAATTTTGCATTTTCCAAAATAGATTAAAAGTAAATTGAATTGCATTTTATGTGGGCATTAAAACAAGGGAAATTAATTAAAGGTTTCATAAAATAAAAATGAGTATCATACTAGAAACAGTGTTGTTGCATTCATGCTGATGCATGGATTTTGGTATTGTCTGGAATTTGCAAAGTTCAAATTTGAATTCAAAAGTTCTTTTGGAAAATGTGTTTGAAAATGATTTGGAAAACTAAAAAGAAAAACAGAAAAACATTTTTCTCTCTCTCTCTCCCTGCTATCTGGCCCAAGGCCTGTTGCCCCCTAGCCCAGCTCCCTCCTCCCCTCTCTCCTTTCCGCCGAATGGGCTCTGCCCCGGCCCATCTTTCCCCTGGCCCAGTTCCCCTCCCCACACTGCACCACCTCTCCTCCGGCTGACAGAAGGGCCCCGCCTGTCAGATTCATCCCCTCCCCTTTCCTTTCTTTCCCCCTCTCCTTCTCTGTTCGCTCGCGCCGGTGGACCACGCTGCCGAGCGCATTTCGGAGTAGGAGATCCCCCCCCTTCCCATAACCGACACCGAGCCGTGATGTGCAAGCCAAGCGCCGCCACCTCCCTTTCCTTCCCCCCCTTTCTCTTCCTTCCTTTCCCCAGCCGCCGCCCTTTCCTTGCAGCCGCTTTCGAATCCGCGGCGAAATCCGCCCTTGCCTTCCCTGCGGCGCTCCCCGAGCTATAAAAGCTCATGCCCTGCGCCCTCCCGTCCTCACCGTGCCCCCGCGGAACATCTCAGAGGCACACCAGAGCTGCAGAGCCCCAGCCGCCGCAGCCCGCCGAGCTCAGAGTCGCCGCCGTCGCTCTGCGCCCGCCAAGCCTCTCCGAACCGCCCGAGCCCTCTCCGCGCCTCGCGCCGTGGTAAGCGGACCTCCAAAAGCTCGCCAATCCCCTTAGTTTCCCTCTGTCTCGACTGTTTGCGCCTTATCCGCGATCACTGGCCACGCAGAGCCGCTCCTCCGCATGGACACTCCGCCACCGTGCACAATCCGTTCAACCAACTCCACCTTTGTCTTCGCCGTTCTCCCCTCTCTCTCCCAGACCTATTTGCGTTGAGTTTGATGCTCTGAATCGCCAGATCGTGTTGCGCCGCTGCACGCCGGCCATGGCGCCGCCGCGTCTCTGACTCCGGCCGCCGCGCGCCACCTGTCTCTTCGCCCGATCTAATCTGGTGCGTTCATTTTGAATCAAACGGTCAACCGAGCCCAATACCGGTTCGGCTGGCAGGTTTGCAAAAGAGACCCCGCCCTTTTCTAAGTCTAAACCCGCAGTCCTTAGGCGTAATCCGAGACTCCGTTTTCTCTTTTGAAAAGCGTATTTCTTTTCTGTCTGTTTTAATTCAAAAATAAAAAAGGAAAACCTTATTTGCAGTTTTGCCACTCTATTTCAAATGCTTATAAATTGCTCATTTTAAATCCAAATCGCTCCATTCAAGTTGCGTTAGATCCGTATTTTCATGCTCTATCCAGTAGTATAATTTTCATCTATGTTAATTACTTTTGAAAATCAAAGAAAATTAATTCCGTAATGCTTTAATCTTGCTCTTTTCAAGATTATTGCATCCCGTTTTGTCTTTAAAACTGGGTGTGACAGATTGATAAGTACTTAGTTAACTAGAATTGCATTGGATAGGTGGCTTTGCACCCCAAGTAGAGCTAGAGCAAAAAGCTTCGCTTAAGTGTTATCTAACCTTTTGCTCTAGTGATTTGTAGATTTTTTATTAGGCTATTCACCCCTCCCCCCTGTCTAGCCATCTAGGACCTTTCAACTATACATAGGGGGGAAAAAGGTTAACATTAGTTACAGATAGGTTCCCATTTGGTAGTATAGTGTCAGAAGAGTATAGGGATGTTTTAGTTGGATATGAAGACTCCTTTGCGTCTACTGAACCACTGAAGAGTAGGATATTTGACAGTTTGCACATGACCAATATCGATCCTGCACCAAGAGTGTTATATATTTGTTAGAACTACACATTGCTACTGATGAAGTATTCACAAATAGTGCATTGGTGTTTCATTAGTTTGCAGTTCACCCAACAATGAATTAAGAAGGCAAAGAAAATCACTTGCCTAAACTAAAGGCTTTTAGGGTTGCAGACTGCAGTACAAAGGGATGTCTATTTCATCAATTGGTCATGTGGTATGTAACTGTAATCTCTTTATACTAAGAACAAAGGGTTCGACTGAATACATGAGCTATTTTATTTGGTGCTGAATAAAATAGCCTATGAACTAAAGATAAACACTATTGGATCAGATCACACAGTCCAGTCAAGATCGGGCACTTCATATTAGCCTTAGGATGAAAAATTTGTATCGATCCAGGTACCATCACGACCATCAGTAAAGAGTAGCAGAATAGGTCGGTAATCTACCATGTCCTCCATGATCTGTGGCATTGCCCATGACAAGGTTTGGAGTGTTTAATTAGTTGGCAGCTAACGTAGGTGTGAAATAAGAAGGCAAAGAATAAACATTTGCTTAGGCTGAAGGCTTTTTAAGTCGCAAGCTTGCAGTACATCACCCGAAAAACTAAATGGTAGAGGCAACTGGATTGAAAAGAACAGCATAGCAGTTGCCGAGGTTCGTGGGGGCGGTGGTGCGATGTGTGCCGTGGAAGAGGGCCGTAGCCATAGGTAGGGGCAAATTGCTGCACAATGGAGCCTCTTGTGCGAGGGAGATGCCTGTTGTAGATGAACAGTTTCCACGCACCTACGCGGGCTAGGAAGTTGTAGTATATACGGTGAGTCATTACAAAAGCGGCAAAATATATTGGAAGGAACTATAAGTAGAGTGTAGTCATGAAGAAAATATAAACTTATGTGTAACACGGAAATGATCAGTAGAGTCTACTAAGTTGGAAGGGAAATACAACATATGCATTGGAGGCTTTGTGGTTATTCTAAAGCATGAGAGGGTAATCTGATGATGTTCTTTTTTTACACTAAAATTAGCTAAAAAATCCTACAATAAAGACAACACGAACACAGATGCAAACATGTAAATAACTAAATAGCTTGTATCTACTTTTATTTTGCATGGTTCTATTGAGACCAACAAATGTGTTATGATGAGCGCTTGTAGTGCAGTGACAAATTGGGAGGCTGCTTTTTGGTTGACATCCCACTGGTGCACCCCGCATATTGGGAAACAGAAAACGATGAGGAAGAGGTGACTGGGTATGGTCATTAGGATATGTTTGCTGACTCAGTTTGAGAAACAGAGAAACATGCTTTTACAAGTATGAGGATAAAAGTATATGTTTGGGGAAAAAATAAGAGAGGTAGCAAGCTGGCATGTTGTGAACTAACCTTACTCCAACTTGGAGTGCAAGAATATTGATAGACCCATTGAAATTGCAAGTCGAAGAGATCAGTGAGCACCCACAACTGTAAATCCACATAAACAATGAGTGGTTGGTAAGTTAACAAAAAGAGGACACATCTGAACATAACGTATGAAAATGAAAATAGAGAAGAAAAGGGGGGGACACTGCTGCTGCACGTAGTGCGTGAAAGCCGACATTGCAAGAGCGACGCAGGCTGAAGCACATTGAGGGAACGCTGGTGCTGCGGGGGAGCACCGTGGCGATGTAGATGGTATGCGCCGCGGCGTCTCGACGATGACGGTGTGGTGCCGCTGCAGGAGCGTGCGAGGACCAAGGGACCGGGGCCACGGATCCTGGTCTCCGTGACCGAGACGGGCGAGGAGCAGCCCGGCGGCGACGCAACGGCGGGGGGCAGGCCGCTCCACGCGTACAGCAAGGGCGCCGGAGGGGGGCTTTCCGGGTCGCGCGTGCAGCGAGGGTGCCGGCGCGCCGACGGTCCAACGGGGGCGGATCGGGGGGGGCTGGCCGCTCCACACGTCCAGCAAGGGCGCCGGCGGGGGTTGGCCGCGCCGCGCGTCCGGCGCCGGCGTGGCGACGGTCCGACGGGGGTGGGCTGCCGCAGGCGAGACAGCGGAGGAGACAGCCAGCCACGGCGCAGAGATGGGCTGGGTTGGCGGGGACGCGCAGCGGAGGAGGCAGCCGGCCACGGCGCAGAGATGGGCTGGGTTGGCGGGGACGCGCCGGCTCCGGTGTGCCCGCAAGTCAGACGACGGCGGTTGAGGGCGGCAGTTCACACGCGGAGCAGCAGCTGGTTTTTTTTAATTTTCTTTTGGCTGGCGTGGACGCGTGGCACGCGATGGGTGAAGCGGGTAGAAGTTGTGTGGAAGCTGGGCTGGTAGAAGTTGTGTGGAAGCCGGGGCCCACACTCACCTGCAGCGCAGCTATTTACGTGGCAGGCAGCCGATGGCCAGAGGAAGCTCTACTGTGGAATGAACATAACCTGAGAGGAGGAAGCGAGAGGGTACTGTTGATCTACCATAACTATCACCACATTTAAAGATCTCTATAGATAGATACCACTCTTATATTCTTATATACAGTACCTATAATAATACACTTTTCTTATAGTTCAGTTGCCTAAAATTTAACATGATTTCAGGCAACACTAATATACCACTAACTAGTTATTAATGTTATATTTTGTTATTTGTTTTTGTGTTATAACATATTAAATTTTTATCATTGTTCTTTTATAAAAATAATTGTAATTGTTAAATTGTCTTTGTGCTAACATACATAAGATTTTGTGAGGTTTGTATTTTGTCTAACATATGTTTTATGTTTGGAACCAAAAATTGGAGATTGTGTGTACATAAATTACAATAAACTAAAACTACAATTTTAGTATAAAATATATGAAATAACTGTCGCCTATAATAAAACTAAAATTTCGACACCTGAAATTTAGCAAATCTCAATACTGTACTATATACCACTCTTATCTTATATACAGTACCTATAATAATATGGTTTTGTCCGCGACGTCAAGTGCTCCATTTCAGTGACCACTGAAGAACTAGTTGCCGTGCACGAGAGGCGGTATGCTCTGCTCATTCCTGAAGTAGTCGTCGGGGTCAATCTCACCCTTCACCGTCGCAAGCCTCTTGTAGTTGTCCATGAAGTACTTTTCGCCCCAAACCTTGCCGGCCTCGTAGCTGCTGATGTTGCCAACAACAACGTTCTCACCGAGATCCAGGTCCCTGTAGTTGAAGTAGGCCTCCCTCAGGTTGGAGGTCACGTGTGGCTCCATGAACGCGTACAAGTCCCTGACCCACTTCCTATGCGCTGACCCGTCTCCATTGGCCAACCAGAAGTTCACGTACTGGATGTTGTACAGCACGCCGGCGCGGTGCGGGAACGGCGTCGCTGACTCCGGCACCGCGCTGATCTGCGCGCCGTAGGGGTCCAGGATCATGATCCCCGCGTTGGGCTGCGCGAGCTTGCTGAAGATGCTGGCCCACGTCTCCCGCGGGATGGCGTGCCGGACGTAGTCGGACGTCATCTTGGTGTAGGTGCTCAGGGCGGTGGTCCGGTTCAGGATGTCCTCCACCGTCGCGCCGGTGGGCAGGAAGATGTAGGGCACGGTCTCAATCCAGGTCATCTCCTGGCAGTGCGTGCGGTTCATCCCGAGCTCCGGGAAGCGGCGTCTCATCACCAGCACAAGCGCGTCGCACGTGCCGAGGTATAGGGACTCGAAGGTTGCGCTCTGGTTCTGGAGGAGCGCCCTTATGAAGAGCTCGTCCGGGAGCGCTGGCGCCACCTCCTGCCATCTGGTCACCACGTCCAGGGCGCCCTCGCTGGCGGTGACAGGGATCCTGAATGCCGTGACCGTCGGCGGGACGGGCACAAGCCTCACCTGCCACGACAGCACGATGCCAAAGCTTTCGCCGCCGCCGCCACGAAGCGCCCAGAACACGTCACTCCCCATGGCGGTCCTGTCCAGGAGCCTTCCCTTGGCGTCCACCAGCACGGCGTCCAGGACGTTGTCGCTGGCCAGGCCGTACTTGCGCAGCAGCGTGCCGAAGCCACCGCCGCTGAAATGGCCCCCGACGCCGATGGTCGGACAGAGGCCGGCTGGGAACGCGAGCCGGTCGCTGGCCTGCCCGACGGCGTAGTACAGCTCGCCCAGCGTCGCGCCGGAATCCACCCACGCGGTAGAGCTCTGCGTGTCGACACGGACGGCGCGGAGGTTGGACAGGTCCACCACGGCGAACACCTCCGGGCGCTGAGACCTGTAGGACAGGCCCTCGTAGTCAGTCGTGCCCGCCGCTGCGCACGCGGAGGCGGACGCCGTGCCGGCGGCCGCAGACCACCGCGGCCTGCACGTGGGAGGCGTTCGTCGGCGTGACGATCCACAGCGGCCTCACCGTTGTTGGCGTGAAGAACCTTGGGTTCCTGATGGAGGACACCAGGACCGAGGTGAACGACGGCGAGCTCCGCGTCAAGACGAGCTGGCTGGGGATGCTCGCCGAGAGGCATTGGGGGAAGTCGTCAGGTGAAGCGTGGGATGGGATGATGGCGTCGTAGCAACAGAGGAATGTGAAGACGAGCAACAGCGGCGCTGAGCTCTGGCCATCTTTTTTTTGCTGCTTGCAGATTTGCTAGCAAGCTCTCACCGAGCTAGATCCACGTATATACAGTACAGCCCCGGAGCAGGATCGATTGGCTCTTTCCTGGAAACATTACGTTCGTCGCTGGTGGTGTTCTAGCACATTACGCTTTGGGTGAGGAAACGTATGCAATGGAAATGGTCTATCTAGATCGCCTCCCAACGTGGCGACGGTTAACTGGCGGGTTCAAGTCAGCTGATCAGCTCTTAAAGTGGAACAGTCCAAGGTTACGACTGACCATAACCTTCCAAACTCCGTTCCACGCGTGCGCTCCCTCCACAAGGAGTCACACATTTTTAAATGGATATATAAATGCGTAAGCAAACACTGTTATTTTTTCAAATGGATAAATGCTATATTATCTACATTTATAATACGCAAAAAAAAAGCTGGAAAGAGTCACTTTAATCGCATAAAAAGGAAACGCAGAACTTTTGATGGTTTTTTTTTAGAATAGAGTGATGCTGGCTTCATTAAATTAGAGCTGAGTTACACTGTGTTTACAAGATGCACAATTATATCAGAAGTGTAATCAATCTAAATAGCTGCTATTTTGAGCTAGTGCAAACCTGCTAGGTCAGTTTCAATGCAACACACATAACCCAATATATTGTTTAAGAATTATGCCCAAATAAGAAAAGCTCCAATGTCATTATAAATCGAACCATGCAACTAGTAAACCGTATCATAAATCGAACCGTGATTGTCAGAGGCAAAAGCACAGTTTGTAGACACACCGAACCGAACGGACTAAATACTATATTGTGCGGGCGTTTGCCTCTGTCCAGCCCAATGCGTTGGGTCACATGAGAAAGGGAGAGAGTACTTTTTTTGTGTACATGGAGCCCATAAATCGATATCTACATTAGCGCTGGTGCATCAAACTTCTGTTTGCATGTTTACGAACCATACGGTTCTACTGTTCGTTGCACACTAGAGGTGCCCTAAAAGGGGTTGTTCGACCATGGGTTGTGCATCTGCGCAATCATCCAATAGCTACAATGCATATGATGGCAACCAATAATCAGCATGTGTCACCTGAGTCACAATACTTGCAACATCAGACAGAAAAACCACTTAAATCAGAAGCGAACCAACAAAAAAACAGCCCAATCATTTACCAATCACCACTACTCGTCCTCTACTCCCGTGACGTAAAAGCTTGTGTTAAAGTAGATTGAAATGAAAATGGAATAAGTTACACTTTAATTTACTCTAACATATATAAATTGACGTGTATATATTACACGTGTATTTAAACAAAGTCTAAATATTGGTACGGTCGAAGCGGTGTTCTTGCGGTTGACGGGCAACAAATCAGATAAACATACGGCCTGTGCTTGCAAGACTTCTAAAATGTATTTGTTTTAGAAATACTTGTAAAACTTTTAAAATGTATTTGTTTTGTATTTCAGTAAATTATATATTTGTACAATAACACGCCATATTTATGTCTTTGTATAGGAGAGCTTCGTCTAGCTTTGGTTTCAGCTCCTTTATGCACTAGAGTAAGGTATAATTTTATTTCTCTTAAATAAATCAGAATTCATTAAAGTCATTATGTTTTTGTTTCATCGATTTTTCTCCTCCATGTAGTGTAGCGAGAAACCAAAGATATTTGGTGAGTATTAAACGAGATTAACCACAACAACACCCCATGAAATTCGAACTCAAGACCTCTTTAATTGCCTTGCGCATAGCTAACCACCACACCTACTCAACACATCTGTCAATAGATGACACTCTTCTCTTTTGAACTCACTCATCGAGGGACCTTTAGTCCCGGTTGTAACACCAACCAGGATTAAAGGAGATTTTTTAGTCAACACCAACCGGGACTAAAAATTTATTATTCCCCAACATAAAAGTTTCTGAGACTAAAGCTCATTTTAAACATCGACCAAAGGTTTGTTCTCTAGTAGTGACTGCCACAATAAGGCAGGTCGCGGGCAGGTGCGCCGCAGCTGTGCATGGGGAGGCGAGGCATGGCTGGAGCGGGCTAGGTGGAACGGCGCAGCGAGGCGTCTGGCACGGGCCGGCGAGTGCGCCGCAGAGGGGCACAACACGGCTAGAGCGGGTCGACCTCCATTCCGACGACACAACGAAGAAGGTGCGGTCGGGCGGCGCAGTGCCACTATATATTGGCACTATATATTGGCATATGAACATGCACGTACAGGCGTTTAGCGAACATACAACGATCGCCGGCTAGCAGGATGGAAACCGAGCTGTCACCCATCGTAAGAAAATAGTTGTTTCTTTTTTTTTCGAGAAAATCTGGAGGGACCGAAGTCCCTACAATGCTTTATTAAGACAACAAAAGGGTCTCACCCAAGTACAAAAGAGTGAACAAAAAAGAGGAGAGGGAGAGGGACAGGGGAAGGACTAAATTAAGAAACAAAAAAGGAGACAAAAAAATCAGAACAATACAACAAATTACACCAGATTTTGTATCCATGAAGAAAACCGATCAACTTGACTTGATTTGATCCTGAGAGTCAAGGTGCATATGCTTCCTTCTAAGGATATTCCTAGTGCTTAGCCTGTCTTTGATTAATAGCCAAAAGAAGACTTTGTGCTTTGGTTGGCAACTGCATCTCCAAAGTCATTTATAGGTCAAATGGATATCTGAATGACCAACCAACAATTTGTAGACTTTGGTCGAGGCAAAATTGTTAGATCCCCAAGTATAGAACCACTGATCTTGTTCATTATTAAAGCTCACAGACTCCATCAAGTTTTGCACATCTAGCATCTGGAGGAAGGCCTGCTGGGAGAGAGGGAGGTGAAACAAGTCTACAAACTCTTCCTGACTGCGAGCCTGCTCTACTGAAATCAGTTGTTTTTTGCAAAGGAGAAGAGTTCTGGAGCTATTTGAGCCAGTTCCATTTATTATACCAGAATAAAGTTGTTTCCCCACAATTTACATGTGGTTTGGCAATACTCTTAAAATCAGAAAGGAGTTTTAGATTGTCATGCCACCAGAAAGACCCCTTCTTAACATTGCTGGGAAATTTGCCATTACTGTAATGTTTTTCCCAGACAAGATGCACCCATGGTACATCCACCTTGCTGAAGAACTTGTGCCAGTTCTTCATGAGAAGTGATTTGTTCTGCTTTTCAATATCAATCACCCCTAGCCCACCTTCATTCTTAGGCTTCTGCACTAGACTCCAAGCAGCTTTGGGGGGCTTTCTTGCATTTATGTTGGATCCTCTCCATAGGCATGTCTTCTTGTACTTATCAATTTGTTTAATGATGCCTTTAGGGAGGACCAAAGAGCACATGTAGAAGGTTGGGATGGCAGAGAAAACAACATTTGTGAGTTGCAATCTACCAACAAGGTTCAGAAAGGTTGAGAATCCTGATAGTCTTCTTTCACATTTATTCACCAGAGGCATTAGGTCATGAGATCTTGGTCTGGAGATGCCAAGAGGAAGACCAAGGTAAGTGAAAAGTAGACCTCCAATGGAACAACCAAATGTTGCAGCCAGAATACCAAGCTTCTAATCAGAAATATTGATTGGGATCATCATTGACTTATTATAATTGACCTTGAGCCCAGTAGAAAGGGAGAAGCTGTTTAGCAAGGACTTGAGAAAGAAAAGTTGCTTCACCTCTCCCTCCATCACAATTAAAGTGTCTTCAGCATACTGTATAATGGGGAAATCAGCAGTGCTTTGAATTGGGATTGATAGTCTGAGAAGGCCCATATCCTTTACTTTGTTGATCATGGATTGCAAGAAGTCAGCTGCTAACACAAAGAGGAGGGGGACAGGGATCACCCTGTCTGACACCTCTTCTACAGTGAAAGGTCTTCCTAGGAACTCCATTGAGGAGAACAACATATGTTCTAGAAGAAAAATGTTTGGCATCCATCTCAACCACCTTTCACCGAAGCCTTTGGTTCTCATTAGAGTAAGGATGGCTTGATGCTCAATTTTGTCAAAAGCCTTCTCCAAATCTAATTTAATAATAACAATCTCCTTTTTTGAATGATGACGAAGGTGAAGGTACTCAAAAGCCCAAGCTAGGCAATCCTGAATTGTCGTTTTTCTGATGAAGCCATATTGATTTTTACGCACCAGGGGAACAATTTTATCTTGTAGTCTAGTTGCCAACATTTTAGTAATTAACTTTACAGAGGAGTTGAGAAGGGAGATTGTCCTGAATTCATTGACTATCCTTGCACCATCCACCTTAGGGACCAAAGTAATGTGGGAAGAATTTATACTTCTCAGGCAAACATGACTGCTGTGGAAAGCATTACAGAGTTCATAGAAATCAGGCCTAATGACGGGCCAGAACTTCTTAAGAAACTCATTACTGAAATCATCAGGACCTGGAGATTTATCATTAGGCAAAGCCTTTATGGTATTATCAATTTCCTCTTCAGTGAAGGGATCTTCTAGAACAGCCAAACCATCATTACTCTGAATGAAGAATGAAGGATCCACAATGAATCCATTGAAATTAGAAGTGCCAAGTCTGTCCTTGAAATCATCCCAAAGGATCTGCTCTTTCTCTTTATGATCAACAATAAATACCCCTTCATGGTTGATCAATTCCTTGATTGCATTTCTTTGGTGTCTTACAGCGGCGTTTGCATGTAGCCTTAGGCTCCAAGTGAGACATTGTTCCTTAGGGGAGATCTAGTTTTCCCCCTCTTTTGCCATATGGGCCTGATCGGTTGCTAATTTTGGCAGCGCTCAAGAGATAAAAATATGGCACCAACAACTACAGCTATGGTAGAAACCAAACAGCTGACCGAAGCCTTAATTACCTTGTCACGTCACCAAATTTCTGACATGACAGTATAATAAAGGAAAAACTTCATCTCTACCTTCCTGGAGTATCATTGTAGTCTGATTTTCATCCTCAAACTCTAAAACTTAACATTTTTACCTCATGATCTTTCAAACATTGAAATTATCTCCCTGTCCTGGTTTATGGAGGGTTTTAATGTATTTTTTTTCTCTTTTTTCTGTTACAAAATCAATAAATATTTGATAAGATTTCTAAACCACAAAAAATGCCTCTAAACTTTTATAATTCTGATTTTTTGAAGATAGGTTAGGATATGCAAAATCCAAATAAGATATTTAGAGGTCTTAAAAATATCTTCAGTTGCTTTAAAACAAAATGGATTTAAATCTAGGGAAATTGAAAATATATATCTAAAAATCTAGAAAATGCTCAAAATATTAATTGATGTATGAACAAGTTTTAGAAACTTATCGCTACCTAAATCATAATACACAACCAGCGCCAATGTATAACACGAAGGTATGGTGCATTCATTGCATCTCATTTTTTGTTGTGCTAAATTTTAAAGCATGTTTTTCCACTAATTATAATGTTTTAGGATTTTTTTTTTTATAGATATTTTTCGTTTTTCCTAGTTCTAAATCTACTTATAAGAATTTAGAGATATTTCCATGAGCTCAAAACATTATATATGGATTTGATGTAACGCAATCTAATATGTCTAGAATTTCTTTTGGAATTTTTAAATGTGTAGATAATTTTTTGTGGTTTGAAACTGTATGAGACATTTACTGAATTAATGATTAAAAACACATTCAAAACCACTCTAAACAAAGGTAGGAACATAATTTGAAAGGTTGGGAGTAAGATGTCTGGTTTTAAATTTTTGGAGAAAATTAGACTACAACGTTTGTTTTTATAATGGAAGTTTATTTCAGGGCCATTTTGGGAGCTCCAGCTCCAACTTTTTCGAAAAGAATCACTTTCAACCATCTAAACACTTAAAATGCTAACCGACTTAGGTGGCCATCTGCAGAGAATCACTTCTTCATTTACACTAGGAGCTAAGAGCTAAAAAATCAGCTTCACCATGCTCTCTGTTAAATTCTAGTGGGGATCCTGCTCTCACATAGAAATGCAAAGGAATCACTGCATCGGAGAATTAAGGAGTAGAGTTGAAGAATTGGGAGTGGAGGCCTCCCAGATAGAGTCAAAACATTAAGCAAATGAACATGTCTCGGCCTCTAGATCTGGCTATGTATGTGACCAAATTATTATAAAATATGCTTTGGGATACACTCCATCATCTGCAAATTAAGCACAAGAAAAAATCAGACAAAATGGCTAAAATATAGAAAAAAAATCTCATAGATTTAATATATTGCCAAATTCCAAACATGATGAAGAGTTTTCAAAAGCATGCATGCATTTCGCAAGGAGCACCCCTCCTCCTTTTGGAACACCAACTACATATTGGCCCACGGTTGTAGGGTAAACACTATGTACCCACAATGCACCATATGGGCCACGTCGTCACGGCCGGTCTAGCCCATGGCACTAGTCGATGTACATCCTTAGGTTACAAGAAGATATTTTAATATCAAATAGAATATTTTCTTGTAACACTACCCCTCTCGAGTATATAAAGAGATACATGTGTCTACTAGGATACATCTTATCTCATCTAAACCGGTCATACGATAGCCAATATAACTAACAAAACATTAGAGTAGGGTATTACGTGTCGTGGACAACCTGAACTTATCTAAATCTTTTGTCTCTGTTGTCATCTTATTCTTATCTCGCACGTCCTCTTTTATCTATGTTGTGATCTTATTCTTATCTCACATATCCTTTTAATCAATGACTGTTGATCATATTTAGTCAACAAGTGTGTACTTTTATATATGACAATCATTCCGACTTAACTATATGACCAAGCACATGACACATGCTCTCACAAGTACTAAATAAATATTTTGTACGTTTAAATAGATCTGTGTATTGGCACTATCGGACTTCGCCTATCTGCTTGTGACAACGAGTGTCTTCCATTTACTTGGGGCTCTTCTTGGTCCGACTCAAAATCATTTTTAATACTCTCATGATAACTTAAAAACTAAGAGTACGGTCACGCAATCTCACTAACCTAAAAAGAATTTTGGTCCAATTTTGAAAGACATGGAAGCTTGTTTAGGGTTAGTTATTGGTAGCGAAAAATCTTATATTATAATAGTACAAAACACATGTTCCACTCACTTATGTTAATCTCGAGAAAGAAATATTGCATGCCCTACTAATGAGTAGATATATTCTATATGCAATTTTTAAATACTTGGGACGGCCAGATAAAATCAGTTAATTTACCATTATCATAATTCATAAATCACTAATCATAGTTGGTATAGTGTGTGCGTAAATTATGACTCTTTGCCAATTGGACGACAGTAATGCACGCATAAAACCAGAGCAACATGAGCAGCGGAGATTACTTGATTTATGCACATATTCTGTTTTATTATATAGCCACTTGACCCGTAGAGAGTATGCCCATAGGCTTAGGAAGTATCAGGAGAAGTACCGCTTCGACATGTAGTTCAGAGTCCAAGTGTTGTTGTATCCGATGATGACGCCGAAGAGGTTGGTGTACTGGATGACGCCACAGAGCATCATGACCTTGGCGCCTGGCCGGTCTTGACGCCACAGAGCATGACCTTGGCGTACATCGGATCCATTTCTTCCGCCTGGCCGGCTGGACGACGTACGCTAGCTTGCTTGCTAGGAGAGCCTAGCGGTGGTGTTGATCGATCAGCTAGCTTTGTCATTGATGTGTGTCGTCTCTGATTAATTAATTAATTAATTCATTCATTCATCATATCTCAGACGTCTGGATGATGGGAAAGTGCGGTTCCGACGAAAGAAAACACAACTCCGGCGGCGGAAGACATCGGCTATAGGAGAAGAACCTGCTGCGACAAGGAAGCAGGGTGTTGTTAGAGCTAGGAAGGAAGCAGGGTGTGAGGCAGCACGTTAAGGGATCAAGACTACTTTTACAGAGCCACGTATCAGGCAGAAGTGTTTTATAATAAATAACTTTTTGTTTGGTTGGTCTTCAGCTTTTGGATGCTACAAGGTGAACATAGGCCATGTTCACAAAAAAAGAGGTGAACATAGGCCTCCACTTTTTTGGGGATTAAGTTCTAGTTACAAGCTGTCAGTAGCATGTCACTGTACATTGTTCAACTTCCACCAACAAAGAGGATTTATGGCTGCTTCTATAGGGCCTAATAACCTTAGGGTCTATTTAGCACAGCTCAGAAATAGCTTCATGAGCAACTTTCTATAGCTTCATGAGCAACTTTCTATGTGAGGCTAAACTGTTTTCAAAATTCGTTTGGCAAATTTAAAACAACTTCAGCAACTAACAGCTTCATGCATGGATGAGAGAGAAATGAGGGAGAGATCGAGCTAAGTAAGCTATTTTTTCTAACTTCATCCCAAATAAAGCTGTTTTGCAATTTGGTGTTCGAAAAAAGCTAACAACAGCTTATAAAGATGTTGTAAGCCGTCGAAAACATACCCTTGACTCAACAACCTGTGATGGCAGGTGAAATCCTTTGGAGCGCGCCCCTCCCGTCACCATGAGTTGCACAACTGCTCCCTCCCCATAGTAGCGCAGCATGCCCGCGTCGCCCTCCTTCCTCCTTGTCGCCGTTGAGTTCTCTGCAGCACCTCCTCCTCAAGCACGGTGCCGCCCATGCCCAGCGCTCGCCGAACAATGCCAGCGATCATGAGTCGAAAATGCACCCAAAGGCCGCATGCAAGATGCTCGACGTCTGGCCTCTTCTGTCAGCGTCAGAGCAGAAGTGACTCTGGTTGTCTGCACTCTTGCTCGCCGCTGTCCGACCTCAGCGCAATGGTATTCCTTCCATGGTGATCTCGTCTAAGCTCCTGCCTCCCCTGATGGAGCTCCCAGGCCTTAACTTCCGGCTAGGTGTTGGAGTCTAGGCCGCCACTAAAAAGAGGTTTGGGCTTCATGTATCTCCTGCTGGTGCTTCTTCTCGCCCTTTTTTCCTGGTTGCTTCTTTTGGTCGTTGCAAATTTCGTCTTTGCCCTATCTCGGTAAGCCTTATCCTCCATGCCTCCATTGGGGGGGATAGCTCGAGACTTCAATGTGGTTCAGTTGAGTAGCCGTGTTTTTCTTTTCTCTGTTTCATCCATGGCTGTGGGATTTCATATATTCAAACTGGCCAGTTTCGATTGTTCTTTCTATAAGTTGTTCTTCCACCTCAGGGGCAATGGTGGCCCTCGTTGGGATCTTGAGTTGAAAGCTTTCAACAGACAAGAAGAAAACTCCTGGGTACAAGTGAAAAACTCCAACCAGAAATCGAGTTCCATAAGTTATGTTGATGCAGTGAAATCTGGCATTTTGACAGGAGCAAATTGTTTGCCTATTAGAAAATCGGTTTCCAAGCGCATCGTTTTCCGAAAGTCTGCTTGGGGGTTCTCTTGCATTGCAGCCTAACCGACATCACCACAGTTAGGTTCGAAGTTGGGACAAAAGGCCTCGATCAGTAGAGAGCAGACAATCAGCAGACAATCAACAGTGTGCGAGAGAAGGAGGCTGGGCAGGATTTGAATCCCCACTCGCTGGAGATGTTCGCGAACAGTCTCGAGGACTCACGACTACGACGATGAAGAATCATGGCCCTATTGGTTTTGGTGATTAACGACAAGTGAACGTTATTATGGCTAATGTGCGTTTTGCAGAGGCTATGCGTAGCTTAGACATGGTAACTAATTTGAATGGGCATCAATGGTTATCATGAGCCCCCAAGATGGATATCGTTTTGGAGTTCAAAGACAAGATGATGAAGACCATAGAATGATAGAACTAAGTGCCATAAGGAGATGAAGGGCACTTAGCTTAGATAGGGCTTTATTTTATCTTTGACCATACTATCAAGAGGGGTTAGACTAGTAGCTTAACTTAGGAGAGATTCATGACTTAGGTGTGGTGCACACTTGACAACCTTAGCTCTAAGAAAGCCTATGGTGACCGTAAGATAGCCTAGAACAACTTCCATATTCATCGCGACAAAAACCGAAGTTCAGAGAGCCATTTTCTGGGCATCGGACGTTGGAGTCCTAGGCGACGGACGGTGTCCGTCGCAACGGACACTGGCGTCGGACGCTAGGGTTTGACCCTAAGAGCGTCTGTTGGCGTTACAAAGAGTTCTAGAGAGGCTCAGTTTGCAACGGACGCGTCCGTTAGGAAGCCATCGGACGCTGGACAGCGTCTGTTGGGTTAATTTCCAGAAACCCGAGAGTATTGAGTTTGCATCGGACGCTGGGGTGCAGCGTGAGAGATCTCTAGTGTTTTGGATAATTGATGAAACCTAAAGTACTAACCTAGCTCTAAGTGGTTGAGTAGGTCTAGTACACACATAGAAGATGATGACAAGTGATGGAGCAAGCAAGGAAGCAAAGTGATTGCAAGTGCTCACACTTGAAGAAGAAGGCAAGTGAAAAGACCCTAAGCAATTCAAGGCAAAGGTATATGCAAGGGCTTTTCCTTTTGGTGGTCAAGACACCAAGCGGGTGTGATCACATTTAAGTTAGACAACCGTACTATTAAGAGGGGAAATACAAAAGTGAGTGCGGTTTGTCAAGTGCCACTAGGTGTTATCTATATTGCATGTGCATTTAGGACCTAGTGACATACACAATGCTAATTGACAAGTAAAACATGCCAAGACATGCTCACTAAAGTGGATACTTAGTGCTTGGCAATTTGGAGCAAAGGTGGAAGAAGCAGAGACGCAAAGGAGGCATCGGACGCTGAAGATTCAGGCGTCGAACGCTAGGAACTCAGCTCCCGAGCGTCCGTTGGCCTCACAGGAGCTCCAGAGGAAATTCCAGAGAGCGACGGACGCTGTCCATCGGCTCAGCGACGAAAAAGGTGGAGCGTTCGTTGGGCTTCTAGAGGACCCTACAAACGAGCAGTTCGAAGACTGGCGCCGGACGCTGGCGATGGAGCGTCCGTTGGACTTGTGTCAGCCCAACGGCTAGTTCTGACAGGGCGTCGGACGCTGCGATGGAGCGTCCGTCGCTCCCGAAAAGAGCTTCCGTCGCCAACTTAACATCCCAACGGCTAGTGGCTTTGAGGGAGGTCTATAAAAATGTGTTGGCCGGCTTTGGGGTCTCTATCGCACATTTGAATATCTTGAGACTCTCTAGAGCTGAGCAAACTCCCTCCCACTCATCTCCATGTTTGGTTAGTTAATTTCCAAAAGAGATTGAGTGATCCAAGTGCATTTCACATATAGCTTGCATCTAGTGGCACTTGGGAGGCGTTCTCACTGCAGATTTCTTGTTACTCTTGGTGATTGCCATCACCTAGACGGTTTGGAGCAGCGGTGGTAGATCGAGAAGCTTGGTGATTGTGCTTCGTTGACTACAAGTTGATTGTGAGGTGTTCTTGTGCCTTCCCCACGGGAGATCGCAAAGGTAACTCTAGTGGATTGCTCGTGGCGTTTCAATAGCCTCATCTTGTGTTGGTTGTGCGGCACCCGGTGATGAGTTTGGCGTGTGAAGCCAATTAGCGCGTGAACCTCCAAGTGAGTGCCTTGCCACAACGGGGACTAGCTAGTTGGCAAACTAGTGAACCTCGGAAGAAAATCAAGTGTCAACCATTGTCTCTTGTGATTGATTGATCTCATTGGTATTCACTTGATTAGTTCATCCCCTACAACTCCACGACAGTATATCTATCCTCCCTATCTCTCATTTGTTCCTTGCTAGTTCTTCTTAGTAGAGATATTAGGTTGTGGAAGTGCTTAGTAGCTTGTGTAGGAGTTGTGTGAATTAGAGCTATTAGGATAGCACTTGTGGATAGGTGGCTTCGCTTTTCTTTCCTAGGCTAGTGCAACATTCGCTATTTGCTTCCTAGCTTTCTAACTTGTTGTTGAGTTTGCTTGTAGTTTTTAAATTAGGCTATTCACCCCCCCTCTAGCCATCACATAGGACCTTTCAAGTGGTATCAGAGCGAGTACACCGTTGATTTGAGGCTTAACAACCTACGGTGTGAAGATGGCTCATATCAACAACATGAAGAAACCACCCAAGTTTGATGGCTCAAACTATGGCTATTGGAAAGTCAAGATGACCACTCATATCAAGTCAATTAACCGGAAGGTGTGGCTTGTGGTTGACAAGAAGTTTGAAGTGGCAAATGAGGAAGCTTCCACCGCGGCTGAAGAAGAGAAGTTGCAACACAATGATATTGCTCTTAGTGCTATTCATGAGGCTCTTGATGAAAAAGTGTTTGACCAAATCAAGAATCTTGAGAGTGCTCGTGAGGCTTGGAATAAGCTTGAAAAATCATTTGAGGGCACTCAAGCCGTCAAAAGTGCAAAGGCATATATCCTCAAAGAAAAGTTTGCAAGATTCAAGATGAAGGATGACGAGAATGTGTCGGAGATGTTTCATAGGCTACAAGTGCTAGTCAATGATCTCACGGCCCTTGGTGAGAAGGTTGAGGATAAGGATTTCTCCCACAAATTCTTGAGAAGTCTCCCATCTCGGTTTGAGACCCTTGTGACCTTGATTGTGAGAAGTGGATTGGACACATGACTCCTAATCAAGTCTTTGGAGATGTGATGACACAAGATGCTTACCGAGAAAACAAAGAAGAAGATGTCAAGAAAGAAGAAAAGAAATATGAGAAGAAGAAGAGCATAGCCTTCAAAGCTACTTCTTCTCACAAGAGCAAGGGCAAAGCCAAAATTGAGGAATCAAGTGAGGATGAAGACCAAAGTGCTAGTGAAGTGGATGAATAAGAAATGGCTCTCTTTGTGAGAAAGTTTGGAAGATTCATGATGAAGAAGGGCTATCATGTGAGAAGTAAGAAAACATCTTCCAAGAACTTTGATGAGCCAAGGAAGT
Organism: Microstegium vimineum; assembly: GCA_022036555.1. NCBI lineage: Eukaryota > Viridiplantae > Streptophyta > Magnoliopsida > Poales > Poaceae > Microstegium > Microstegium vimineum. The sequence goes on along the minus strand of CM039125.1, from coordinate 17,921,852 downwards.
GCTTCAAGTGTGGAAACTTTGATCATCTCATTGCCCATTGTCCTTACAATAGTGACAAGGATGATGATGATCACAAGAAGAGAGACAAGAAAGAGAAGGAGCCCACTTTTGACAAGAAGAAGAAGGGCTACTCTCACATAGTGACTTGGGATAGTGATGCCTCTTCAAGTGGTGATGAAGATAATGAAAAGAAGACATCTACCAAGAAGAAGGCATCTGCTAGCATTTCTATGAAGGACAAGATTTCCCTATTTGACACTCCATCATCATGCTTCATGCCTAAGTCCACTAAGGTACTTTCTCATGATGAGAGTGAAAGTGAGAGTGATAGTGATAGTGATAGTGAGGAGACCTCAAGGGAGGAACTCATGGACATGCTTGAGCAATCTAAGGAATACATTCACAAAAAGAGGAAGGAATGCAAGGAATTGCGCAAGACCAATGTGGCTCTTGAGCAAAACCTTGATGAGGCTGTAACATCTCATGAGAGGCTAATGGAAGCTCATGAGAAGCTAGTAAAGTCTCACACTAAGCTTGAAAGAGCTCATTCCTCCCTCGACCAAAGTAAGAAGGAGATTGCTCAAACATGTGACATAGGAGTTACTTGTGATATTCTTGATGAATCATTTTATACTCCTATCATTGTTGCTCCCACTAACCCATCTTGTAGCACTATCATTTCTACTTCATCGACTAGTGATAGTTTCACTTGTGATGCCTCACTTATGGTGGAAAATGAAACCCTCAAGAAGGAGGTTACAAAGTTCAATCACTCCTTAGCTAAGGCTTATGGAGGTGAGGACCGCTTGCTTATGTGCTTGGGTAGCCAAAGAGCATCTCTCTACAAAGGGGGATTGGGCTATACCCCCAAGAAAGGCAAAGCCACTTTTGCTCCTCACAAGACTCATTTTGTGAAGAACACTAGTAGCTATTACAAGAGTTGCAAGCAAGTTGGTCACAATGAGCAAAGATGCATGAACAAGAAGGCCAAGCAAGATGTATCCTCTATTAGAGTTGATCCATTCTATATCCTTTCCAAGGGTACTAATGGAGTTCATGCCAAGTTTATTGGTTCACCATGGATGGCTTCTAAGAAGTCCATTTGGGTACCAAAATCCTTGGTGACTAACCTTGGAGGACCCAAGCAAGTTTGGGTACCTAAAAAGAATTGATATGTCTTGTAGGTCAATTACAAAGCCGGAGGGAGGCATTGGGTGCTTGATAGTGGGTGCACTCAACACATGACCGATGATGGAAGGATGTTCAACTCAATCAACCAAGATAATGATCATGGCTTTGATAGTATCACTTTTGGTGACAATGGCAAAGACAATGTGAAAGGTCTTGGAAAGATTGCTATCTCCAATGATCTAAGCATAAGCAATGTGCTTCTAGTTGAAAGGCTTAAGTTCAACTTATTACCAGTTGCCCAATTGTGTGATCTCGGTTTCAAGTGCATATTTGGAGTGGAGGATGTGGAAATCATTAGTGTGGATGGTTCAAATATGATCTTCAAGGGATTTCAGTATGAGAACCTCTATCTAGTGGATTTCAATGCTAATGAGACTCAACTCTCAACATGTCTCATCACCAAATCAAGCATGGGTTGGCTATGGCATAGAAGGCTTGGACATGCTGGCATGAAGCAATTAAACAAGTTAGTCAAACATGATCTAGTGAGAGGCTTGAAGGATGTCACATTTGAGAAGGACAAGTTATGTAGCTCATGTCAAGCCGGAAAGCAAGTTGGAAACACTCATCCAAAGAAGAGAATCATGAGTACAAGCAAAGCTTTTGAGCTATTACACATGGATCTCTTTGGACCAACTACTTATGCAAGCATTGGTGGAAACAAGTATGGATTTGTGATAGTGGATGACTTCACAAGATATACATGGGTATTCTTCTTAAGTGACAAAAGTGACACATTTGATATATTAAAAACATTTGTCAAGAGGTGCCAAAATGAGTTTGAAACAACTATCAATAGAGTAAGATGCGACAATGGGAGTGAGTTCAAGAATACAAGAGTTGATGAACTTTGTGATGATTTTGGAATCAACCATCAATTCTCTCCAAAGTACGCTCCTCAATCCAATGGGATAGTTGAAAGGAAAAATAGAACCTTGATTGACATGGCAAGATCAATGTTGAGGGAATACAATGTTAGTCATTCCTTTTGGGCCGAAGCTATCAACATGGCTTGCTATTCTAGCAACTGTCTCTATTGTCATGGGATGCTTGAGAAGACTCCATATGAATTATTGAATGGAAGAAAGCGAAATATTGCTTACTTTCGGGTATTTAGGTGCAAATGCTATATATTGAAGAAAGGTACAAGACTAAGCAAGTTTGAAAAGAAATGTGATGAGGGCTTTCTACTTGGTTATTCTACATCAAGCAAGGCCTATACAGTGTGGAACTCATCTAGTGTATTCTTGAGGAAGTTCATGATGTGAAATTTGATGAAACACAAGGATCTCAAGATGAACAAGAAAACTTGGATGATGTAAGAGGTGAAAAGTTGGTCAATGCAATGAAAGATATGGATATTGGTGACATTAGACCAAAAAAAGTGCAAGATAAAGATGAAGATCAAGTGACCATTTCCATACAAGAAGAAGCTAGTGGCTCTTCAACTCAAGTTCAAGCAAGTACACTAGTGAAGCTCAAGTTCAAGATCAACAAGAGGCTAGTCCATCATCATCTCAACCGAATAATCAAGATTCCCACATACAAGTGCTCCAACCTACCAACATTGCAAGATATCATCCTTTGGATCAAGTTATTGGAGGAATTCAAAGTGGTGTTCAAACAAGATCAAGATTGGCTTCATTTTATGAGCATTACTCCTTTGTCTCATCATTTGAGCCAACCAAGATTGATGAAGCTTTGAAGGATGTGGATTGGATAAATGCAATGCATGAAGAGCTTAACAACTTCACAAGAAATCAAGTTTGGGAATTAGTGGATAGACCAAGAAATCACAATGTAATTGGAACCAAATTGGTATTCAAGAACAAGCAAGATCAAGATGGAATAATGGTGAGAAACAAAGCAAGACTAGTTGCACAAGGGTACACTCAACTTGAGGGTCTTGACTTTGGAGAAACATATGCTCCGGTTGCAAGATTAGAGGAAATTAGAATCCTGTTGTCCTATGCTTGTGCACACAATATCAAGCTATACCAAATGGATGTCAAAAGTGCATTCTTAAATGGGTATATCAATGAGGAGGTGTATGTTGAGCAACCACCCGGATTTGAAGATACAAAGAAGCCCGACCATGTTTACAAGCTCAAGAAAGCTCTCTATGGATTGAAGCAAGCACCTAGAGCATGGTATGAGAGGTTGAGAAGCTTTCTCATCTCTAAGGGATTCAAGATTGGTTTGGTTGACACCACTCTATTCACCAAGAAGATTGGGAGTGACTTGTTTGTCTTGCAAATCTATGTTGATGACATTATCTTTGGGTCTACAAATCAAGAATTTTGTGAAGAGTTTGGAGAAATGATGGAAAATGAATTTGAGATGTCCATGATTGGTGAACTTAGTTACTTCCTTGGACTTCAAATCAAGCAAATGAAAAATGGTACTTTTGTGAGTCAAGGGAAATACATCAAGGATATGATGAAGAAGTTTGGATTAGAAGAGGCAAAAGGCATTAGTACTCCCATGGGGACTAATGGGCATTTGGATAATGATACAAGTGGCATGATGGTTGATCAAACACTCTATCGGTCAATGATTGGAAGCTTACTCTATGTGACCGCATCAAGACCGGATGTCATGTTTAGTGTATGCATGTGTGCAAGATTTCAAGCATCTCCTAGGGAGAGTCATTTGAAGGCCACAAAAAGAATATTGAGATATCTAAAGCATACACAAGATGTTGGATTATGGTTTCCAAAGGGGTCAAGATTTGAATTGGTTGGATATTCGGACTCCGATTATGCAGGATGCAAGGTTGATAGGAAGAGCACTAGTGGGACATGTCAACTATTGGGAAGATCACTAGTCTCATGGTCATCCAAGAAGAAAAATAGTGTAGCACTCTCTACCGCCGAAGACAAATACATTACTGCAGGGAGTTGTTGTGCACAATTATTGTGGATGAAGGCCACCTTGAATGATTATGGAATCAAATTCAAGAAGGTTCCCTTGCTATGTGACAATATAAGTGCGGTGAAGCTTACAAGCAATCCCATCCAACACTCTAGAACAAAGCACATAGATGTGAGACACCATTTCATAAGAGATCATCAACAAAAGGGTGACATTTTCGTTGACAATGTGGGCACCGATGATCAATTAGCCGACATATTCACCAAGCCACTTGATGAGAAGAGGTTTTGCAAGTTAAGGAATGAGTTGAACATTTTGGATTTCTCCAACATGAGTTGATGCATCCCACCTATGACATGCCTCTACTCCAACATACCAAGGTACAATTGGTTGACATGTGCATTCATCCCTTGCTAGAATTGTGTAGAGCATATAAGCATAACATTGTTCAAATTAGGCTCATTCATAAAAATCAAATGTTTTAAATGTACATATGGTACCACTATTGCTTCTATGAGTTGGTTGATCTAGTGGTGGAATATGACATGTTGATAAGCTTGCAACCTCACATGTTTAGTCTAGAATGCTTATTCTTGTGCTTAATCAACATGGTCAAAATAACCATTGCAAGATGTGTGAAGAAGCTTGTCAATGGTTTAAACCGTGTTAAGCATATAGGACAAGAAATCTAGGTTTAACCATAAAAGATTATTCACCTCACTCCTTCCTAAATTGACTTGATAAATAAATCTTCCTAAGTATCCTCAAGTGATACATGTTACTACAAGTGGTTTCCTTTGTGGTAATATGTGACAAAGGGGGAGAAATTTTGATAAAATGATCTAAAATTTGATGAAAAGGGGGAGAAACAAAAAAGATCTAAAGGGGGAGAAATAGGATTTTCAAAATTGAAAAATTAAAAAATTAAGCACACAAGTAGGAGGAGCAATCCTATGAACAAGTTGTTGCATTTTGATGTGCATTCACACATATGCTTGCTTGCATTGTATTTCAATTCAATTTGACTTGCTTGTGATGTACATGCCTAGTGTAATCTTCATTGATATTTTGATCACTAGCATGTATAGGTGTTAACTAGAACCTTAGAATATCTTGTGTATATCCAATTGGTATCAAGCTAACCATGTTGCTAAGGGATGTATGATTGGCGCACTTCGATTGGTATCACGCTTCAAAGGTCCATCTCTTATACCTTAGCATCATGTCATAGTTTGTTAGTTGTTTACCCTTCCCAAAAGTTTTATCTAAGAATATGTGCAAAGCTTTGACTCATAATCATAAGAAGTGCACATATGTAGGGGGAGTAAACACTATCAAACCAACTTTGAAATGATTGACCACTTTTCTTCTTTATTCATAATTTCAAGTGGCATCAAGCATTTCAAGTTGAAATCAAAATCATATTTCATATCATTTATATCGGGTTGTCATCAATTACCAAAAAGGGGGAGATTGAGAGATCTCTAGTGTTTTGGATAATTGATGAAACCTAAAGTACTAACCTAGCTCTAAGTGGTTGAGTAGATCTAGTACACACATAGAAGATGATGACAAGTGATGGAGCAAGCAAGGAAGCAAAGTGATTGCAAGTGCTCACACTTGAAGAAGAAAGCAAGTGAAAAGACCCTAAGCAATTGAAGGCAAAGGTATATGCTAGGGCTTTTCCTTTTGGTGGTCAAGACACCAAGCGAGTGTGATCACATTTAAGTTAGACAACTGTACTATTAAGAGGGGAAATACAAAAGTGAGTGCGGCTTGTCAAGTGCCACTAGGTGTTATCTATATTGCATGTGCATTTAGGACCTAGTGACATACACAATGATAATTGACAAGTAAAACATGCCAAGGCATGCTCACTAAAGTGGATACTTAGTGCTTGGCAATTTGGAACAAAGGTGGAAGAAGCAGAGACGCAAAGGAAGCGTCGGACGCTGAAGATTCAGGCGTCGGACACTATCCGACGCGGTGGACGATGGTGTCGGACGCTGGGAAATCAGCTCCTGAGCATCTGTTGGCCTCACAGGAGCTCCAGAGGAAATTCCAGAGAGCGACGGACGCTATCCGTCGGCTCAGCGACGAAAAAAGTGGAGCGTTCGTCGGGCTTCCAGAGGACCCTGCAAACGAGTAGTTCGAAGACTGGCGCCGAACACTGAGGGGCTGAGCGTCGGACGCTGGCGACAAAGTGTCCGTCGGACTTGTGTCAGCCCAACGGCTAGTTCTGACAGGGTGTCGGACGCAGCGACAGAGCGTCCGTCGCACCTGAAAAGAACGTTTGTCGCCAACTTAACAGCCCAACGGCTAGTGGCTTTGAGGGAGGTCTATATAAACGTGTTGGCCGGCTTTGGGGTCTCTCTCTCGCACATTTGAACATCTTGAGACTCTCTAGAGCTGAGCAAACTCCCTCCCACTCATCTCCATGTTTGGTTAGTGAATTTCCAAAAGAGATTGTGTGATCCAAGTGCATTTCGCATATAGCTTGCATATAGTGGCACTTGGGAAGCGTTCTCGCTGCGGATTTCTTGTTACTCTTGGTGATTGCCATCACCTAGACGGTTTGGAGCAGCGGTGGTAGAATGAGAAGCTTGGTAATTGTGCTTCGTCGACTACAAGTTGATTGTGAGGGGTTCTTGTGACTTCCCCGCTGGAGATCGCAAAGGTAACTCTAGTGGATTGTTCATGGCGTTTCAATAGCCTCATCTTGTGTTGGTTGTGCGGCACCCAGTGACGGGTTTGGCGTGTGAAGCCAATTAGCGCTTGAACCTTTCAAGTGGTAAGCGACGGAGCGTCCGTCGATAGGGTTTTGAAACAGTAACTAGTCGTTGGGTAGGGCATCGGAGCGTCTGATACCAACTTAAAATGCTTGTTTTTTCTACCCATGGGCTGGTTGTGTGTGGGAGTATTTATACCCCATCCCTTGCCTTCCCAACCTGTCTTTGCTCATTTGGATAGCTGAGAAACACCTTGTGAGGTTTGGGAAGAGAGCAAGAGCCCTAGTGAGAGAGATTTGTGAATCCATCCATTAATCCTCTCCCTAGTTCATCCAAGAGATCAAGTGTGCATCCACTCGAGTTGTGAAGCTTGAGTGAGTCAAGTGAAGATCGAAGTTTATTACTCTTGGTGATCAATATCACCTAGATGGTCCGGTGGTGCTTGGAGGAAGGTGATCGCCGGAAGGATTGTCGTCGGCCCTTCTCCATCGACTTGTGGTCGGTTGTGGGCGGTTCACCGAGCCAGAGTGGCGAAGAACCAGCCCATAGAGAGCAGTCATGCCTTGCGCGGGATTGAGGGGGAGAAATACCTTGTGAGGTGCTTCAACGAGGACTAGGCGGGAGTGTCGACTCCTCGATACCTCGGCAAAACGTCGTCGTGTCAAGCTTTTCTATCCCTAGCTCCTTTCATACTGCGTTTACATTCCGCACTTGTTCTTACATTTCATACTAGAATTGTGTAGGGTGTTCTACCTTTCTATGCCTTGCTACCGCTTTCTAGCTAGGACACACTACCGTAGGCAGTAGGGGATGATTGGCATTTGTTTAGGATTTCATATTTTCTTTAGAAATTTGAAATAAGCCCAATTCACCCCCCCCCCTCTTGGGTATCTTGATCCTTTCAGATGACAAAATCGACCACATGACTGAGCATACCGCACTATCTCCTGAAGTCCAACCCCTCCTCTAACGGTGATGTAACGCCGCCGCACGATGGCCATACGCGGACCATCCCCCTAACGACGGGAGTCCACCACGACATCAAGAGGAGCCTCTATGACCTCCCCCCAGACTCTGACGAGAGCATGGGATCAGATACAGAGCGGGCGACGCATTATGCTTTGGACAAACTATTGTCCAAAGGGAGTGATCGCCCACTTCTCCGCAGACGAAGGTCCCACCGACAGACCAGAGGCTATCGGGCACCACGGCCCTCCCTGGGCCGCGCCCAGAGAATGGCACTCTCCTACGTTGACGTAGCCATACAGATTGAGGGAGGCATGCCGCTCGAAGAAGGCGTCCCCATAACATACTCGTTCTCCCTTGTCAGTGCCTCCTCTATAATAGAACGGATCATCTCTTTGAGAATGACCGACCCCCCTGTGAATGACGAGTTCGTAGGGACGATCGAGTCATTCTATGACATCCTAACCGAAGAAAATCTGACCTTCTCCAGTTCCGATAGCACAGGTACCGAATGTGCCACCACTGAAGGCAACTGTGCCTCCTCGCGAGAATTCTTCATGTGTGACGAAAGGGAACCAACCCCTGAGGGGTCTGTCCGAGAACTCAACGAAAGAGGCAACGAGATCATCCCCGAAAGCGAGGGGGCCCGTACCCCACCGCACATCAACCTTGACGCCCTACCTGCCCGGTAGGATGAACTCGATGAGGCTCAGCGTCAGATTGACTCTGAGCACGCCCACCTCGAGCAATAGCTAGACCACCACCTGCCGGCGGCCGGCCCCCGAGCTCGAGTTCGGGACGTACAACGACGCATCATCGAGGACGACCACTCCCCACCGACGCTCGCAAGTGCCCAGCAGAACATATATAGCTGCCGCTGCCATGCTCGTGCGGCATTTTCTTGCCTACGACACTTGAAGAGAAGAAGCTTCGCGGGGAGCTACATGCGCTCCTTGACCACGTGGCGGTCCAGCAAGTGTAGAGATCCGCGCGATAGAGGGGAGGGGCCCTCTCTCGTGCTCCCGATACACCGCCGCCCGAAAACTTGGTCCGCCAAAGACTGAGACCCTCCCCCCGGGAAGGATAGGGCTCCGGTCAGGCGTTCATCCGGTCGCGGAACGCGTTTCGGGAACGATGATCGTCGACAGGATGACAGAGATGATGATGAGAGACGACGCGGGCAACACCAGCGCAGGGGAGGATGATATGACCTCGACGAGGATCGGGACTCCAGCCCGGAGCCCACCAAACTGTGCTGCTTTTCGTCATGTATACATGCTGCGTGAGTCCCATCATGCCTCTATCCGCCCACCTATCTCCAGAAGTATATCGGGCTATGAACCCCGGCCTCTGGCTAGAGGATTACCGATTCGCTTGCGAAGCGGGAGGAGCAGACGATGAGAATTTCATAATCCGTCACCTACCGCTCTACCTTTCGGATACCGCACGCATGTGGTTGGAACACCTCCCGAAAGGTAAGATCTAGAGCTGGGCGGACCTGAAGGAGTCCTTTGTTGGAAACTTTCAGGGAACCTACGTTCGCCTCGGAAACTCCTGGGACCTTAACAACTGCAAACAGAAGCGGGGCAAGAGCCTTTGCGAATATATTCGCCATTTCTCCCAGCAATGCAATGAGCTCCCTGACGTGGCCAATGGCGACGTCGTTACCGTGTTCCTGTCAGGGGTGACCGGCAAGTCTCTGGTGCACAAGCTAAGACGTAAAAAGCCTAGGACAACGAAGGAACTGCTCGACATCGCCATGAATCATGCTTTGGGCAAAGAGGCGGTCGACACCATCTTCCAAGGAAATACCAGCAAGGGAAAGCGGGATGAAGTGGAGGCCGAAGGGTCCTCGAGTCGTCCCCACAAGAAGGGACGAAACTGACCGCGATACAATGGATCACTCGTCGCGGCCGTTGAGAAGAAAGGAGGGAAAACCGACGGGCAGGTTAAGGACCACTTCGAGAAGATATTGGAACGACCCTGCCTGAACCACGCGTCTCCAGTCAAGCACCTTCTCAAGGACTGCAACCTCATGAAGAAATTCCTCGGAGGGGGGTTATAGAAGAAAGGTGCGAAGAAGAGGGAAGATGACGGAGAGGACGATAAAGGGAATAACGACGACTACGTCCCGGCGGATGAGACGCTGATGATCTTTGGTGGTCCAGCGTCGTGCAACTCCAAGCGCCAACAGAAGGTCACCCGACAAGAGGTATACGCCGCCACTCATGGTGTCCCTACATTCTTTAAGTGGTTAGAGTCTCCCATTACATTCAATCGTAGTGATCACCCAGACTATGTGTCGTACCCGGGAAGATACCCGCTAGTCGTCGACCCGATTGTCGGCACCAAACACCTCACCAAAGTCCTTATGGACGGTGGGAGCGGACTCAATATCCTCTACGCCGAAATTCTCAACGCAATGAGGATACCACGCTCACGTTTGTGACCCTCCGGAGCCCCGTTCTTCGGGGTAATCCCAGGCAAGAAGGCAGACCCCATCAGCCAGATCGATTCGCCCATCACCTTCGGCAGACCGGGAAATTTTCGTAAAGAGACACTAACTTTTGAGGTCGTCGACTTCAGGGCCACTTATCATGCCATACTCGGGCGGTCGTGCTACGCGAAATTCATGGTTGTTCCGAACTACACTTACCTGAAGCTAAAGATGCCTGGTCCCAAAGGTGTCATCACTGTCGGCACCACGCCCCGACGGGAGTAGGAGTGCGACGTCGAATTTTGCACGTACGCGTCGGCTCTTGTGGCCTCAACGCAACTCGCTGCAGAGATGGCGGCTGAAGCCAGCGCGTCACGGGAAGAGAGTCCCAACGCGAAGAAGGCAGGATCGTCCGAGCCGATGGAGGCCACGAAGGCGCAGTCATCTCACACATGTATCACATCAACTAACACAAGCAATGGTGCCACCGTGCCCCATGTCTGTGGGCCAAGGCCAGCGGGAGCCGCCGCAGCATGTCGATCCACGCTCGGAGCTTGCTGCCTTGCCAAGTCGCCGGTGGCAGCGACCCATGCTAGTGGCATGCTGTGTCAAGGGACTCACACCGGTAGCTTGCACGTCGCTGTTTGCACTAGGATCTATTGTCGTTCACACATGCCTCTACCGGGAGCTGCCACGTAATGGGTCACAACTAGATCCCCGCCATCCTTGTGCCTTCCGCGCTGGCTAGGAGGTTGCCACGACGAGGGTTAGCATCAAGCGCTGGCTAGCCGGTGGGTGTGATTGGAGAGCGCAGGCGGCAAAAAAAGTGAAGAAGCGGGTAGGAGTCAGGGGATTGGCAGAGAAGCTATGGGCCACAAAGGTTCAAGATGGATTGGTCAATGTTTAATCGGGTGCAAGGCCCGACTTGACCTTAATCGGACGGTCAAAATCGCTTGAGCGCCATGTCCTATGGTTACCAGGTTAATAGGCGACGTGACCTAATCGGGTGCCCAAGCTTGGCTCAGGATTCGAAATGAAAAGATTGAATGGCGGCAACCTTCCCGCCATGGTTTTTCTGTTGGTCACAACAGGTATAGGATGATCCTGGACACATTTGTAGTGCTGCGGCAATATTAATTTCTCTTATTTAAGCAGGTTTAGTGTCCTGACAAATCACGGAAAGTGTTAAGTTTTCTGGCAAATTATGAAAGTTTTCTGAATTTCAATACATGATCGATCTTGATAGACACATTTATCTTCTCATTTTTTTTCAAATACGCAAAAAAAAACTTACGGGCCATATATATTAAGATAAGAAGAAACATAATGAACGATAATATAAATGCTTACTAGCAAAAACACTAACAACTGAACTTCATGCTTTTTTTTGGCAAATGGTGGAACACATGCGGCTAGAACGAACTCAAACGGTGTAGTCGTTGTGTAGCATATTTTTGTGCTAAAGAATTGAACTTTCACACGTTGTGTAGCTTCATGAAATTTATTCAAGATACAAACACATGTAATGTAATACAGTCTAGTGTGTGGCTAACATGTATATGTATGCAAAAGATATACTACAAACAAACTAAATCTGTCCAAGAATGTTGCTGATGAACACTACTTGTTATTGGCAAATGGCGGGATGCTCTGCTCGTTCCTGAAGTAGTCGTCGGGGTCTATCTGACTCTTGGCCATGGCGAGCCTCTGGTAGTTGTCCTTGAAGTACTTGTGTCCCCACACCATACCGCCTTGGTAGCTGCTGACGTTGCCGACGACGACGTTCTCGCCAAGATCAAGGTCCCTGTAGTTCAAGTAGGCCTCCCTCGGGTTGGAGGTCACGTACGGCGTCATGAACGCGTAGAAGTCCCTGATCCACTTGGTCTGCACGGCTCCGTCTCCCCCAGCCGTGGGCCAGAAGTTCATGTACTGGATGTTGTACAGCACGCCGGCGCGGTGCGGGAACGGCGTCGCCGTCTCCGGCATGGTGTTGATCTGCGCGCCGTAGGGGTCCAGGATCATGAGCCCCGCGTTGGGCTGCGCGAGCTTGCCGAAGATGGTTGCCCACACGTCCCGCGGGATGGCCTGCCGAACGTAGTCGGACGTCGCCTTGTAGCCGCTGCTGAAGACGGACGCGGCGGTGGTCCGGTTCAGGAGGTCCTCCACCGTCGAGCTGCTGCCAAGGTAGATGTAGGGCACGGACTGGATCCACGTCATCTCCTTGCAGGAGGTGCGGTTGAACCGCAGCTCCGGGAAGCGGCTGCTCATCACCGGAAGGAGCGCGTCGCACGTGCCGAGGAACAGGGACTGAAAGTTGGTCGTCTGCTGCTGGACGAGCACCCTGATGAAGAGGTCGTCCGGCAGTGCTGGCGCCACCTGCTGCCACTTGGTGACCACGTCCACGGCGCCCTGGCTAGCGGTCACCCGGACGTTGAACACCGTGACCTTCGTCGGAACCGGCACGAGCTTCACCTCACTACTACAGAACATCAAAACAGTGCCGGTTCAAAACCCACCTTCAGTGGCGGTTTTTGAACATGCACTGGCAATTCGACAGTAATGAGGTCAAACCATCACTGCCGATTATGCCAAACCGACAGTGATGGCTCAAGCATCACTGCCGGTTGGTATTACAAACCGGCAGTGATGCTTGAGCCATCACTGCCGGTTCATTTAACCAACCGACAGTGAATGTTGGATATCACTGCCGGTTTTAAGTGATCCGGTAGTGATTTAATTTTTATAATTTACATTTATTATAGAAACCATCAACATTATATTACAAAAATCATCAACATTATATTACAAAAACCATCAACATTTATATTACAGAAATTTATAGATGTGTCTTAAACTTATTGTACATTACAATAGTTCAACGATTTAGTACTACCAAATCGGAGAAGTGTAAGTCACCTATCTTGTAACCAATAATCTCATCGATGAACAACAACGTATTAAATAGTATACTCTGTTGCTTCACACTTACGAGCACATGGTGTACTAACTACGTTTAACGGTGGTCGAGTAGTTGGTGGGTTTTCCTTCTTAGTCGCAACCAACTTTGCTTGAAAGCCTGCAGTAGTTAGTGTTGGCTCTTCATCAGCATATTGCCAGTCATAACCCAATGCATCCATTACTTGATCAGAATGGCTTCAAAACTACACCCTGCGTAGGTCATGTCATACTCCTCTACCTATAAGTATAAGGTTAATTATGAGAGCAATGTTGACAACATATAACAACAAATCTAGGTATAAGTTATGAGTCTTAAACTTACCTTTGGCGAGTTCTGAGCCATTCGTGCACATAAACCCCGAATATCAGGATACATGTTGCGATTAATAGCTTCAATCTTCACTGAAGACAGAGTAGAAAGTGTGATCCCATTTCTTGAGAGCGTGACAGCACAAACATAGACGACATACTTAATAGCAACACGACGTTGGCTTGTCTGTATTCCCACCTCTGAGATTTGTAACACATTGCGCCCGCCAACACCACCGCGGTCACGACCACTAACACGACCACGACCACAACCATGACCCCATCCTAACGGCAATTGAAAATGAAATACAACATTGGAGTTCTGGACCATTGTTTACATGATTAATCTGAACATCTACATTGTCAACCCCGAAATAGGTGAGTGCTGATTTAAGCCAAACAACTGGATCAATCATCTACATTATATATAAGACATGTTAATTAATAACTTGGATGATCTAGTCGTACATATGAAACATATTTTGACTAACTTACTATGTTTGGAAAATCCCGTGGGGCTACCGGGAATACCGGATCAAAACCCATCCAAGTACAATAACCATTCCAACCAATTTCCTCCGGTGATGGGAGATTACGACGTCCAGCCATCTATATATTAAATCACATATATTCAGATTATATTTCATCTTCTATCTATCTATCTATCTATCTATCTATCTTCTATCTCTACCATATCTATCTTCTATCTATCTCTCTAACCTATCTATCTATATCTATATTAATTTCATATCAATTATCAAATACAAAATACTAATATTGTATCCTTTATCTATCTATCTATCTCTTATCTATCTCTTATCATATCTATCTATTATCTATATCTAAATTTCATATACATATTCAATAACATATAAATTAAAGACTATCTATCCTTCTCTATCCATCTATCTATCTCTTTTCTATCTTTCTTTACATATCTATCTATTATCTATATCAATTTCATATCACATATCAAATAACATATACTAAGACTATTTATCCTTCTCTATCATACATATCAAATAATATCTCAAATAGTCATTTCATCAAATACCATGGTACCGTGGAGGAGTCTACGGTGCTTGGCGTCGTGGATGGAGGTCGCGGTGCTGCGTCGTGGCGAAGACGATGGCGTGGGCGCCGTCCTCCTGCCTGCTGCGTGCTGCGTGCTGCACCGGCGGCGATGTTGCTTGGCGTGTTGCGTGCTGCGGCGGCGGCGTCGTGGGCGGCGGCTGCGGCTGACTGGACACTGGCGCGCGTCTGAATATTTCGGAGTACACCGGTGCCTATTTAAATACAACCCTGTCGTATCACTGCCGGTTCAAGCCACGAACCGGCGGTGAAACAATACATCACTGTCGGTTCGTGGCTTGAACCGACAGTGATACGATAGAGAGACATCACTGCCGGCCCAAACAAAACCGGCAGTGATGGGCCAGCAGTGATTGCCGTTTCTGTAGTATTGCCTGCAACGACAGCACGACGCCGAAGCTCTCGCCGCCGCCGCCTCGGACGGCCCAGAAGACGTCGCTCCCCATGGTGTTCTTGTTGAGCAGCCTCCCCTTGGCGTCCACTAGGACCGCGTCCACGACGTTATCGATGCCAAGGCCGTACTTGCGCAGCAGCATGCCGAAGCCGCCACCGCTGAAATGGCCCCCAACGCCGACCGACGGTCGGGCACAGGCCAGCCGGGAACCCCAGCAGGTTGCTGGCCTTGCCGACGGCGTAGTAGAGCTCCCCGAGCGAGGGTCCCGAGTCGACCCACGCGGTGGAGGCCTGCGCGTCCACGCGCACGGCTCGGAGGTTTGAGAGGTCGAGCACCGCGAACGCCTCGGGGCGCTCGGACCGGTACGACAGGCCCTCGTAGTCGTGACCGCCGCTGCGCACGCGGATGCGCATCCCGTTCCGGCGGCCGCACACCACGGCGGCCTGCACGTGGGAGGCGTTCGTCGGGGTGACGATGTAGAGCGGCCTCACGATGCTGGGCGTGAAGAACTTTGGGTTCCTGATGGAGGACTTGAGCAGCGGCGTGAACGAAGGCGAGCTCTGTGCTCGCCGAGAGGCATTGGAGGAACCCATCGGACGAAGCAGCAGCTTGAGCGATGGAGGCGGCGTAGCCGCAGAACAAGGCAAATATGAGCACCGGCGGCGCTAAGCTCTTGGCCATGGCCATCATCTTTGCTTATTATTAGCTGCTAGCTTGTTGCAAACGTTGCAAGCAGGTTGGTTGCACACTTGCACTGCATGGCATGAGGCTTGATCTACACGTATATATAGCCTACGATGGTCGAGTGGCGGCTTCGTTTGTCACACGTGCAAAAAACTGTTCTCCTTTCATGTGATCAGAGTGGCCGTGTCGATCAACAGCAGCAGCTTGATCTAGCACGCCACGTAAGTCGTCAAGCTGGCTGCGTTGAAAATTCATGGTCAACTATCTAGCTGGCTACTCCATCCGGCGACGGTTAACCGGCTGGGCAAAAACCACGGTGTGGGGTCGGCCTAATGAGGTTTAATTTGGGTCCTTAGTCTAAAGAGATGGTCCAGCCTGTTGGGTTAATCCTGCTGTGTCGATCAGTTTGTCTCGGCGGGAGCAGGCGCCAAAGTCTTTCAAGTTTGAATAAGGCGACTGAAGCAGGAACCGGCAGTTCAGGCGGTGACCATGCCCACGTCGTGTCTGTGTCGTGTGTGTGCCTGAGAGCACTTTGTATCGGGTCTTACCTGCAGTTGCTTAGGTGTTATGATGTATACTCGCTGCTAGTATAAGTAGCTTGTAGAGGCTCCGCGTGTGTGTATTGCAACTGCTCCATCTTGTAATGTGCCGTGAAAACACATCTGAGGAAATCAGCTCTGTCTTCTGACAGTTCCATCCCAGTTCTTCTCTGTTCTTGATTTCTTGCTGTTGATTCTGATTGTTCTAGGATTAGCCACTGAAAATTGTGCGTGTATCTGTGATCTCGATCCTACACAGCCCTCATAAATATCCGATGAACGATTCTACATTAGTCACGTCCTGAGCAATGGTTTTCTATCTCAAGACTAGATGAGGTCCACCATGAATGAAGTACAACAAATGTAAAAGCAAGACAATTTTGATGGTTACTGTTCGATACCGGATACACGTAAACGTTAAGTGAGGGCAGCAGGTCTTCCTTCCACGGAGGATCATTGCATTGCATTGTGGCGCGTCACATGTTCACACGGTTATCATCAGCTCATCTAGAGAAAGTTCCTCCTCTTCTCACACCTGACATCAGGATCATCTACCTGGCAGTGTCAGTCAGGGCACGATTCAAACTGTTGGAATGTAATATGGCAAGTGGGCCTGTCCACAAGCCTATATACATGTATGACAATCAATCACAGTAATACATTGACAATTACCCTAATCATTGTCTATCATGGTATCACAAGAAGGAAACGATTCCCGTGCCTCTCGCTTCCGCAATTAGGGCCGCGCGCCGCTGCTCTCCACGAGCGCCGCGCCGTCGCGATCTCAATCGCCGGCCCCATCCCGCGACCGTGCGCGTCTCCAGGCACTTGCGCGACGCGCCCCGTCACCGACGCCCGCTGCTCACGCGCGATCCCGAAGCCGGGCGTGTGATCTACCTCCTCGTTGGCTCATCCACGTCGCCTTGATCTACTGCGTCGCGTCCTCAGTCCACCGGCCGCTCCAATTTTATCTAAACTTATTAGCTCCAATGCTATTTCATGTCATAAGCACAATGATGATCACATTTGTCATGCCTGTCAGCTAGGTCGCCACGTGCGCCTACCATTTAGTGTGTCAAACTCTCGGGTTGTATATATTAGTATTAGTTATCTATATATTAGTATTAGTTAGTTAGCGATCCCGGCTCTGTGAGTTCTTTCTTCCGTGATGAACTGTCGGCACCGGTCCTACATTTTTTCTCTGTGGACCGAGGAGAAAGGGGGCTCAACAGGGATTGTACCATGAGAGAAGCACAGAGGTCAACCCGCTTCAAATATGGAACATGGATTCTGGCAATGCAACGGAGTTGGATCCTCATATCGATCCGAATGAATCAGTCTTTCCACAGAGGTCAATCTTTGCCTAGTAGGCAAGAGGATAGCAAGTTTGAAATTCTGTCTCGGTAGGACATGGATTTCTATTACTATGAAATTCATAAATTAGTTAATGGGAGGGCTACCATTAATCATTTCTACTTAATACATTATGATCTTTGGACATCTCCAGTTGTTAGTGTGTCTGGCTATAAATATTATTTAGTCATTCTCGATGATTGCACTCACTACACCTGGACTTTTCCTTTACGCCTTAAGTCTGGAACCTTTAGTGTCATTTCTAACTTCTTTTCATATGTGTGCACACAGTTCAACTCCACCATCAAGGCAGTTCAGTGCGACAACGGTCGCGAGTTTGATCACTCCTCGGCCTGCACGTTCTTCCTCACCCATGGAGTCGTCTTTCGGATGTCGTGCCCTTACACCTCCCAACAGAACGGACGTGTTGAACGCACTCTTCGCACCGTGAACAACATCGTGCAGTCCCTTCTATTCCAAGCCCGTCTTCCTCCTATTTATTGGGCTGACTCACTTCACACCGCCACTTATCTCCTTAATCGTCACCCAACTAAAACACTAGACGGACGCACCCCCTTTTTCGCTCTCCACGGCACACAACCCTTCTATGTCGTCCTTCGAGTTTTTGGGTGTGCCTGCTATCCTAACCTCACGTCCACAGCTCCCCACAAATTATCGCCTCGCTCCACATTGTGTGTCTTCCTAGGATACTCATCCGATCACAAAGGGTATCGATGTCTCGACCTCCACTCCAATCGGATCATTGTCTCTCGTCACGTCGTGTTTGATGAGACATTGTTTCCGTTCTCCGAGATGTCATCCACCCCTCAGGACCCTAGCACACTTGACTTTTTGGATGATGTTGATGATTCCTCTTCGCCAATCTAGCCAAGAGTTGTGACTGCAGGTACTTGTTTTCCTGGTGGCATGGACGCTGCCCCGGGGCCTCTGGTCACCCCGCCGGCCATGGCAGCGGCGCAGCCGGCCCCAGCGGCCACACTGCTAGCCACAACAGTCATGCAGCCGGCCATGCCGGCAGCCAGGCTCACCACAACGGCTCGCTGTTCACTGGTTTTGATGGTGCTGCTGCCCCTGTGGACTCGGTATCCCAGGTTGCTGCCAGTGGCACCGGACGGACCACCGGCTGCACTACCACGACGGCTCCATAGGCGATCGTCCCTGTCACCAATGTGCATGGCATGCGCACCCATGGCAAGGACGGTCTTCGGCAACCCGTGGATCGCCTCAACCTCCAAATGACGGTTACTGTCACTACCTCTCCAGTGCCGTCGTCCGTCCGTACTGCTCTCTCGGACCCGGCATGGCGCCTCGATATGCAAGCCGAGTTCGACGCTCTCCAGAGCAACGACACCTGGACGTTGGTGCCTCGCCCCCCTGGCGTCAACCTCGTCACCGGCAAGTGGGTCTTTCGACATAAGTTCAAGTCTGATGGCTCTCTCGACCGCTATAAAGCACGGTGGGTGCTTCGCGGTTTCACCCAGCGACCGTGCATTGATTATGATGAGACTTTCAGTCCAGTTGTCAAACCAGCTACCATCTGGGTTGTCCTCACTCTGGCACTATCTCGCTCCTGGCCGATTCACCAGCTTGATGTGAAGAATGCATTTCTCCATGGCACCCTAAGTGAGACTGTCTACTGCGTACAGCCAACTGGATTTGTTGATTCCTCCAAGCCCAACCATGTCTGCCGCCTAAACAAGTCACTCTATGGGTTGAAGCAAGCTCCTCGCGCCTGGCACAGTCGCTTCGCCTCCCACATCACCTCACTTGGTTTTGTTGAGGCCAAATTCGACACGTTGTTGTTCATCTACTCCAGAGGTCCTGATATGGCTTTTCTCTTACTATATGTTGATATTGTGTTGACTACATCTTCTCCGAGCCTCCTTCAACAGATTATCGCAGCACTTCGTCGGGCTTGAAAGGATCTAGATGCCCAAGAGGGGGGGGTGAATTAGGCTTCTTTTAAATTTCTAAAGCAATATTAAAACCTAGTGATGCCAATCACCCCCTAGTGCCTACCGCAATGTGTATCCTAACTAGAAAGCAATAGCAAGCCAATGAAAAGGAAAGACAACCTATGCAATTCTAGTAGGAATTGAAAGAACAAGGTGGAAAGTAATGCAAGTAAGTAAAGAGCTAAGGATAGAGAATTGGTGACACGCGATGTTTTCCCGAGGTATCGAGGTGTCGACACACCCCCCTAGTCCTCGTTGGAGCACCTCGCAAGGTATAGCTCCCCCTCTACCCGCGCAAGGGTAGAGTGCTCTCTACGGGCTGATTCTTCGCCACTCCGGCTTGGTGAATCGCCCACAACCGATCACAGAAGCTTGGAGAAGAGCCGCCAACAATCTTCTAGCGATCACTTCCTCCGAACACCACCAAACCGTCTAGGTGCTGTCGAACACCAAGATTAACACGCACAAGACCTTCACTTGACCAACTCAAGGCTAGGAAGGTGGATGGATGCACACAAGTCACTCCTAATCACTCTAGGAGGGAAGAACAAGATGAACTCTCACAAACCTCTCCCTCACTAGGCACTTGGCTCTCCAAGAAGTCTCTCAAAGGTTCCTCAGATGAAACAATGGCCAAGAGGGCTCTCAAGGACGAAAAGGGTAGCTATAAATAGTCCCCACCTTCGAAACTAGTCCATTCTTACTTTTTCCACTTTATGCGAAGGCACCGGACTAGTTCGGAGGTCACACCACCGGACTAAGGAACCTGGTCTGGAGAGCACTTCACAGATCAAACTTTGCTAGAAAGCAGGCACCGTCGGACCACTCGCTATGGTTCGACGCCCTGGTCTGGAGCCAGGGTGCTTACTGGACTCCAAGGTCCAGCTGAGCAATGCACCACCGGACCACTCGCCTTGGTCTGGTTCCCTGGTCCGACGCAGAGGTCCGGAGCCAGGGTGCTCACTGAATCCACCATTTTCTCTGACAAGAAGCGTCGGACTAGAGGACGGCCCTTCGTCGGACTAGTCCGGAGCCTCCTCTGAGGCTGGCTTCCTCTGGCAGGGACCTCCGGACCACTCGTCTATGGTCCGGTGCTCCTTTGGACAGGTGGTCCGGAGCTCTTGTCTCTGAAACTTGCCTAAGACAGGGACCGTCGAACCACTCTCCTTGGTCCGACGCCTCCTAGGCAGACTGGTCTGGAGCCTTTTTATCCCCCTGTTTCAACTCTTTTCACTAAGTCTTCTCTAGGGGTTTTTGCTCCTACCATCTCAAGGGCTATTAGCAGGGTCTCTAGGACTAGTTGTGACAAGAGTGCAAACACCAACATTCCCAAACTTTCCTAGGTCAAGCTACTAACCTCATACCCCCCTTTATAGTACGGTCAAAGGAAAAAACAAAGCCCTAGTCTATATTTAGTGTCCTTCTCACACCTTATGGCACTAAGAGCTAGCCTAGTCTTCACCTTGAAGCTTAATCCTTTCAACCGAAACGATTTCCATCTTGGGGGCATGAATATCCATTAAGCCCATTCAATAAGCATCACTTATGACCTAACTCTAATGACTTTGCCTCTGCAAAACACACGTTAGTCATAGTGACCTAGTATTGTCGTTAATCGCCTAAACACAAGGGACCATGATTCTTCAATCTCCCCCTTTTAGGTGATTGATGACAATACAAGCTCGAGTAGAGAGTAAGAGTGAATTTTGATTAGTGAAAACATGACTTGACATGAAATAGGCATGGGTTAGTGATAAGAAAGACATAAAACATGCCTAAACCATTCAAGCCATGATGAGCACAAAAGATATGAATTGAGCATAGTATTTGTTTCAAAAGGATATGCTATACAAAAAGATCAGAGAATAGCGCGGAAGCATTAGCATAACCAAGTGACATGATATAGATAACAGGTTCACACACATGTCACAAAACCATCAAGTCTTCAAACAACACACACATATCTCACAAATGCATAAAGACAGTATGTTATACCAAAAGATCAGAGATTAGCGCGGAAGCATTAGCATAACCAAGTGACATGATATAGATAACAGGTTCACACACATGTCACACAACCATCAAGTCTTCAAACAACACACACATATCTCACAAATGCATAAACATGGTAAACATGACGCATGATGCGATAGAGAATATCACACATCAAAAGAACGAGTCCTACTTGCTCCCCCTGAAGCTAGCCCATCTACTCGACTCTCCCTCTCCCCCTTTGGCGTCAAAACACCAAAGCTAAGCGTCTGGAGGTGGAGTGGAAGCAGTTGCGGCACGATCAAGGATGCGAAAGTCGTCGAGAGCATCGTCATCATCTGAGGAGTCCTCCCCCTGAGTGTCTGTCACTGGAAGTGGAGCGGTCTAGGGAATAGGAGCTGACGTGCCGGCTACCTCTGCTACTGTAGAGTCTAGAGCTGTAGCTGGAGCACGAGTAGGAGTAGTATCTGCCACTGTCTCTGAAGGAGCCTCTGGAGCTACGGAGTCCGGTTGTGCCTCTGGCACTGACTCGATCGGAGTCTCTGGAACCGGTGGCTGCTCAGGCGGAGTTGGAGTAGTGGAGATAACGGTGGCATTGGTCACAATGGCCCCGGGCGGAGTAGATACATCGGGTGCCCGAGTGTCAAGAGTAGCCTCAGACGAGGCAACAGAAGAGCGGTGTTGTCCCGCTGTCGGTGAAACGAACTCGGCCTCAATCTCGGCGGCTAGATGCTGACCAGTGGGGGACAGCTACCCAGTGATGTCGCTGAACGATACAGAAAGATCTCTAGCAGTGGTACCCATCCTAGCAGACATCGGCGTGAAGCCGGTAGTGAGAGGAGTGAACTGCTGAGTCGGGCCGAAGGTGTCCAACCATTGTGTAACCTGTGTCGCCGGGGACTGGAACGGGGTGGTCACGCTAGCACCCTGAAGTCCACTGGACTGGACAGCGGGGGTGGGGGTGACTGACGGACCGGCTGACACTGGCGGGGCCACTGAAGGGGCCACTGACTGGTGAGATCCCACGACAGGTCCAAGTGCGGGAAAAACCACTGACGGACCAGCTGACTGTGAAGGCTAGGTCTGACTCATCATCTGTATATGTGGCGGAGAGGGAAACTCAATAGGAGGAGCACTGTTCCACTTCATCATATGGGCCATAAAGGCCATGTTCTACTGCTGGATCTGCTGAGACTGTAGCTGCAAGCACTGGGACTCAAGCTGCATCTGAATCATCTAGCGATGCACCTCATAGTGTCTGTCCTCAAACTATCTCTATAGCTCATCTTGTCTCTGCTGAATCTGGGTGACAGTCGTCACAAGAGATCCCTGTTGCTCCTGAATCCGATCCAGAACCTTCAGAATAAGAGTCTCTATAGTGGAGGCAGTACCAGAGCCACCAGCCTCGCCATCATGTGTCTGTGGAGGCATCTTGGGAATAGAATGGTACTCGGCATCTGAGGTGTCGGAAGTAGTATCCTCAGGTGTAGCAGCTGCCCCGGTGTTTAACTCATGGAGCTCCTGCTGCTCAACGCCTCTGATGAAATTCTCCTCTTCATCCACAGCATCTTTGTCTGCTGGTGCAGTCCTCTCCTTCACAAGCTGAAGCACCCGGTTCCCAAACCTTTGATCAATAGAAGCTATCGCTCTGAAGTCTCGAACGCATCGAGCAGAGCACAGAGGCCAGACTCGGTCCTCTCATTCAAGATAGCAATGATGGCGCATATCCAGTGAGCATAGGGAAACTGTCTCCTAGCCCGTATCCCATCTGAAATCACATCCTCAATCTCGGACACAAGAAAGTCTGCTATATCAAACGGTGTCTGTGAGACAAGGGCCTGTAGAAGGAACTGCTGCAAGTTGGTCAAACCATCCTTGTACCCGGTGCGTGGCAATAGTCTACGCCGTAGAACATCGTTCAAGCGGCGAACGGTAGAGTGTAGCTCGGCTGGGGTACGTCGAGAACCCTCTGTGAAGGGTGGCCGGAAGAGAGGAGCAACCTCCTAAACTAACAAAGTGCGGCCACCTCGAGCTCGGCGAGGTAGGGAGACTCCTCCATAGCAGTCATAGTGAAGACTGAGCTGATCGGCTGTCCCAGTCAAGCGAAGTACCTCTCTGAGCTGAGTAAAGCTTGTGTCGCTCGCCTCTTAAAGTGTACTGGAGAAACTGGTGATCTGGCTCAATCCATACTGAAGCATAGAACTCCCGGACCCATCGCTCAATGTAGTTCCCAGAACGTCCAAGAAGATCTGCGAATCCTGGAAGATACTCAATGTAAGGGCGGATCTCCTCGCCAGCTATCTCAATAAGGCTCTCTAAGGAGCAAACTCTGTGAGGGCGTATCTGAATACATGCAAGTTGTGCTGCCCTGTAGAAGTCCTCCATAAGAGTAGTGTGCCATCCCCTGGAAGCTCTGGGGTCACGCTGATCAGGGCACCACTTCTCTAGCTGAACAAACCGAAGCTTCTTCACTTGCTTCGTTGTGAGTTCCCTCAAGTCAAGGTGAGCAGAGGATGACTCTGAAGTAGGAGCTGCTAAGGCGCTCTGAGGTGACTGAGTGACCTGGGAACGGGTAACACGTCCCCAGGGAGCTAGTGCCAACGGAACTGGAAGCACATCTGTGGCGAGCTCTGGCTCCTCTGGAAGGGTCTCGGACTGAGCTGGAGGTGTAGAGGGTAGAACCCTCGGAGGAGTGCCAATACGAACTGAGCCTCGGCGACCACCTCGCTGTGCGTGGTCTGCGGCATCTACCACTGCCTCGACATGCTCGGCCTCTGAGAGCTTTTGCTTTTTCTTCTTAGGCCTCTCTACCACCTTCTTCTTCCCCTTGTCCCTCGAAGGACGAGGAGGAGGAGGTGGATCCTCACCAGAACCACTGACACGAGCACGTGAACCACGGGCCACAGCTGATCAACAGAGAAACCACTGCCCACTGACAAGAACCACTGTCCACTGACAAGTACCCACTGCTAGAAACACTGCCAAAAGAATTACTGTGACAAGCCAACTGCAAGTCTCTAACACAATAAACAACCACAACTGTCAAGAGAGGCTTGCCAAGCCACTAGCCTGACCCTTCTGAGGCTTTGCCTCAATCCATACTCGCGAGCTTTGCCCCGAGTTTATACTAATACTACCGCTGCTAGATAGAATAGATAGAAGTATATAAGCATATATAATTGCTAGAGATAAGATACCATATGGAAGCAAACATCTAGGTAAGAATAGAATGAAAAGCTGTCATGGTACCTGAGGGAAGCGAGCGTATCTAATCAAAGCAACTCAAGTTCCAAACCACACTCCACAAGAGGGGTCTTGCCAACTGAGAATTACAATTAGCAATAGGATTTAGTGAATTGGAAATTTAACTAAGGCATGGGGTGTTGGGAATATGGCCTAGAGGTAATCAAAGAGATGATGTATTCCTTGTATCCATGACATGTTATGAATATCCATTAAAGACAACTTGTATCGATTAGCAATTATGTGAATTGCTTGTGAAACTCTTTTACTTGTATGGTTATTATAAAAGTTGTCCCTGATCGGAGTTCGTGCAAGAATGCACATGAATATTAGATCAACACATTATTAGTTGATGACTATGTTTCACAAGTCATGGACATGAGATGTCAAACTAATAATGTGGGAACATGTAGGACATGGTGTTGGACAGACCCGACATGAGATTGTCTCTATACACATCGTGTACGTTATGTCCTTAGATCTGAGATTGTCGTATGTACTTAAGATGTGAAATGACCTACCCTAGGACTACCAAACGCTACTCCGTGACTGGGTAGTTATAAAGGTGGCTTTTGGGTTTGTCGAGAAACATGTTGTGAGACATAGTAAATCAAGAAGGAATTTTCCACTCTCCTTATGAGAGATATATCACTGGATCACTCAAATGATTAGATCATGAAATGCATGGCCATGCTTGGGTAAGTGTTAACCCACGAGTTGAACCAAATATCATGAGGCAAAGGAATAACATGTATATTGTATTGTGGTAGTTCGTCTGATATGATCATAGCGTATGCATAGGAGTTGACACGCCTTGCTAGAGGCCGCTATCAACTATTGGTCGAGTAAGAGTACTTGGGCCATGTCTATGTGTGCGTGAGCCCATAGGGTCGCACGCTTAAGGGGCTTGAAGCCTAATTCGGGTTGGACCCGAATTAGACTAGGTTTAGGGTTACTAATGGGCCTCCAACACGGGAGCTCATTAGGACGCCAATATAAGCAAGGGGAGGCGCGGGCCGATTTAGACTTACGTCCTTTTGGCAGCCGTTGTCTCCCTCCCCACGCTCGCGCCTAGTACTCCTCGCGGACCTAGCAGTCCGGAGGTGTGACGCTTCTTCCCTGCACGTGTGGGATTCCTCGGAGGTGCTGGATCTGGAGCACAAAGACGAACTGCGAGTAGGAGACGTTGAGATGGACGACCTCGCAACTGCACGGCACTGTTGCGACGCGCACGACTACACCAAGTCGCTTCCGCTGCACCTGCGCGTCTAGTTGTAACCCCGAGATCTATAACTAGCACTAGTTCCTGGTTTATGGGGTAGAAAAATTTTGTTTTCCGGCTAGTGTAGCAACCTCATAACCCTTCAGTGGTATTAGAGTCGTTAGTTGCCTCGTTATACTTTCGGGTGTGTGCATATGGAGATATGCATGGTTTTGGATCAATCTCTGATCATAGTTCGTGATCTTGCCACGTTGGTATTGTAACGATCTACTCGTATCGGTCGGGATTCCACCATCCGAGTTAAGTGATACATGTAAACCCAATTACGGTGAGTTGGAGATCAATAAGATTGATCGAATCGGACCTAGGTCAAGTTCCAAGTGCATGAGATGCGGAGGCGGCGGCGGATAGGATCCGCCGTCGGAGGGAAATTTGCAGAAAAGTGTTGTTCGGTAAAACGGCCATAACTTTTGCATACGACCTCGGAACGAGAAAAACCTTAAACGAAAATCGTGCGACGGAAAATTTCGTATTCATTAGAGACTACCTACAGTGGTTTCGGCAAAAAATTAGATTTGCGAAATTCGGCCCAGAAAATTGAGTTTTCGGCGTTTTAAATTTAGACGTCGGAATCGGTTAACTCTGTTTTGCAGGTATTCATGATTGGTATAGCCCTTATGTGTATGTGATGCATGTATGTAATTAATTCATGGCTTGCATATCATGATTAAGACAATATGGCTGGAGCCACAGATATTGTCAATTCATATGTAATGGCCTGCGTGCCAATCTGTGATGATCCTACGACTATGTAATTTTATTTCACTATGTTACAGTAGTGATAGATAGTCTTGGTGGACTCATCACGGAGGATGACATACTTCAATCATGGAGATGGCGATCACCATGATGAACAGATTGGTGGAGATGGAGATCTCCAAAGGAACAATGGGCTATACCAAGTCAAATATGTGTTTATGTCGTTCTTACGATATTCTACTTTCACGTGCGATAATGTTTTTGTCTACATATGCGGTAGTGAAGTAGAACGATCCCTCAGCAATGTTTAAGTTGTAATGCTTCCCCAAACCTTGCACTGTCACGTGTCTTGTACGATTGGTGGTAGGTCTATGAAATTAGGGTGCCACTGATTTTCTTTGACTAGACAGGTTCGTGTCGGACACTTACATGCAGAAGGTTTGGTTACTTGAACAAGGTTATCCTAACGGTTAGGGACCTTGAAGCATTAGTTGTTGGTAAAACAAGCATGGAGATGCCACCCAACAACAAGAGTCATATGTGATATGATTAGCAAGGAGTTGCTTACCGATCTACCATGTCGCCTAGCGGTGATGCTAAAGCTCACTAGTCGACTTGTTAGTTGTGGGTCTTGAATCACTAAGTTTCAATCGAGGGATATTGATTTTAGTGAGAGTATATTCTATTAAAAGTTTAATATGATTTACTCTATTATGGATACATTATCTTAGTATTTTGCATTACTTTTGTTGTAGATGGCTCCCAGTAATCAACCATTTACTTTGCGTTCAATTCTTGAGAAAGATAAGTTGAATGGAACAAACTATGCGGATTGGATCCGCAACCTGAGAATTGTTCTCAGGGCTGAGAAAAAGGAAGATGTTCTAGACACTCCATTACCAGATGAGCCTGCTGATAATGCACCTGCTGTAGAGAAAACCGCTTACAAGAAAGCATGTGATGCTGATCTTGATGTAGGTTGCCTTATGCTCGCTTGCATGGAGCCAGATCTCCAGATGCAATTTGATAATAATCATGTAGCGTACGATATGATCGTGGCGCTTAATGATATGTTTCAGACTCAAGCCAGGACTGAAAGGTTCAATGTGTCCAAGGCTTTTGTCGAAACCAAGCTAGCAGAAGGTGCAGTAGTTGGCCCACATGTGATCAAGATGGTTGGTCACACTTAGTGATTGGAGAAGCTAGACTTCCCAATGGGCCCAGAGTTGGCCACTGATTTCATACTTGCATCTCTTCCACCTAGCTATGGAAACTTCATTTCGAACTTCCATATGCATGGGGTGGAGAAGGGCTTGAATGAATTGTGCGGCATGCTTAAGACAGCAGAAGCTGATATCAAGAAAGGTGCTGGCAGTAGCCATGTGATGGCGGTCCAAAACAAGCCTAACTTTAAGAAGAGGGCTTTGAAAAGCAAAAAGGCGAAGGCTAAAGATGAGATCTCTAAGCCAAACCCTCCTCATGCGCCCAAGGCTGCTGGACCTACTGAAGCTAAATGCTTTCATTGTAAGGGGACAGGTCACTGGAAAAGGAACTGCAAGTTGTACTTGGAATCCTTGAAGGATGGCGGTAGTAAAGGTACTCCCGCTGCTTGTACACTTGTTGTTCATATTACAGACATTTTTCTCGATGATTCTTATATCAATTCTTGGGTGTTTGATACCGGATCGGTTGCTCATATTTGCAATACGATGCAGGGAATGATAAGAAGTTGAAGCGTGAAAAGAGGAGAAGTTGATTTCCGCGTGGGCAATAATGCAAGAGTTGCTGCGTTGAACGTTGGGATGATGCAACTTCACCTCCCGTCAGGATTTATCATGAAATTGAATAATTGTTATTTTGTTCCTAGTTTAAGTCGAAACATTGTATCACCTTCATGTTTGATGAAGGATGGTTATTCATTTGCGAGTAAAGACAATGGTTGTGTGATCTCAAAGAATAACATGTTTGTGGCTTTTGCATCCATTATGAATGGGTTGTTTATTTTAAATCTTGATGATGAACCTATCTATAATATTAATGCTAAAAGGCCTCGGCTTAATGAGTTAAGTCCTACCTATATGTGGCATTGTCGTTTAGGTCATATAAGTGAAAATCGCATGAAGAGGCTCCATTCTGATGGGCTTCTAACTTCGTTTGATTTTGAATCATACGAGACATGTGAGGCTTGCTTGATGGGTAAGATGACCAAGTCGCCTTTCACAGGTTTTCCTGAGAGGGCGGCATACTTGTTGGAACTTGTACATACTGATGTATGTGGACCAATGAGTACGACAGCTAGAGGCGGATTTCAATACTTCATAACCTTCACTGATGATTTAAGTAGATATGGATATGTCTACTTAATGAAACATAAGTCTGAGACATTTGAAAAGTTCAAAGAATTTCAGAATGAAGTTAAGAATCAACGTGGCAAGAAAATTAAAGCCTTGCGATCTGATCGTGGAGGCGAATATTTGAGCCATGAGTTTAGCAATCATCTAAAGAGTTGTGGAATTGTTCCACAGCTTACGCCACCTGGAACGCCTCAGAGAAACGGCGTGTCCGAGCGATGTATTCGTACTTTGTTGGATATGGTTCGGTCTATGATGAGCCAGTCAGACCTACCACTCTCGTTTTGGGGATATGCTCTAGAAACAGCCGCTTTCACATTGAATAGGGTACCGTCTAAGTCCGTAGTTAAGACACCACATGAGATGTGGACTGGTAAGAGTCCCAGTTTGTCTTTTCTAAAGATTTGGGGTTGTGAAGTTTATGTCAAACGACTTATGTCAGATAAACTAACACTCAAGTCGGACAAATGCTTTTTCGTGGGATATCCAAAGGAAACTTTAGGGTATTACTTCTACAACCGATCAGAGGGCAAAATGTTTGTTGCTCCGAATGGTGTCTTCTTAGAGAAAGAGTTTCTCAATAAAGAGAAGAGTGGACAAAAGGTGTATCTTGAAGAAGTTCAAGATGAGCCAATAGGGGATAACTCTATGAGTGATGCTAATGTAGCAGAACAAGTTGAGATACCTGTGGCAAGAGAAACACCACCACAACCACGAAGGTCAGCAAGAATCCGTGAGGCACATGGGGAAGTGTCGTTGTTAGACGATGACGAACCTGCGACATACGCGGAAGCAATGATGGACCTAAATTCTGAGGAATGGCTAAGTGCCATGAGATCCGAGATAGATTCCATGGGAGACAATCAAGTTTGGTACTTGGTTGACCCGCCTGATGGGGTTAAACCCATAGAGTGCAAATGGGTCTATAAAAAGAAAAAAGATATGGATGGAAACGTTCATGTCTATAAAGCTCGACTTGTTGCAAAGGGTTTTCGGCAAGTTCAAGGAGTTGACTACGACGAGACATTCTCGCTGGTAGCGATGCTTAAATCTATCCGGATCATTCTAGCAATTGCTACTTGTTTCGATTATGAGATTTGGCAGATGGATGTTAAAACAGCCTTTCTAAATGGAAATTTGGAAGAGGACGTGTATATGATACAGCCCGAAGGTTTTGTTGATCCTAATAATGCTGGAAAAATATGCAAGCTAAAGAAATCCATTTATGGGTTGAAGCAAGCATCTCGGAGTTGGAACATTCG
Organism: Microstegium vimineum; assembly: GCA_022036555.1. NCBI lineage: Eukaryota > Viridiplantae > Streptophyta > Magnoliopsida > Poales > Poaceae > Microstegium > Microstegium vimineum. The sequence continues at coordinate 17,891,521 of CM039125.1, read as the reverse complement.
TTTTGATGAAGTGATCAAAGGGTTTGGCTTTCGTCAGAATGAAGAAGAACCTTGTGTTTACAAGAAGGAAAGTGGAAGCGTTGTTGTATTTCTAATCCTGTATGTAGATGACATACTATTGATTGGGAATGACATTCCTATGTTGCAATCCGTAAAGACTTCACTGAATAATAGTTTTTCTATGAAGGATTTAGGAGAAGCAACATACATTTTGGGCATAAAGATCTATAGAGATAGATCAAAGAGGCTTATAGGATTAAGCCAAGATACATACATTGACAAGGTGTTGAAACGGTTCAACATGGAACAATCCAAGAGAGGGTTCTTGCCTATGTCACATGGTATGCGTTTTAGCGAGAAGCAGTGTCCTTCGACAGCTGATGAGCAAAAGCGCATGAGTAAGGTTCCATATGCTTCGGCCGTTGGTTCCATTATGTACACCATGATATGTACTCGCCCAGATGTCTCATATGCTCTAAGTGTTGCGAGCAGGTACCAAGCTAATCCAGGTGAGAGTCACTGGACGCTTGTTAAAAACATCCTTAAGTACTTGAGAAGGACTAAAGATGTGTTCCTAATCTATGGAGGTGAGGAGGAGCTCGTTGTAAATGGTTACACCGATGCCAGCTTCCAAACTGATGTGGATGATTCACAATCTCAATCAGGTTTTGTGTTCACAATAAATGGTGGTGCTGTAAGCTGGAAGAGTTCCAAGCAGGAGAAGGTAACCGATTCTACAACAGAATTGCAGCTTCTGCCGCTACAAAGGAAGGTGTTTGGATGAGGAGGTTTCTCATCGAGCTTGGTGTGGTTCCAAATGCATCTCGCCCATTGAATCTGTATTGTGATAATAATGGGGCGATAGCGCAGGCTAAGGAGCCTAGGAATCACCAAAAGAACAAACATGTACTACGGAAGTTTCATCTCATTCGAGAGTTCGTCGGTCGAGATGAGATCAAGATGTGCAAAATACATACGGATTTGAATGTTGCAGATCCTTTGACAAAGGCTCTTCCACAGCCCAAGCATGAGGCGCACATGAAAGCTGTGGGTATTAGATATCTTCGAGATTAGCTCTAGTGCAAGTGGGAGACTGTTGGGAATATGCCCTAGAGGTAATCATAGAGATGATGTATTCCTTGTATCCATGACATGTTATGAATATCCATTAAAAATACTTGTATCGATTAGCAATTATGTGAATTGCTTATGAAACTCTTTTACTTGAATGGTTATTATAAAAGTTGACCCTGATCGGAGTTCGTGCAAGAATGCACATGAATATTAGATCAGCACATTATTAGTTGATGACTACGTTTCACAAGTCATGGACATGAGATGTCAAACTAATAATAAGGGCACATGTAGGACATGGTGCTGGACAGACCCGACATGAGATTGTCTCTATACACATCGTGTACGTTATGTCCTTAGACCTGAGATTGCCGTATGTACTCAAGATGTGAAACGACCTACCCTAGGACTACCAAACGCTACTTCGTGACTGGGTAGTTATAAAGGTGGCTTTTGGGTTTGTCGGGAAACATGCTGTGAGACATAGTCAATCAAGATGGAATTTGTCACTCTCCTTATGAGAGAGATATCCTTGGATCACTCAAATGATTAGATCATGAAATGCATGGTCGTGCTTGGGTTAAGTGTTAACCCACGAGTTGAACCAAATATCATGAGGCAAAGGAATAACATGTATATTGTATTGTGGTGGTTCGTCTGATATGATCATAGCATATGCATAGGAGTTGACACGCCTTGCTAGAGGCCGCTATCAACTATTGGTCGAGTAAGAGTACTTGGGCCATGTCTATGTGTGTGTCAGCCCATAGGGTCACACGCTTAAGGGGCTTGAAGCCTAATTCGAGTTGGACCCGAATTAGACTAGGTTTAGGGTTACTAATGGGCCTCCAACGTGGGAGCTCATTAGGACGCCTATATAAGCACGGGGAAGCGCGGGGCGATTTAGACTTACGTCCTTTTGGCAGCCGCTGTCGCCCTCCCCACGCTCGCGCCTAGTACTCCTCGCGGACCTAGCAGTCCGGAGGCGTGACGCTTCTTCCCTGCACGTGTGGGATTCCTCGGAGGTGCTGCATCTGGAGCACAAGGACGAACCGCGAGTAGGAGACGTTGAGATGGACGACCTCCCAACTGCACGACACTGCTGCGACGCGCACGACTACACCAAGTCGCTTCCGCTGCACCTACGCGTCTAGTGGTAACCCCGTGATCTATAACTAGACTAGTTCCTGGTTTATGGGGTAGAAAAATTTTGTTTTCTGGCTAGCGTAGCAACCTGATAACCCTTCATGGGGATGATCAATAGCTAGACAAATCGCTAAAACCATGATCAGAGGCATACCCTAGAGATCAATGAAGCACAATCGGCGAAGTCGAATCGACAAAAAAAAATCCCCAAACCCTAGGTTTAGGAAACCCTAGGGGAAACATCTTGACTTGGCAAGCAATGGCAATGGAGAATGGAGGAAGGGGTGAAACCCTAGGTGGGTGGCAGGAGGTGGTAGGTGGAGCTGGGTCGCCGGTGAGGGGAGCCTCGGCGGCGAGCTGAGTGGGCGGCGACAATGGTGGTGGCGGCGCTACAGCTGCTGCTGCTGAGAGGAGCACGGGACAGAGCAGGCAGGGGCGATCCGCACCGGCGAGGAGTTCACGGGCGGCAGGGGTGGTGCAGGCGAGGCACGGGCGAAGGCGGAGGCGGAGGAGCTTGGGTGGCGAGAGGCGGCGCGATGTACGGAAAGAATAAACCAACGGACAGAACAAAACACACGCCTTGGTCCGACGGGTGGTCCGACGGAGTGGTCTGACAGACTTTCGAGAGAAATCGAGCCAATCCAGTAAGGAACCGAGCTCCGGACTAGGGCTTCGGACTACTCGTCAGACTGGTCTGACGGTCTGTTGACCAGAGAGAAAAGCGCTAACAGGGGCTCCGAACCACTCGCCGATGGTCCGGTGGAGCGTCGGACCTCTGGTCCGACGGATTTTGTGTATTGGATTTTCGGGTACAGTGAGGGACCGACCTCCGGACCACCTAGCGTCGGACTATGCCGAGAGGTCCAGAGGGTGGTCCGGAGCTTCATTTGCTTTGAATTTTTCTTGTTTTTTTCTCCAACTTTTCTCTTAGCCAAGTACCAACACAAAAGAGCAGAAAGAAACACTTGTTGGATTTAGCATAAGAACCATCTCTCAAACCCTCAATTTAGAAATAGTTTGCCTTAGGCTAGAATTAGTTTTCTAAGGAAAATAGTTCAATAAAGCTCCAAGGGTCACCATAGGGGCACAAGAGGGGCATTAGCTGAAGCTAGAGCTTTGAATTGCTCCCCCTAAGTGACGAACCTAGAGGATGACCAAACTTAACCGAAAAGGAAGCAACAAGCAACACATATGCATATGCAATGCAATTACGGAATTTGAATCTAGGTAGTTTGCAAGTTTAAACCGCGATAAGGCTTTGTCACATGCTTGAGGGCGGTTATCCCGACCGCGTTAGCCAAGCCTATGTGCATTACTATGATTAAACATGATTATATTACAAATGAATGCATGGTTCACACAAGATCATTTTTTAGTGAAATTTGAGTGATCAAGCACATTCAACTCGCTTCTCAACCTACAAAAGGTTGTTTCATCGAGTGGTTTAGTGAAGATATCCGCCAATTGATCTTTGCTCTTAACTCCAACTAGTGTTATGTCTTTCCTAGCCACATGATCTCTAAGAAAGTGATGACGGATATAAATGTGCTTGGTGCGAGAGTGTTGAACCGGGTTGTTGGCAAGCTTTACGGCGCTTTCATTATCACACAAAAGTGGAACATCTTTTAAAACAACGCCGTAATTAAGAAGTGTTTAGGTCATGTATAAGATTTGTGCACAACTTGCTCCCATGGCTATGTATTCCTCCTCGGCGGTAGACAATGTCACATTGTTCTGCTTCTTGGAGGACCAAGAGACAAGAGATCTTCCTAGCAAATGACAACCGCCGGAGATACTCTTCCTATCAACTTTACACCCGGCATAATCTGAATCGGAATAGCCACAAAGTAGGAAGGGAGCTCCTTTGGGATACCAAAGGCCAATGCTAGGGGTGTGCCTTATGTACCTAAGGATTCTTTTGACCGCACATAAATGCGACTCCTTAGGGCTTGCTTGAAACCTAGCACACATACACACACTAAACATGATATCCGTCCTAGATGCGGTGAGGTAAAGTAAACTACCGATCATTGAACGATAGAGAGTTTGGTCAATCGGTTTACCTCCCTCATCGAGATCGAGATGCCCATTAGTAGGCATTGGTGTCTTGATTGGCTTGCAATCCTCCATCTTGAATTTCTTGAGCACATCATGAGTGTACTTCTCTTGAGATATGAAAGTGCCCTCCCTCAATTGCTTCACTTGGAAGCCAAGGAAGAAGGTTAGCTCGCCAATCATTGACATCTCGAACTCTTTGGACATCAATGCACCAAACTCCTTGCAATGGTCTTGGTTTGTTGACCCAAATATAATGTCATCGACATAAACTTGGCAAACAAAGATCTCTCCATCTAGCACCTTGGTGAAGAGTGTGGTATCCACTTTCCCGATCTTGAAGCCCTTCTTGAGTAGGAAGTCCCTTAGCCTCTCATACCAAGCTCTTGGAGCTTGCTTCAATCCATAGAGTGCCTTGGACAACCTATACACATGATTAGGACAATTTGGGTCTTCAAACCCGGGAGGTTGTGAGACAAAAACTAGTTCATTAATGAAACCATTTAGAAAGGCACTCTTCACATCCATTTGAAATAGTTTCATTTTGTGATGTGAAGCATATGCCAAAAGGATACGAATGGCTTCTAGTCTTGCAACCGGTGCAAAGGTCTCCCAAAAATCCATGCCTTCAACTTGGGAGAACCCCTTTGCCACCAATCTTGCCTTGTTCCTCACAACCACGCCTTGATCATCTTGCTTGTTCCTAAACACCCACTTGGTGCCAATGATTCTTGCTCCTTTGAGCTTTTCTACTGGTGTCCACACTTCGTTCCGAGTGAAGTTGTTAAGTTCTTCATGCATGGCATTCACCCAATCCGGATCCGCAAGTGCGTCCTCAACACTAGTAGGCTCAACAAAGAAAACAAACGAGTGATGTTCAACATAAGATGCAAGTCTAGAGCGAGTCATTACTCCCTTTGATGGACTTCCTATGATTTGATCATGGGGGTGTGCTTGAAGGATAGGTGTTGATCTTCTATCATGAACTTGAGGAGGGGGAAGTGGTACTTCAACATTGCTTGCTTCAGCCTCGGCTTGATCTTGAGGGATGAAGGTATCTTCTTGAGCTTCCCTCACTTGATTTTCTTCAACTTGAGACGTGCGAGGTGGAGAAGGATCTTGATTATCATCATCTTCTACTTCTTCCACCTCTTGCGGGTTGATAGCACCAATTGGCATATTCTTCATTGCCTCCCTCAATGGTTCATCACCTACATCAATATCCTCAAGCGCTCCTTGGGAGCCATTAGTTTCATCAAATTCCAAGTCATATGTTTCTTCAACTAAGCTAGTGGCTTTGTTAAATACACGGTATGCCTTGGACTTAAGCGAATATCCAACAAAGAAACCAAGGTCACACCGCCGTTGGAATTTACCCAAGTGTTGGCGCTTCTTGTAGATGTAAACTTTGCATCCAAACACCCGGAAGAATGAAATATCCGGCTTCTTCCCATTCACAAGCTCATAGGGAGTCTTCTTCAATAGCCTTTGGATGAAGAGGCGGTTTGCCCCATAGCAAGCGGTGTTGATGGCCTCCGCCCAAAACTTCTCCGGAGTGTTATATTCATCAAGCATAGATCTTGCTAGAGTTATGAGCATCCGGTTCTTCCTCTCTAGAACACCATTTTGTTGTGGAGTATACGTGGCGGATACCTCATGCTTGATCCTCACTTCATCACAATAGTCCTCAATCTTTGTGTTGACAAACTCGGTGCCATTATCACTCCTTATCTTCTTGATCTTCACTTCAAACTCATTTTGTGCCCTTGTTGCAAACTTCTTGAAAATAGCTTGAGTTTCACTCTTGTCTTGAAGAAAGAACACCCAAGTGTACCTTGAATAATCATCAACCACCACTAGGCAAAAGAGATTTCCTCCAAGACTAGCATATGTAGTGGGGCCAAAAAGATCCATGTGAAGTAATCCAAGTAGTCTTGAGGTTGACATGAATGCTTTAGTGGGATGGGTGTTGGCAACTTGCTTGCCGGCTTGACATGCACTACACAACTTGTCCTTCTCAAACACCACATCCTTCACACCTCTAACCATCTCCTTCTTGACAAGTTTCTTCAAAGTTGACATGCCCACATGAGCTAATCTTCTATGCCAAAGACAACCCAAAGAACTCTTGGAGAATAGACATGTTTGCAACTCGGCTTCATTTGAGGTGAAATCCACTAAGTAGAGGTTGTTGTGCCGAAACCCTTTGAATATCATTGATGAATCTTCAATCTTGGTCACAATCATCTCGGTTGGAGTGAATAGACAATGGAATCCAAGATCACAAAGTTGACCCATAGAAAGCAAGTTGAAGCTTAGAGATTGAACTAGCAAGACATTTGATATTGATTGATCATTTGAGATTGCCACTTTGCCTAGACCTTGAACTTTAGCTTTGAATTCTCCCCAAAGGTAATCTTGTCTTGCCCTTCACATTCTTCATCAAGTGTGGTGAACATCCGAGAGTCACCAGTCATATGTTGAGTGCAACCACTATCAATCACCCAATGACTTCCACCGGTCTTGTAGTTCACCTACACACAAGCAACTTGGAGTTAAGCTTGTTGTTTGGGAACCCACTCAAAGCGGGGCCCCATTTCCTTGGTAACCATCTCCTTTGCAACCCAAAGAACTCTAGGCTTGTTCTTCATTGGTGGACCAAGGAACACTACTAGTGGTCTACCCTTGTGGTTCTTCTTGATGACATAGTGAGCATCATGAGCAAATGTCCTTGTGTGCTTGGGCAAGGTCTTGGGTGGTTGAGTCTTGCAATCATAAGCGAAATGACCCACTTGACCACACTCAAAGCATCTTCTTGGCTTGGGCTTTGAGTACTCTTGATTGTAGTCATTGTACTTGTTTTTGTAATAATTCTTGGCCTCAATCTCAACCTTTGCCTTCATGATTTGGTTCTCCTTGAACCCAATGTCGGTCTTGTCATTCTTCATGACGGTGCTCATCAAAAGCTCACTTTGAAGGTTGTGACCCTTGGTGAACTTCTCAAACCCACTTGTAAGCTTTGTCTTGTCATTCTTGAGCTTGACAATTTCTTCTCTTAGAGAGGTGATCAATGTGATAGCATCCTTGTCTTCTTCTTGAGCCAGCTTGATGACAATAGGCTTGTTAGACTTGAGAGTGATTAGCTCTTCCTTGAACTTTGAGTTTTCTTCTCTCATCTTGACATAGTCATCATACTTGTCGGCTTCGACAACCCTTTTGCCCTTGCACTTGGCACTTTGCTCAAGAGCCACATCATCAATCAAGATATCACAAGAGGTAGCACTATCACACTTAGCACACGGGTTAGTAGTAACATGTGTAGCAAGATCTTGATTAAGCAATTCATTTGCTACCACTAGTGTGCCATGTTCTTGCTTCACATTTCGGTAGTCATCGTTTAGTAAGTTATACCTTGTGTGGAGCTCTTGTGTTGACCTCTCAAGCTTATCATGTTTCTCATTTGCTTGCTTAAGAGAGGCTTTGAGCTCCCTAGTGCTAGATGTGAGAGAATTAATCTCAAGCTTCAAATCATCATTAGCACTAGTCAAGGTGTCAAGCTTATCATGCAAGTTTCCTTTGATCTCAAGAAGCTTGTCATTTTTACCTTTGTACTTCCTTATGATGCTAGCGTACTTGTTGCAAATTTTAATTAGCTCATCATAGGAAGGTGCTTCTTCATCGTCACTATCATTACCACTAGAGTCACCACTATCATCATCCTCTATTTGTACCTTCTTTTCACCCTTAGCCATGAGGCATAGGTGTGTAGAGGATGAGCCCGGTGATGAAGAAGGAGGTGGCGGTGGAAGGGAAGAACCAATCACCAAACCGGCCACCTTCTCATCTTCACTCTCATCATCGGAGGAGTCACTAGAGTCCTCAATGTCGGTGAGCCAATCACCCACAATGTAAGCCTTGCCATCTTTCTTCTTGTTGTGAAATTTGAAGTTTTTCTTCTTCTTGTATGGCTTGTCTTGCTTCTTGTCATCATCAATTGAGTCATCATTTCCATCCTTGTTCTTCTTGAACTTGTTCTTGTTCTTGAATTTCTTGAACTTATATTTCTTCTCTTCGGGGCAAGCATGAGCTAGATGACCAAGAGTGCCGCAATTATAGCACTTCATTTGGGAGATTGGCTTCCTTGAGGTGCTTGTGAAGAATTTCTTCTTCTTTGAGTCAAATTTGACTCCACTCTTGTTAAGCCTCTTTAAAATTGCGAACACATGGTGAATAAGTACCCATGTATGTTCAACTTTGATGATGAGTGATCGTCCAACACGTGAGTGTTTCAGTTTGAGTGGCTTACCCTAACCTCTGCGAAAGCAGAAATGTGTGCTTGTCTATCGTCTTGTGGTGTGCAGGTGCTATGCCTAGTGACAGTGGTCAATGGCGTGGAGAAGGTCGAGAAGAGGCTTGCCGTGCCGATGGACTGAGAGCGGTGAAGGGCGGAAGCGGGGCTCGAACTAAGGGACCATGGGCGCCGGCGGACTAGCTGTGGTGGCTAGTACCTGGCATCTGCGAGTGCGAGAAGACATGGAGGTAGACCGAGTCGACCGAGTCAAGACGGTGGACGCGCGAGTCGAGCGAGGCTCAGGGGACTTGGAGTCTGACCGGGCGAAGACAAGGTGGCTCGCGTCGAGTGGTTTGGTGGTTTGGGCCTCAAAACCAACCGCGTCGGTTTCTGAGTTTGGGCCGCAAAACTCGGGGTTCGATAGTTGAGCCCAAACCTACCGGTGGCGGGTTTCCTGGGTTTGGGCCTCAAAACCTAGGCGGAGCTTCCGAGGAAGCAGGGATGGCACATGGCGGAATCCTGGAGGTTGCGTCGAGGCGACGGCAACTCCCAGCAGGAAGCGGGGGCGTCCATTCAAATCGAGGAAGATATTTTCCGGAGCTTGGATTGCAATGCTTAGGCTAGGTAGTTCACTCATGTATCTAGGGGGGATCTTTGGGAAATAGCCAAAGCCTCGTTAAATAGAGGATGAAGGGGTATCCTCATCCTCATCTCTTGCATTACTCTTTCTCCCACCTATTCCTAGGTTTTTCCTTCCCTAGCTTCTCTTGCTTGAGATCCACCGAGTCACCGGTGTAAGAACTTGTGATTGTTGCGAGGAATCGAAGGCCGTAACCTCCGTAAGCCATGGTGGCTTCGTTTTTGTGATCGTGTTCCCCGTTTTGCTTATGTTCTTCGCGTTTTGCTTTTGCTCCCTCTTTTCCCGAGATGATTTCTCTTTGTAGGGAGTAGCTCTTGCAAATCCGTTTGAACCAAGTTGTTTGTATTCGTGAGGAGCATCTTTGCACCGAAGGAATTCCCCTGAAACCTCACGAGTGCATAGATCAGGCAATTTCTTTGCGGTGTTCTTCGTTCTTGCCCCTTTTCCCCCAAATCCTCGTTTCCCTTTAATTCTCACCAAATTGAGCGATGATTTCTTAGGATTAGCTCCCCAACTATACAAGGATCATGCCTACAAAGTTTTGTTGCAGTTGGAGTTCATTTGGTTGAGTTTTGGGAAGATTTGGAGGAGAGAAAACGATTTTTGGGATCGCTGTGCAGTTTTTGGGGGCGTAGGACGCTCCAGAGTTTGGCGTCGGACAGTCCTTCGGAGGCGCCGGACGCTACGTAGTGCTGACGACAGCGTCCGTCACGATCGTCCGTCGTTGGGGTTGTTTTCGGGCTGTTTTTTGAGCGTCGGACGCTGCTCAGCGTCCGTCGCCCTCTGCAGCGTCCATCACCCTTCCAGCAAGGTTTTCAGGATTTTTCTTCGTCGCTGTTTTGGCCGTTTCTCTCTCGTCCGAACTCCAAATCAAGTTCTGTTTGTTGCGTTGGATTCGTATTCACGTAAGGAACCTGATTAGGTACTTTTGAGACCAGTTCTCTTAAGTATTTTTGGGTGTGCTCTTGCCTCTTGTCTCTAGGGGTTGTGAGTACCGCTCTCGGTGTATCGGTTTCAAGTTCGTGGCTTTGATCGTTCTCCATCTTCTCCGACTGGTACGCTGAACCTTTAGGGGTCTTCCTAAGGTGTCCACCTACTTGTTAGGTTGTGTGCGAGTCGGTTCTTCCGAGGTCAAGTTTTGGGTGTGAGTTTGGGACAAGGGCCAAGTCTTTGAGTTGAATTTTATTTGGCTCCCATTCACCCCCCCCCCTCTGTTCGTCGTTCTCGGTCCTTCAATTGGTATCAGAGCCGGTTAATGATCAATCCACCTTACACGGTTCTTGATCCACGAAGGCGACATGGAGCGAGGTGCTGGTAAACCTCCCTACTTCGATGGAACCAACTTTGCCTATTGGAAGGTGCGCATGTCGGCTTACCTCCAAGGGCTTGACACAAAGTTTTGGGAGATTTGTGAGAAGGAGAACTACGTGGTTCTTGAGGCTCGGATCATCGATGCCCAAGTTACGCAGCATGCATCTAATGCAAGAGCCCGTAGCATTCTCTTCTCTTGTCTGTCTCTTCCGGAGTTTGAGCGGGTTTCGAGTCTCACTACGGCACGGGAGATCTGGCAAACACTCTTGAGATATGATGAGGGCAACCCTCAGATCAAGTCTAGACTCTTTGACACATACCGTAGAGAGTACGAGAACTTTGCTCAGTTGGCCGGCGAATCTGTTGACGGGATGTTCACTCGCTTCCAATCTATCGTCAATAAGATGCGTGCCAATCGAGCCAACTTGCCTTATGATGATCATGAGATGGCTATCAAGCTTTTGCATGCTCTTGATCGGAATGTGTGGGAGATGAAGGTGGCTGCCATTCAGGAGTCACCGAGCTATGATACCCTGACCGTGGACGAGCTGTTCAGCAAGCTCAAGTCCTCGGAGATTGACTACCAGACCCGGGCCAAGCTTGAGAACCCGTCGAAACCTTCTATGGCGTTGGTTTCTGGTCTCAGCGGTACGTCTTCTTCCTCCTCTGACCCTTCACACTCCTTGTTTTCTTTGTCTTTGATTTCTGTGTAGAGGAGCAAGTGGAGGCTCTTGGAGATGATGAGTTGGCTTTGGTCATCACCAAGTTCTCACGGTCTCACAACAACCGTTTGAACCGTCGGCGTGGTGGCTCGGCCAAGGGGTGCTACCGTTGCGGTGATGAGGATCACTTCATCGCAAACTGCCCCAAGAAAGCTGCGGGTGACTTCACCAAGCGCAAGGACAAGCACGAGCACCACTTCGAGGAAAAGCACAAGCCCAAGGGTGGCTACCACCGAAGGTCCAAGAAGGTGATCGACAAGGTGAAGGCCAAGCACCGAGCCTTCCTCGCCTCCCTCAATGACATCGATGCCTCCTCCGACGGAGGTGCTTCTTCAAGCGATGATGAGTCCAAGGGAAAGGTTGAGGACAAGTTCAACGGCCTATGCTTCTACACCGACGCCAAGCACGGTGGCTTTTGCACCATGGCGATTGAAGAAGTCAAAGTCGGGAAGCGCAAGGATGGCCCCGAGTACGACTACGACTCGACACACCCGAGGTACCACCCACCATCACATCCCTCTCTCGAGATTGAGTCTTTGAACGACACCTTGATGAGTCAGGATGCTTTGCTCAAGCGTGCCGCGTGCGAGAGGAACGATTTCAAGGCTAAGTATTTTAGCACGCTGCATGAGCTAGAGTTTGCTAAGGCGTCAATGGTGGTTACCAAGGAGGTAGAGTGTGATGCTTGTGCCATTCACATGTCTAGTCTTGTCCATTCACAACCCACTTGGCACCCTGCTAGATATCTCTAGTGATCCCCTTCCTAAGAAAGCTAGAGCCACCCAACCCAACAAGAGAGTGCCTACCAAGAAAGTGGTGAGGTACCATTGTGAGTATTGTGAGCGGGATGGGCATTTGGCTGAGTTTTGCTATAGGAGGAAGAGAGATGATCGGAGGCAGGTTGAGTTGAACAACCGGGACATGTTCCACCCACGAGTTGGGGTGCGTGAACCAGAAGTTCAGAGGCGCACTACTAGGCCTAGAGGTACAATGCCTCAAGGTGCTAGGCCTCAGGAGGTGAGACCACGTGGTAGTCGTGCCCGGCGGGGTACCGGTCGTGTGTTCTTCGCGTTTTGCTTTTGCTCCCTCTTTTCCCGAGATGATTTCTCTTTGTAGAGAGTAGCTCTTGCAAATCCGTTTGAACCAAGTTGTTCGTATTCGTGAGGAGCATCTTTGTGCCGAAGGAATTCCCCTCAAACCTTACGAGTGCGTAGATTGGGTGATTTCTTTGCGGTGCTCTTCGTTCTTGCCCCCTTTCCCCCAAATCCTCGTCTCCCTTTAATTCTCACCAAATTGAGCGATGATTTCTTAGGATTAGCTCCCCAACTGTACAAGGATCATGCCTACAAAGTTTGGTTACAGTTGGAGTTCATTTGGTTGAGTTTTGGGAAGATTTGGAGGAGAGAAAACGATTTTCGGGATCGCTGTGCAGTTTTTGGGGGGCGTAGGATGCTCCAGAGTTTGGCATCGGACAGTCCGTCGGAGGCGCTGGACGCTACGTAGTGCTGACGACAACGTCCGCCGCGATCGTTCGTTGCTGGGGCTGTTTTCGGGCTGTTTTTGGAGCGTCGGACGCTCCTGACAGAGCAGCGTCCGTCGCCCATCGGACTCAATCCGTCGCTCTCTGCAGCGTCCGTCCCCCTTCCAGCAAGGTTTTCAGGATTTTTCTTCGTCGTTGTTTTGGCCGTTTCTCTCTCGTCCGGACTCTGAATCAAGTTCCGTTTGTTGCGTTGGATTCGTATTCACGTAAGGAACCTGATTAGGTACTTTTGAGACCATTTCTCATAAGTATTTTTGGTTGTGTTCTTGCCTCTTCTCTCTAGGGGTTGAAAGTACCGCTCTCGGTGTATCGGTTTCGAGTCCGTGGCTTTGATCGTTCTCCATCTTCTCCGACCGCTCCGCTGCACCTTTAGGGGTCTTCCTAAGGTGTCCACCTACTTGTTAGGTTGTGTGCGAGTCGGTTCTTCCGAGGTCAAGTTTTGGGTGTGAGTTTAGGACAAGGGCCAAGTCTTTGAGTTGAATTTTATTTGGCTCCCATTCTCCCCCCCCCCCCTCAGGTCTGGAGCCAGGGTGCTCACTGAATCTACCATTTTCTCTGACAAGAAGCGTCGGACTAGTCCGGAGCCTCCTCTGAGGCTGGCTTCCTCTAGCAGGGACCTCCGGACCACTCGTCTATGGTCCGGTGCTCCTTTGGACAGGTGGTCCGGAGCTCTTGACTCTGAAACTTGCCTAAGACAGGGACCGTCAGACCACTCTCCTTGGCCCGACGCCTCCTAGGCAAACTGGTCCGGAGCCTCTTTCTCCCCCTGTTTCAACTCTTTTCACTAAGTCTTCTCTAGGGGTTTTGCTCCTACCATCTCAAGGGCTATTAACAGGGTCTCTAGGACTAGTTGTGACAAGAGTCTATACACCAACATTCCCAAACTTTCCTATGTCAAGCTACTAACCTCATACCCCCCTTTATAGTACAGTCAAAGGAAAAAACAAAGCCCTAGTCTATATTTAGTGTCCTTCTCACACCTTATGGCACTAAGAGATAGCCTAGTCTTCACCTTGAAGCTTAATCCTTTCAACCGAAACGATTTCCATCTTGGGGGCATGAATATCCATTATGCCCATTAAATAAGTATCACTTATGACCTAACTCTAATGACTTTGCATCTGCAAAACACACTTTACTCATAGTGACCTAGTATTATCGTTAATTTCCTAAACACAAGGGACCATGATTCTTCAGGGCTTTCTCGATGACTGACATGGGGCCCCTTCACCACTTTCTGGGTGTCAGCGTTCAACGCCGAGGTGATAGCTTATTTCTCTCTCAGCGACAGTACATGCTGGATATTTTGGAGCGAGCTGGTATGAGTAACTGCAAGCCGAGCAGCACTCCTTTTGACACTCACTCCAAGCTTCCTGCTGATGGTGTCTGTGCCTCTGATCCTAGTCAGTATCGCAGTCTTGCTGGGGCTCTTCAGTACCTCACCTTCACCAGGTCAGACATTGCATATGTTGTTCAGCAGGTCTGCTTATATATGCATGATCCCCGGGAGCCCTACCTCAGTGCTCTGAAGTGCATTCTCTGTCACCTTCAGGGCACCCTAGATCTTGGTTTGCACTTACACCGGACCTCTCCAGCTGATCTTACTGTCTACATCGATGCAGATTGGGCAGGTTGTCCCGACACACGCAAATCCACCTCGGGTTATGCCGTGTTTCTTGGCAACAATCTCATCTCTTGGTCGTCCAAGCGTCAGCCTACAGTGCCATGGTCCAGTGCAGAGGCGGAATATCGAGTTGTTACGAACAGTGTCGCTGAAGCCTGCTAGTTGCGGCAACTCCTATCAGAGCTTCGCTGCCCTCTCCGTCACGCTACAGTGGTCTACTGTGATAATGTCAGCGTTGTTTACCTCTCCACCAACCCGGTTCAGCATCAGCGAACCAAGCATATTGAGATCGATTTGCACTTCGTCAGAGAGCGAGTCGCCCTCGGTGAAGTCAGGGTCCTGCACGTTCCTACTACGTCCCAGTACGCCGACATCTTCACCAAGGGTCTGCCGACGTCTGTCTTCACGGAGTTTAGGTCTAGTCTCAATGTTCACGGTGCTCCCAGTTTAGAGTGCGGGGGAGTGTTGGAATGTAATATGCCAAGTGGGCCTGTCCACAAGCCTATATACTTGTATGACAATCAATCACAGTAATACATTGACAATTACCCTAATCATTGTCGGCGTGCAACAAATTGTTGTAGCTCTAGAGTCCAGATTGTATATTGACTAATATAGACTGTGACTGGTTGTGCACTCCGTGCAACCTTCTCCGTCCACTAGTAGAGAACGTGCCTTTGAACGAAATGCAAATTTGGCTTTAGTCTCAGTATTTTTTGCGGTCGGGACGGTTGGTAACATCAACCGGGACTAAAGTCTCTTGTTCAACTGCTAGTGTAGCAGCTTTTTGCAGGTGGGACTCTTTAGTCCCGGTTGGTGTTAAAAATGGGACTAAATGTGTCAGAACCTTTAGTCCCGGTTGGTAATACCAACTCGGACTAAAGGTAGACCCTTTAGTCCCTGTTGGTGTTACGAACCGGGACTAAAGGTCTTTCCTGAGTTGGTTCAAAAGGAAAACGTCTCATTCATTGACAGATGAGTTGTGTAGGTGGAGTGGTAAGCTGCACACAAGGCAGAGCTTGAGGTCTTGTGTTCGAATCTCATGAGGCGCAGAGTTGGTGGAATTAATTTTTTTGCTGGGAGGACCTTTAGTCCCGGTTGTGACAAACCGGGACTAAATATCCTCCCCTTTAGTCCTGGATGCTTAGTCCCCATTGGGAAACCGGGACTATAGGGGTATCCCAACCGGGACTAAAGTCGTGTTCTCTACTAGTGGTCCCTGTGCACATGCGCCCTTCTTTCTCCGTGATGCTCCGTTCCTCCCTCACCCCCACCTTCTCCCCCACTGCTTTGGCCATCAGCAGTGGCACCATGGGACACCCCCCTCAACCCCACACCACCACTTCAGCCTGCCCTCCTCCTTATCCTCGACCCGTCGTGGCACGCTAGGGTCAAAACCGAAGCTTCGCCACCACGACGCGTCCACAGCGTCCACCTTCTTGCCTGCTTGCTCCCACCGCAACGAACTTCGGCCCTGACACCCTTGCCCTAACCTAGCTCGGCTGCCTCCAATATCCACCTAGCCACCTCAAATGGTATATTACTATATGAAGATTGAATTAAATCTAGCCGATATATGAACATATGAAAATATAGTAGGCAATATAGCCATTTTCGTCCATGAACTATTGTTCGAGGCTCAATTTTGTCCTAGAACTTTCAATTTGTCCACTTTAGTCCTTATAAACAATGAATTTGCAGGTCGATCTCGTCCACCCCTCTTCAAACTACGTCATGCGGACAGGAGTACAAGTGAAATGTCCATGCTGCCCCTCGTTCTCTCCTCTAGCAACCGCCCAAGCACACTACATTGTTTCCTCCCTCTCCTATCCTTTTCCTATACATGTGCAAGAGAGTGAGCTAGAGCAGGCCCCAATCAAAAATCAAATCAATATGTCAAAAATCAAATCAAACCCTAGCCCTATTAGCTTTGTACTTACCTCCACAGTTGCTTCATGAGCATGAGGACTGGACACTCCAGGATCCGGCACTACTCTACTTGGTGTCGACCTTCTCCCTCTCCCTCTCACTGCGAACACATGGTTGATATGTGCCCATGTAGTTCAGTTTTGATGATGAGTGATTTCTCAACATGTGAGTATTTCAGTTTGAGTGGTTTCACTAACCCTCTTGCGAAAGCAAATGTGTGTCTGTCTATCGGCTTGTGGTGTGCAGGTGCTATGGCCGGAGACAGTGGTCAATGGCATGGAGAAGGTTGAGTACAGGTTTGCCGTGATGATAGACTGAGAGCGGTGAAGGGCGGAAGCGGGGCTCGGACCGAGGGACCATGGGTGCCGGCGAACTAGCTGTGGTGGCTAGTGCTTGGCACCGGCGAGTGCGACAAGACATGGAGGTAGACCGAGTCGACCTAGTCAAGACGGCGGACGAGCGGGTCGAGCGGAGGCTCATGGGACTCGGAGTTTGACCAGGCGAGGACGACGTGGCTCGAGTCGAGCGGTTTGGTGGTTTGGGCTGCAAAACCACCGGTGGACGGTTTCCGAGTTTGGGCCACAAAACTCGGGGTTCGGTAGTTGATCCCAAAGCTACCGGTGGCGGGTTTCGCGGGTTTGGGCCTCAAAACCCGGGCGGAGCTTCCGAGGAAGCGGGGGCAGCACGTGGCGGAATCCTTGAGGTTGTGTCGAGGTGATGGCAAGTCCAGGCAGGAAGCGGGGTCGTCCGTTCAAATCGAGGAAGATATTTTTCCGGAGTTGGGTCACAATGCTTAGGCTAGGTGGTTCTCTCTATGTATCGAGGGGCTAAGTGAAAATGTCCACTTAGGCCTCCACTACTTAGGGGATGAAGGGTTATCTTCTCCCCATCTCTTGCACACTTCTTCTTCCACCTCCCACCTTCTAGGTCTTCCCTACCTCTAGGCTTCTTGCTTGAGATCCATGGATTCTCCCATGTAAACTGTGATTTTGGTAAGGAAAGGAGGCTGTAACCTCCTTGTCTCCTCTGGGATTCAATTTCAAAAACCGCTTGTGCTTGCGTTCTTCGTTTTGACTTTTTCGTTCTTGATTCCCGTCGCTCGATCTCCCTCCTCGCTACGTGTTTTGGAAATCCGTTTGAAGTGAATGGTGTTGCTACCCCTTATGTTCAAATCCACCGAAGGAATCGGGCTAGGATGGGGTGAGCAAAGAGATTGATTTGTTTGTGTTTTGGCTTGTTCTCCACTTTGTTTTATTCGTTCATCTTTGATTCACGAACTTATGAGGGAAGGATGGACTAGATCCTCCAAGAGTAGAGTCACATCTACCTCAGAAACCTCCCCACAAAGTTTGGATTCAATCGGAGTTGAAATGAACAAGTTCCGGTGTTTTTCGTGTGATCTGCGTTGTTTTCGGGGGCGTCGGACGCTGGAATCCACCCGTCGGACGCTGCCCGCTCCCTAGCCGAGCGTCCGTCGCCTGGGGCTATTTCGGGCTGATTTTTTGGTGCAACGGACGCTGGCAACGGACTCTGCCAACGGACCGTCCGTCGCCCAGCGTCTGTCGCCCTTCCAGCAGGGTTTTCATCGCCCACGTTTTTAGACGTATCTCTCATCCGGACTCCGAATTGAGTTCCGTTTGTTGCGTTGGTTTCGTAATCACGCACGGAACTTGATGAAGCACTTGTGAGACCAGTTCTCATAAGTATTTTTGGGTGATCTCTCTTTTCCTCTCTCTCTCTCTCTCTCTAGGGTTGAGAGTCTCACTATCGGTGTATCTTGTGGGTTTCCGGAAGATCTGTTGTATCTCTTGGTCATCACCAAAGGTATCTACCCTCTCTAGGGCCGTGATCTTGCTGTGTGAGTAAGCTTGCTTGCTGGGGTTGTTTTTGGAAAGAGTGGCCCAAATATTTTCAACTGAAATTTGAGGCTCCCATTCACCCCCCCCCCCTCTGGTCGACGTTCTCGATCCTTCACTCGCCTCATTGGATTCATGCACCATGAGGAGTTGGGGACGCAGAAACGACAACAACGGCCTCCGCAATGGAGTCACCACATGGGGGAGACGGTGGAGAAGAACCGGATAAAGCAAACTTGGGGGAGGGAACAAACCCAACGATCTTCCTCATGCCGATGAGAGAGGCAGAGAGACAGCGACGAGAAAGAGACCGAGAGAGGAAACAGGGACGAGAGGAGGAGATGGCACCATGAGCCTGGCCGATTTCTAAAGGAGGGGGTTAAGTGTAGTAATGACATTTCACATATGCTCCTAGCCATGTGACGCGGTTTGAAGAGGGGTAAACGAGATCAACCCGCAAATCTATTGTTTAAGGTCGGTTTCTAAAGGAGGGGGTTAAGTGTAGTAATGACATTTCACCTATGCTCCTAGCCATGTGACGCGGTTTGAAGAGGGATAAACGAGATCAACCCGCAAATCTATTGTTTAAGGACTAAAGTGTACAAGTTGAAAGTTCAGGGAGCATACTAAACTTCGGGCAATAGTTTAGGACGATGACTATTTTTCCAATATGGTATATATCCATAAAAAAAAGTATAGAATATCATACCTATATTTGTTTCGCGTGTTGTAAACGTCAGCCGGTCGCAGATGCCCATACATTCCCCTCTCTAGCCGAACGTCAGCCGGTCGCAGATGCCCATATTCTCTAGCCGAGGGACATTGGTGCGCTGTCACTGGACTGTAGCAGCCATATTCTCGGTGATTGGTGACTAGGCGTCGTTGGACTTTTTCTATGGCAGCCCATGCCAGGAGAATACTGAGAACGAAGATGGAACGGTATTAGACGCAGGATGCTCGCAGAAAATTGCACGAGCTTGAACAAGACTTTTATATATGAATCGTTCAAAAAGGGATAATCTCGTTAGGTCAGTGAAGACCGTGTTTGAAATGACAAACTGATGTTTGTCTTAGTATGACTTTTAATGTGATCCGCACATTATCATCGAGTAGAAGCCAACCGTATGACTGTGCTTTTTCGTATGACTTAGGGTGCTCAGTCCATATGCTTCTCGCATGTCGACGTGTTTGTGACGTCGTCTTTTTTAGTTCTGACAACAGGATAGTACAGACAAGCTCAGAACTTGCCTGCTGTACACATGCCACTAGAGGAGAGAAGGTCGAAGGAAGCACATACGGAGTACTGCGCTTATCCACGATTCAGCTTTCAATGTAATATTGAGATCATATGCTCCTCGGTCCAAAACTAATTCCAGTACTTGAGTATTGGTAAATAATATCATCCGAGATCGGAAACCTGAGTAGAGGTGCAACTCTGTTGCGATTGGTATGATGTTTAACGGCTGAGCAGTAATAGTGTTTCTAAGCGTTAGCCTGAGCCTTGTTGAGGATGACACCCTCATACTTGACCTGGAACCACTTCATAGCATCCTCCTTGGTTACTCTATGCTGGATTCCAACACGGGACTTGCACCTACGGCGTCGGGCAACACGGTATCCAGCACGCTCCAGGACGACATAGAAATCCATTCCATAGATACCGGTTGAAGGATCATACCTGAGGGCAAAAAGGAATAAGTGAAGATTGACAGGACAAACCATACAAGAAAAGTCACGAGACAATGTTACATAGAAAGATCTTTAGCACAGCCTGCAAATTTACATGAACAATCAATGATAGTGAACAAGATAAATTCTTTATTCTCCATCATGCACGTGTAGCCATCAACAACGGTTTTCAAACAAAAAATGAAAAATATATAGAAGTATCAGACAATGATCACCATTTGACCAGTCAAGACATCATGTTCAGAATTCAAAGCAAATCAAGATCAAACAGTTTCCAGAAAACAAAAGTGTCCAAAAAGATGATGGCCATACAGTATTGTTCAACAGCGTGAAATGCTGACTGGAATAGAAAAAATACACTTAGTCAAACAAGTATATACCTAAATTTAAAAATAAAAAAGGATCAGATATTATCAGGTCAAATGCCAAAGATAATTCCTAGAAAGGAGCTAAAAAAGTACTTAGGCCTCAGAGAAAAGTGCATCAGTAGACCAGCGGTTGCTAGACCTCAGATGGTACGGACAATTAATTCAAGTCATTGGCCTCGCAGAAGAGGAAAAGAATAGGAGTTTTCTGCTACAGAAATGAATTATATTGGTTCATAATCAGCATACAATTTTTCAAAACATGAAACTAATCACCAACAACGAACCTAGATTCCTAGAAGCAAAGTACTCAGGCCTCAGATATAAAGTGCAGCAGTATACCAGCAATTGCTAGGCTTCAGATGGTACGGACAATTAATTCAAGTCACTGGCCCAACAGAGCATGAAAATAATAGGTGCTTTCTATTACAGAAATAAATTATATGGTTCATAACCAGCATATAATTTTTAAAAATGAGAAATAAATCAACACAAGGCTAAAATGAGAAATAAATCAATTCAAGGCTTCTTTAGTTAGTCAAGGTTAGCCCTAATCCTTTCATAATGGAAGGAAAATGACTAACAATCCTTCTAATCCTTTCAGAATGGAAGGAATACGATTAACATTCCTCCCAATCCTTTCAGAATTGAAGGAAAACGACTAGCATCCCTTCCGGTCTGAAGTGACTGAGCTTAGCCTCCAATCTAATCGAGCCCTTGGGTTTAAGTGTTGACATTATAAAAAGTAAACAAACAGTATTATGCAAAAACAAGCAATGCATATCAATGGAAGACATGATTAGTACCAAAAATGGAAGCTACACATTCACTTTTATATTACAATTTAGAGTTTGTTGTCAGAATAAATACCAAAAATAATTCCAACAAGAAGCTAAAAAACAAAGGACTTAGGCCTTCAGATAAAGTGCAGCAATAGACCAGCAACTGCTGGCCTTCAGATGGTACGGACAATTAATTCAAATCATTGGCCCAAGAAAACAGGAAAATAATAGACATGTTCTATTACAAAAATAAATCATATTGGTTAATAAGCAGCAAAGGTTTTATTAAAACCAAAAAAAAATAATGAACGCAAAGCTTGTTTTGTTAGGCAAAGATAAGACTTGATCCTTTCACAATGGAAGGAACATGAACATTCCTTCAAGTGCGAAGAGATTGGGCCTACCCTCCTTGCATCCAATGGATCATTGGGTTAAGTTTTCATGTTACAAAAGTAAACGAATATAGAAATAGTATTATGCAAAAAGGAATAATGCAAATCCAAGGAAAACATGATTAACATCTTATAGTTCCAAGAAATGATAACTAGGCACTGGTCGAATTTTATAATAATATAGCTCTAAAGTTTCAATGAGTTGGAAATAGGACAAATTAAGAATCTTACTTGATGCCAAGATCAATGTGTTCTTGGATTCCAAAACCAAAGCACCCTGTGTCACTGAAGTTCCTCCTTAGCAGTTCATATTCCTTGACCTTCAGTCCACTCTCCAGAAGCTGCATTGCTTTCTCACCCCTTACAGTAACATAGCAGGCAATCTTCTCATTACGCCTGATACCAAAGGAACGGACAGTGTACCTAGCTGAAGATCAGAAAACCA
Organism: Microstegium vimineum; assembly: GCA_022036555.1. Taxonomy (NCBI): domain Eukaryota; kingdom Viridiplantae; phylum Streptophyta; class Magnoliopsida; order Poales; family Poaceae; genus Microstegium; species Microstegium vimineum. Next base: position 17,869,660 of record CM039125.1, on the reverse strand, counting down.
CAAAAAGTTATACAAAAGAAGAAACCTCTCGGTGCTAGGAGAAGAGAAGAAAACACTAATAAGAAAAGCAAATATACCCTTAGAGAACACTGGCGATTGGCCACTCAGTTGCTCCAGGACCTGCAAGCATGGAAGCAAACCATGGACTGAGTGATATGCTAAAAGTAAGTTTAAAGGGGTCCATAGAAGTAATCCACCTATTAAGCAGTTTACAACATAATTAGAGTTATAATCGTATGATTTATAATACCAAGAAGTAAAGCTACAACCGCAAATAAAAAACATGGTTGAGGTCACTTGCATGACCTGTAATGTGCTAGAACAGGCACACTGTCATGTGTAAATAGCATCTATACCTCAAGTTTCTTTGCGAATTACAGCTACAATTAAGCTTCGAATTCTAATTCCACATGTTTGGGAGTCCTATAATAACAATTTTCTCGATCAGAAATGACTAAACAAAATCATCCTAGAAGTCTATCTACAACTATAAGAGACGTCACCTGGCAGCTGACTATATAAATTTATAGGTATGTAATGCAATCCGTTAAGGTATTGTTGCACGACACGGAAAGCAAAATGAATTTGAAATTCTCTCCACTCAACTCCATTCTTCCGTCATCAAATCAAATATCTTTATCCTGATTACAAAAGATCCGAGACAACCTTACTAAACGAATAGCAGAAGCTACCTAACCTAAGAAAAGCGCATGATATTCTACCAGTGCAAACTACCGGACGGCTACAAGGATAAAAAAAAATAAGGAAGTGTTTTTTGCAAAAGATCTGACGCGCAAGAAGAGGCACGAACCTTGGCGGCACGGGTGAGGCGATCCCCACTCTCTCCGACGGAGATGTTGAGCACCAGCTTCTGCACCTTGATCTCCCGCATCGGGTTGGACTGCTTCTTCTCCGACGCCTGCGAAAGAAAAGGCACGCACACACAGAGAAGCGAACACGGGTTAGTCCCATAGACATACACAGAAAGTTAGGAGCAGCGAAGCGTGATGACGTGAGAGGCCAGAGTCTCACCATTGATAACGCGGCAAAGGCGGCGGTGCCCTAGTGCGCCGGCGGCAGGGGGGGGGGGGGGGGGCGAGTGAGATGGATTGGTGGTGGCGGCGGGGTGCGGAGGGTGGAGGTGGAGGCGGCGGCGGGGGATTAAAAGAGGGAAACCCTAGAGACAGGCGAGGTTTTGGCTTGCTTTTGGGCCTGGGCCATTGATAAATTTATGGGCTTTGTGTTGGGCCATATATATATAATACAACAAATCCAGCTTGATCGCGGACTGATATCACTCAAAAAAAAATATAGCGGGAAATAAGAAGAAGCAAATAACAAGAAAAGCCTAGAGCAGCTAAGCCTAATTTGCAGAACCAGTCAGTCAAGAACAAGCCAAAGATAATTGGGCCAAGCAGCAACCTACGTAGTCTGGGCTGGGCCTCTGTGCCAAAGCTGGCCTGAAGGAAATCGAAATGGCGCCATTCATCATTCCCACCAGATGATCAGAGGCACGATTTCCACTCAAGAAAAAAAAAAGTCGGAGGCACGACACGTGGCAGATAATATGCATGTCCGCTTTCACCCGTCCTGTCGTCCCAGTCAGAAAAGAGTCCGTGTGCAAAGCACGATGGATGGCTTCCCATCCAAAGCTCGATTCTAGTATGAGGTTGCACGTCAGAATCACACCAGCTTCAACCAATAATCATGCTGCTGCTCACGCATGCCCAATAACCATGACCTTCTGGATATGTATAATTTTGTTTTGGGTCGTTGACCTAATTTCCCTGACACGGATCCACGTCTTTTTGGGATCGAACGATGAGTTGGGCATCCATGATTAGAAACATCGTCCTCGTTTGTGACCACTCACTATACACAAGTTGCGGCAGTACTTTGTACTAATGTCGATCGAGGATGACGATGCTTGCAAGTAACTTAATCCTGCTACATTCTGGAAACGAAAATATATAAAAACAGGTACGGTGTAGGAAAATGGCAGTGCTTATTTGCTGGCTGCGGCATCCGTCCGATTAAAGCTAATATGTGCCGATAATAATAATTAAATTAAAGCAGCGTGCGTAGATCAACTTCCATTTTTCTGGGCCACCAAAACCAAAAGGGAATAAATATCAGCGGTAGGTTCAGTGCTGTGCGCGTGACCAAATTAAATTAGACGCCTGAATGCCTGATTCTAAAGCACCGATTAATTGATATTGTCGGATACTACCAGACTCTACAAAAACAAAAGTCACCGTCAGAGCTCTTCCGCCTCGTCCGAGCCAAGATGGCGTCGCCCGTGACGTCATCGACCCTCGGGAGCTCTTCCGCCTCGCCCGAGCCAAGGTGGCGTCGCCCGAGACGTCATCAACCCTCGGGAGGCTCTTCCGCCTCGCCCGAGCCAAGATGGCGTCACCCGTGACGTCATCGACCCTCGGGGGGTCTTCCGCCTCGCCCGAACCAAGATGGCGTCGCCCGTGACGTCATCGACCCTCGGGGGCTCTTCCGCCTCGCCCAAGCCAAAATGGCGTCGCCCGAGACGTCATCTACCCTCAGGGGCCCTTCCGCCTCATCCGAGCCCGGCAAACGTCCTTCGTGACGACCCTCGCCCTCGGAGACTTCACCGCCACTCCGCGGCCCAAGGCGCTCTAGCCCACATAGTCGAAAGGTCCACAGTACCCTCCGTCCTCAGGGATGGGGTTCAGAGCATGAGCCACCATGTCGACTCCTGTTCACCCTGCGGTACAGGGTCCTGTACTGCCTAACCGACGACTTCCGCGCGTGATATCCACGCCATGGCTCTGAAGGACACTCCAACAGGGATTAGGGCGTCATTAAGCACTGTACGACAGAGCGCAGGGGTGCCTGATCCTATGCGGCCAACCTCCGCCCATATCCGGAAAGGGGGAACAGCAGGGTTCCCGGTCACAGGGCGCATGGCTATAGCTCGTCAGGGTGAACAAGACTCGGACATGCGACCACTGGCGCAATCTTCTTCAAGAAGGAAGACAGGATGATGACAAAGGCTTCCTTCGGCAGCAGCCCAAGTCGGGCCCACGTCACTCCCTCTCTCTCTCCACTATACTCCTCCATCTCTCCCTACGTATAAAGGGAGGGAATGGACCCCCAATCTCAAACTCTCGACACTCCAACCCTCATTCGCACACACTCAAACTCGCGCACACGCGAGCACTCACCAAAACCAAGAACCTCATACGCACGAGACCTGGGGATAGCCTCCCCTCTCTCATCAAAAGCTTGTAGCTCCCTCCTACGAGCTCTCCGCACTCGGTAATATAACCCCGCAACACACTGGACGTAGGGCATTCGTACCCGAACCAGTATAAACCTCCGTGTTCTCCGAGCGCAACCATCCGAACTCCGACACGCTTAGAAATTTACTCGTTGGCCGTTTAGACCCCGCCATTTTAGACATCGACAGTTGGCGCGCCAGGTAGGGGACTTTGCGTGTCACCCGTATTTTCGAGTTTCGGATGGCTAATCCCCACGTTCGTTTCGCTCCGGGCACCATCATTCGTTTCGGTGGCCTGGATTTCCAGTGCCACGGGCAGGACGCCGACCTGGCTCTCCGTCGCCCTACGACATCTCCTGAGGTAGCCATGGACGCTGTCATCGCTTCCATGGCCCAACTTCATTTGTCTCCCTCCAGAGAACAAACCGCTCGCGGGGCGGCCGTCTCGCGGGCCAATCATCCTCAGTTCGAGCGCTAGTTCGACGTGCTCATGGGGACCCAGCCGACACGGGAATCCCTGCACAACCTCTACTCTACGTTCGCCAACGTGACGGCACAGCTCGCGGGAGGGCAGACGCTCTCCCCCGGGCGCGATGAAATGCCTGTCTCGGAAGCGTGGCCTTTAGGCATGAAGAATGCCGCCACGTCATACGCGGAGGCGGTGGCCACGTGGTTCCACACAGACCCAGCAAAAGGAAAACATGTGGGACTCGCATCCCACCACTCTCGTTCCACCTCCGATCTTCCCTCAAGCCCCGAGGCCGCGTCTTACGCTGACTCGAGCCTTGGGAGCGAAGACCTCCTGGACTTCGACGGTCTGGAGGATCAGGAGGCGTTACGCAGCTTCCTCCAGGCCAGCGATTATCTGCTCGACACTGACTCGAGCGGTCCCAGCGAAGACCACGACCGCGAGTGCTTCATGTGCGACGCATCGCCACCTGCGGTCGCGGTCGACCCTACCCACGTCAACGAGGAGGACGAAGACGGTGACGACAACCACACGCTCGAGGACCGGACAGGTGTTCCGGTACCTCACCAATGGCCCGATCCGCAGTCCTCGGAGGCCTGGCAGCAGCAGCTTCGCGACCTCCGCGACGTGGAGCAGCAGCTCGCGGAGCGCCAGCAAAGGGTGACGTTCGAGCATGAGAAGCTTGAGCGTGAAGCCACCAGGGACACCGCAGAGCCCCGCACTCCCAGGCAAGCCCGAGCGGTATACCACCGCATCATTAACGATGAGCATGGCACACCGCAGTTCACGCGAGCAAGCCAAAACATCGCAGCAGCAAGGATGTTACTCCGCAACCTTCCGATCCCGAATGCTCCAAATGGCAAGCTCGCCCACGACGAGCTAAAGACCCTCCTGGAGCGGGCCGCGGAGCAACAGGCCGAGAGCTTCGCTTCGCGGAGACGCGGGCTCAGCGTCGGCCCCCCGGCCGTTGCGGCTCCTAATGACCGCGAGGGATCGGTCCACCCGGATCCCGACCCAGTCGGACACCGGCGCCCGACGGTGCACGCCCGTGTAGGCGAGAAGCGCGACGTGCGCGACACGCTCAACGTGCGCAAGCACGCGAAGCAGGACGACGCAAGCCGAGGCTACCATGTCCAACGTGGCGGTCGATACGACAGCGATGAGGACAGACCTCCAACGCCGGAGCCCCCGAGTCCCCTGGCGTTCATCCGCCACATCCGGTGTGCGCCGTTCCCGCACCCTTTCCGACAGCCAACTAACGTCGTCCGGTACTCTAGGGAAACGAACCCCGGGCTCTGGCTCGACGACTACCGACTTGCGTGTCAGACTGGTGGCGCGGACGATGACAATTTCATCATTCACAACTTGCCTCTCCACCTCTCGGACTCGACCCGCACGTGGCTCGAGCACTTGCCTCCCAACACCATTGATGGGTGGGAATCCCTGCGACAGGCTTTTGTCAGGAATTTCCAAGGCACATATACGCGCCCCAGGAACCCCTGGGATCTCCGCAGCTGTAGGCAGAAGCCGAACGAATCCCTCCAGGAATACATCCGTCGTTTCTCCCAGCAATGCACAAAGCTCCCGACTGCGACCGACGCGGACGTGGTCGAGGCTTTCCTCGCGGGTACCACCTGCAAAAAGCTGGTCCACAAGCTAGGCCGTAGCAACCCACGTACCACCGAGCGACTCCTCGACATCGCCACTAGCTATGTGTCAGGAGAGGAGGCGGTTGGTGCCATTTTCCACCCAGACAAGGGGAAGGGCAAGGAAGTCGAGATCGCTGGCGAAGGCGGCTCGAACCGTGCACAAAATAGGAACAAAAGGAGGGGCAAGCCGCAGCGTGGCGGCGGCGACAACGTAGTCGCAGCGGTGGACGTCTGCAAGCCTCCTCGCCCCCAGGGCAGGAAGAAGATGGGCAAGTTTGATGACATGCTCACAAAGTCGTGCCCGTATCACAACGGACTGGTCAAACACACACTCCAGCAGTGTGAAATGATTGCCAGGTACTTCAAAACTGTCCCTGACAAGGACGAGCCGAAGGAGTCAGAAGGCCAGGACGGGGATGGGGGTCGCCAAGACTCTTACCCCCACGTCAAAAAGTGCCTCATGATCTTCGGAGGTCCAGAGGCCTACAGCTGCAAGCGCCGGCAGAAGGAGTGCCCCGAGGTCTTCGCTGTTGCCCCGGCAATGCCGATGTACCTCGAATGGTCGGAACTCGACATCACGTTCGGTCGAGATGACCATCCGAGCCACGTTCCTCACCCGGGCCGTTATCCACTCGTCGTGGATCCGATCATAGGGAGCGTGCGCTTCACCAAAACATTGATGGACGGGGGCAGCAGCCTCAACATCCTATACTACAACGCCTTCGAGGCCCTGGGCCTACGCAAGGAAAAGCTTCGATCCTCGGGGGCTCCCTTTCAGGGGATCATTCCCGGGAGACAAACGGTACCCCTCGGGCAGATCGACCTGCCCGTCACGTTCGGGGAGCCGAACAACTTCCGGACCGAGTACCTCACCTTCGAGGTTGTGGCGTACCGTGGGACCTACCACGCCATTTTGGGAAGGCTGTGCTACGCGAAGTTCATGGCTGTCCCAAACTATACTTACCTGAAGCTCAAGATGTCAGGGTCGTGTGGCATCATCACAGTCTCCTCCGACGTCAAGTTGGCGTACCAGTGCGAGGTGGACTGCTACAAAAATGCCATGGCGGAGGTGCGCAGCGAGGAGCTGGTGGCGGCGATCAAAGCCGCTGACAAGATGGATGTCGACCCCTAGAGCGCGAAGAGCTCGGACGCCCACAACAACAACAGCTATGTCGCCTTCCTCATTATTATCTTGTATATCTATCATCATGTACATACGCATGTAACCTCTCTTAAGAACAAAAAGTTCAAGGAATAAAAACGCGGGAACCCTCGGACCGACCGCTTAGCAAGGTCCACTCTTGGCGCGCGCCAGAACACACCTCGCTCGGGGCTGGGAAGGGGGTCACCCCCTGTCTTTAACTCCAAAAAACTTTTTTGTTCAAGAAATCGCTTTGCCAAACCCGCTAGGTGAAAACCCGATCTCCACCACCGAGAGAAGAGATCTCGTCGGACCGTGCCAAAGGGCCGCGAAATACTCCGGCTCCCCGGAGCCAAGTATCTCCACCCGACCTCACACCCGAACAGATCAAAGCTCCTCCCAGGGAAAGTCGGGCAAGTAGCCCAAGCAAAAGGCAAATGCGAAAACCAACAAACAAACAAACATAGAGAAAGCTCACTAAAGAGCCGTTAAAGTCATCCAAAGCCCTCTCGGGGAACGTCACATAATGGCTTAAGTTTGTTTATTACAAGGGCCCTTGGCCCTGATCTTTTACCACGTAGGGTCACTCCTCCGGCGGCGGGAACACCTCGTCATCAAGCTTGGCAGCCAAGACCACCGCTGGCTCCTCCGCGTCGGCTTCGAACCAGTCAAGCAAGTCCTCCGGGGCGTCTGGGGGGTATCCCTCGCTGACGAGCGCGGGAGTCACCGCGTCATAGAGGCAGGCGGCGATCGACATCGTGCAGTGGACACCAATGCGCAGGGCCTCCTGGATCCGCGCTTGGCCCCGCTCCCACAGCAGGCCGACGCGAGTTCTGGCCGCCGCCGGACCACCCTCGATGGCTTGCACGCCGAAGAGGTCACACACCTCGTGCACTGACTCACGCAGTGCCTGCACCTCCTGTGCTCCAGCCTGTAACCCTGGGATGTCACTAGCAAGAGAAAGCAACACGAAGGAGAAAACAAACAACAAGGCCACAACACTCACTAGATCGACGGACGTAGGATCTGGGCGCATTGGAGGGCAGCGCCTGATGTCATCAGGGGTAAACTTGTTCACCAACAGTCTCCCCATGATCGAGACTATGCGGTCGAAGCTCAGCTCTTCGGCCGCCATGGTAGTCCCCCCGCGCGGTGCTCCGGGCACCATGTCGTTCAGCAGGAGCGCCCGCACCATGAGCGGGAGGCCCCGACGCCGGAGGAACTGCACGACGACCCCCGCAAGGTTCAGCCCGCAGTCCCGGAGCTCAACCAGGCTTTGGAGGTAGGGTTGTATCCTGACCGTGATGCCAACGGGGAGGCTCCTCCCCGAAGCGTCGGCCTGTGAAAACTGGGACAGCGCCTCGGGGTCAATCCGGATGTAGAACCACTGCGAGTGCCACCCCCGGTTGGATGAGGTCATCCGCACCGGCATGTAGGACGCCTAGTTGGAGGAGCGGAGGCTAAGCGCACACCCCCCGTAGGACGCCACCGACCTTATGCCGGCAGTGTTGAGGAGATACATTGTCGCCTTGAAGAAGTGCTTCCACAGCACAAAATCCGGATCCACTCCCAGCAATCCCTCCGACATGTCCGCAAAGGCCGCGAGGTGGAGGACGGAGTTGGGATTGAGGTTTTGAAGCTCGATCATGTAATGGTTAAGCACCCCGAAGAAAGCGAGACGGCGGGGTCCCGAACCCCCGTTCATGGAACGGGAGGAAGGAGACCACATACCCCTCAGGAGGCGTCGGGACATCGGCGCCAGTGGGGACGATCCACTCGACGACATCGCCAGCGGAGCGCTCGGGGCGCAGCAGTCCCTCTCGCACCAGCTCAAGCGCTCGCTCCCGAACGAGCGAGCACCACTCCCAACTTCTCGGAGGATGCTCTCCAGCCATGGGGGGAGTGCTCGGAGAAGGACTCGCGTCGCGCCGGAAGGCGAGTTTAGGGCAGAAGTGCGGCGGCGCAAACCCTAGGCGCAAGCGGAACGGCTCGGGAACGGGCAGAAGACAAAGACGGCAAGCAGCGCGAACGCGAGGGAGGGGGTAATGACGCGGCGCCAGGATATTTGTAGGAACCCGAAAGACGAACCATCACTCCGTCAATCCTCCACGCCACGTCTTGGTCCAACCACTCGAGTCGCGTTAAACGCGGTCGCTCGGCCATGTCGCTTCCACCATTCGCAGGAATATCGGGAACCGTACGCGTTGCGGCAGGTAACTGACACCACTCGCTTTTTTCCTCGTTCCGATTCGTATCCCGCATTCATCATTGCAGGATCCACCCCGGACCCATCGCGCCACGCACACAGACTTCACCCACACATCCCCGACCAGGGCATGAGCCTTCCGAGCGCGAGAGCGTCTCGGGAGAGCCCCCGACCCGTCCGAGCTCGGTCGACTCACGCGGAGGTCGGAGAGGCACGCATGTGTCACAAAAAGTGGCGACAGCCCATGGGCCCAGGTAAGCCAAAGGGATAAGGGCTATAGATGCCTTGATGGCCCACTACGGTCCAGAGTTACGAGGGCCGGCCCAACGGGGTTCGAAACGGCCGACTCAGGACAACAGAGCGAGGGGCGAATAGGGAATGGACACGCTAGCGGTCATTAACCTGGCAATCGGATGCCGAGGTCATTCCCCGATTTTGTATTTGATTTCGTCTTACGGATGATTGGTTCATGGTATTCCTACTGAAGGAAGGCAGCAGGCCCCCGGGACCCATCAAACGGACCCGGCTACTATATGAAATCGATTTGGGGTGAGCCACGACATGGGCCACCAGCCGGGACCCTAGCGAATGGGAACCGAGCACCCCACTCAGATTTGCCCGATAGTAACTCAACGAGCAGCCATGGTTCATCCGCTTCGAGGATAGCATGGTTTGGCTCATATTCCCCCTTCTCGCGGAGAGATGCGTAGGGAACGAACCCAAAAAGACGACACAGAACCGAGACAATTTTCTTTACACCGAGTAAAGACTCGGGGGCTGGCGTCGCACCACGGGCCAAGCCTCACACGTCGGAGGCCCGTGCAGGTAAACACAAGCAACCTCTCTTTTCTGATAAATTTAGGAAACTGACCCTTGCAGGGATTACATGCTCTCTAAGAGCCATAAGGGACGAACCCAATCATTAGACACCAAAAAGCAAAAAGAAGGGAGGTGGACTGAAGGGAAATTCCGGGCTAAGAGGCCAAAAACTAGGGGCGCCCGCGGGGCGTCCTCGTTAGTAATGACACCACTGACGGGTACGGCCGTATATCGAAGTCAGGTAACCTAGCCGCAAGTCTCGGGAAACATCTGCCTGACATACGAGACCGCATCAGACGGCAGCGTCACGACCCATGGGCCATTTCGATCGGGTGGGTGGCGGCAGCAGGAGAGCGGTCGTCGCCCCGCCTTCAGAAAGCCCCGGGTCGCGCCCCTCCTCCAGAGTTAGATGGGCACTTTACAGCTAAGTCGCCCAACTGCTCCATGATCAAGGACTCTAGAGAGGGATCGCACGACATCGACCCCCCCGGGATAGAGGGCAGAGGCCATTCCGCAAAAGGGATGGATCCTACGCCCTTCATCCCAGGGAGCGATTCATGCATGGGGTGTTCACAAGCTTTCACTCCACCAGTGGTTAGGATAAAGGGAAGCAACGCGTATCTCGCAGAGCTTCCTCTAAATCCTACCATGGGGCGAAAGGAAATGAACCCACCCCCAACGCAGAACTTCCTCTGAATCTGGTTTTGCTCTCAAAAGGCCGTCCGCTAGGGCGGCTCGGAGGGCTCTCCGACGGGACCTCGGAGGAAGAACTTAGGGCAAGCCATACTGTGAGGATGTGTGCTTTCCCATAGCCGACCGCCCCTATTTATAGCCCGCCAGGGCACTCACGTGACGGCCGGCCCGTGAAGCTATAGCTTCGCCCCCCCAACCACATTGCACTGTGCGACGGCACCCACTTCAAGGGGGTGCAGCCGTGCAGCGAAGCTATAAATGGCCAAGCAAACTGTGGGCTCAGGGCACGCCGTTTAGAGTCTGAACCGCAGAGCGAGCAGTGCTCTAGCACGACTCCTCGAACGGTAAAGACACGACACGTCCACTTTTGGGCTACATCGGGAGGGGGCCCAGTCAGACTCCGAAATCCGACAAACAGATCTTCAACCAGTCAATCGGCCGTACAGGCCGAAAGACAGTACGGCGCAGAGCCGACTCGTCATTTCAAGACACGCCGACCCGAGGCCAACAGTGCAACCCGCACCAAGACTGGCGTGCAGCCAGAGCTCTGGCTCCGACGTACGGAGCAGACCACTTCCTCCCCGCCTAATAAGGGAGGCGAAGGATCAAGCACTGTAGAAGTCTTCCGAATAAGCCCTTAGGAGGAAAAATCTCCCTCCTAAGGCTTCGGGGGCTACACTCGGCGGGTGCGCTCGCGCGCACCCACCGAAATATACAGAATCGAACCAAACCACCATAAACGCTCTCGGAAGCCTTCGGTGTAGTCCTTCACTATATCGAAGGCTCGGGGGCTACTGTCGGATACCTAGAAATAGGGTACCAAATTACTAGACTCTACAAAAACAAAAGTCACCATCAGGGGCTCTTCCGCCTCGCCCGAGCCAAGATGGCATCGCCCGTGACGTCATCGACCCTCGGGGGCTCTTCCGCCTCGCCCGAGCCAAGATGGCATCGCCCGTGAGATCATCGACCCTCGGGGGCTCTTCCGCCTCGCCCGAGCCAAGATGGCGTCGCCCGTGACATCATCGACCCTCGGGGGCTCTTCTGCCTCGCCCCAGCCAAGATGGCATTGCCCGTGACGTCATCGATCCTCGAGGGCTCTTCCGCCTCGCCCGAGCCAAGGTGGCGTCGCCCGAGACATCATCAACCCTCTTCCGCCTCGCCCGAGCCAAGATGGCATCACCCGTGACGTCATCGACCCTCGGGGGGTCTTCCGCCTCGCCCGAGCCATGATGGCGTCGCCTGTGACATCATCGACCCTCGGGGGATCTTCTGCCTCGCCCGAGCCAAGGTGGCGTCGCCCGAGACGTCATCTACCCTCAGGGGCCCTTCCGCCCGTCCGAGCCCAGAAACGTCATTCGTGACGACCCTCGCCCTCGGAGACTTCACCGCCACGCCGCAGCCCAAGGCGCTGTAGCCCACATAGTCAAAAGGTCCACAGTACCCTCCGTCCTCAGGGATGGGGCTCAGAGCATGAGCCACCATTCCGACTCCTGTTCACCCTACGGTACAGGGTCCTGTGCTGCCTAACTGATGACTTCTGCGCGTGATATCCATGCCATGGCTCCGAAGGACACTCCAACAGGGATTAGGGCGTCATCAAGCACTGTATGACAGAGCGCAGGGGTGCTTGGTCATGTGCGGCCAACCTCCGCCCATACTCGGAAAGGGGGAACAACAGGGTTCCCGGTCCTGGTCACAGGGACCCCGCCATTTTAGACACCGACAGATATCGTCCTCGATCTCGTCGAGCTCGAAAAAGATAGTTCAATCCAAGTTGTATGTGTGTGTGCCGCTATCGTCACTTCTTTTTTTAGAAAAAGGAATATATTAAAATATTCTAGCTTTTGCCGACTGATGCATATAGCTGTTCAAAATTACACTCAACCAAGTTCAGAGGACCAAGTAAACTCAAAAACAAAAAAAATATCCAAGAAGGAAAGAGGTAACAATTCCCAAAGCAACATCTAAAGTATAATTCGATTACTAAAACTCCAATCATTTCTTGCAAATAACTCCATTATTACTGTTGTCTCAATCCTCCTGCAACCCATCATTATCAAAAGGTGATCCTCCTACTTCTGAAGTAGGGACCAAAATCTGATCCAGTGAGTCCCCCTGAAGATAATCTGCAAATAAGATGGAGTTACTTCTTTTTAATAAGAGTATTTGTTGGGTATATATACCTATTCTCGAGAGGGACCTTGATCTCATCCCGTTTGGTAACTTTCCTAATGCCATAACCTTGATCATCTATACTTGTTGACACAAAAAGCGTCAGGATCTGCGAACACCTCGGGCTTATACCCGAAATTCGATATCCGGAGGCGTGCCAGTCGATTTGACCAGTTAATCGACAAGGACGATAACTAGAACAAGATTCAAGCAAGACAACGGCGATGCGTGTGACACCCTGTGTCAAGCTTGCATTAGGATTACCATTAACCACTAAGCACAAGCATTTCATTGCATTCATGTTTGCATATGCTATCATTTCATGTGTGTGTTTATATGCTTTGAAACTAGGATTGAATAGGTGTTTTGTGCTTAATCTTGTGTTTAATCTGTTTAGCTAAACCTTGCTTTGCTTAGAGTAAAGTATGGTTTGCTTTATGTTTGTTTACCCTGCTTAATTTATCTAATAAAAGAAAATAGGAAAAGGAAATCAGGACCCGAAACAGGTCGAGCACCGCTCAGCCTCGACCGCCGCTCGATAAAAGGGACAGACCGAGGGTCGATCGAACGACCCCGGGCCAGAGGCTCGATCAGCCAGTCCATCGACCCCTCTCGACTTCGACCCCTCGATATGGCGGACATACGGTCGATCGAACGACCCGCGCAGGAGGCTCGACCGAGTCGGAGGCTCGATCAGCCAATCGACCCCTCCCCTCGATACCAGCCTTCCCACGACATTGACCCTCTTCCGCACGCACGTGCCACGCACGCCCGCGCGCACTCACCCAACCGCGGCTGAATCGTACGTCGGCGCCGTCTGCCGCGTGGCCGACGATGCCTGACCGCGGAAGTGGAACATGCCATCGCCGCCGCTGCGGCACTGCACCAACATCGCTGTCAACGCTTGCTCTGTCTCAATCGTTTCCGCACTCGCGCCCGCGCTAACGGCGCTAGGACCGAGTTGCATCGTTTTCCCGCCGCTGACGCTCTGCTTCGCTCGCCACAAACACGCCAGCGCCGCTGCCACCGCCGCACCATCGCATCACGGCCCCCACTGGCCGCGCCGGTCGGCCATGACCGTGCAAAAAGGAGCACCTATACCTCCTCCGCTTCCCACACTCGTTTGCACTCATCCTCACTCGCTCGCATTCCTCTGCCATCGTTGCGCCGAGAGCTCCGAGCACCGCAAGCGCCTTCTTCTCAAATCCACCACCACCCAAGCTTCTCTGCTCGATCCGTCTCGCACTAGCCTTCGCCTTTGCCCCGCACACACGCTGCTCGCCTCGCTTTAACTAGCCTTGGACTCTAGTCACCGGAACGCCTCCGCCGTTCCTTGGTCTCGAGTCGCCACCACACCAACCAAGCGGTGTTCACCCTTCACCGTCTCGCCTCCGACGCCTCCATCTTCGTGGACGCTTCGCCGGAGTTAGCCGAGGTGAGAACGCCTTTCCCTAGCTCCAGTTCGACCTGTATCAGCACACCACCGTTGGCCGTGCGCCATTGCCGCCGCCGCGGAGCTTGCACGTGGCCAAGGTTCCACAGAGCCTCTTCGGCTCAACTAACCCTCGAGCCGCACTCACCACGTCACCAAGATGCTCACGCAACCTTGCGCCGAGCCTCACATCGCTGGTGAGCGCCGTGTCGCACCGCCGCGCTGCACCGCCACTGCACGTCGCCGACCATTTTCACGGTCACGCCGGTTCAACCAACACCACCAGTGGATGCGCGTCACCATCCCGAGCCTAGCACGACCACCCCACCGCCGGAAACCTCGACGTCGGCGAGAACACGCCGATCAGCACCGTCCTCTATTTCCTGCTCGACGGTAGATGGACCTCGAGTAATCGAGGGTCTCGCCTGTCAGTCGCCCCGCACGCCTCTGCGTGTCTCGAGCTACTTTCCGAAATGATTTCCTGTTCTTATTTTCAGTAATATGTGTCATGCTTGTTTAATTTATATCTAGAGTTTGGTAAGTTCTAAAATGGTGAAACCATTTTTGATAGACTCTTTATGTTCTGATCTGTCTGTTGTGTTTATATAAATGTTTTTGGAGAATGTCTTCAGTGCTAATGTTTAACTAGTTGTTTCCTGTATATATCAAAGTTAAAAATGTGTTCTGCTGTTTTCTTAGATTAATTCCTGTGATATATATGTGCCTGTTTAAATCATGGAACTTTCCTGATAAATATGTTTTTAAGTATAGTTTCTTCTAAAGGTAAGCTATAGCATATTTTACCCTTGTTGCCAATAGCTCTAGTTTTAAGTAGCTTTGTGGTAAGTAATCTGTTAAATGCTTAGAATATCTTTAGTGTGTTAAACCTTGTTCAAGCATCATCCCTGCATCATCAAGTTACTTATTTATGCATTGCACTCATTTAGGATTCGTGGAGGAACATCAGGAGCCAATAGAGACAGAAGTCCAGGAGGTACAGGAGCTAAACGAGGAGCACCACGAGCTCCACACTAACCTCCCAGAGTGTCCTGACCACCAGCCCTCCACCTTCTCTCAAGGCAAGCCCCGGAGCATTCTTAAGCCTCCCAGTATTTACAAATTAATCTACTTGAGTATTTCATACTGTGATGCATTAGGTGACAGGAGTTGTTTGAATCCCATTTGATGCATTACCTTTCTTGGTTATTGTTTTACTTACCTGTTGACACCGTTTTTTGACACGTGTCAAATGGGCTGAGGCTTGACTGGTCAGCGGCCGTTCTCCATCAGCATCAGGAGTCGATTGTGCCGATGGAAGAGTGCTGCGGGAAGACTAAGTGTTTCGCCGATGGAGGCTGGATGATCTTTGCCGACAAAGGTCAATTAGTGAAGTCTTGCTGAAGCTGATTGCCGATGAAGAGTCATTGCCGATTGCCGATGAGCTGCTATTGCCGATTGACAATGAAGAGTCCTTGCCGATTGGTGATAAAAAGCCCTTGCCGATTGCCGATAAGGGGTCATTGTTGATTGCCGATAAAGGGTGGTTGCCGATTAGAAATGATCGGTGAAGACGGTTACCAGCACAAGGTCGCTAATTGGGAGATGTTGCCGATTGCCGATCGGGAAAGTATTGCCGATGCCGATGGGCGTGACTTACCACTTGGTGGCGACAGAAGACTACAGGTGGCCAAAGAAGGAAGTTGCAGGGGTCCGCCGATGGAAAGTTTCCATCCAAAAGAAGTATAAGGAAACTGGTGTTTTGAACTAGTATTATTATAGTAGTTTGAGTCCGACTCTTGCATGGGTCGTTTATTTTCCTTTAAAATAGGTGTGTTTGTTTAGGAAATAAATATTGTTATCCGGCTCCTGCGCGAGTCAGTTTCCTTTAAAGTAGGAGTTTGTTTTAGGAAGGATATGTGTCGTGTCTTTGTACAACTCTCCATGCGGGAGTATAAATATGTGCCCGAGGGCTATGGAATATAATGAATCAAAAACAAAAACAAACCAATTTTATCTTATTCTACCTTTTTATCGCAATTTACCCTTTTACTGCATTAGCTATAGTTTTCAACGAGTTCTTCAAGCTTTCGACGGGCTGCATCACCTTGATCTGCGTCAAATCCTTGTTAGTTCCGCGTGGGAGTACCTCTGAGCTTTGCCAATCCGGGCGCATTGCTGTTTGCCTCGTTCAGCTCTGCTCTAGTTATCCTTGATCAATCTGAGCCTTGACGCCCGGGCGCATCGCTGTCGTCTCGTTCAGTTTGTTCTAGTTATCATCCTTGTCGATTGATTGGTCAAATCGACTGGCATGCCTCCGAAATACCGAGCTTTGGGTAATAGCCCGAGGTGTTCACAGATCTGACGCTTTTTGTGTCAACACCTCTTTTGGCATGCTCGGTGGGACAGATTATACAGATCTAGACATTCAGCATGGGTGATCACGCCGATGTCAACCAGAGGAATGTCATTGAAGTGTCTGAGGCCGATCTAAAAGATGATCAGAAGCAGGCCATGGAGCGGGCTATGGAGGAATACAAGCAGCTGTATCTCAAGTCCTTCAGCCTCAGCAGGAGCGGTGAAGCAATTCAGAAGCAAGATCCGCCGTTGCCACGGCAGGTCACGTACGACGCCAACCCTGGTAAGCTACAGGAGATGGTTAATACTGCTGTAAATCAAGCATTGATCAACCACTCCAGCGTGCTGTCCAATACTGTCTACAATGCCGTCGCACAAACATTCAAAGAGGGACATGCACCACGATATGTCGGTCCAGCGTATCATCAGCCTGGATTGGCATCTACAAGCCCATCGGCGGCCCCAATAGCATCTTCCACCCCTATGGAACCGTCTGCCGATGTGGCCACATCACCGAGACCGAATGCTGGCGATGTCACCAAGCTCAACCCAGATCCAGCCGCGTCGGCAACTTCAGGACCAGCCCCCGCTAACTGGTGGGGATACGGTATACCTCCGAATCTATATACTGGTTCTAACCTGGTGCAGGGAGACAGTTCAGCTTGGAGGAACTCTACGGCATCTGCAATGCAGTCACAGCCGATGGCCCATATGATGCACAACTCTGCGCCTGCTCCAACCATACAAGTGCCATCAGACGATCTCCAAGTAATCCCCAAGATACCTCTGATGCCACCATCGGCAAGCTCTGTGCCGATGCAACACATTATAACCACTGGCAGTCAATCTCTGGTGGCGAATTCTCAAGCTGGAGTGTCGGTCCCCTAGGGTAATCTGGTGATTAATTGCTCTAGAATTCAAGAACCGCATGCTCCAGTCAACTATCAGCCATCGGCAAGCCATATGCCGATGATCTACAATCCTGGATGGGTCAACCAGCCGCCAGCTCAGCAGCCTGGCGCGCCGATGTATTATTATGAAGGCCCAACTTACACTCAGAGCGGACCATCGGTACAGCAACCGATGACTGTGACGGTTCAGCCAAGTCCGCCAAGTGTGCCAAACTATCCATCGGTAAGTCAACTGATGCATAGCGTTCAGATGACTGGTGCTGCACCCGCGACTACTGCACATCTTCAAGAGGCGCGTCAGCCGACTCCACCAGTCGACAATCAGCCAATGAGTCGGCAAGAGCAGGACGCGTACTGGGTCGGTAAGATTGTCGAGGTCGTAAAAGAGCAATTTGGCATCAGACCCAAGGTCAACACGTACTCCTATCGGACTCCGTACCCGCCTACATATGACTTGATTCCTCTTCCAAATCGGTACAAGGTGCCCGATTTTACCAAATTCTTCGGCCAAGACGACACGTCAACAATGGAGCACATCAACCGCTTCATTATCCAGTGCGGAGAAGCTACCAGCAGGGAGGAATTAAGGGTGAGATTGTTCTCTTCATCATTGTCTGGATCTGCATTCACATGGTTCATATCGTTGCCTCCAAATTCTATAATTACATGGGCCAATCTGGAGAGGCAATTTCACAAGTACTTCTTTGCTGGCATACATGAGAAGAAGCTTACCGATTTGGTCAAGATAAGGCAACGCAACGACGAATCAGTAGAGAGTTTTGTGCAAAGACTGCGGGACGTGAAAAACAAGTGCTATAGTCTGGTGCTTGATGATCGGCAACTAGCAGATTTGGCCTTTCAGGGTTACTGCTGCACATCAAGGACAAGTACGCGTCCCAAGAGTTTGAGAGCCTAAGTCACCTGGTGCAGAGGATTGCCGATCAGGATATCAAAGCCTTTGAGCCCAGGAAGACATGGAACAAGAAGGTGACCTTCA
This sequence comes from Microstegium vimineum, assembly GCA_022036555.1. Classification (NCBI taxonomy): domain Eukaryota; kingdom Viridiplantae; phylum Streptophyta; class Magnoliopsida; order Poales; family Poaceae; genus Microstegium; species Microstegium vimineum. Next base: position 17,851,560 of record CM039125.1, on the reverse strand, counting down.
TCGGGAGAGAAGAAGATTCCGGATCAGATGAAGAACTGAATGTCGATGCGGCCGAATGGGTGAAGGATAAGAAGCCTGTGTCTTGTCCATTCGGCCAAAAGGAGACTGAGAGGTTCACCTTCGACATCACCAAGGCCGATAGGATGTTTGACTTGTTGCTGCAAGAGGGGCGAATCAAGTTGGCGCCCAACCAAGTGATTCCATCGGCCGAAGAGCTCAAGAAGATTAGGTACTGCAAGTGGCATAATGCAACCTCACACAGTACCAATGACTGCAAAGTATTCAGGCAGCAGTTGCAGTCGGAGATCGAGTCTGGGCATATCAAGTTTGAAAACTCTAAAGTCCAGAAACCGATGAAGATAGATCAGCACCCCTTCCCAAACAATATGGTGGAGATTAGTGAAAAGACCAGAGTGCTGACATCGGAAGCTGCCAGAAGGAACTCATCGGTAGACCCTGACTACCAAGTGTCCGAGCACGACGCAAGGAGGTTTGCCGATGACAGAAAGGGCAAGGAGGTTGCCGATGAGGGTAACAGTGCCAACAGGGCTCCTGGGGTGGTTATCACTCACAAACAGCCAAGGCGATATCATCGGCAATCACGTGAGGAACGGTATCGGCAAGAAGAAGAAGAGCATCGGGAATGGCTTCAACATAAAGACCACTGGAGGTGTCCCTTCTTCATTCATTGCTGGGAGGAAGGCATCAAGCTGCCCACTGCCGATAACTGTCCAGAGTGCAATGGGTACTACACAGCCAATCGATCAGGTAAGAGATCTTGTTTTGATGATTAGGCACCCAGGTACGCCAGGCCGCTCAGAGAGAACAGATTGGCACATGACCGACTGGGGGGCAGGCTCAGTGCCCATGAACGGCTTGGTAGGCGTGTTGACCAGGGGGAGCTGGAGGAGTTGGCCAATGCTAGAGTGCCTGACGAAGAGATATTCTCCAGAGATCCCAACATCGGAAGAAGTGCCGATGTAAGCAGGGGGGAACAACACCAACCTGTCTGGAAGACCAAGCTTCCTCCATGGTGCCCTAAGGGTTTGACTAAGACCCAGAAGAGGAGGATTCAGTGCCAGCGCCGCGATGACCTGTATGACAGTGCAGAACCCTCGAGAGAGAGGCAATGGAGGCCGAAGCGTAAGGACAGGGGCCCATCGGCAGATATAAACATGGTTGTCATGTTGCCGATGGAGTTCATGGCGCCCGTCAGCGATGATGAAGAGGCTGCCGATATGGCACAATTGGTGCTGGATCCGATGACGGCTATCTTTGAAAGGCCTGCCGATGATGAGAGGCAGCACTTAAGGGCTCTGTTTGTTAAGGGCAAAGTGGATGGTCAGCCGATGACCAAGATGCTAGTGGATGGTGGCGCATCGATCAATATAATGCCCTATGTCGTGTTCAGAAAGCTTGGCAAAGGTGATCAGGACTTGGTCGAGACCGACATGAAGCTCAAGGACTTCGAAGGCAATGTGTCAACCGCCCTGGGAGCCGTATGTGTTGACTTAACCATCAGCAGTAAGACTTTGCCGACAACGTTCTTTGTAATCAGCGGCAAAGGCACTTACAACTTGCTCCTCGGAAGGGATTGGATCCATGCTAATTGTTGTATCCCTTCTACTATGCATCAGAGCCTGGTACAGTGGATCGGGGACAGAATTGAAGTCGTCCGCGGTGAAGCCCCATCTACTGTTGCATCGGCAGAGTTGGACACTTATGAGCAGACCAGGTGTATATCTGGCGAAGCCTGGGATAAAGAGTTCCTCAAAATTGCCGATTACCGCATCAAGCCGATCCAAGCAGCCGGTCCTGAGGGGGAGTCTTAATGGATCAGTTCGCCGATGATGGGAAATTGGGGCAGGGCTTTACGTCTGCCGATGATTTGCTCGAGATCGACATCGGCGATGGTAGTAAACCTAGGCCTACTTTTATTAGTGCTAAGTTAGATTCCAAATGTAAGCAACAGTTAACCGATTTATTAAAGGAGAATAAAGATTGTTTTGCTTGGGATTATACAGAGATGCCTGGTTTAGACCGATCGATAGTTGAACATCGGTTACCCATCAAATCCGGTTTCCAACCACATCGGCAGCCGGCGCGCTGATGCAACCCTACTATTTTACCCGACATCAAGGCTGAGATTACAAAGTTAATCGAAGCTGGATTTATTCGGCAATGCCGATATGCCGATTGGATTTCTAATGTGGTTCCTGTGTATAAAAAGAATGGAAAACTTCGTGTGTGCATTGATTTCAGGAACCTTAACAAGGCTACGCCGATGGATGGTTATCTGATGCCCGTTGTCGATTTGTTGATCGACGCTGCTGCTGGACATCAGATTATTAGCTTCATGGATGGTAATGCTGGGTATAATCAAATATTCATGGCTGAAGAAGACATATCCAAGACTGCTTTCCGATGTCTAGGTCACGTCGGCTTATTTGAGTGGGTGGTCCTGACTTTTGGCCTGAAAAATGCCGGTGCTACTTATCAGAGGGCAATGAATTTTATCTTTCATATGTATATCGGCACAATAGTTGAAATCTACATTGATGATGTGGTGGTTAAGTCTGGAGACTTCAGAGAGCATCTTGCCGATTTGCGGAAAATATTGGAGTGTACCAGGGAGCATGGGTTAAAGATGAATCCTAACAAGTGTGCATTTGGCGTATCGGTAGGTCAGTTTCTAGGTTTCATGGTGCATCAGAGAGGCATTAAAATCGGCAGAAAGTCTATTGATACAATTAACAAGGTGGTTGCTCCTACTAACAAGACTGAGTTGCAGTCTCTGATCGGCAAGATTAATTTCATTAGAAGATTTATATCCAATCTGTCTGGTAAGATTAAATCTTTTAGTCCTCTGTTAAAGTTGAAAGCCGATCAAGAGTTTACATGGAAAGAAGAGCAGCAGTCAGCCTTAGAGGAGATTAAGAAATACTTGGTGAATCCCCCAGTCTTGGTTCCACCTCAACACGGGAAGCCTTTCAGGTTATATTTGTCTGCCGATGACGGTGTTATCGGATCAGCCTTAATTCAAGAGTTTGAAGGGAAGGAACGTGTAATATATTACTTGAGCAGAAGATTGGTGGATGCTGAAATCAGGTATTCGGCCATAGAAAGATTGTGCTTATATTTGTATTTCTCTTGCATTAAATTGAGGCATTATTTGCTGTCGGCCGAATGCACTGTTGTCTGCAAAGATGATGTGGTCAAGTACATGCTGTCAATGCCGATTTTGAGTGGACGAATCGGTAAGTGGATTTTGGCACTGTCAGAATTTGACCTAAGGTATGAATCGGCTAAGGCTGTTAAGGGTCAGGTGATGGCCGATTTTGTTACTCAGCACTGCAATATGGTGAGCTTTGCTGAGATTGCTCCTTGGGCTTTATTCTTTGATGGGTCTACGTGCAAGGATGGAGCAGGTATCGGTATTCTCTTGATTTCACCCCGAGGACAGAGGTATGAGATTTCGTTGCCGATTGTTGCTACTTCGACAAACAATCAGACTAAGTACCAAGCTTTGCTTAAGGGGTTGGAACTACTCAGGGAGGTGCGTGCCGATGCTGTTGAAGTCTTCGGTGATTCCATGTTGGTGATTAATCAATTGATCGGGACATATGAATGCCGAAGCGAAGTGTTAATTGCAGCCCATGAGCGGTGTTTGCGGTTGTTGAAAGAGTTCAGAGAATACCGCCTTGAGCACATTCCAAGGTTGCATAATGAAGAGGCCAATCGGCTAGCACAGAATGCTTCGGGATATCAGCCGATTCAAGAAGTCACGACATCGGTAACAGTTGCCGATGACTGGAAAAAGGAGATTGCCGATTACTTGAGGGATCCATCCAGGAAAGTTGAAAGGCATCTAAGGTTCCAAGCTACTAAGTATGTGCTTCTCGATAACGAGTTGTATTATCGGACGATTGATGGAGTCTTGCTTAGATGTCTCGGCAAAGAGGAGTCGAAAGAATTGATGGGTGAAATCCATGAAGGTGTATGTGGAGCGCATCAATCGGCATTCAAGATGAAGTGGATGATTAGGCGGAATGGGTATTATTGGCCGACAATCCTTGAAGAATTCTTCAATTATTTCAAAGGATGCCAGGACTGTCAAAAGTTTGGTAATGGGCAAAGGGCACCTGCATCGGCAATGAATCCTATAATCAAGCCTTGGCCATTCAGAGGATGGGCTATTGACCTCATCGGCCAAATTTATCCGCCGTCGAGCAAGGGGCACAAGTTCATACTTGTTGCTACCGATTACTTCACCAAATGGGTTGAGGCAATCCCCTTGAAGAAGGTGACATCGGCGAACATGGTGGATTTCGTTAAGGAGCACATCGTTTACCGATTTGGTATTCCTCAGACCATTACTACCAATCAAGGGACCATGTTCACATCAGGAGAGTTTGATGACTTTGCTGCTAGCATGGGTTTCAAGGTGTTAAATTCTTCTCCTTATTATGCTCAAGCTAATGGTCAAGCTGAAGCGACTAATAAAGGAGTCATTAAGCTTATAAAGCGCAAGATTGAGGAAAACCCTAGAAGGTGGCACATGGTATTAAATGAAGCATTGTGGTCATATCGGATGGCTTGTCATGGTGCAACCAAGGTCTCGTCGTATCAGTTGGTTTATGGGCACGATGTTGTCCTACCTTGGGAAATCAAAACTGGTTCTAGGCGATTATCTTTTCAGGATCAATTGACAACCGATGATTATATTACTCTGATGAAAGATGAGTTAGAAGATTTGGCAGGTCATCGGTTGAGGGCATTGATTAGCATTGAAGAGAATAAGAAGAGGGTTGCCCGATGGTATGACAAGAAAGTAAAAGTGAAGGAATTTGCCGATGGCAATTTGGTTTGGAAGTTGATTTTACCGATTGGGACTAAGAGCTCTAAATTTGGAAAGTGGTCCCCTAATTGGGAGGGTCCTTATCGGATAAAACAGTCTGCTCCTGGTAATGCGTACATTTTGGAAACTCTCGAAGGAGTAGCGTTTTCTAGAGCGATCAACGGCAAATACTTAAAAAGGTATTACCCTAGCATATGGGTGGATGCATAGTGCTCAGTTGAATGCCGATGAAAGAAAAATTATGAAAACATCGGTAGAAACAAACTGGCATTATATTACAAGTCGAGACTAAGTATTAGGTTACATCCTTGCCGATACAACAGAAATTACAGCAAGGAGTGGATAATTGATATCGCACGCAAGCGAATTTGCTCTATTTCGTCCATCTCCTTGGCGTCGGCAGAACCCTCGACCGGCTTGATCTTTTTCTTCCACAGTATAGCTTGCCGCGCGTTCTGGTCCCTTTCTTGCCGCAGGACCTTGATAGAGTCAGACAGTTGGGCTTTCTGCTGGTTGGCTACAGTCAGATCCCCCTCAACCTTCTGTAGCTCCGCCAGTAGCTCCTCCTTCTTTGCCGACAGTCGGGAGATTTCTTGATCAAGGTTGCCGATGGAGACTTTTGCTTGACCGATACCTTTGTGCTTCTCATTGGCAATGTGTTTGAAGTTGAGCTTCTCTTCCTCGCTCTTAGCTTGAGCGGCCCTATCAGCAATGCGACGGGTAAGCCTCTGGTACTGGATCTATTTGATGTCGAGGAAGGTTGCCTGGAGAAGGACTTCTGCTGCATCGGCGGAAAGATGGCTTTGGATCTCTTTGAATGCAATCCTTGCTACCGATGAGTCCTGGATGAGTTGGGACGTGTCTTGTAGCAGTAAAGAGAGCAGTCCTTCAAGTTTGGACTTGATTTCTGCCAATAAAGCTGGGACTGAGCTTTCCTCTTCCTCATCGTCGGGAATGTCGACTGCAAAGGAGAATAGACTGTCTGCTTGAATGCGGCTTTGGCTTTCATCTTCGTCCTGAGGGTTCAGGCTGTAGGAGAAGAGGTTGTCCGGAGAGTCCTGAGCCTAAAAACAGAGAAGTTAAAATATGCCAATTGTAAAATTATACCATGAGCTTTAAGGTAATCGACTTACCGTCTTGAAGCGGATCTCCTGCCTGGGGCTTGGCATACTGGATGGTCCAGCTTCATCCTGAACATCGGCAGCAGATGCCGATGACTGGGCCCTTGTTGGGGAGGCAGCCGACGCCGCTGGTGCTGGTATAGTTGTTGCCGGTGTCGCCTCCGATGTGGTGGCAGTTTCTTGTGGTTCCACTCTGTCATCGGGGACTTGGGTCGACGGTGCCGATGCCGACGTCGTTGCTGCTGCGGAAGGTCGGGTTGTTTCTTCGCCGGGTAGTCTGGCCAGCTGTGCCGATGACGATGCCTTCGCTATCGTGGCGGGTGGAGTTATCTCTTGAGTCGGGACATCGTCCATCAGTTGATTAGGTACACTCACCGATAGAGGCTCTGCCGATGACCCGCCGGTGGTCGGCACAATAGAGGCCGATGGAGGTTCTGCCGATGACTCGCCGGCAGTTGGTGCGATTGGGATCAGAGGCAGTCCTGCTGGCGGCGCATCGGCAGCTGATGGCGCAGTTGGAGCCGATGGTGGAGGAGAAGCCAGCCTCAGGCGCCTCTTTTTCGTCGGCGCAGCAGCAGGGGAGCCGACCCGCTTGGATGAAGACCGGGGGGCATCGGTAGCCGGGCTGGAAGGTGTTTGCCTACTGGAAGCAGATGCCGATGACCATAGTGCCTGAAAATACAAAGCAAGTTATACAAGATAAATGTTACCGATGAAGCAGTATGTAATCGGTACAAGTGAAGATGAGTTTACTGCATAAATTCGCGTCAAGGCAACAACGGCAGCCAATGTAGCCTGAGCTTTTGTAGGTGTCGGCGTAGGTACCTGTTGAGGCGTGAAGGCGGCCAGCGTCGGAGCTTTGGTGCCGATGATCGATATGGGGCTCATTATCCGAAGATTAAAGGGCCTACCACTGTTACTCATTGTGGGAACCGGATCATCGGCCTGTCAGGTGCAAAAGAATTAATAAAACAGATTAGATGGCAGACTTACTGCGTCATCGGGGATGATGTAATCGGCATCAATCAAGTGCCGATAATAGTGCGAAGACTTGGCAAGTAGCTGGCACTTCCACTCTTGCCACCAAGACTTGAACTCGTTGGTGATGAAGGAGGTTGGCGACCAGGAAGACAAGTCAAGGTCTGACAGATCGGCATCGGCAGGAAGGCTGATGATTTTATTCCAGTCCAGATTACTAGAGATTGTCTGCCTGGGTCTTACTACCTTGGAGAAACAGAGCTTGATCGGCAGTTGACCAAATGCCAGTTGTCTCGCTCTGCCGATGGGTAGTAGAACTCATAGGATGGTGAAGCATTCTTCCTAGATCCAAAGATATTTACTGGAATAGCTCGGGGAGTAATGTTGGCTCATGATTGCTTGGTTCTCGGACGGGCTCATATCGGTCAAGTTGAACAGCAACGGGAACTGGTTGTGTTCATCAAGATACGGCCATCAGGTCCGTTCTAAAGAGGGAAGCCCGTTGTAGAACTTCTGGAAATAGTAGCCGAAGAGCTCTGCATCGGCATCGGTACCTGGCAGCACTATGATAGCCTCTCCAAAGTTAAGCGGAGGGCAAGTTGCTGATTCATCATCCCCGTATCGGTAATCTTCCGATATATCCTTTGGGAATTGTTGGGAAAATAAGTCAAACTGGAGGGCCTTGTGCATGTGTGCGTTCAGCCATAGATTGACAAACCACCAGGGGCCTCCAAGGTTGCCGATGGGTTCTCCTAGCAGCAGCTTCTGGGATACTTGATGTAGCAATCGGTATACTGATCCAAGAAGGTATCTGCCTAAGGGGAGCCTTGCTCCATCGGCAAGTAGTTCGGCCGCTGGGAGGTGCATAGTGGTCGGGCCGACGGTTTTGCCGCAGAAGACAAACTTCTCCAGCCACATGTTCAAGAAGATGGCGTGCTCTCGTTGGTTTACCGATCCGGTTTTCTGGTTCTCCTTAATGTAGCCCGTCCAACCGCAGATATTCTGGGTATTCATCTTATACTCGGCTTTTCTGTTGAAGAGGGTGAAGGTATCGGCAGAGGTGATGTCTAAGCCGGTCAGCATGTAGACATCGGCAAGGGTTGGGGTAGCTGGTCCATGACTGAAGAGAAAAGCGTTCATACTATCGGACCAGAAGTATGAAGCTGCTATCATTAAGTTTTCATACTTCTCCATATCGGCAATTGAAAGCCTAACACATTGATCCAGGTTACGCTCCTGCCAGTACACTTGCTGTGATCTGATTACTCTCAGGTACCAGTTCTTCCATCCCTTAGTAGGCTTGGGCCATGAGCGGAATGTGTCCTTCCACAGTCCTAGATCAAAGTTCTCAGATCTAAACGGTACCCGGTTGGTTTCTACATTAATGATGAAGGTGGGGTCTGGATTGCCCATTGGGCCTAAGCAGCTGAGGTTAGAACCAGCGAGTGGAATCACTACCTTATTGTACAGTTCCTAGGGTTCGAGGAAAAAGGGATGAATCAGAAAGAATGAAGATAAATCTAGATTTTTGCGAGGAAGAAGAACCGTACGGGAGGTTGGATTAAGCGGGGAATAAACCTTACCTTTGGGATGTCGACTTGGATCGCCATTGGAGTCAAAGGGATGCTTGCAGTTCGTCCTTGGGTTACGGAGGAGTACTGTTGCTCAAGCTTGTGTTCTTCAGAGCGACTGGAGGTTGAAGACGAAGACAGGAGGGTGAAAGTAAAAATGGACTCGAGTAAAAAGGCGGTGTGGATCCCGGTAACCTTTATAAGTCTGCTCAGGGGCATTTTGGGGTTCTGTTTCACACTGTGCAGGAATGTGGAGAGGCTCGCGGTAGATACGCGCGGTGATCGAGGTGGTCTGCAACTGTTTGTGTTACAATCGAGGGATTTTATTATTAAATTGCAATTCCACACGCGGGGATCGAGGAAATCGTACATCTATCTCGAAGGTAACGGCTACAGCAACGGCTACAGTGGAGAGAATTTTGGCACGTAAAGTGTTATACGCTCCGAAACTGGGGGGCATGTGTTGACACCGTTTTTCGACACGTGTCAAATGGGCTGAGGCTTGACTGGTCAGCGGCCGTTCTCCATCAGCATCAGGAGTCGATAGTGCCGATGGAAGAGTGCTGCGGGAAGACTAAGTGTTTTGCCGATGGAGGCTGGATGATCTTTGCCGACAAAGGTCAATTGGTGAAGTCTTGCTGAAGCTGATTGCCGATGAAGAGTCATTGCCGATGGCCGATGAAGAGTCATTGCCGATTGCCGATGAGCTGCTATTGCCGATTAACAATGAAGAGTCCTTGCCGATTGGTGATAAAAAGCCCTTGCCGATTGCCGATAAGGAGTCATTGTTGATTGCCGATAAAGGGTGGTTGCCGATTAGAAATGATCGGTGAAGACGGTTACCAGCACAAGGTCGCTAATTGGGAGATGTTGTCGATTGCCGATCGGGAAAGTATTGCCGATGCCGATGGGCGTGACTTAGCACTTGGTGGCGACAGAAGACTACAGGTGGCCAAAGAAGGAAGTTGCAGGTGTCCGCCGATGGAAAGTTTCCATCGAAAAGAAGTATAAGGAAACTGGTGTTTTGAACTAGTATTATTATAGTAGTTTGAGTCCGACTCTTGCATGGGTCGTTTATTTTCCTTTAAAATAGGTGTGTTTGTTTAGGAAATAAATATTGTTATCCGGCTCCTGCGCGAGTCAGTTTCCTTTAAAGTAGGAGTTTGTTTTAGGAAGGATATGTGTCGTGTCTTTGTACAACTCTCCATGCGGGAGTATAAATATGTGCCCGAGGGCTATGGAATATAATGAATCAAAAACAAAAACAAACCAATTTTATCTTATTCTACCTTTTTATCGCAATTTACCCTTTTACTGCATTAGCTATAGTTTTCAACGAGTTCTTCAAGCTTTCGACGGGCTGCATCACCTTGATCTCCGTCAAATCCTTGTTAGTTCCGCGTGGGAGTACCTCTGAGCTTTGCCAATCCGGGCGCATCGCTGTTTGCCTCGTTCAGCTCTGCTCTAGTTATCCTTGATCAATTTGAGCCTTGACGTCCGGGCACATCGCTGTCATCTCATTCAGTTTGTTCTAGTTATCATCCTTGTCGATTGATTGGTCAAATCGACTGGCACGCCTCCGGAATACCAAGCTTTGGGTAATAGCCCGAGGTGTTCACAGATCTAACGCTTTTTGTGTCAACACTACCTTGTTACCCTGTTAATAAAAGTAAAAGCAACCGCTTAGCCTGCTTAGAATAAATGGTTACTTTTATATTTATGTTTCGTGTTATCCCCTGGGGGGTAATACTATCACGGTTGGCTATATTTGCTATCGTGGAAAGAACCAATGGTAGTAATGAATGCGATCAACTGGAAGGCAAGTGCACCAAGTGGTTTAGACTTGGGGGCAGTCCGTCTGTTGGATCGTATAGGTTTGTACACGATGGTGGCCCTCTTACATCTTTGAATGCGCCCTTTCACATAGGGGCCATCGGGAGTGTCGACCCCGAAGCCGAGTAAACACTGTCCGGGCCGAATCTCAGCCTACTGTGAGCACCCTCTAGTTTGCAGATACGACCTGCCCCGTGGTGGCCAACTAATTTCTGCAATTGGGTGGACTACTCTGAGATCGCGTCGATTACCACCTGGACTTTGTTGAGCGGTAACCCAATGCTGACCCGACGGGGAAAGTATAGGCGTGTGTTAAAGGTAATCTTACCAGCTGGTGTATATCGATTCGAATTGCCGCCCCCACTGGATATGGGGGATTATGCTGAGCTTCACCACGGTACAACTCCATGTGACATCGTAATGGTTCTACTAAAATATTGACGAAGGAATTGGATATATGTTATCTTATTGTTTGATTAGATCAAGTGAGTGCTCTAGTACAGGTGCAATAACCTAGAGATAATTAGTAGGATAAAAGATGACTGCTCATCTAATCATTAAAGTGAACTCCTTTAATTAAGCATTTCTGCAAAGTAAAGCTTACCCAACTCCAGATATAGCCATGCATATCCTTGGAGTCTTTATTTTCAGTTAGACGGGTAAGTCTAGCTGAGTACATTCCCGTACTCAGGATTTATCCCGTTTGTTGCAGATGGCCAAGTATACTTCGTCTATTGTAAGCACTGTCTCTATCCTTTCGAAGGAGAAGAGGAGTAGGCCTTGGGCAAGGTCTTCTACGAGCTCATCTTTTGTTGTTGTCGGATGTGACATCGTGGGCACCCCTATCTTTTAAAACTTCGGGTTCAAAGTTTCAAACAATGTTTTATTTGGCCACAGGTGTTGTGGTGTAAGTACTACTTTTATTTGGAACAAAGTGTTGTAATAATGTTATTCGTACTTTAAGCATTTTTGGTTTATTTGTGGCTCGTTCGAATGTGCATACTTGAGTTTGCGCGATCCGGGTTTGATATACGATTGTTAGAAATCCTTCGACATTTTCCGGACTACCGGAGTTATATGGGCTCAAGTGTTTTAAGTGGCGGTTAAGTCAGCTACTTTGGTACTTGATCTCTTACAATTTGGACGGTTCCATCACAATGCGCCCGGATGCCAAGATTGAGACTTGATGAGGATAACTAGAGCAGAGCTGAACGAGACAACAGCGATGCGCCCGGATGTCAAAGCTCAGAGGTACTCCCACGCGGAACTTGCAAGGGTTTGACGGAGATCAAGGTGATGCAGCCCGTCGAAGCTTGAAGAACTCGTTGATAAACTAAGACTAATGCAAAAAGGATAAATTGCAGTAAAAGTAGAATAAGAGTAAATTGATTTGATTTTGATTGATTGATATATTTTACACGCAGCCCTTGGGCATCTATTTATACTCCCGCATGGAGAGTTGTACAAAAACTGACTCGCGCAGGAGTCGGATCTAAAATAACAATATTATTTTCCTAAACAAACACACCTATTTTAAAGGAAAACAAACGACTCATGCAAGAGTCAGACTCAAACTGCTATAATAATACTGGTATAAAATCACCAGTTTCCTTATGTCTTCCCCTCGATGAAAACTTTCCATCGGCAGATCCCTTCAATCCGTGACTTCCTTCTTTGGCCACCGGTTATCCTCTGCTGACATCAAGCGCTAAGTCACCCTGTGCTCATCGGCATCCCATGCCCATCGGCATCGGCAATACTTCCCGATCGGCAACCTTGTACTGGTAACTTGTCTTCACCAATCAATCTCTATCAGCAATCGGCATCGGCAATATCTCCTCATTGGCAATCGGCAATTTTGCAGCTCAGGCGTTTTGACTTCACCGATTAACCCTTATTGGCAACATCCGAAACTTCTAGCTTCCATCGGCAACACACTTAGTCTTCTCACAGCACACTTCCATCGGCAATACTGACTCATGACTTCCCGATGCCGATGAAAAACGGCTGCTGATCAACACAAATCTTACTCATTTGACACGTGCTGAAAAACGGTGTCAACACATGCCTCCCAGTTTCGAAGTGTATAATACTTTACGCGCCGAAATTCTCTCTACTGTAGCCGTTACCTTCATGACAACTGCACAACCTCCTCGATCTTCGCACGCAGAACCGTAATTTATTAATAAAATCCCTCGATTATAGCACAAACAGTTGCAAATCTGACAATATCTTCTTGATTATCGCGCATGTCCACCGCAGGCCTCTCCACATTCCTGCACAGTATGAACTGAAATCCCAAAATACCCCTGGCTCAGGCCTATAAGAGTTACCACAATCCAACTCACTTTTTACCCTAGGCCCACTTTCACCTTTCACTGCCTTCGTCTTCAACCTCCGGCAACGCCTCTGAAGAACACATGTTCGAGCTCGAGCGACAGTTCTTTCTTCAAGCCAAGCACAATCCGCAAGAACTCCTTAGCTCCAATGGCGATCCAAGTTGACATCCCTAAGGTAAATCCACTTCCTCCTCATCCAATCTCCTGCTAGTTCTTAGTCCGTATGAATCCATAATCTTCCCCTTTCCTTCTTTGATTTTTCCTCTCTTTTCCTTTCGAACCCTAGGAACTGTACAACAAGGTAGTGATCCCTCTTGAGCAGTCCAGCTTCACCTGTCTAGGCCCCATGGGAAATCCTGACCCTAGCTATCTGATCAATGCGGAGGCCAACCGGATTCCATTCAGATCTGAGAGCTTCAATTTAGGATTATGGAAGGACGCTTTCCGGTCGTGGCCCAAGCCCACCAAAGGGTGGAAGAACTGGTGCCTTAGGGTCATTAGGACGCAGCAAGTCTATTGGTCCGAGCGCAACTTGGATCAGTGCATTAGGCTCTCCATTGCCGATATGGAGAAAAATGAGAACATGCTGATAGATGCCTCCTACTTCTGGTCTGACACCATGAACGCCTTCCTGTTCAGACATGGACCAACCACTCCCACACTTGCCGATGTGCACATGTTGACTAGCCTCGATGTCTCCTCTACCGATACCTTTACTCTGTTCAACAGGAAAGCCGAGTACAAAGTGAACACTCGGAACATCGGCGGCTAGACTGGCTATATCCAGGAGTATCAGAAGACCGGATCGGTAAACCAGAGGGAACACGCCATATTTCTGAATATGTGGCTGGAGAAATTCATCTTCTATGGCAGGGCAGTCGGACCTACCACCATGCATCTTCCGACAGCTGAACTCCTTGCCGATGGAACAAGACTTCCTCTAGGCAGATATCTTCTTGGATCGGTATACCGCCTTATGCATCAAGTATCCAGGAAGTTACTGCTAGACGAGCCCATCCGCAACCTCGGGGGTCCTTGGTGGTTTGTCAACATGTGGCTGAATGCACAGATGTACAAAGCCCTTCAGTTTGACTTGTTCACTCAACAATTCTCAAGAGACATATCGGAAGATTACAAATATAGGGATGATGAATCGGCAACTTTCCCTCCACTCAACTTTGGAGAGGCCATCATAGTGTTGCCAGGGACCGATGCCGATGCAGAACAGTTCGGCTTATTCTTTCAGAAATTTTACAACGGAATCCCTGCCTTAGAACGGCTCTGGTGGCCATACGTTGATGAGAACAATCAATTTCCGCTGTTGTTCAATCTTACCGATGGGAATGTGCCCCAAAATCAAATAATCATGAAGTCCAGTATCGTTCCCCAGGCCATCCCAGTCAATACTCTCGGAACCGGGAAGAATACCCCTCCATCCTTCGAGTTCTACTACCCATCGGTAGCGGCAAGACAACTAGCATTTGGCCAACTGCCGATCAAGCTTTGCTACTCCAAGGTGGTAAAGCCCAGGCAGACCATCTCCAGCGCTATGGACTGGAACAAAGTCGTCAATCTTCCTCCCAATACCGATACATCAGATATTGACTTATCCTCTTGGTCACCAACATCCTTCATCGCGAATGAGTATAAATTCTAGTGGCAAGAATGGAGATATCAATTATTTGCTAAGTCATCACACTACTATCGGCATATGATTGACGCCAACCACATCATCCCTGACGACGCAGTAAGTTTTTTATCCCGATACATTCCTTATTACTTTATTTTTATCATCGGCATGTGACCTCCTTATGCTTGACAGGCTGACGATCCGATTCCCAAGATGAGTAGGAGTGGCAAGGCCTTCAACCTTCGAATGATGAGTCCTATATCACTCATCGGCAACAATGCCCCCACGCTAGCTGCCTTCACCCCTCAGAAGGTACCCAGATCGACGCCCGCAAAAACCAAGGCTACATCGGCTACTGATGCTGCCCTGACACGGGTTTTTGCAGTAAATCTCATCTTTACTTATACCGATCACGTATTGCTTCATCGGCAACAGTTTACTTTGTATAACTTGCACTAAACTTTTTCAGGCAATGAGGTCATCGGTAGCTGCTCCAAGCACACAAGCATCTCCAAGTTCTGCCGCCGATGCCCCCCAGGCTTCATCGAAACGGGCTGGATCTCCCGCTGCTGCGCCAAGGAAGAAAAGGCGCTTGAGATTGGCCACTCCATCCTCGCCATCAACTACAGTCTCATCGCCAACTGCCAACGCGCCAACGGCAGAACCATCATCGGCTCCTATCCCTGATCACCCACTGGACGATATCCCCGATCAGGAGGTAACATCACCCGCTGCAACAGCGGAGGCGACATCGGCATCGGCACCTTCACCAGCCGAAATTCCCGATGAGAGAACGGTGTCGCCACCACGGGAGCCAGCTACTACATTGGAAGCGACGCCAGCAACAACGCCACCAGCACCAACGGCATCAACTGCTTCCCCAGCAGAGGCTCACTCATCGGCAACTGCTGCCGATCTCCAGAATGAGGCTGGACCATCCACCATGCAGGGTCCTAGGCAAGAAATTCGCTTTAAAATGGTAAGTTGGTCACTTAAAACCTGTAACATAACCTTATAATCGGCATATCATAACTTCTTCTTTCTTCAGGCCCAAGACTCCCCAGACAGCCTGTTTTCCTTCAGCCTCAACCTCCAGGACGAGGATGAACACCAAGAAGGCCCCGCTCAAGCAGATAGCCTGTTCTCCTTCGCTATTGATATTCCCGATGAGGACGAGGACGAGGAAAGTTCTGTTCCAGCTCTATCGGCAGAGATCAAATCCAAACTCGAAGCACTGCTTTCCTTGCTGCAACAAGATACATCCCAGCTTGTCCAGGATTCAACTGCAGCAAGGACAGCTTTCAAGGATATCCAAGGCCACCTCCCTGCCGATACAGAAGAAACACTCTTCCAGGCAACTTTCCTCGATAGCAAGCTACTCCAATACCAGAGGCTCTCCCGTCGTATAGCCGATAGGACTGCCCAATCTCAGACTGAGGAAGATAAGCTCAAGTTTAAAGTATTGCCAACGAGAAGCACAAGAGTATCGGCAAAGCAGAAGTCTCCAGCGCCAATCTCGAGCAAGAAATTATTCAGCTATCGGCAAGGAAAGAAGAGCTACTGACTGAATTGAAAAAGGTCGAAGAAGCTCTAAGCACAGCCAATCAGAAGAAAGCCCAACTGTCCGACACCATCAGGGTTCTGCGGCAAGAAAGAGATCAAAATGCCCGACAAGCCATTCTACTGAAGAAGAAGATCAAGCCAGTCGAGGGCTCTGCCGATGCCGATGCCAAGGAGATGGATGAGATAGAGCAAATTCACCTGCGTGCGATATTAGCCATCCAATCCTTGTTGTAATTCATTGTATCGGTCGTTGTAACATTGATACTTGACTTGGCTTTGTAATATAATGTCAGTACATTTTTACCGATGCTTATATAACTTTTTCCTTCATCGGCATTCAACTGAGCACTATGCGTCTACCCATATGCTAGGGTAATATTTCTTCAAGTATTTACCGTTGATTGCTCTAGAGAATGCAACTCCTTCAAGAGTTTCTAGAATATAAGCATTACCAGGAGCAGACTGTTTTATCCGATAAGGACCTTCCCAATTAGGAGACCATTTTCCAAACTTAGAACTCTTAGTCCCAATCGGTAAAATCAACTTCCATACCAGATCGCCATCGGCAAACTCCTTTACCTTTACTTTCTTGTCATACCATCTGGCAACCCTCTTCTTATTCTCTTCAATGCTAATCAATGCCCTCAACTGATGATCTGCTAAGTCCTCTAACTCGTCTTTCATTAGAGTAGCATAATCATCGGTCGTCAATTGATTTTGAAAAGATAATCGCCTGGAGCCAGTTTTAATTTCCCAGGGTAGGATAGCATCGTGTCCATAGACCAACTGATACGGTGAAACTTTGGTTGCACCATGACAAGCCATCCGATACGACCATAAGGCTTCATTTAACACCACATGCCACCTTCTAGGGTTCTCTTCAATCTTGCGTTTTATAAGCTTGATAACTCCCTTATTAGTTGCTTCAGCCTGACCATTAGCCTGGGCATAATAAGGATAAGAGTTTAATACCTTGAACCCTAAGCAGCAAATTCATCAAACTCTCCCGATGTGAACATGGTTCCTTGATCGGTAGTAATAGTCTGAGGAATACCGAATCGGTAAACAATGTGTTCTTTAACAAAATCCACCATGTTTGTCGATGTCACCTTCTTCAAAGGAATTGCCTCAACCCACTTGTGAAGTAATCAGTAGCGACAAGTATAAACTTATGCCCCTTACTCGATGGTGGATAAATCTGGTCTATGAGATCAATAGCCCATCCTCTGAACGGCCAAGGCTTGATTATAGGATTCATTGCCAATGCAGGTGCCCTTTGTACGTTACCAAACTTCTGACAGTCCTGGCACCCTTTAAAATAGTTGAAGCAATCTTCAAGAATTGTCGGCCAATAATATTCATTCCGTCTTACCATCCACTTCATTTTGAATGCCGATTGATGCGCTCCACACACACCTTCATGGATTTCACCCATAAATTCCTTTGATTCCTCTTTATTAAGGCATCTGAGCAAAACTCCATCAATCATCTGATAATATAATTCATCGTCAAGGAGCACATATTTAGTGGCTTGGAACCTTAGACGCCTTTTAACTTTCTTAGACGGATCCCTTAAGTAATCGGCAATCTCCTTTTTCCAGTCATCGGCAACTGTTACCGATGTTACGGCTTCTTGAATCGGCTGATACCCTGAAGCATTCTGTGCTAACCGATTGGCCTCTTCATTATGCAGTCTAGGAATATGCTCAAGGCGGTACTCTTTGAATTATTTTAATAATTGCAAACATCTCTCATGGGTTGCAATTAAAGCCTCACTTCGGCATTCATACGTACCAATCAACTGGTTGATCACCAACATAGAATCACCGAAGATTTCAACAGTATCGGCACGTACTTCCCTGAGTAATTCCAACCCCTTGAGTAAAGCCTAGTACTCAGCCTGATTGTTTATTGAAGTCGCAACAATCGGCAACGAAATTTCATACTTCCGTCCTCGGGGTGAAATTAAGAGAATACCGATACCTGCTCCGTCCTTGCACGTAGACCCATCAAAGAATAAAGTCCAAGGAGCAATCTCCACAGAGCTTACCACATTGCAATGCTGAGTAACAAAATCGGCCATTACCTGACCCTTAACAGCCTTAGCCGATTCATACCTTAGGTCAAATTCTGAAAGTGCCAGGATCCACTTGCCGATTCTTCCACTTAATATCGGCATCGACAGCATATACTTAACCACATCATCTTTGCAGATAACAGTGCATTCAGCCGACAACAAATAACGCCTCAATTTTATGCAAGAGAAATATAAACATAAGCATAATCTCTCTATGGCCGAATACCTGGTTTCAGCATCCACCAACCTTCTGCTCAGATAATATATTACACGTTCTTTCCCTTCAAATTCTTGAATTAAAGTCGACCCGATAACACTATCATCGGCAGACAAATACAATCTGAAAGGCTTCCCGTGCTGAGGTGGAACCAACACTGGAGGGTTTACCAGATATGTTTTGATCTCCTCCAAGGCTAACTGTTGTTCTTCTTTCCACACGAACCCTTGATCGGCTTTCAGTTTCAACAATGGACTAAAAGATTTAATCTTACCAGACAAGTTGGATATAAATCTTCTAATGAAATAAATCTTGCCGATCAAAGATTGCAGCTCAGTCTTATTTGCAGGAGCAACCACTTTGTTAATTGCATCAATGGATTTTCTGCCGATCTCGATGCCTCTTTGATGCACCATGAAACCCAAAAACTGTCTTGCCGATACACCAAACGCACACTTGTTGGGATTCATCTTGAACCCATGTTCCCTTGTACATTCCAATATTTTTTTGCAAATCGGCAAGATGCTTTTCAAAATTTCTAGACTTAACCACCACGTCATCAATATAGATTTCAGCTATCGTGCCGATATACTTATGAAAAATGAAATTCATTGCTCTCTGATAAGTAGCACTAGCATTCTTCAAGCCAAAAGTCATGACAACCCACTCAAATAAACCGACGTGGCCTGGACATCTGAAAGCAGTTTTGGATATGTCTTCTTCAGCCATGAATATCTGATTATATCCAGCATTACCATCCATGAAGCTAATGACTCGATGTCCAGCAGCAGCATCAATCAGCAGATCGGCAACAGGCATCGGATAGCCATCCATTGGGCGTAGCCTTATTAAGATTCCTGAAATCAATACAAACACGAAGTTTTCCATTTTTCTTATACACAAGAACCACATTAGAAATCCAATCGCCATATCGGCATTGCCGAATTAATCTAGCTTCGATTAACATTGTAATCTCAGCTTTGATGTCGGGTAAAATAGTAGGATTGCATCGGCGCGCAGGTTGCTGATGTGGTTGGAAACCAGACTTAATAGGTAACCGATGTTCAACTATTGATCGGTCTAAACCAGGCATCTCTGTATAATCCCAAGCAAAACAATCTTTATATTCCTTCAATAAATCAGTTAACTGTTGTTTACATTGGGAATCTAAATTAGCACTAATAAAAGTAGGCCTATGTTTACTACCATCGCCGATGTCTATCTCGAACAAATTATCGGCGGATGTGAAGCCCCGCCCCAGTTTTCCATTATCGGCGAACCGATCCATTAAAACTCTTCTTCAGGACCGACTGCTTGGATTGGTTTAATGCGGTAATCGGCAACTTTGAGGAACTCCGCGTCCCACGCTTCACCCGATATGCATCTAGTTTGCTCATAAGTCTCCGATTCTGCCGACGCAACAATCGATGGGGTTTCACTGCGGACGACTTCAATCTTGTCTCCGATCCACTGCACAAGGCTCTGATGCATGGTGGAAGGAATACAGCAATTGGCGTGGATCCAATCCCTTCCGAGGAGCAAGTTGTAGGTGCCTTTGCCACTGATTACAAAAAATGTTGTCGGCAAAGTTTTACTGCCGATGGTTAAGTCATCACATACGGCTCCCATAGCTGTCGACACATTGCCTTCAAAGTCCTTGAGCTTCATGTCGGTCTTGACTAAGTCTTGGTCGCCCTTCCCAAGCTTTCTGAACACGACATATGGCATTATATTGATCGACGCGCCGCCATCTACTAGCATCTTTGTCATAGGCTGTCCATCCACTTTACCTTTAACAAACAGAGCCCTTAGGTGCTACCTTTCATCATCGGCAGGCTTCTCAAAGACAGCCGCCATCGGATCCAGGACCAATTGCGCCATCTCTGCAGTCTCCTCATCATCGCTAATAGGTGCCATGAACTCCATCGGCAACATGACGTCCATATTAATTTCTGCCGATAGATCCCTGTCCTTGGGCTTTGGCCTCCACTGCTTTTCCCTTGAAGGATCCTCATTGTCATAAGTCATTTCGGCATTCGCGCTGGATCCTTCTCTTCTGAGTCTTAGTCAGACCCTTAGAGCACCACTGAGGAAGCTTGGTTTTCCAGATAGGCTGGTGCTGCTTTCCACCGCTTGTATCGGTACTTCTTCCGATGTTGGGATCTCTGGAGAATATTTCTTCGTCAGGTACTCTTGCATTGGCCATCTCCTCCAGCTCCTCTTGATCAACACGCCTGCCAAGCCTGTTATGGGCACTAAGCTTGCCCCCCAGTCGGTCATGTGCCGATCTCCTCTCTCTGAGCGGCTTAGCGTACCTGGGCATCCGATCATCAAAACAAGGTTTCTTACCTAATCGATCGGCAGTGTAATATCCATTGCACTCGGGGCAATTATCGGCAGTAGGCAGCTTGATGCCTTCTTCCCAACAGTGAACGAAGAAGGGACACTTCCAGTGGTCCTTATGCCGAAGCCATTCCTAGTGCTCTTCTTCTTCTTGCCGATATCGCTCTTCACGTGATTGCCGATAGTCTTGCCTTGGCTGTTTATGTGTGATTATAACACCAGGAGCCCTATTGGCACTGCTACCTTCATCAGCAACTCTCTTGCCTTTTCTGTCATCAGCAAACCTCCTCTCGTCGTGCTCGGTTACTTGATGGTTGGGATCTACCGATGCGTTCTTCCTGGCAGCTTCCGATGTCAGCACTTTGGTTCTTCCACTGGTCTCCACCATATTGTTTGGAAACGGGTGCTGATCAATCTTCATCGGTTTCTAGACTTTAGAATTTTCAAATTTGATGCGTCCAGATTCAATCTCTGACTGCAACTGCTGCCTGAATACCTTGCAGTCATTGGTACTGTGAGAAGTCACATTATGCCATTTATAGTACCTGATTCTCTTGAGCTCTTCGGCCGATGGAATTACTTGGTTGGGCGCCAACTTGATTCGTCCTTCTTGAAGTAATAAGTCAAACATCCTATCGGCCTTGGTGATGTCAAAGGTGAACCTTTCGGTTTCTCTCTGGCCGAACGGACAAGACACAGATTTTTTATCCTTCACCCATTCAGCCGCATCGATGCTCAGCTCTTCATCTGACCCAGAATCTTCTTCCTACCCGATGAAGGTCACCTTCTTGTTCCAAGTCTTCCTGGGTTCAAAGGTTTTGTGGTCTTGATCGGCAATCCTTTGCACCAGATGACTTAGGCTCTCAAACTCCTGAGACGTGTACTTGTCCTTGATGTGCGGCAGTAATCCTTGGAAGGCCAAATCTGCCAGTTGTCGATCATCAAGTACCAGGCTGTAGCACTTATTCTTCACGTCTCGCAGCCTCTGAACAAAGCTTTCTACCGATTCATCATTACGTTGCCTCATCTTGACCAAATCGGTAAGCTTTTTCTCATGTATGCCAGCGAAGAAGTATTTATGAAATTGCCTCTCTAGATCGGCCCATGTGATTATAGAATTTGGAGGCAGCGATATGAACCATGTGAATGCCGATCCAGACAATGATGAAGAGAACAATCTCACCCTCAACTCCTCCCTGCTAGCAGCTTCCCCGCACTAGATAATGAAGCGGTTGATGTGCTCCATTGTTGATGTGTCGTCTTGGCCGGAGAACTTGGTAAAATCAGGCACTTTGTACCGATTTGGGAGAGGAATCAAGTCATATGCTGGAGGATACGGAGTCCGATAAGAATATGTATTGACTTTGGGTTTAATGCCGAATTGTTGTTTCATAACTTCGGCGATCTTATCGGTCCAATATTCATCCTGCTCTTGCCGACTCATTGGCTGGTTGTTGACTGGTGGAGCCGGATGATGTGCCTCTTGAAGATGATGCGGAGTAGTCACGAGCGCAGCACCAGTCATCTGAACACTATGCATTGGTTGATTTACCGATGGATAGTTCTACACACTTAGCAGATTAGGTTGAGTCACCGTATTCATCGGTTGCTGTACCGATGGTCCGCTCTGAGTGTTTGCTGGGCCTCCACAATGATACATCGACACGCCAGGCTGTTGAGTTGGCGGCTGGTTGGCCCATCCAGGATTATAAATCATCGGTATGTGACTTACCGATGGCTTATAGCTAACTGGAGCGTGTGGTTCTTGTACTCTGGAACAATCAATCATCAGATTACCTTGGAGAACTAGCACTCCAGCTTGAGAACTTGCCACCAGAGGTTGGTTGCCAGCTGCTATAATGTGTTGCATCGGCGCAGAGCTCGCTGATGGTGGCATCAGAGGTATCTTAGGAATCACTTGAAAATCTTCTGATGGCACCTATACAGTTGGAGAGGGAGTAGAGTAATGCATCATAGGGGCCACCAGCTGTGATTGCGTTGCCGATGCCATAGAACCCTTCCAAGCTGAGCTATCTCCCTGCACCAGATTAGAATCAGCAGATAGATTTGGAGGCATACCGTATCCCCACCAGTTAGTGGGAGCTGATTGATTCTGGATAGCAAGTCCTGAAATTGCCGACGCCACTGGATCTGTATGGAGCTTGGTGACGCTGTCAGGGCTCGGCCTTGGCGGTATAGCCACATCGGCAGATGGTTCCACGGGAGTGGAAGACACCATTGGAGCTGCCGATGGGCTTATAGATGCCGATCCAGGTTGATGATACACTGGACCAACATATTGCGGTGTATGTCCTTCTTTGAATGATTGCATAACAGCATTGTAGACAGTATTGGACAGCACGCTGGAGTGGCTAATTAATGCTTGACTCAGAGCAGAATTAACCATCTCTTGTAACTTACCAGGATTGGCATCATATGTGACCTGTCGTGGCAATGGCGGATCTTGCTTCTGGATTGTCTTGCCGCTCCTACTTAGGCTGAAGGATTTCAGATACAATTGCTTGTACTCCTCCATTGCCCGCTCCATGGCCAGCTTCTGATCATCTTTTAGATCGGCCTCGGAGACTTCAATGACGTTCCTCTGGTTAACGTTGGCGTTATCACCCATGATAGATATGTAATTTGATTAATCAAGTCCCACCGGGTGTGCCAAAAGAGGTGTTGACACAAAAAGCGTCAGGATCTGCGAACACCTCGGGCTTATAACCGAAATTCGATATCTGGAGGCGTGCCAGTCGATTTGACTAGTTAATCGACAAGGACGATAACTAGAACAAGATTCAATCAAGACAACGGTGATGCGCCCGGATGCCAAGATTGAGACTTGATGAGGATAACTAGAGCAGAGCTGAACGAGACAACAGCGATGCGCCCGGATGTCAAAGCTCAGAGGTACTCCCACGCGAAACTTGCAAGGGTTTGATGGAGATCAAGGTGATGCAGCCCGTCGAAGCTTGAAGAACTCGTTGATAAACTAAGACTAATGCAAAAAGGATAAATTGCAGTAAAAGTAGAATAAGAGTAAATTGATTTGATTTTGATTGATTGATATATTTTACACGCAGCCCTTGGGCATCTATTTATACTCCCGCATGGAGAGTTGTACAAAAACTGACTCGCGCAGGAGTCGGATCTAAAATAACAATATTATTTTCCTAAACAAACACACCTATTTTAAAGGAAAACAAACGACTCATGCAAGAGTCAGACTCAAACTGCTATAATAATACTGGTAGTGGACGAAATCGGAGAAATGAGAGCTCACCGGCAGTGGAGGAAAACTCACCGGAAACCCCCAAGATAGAGTTCTCAACCCCTATGAGAAAGAGGCAAAAACCCTAAGCAAAACAGCCTGAAAAACAGGCGACGGACGCTGCAGGACAGGGCGACGGACGCTCCAGGACAGGGCGACGGACGCTGGCGACGGACGCAGAGAGATCGTCCGTCGACCTTCCAGAGAGCACTGCAGAAGAGAAGCAGATGGCAGGGCGTCGGACGCTGGGCGACGGACGCTTGGGTGAGCGTCCGTTGGCGTCAGACGCTGCGCGACGGACGCTTAGGCGAGCGTCCGTCGGCCTTCCAGAGACCCAGACAGAAACTCGGAAACAGCAGAGGCGACGGACGGTCGGCGACGGACGCTGAGGAGCGTCCGACGCCAAACCAAAAGCTCAGACACACCGAGCGACGGACGCTGACGTCAGCACGCACCAGCGTCCGACGCAAAACCCTCAGAGCGTCCGACGCCCCCGATAATCGCGCAGAAACCCCGAAAAGCGATTTTCCTCCGCCAAATCTTCCCAAATCTCGACCAAATGATCACCAATTGCAACCAAACTTTGTAGGCATGATCCTAGTGCAGTTGGGGAGCTATCCCGAAGAAATCATCGCTCAATTTGGGTCGGATGAGCGGGAACACTCGGATTTTGGGAAGAAAAGGGAAAACGAAGAACGTCGCAAAGAAGTCGCCCGATCTGCGTACTCGAGAGGTTTGAGGATGGATCCTTCGGTGCAAAGATGCTCCTCTCGAATACGAACAACTTGATTCAAATGGATTTGCAAGAGCTACTCCCAACAAAGAGAAATCATCTCGGGAAAAAGAGAGAGCAAAAGCAAAACGCGAAGAACACAAGCAAAACGGGGACACGATCAAGAAATCGAAGCCGCCATGGCTTACGGAGGTTACGACCTCCGATTCCTTGCAACAAACTTGAGTTCTTACAAAGGTTGGTGGGATCAACCTAGGGATCTCATGAACTAGAGAGAGGTTAGAGAGAGAGAGAGAGTTGGGGCAAATGATTAGGGTTCAAGAGATAGAATAAGGATACCCCTTCATCCTCTATTTATTAGAGGCTTTGGCTATTTCCCAAAGACCCCCCTAGATACAATGAGTGAACTACCTAGCCTAAGCATTGCAGTCCAAGCTCCGGTAAATATCTCCCTCGATTTGAATGGACGGCCCCGCTTCCTGCCAGGAGTTGCCGTCGCCTCGACGCAACCTCCAGGATTCCGCCACGTGCCATCCCCGCTTCCTCGGAAGCTCCGCCCGGGTTTTGAGGCCCAAACCCGCGAAACCCGCCACCGGTAGCTTTCGGCTCAACTACCGAACCCCGAGTTTTGCGGCCCAAACTCGGAAACCGACGCGGATGGTTTTGAGGCCCAAACCACCAAACCACTCGACGCGAGCCACCTTGTCCTCGCCCGGTCGGACTCCGAGTCCCCTGAGCCTCCGCTCGACCCGCTCGTCCGCCGTCTTGACTCGATCGACTCGGTCTACCTCCATGTCTTCTCGCACTCGCCGGTGCCAGGCACTAGCCACCACAGCTAGTCCGCCGGCGCCCATGGTCCCTCAGTCCGAGCCCCGCTTCCGCCCTTCACCGCTCTCAGTCCATCAGCACGGCAAGCCTCTACTCGACCTTCTCCACGCCATTGACCACTGTCACTAGGCATAGCACCTGCACACCACAAGCCGACAGACAGGCACACATTTGCTTTCGCAAAGATTAGTAGTAAGCCACTCAAACTGAAACGCTCAAGTGTTGGGCAATCACTCATCACAAAACTGAACATCATGGGTACTTATCCACCATGTGTTCGCAGATTTGGTCATCGTTGGTTCGTCGATGGAGATTTATGTACGGGCAGCGACGATCGGGGAAGAGGGTGGCGAAGTCCTGTCACCGCCTGCACCCCTCCAATAGATCGGACTAGGGTTTTTGTCGGTGGGGTGCGTGCTCGACATCAAATCTCGTGAACAGAGCCGTCGTCCCCAACCTCTTTATATAATGCAGTGTGATGAGACCCACCAACCATATAGGGTTGGGCATAAAGATGGCAACTGACCCCAATCCCTGATTCCCCGCGGGAAATTTCCCTATTAGGGGACGGGCCGGGATGGGGCAAGATTACTCCCCCATGGGGACCTAATTGGTATAGAATGTATCCCCATCGGGGATGATAGGGATGGGGATGGTTCTTGACTCCCCGTCCCCGATCCCCGTGACCCCGCTCGGCTTCATCCGTAAATTACAAAACCTGTGACCAGCGCGACCCAAGTAAAGGCTCAAGCCGAAGTCTACTATATAAAATATATGTTGAACAAACCCTAAATCCTAGGATCCTAGCTACCACATCATCCACGCTTCTAGCCATCGCCGCCACCAGCACTGCGGCACTAGTAGCACCGCGGGCCCTCCGGCAACAGCGACGGTGCATCCACATGACCGCCATGCACTGACACATCAGCCCATGCAAACGCCCTCCCCCAAGGGCAGCGATGGCGGGGCCCCATGGGGAGCAGCAGCGGGTTCACACATGGATCCCCAAGGGCAGCGGCGCATCGACATTAGCTGCACAAGCTATGGCGACCGGAGAAGACGTAGGAACTACAAGTGGAGAAAGATGGTTGTTGCAATTTTCTTCGTTTTCTCATCCTGGCAATGGAGAGCAGATCTTACCTTTTTGCATCTACTTTCTCATTTTGGCAGGTATCTTGCTAGGATACGAAAACTAAAACAACATCTTGCATCCTGACACGTATTTATGAGATTTTTTTTCTTTGTTTGCGATTTTGGCAGCAAATGGAGTTGTGATTAATAAACTAAACAATCTTATTTCATGCTCATGCAAGATGGGGTTTGTGGAATATTTCTTCTTCCAAATTGTTGATTCAGGTCATTCTGTTTTAAAACTTGTATTGAGGACGGGACCCGTCGGGGATGTACTCCTCGCTCGGGTTCAGGGATGAGGGAAAGATGTCCCCCACGAGCTTTCATGAAGATGGGGATGGGGAAAATCTTCCCCGCAAGGATGGGGATGGGAAGAGGATACCCGATGAGGAATTCCGCGTTGCCATCTTTAGTTAGGCGCGAGTCCAAGGCTCATATGGTCGTTGGGCCAAGTGGCGGGAGATCAATGTAATAATCTCTTCCTTTGTCTCACCTTATACTTTCAAACTTTATACTTGAACTTAACTTTTACTTCAGAGGTGTTTGGTTTACCTCTGCAGTCTATATCATATCAAGTGTTCAAACACAAATTTAAAGTATTAAATATAGATTAATTATAAAACTAATTGCATAGATTGAGACTAATTTACGAGATGAGTCTATCATGCCTAATTAGTCCATGATTTGATAACGTGGTGCTACAGTAGCTATATGTTAATGATGGATTAATTAGGCTTAATAGATTCGCCACGTGAAATAGTCGTGACTTCTATAATTAGTTTTAAAATCAGTCCATGTTTAGTCCTCCTAATTACCATATCAACATTCAATGTGACAAAGACTAAATGGATCTAAACACCACTTTCTTTCACATTCTATCACAGATTAATGCATAGAGGATGTCTCATCATCACGATCAATCACCAATAAACTCAACAACTACAATGCACATCTCTGATATGAAACAAATACTTTAATTTTGGGCCCTTTTATTTGTCTAGTAATCATAGGCTACACCTTAAATGCATGGTGGCTACATGTTCTCTGAGCACATTAGGTGATAAGCCTTTTGTAAGTGGATTTGTGAACATCTTTTTGGTATTTATATGCTCAAGACTTATAACTTGATCCTGATATCCTTCACAACATAATACTTTATGTTAATGTGGTTGACAACACCACTTAACCTATTGTTCTGAGCATAATGTACTGCTGGACTATTATCATAGTATAACTTAATTGGTCTAATGATGTCGTCAACCACCTTCCAACCGGGTATGAACTTCTTTAACTAGTTCACCTGCCCTGTTGTCTCATAACATGCTATAAACTCGGCATACATTGGGGACGATGTAGTGACAATTTACTTTGAGTTTTTCCATGATATGGCTCCTCCTATGAGAGTGAATACATAACCAGATGTGGATTTTCTATCATCTATCGCATAATCGGAATCTGAATACCCCACAAGTTTGGAGTAAATATGATATTCTATACATCATCATGAGGTCTTTTGTTCCTTGTAAATAACGCAAGACTTTCTTTACTAATTTCTAGTGTCCTAGTCCTAGATTACTTTGAAATCTGCTAAGCAACCTGGTAAAATGCTATGTCAGGACATGTACACACTTGAGCATATTGTAGGCTTCTGACAGCTGAAGCATATGGAACTGATTTCATTTGATTGAGCTCATATTGGTTCCTAGGGTATTGAAAATCCCCATATCTTTCACCCTTGACTATAGGTGCAGGTGAAGGACTACATTTGCTCATACTAAATTTCTTTAAGACCTTTTCAATGTATGTCTTTTGTGACAGTCCTAATACCCCTTTATTTCTCTTGATGAATCTCGATCCCTAGAACGAATGAAGCTTCACCAAGACCTTTCATATCAAAGTTTGAGGACAAAAACTTCTTCATCTACAGTAGTAGACTTACATCACTACTAGCAAATAAGATTGAAGAATCATGGTCCCTTGTGTTTAGGCGATTAACGACAATGCTAGCTCACTATGACTAACGTGTGTTTTGCAGAGGCAAAGTCATTTGTGTTAGGTCATTAGTGATACAATTTGAATGGGCTTAATGGATATTCATGCCCCCAAGATGGAAATCGTTTCAGTTTCAAAGGATGATGATACAAGTTGAAGACTAGGCTAGTCCTTAGTGCCATAAGGTTGAGAAGGGCACTAGGTATAGCTAGGACTTTGTTTTTCCTTTGACCGTACTATAAAGGGGGGTATGAGGTTAGTAGCTTGACCTAGGAGAGTTTGGGAAAGTTGGTGTGTGCACACTTGTCACAACTAGTCCTAGAGACCTTGCCATCAGCCCTTGGTTAACCCTAGAAATGTTAGGAGCAAGTCCCCTTGAGAGAACTTAGTGAAAACAGTTGAAACAGGGGGAGAAAGAGGCTCCGGACCAGTCTGCCAAGTAGGCGTCGGACCAAGGAGAGTGGTCCGACAGTCCCTGACTTAGGCAAAGGTTCAATGAGATAGCTCCGGACCACTTATCTGGAAGAGCACCGGACCATAGGCAAGTGGTCCGGTGGCCTCTGTCAGTGAAAGCCTGCCCTGGGAGTGAGCTCCGGACTAGTCCGACGGAGGGTCTGACGGGTAGTCCGATGCTCACAGGCAGAGCTGTGATCCAACTCAGTGAGCTCCCTGGCTCCGGACCTGCGCGTCGGAACAGGGCTCCGGACCAAGGAGAGTGGTCCGGAGGTTCGAAGAAGAGAAAGTGTTTTCACTCAGTGAGCACCTTGGCTCCGGACCAGTGCGTCGGACTAAGGAAAGTGGTCCGACGGTGTCTGTTTCGCAGCAGAGAGTGAGCTCCGGACCAGGCTGCTTGGTCCGGTGGTGTTAGCTCCGGACTAGTCCGGTGGCTTCGCAGAGAAGAGAAAAAGCAGAAAACGGCTAGTTTTGGAGGTGGGGACTATTTATAGTTGCCCCTTCGTCCTTAGGACTTCTCTTGGCCATTATTTCAGCTAGTTACACCTTGAGAGAATCCTTGGAGAGCCAAGTTCCTAGTGAGGGAGAGGTTTGAGAGAGTTCATCTTGTTCTTCCCTCCTAGAGTGATTAGGAGTGACTCGTGTGCATCCATCCACCTTCCTAGCCTTGAGTTGGTCAAGTGAAGGTCTTGTGCTTGTTACTCTTGGTGTTCGACAGCACCTAGACGGTTTGGTGGTGTTCGGAGGAAGTGATCGCCGGAAGATTGTCGGCGGCTCTTCTCCAAGCTTCTGTGATCGGTTGTGGGCGATTCACCAAGCCGGAGTGGCGAAGAATCAGCCCGTAGAGAGCACTCTACACTTGCGCGGGTAGAGGGGGAGCTATACCTTGCGAGGTGCTGCAACGAGGACTAGGGGGTGTGTCGACACCTCGATACCTCGGGAAAACATCGTTGCGTCACTGAGAATCTCTTTTCCCTAGCTCTTTACATTTCCGCATTACATTCCGTCTTGTTCTTTCATTTCCCACTAGAATTGCTTAGGGTGTCCTTCAATTCCATGAACTGCTGTCGCTTTCTAGCTAGGACACACGACCGGTAGGCACTAGGGGGCGATTGGCACTTGATAGGTTTTCATATTTGCTTTAGAAATTTAAAACAAGCCCAATTCACCCCCCCCCCTCTTGGGCATCTTGATCCTTTCAATTGGTATCAAAGCCTCGTTGCTCTAAATTAGGCTTCACCGCCTAGAGCAAGATGTCCCATGGGGATGGACCGCCACCCATGCTTGATGGGGATGACTTTCCTTAATTGAAAGTGCGGATAGAGGCCTACCTTGAGGCCGTGGATGTCGCCGTTCACAAAGCCACCACCATAGGCGGATCGGTGTTCGCCGAGGATCCCTTCTTTGAGAAGAACAATGCTAAGGCGAAGAACATTCTTTTCCGTGGCATTTGCAAAGATGTGTTCAACCGTGTGCAAAACTCCCAAACCGCACATAATGTTTGGACAAACGTTTGTGCACTACACGAGGGGACCAAGTGTGAGCGTGAGGAGCGCTACCACTTGGTCATTGCTAAGTTAAATGCTTTCATCATGCTATCTCATGAAAATGCTAATGAAATGTACTCTTGCTTGAATGTGCTTGTAGAGGAGTTGAATGGCCTTGGGCTCACTCAAATGACACCGGCCGATGTGGTGCGCAAGATACTTTGTGTCCTACCAATAGACAAGTATAGCCACATCGTCACGGTCCTTCATCAAGGCGATCTCTCCGCAACTACACCAACACAAGTGTTGGACAAGATAAATGCTCATGAGATGTACATGAAGATCAATGATGGAAGTTCATCCTCCTCAAAGAAGAAAGAGAAGGAGGAGAAGAAGGACTTGGCTCTCAAGGCATCTTCCAAGGAGAAGTGCAAGATTCAATATGTACTTGAGAGTGCAAGTGATGATGATGATGAAGACAACATCGCTCTTAGGTGAAGAAAACCACCAAGATGTTGAAGAGGCTAAACAAGAATGGAGTCAAGTTTGACTCAAAGAATAAGAAATTCTTCACAAGCTCTTCAAGGAAGCCAATCTCCCAAATGAAGTGCTACAATTGCGGCACTCTTAGTCATCTAGCTCATGCTTTCCTCGAAGAGAAGAAAGACAAGTTCAAGAACAACAGGTTCAAGAACTTCAAGAAGAACAAGGGCGACAATGATGACTCAAGTGATGATGACAAGAAGCAAGACAAGCCATACAAGAAGAAGAAGAACTTCAACTTCCACAAGAAGAAGAAGGATGGCAAGGCTTACATTATGGGTGATTGGCTCACCGATATTGATGATTCAAGTGACTCCTCCGATGATGAGAGTGAAGAAGAGAAGGTGGCCGCCTTAGTGATTGGTTCTTCTATTCCACCGCCACCTTCTCCTTCATCGTCGGGCTCATCCTCTACACACCTATGCCTCATGGCTAAAGGTGACAAGAAGGTACAAAAAGAGGATGATGGTGATGACCTCTCTAGTGATGATAGTGACGATGAAGAAGCACCTTCCTATGATGAGCTAATTAAAATTTGCAACAAGTACGCTAGCATCATAAGGAAGTACAAGAGTAAAAATGACAAACTTCTTGAGATCAAAGAAAACTTGCATGATAAGCTTGACACCTTGTCTAGTGCTAATGATGATTTGAAGCTTGAGATTGATTCTCTCACATCTAGCACTAGGGAGCTCAAAGTCTCTCTTAAGCAAGCTAATGAGAAACATGATAAGCTTGAGAGGTCAACACAAGAGCTCCACACAAGGTATAACTTGCTAAAAGATGACTACAACAAAGTCAAGGAAGAACATGGCACACTAGTGGTAGCAAATGAATTGTTTACTCAAGATCTTACACATGTTTCTACTAACCCGTGTGCTAAGTGTGCAAGTGCTACCTCTTGTGAAATCGAGCTTGATGATGAGGCTCTTGAGCAAAGTGCTAAGTGCAAGGGCAAGAGAGTTGTAGAAGTCGACAAGTATGATGATTATGTGAAGATGAGGGAAGAGAACTCAAAGCTCAAGGAAGAGCTAATCAACCTCAAGGCAAACAAGCCCTTCACCATCAAGTCGACCAAGGAAGAAGAAGACAAAGATGCTATTACCTTGATCAACTCCCTTAGAGAAGAAATTACCAAGCTCAAGAGTGACAAGACCAAGCTTGCTAGTGGCCTTGACAAGTTCACCAAGGGCCACAATCTCCAAAGTGAGCTTCTAATGAGCACCGTCATGAAGAATGATAAGACCGATATTGGGTTCAAGGAAAACCAAGTGATGAAGGCCAAGGTCAAGATTGAAGCCAATAACTACTACAAGAACAAGTACAATGGCTACAATCAAGAGAAGCC
This sequence comes from Microstegium vimineum, assembly GCA_022036555.1. NCBI lineage: Eukaryota > Viridiplantae > Streptophyta > Magnoliopsida > Poales > Poaceae > Microstegium > Microstegium vimineum. Next base: position 17,819,241 of record CM039125.1, on the reverse strand, counting down.
AAAGCCCAAGCCTAAGAGGTGCTTTGGATGTGGACAAATTGGTCACTTCGAGTTTCAATGCAAGACTCCACTTCCCAAGACCTTGCCCAAGCACACTAGGCCATTTGCTCATGATGTTCACTATGTCATCAACAAAGATTCCAAGGGTAGACCACTTGTGGTGTTCCTTGGACCACCAATGAAGAACAATCCTAGGGTTCTTTGGGTTTCTAAGGAGTTGGTTGACAAGGCAATGGGGCCCCGCACTAAGGGGGTTCCCAAACAACAAGCTTAACTCTAAGTTGCTTGTGTGTAGGTGAACTACAAGACCGGTGGGAGACATTGGGTAATTGATAGTGGTTGCACTCAACACATGACCGGCGACCCCCAGATGTTCACCACACTTGATGAGGATTGTGAAAATCAAGACAAGATTACTTTTGGGGATAATTCAAAGGGCAAAGTACAAGGCTTAGGCAAAGTGGCAATCTCCCAAGATCAATCAATCTCAAATGTCTTGCTATACCTTGCGAGGTGCTCCAACGAGAACTAGGGGGTGTGTCGACACCTCGATACCTCGGGAAAACATCGCTGCGTCACTGAGAATCTCTTTTCCCTAGCTCTTTACATTTCCGCATTACATTCTGTCTTGTTCTTTCATTTCCCACTAGAATTGCTTAGGGTGTCTTTCAATTCCATGAACTGCTATCGCTTTCTAGCTAGGACACACGACCGGTAGGCACTAGGGGGTGATTGGCATTTGATAGGTTTTCATATTTGCTTTAGAAATTTAAAACAAGCCCAATTCACCCCCCCCTCCTCTTGGGCATCTTGATCCTTTCAAAGATATCATCCACATCCAGGATAAAGAAGAAATACTTCCCATTCTTAAAATTTACATAAACACGTTTGTCCGATCCTCTACATTTTCTTTAAACCCAAAATTCCTTATTGTTCTATCAAACTTCAAGTACCATTGTATTGAAGGTTGCTTCAATCCATAAATGGATTTTGTCAAACGACATCCCATACATTCTTTTTCTTCCATGACAAAACCTTTCGGTTGTGCCATGTAAACATTTTTTTTTCAAATCCCCATTAAAAAATGTTGTCTTCACATCCATTTTATGTGATTCCGAGACATAATGTGCCACTAAGGCCATTATGATTCTAAAGGAATCTTTACACGAGACTGGAGAAAATGTCTCATTGTAATAAGTCCCTTTTCTTTGCGTAAAGCCTTTTACTACAAGTCATGCTTTATATCTTTCTATATTCCCTTAGGAGTCACATTTTATTTTTATAGACCCTTTAAGAGTTATTTCCAAGTCTCATACTTTATTGGTATTCATTAATTTTATTTCATCTTTCATGGCTTCAAGTCACTTTGATGATTGATCGCTTCTCATAGCTTCTTCAACGAGGTGGGATCATCCTTCATTTGAAATTCTTCAGTATCATATACTTCATAGTCATTAAGCATATAGTTGTTTTTCTAACTCTTTGAGACCTTTTAGGGGTCTCCACATTTGACACATTTCTATTTGATGATGTTGTTGTTCCTCTTCTTGTGTGACAACAGGTTCTATAGGATCCTAAAGGATAGGTTCCATATTGCCATTCACTGTGCCACATGAGGTATACCAATGGTGTAGCAATAACAGATAATGAGTCATCGGAGTGGGCATAAACACCCGCTTCTCCTTAAGATCAATCTTTTGAGCTTCCATACTCCCCCTCATCATCACATTATCTAGAAAGACAGCGTGTCCTGTTTGTACAAATTTTGTATGTCTGTCAGGATAGTAGAAATGAAAACCTTTTAAAAAAGAATGATTAAAGATAGTAATGTTTGACTTAATAAAAAAACTAATGTGTTACAGAAAACGGAGAGTCTGGGTATTTGAGACTACTTGACGCGCCAACTGCAGCATCTACAGAGAATATCAGTTCGTGCAGTGCTGTTGTTCACGTGTGAAAACTATGCGCAGAATGACAGAATAGTTTAGTTAGTGCTGCACCAACACGTGCTAACCACGACCACTCTCTCGCATACTACTGTACTCCATTGGTGATTTGGTGTAGTAGTGGAATCTCGCGGAGGATGTGGAAAGCGTGCATCCGAGTTGGTGGAACGATGCGCTTGATTTCTGATGAAAAAAAAGGCAGCAGCGGCTGGTGTGGTGAGTGGGGAAGACCAGTAATAAGGAGCAAAGGAGCTACAGCATTTCTGTCACCACACCGGATTTTGACAAATGGACTGTGCCAGAAAACCTAGAATGTTCCAAACACATCATTGTTGGCATGCTATCATGACTCGTGGAATTATGGAATCCTTAGCTTCAAAGCAAGCCAAAATGCTTTCTTGTCAATTTGTGCGAAAACAATGACCAGAAATCAGATCAGATCGCATCTCATGTCCCAAATGAAATCATCCCTCCTTTCTGTCGTTTTTCACATGTTGCTTCCTGCGAAAGAATACGTACCAATTGTCGTGTGTTTCCATGATATATACATGCTCTCGAAACTTGTTACATATACATGTAAGATGAAAATTTGGAGATCAGAGGTGTCCATGCATGCACATCTATCGCTGAAATATTTACACTTTGATTTTTGTCACGCCGACCTGGCAACCTCCATCCAATGGCGTAGTTTTGGATCAATCAATATACTTATATAAAAAAAGGAAAAAAAAAGACTTGATTTTGTCACCGGACGGCGGAGGCCACGGTGTGCGCCCACATCCGGAGGTGCTCCTTGAGCTGGTTGCCGTCGCCAGCTGGCGGGATCCGCCAGTTCCGCAGCGCCCTCCTGACCTCTTCTTCCTCATCGTCCCAGGCCTCCGAGAGGTACGGCCTCCTGGGCGCCACCACCGCCGCGTCGTCGTTGACAGCTTCCGCCGGCCGGGCCAAAGACGTCGTCGCCACCGCGGGTGCCGACGCGGTGGCCCGCCGGCTGTTCTCCTCCTCGTACCGCTCCCGCCTTAGGCCCGGGACGATGGACGCGAGCTCGGCGTCCACCTCGGCGTCGGAGAAGGTGAAGCCGAGGTCCTGTAGGCCCTTGACCTCCTCGAACTCCAGCTCCGACATGCTCCGCCCGCGTTGCCGACGCCGGCGGCCGGGCCTTCTCCTTTCCGGCAGCGGCAGCGGCAGCGGCTGCGGCTGTGAGCGCAGCGGCGCGGCCACGAGCCCGTCCTTACCCGAGAGTATGGTCTCGAGGCGCGCGCGGTTGCCGCTGTCAGGGAGCCTGAGCGGCTCCAGGCCCTGGAACGCGGCCGCGGTGGCCTCGTCGCTCCGCGTCCGCCGGTGCTGCAGCCCGCCGGCGGCGGCCGTGGAGGGACTCGACGAAGAAGGCCGCTGCGGCGTATGCGGCGTCGTGTGCAGCGTATCCACCTCGCGCTCCAGAGGGGGCGCCTGGTGTTGTGACGGTAGAGCTGGGCGAGGTGGTGCCACCGCCGCCGAGGGAGTAGGGGATGGGAGCAGCACGAGGCGGCGGAACCAGCAGGCGTCGTACAGCGCCATGGTCTGCTCCGCAGCAGCCGGTTGCGGTTGCAGCCTCTTCATTTGGGGAGGAGGAGGGGAATGAAGACAGAGCGAGAGGGGTTGGGGACTGACTGGGTTTGGGCGGGTGCGGTGGCGGCTGGGTTTTTATACAGTGCTCGCGTTGTCGCAGCGGCAGCGCGTTGCTCCAGGTCCGCGCGTACGTTCGAGTCGGTTCGGCCTTCGGGCAAGGTTACGCGGCGGGAAAAGTTTGTCGCAGGGCTGGGTCAGGAGGGGGCTTGGAGCGCGGGCGCTGGAAGCTTCTACTACGACTCCTCGACTCGCGTGTTGAGGGTCAGTGGTCACGTCACTTTTCTTTCACAATGGCGGCTATAGCTCGCCGGCTCTGTATGGGTATTTTAGTGCTTTGCGTACGTGTTAGGAAATAATCAACGAGATCGAATACGAGACACAGATTTTTATGTGGAAAACTCATGCGGGGAAAAACCACAGACGCTAATCGGCGATCTTCACTATATGAGGAGAGTGTTTACAGAACGCAGAGAATACAATGAGTCGTCAGCTCTTCCCGTGCGGCTTACAAGATGTATTTATAGGACGGACTGTTTGCAGTCCAACACGGAAACAAATCCGCTACCCGAACCGTGGGCCCTCCAGGCGTCCCCACAAGACTCACGTTATAATTCGGAACATATTCCAACAAACTCCACTTTGAGACGAATTCCATCTTGTAGCAAATGAAGTGTCATCAATCAACTCACTTCAATAATAAATAATCACCGTCGCCAAAAGTCACTAGGACTCAAACTGTAATACCAACTAAGCGTAAGCATAGCTCAAACTTAGCTCCAGGAACAGACTTTTTCAACATATCAGCGGGATTATCATGAGTACTTATCTTGCATACATTCACATTACCTTGAGCAATAACACCTCGAATAAAATAATATCTCACATCGATGTGCTTGGTCCTTCCACGAAACATCTGATCTTTAGTCAGACAAATAGCACTCTGGCTATCACAATGTATAGTAGTGCAAGAAGTAACCCCGCAAAGTTCAGAGTATTAACCTCTCAACCAAATAGTTTCCTTATAAGTTTCAGAAATAGCCATATATTCAGCTTCTGTAGTAGACAGAGCAACAGTAGCCTGCAAATTTGCTTTCCAGCTAACAGCACAACCACCAATGGTGAAAACATAACCCGTGAGAGACCTCCTCTTATCCAAATCACCAGCATAATCAGAATCAACATAACCAACAAGCTCATCTCTAGATTTCTCAAATTGCAAACAGGCATTAGACGTACCTCGTAAATATCTGAAAATCCATTGAACAACCCTCCAATGTTCCTTACCAGGATTAGCCATGAATCTACTGACAACACTCAATGCTTGAGATAGATCAGGACGGGAACAAATCATGGCATACATAAGAGAACCAACTGCACTGGAATATGGAACTCTAGACATGTACTCAATATCAACATCTGACTCTGGACATAAAGCTGAGGATAATCTGAAATGTGTAGCTAATGGAGTACTCACTGGTTTGGCATTATGCATATTGAAACGACGAAGAACCTTTTCAATATAACCTCGTTGACTGAGGTATAACTTACCAGATTTTCTATCTCTAGTAATTTCCATACCAAGAATTTTCTTAGCTTCACCTAAGTCTTTCATCTCAAATTGTTTACTCAATTGTGCCTTCAATTTAGCTATTTCTGATTTTTCTTTAGCAGCAATCAACATATCATCAACATAAAGAAGCAAATAAATAGTTGAACCATTAACAATCTTCAAATAAACACAGCCATGAGAGAGCATAAAAGAGTCAAATTTCTTGTACCATTGCCTAGGAGATTGCTTTAAACCATAAAGTGATTTCTTTAACTTGCAAACAAGGTTTTCTTTTCCAGGATTAACAAAACCTTCAGGTTGGCTCATATAAATGTCTTCTTCCAACTCCCCATGTAAGAATGCGGTTTTAGCATCTAGTTGTTCAAGTTCATAATCATCATGGCAACAATACTAAACAAAGTACGAATAGAACTATGCTTAACAACCGGGGAAAAGACATCATTAAAATCAATATCTGAAATCTGGCTATAACCTTTAGCAACCAACCTTGCTTTATACCTTGCTGGCTCACTTGGATAAATACTCTCCTTTCTTTTGAAAATCCATTTACAATGGACAGACTTCTTATCCTTAGGCAATCTTAATAAATCCCAAGTACCATTCTTTTTAAGGGACTCCATCTCATCTTTCATAGCGGTCATCCAATTGTTGCAATCAGTAGAAGTAATAGCCTCAGAATAATTAGAAGGTTCTGAATTACCTTCAATATCTTCTGCAACACTCATAGCATAAGCAACATTGCATTCTTCAATATACCTTTTAACAGGTTTGGGCTGCCTTCTAACTCTGTCAGCGGCAATAGAATGTTGTGGAGACTGCACAACTGAAGAAAAATGCTCAGCAATAGAAGAATCATCAACAATTGGAGAAATTTCAGCAATAGGTACATCTTGCACAGCAACATTATCAACATCCGGTGCATTAATCAAGTGCTCCACCTGCACACTTATTTTCTCTCCCTCGGTAGGAGCATCAACAGATATGTTGTCATAATACATAGCAGATTCATTAAAGATAACATTCCTACTAAGCACAATTTTACTAGTTTGGGGATTCCAAAATTTATAACCTTTAACACCAGGTTGATAACCAAGAAATATGCATTTAACAGCTCTAGGCTCCAATTTACCATTATCAACATGAGCATAGGCAGAACAACCAAAAACTCTCAATTGCGAATAATCAGCTGGAGAACCAGACCATACCTCAATTGGAGTTTTCTTATCAAGAGGAATACAGGGTGAACGATTAATAAGATAGCAAGCAGTGGAAGCAGCTTCAGCCCAAAAACGCTTATTCAAACCCGAATTTGACAACATGCAACGGGCTCTGGAGATGATAGTTCTGTTCATACGCTCAGCTACACCATTCTGTTGAGGCGTATAAGGAATAGTGTAGTGCCTAACAATGCCTTGAGACTTGCAATATGCATTAAACTCATTAGAACAGAATTCCATCCCATTATGTGCGAAGCTTTTTAACCTTCTTTTCAGTTTGATTTTCAATCATAACCTTCCACTCTTTAAATGCAGAAAATGCTTCTGATTTATACTTCAAGAAATAAGGCCATACCTTACGATAATAATCATCAATGATTGTCAACATATAACGAGAACTACCAATAGAAGACTTGCGAGATGGTCTCCATAAATCAGAATGCACATAATCAAGAATACCTTTACTTTTATGAGTAGAGGTATTGAAAGACACCCTCTTATGTTTGCTAAAAATACAATGCTCACAAAATTTCAACTTACTGATGCTATGTTGATCAAGAAGACCTCTCCTGCACAATTCATGCAAGCCTTTCTCACTCATATGTCCAAGACGCATATGCCAGAGATTAGTAGCATCAGAATTAGATGATGAATCAGAAATTACAGCAGCATCACCTATAATTCTAGTACCACGAAGACGGTACAAATTTGGAGATTTCAATTCACCTTTCATCACAATGAGAGAACCTTTTGACACCTTCAAAACTCCATCTCCACCGGAGTACTTGTACCATTTACAATCAAGAGTACTGAGAGAAATAAGATTCTTGCTCATAGCTGGGACCAGGGTTTTTCAACCCGCGGTAACCGTTCGGTAACCGACGAACCGGCCGCGGGCGGTTCGGTTTCGGTACCGGTTTGAATTCAAATTTCTAATTTGAATTTTTTTTAAAAAAAATTCTGAAAAATTCCTAAAAATAGTTCACGATTTATAGAGTCCAATCGTGTAAAAAAATTTCAAATTGGAATTCGTTTGCTATTTTTTTGGACGTGTTTAAGTTTGAAAAAAAAAGAAAAAAGAAAAAAAACCGTGAGGCCCGTTAAGGGCCCATGCGGCCCATTCGCTCCTGGCGCCTCCTACAAGGGCGCTGTCGGCGTGGGGGGGGGCGCTGCCCGCTCCCCAAACCCTATCCACTCGCTCCCCGCTCACTTCCGCCCCCGCGCCGCCCGCAACCGCCCCCGAGCCTCGGTAACCGTTCGGTCGGCGGCGGTTACCGAGAGGTTTGGTCGGCAACCGACCGCGCCTCCAGGCCTCCCTCCCCCCGGCGGTTACCGACCGGACGGCGTCGGTTACTGACCGGACGAACGGTAACCGACTAGGTTCGCTCGGTAAGTTTTTTTTGTTTTTTTCATTTCTTTGCATTTGTAGTTGCTTTAGCTGTAGGATTTAGTTATAACAAGCTATAGGATGTAGGTTTGATGGAGTATATGATGTAGAAAATATTTATTGTAGGATTTAGGTAGGATTTGACTTAGGACGTATATAGGAGTTAGGTTTATTTGGTTTAGGATTTAGGATTTACAGTTGGATTTGCTTTTAGATGTATGTAGGATTTAGGATTTCATTGATGTAGGATTTAGGATTTAGGTGTATGTTAGGATTTCATTGATGTAGGATTTAGGATTTAGGTTTATTTGCGGTATGATTTGATGCATGTGTTGGATTTTTTTGTGTTCTCCATTTGTGCAGGAAGATGCCGAGAGACCGCAGAGACGTGGTATGGGAGCATGGTGAGAATCTTGCTCCCGGTTGGAAATGCAACTACTGTCTTAAACAAAAAGCCGGGGGTGGTGCTTCCCGATTGAAGCAGCATTTGGCTGCGCGCGGGACGGAGGTGATCCACTGTACCAAGGTGCCCAGAGAGGTCCGGGAGTACTTTCAGCATGAGATCGACAGAACTAGGCAGGAGCACTCCAAATCTGCAAAAACTTGCGCTGAGGCTTGTTGCACAGTGTGTATCCTCCAGTGGATGCGAGCGCAACTGGAGTACATTTGCTTTGGTGCACACGAAGGTTCGGAATCGCTTGTCCCACAAAAAACTGAACAAGCTAGTGTATGTGAACTACAACCTTCGGCTGCGACTCGCGGATGCATCCGGACCACCTAGGCGTGAGGAAGAAGACTTCATTGACCAGTTCACGCAGATATCCTTTTACGAAAGGGATAATCCGGTTCGAGACTGGATGGAGTATGGCAGATCCAACCAGGCTCCAGTTCTCGACGAAGAGGATGAAGAAACGGACATCCCTCTTCCGTCCCATATCGTGAGGTACGTTGATGTACTTTGTTAGCCACTAACGAACCATACTTTTAATAATATGATTCATTCTTTGTGATGACAGAGACCAAGTGGACCCCGACGATCTTGGGCCCATCAGTGATTGGGCCCGTAGACATGTGGGTGACACGCATCTTGGGAAAAGAAAATACCAGACGGGACCTAGCCAGAAAAAAAAGGAGAAGCTAGTGCAACAACCTGTCACCAGCGATGATTCAACAGATGATGGCGAGGAGGGTGAGCAAAGTCCATGGTACCAGGAGTCCGATCACAGCAGCTCAACAACTGACAGTGGAGACGGTCATAGTGGTGACGATGACCCTGGAGCTGCTGTTGTTGGTGGTGGTGGGGCTGGGGGTTCTGCAGATGGTGCTGGTGGTAGTGGTGCTGGTGATGCTGGTGGACTTCGTTTCACAGGTATGGATTGTTATAGACATTTTTTTTAACGTCTATTCCTATTCACTAGTACTAATTATGGTCGGCTGCAGGCGAGACGGACTTCACACATGCTACTCAGGACCGCGACCATGGGCAGCCGGAATCGCAGAGGAGAGCGTACGACCCGACGGACTGCTACGACACGCCACAGTACTCCTCTTCCTCGTACAGTGATACATCGTACGGTGGTGGTTATACCTACCCCGTTCCTGACATCAGCACGCAGCCGACCACTAGATGGGTCTACGAATGGCAAGACCCGGATTTCTACAACATGTTAGTGCAGGAATGGGAGACCACAGCTCATTGGACGGGCCAATCATGGATAGAGTACAAGGCCGGGCTACAGTCGCACGGTATCGCTCTAATGTCCACCGCGGAGTATGAGGAGGGGTGCCAAAACGGGATCTTCCCTTATATGCAACGCCAGTGAGTAGTGACCATGATGTCCGCATGTCTACGACACGAGGTATTTCCATGGACGATTTGTTGTTGTTGCAATGGTGAACTACGTTATTTCTGTCGTGAATTTGTGGCTAGTGCATCACTATGATATTATTGTGGGGTTGGCCATTTGTATCACACTATTTTCCATGAATTGTGTGTTCTATTTACATCATTATGCACAAAGGTCATGCAAAAAAAATTGATAAAAGCCACCCGACGGTTTGGACCGGTTACCGCTCAAACCGGTCGGTAACCGGCCCTAACCGACCGGTTACCGGTCCAGAACCGATTGCACTGCGGGGTTTGAATTCAAAATTCAAACCGTTCGGTTTGGACCGGTAACCGGTCAAACCGGTCGGTAACCGCCCAACCGCCGGGGACCGGTTACCGGCGACCGGTTGGATTGAAAAACCCTGGCTGGGACATGCCTCACACCAATAAGAGTTCTGACAATGCCATCATGCATCTTGATCTGAATAGATCCAATGCCAATACTATTACGCGGACTGTCATCACCCAATCTGACAGAACCTCCACCTTGGAGAGAATTATAGGTGACAGACCAATCTCTATTAATGCATATATGAAATAAAGCAGCGGAATCAAGAATCCATTCATCACCACTATTTGCACATCTAGCAAAAGCAACAAGCGAATCACCATCAGAATAATCTGCCTTAGAAGCAGCAACAGAAGCATTACCTTCATCATTGGTTTTACCTTTCTCTTTATATATGACAGCTCTCTTCTCTTTATTCTTCAATTTATAACAATCATCGATAAAGTGATTATCCTTCTTGCAATACTTGCAAAATTTATCTCCCTTGCTTCGAGATTTCGATCGGCCTCTATAACCATTGGAACTTTTGCCTCTATTGTCACTCTTGGATTTATTTTCTGTCCTCCCACGAACAGACAACGCTTCTCCATTGTAAGCAGAACCTTCAGAAGACACCATCAATTTCATATTTTCGTTGGCATGCAAAGCCTCAGAAACCTCATCCAGAGTTAGAGTATCATGACTATATAACAGTGTATCTCTGAAGTTTGCATAAGAACTAGGCAAAGAGCACAAAAGAATAAGACCCAAATCTTCATCATCATATTTTACCTCCATAGCTTTTAGATCAGAAACGATTTCCTTGAAGGTAGTAAGATGGCTAATCACAGAACCACCCTCTTACAACTTGTGCGTATACAACTTCATCTTCATATGTATTTTGCTTGTCAAATCCTTAGACATGCAAATCGACTCTAACTTGAGCCATAAAACAGCTGCACTTTTCTCCTGCAGACAATCTTGCAAAATATTATTTGAAAGATGAAGTTGAATTTGAGTCAAGGCCTTACGATCTTTTCTCATCTCATCAGCGGTCCAAGACTTTGAATCCTTGTTACCGAATTTATCAAGAGCATCATCCACGCCAGCTTGCGTAAGAATTGCTCGCATCTTGACTTGTCATAAAGCGAACCTTGTATCGCGATCCAGAGGTGGAAGATCATACTTCACCGAAGACATGATGAAGAAATCACAACAATAAGAAAAATAATCTGCAGAAATTTAGGTGTAACCCTAGTAAAAATCTGCAGCCTGGTACACAATCTGCGTACGAATAGCAAATACAGCCAATGAAACCCTCCTGGTAGCTGTTCTTGGGTGCACGTAGCAAAAGCTTCACCAAAAGTTGATTTTCACGTCTTCACGTGAGCTCTAGTCCTCGATTCGCGTGCGCGGCAGTAGCAGAACACCTGCTCCAGCTTGGGGTGAACACAGCAGCAGCGGATTGAGAATTTTTTCTCCGCCTCGGAACAGAGCAGAAGATCAATACTCGAGGCCGAACTCGAGGTGAATTCGGAGTAGATCGATCTGTTGGCGGCGGCAGCGGCGTGACCGAAGAACAGGGAATAGAACCCTAACTTTTTTTCAATCTAATCTCGTGTCAGGCTCTAAATACCACTTGTTAGGAAATAATCAACAAGATCGAATACGAGACATAGATTTTTCCGTGGAAAACCCTTACCGGAAAAAACCACAGACGCCAACCGGCGATCTTAACTATATGAAGAGAGTGTTTACAGAACATAGTGAATACAATGAGTCGTCAGCTTTTACCGTGCGGCTTACAAGATGTATTTATAGGACGGACTGTTTGCAGTCCAACACGGAAATAAATTCGCTAATAAACATAACTCGAACCGTGGGCCCTCCAGACGTCCCCACAAGACTCACATTATAATTCAGATCATATTCCAACAATACGTACTGTATGCCTGTATGCCAGGTCGGTATTTGACGTTCCATGATCGATGTGCCGAGTACAAAATCAAGAAAATAAAGTGGATTTCGATTTCATCATTATTACAAAATGCAATCATGTGATCCAGATAGTACACTATGCCAGGTCGGTATTTGACGTTCCATGATCGATGTGCCGAGTACAAAATCAAGAAAATAAAGTGGATTTCGATTTCATCATTATTACAAAATGCAATCATGTGATCCAGATAGTACACTAGTCATTCTCGGCCACATCGATCTACCGCGTCTTTTTAAAGTGATGGAAATGCATGATAAAATGAACCACGATCGGTAGTGCCATTGTGTGTTTGGACATGAGTATCCACGTGAACACGGCGCATGGTGTAGTTGCGGCGTCAAAAATCGGTGGTCTTCACTTAAAAAAAACGTGGACTTCTCCTAGTGTTTTTAATTAGTAGTAAAACACTACCGCTAGTCATAACACATGGGAATTTCACTAGGAGACATTTACTAGGGAAAGTTTATGCTAAATTTTAACTACCAAAAACACTAGAAGAACTCCATCTCACTAGGAGAAGTTTTAGATTGTGGTAGTGCTTGCTCCCCGAGGATCGGCAAAAACAAACAGTTCATGCTCACTTGGCCAGCGGAGCGAGCGGCCACCGCGAGGCATCTGGGGAGAGGGGGTTGTCAAATGCGTGTTCTTCCGTTCCATTGAAAGTGTCATTAGAAAACTGTATTTTCCTTATATATAGACACATTTTTCAAATAATATTTTCAATGAGATAGAGAGAATACTGACGAAAAATATATTATAATTTATCCAAACAATCCCATGTGTTTTGCCAGTAAACTTTAGGTTAGACATAGACTTCATTTGGCACAGCTTAGTTTTATCATTTAATCCATTTGTTTTTTTTTTTGCAAAATAACTTCATAACCAATTTTCTTGTTGAAGGAACTATTTTAGAACTAAGGGCCTCTATGGCACAGCTCCTCCAGTTCTAGCTTTCCTGAGAAAATCACTATAGCAAACACTTGTACGCTGTTCTTCAAATCAATTTTTCTCTCTTTTTTCCTTCTCTCTCACTGACACCAGCACGGAACATGAGCAAAAAAAATCGAGCTTCTTTGACTCCGGCTCCCACATGCTACAGTAGCGCGCCAGTAGAGCTACAGTGCAAGAGCCGGATCCGTAGGGAGCGCGCCCTCCCAAAGAGGCCTAAGTGTTTAGCTAAACAACTTCACATGATGATAATGGGGCAATGAATAAAATGACTGAGATGAAACTAGGATTAGCTATTTTTTAGCTTTATCTCAACTATCTCTTTGTGAGAGAAAAGAAAAACAACTTAACTCATGAAACTATTTTAGAAATGGATATTTGAAAAAAAAAACTACTAACAACAGCTCACAAAGCTATTAAAGCTAAACTATTGTTCAAACCAAGTCACATGAAAAGATGGCCAAAAAAATTGTAGATCTTGATGAGTTATAAAACTTTATAGTTAACAGCCACTTTTCATTTGAAATCATTTTGTCATGAAAAACTACGTTAAATTTCTCAAATTTAAAATTTGATTTTTTTTAAATGCCTCGGGTGGAGAAATAACATAAATGAAAGTCGTGTGTCTAAAAAAGCTATGCAACTTTGAAGTTGACAACTTTTTAATTTGAAATTATCTTGTCAAATAAAACTATGTTTAAATTTCTTAAATTTAAAATTAAAATTTTATAAAAGATCTTGGATACAGAAACTTCAAAAAAGAAAGTTGTAGATCTTGAAATATTATAAAAAATTTAGTTGACAACCTTTTTTTAATTTGTCTAGGGTCTTAAATAACTAATTTAAATTTGGTTTAGGATAAAATAAGGAGGTCCCAAATCAATTTTAAACATGAGTGAATGTGAGGTGCAATGGTAACGAGTGTACGTGTGAAGGGGAGACCCCAGGTTCAAATATTTTTTGACGCGACCCAGGTTCAGAAAAATGGCACAACTTGCGACGGGCGAGCGGGGGAGGCTGACCGATTGGGGCCTCCTTGGATTATTTTTTTTTTCTACTTTTAGGTCCTGATTTGTGATTTCTAAAAATGGATTCATAGGGGCGGCTCTATATCCAGCCGCCCCTACAAATACTTAGCTATCCTTACAAATCAATTTGTACAGATGACTTGGGAACCACCTTTACAAGTCATTGATTTGTAGAGACGGAATTCAGGCACAACTAGCCAAACCACATCTAAAAATGGGCTAGAGCCGTGATCGATAATGAGGTGCCTCTAGTCTTAAGATTCGTACTCGTAGGCTCAGTCTTCTAAAGATATTTGCACTTGTATCGTCCTGTTCGCTTTGCTTTGCAACCACTAAAATAGTGTTTTTTCTCAAAAAAAACAAAAACAAACAGTTAAAACCGGCTTATCAACCACCAAAACAATCAAGCAAACAAAACAAAATTGGAAAAAAAAAAAGACAAGCTGGTAGAAGCTAGAAAAGAATACCTGGTCAAGCATTGTAAACTCAGATCCTAGCTTTCCAGGAATACAACTCCTCTATCTAAAAATAGGGGGAAAACTGCAATAGACAAATACTTATATTAGTCTCATCATCAAGTCATCATATTTCTGGGCTCTAAAGCCCCAAAAAAAACATTTCTTCCGGTTTTCAAGGCATGCATGGACAACGAACGCACTCATGAGCTCTAACTTTGTCAATGATGAGGATGTTAGGCCTCATTTGTAGCACAAGATTGTGATACACATGTATGTAGAGTTGCCACAATGCCACACACATGAAAAGAACTCAGCATTGAGAAAAGCCCGGAACTACTTCTCCTAATTATTAATCATTTGCATGTTTTTGCCGATATCCTACGCAAGGGTAAAGGTCAAACGAGAGTGGGTGTTTGCATTGATCCTGTAGAACCTGTACGATTTGCATCTGCATGATTGAATCAATAGGCAGGGAACAATCCTCCTCTATCTCTATGTGGTGGAAACAAGACATGCATGGGATCCGGCCGGTCAACAAGGCGTCCTGTGAATCCTAGGAGACACGCGAGCTCAAAACCAGGCCATCCATGTCATCTTGCGCATACGTACACAGGTGAGCTGAGCTGGACAGCTGGTGGAGGACAAAGGAGGGTCAGGGCAGCAGGGCCTACACTGTGGAGGTTGCTTTCGTGCTGAGTCACCCATGTTTTAACTAGTGCTGCACATGGTACGCGCCGGGCCCAGCTGCCCATAGAGTATAGGAGTAGGTCACACAGTTGGCCCATTGTTATCTCGTCCCAGCAACAATGGCACATGATTAATGTAATTAAAGTTAATTAGTTTTATGTATATTATTAGTTAGGTTTTAAATGGGGATTAAGTTTGTATGAACAACGTGTTCAATATTAATAGACTTGAACTAATTTCTTTCAATTTTTTTGATTAGAACTGTAAAGTGAATTTTAATTAATTGTTTAATCAGGGATTATTTTCTATTCTAATTATTGTTAACTATATCAATTGATTTTTATTTTATTTTTTTGGTTTTGATTGATGTCTTAAAGAACACAAGCATGCAACCAGACTATTAGCAGTAGCAGTCTCAAATTCCGGTCACGCGGCTGCTGGCCATCCACACGATCGTTTATAATTTCGTGGTGTGCAAGCATCGACAGGGACGAAGGAGGGAAGCGTGCCAGTCCCGGATAGGGAGTCTCGATCTGCAGGGTCAAATTATTATTTGCCATGTGCGCAATGTGTTTCTTGTGACGCAGGCCGGCAAAAGCCCAAACGGAA
This sequence comes from Microstegium vimineum, assembly GCA_022036555.1. Lineage (NCBI taxonomy): Eukaryota > Viridiplantae > Streptophyta > Magnoliopsida > Poales > Poaceae > Microstegium > Microstegium vimineum. The sequence continues at coordinate 17,803,628 of CM039125.1, read as the reverse complement.
GCTGAGGCTTTTTGCTTGTCGCACACGCGCAGTCAGTCACGCGGAGAACATGATGCCGTAACGTACGTTGTGATTGTGTATAAAATGGCTGCGGGCGACCGCGAACGTGTCACCGTACGATAACGTGCGCGCGTGGTGGTGAGTTTCCCGCGCGTGATCCCAAGTACTACACGTACTACGTAGTGTATCATCATCATTGTGTGCGTCATCGTCGTCGGTTGCATGGCTAATTGCTTACTTTGGCTTGTTGTTATCGCTGTCATCGAACTTGGGTAGTCTTTTGGTGTTGTTGATAAGAGTCATTTCAACATCGTGAGATGTTAAGCCTTTATATGACGTTGTACTAGCTCCGATACCATTTGAAGGTTTAGAAATGGCTAGAGGAGGGATGAATAGCCTAATTAAAATTTTTACAACAACACTTAGCAAACTTGTTAGAATAAAACACGGCGAAAAGCGAATTTGCACTAGCACTACAAGGGTCGACAAGCCACCTAATACAAGTCTAGTTACTAGCAAGGTATATCCTATGTCACACAAGAGCTAGAAAACTAATGATGCTAGACTAAGCTACAAAAGCTAAGCTAGGGGCTCTACTTTGCAAGAATGTAAAGAATGTAAGTGCAAAGCTAGAGTTAGGAGGGTTATACCAACGTGAAGAGGAGACCAATGAGTAGCCAATAAATCACAATATAAATCCTCGGAGAGAGACAATGAGACACAAGATTTTCTCTGAGGTTCACTTGTTTGCCAACAAGCTAGTCTCTGTTGTAGCGATACACCTACTTGGAGGTTCACGCACTAATTGGCATCACACGGCAAATCCGTCACCGTGTGCCGCAAAACCAACACAAGATATGGATCCACAAGCTACGCGCAATCCACTAGAGATACCTTTCGCGAACTCCCGCGGGGTAGGTTCAAGAACCCCTCACAATCCACGATCGGAGCCGGAGACAAACACCTTCCTCCGCTCAACGATCCTCGTTGCACCAAGCCGTCTAGGAGATGACGATCTCCAAGAATAACAAGAGCTCTGCGATGACGACGATCACCAAGTGCCACTAGTATGCAATCAAAGAGCAATGCACTTGAATTCACTCAATCTCTCATGAATATGTCAATTATGTCAAGAGGATGAGTGGTGGGGCTTCTCACAAATGAGCACAAGTGTGTGAGTGATGAGAATGTGCAAGAAGTGCCCCCAAGGGTCGGCAATACCACCTTATATAGCCTCCACTCACAACTAGCTGTTTTGCCCTCAAAACTTAGCCTTTGCGCGTGCTTCGGACTCAAGCAACCACTACTACATAAATGATTTTACATAGCACTTGGGTTTTATTTACCGTGGCGCTTAAACACATAAATCGTCACAGTTAATAGGTGGCCAGAAAACCCACCGACTGGGGGTCACAACCACCACAGTTAATGCTATTAACCATGGCGGTTACTGTTACACAACCGCCACGGTTAATACATTAACCGTGGCGGTTGATCTTACCTAACCGCCTCAGTTAAAAGAGGCGAAGCCCAATAACAATCAAAAAGCCCACTTGGCCCGATAAATATATATACAGTACTTAGGGTTTCTCACTCATCCTCCCACTCCCTCAACTCTCGCTCTCTCACCAGCGGCGGCTCCCCTCTCTCTCACGCGTGCGACTCGATCCGGCGCGGCATACTGGGGCCCCTCCCCTCTCCTCTCCGGCGCGGGCGGACCGGCGGTGGATCCAGCGCGGGCAGCGTCGCGCTCCTTCCCCCCTCCTCTCCGACGCGGGCGAACCAGGGTCCCTCCCCTCTCCTCTCCGGCGCGAGTGGACCGGCAGCGGATCCCGCGCGGCGGCGCGCCCTTTCCCCCTCCTTTCCGACGCGGGCGGACCGACGACAGATCCGGCGCGGGCGGTGGCGGGGTTGCACGAGGCTACCGCAGGCCCGCGCGAGGGCGGCGCGGCGGCGCGCGGGCGGCGGCGGGGCTACTCGACGGCGGCGGCAGTGTTGCGCGACGGCGCGGGCCGCAGCGCCAACCGGGGCTGGATCTGGGTTTTTTTTTGTTTTTTTCCCTGATTAACCGTGGCGGGTTTTTTCCAACCGCCACGGTAAATGACACGATTAACCGTGACCATTGATCCGTGGCGGTTGAAAAAACCGCCATGGTTAACGTTTTGTGTAGTAGTGTTAACAATGGGAGGTCCGGACCATCAACAACGTCCGGACGCCCCCTCAGCCGAGAGATAAGACTCTCTGTTCCACCTTCGGACGCGGCCTTCGGACGCGCGCTGAGACGATTGAGGTATGCAAGTAGCCATCACCCCATATATTATGTCCTATTTGCCTTTTAGTCTTTTTTCTGTCCTCTTTGCCTTTTAATTTTTTTTCGACGGAAGAAGAATTATATTATATAATAGCTGGGTATATCAACAAGTTATATGCACTTTGGATTATAGTATATATATATCCATAAAATGATTTTATTTAAATTATATCCACACTATGAAAAGCTCCAAATCTCAAAATCGAACCAGCAACAGTCCTGAGAACAGATGACCACCGAACGACGGCCAACATCCCTGTAAACAGAGTTGAGAAACTTCTTCTTTCTTTTGTCTTCTTTTTTCTACCATGGAAGAATGAGAAATTATGATCTGAAACTTATTCTCCCTAGTCCTTCATCGTGGCCAGATCTAACCACAACAAAAACGGAGAAGACGCCAGAGAAAATTATTCCATGACGACGATATCTCCACTTTGATGTCATCACCTAGAAATAAAAGTATTCATATCGTCATGCCGAAAAACTTGATGACGTCGTAGATGTCGTTCTCATCTTTAATGCATCCACCATAGAGAAGATGATTTCACCCTGCCCCTTCGCCATCATCGGAGAGGAGCAGGAGGACAAGATAAATCTTCAATATCAAACATGGAGAAACTCTATAACCCTAAAGACTTAATCTAGTAGAAAACTTATTAAAAACGATGGATCCCCGCTCTCTCCAACCTCCACGAGATGCCGGAGGAGGACCAATAGTGGAGAAATGGAGAGGACCGAGCGGCGGCACTAGGGCGAGAGCCTCTCACGGCTCCGGAGCGCGCGGGATAGGGAGAGGAGAGAGCTCTTTGCCCTTTAGTCATAGAAGCACGGGCGGGCCCAATGGGTAGTTTAGGTAGTCCATGGACTACCCTGAAATTTAGCCCAAACAATTTTTAGTACTTGTTCAACTCATGAAAATTTACTCCATCTCTTCTTTTTCTTTGAAGTCCAGGACTACCCAGGATTAAATTCCTGGGTCCGCCACTGCATAGAAGGGGTTGGGGATGGTGGAGAGCAATGGAGTGATGGCGAGGACTTTGATTTAGGCATGAGCAGTGGTGGTGCTAGCCTGCTAGGCATAGTCATGGACGAGACGCCCCTAACAATCGTGCCTGTTCAGCATTCAGCACTAAAAAATGGTAAGAAGAGATAAATCAAGCAGTAACAACAATGTCTCATTGACACATTTAGAAATTTATTAGCGATATGAGAATCGAGATTTTTCCTGTATTGTGTATTCGTGTGGATTTGAAGTCCTTTAGTCAAATGCGATTGTTGGCTTCGGCTCCTCATCCTGTCCTACTCCTACATCGTGGAAAGTCAAAATGGGGCTGCCATGGAACCTGAAGAAATTTAACTAGTGGTGTCATCTTCAATCTTTAAATTTGTCGATCATCAGCCGTTTGTACTTATTTATGTGATATCAATAAGAATGTGGTATGCATATGCAATCCTTTTATATTATGAGTTATGTTTGCCACATGTATCAATTAATCCATCCTATCTAAAATTTCGACCGAACTCCGCCAATAACGCACACATAGGATGATGCGAAGAAGGGCAATACTTGAATCATCCGTAGTGGCAGTCACACAGATCCTTATTGGTTTCCTACACTAGTCGTAACCTATAGAGTTGAAACAAAAATAATAATCTCTGATTTTCGAAAATTGTCTTCGAGTTTTTTTCTTCCGATTTTTAGGCCTAAACGAAAATGGTAGCAGTAATGAAAAAATGAAAATGATAACGGTAAAAATAAACGGAAACGATTTTTGCCCTCTTCCAGCCGATTTAGAAGATTTTTGTATTTAACCGGTAATTTACCATTGATCATTACCGATTGAAAGGCCTTGAATTCAAATTTATTTATAAGCTATATAGTGCATACTTTAGGTGCACTGGAGAAGGGACTCTAATAATTCATATTTATATTTATACTTTGTTAAGTTAACTTAGAACTTTAACGTTTATTTGTGTCATTGTCATGAATTGTCGTATTTTTGTATGGTTTATCACTATTTGAGACTAAGATTGGTGTGAAATGTATTATTTAACTTATGGTCTTGTTAATGGTGGCTTTATTTGTTATTGTCATGTGAGATAGGTTAAATTATATGGCTCTTCTTAGGAGGTTTGACGTATTTATCATTTTTAGGATATCGTTTTCATCGATTTCGACCGTTATCACTGTGTTTTCTGATCAACTATATCGTTTTCGAAATTACTGAAATACTAGTGTCGTATTCATTTCTGACAAAATCATCTCAATTTTGTTTTCGAGAAAAAAATGAAAGTGAAAGTGATATGGCCTCCTATCGATCGTTTCCAATCGTTTTCATTCCTAGTAACCTACATTGGGCCTTATATAGATTAACCCAAGTCAGTATAAAATGTGTTGTTCATTGTTCTATACATGTAAACATAAAATTAAGTTTATTTTTGGTAGGTTAAATTGTGTTCCATATGGCCAACTCTATGTTCTCATATATGTAACGGAGGTGAAAAATATATTTTTTGTGTCTCATCAGGTTATACAAGCATATATTGTCTAATACGACCAAATCTAACATACTAGCTATAATAATGCAGTATTATAATATCTATTTTAAGCACTCTATAAGTTTACATAAGGGTCTTTACGGGCAATCAAACCCATCTAAATTTTACTGCACAAATTAATCTAAATGCAGACTAATACAGACAACCAAATATATGTAGCCAGAGGGGCTAGAGCAAACTGCCCGGAGACGGAAGGATATTGGCGTTAACGTGCGCCGGCGCCGATGCCGGTGCTGGCGCGGCAAGTGTTGCATGCAGCATGCTCTCTCTCGCGTTCGTTGACAAATTGCAGGACTTGTACACATTCAAAGTTGTATATATATAGTTATCCAAAAAAAAAAGTTGTATACGTATATCCTTTGTTTATGAATCACACGTATTCTGAATACGACATGTCAACTAGAGTGCGATCGAGGGGCCAAGCATCCTAGGCGACGACGTCAACAGTGAATCGATCAATGGTTGACGGCCAATTAAAATGTCTACAGCCTACAGCCGTTGGTTTACAGGGTCTTGCAGCTGATGAGCCAGTTGCAGCCCAATTGCCATGCACTGTTCCTGCCGCTGAAAACATGGAAGCTTTCTTGACGACATACGCGGTAGATTCAGAGGACAACAACGATCACACCGCCTGGTGCCTGGTGCCCGCGGGAAGGGGAGACGGGAGAGTAGGACTAGGACAAGGGGATGCATGATTCAAAGTTTCAGAGTGTCACATCGGTTGTTTCAATATTCATTAGAAGGATTAATTAAATATAAGTTAATTATAAAACTAATTACGTAAGTCATGACTAATTTATGAGATAAATTTATTAAACCTAACTAACCTGTCATTAGTATATGTTTACTGATGTATCACATTGTCAAATCATGTGTAATGATGCATCACATCGTTTCGATATTTATTAGCATGTGATTAAATATGAGCTAATCATAAAACTAAATTATAGAAGCCATTTAGGGAAAGAAAACGGACAACAATTATATTAATAGCTCAGTTACAGTTGCATTCGACTGCAAAGGTTTACACATTTAGGGTTTGTTTGGAACGCAGAAATTTCACAGGAATTGCGCAGGAATTTCATAGGAATCAGTTCATTTTCACATGAAAAAGTACAGAAACAGAAAAAAAAATTCTCCGTTCCAAACAGACCCTTACGCTTGAGGTTATGAAACTATTGTGTTAACGTGTTTGTTCTGGAATCTGAATACTGCTAATTTTCTTACTATTCTTAGCAATTGCAAGAATGGTGAGGTGTGCTGTACCGTGCTGGGGTAACATCATCAAAATCCAATCCTTGAACTGTACTGTAGTATATTATTGGTAACGAGGAGCAATCGCTAACGTAAGCAGGCACATTATAAGATCTGGATTTTATTTAGAAATGACCAAGTGTGCAGACTCGCAATTAGATTAGTTGCCGGAATGAAAGATTATTGGTACAGATGCTTCAAGAGTTCACATCGTTGTATTAGATATAGTATAGTATAGTATAGTATAGTATATTGTAAGAATCTTGGAGTGTTTCCAAGCAAATCAAGTAATGCTTAGGTCACTTCATGAGTGACGTGCAAGATAGCCTTTTTAATCATCAAGGCTAGTTTGTCAAAAGGCCGTTTTTGTTCCACTGCAATCAAGAGACGGGGCAAATTTGTTTCCAGAAGCCCATTAGCTAAAACCACCAGGAGGCCCAGACTATCCCCTGCTTGTAGATGACTACACTATATAGTTTTTAATAGAAAAAAAAATCCACACTACCTCCATCAACTTTTGCAAAAATCCAGTTTTTCTCCTAGACTCCAAAACCGAGGAAAATACCTCCTTAAACTTTTTAAACAGTTCATCTGACCCCTCCCTGACACATTTATAAGCGATTTTAAAGATGATTTTGTCTTTTTATTTTTTGTTTATTTTGGCTAAATCTTTAAAAAAACATAGTAAATCGCTGAAAAATCAAAAATAGAAAATCTAATTTTGTTAGACTCAAATGAATAGATCTACACAGTGAACCTATAATATTATTATATGCTTTATTACAAAGTTTTTGTTGTAGCGGTAGATCTATGTTTTTATGTAATTAATTGGAAGCTATGAATTATTTTAATTAATTACTAAAAAGCATAGATCTAAATCTATAAAAAACGGTACTAAAGCATACCATATTATATATTAATTATATATATCTACTCATGTGGAGTCCAATAAAATTAGATTTTCCATTTTATGATTTTTCTGTAATTTACTATGATTTTTAAAAGATTTAACCAAAATAAATAAATAAACAAAAATGTCTTCAAAACCACTTATAATCGGACTAAGAAGGTAAGATGAATTGTTTTAAAAGTTAAGGGAGTTTTTTTGCCTAGTTTTAGAATTCAGAAAGAAGAAGCGGAGTTTCACGAAAGTTGAGAGGTAACATGGACTTTTTCCCTTTTAGACAATTTCGTTGGGCTAGTGAAGAAAAGGCTAAGGCCCCGTACGAAAAAAGAGATCTTCATCCAACCTTTCTATGATATAATTTTTTATACAAATCATTGCAAAATCCATGCGTTCCAACTAGCTAACGCTTGAGAAACCCAAGTTATTAGTACATAATGTCTTTCTTTTCTTTAAAAATCACAATTTAACATGACACATTGAATTACACTGTACTAATTTAATTATTTTATTTATAATGTACATATTTATAAATTCATGATAATTGGATAGTATGTTTGTATTATAATAGTTAAAATTTATTAGTTTAATTATTACTTATAAATTTAAAAGCTTATAGATTTTAATGGAAAATACTCCGTTTTGGCCCCTCAACTATCACCGAAGGCTCAAATTGGACCCTGAACTATCAAAACGGCTACTTTGACCCCTCAACTATCACTAGAGGCTCAAATTAGCCCCTGAACTATCAGAACGATCACTTTGACCCTTGAACATATGATTTTCGTCTCAATTTCATCCATTATCCCTTGATCGATGGATACATGGACATATGAACTACGAAAAGGTCAAAACCACCCCTCATTATTTTCTTTACTTGTTGACCCTTCACGGCGTTTCCAACCCTATCGTTTATTTTAAAATACCAAAATCTGATTTAATATTAGAGAATTCATAAAAAAAATTGTTTTACCAAAATTTAATGTTCGAAACCGGTTTTGTTTTACCAAAATTTGTTTTACTACAACCATGATATACTTTTTTATTACTCGCTTAGAATATTTAAAGCTTATATGATCTCATAAAATTTAAAACTAGGTTAAAGTAAAACAATGGATGCAAATGGAGGTAAATTTTAGTCTAGCTTAACGAGGTAAACTTCATGTGTTTTGTAAAATCATGCCACAGTACATCATCATACGTGGCTGGCGACAACGATCTGTGCTACATGACCCACACAGATGACGACACCGACTAGCAAGATCATGTCTCATGTGGATAGCTCCTCATGAAGAGTAACTCCTCAAATTTACATCCAGGTTATATGTTTTGTACTATATTTGTTTAGAGAGATTATTCTCTACTATGTACCTTCAATGACCTGTGCTCACTGATTTTTCTAAGTTAATAAATTTTTTTATTAATTTTCTAACATTAAATCATATTTTGTTATTTTTAAAACAAACGGCGAGGTTGGAAACATCATTAGCGACCAACAAGTAAAGAAAATAATAAGGGGCAGTTTCGAACTTTTCACAATCCATCTATTCACGTGTCCATCGATCAGGGATAATGGATGAAATTGAGACAAAAATCATAAGTTTAAGGGCTAAAGTGGCCGTTTTGATAGTTCAGATGCCAATTTGAGCCTTCGGTGATAGTTGATGGGTCAAAGTGACTATTTTAATAGTTCAGATGTCAATTTAAGCCTTCGGTGATAGTTGAGGGGCCAAAACGGCAATTTTGCCGATTTTAATATGCGGGTATATCCAGCAGGACATGCTTCTTTGATCAATCAGTCCTAGGCAGCCACAGACCTACAGAAAAAAAAAGTCACGAAAGCAAATACGCAGAGCACATATATCAACTTTATTCCAATCGACAAGCCCTCATTCTAAGGTACCATTTGGAAGGGAGAATAATTCAGGTAACAAAAATTACGAACATCCGTGTTTCAACTAGTTTACCGAGGTGCCTCTAGGGGAGATTACTAAAATAACCCTATAAAGATACCTTGATTAATGTTTCTAAAATTTTCATAATAATGGTCTGTTTGGATACTTTCATTTCAGTTGAATTGAAATATACTTTGTGGATGTAGCTATTTTGATTTGAAATACGACATTCTAGCATTTTCCAAAAGTTTAGTTCACAGGGTGAGAAATAAGAGGAGATTCTATTGACCTCCACCTCTATTTGTGGTCTACATCCCCACACAGACACGCCAACCTGTTGGGAGAATGGGATTTGTGACTAGATTCTAATTTTTGGAATGCATTTCATTTCTAGGGATCGATCTAAACAGGGTTTAGTATATTTTGGTAGTAAAACAGGGGAAGCGAATTTCAGAACCGTAAAGTGCCAAGTATGTTAGAACCAGTAAAGTGGACAAGAGCGTCAAGTATGGAAATGGAGGTTATAGTAATAAAAAACTTGCATTGCCAGTTCAGTAGTTCACTAATGCTTTTACAAATATCCAGAGACTAGAACCTGTTGGGAAAGGTTTTCAGTCCAAGTATCCATTCAATCACAAACAGGCGCATCGAGGTAGCTAAAGGAGCCGGTACTTTTTGAAGATTGAGATCTTATATTCTGTCCGACATGTGACGTGGAAAAATCCCTAACCTAATGGCGCCTCTTCAGTATTCACTTCGGACATGATGATCGGAATATCATATGCTCTTCAATGGTTGAAGATCTGTTGACAAACTCTTTCTCCTAGGTTTTATTTACTATCTCACCACCTCACCGTTCTAAATTACAAGTCATTTTAGCTTTGATAAGTCAAACTAAAAAATATATATTAACATCTACAATACCAAATACCAAATACTTAATAACTACACTCTCAACACATACTGTATGGTGAATTGAATGAAACTAACTTGACAATGTAAATGTTGGTTAAAATTAAAGAAGTTTCACTTAGAAAAGCCAAAACGACAAAAAAGCCAAAACGATTTATAATTTGGAATGAATGTAGTAGATGCCTAGCATAAAAAACTATTATTAACAGAATTAATATAGTTTAAGTAATGAATAGTATCATTTATATGAGCCATTAAAGGAACAATTTTTTTATGGTTGTTAAAACACAAAATATAAATTTGTTGCTCGTGTGTGCATGTGTACTTAATAATCTAGGTAAGACAAAATTCTAAGGTAAGCTTTTTATATTAATAGTAATAAAAATGAGTATAATCTAGAATATATAATTATGATGGTTATTTAAAGATTTTAATAATATCATATGATAGTAATTTACATGTAAATTTAAGGAGATATTTTATTTATTTTAACAATGAAAAAGTCGTAATTTTAATGCAAATTTAAGGAATTACTTATTATCTATCATATGATATTTAGATTATTGCTTCATAATGGCACACATGGGCATTTTAAATACAAATTAAGTAGGTTAATGTTGTTTTTTCATAATTGAATATGGGTGTTTAGAAAAGATTCAATGACCATTATTATCAAAAGTGATTAAAATGCACTAAATTTATAGTCACATCTTTCTAGTTTTGTGAAAATGTATAGGATTCATCTTTTTTAGTGAGGGACATGGAGGCTCCGTTGGAGACCTTATTAGTAAGATACACATTATCTTTTAGTAAAGAAAATACCATTACTGAATTCCATCAATGCATTTACCTGAAAGTATATATTGGAAGAAATTGATGTTGATAACCCTAACCCACAAAAAAAACAATTAGACGTTTGGTGTAGTATCATCAATAGTTTTATAGTCCAAAACGGAGTAACTGAAATATGAGTCTTTTGCATGTATTGTCTCAAAAAGAGGAGAAAAACTACACCAATAGCTTACCTCTTTTTAAACCTTGATGAGATCCTTATTGTTGCTCATACAAAATCTATGATTAATCCTCTCAAAAAAAATTCAAGACTAGATGGAATAGTAATTGGATATTAGGATTTTCATAAAAGTGCAAATGTACGGACCCAAACAAGCACACAGGCATTGTACAAACTCACATAAGCAATACATTCTACCAAGTACCAACAATGACCATCTTGTTACTAATAAGATATAACAAATGTGGATTGCTGGGCAAATCTCCTTTGGCAGAGCAAACCAGATCCAGCAAAGTAAAATTCAATCACTCTGCCGAAGGAGAAATGACCCGGTAATCCTCCACTCGCATGCTTGCACACGGGACACGGCAGTGCACTACGGCACTCTTCTTGTTTAGCTTACCTGATGACTGGCTTGTTGCATCCGAGGTTAGATCAATGCAGTATTTATATGCATAGAACTGTTGCTAGATTTGACCGTGTGGCATGGAAGCTGGTATCAGCATATCCGCGTGATCTTCTCTTCCTCTTTGCTTGACAGCTATGGTACTTAGCATATTTTTCAGATCAAAAGAAGCATATTTTTCCAGGCACCACTGGCATCTTCCTCATGTACGGAAGTGTATGCATTTGCATTTTGCAATAGTGAACATGGCGCTGTGATTTGCAATTACTGTAATATGTCACACCAGTTTGTAGTACATGCATATGAAGACGGCAGTTACTACGAACTTCTTTTTACGTTCAAAAAAGTTTGTAGTACTTGCCATCTTCAGACGCTCAATGTATTCAAAGGGTGGATCTTTCCATCTTCTCCCTCTGTGCTCAAGCAACAAAGCTGCTGTCTTCCGCTCTTCATAAGGTGAGATGCTATTGTGCCATTTTCTTGTCTATCTTGCTGATTTTTACTTCACTGAAATTAGAAATTTTCAATCTATTGTCCTTACCATGGGATCTCTTTGCAATTCATAGTGGTCTGCTGCGTTCACCCTTGACCTATTATTGGTGAGATGGACATGTCATAATGATGATTTGATGACTCCCGCTGTATGTGTATGCCATTTTCTTTTTGCTTTCTGCAATTTCTAGTAGATACAGAAAATATGTATTACAAATTAGTCAATGGTACTTCTTGAGAGAAAAAAAAAACTAAAAAAAAAGTAGTCAACAGTAACTGTTGGTTAGAACTTTTATAATGAACAAGAAAAAACAGATGGCAATTTAGGATCCAAAGATTTAATAAAAACAAAAAGATCCATTAGCTTTCTGCAATTTTTAGTAGATACAGAAATATGCATTACAAACTAGTCAATGGTATTTCTTGAAAGAATAAAAAACTGAAAAAAAAATAGTCAACGATAACGGTTGATTAGAAATTATAACTGACCAGAAAAAGAGAGCAGAAACAGATGGCATATTTAGGAACCAAAGATTTAATAAAATATTAAGATCCAGGAAGTATGTACATGATTATCTCAGGATAGAATCCAAGATTTTATATATTTAAGTGTTATACGCGACCTTTCGATGCCTGCAGCAGCTCAAATTGCAAGAGGTGTATCCTATTTAAAAAGCTCATGGAATCAAATACCTATTGGATTCCTCAACTTAGACAGCTTTGAACAGCACCAAATGAGTAGATCCAAGGGGATGTTCCACGATAAAGCATAGCATCAATGGACCTTCATGGCATAAAACAAATAGAATACAATCTGATTGTGCTTATTCAATGCATGTATATGCAATTAGGGGAGCAGATGTATGGATTGATTGAAGAAGATGGTGGATCAGTGCATATGTTTCCCATTACAAGCATGCATTTTCCAAGCTTTTTCCAGACAGAATGAGGACTAGTAGTTCTTTCTTCTTTGGCACAATATAAATCTTGTTTTTGCAATGGTCAAAAAGTAACTATTACTGGTTAGTACCATACTCCCTCCATCCCAAAAAAAGAGTCATTCTCACTTTCTAAAAAGTCATCAGTTTTCAACTTTGACCAACTATATTTAATAAAAGATTAATATTTATAGCATATAATTAGTATCATTAGGTAGATCTTTGAATATACTTTCATAATAAACTTATTTGGAGATATAAATGTTGCACGTATTTTCTACAAATCTAGTCAAAGGTGAGAAAGTTTGGCCTGCACGATTCCCATAGCGACTCTTTTTTTTGGGACGGAGGGAGTAGGTCCATAGCCACTTGTGTTCAACCTCCAGCAATATAAATGTCTCAGCACACTTGTCATACGCCTGCTGTACGGGCTCGGCGAGCCCCAGGGAGCAGACCCAGGCGGTCGGACAGGAGGTCCACGCGGCACCGGAGGGGGCCCAGCCGGCCCAGCAGGGCCTGGACCAGGCCGCAACAGCAGCACCCCGTAGGGGGGATTGCGTGCGTACACGGCGCAGCGCGCTCGCGCGAGCAGAGGGGCGCGTCGGCAGGAGGCCGAGCCCCCTTCTCCCTTCCATATACAAGTCCTTCTCTATTCCCATAAGAATAGAGGAGTTATTATTAGAATAAGAATAGGTAGAGTTGGTTAGGAAAGGAATAAAGAGTTTAGGAAAGAGGAGTTCCAATCTATAAGGAAACCTCTCGTAAGTTGCTTGGGAGTCAAGTCCATTAGGAACTATAAATATAAGGGGATGTAATCTATTATGCGATCAAGAAATAACAGAGCCTTATGCGATCAAGTTGATACATGGGCCATGGGCCCAAAATTGGGTGACGCAGCACCGTTGGCAGAAAAGTTGTCGGCATTAAACTGTCTACTGCGCACGCATCTTATAAGATATAAATATGAGTGCGGACCCATTGGAAAGTAAACTTGATAAGATTTCTAAAAAGTCCAAGAACGTCCCAATCGAAGTCCGTATGAAGTCGTGGAAACCGTCGCAAGTTTGGACTATTCTGCAGTCCGAATTTAACTTCCAAAACGTGTTGGACTTGGCCTCTTGCTTTCCTTGCATCCAAAGTGACGTGGTGGCCTGGTGGAGAACGTTAGGAACACTTGGATTTGGTCCCCAATCAACTTCATTGACCATTCATGTTTTCCATATGCAATCTAACCCTTCCTTGATCCATGTAAGCAATTCTGAAAATGAAAACATACACACTTCATAGTGCAGCACCCATTCATCAAATGTAACAATGATAAACCTCATATAGAATGGTTTCACCTTTGGTATAGAAGTGCTTGGAATGGTCATATCTAAGCCGGTGATGTCCTCATCATTCTCCCTTTCTTGACAGCAAATCGTCCTCGGTTTGACCACTGTCGAAGGATGTGTTGTAGATAAAAGCAAACCATGCTCCCATTTTTTATTGTTATCCTGTTTATTCATTATAAAACTAGGGAATCCCAACATGATATGGTTATGGTTATTACATACCTCTAATTGGTCATATCTTTTCACAATGAAAGGAGATTGTACAATTGAACAAATGTAAATTCGGTGTACCATATACTCCTTTTCACAATTATATTTGCCAATAGCATGAAAACTGGTATTAGAAGAACATGGCAATTCAAATCTAGCAATCAGATTATTTTGCAAATAGTTAAGCTCACAATGATCCTCGAACTCAATGTACCCTATTGTATGTAAAGATGACAACAATTGAGCTTCTTCTTTTTCATTTACAATATGAAAAATATGTTGGAATTCAGCACTCATTGATTTATAATTTTTAGCTTTATTCAGTAGTTGTGGTATGGATATAAGTAATTCATTATCACACAACTCTTCTTTGTCACATGAAATATCAAGCATATGAAAGTGTGACAAAGGAAAATCAACGATGGGTTCCACTATTGGTTGATCTAGGATATCAAGATTAGTGGACAAATGCAGTTCAACTAAAGCATGCTCACCTTAATTTATGTTACACCCATCTAACTTACCTTTGATGCTCTCCTCAAATGGTGTTCGTGCAGCTAGATTTATGCTCTCCTTTAATATTTCACCTCCAATCACAAATTGATCAATGCTCATTGCTATATTGGCATCCATGCTTCTATAGTATTTGTGAGATCTGTTTTTAGTATTATTTCAAAGTCACAAGCAAGATCAAACAACTCACCAAAAGTCTTATAATGTTTATCAACAATTATATTCTGAATTTGCACATTAAGACCTTGCAAAAATCTATGTTCTAGAAACTCATCGTTTTCTTTAAAGCCACAACGTAGCAAACATAATTTTAGTCTATCTAAGTATTCTGCTACAGTTTTGTTTTCTTGTTTTATAGATTGCAATTTGCCATACAAAATATTAGAATAATAGCTAGGAACAAAAACATCTCTAAAATGTCTTTTCATATCTTTCCATGATTGAGGAGCATTAGCAAATCTACAAAGTTGTTTCCACTCAGTTAAAGCATACTTAATAAGAACACTTGAAGCAACTTTAACCTTTTGTTTTTCAGATAGATCATACTTTTTAAATTCTTTGTCTACACGTAGCTCCCATTCAATATATGCATAAGGATCATAGTTTCCTTCAAAATAAGCTAGCATCACATACCTTGTAAGTAGCAAGCTTATCACTTGTCATACCACTAGCAAAGTGATTCGAATATGCAACCTGATCATCTCCTAATTTTATGTAGATTCCTGCCATGATTTGAAGAAAACAAGAAACATACACAGTAATATTTATGCCCCTATCAACTAGTAGGATGTGGTTATTGTAATTCTCTCACTCTCAACTTGATCAAACAAATTCTTACCAAGCAAAACAAGAGGTGGCAGCAACCAACAAGTCGGAAACCCTGGAAGTAGTGTATCGACACCGCAGCAACAACACCTGTCAAGTTGTATCCGGATATGTGGAGCTATAGGAGGGCTAAACAATAATTTGCAAGGAGGTACTAGCACCACATTAGTCACAAAATCAAGTTGGGAAATCGTTCAACGGAGGTATCGTGCTGGTCCTAGGCTAGACCGTGCTAGAGACGCGAGCCTAGACACAAACGAAGTCACGGTACAACAGGAAGAGGCACAAAAACAGCAAGCAAAACACTCCCTTTCTTTTCCTCCTCTCTTCTTTTTTTTCTTTTCTCTTCTTTTGTTTCTTTTCTCTTTCTCTTTGTTTTTCTTTTCTGTTATGCTCTTTTTTTTTCTTTTTCATTCTGATTTTTTTCTTTTCTTTAACTCTCCTCAACTACCTTTTCTTTAACTCTCCTCAACTAGAACAAATCTAAAACTTGACAAATCAGATTTCAACAAAAGCAATTGACAATGTGTTTCTCGAACAAGAATAGAACTAGCAATCCTTATTTTTTGTGTGCCTAAATCAGATCTTCTCGATGAGAAAAAACAGGATAGATGGATATGGTGCAGCAAAGATATATATGGTAGCAATGATGGCAATGGAGATTTATCTATATGTGCCCAAATCAGATTTTCGTGGTGTAGAAAAAAAATAGCGGAGATGGATATGGTGTAACAAAGGTGTAGATTGCAATGAAGATATATATGGTGTAGGGGAAATATGTATGGTGGTGGTGATGACAGTGGATATGTATACAAATATAGTGACCAAAACGTGACAAGAACTCGAAACTCTAAAAGCCTAACCCTAAAACCAGCAACACGACTCAACCGATGTAAACCAAACACAACAAGCTCGTACTAAGTAATACTAGTAAAAGACACAAAGGGTTCATAGGATTATGGGAAAACAAATCTACTATTTTTATTGGCTATTCTGGACTATAGGAAATTAATAGCAAACTGAAATCTCTCACCGATGAACCTTGCTCTGAATACCACTTGATGAGGGTATGGGTGTCCCGATCTTTCGGTGGAGATTGATAACTACGATTTGACTGGAGAGACGTTCACGATCCGACTACAACCATCCAAGGACGCTGCGCCTTAGCGATCGATACACCAATTCCAGCGGTTGCTCACGATCTTGTGGATCACAACCAACCAAACCACTAGGGTTATTCCTGCAAGCAATCGAAGAACAAGCAAGAACAAGTAGAACAAGCACTCAATTGCAAATAAGAGATGAAGGATCAGATGTGATACACATGAAGGTGGGGTTCCGAATCAAGTAGAACGGATGGTCTAGTCGACACACGCGTCTACAAGGAAGTAACAGCAGCTAAA
The DNA here is from genome assembly GCA_022036555.1 of Microstegium vimineum. NCBI lineage: Eukaryota > Viridiplantae > Streptophyta > Magnoliopsida > Poales > Poaceae > Microstegium > Microstegium vimineum. The sequence goes on along the minus strand of CM039125.1, from coordinate 17,786,660 downwards.
CTTTCATCTAAACAAAACTCAATCTGTTTATGGCGGCTCTAGAGGGATATAAGGAGGAGGGAGGACGGCCACAAGGGTCCTGGTGTCGTCCTACAACCCTAGGATGAGTCCCTAATGGACTCAAGTTGATACATGGGCCATGGGCCCAAAATTGGGTGACGCTGCACCGTTGGCAGAAAAGTTGTCGGCATTAAACTGTCTACTGCGCACGCATCTTATAAGATATAAATATGAGTGCGGACCCATTGGAAAGTAAACTTGATAAGCTTTTCAAAAAGTCCAAGAACGTCCCAATCGGAGTTCGTATGAAGTCGTGGAAACCGTCGTAAGTTTGGACTATTCTATAGTCCGAATTGAACTTCCAAAACGTGTTGGACTTGGACTCTTGCTTTCCTTGGATCCAAAGTGACGTGGTAGCCTGGTGGAGAACGTTAGGAACACTTGGATTTGGTCCTCAATCAACTTCATTGACCATCCATGCTTTCCATATGCAATATAACCCTTCCTTGATCCATGTAAGCAATTCTGAAAATGAAAACATACACACTTCATAGTGCAGCACCCATTCATCAAATGTAACAATGATAAACCTCATATAGAATGGTTTCACCTTTGGTATAGAAGTGCTTGGCATGGTCATATCTAAGTCGGTGATGTCTCATCATCAACACTATGGAGCTCCACTACCACAACCTCGGCCGCCCCGTCACCTTCAGCAAAGTCAGCCGTCAGCATCAACAACAAACGGCTCGAGCTCCACCAACACCGACACCAGCATCATCTTCGCACGGCGTCCGGCTTCGTGCCAGCAGGGTTCGGCGTCCTAACGCCCTCGACAGCCTCGGCTCCATCAGTGCACCGGTCTTCACCGACCTTCGTCAGGCCATCCTCCAGCAACGCGACCTCCGCAGCATCGCCATCGCCATCAACAACGGGACAGCTGCTCCCGCGTGGTCATTGGACCAAGGCCTTCTCTTCTTCGACAGACGCCTCTATGTACCAGCGGCATCGACACTTCTCCCTGCCATCTTGCAGGTTTTGCGGCGGGAGGGACCGACTGGCTTAACATTATTGGCCCTTGGGTGCCACTCAACGTCAACGACCGGCGCCATCAACTCTCCTCCGACGGGGATCCTCCTGGTCCGACCGTGGCAAGCCGGCACGCTCCCTGCGATCACGGTGCTCTTCCTCGACACCGGCGACCGACAGCTCTTCCGTGTTGGTGGCATCTTCATCGCCATGAACGCCGACTTACGTCGTCAGCAACTCTCCCCCACGGACTTCGAGCCCAGACATTTTGTGTTCGGTGAGATGCTGGACCTAACGACTTCCCCGCCAACACGTTCTCCATCGACGATCTGGCGCCAGACGCCGGTCACCATTACCGCCAACGCCAACAACGGCGTCTACACCTTCGTCGCCCCGCCTCGTACAACTACGTTGTTCAGCCTTGACGGCACCGTTGGGAGAGACCTCCTCTTGGCTGCTCGTATACAGGCTGTTGGGACCATCGGCGGGAATAACGACCACATCTACTACATCTACGGCTACATCGGCAACCTCCTGCACTGCTTCGAGCTGGCTCTTCATCACACTCGGCGCAACATCATCCTCAACGATCCAGTTGAAGGCCTCCTCCGCATCCACATTACGACACTTCGGCATGGACAACTCCCTCCAGAAGGTGTCACTTCCTGGACGTTTCAGCGCGATGACGCGTTGAGAGGGGAAGGGGGGGAGATGTCATACGCCTGCTGTACGGGCTCGGCAAGCCCCAGGGAGCAGACCCAGGCGGTCGGACAGGAGGTCCACGCGGCACCGGAGGGGGCCCAGCCGGCCCAGCAGGGCCTGGACCAGGCCGCAACAGCAGCACCCCGTAGGGGGGATTGCGTGCGTACGCGGCGCAGCGCGCTCGCGCGAGCAGAGGGGCGCGTCGGCAGGAGGCCGAGCCCCCTTCTCCCTTTCATATACGAGTCCTTCTCTATTCCCATAAGAATAGAGGAGTTATTATTAGAATAAGAATAGGTAGAGTTGGTTAGGAAAGGAATAAAGAGTTTAGGAAAGAGGAGTTCCAATCTATAAGGAAACCTCTCGTAAGTTGCTTGGGAGTCAAGTCCATTAGGGACTATAAATATAAGGGGATGTAATCTATTATGCGATCAAGAAATAACAGAGCCTTAGCTCTTTCTCCTCCTCTCCTGCGCCTGCTCTCTCCCTGCCTCACGCCGCCCCCTGCCCTGCACCTCCCCTGCGCCAGCCACCCTGCCCTAGCAGCCGCCCAGCACCCCCATACACCCAAGGGTGTATTACAACACTCATAGTAGCAAGTTTGGCATCTAACAGAATTTGTTAAAGATATAGTATTAATTACTTTATAAATTTTTAATTTTAGTCCACAAATAGATATATGAAGTCAATAGCTATTAACAATGAATTGCTACAATGAGAACTTTAGGAAAGTCCATCAGTAACCTGATTACAAGAAAGAAACGACCTAGAAACTAAAATAAGGTAACTTGACTAATCTAATAGAGACGGTAACCAGTTTGTACAAAATAACCAGATAGAGGATTTAGATTCTGGTAGTAATAGTCAATAGATTATGGTTGGTCTCTATTGCAAAAACGTATCATCTGTAGAAGTGGCTTATTTTGGCATCAATCTACTTTTCCAACAACAGTGACAGGGAATAAAATGGCAAAAGAGCCATATGACTTTCAGGTGAGATGGCAAGAGGCCAAGAGAAAAAGAAAGAGTAAAATAAAAAAAGATAGGGGGTAGAGGAATACCTCCTGAAAGGATTGTCCTGATTTGGAAGTATATCCAGAAGCATATCCAGATTTTGCTTGCCTGGCTCAGCCCTATATATTTGCAATGGCAACATACAGAGCAAGGCAAGAAACAGAGTGAGCACAAAAAGAATGAGGGGCAAATTAAAGAAGAGCGAAAGGACTTTCTGGAAAAACAAAACCAACAGAGATCAACGATAGCTATGCAGTGTTCAGGGTAAGAATTACAGTGTGGTTCTCCTCTGGCATGGAGGCCAACATAGCAGGCATTGGAGAATGCACAGCGCTATCGCCATCCCTGCCAAAGGAGAATTGCCCTGCCATTCGGTGTAACCCTGCCTCGGTTTCGTACTCTAATGTAATAAAGGTATTGCATATGGATCCTATTCAAGCACCTTTGTAAAAGATTATGTAGAGAATGGTTTTACCAGTATTGTACAGTGCAAACCTAAAACTCATAATGGGAGTAGCATTTCTTTCTTAATGCTGTGCCTTAAAAGCACATCATGTCAAACAAGTCAAGAATAAAGTGAATGCTCAAAGGTAACTGCTCAAAAAGAAGAAATAAACGTTTCACTGACTAAACAAGTTTTTTTATAGCCTACCTGTTTGTTCATGTAGCCATCCATCTTCTGAATGAAGTTATAAACTAGTTCCCTTTTAAACAATCCTCTTTCCTTCATTGTAGGGTCAGGTTATCAAGCCTCAAGGTGCAGCAGAAGAGTATTTAGTATATATAAATAAGCATGTAACGCCATCCAATGATCCAATTAGTGAAACAATTCGGTGAGTATCTTTCATTCCTAGTTGCAAATGAGAAATGTTATAAAGAAACAGTTGTGTAGAGTTGTTTTGATCCTAAGTAACTCCAGGTGTGCAAGGCACCTTTACAATGTAGACAGTTAAGAAGAGGTGAAAATAAGCAAACACATTCTTGGCATGTACCTAGGATAGACAATCATAATCCAGCTATCGTGTCCACATGTACCTATGGTGAAACCTTATCATATTGGAATAAGGACCCACAAAATGAAGGGTCAATACTCTGATTGTTACAGCTATCCAGATAACATTTGATGAATAAAATCATGAAATCAGATCATTATGTTTTCCTGATTCTTGAAAGTTTTCAAATAATTTGAAACATCAAATTCGAGCCGAATAATTAATAAACAATGAAGATCTAAACATAATTGTTGAAAAGAAGCAGCATGACAATTCGAAGTGCCGTCTATAGCATGATACATTTTGTTAACTGTCTCACACTTTAACTAACTATGCTACCTATGGATAATAGAATGAATAACCACTTTACGCATGCCAATCATACAAACAAAAGTGCAACTGCAATCAGGACTATAATCAAACAGCCAATCTGCAAACTCTAAGGGTAACAATGTTCATGAACTTCAGTAAAGCAACCTCCTCTGTCTCCTAAGTGAGGTGAGGTGGTTGCTCATGTAAGGGGCTTATTCTTCTTTCTCTTGCACCATGCCACTTCAATTTAGTCATGCTGCTGACATGTTTGAGACTTTAGAATGAGTGGAACACATGGGTCTTTCAGGGAGTTCTGCTTTGGACTCCCCAGCTAGAGGAGAAGATTAAAGAAGAGGCGAGGAGACTGTCGTTAGGCTTCTTGCTACCAGATCAAACACATTAACTTAGCCCTCTGGCTTGATGTTTAGGCACCACTACCTCATGGTTACCCTCCTTGTAACCATTTGCGCCGCCCTATTTTTCTCCTAGACCTCTCGATTGGTCTTCGTGATTTGTAATTAGAAGTGATAGTTTGTAGCCTCTAGCTGTTTGTTCTCTTTGTTTTGTCACACCTGTAAACTTTGTCTGGCGCCTCTTAATGAAACACGTGCAATGCACGTTCTTGAAAAAAAGTAATAGAAAGGTATGCAACTCTCTTGGGTGTTCGAGAAAAAAAATATTTATGAATTTCCTATTTGCAGAATCCGTGAACCATTTGTTTGGAGGGAAGTCCATGAGGTCTATAAGCACAGCTGAACAGCCTTGCAGTCCTTTGTTTGTTTTGTTTAAAATAACACCTCACAGTAACTCATGTCAACAGAAGAATAAAGTAGTGACGAGATTTAACAAGCCATTTTATTTTAATGCATTTTTTTGGCTGTAGGGGCACCTTAGCCCCTCCAGTGATTCTCAAAAAAAAAAAGTTTTAACCAACCAAATTACAACCATTCTTTTGATATATGATAGCTCACTCTCTCTAATGGATAATACATAAAGAAAACAATAAAAAATATCTATAAATATATATGTAGTTGGCTTAAGTTGATTGTTCACCATTAAAACAAGCATGCAACGATTGGGACTGTCAAACTGTACTTGCTCCTTCATAAATGGGGAAGAGCAAAAGGCAGAAAAAAAACTTGGAGAAAAGGAAATCCTGGCTCTCTAGGAACATCAATTTTCTTTTCTTCTTATGGGCATGCAGAAGAGCTGTGTTATATCTGTGTATCCTTGTTCTTGAGGGACGTAATTTCTCTAAACCCGAGTTGATGTTTACTTTGGTGCTGATAGCTGGTACTCGGCATTCTTCCAGTTTTTTCAAAGAAATATTGATGTACAAATCTGTTCTTAAAAAACAATATTGATGTAAAAATCAAATGAACAAGTAACTTGCATGTTAACATGTGGCCTCTTCACGTTCAAAGCTTGGAGGAAATATCTGCTTGATTTTTTTTTAACTTCATCAACCATTTATACTTATCTAAAATTGCAGCACTAATAATAATAATAACAAGCAGTACATTATAACCTTATTTTTGTGTATCAAAGGACACCACCGATGTATTTAGATTATGGAACAAATACTGGGATCAGAGGCAGGAGTTGGGACCTTAATGACTTCAGTGTAAGCAAAAGACAGGAACATGCTTTGGTGATCCCATCACATCCTCTTCAAATCAGCATAACTAATAACTACCCAGCAGATTTTGGGTTCATTAATTTCTTATCAAAACCACCTCTAGTTGTAGCCCAAATATTATAATCCTGAATCTGCGCACATTACGACATACAGGGCACAAAGATAACCTGGATAGAGAAGATATAAAGATCTACAGGTAAAGTAAGATGTACCTGCATACCACAAATGTTGGTTGAAAATTGGCAGCCACTACCATTTCCTCCTCAATACAAACAAACACAAAAGTTTATGAACTACTACTAGCACATTTGACCAACAGAATCCAATTGTGGTACTGTGTGTCTGTTGTCTGTATATGCGTCTGCTCAACTACTGAAGATTGAAACACATGAAAATCACAAGAATTAATGTCGGCGCACATTATAACATTGAAAATGCTGTGGCTGGTGTTGCAGAGATAATAAACCTCATGAATGAAAGCACTGTCACAAGAAAATTGCAGGACTGATGTCTCCTAGCTAGGTTGGATATCTATATCCATGAAATTTTCTTGTGCAGAATAGAACCAAGAGCGAATGGATCCTATGAGGCACAACTATTGGGAATTTGGGGTTGGATCTGCAATTAGATCAAAGGAGCAGCCACAGGTCGTTGGGGGAAGAGAACCTATCATTTCCTCCCCATCCACCCGCCGGGAGGAGAGGAGAGCAGAGCAGAGCCGGGAGTCTTGTGTACCTGCTGCGGCTCCGGAGAAGGGGAAAAGCTATCAGCCGCCAGCGCGCAGGCTGAAGGAATCACCGAGCGAGCTTTCTATGGCACGGTGGCACCCTCGTCGCTCGCGGATGGGGGCGTCAGGGCGTGTCAGTCCGAGACTAGACCCACTTATTCATTCCGAGTTCTTGCATGTGTCTCCCAGCCAGGTCCTCCCGCTAAAAAGAGCCTAGTTACAGGTGCTTGTCTGATCCCTGAACAACTGTTTGATCCTTGAACTAGAGCTAGTCCAACAAAATTTAGATAAAAAATTAGGAGACTAAAGTTTAGCCAAATAAAGTTTAGTGACTTTAGTCTGCTGTTTCGTATAAAGAGATAGCCTTGGATTTCTCGATATTTTCAACACATGTACAGAAGTGAAATGACAAATCCATTGTACCTAGTATTGAGTCTTTGAGATTTTAGAATTTGGTAAGCATGAAGCACCTTTCTATTTTGAACATTTCATAAGTTTGAACATGGCAGCAGTGGATTCACAGATAAAACAATACCATGCCTCGGATACACAATACAATAATAGAAAGATCTAGACTGATCTAACCTTCAGTTTTTTCAGTTTGACAATAAACTCTCTAGGTAACATAGAAGCTGCTAATGCCACTACCAATTCTCAGTCGCTGGAAATGCCATAACATAAGCTACATCACACAACTCCAAAAAATACAGCAGGGCAGCTCAGCTAGAGCAGCAGCCACCCTTCTTCACCGCTGAAACATCATCCTTTATGTTGATCTTCTCACCCTTGCCAGGCCCAGATGCCGCATCATCACCTGCTTCAACTGTTCTCTTACTCACAATGCGGTAGATCTGAGTTAAGACCTCTGCAAATGCATTCTCAACGTTGGTGGACTCAAGTGCAGAGGTCTCCATGAAATACAATGATTCTCTCTCTGCGAATGCCTTTCCTTCATCAGTTTGAACTGCTACAAGATGGCGGAGATCAGATTTGTTGCCAACCAGCATAACAACTATATTGGGGTCTGTGTGGTCCCTCAACTCCTTCAGCCAACGCTCAACGTTCTCAAAGGTAGAGTGACGAGTGACATCATATACAAGCAACGCGCCAACAGCACCTCGGTAGTACGCACTAGTAATAGCACGATATCTGCAATAATATTGGATTGGAAAATGCAGTGAGATAGGTAAATCAAGGATAGTGTTCTGAATTACAAGAAATTTCAGTTCAGTGAAGACCAGATAAAAGAACATTAATGCAATACAATTGATCAAGTCAACAAATAAATAATCAAGCACCAATGGGAGAACGACAATTACTCCACATAAGATGGGAAGTATAGAACTCCTAACAACAACAACAGTGCTACTGCCAAAAAAAAAAAAATGACTCCACTTGAAGCGCAAGGATACCCTTAGATCACTGCCAATTTTTATAAAGAATGCTATGGAAAACTGATGAGACAATTTTATTTTACAAAAATCAATAGCGATAGATGCAAACATTAGTAACTCATCGACCATCCACTCAGGTCGTCATATATTCGTATTGTCAAGTGGAATCCATGGCATCAAATTGCTTGTGTTGTAGTGGGATATTGGTGGAAGGAACGTCATAAGAGTTAAGGCAGTAGAGTATTACATGGAGGCTATTTCAGTTTATAAGCTCTTGTCTCATAAACTCACTGATCAGGAAGTAGTAACCATTGCTAAATGTGAGACAATTGTTGACTCTGGACTGATAATTGTTGTTTCCATAGACCCCTATTTCGATTGCTACATGCAAAGCAGCAGACTTTGTGTGTGCACCTGTCAGATCTTGTACCATTCTGCTCAGATTCTAGTGCTTCAATATGAACAAGTCAAATGCAGGCATGCAGCAGTGCACAACGTTAACCAGAGCTACTGACAAACACATGCCATCCCCACCCTTTAACATTCTCGTTATAGTTTCCAATAGAATGTTTTCTTCCTCAAAAAAAAAAGAAACAGCACTACACTCATGTATTATCATGGCTAATTTCCATGCTTATAAGTATCAAACCACTTTGATGTACTCTGTGTGGATTTCTCATTTATCCTAATTATTGGTTTTAGTTGCAGGAATAAATGCCACCAAAATTGCTCTACACAGTTGTCAAGACTGCTTGCCAGCAGTACGCGTTGCAAACAACACACAATACATCTGCCCCTTAGAATCCAAACCACACCCAAAAACAAAGAAATTAGTTCCACGGCACATAAATAGGAAAACCCTAGAAAGGTTCCCAGACATTACTGTCCACTCCATTAGTTTAAAATGTTGGATATATCTTCAAAGATTAGGTGTTATTTAGTCATTCTTCAAAGATCAGATGGCCTTTTCAATTGAAGTTTTGTCTTAACTAATTCCATGTCAATAATAAGTGCTAGTCAATACAAACTGTGTCAGGTCGTTTCCTAAACTCTTGAAGAACAAAATTTATCTATAACACAAGATGCATTACATCTTGAAGCATCAATTTATGTAAACAATCAAGACAATAATATAGATGGCATGGATACATGATCAGCATATACAACAAAGACTCACCGCAAGTATGTAAGCAAATGACTAAAATTCCCAATCACGACGTCTAATTGCAACCATAGACATGTCCATCTAAATAACTGGCAGAACAAGCTAACAAGAAGTTTACAAAATGGTGGAATGAAGAAAAGAAAAGAAGAGAAGAGAAGAGAAGTCAAAATTGTTCACTTTTCAAAAATGCTGTGCAGTATGAAACAAGATGAATAGGAAAAGTTTTGGGCTAGGCGTAAGAATGCAAAATACTTTGATGGGCAGTTCCAATTTCAGAATAAATTGAGTTTTTAAGCTATGATGTTCCAAACGCCGCATCAGTTCCAATTTGAGGTGACCATGTTCAGAAAACCTGTCTATGACATACAATTGTAGCAGGGCCCAGGACGACTGAATTTTAGGGGAAAACAGTGCATAGAATATACCTATTTATAGCATTGTGTGGTTTACTGTTCTGATGACTAAATTAAATGAATTGGCAAGGCATGCTGCATGCATACAATAGAAAGGAAAAATGGCCGATCTGTCCGCCCAGGTCAAATGACCATCGTGAGTCAAGACAAAGTGTCACGACACAAGGGTGACGTACTGGAGGAAGACGCGTCTATGTAACCGAATACGTATTACTAGCTAGTGACAGTTGAGTGTATGACGAGTGGGTCCAAGGGACCAGGCCTCCGGTCTCATTTATGTATCCACTGTTGCTTGTAAGAAGGATATCGAAAAACAGAATACTGAAACAGTAAACGCGAGGAAACCCTCCTCTGCGATTCGGCCAATTCCGGCGATCCATCTGTCTCTCACGTCTCCGGCTATCGCCGGTAGGCCACGGGTGTTACACAAAGATACCTAGTAACCTTCAGAAAGTCATCCCAGTCCACGCCACCTGCTGCGTACGATTAAACCAGACTCCAGACAGTCTCATAGCTTCGTTTGGGCAATAAAAGAATATCCTATCATCCTACACCTCTAGCCTACAATCGGATGCCTGCCTGCTGATTCGTCGCGTGTAATCCAACTCCAGGATCGGATCCAGAAATGGAAAAGCACCAAACCCTACACTAGAAATGGTTATCAACAGTAGCACGCGACGCAATCGGCAGCGAGATCTAAAGCGCGGAGCCCCACGCTCGTACGGTTGAAGCGAGGACGCGCACGCTAGCAGCAGCCGAGGCGAGACGCAGATCAGATCTACCACCAGTTGCGGCGTCGGCGGCGGAGGGAGAGGCGAGCTGGAGCGAGCTGAAACGAAACGTACCGTTCCTGGCCGGCGGTGTCCCAAATCTGGGCCTTGACGACCTTGCCGTCGACCTGGAGGGAGCGGGTGGCGAACTCGACGCCGATGGTGGACTTGGACTCGAGGCTGAACTCGTTGCGCGTGAAGCGGGAGAGCAGGTTGGACTTGCCGACGCCGGAGTCGCCGATCAGGACCACCTTGAAGAGGTAGTCGTAGTCGTCCTCCGCCCGGTAGCCCGCCGCCATTGCTCCGCGCTGCTCCGGGCCCTCTGCTCTCGTCGTGCCGATCTGGTTTAGGGGCGAGAGAGAGTAGTGGGGGGGCGTCGGCGTGGGGAAAGAAAGAGGGAGGGCGAAACGGGAAGGGAAGGGGGCACGGGCACGGCAGCGAGCGCGGCGGTGCGGTGCGGTGCGGGCGCGTGGACTGCGGCGGGTGGGGGATTTTGGTCGGATGGGTTTCCGTTTTCTCACGCGACAGCTAAAAAATGGAAGACGCGTCCCTTTTGTTTTGATAATAGGGAAAACGCGTAGCCCCAAGTAAACTTCGATTTTTCTGAATTCAGATGCCAGTCCGTGTTGTCACGTTTGAATTTCACGCAAATTGCATATCTTCAAAACAAAATTTGTAGCATGACGGAATCACCACATTCTAATAAAAGAAATTAAAACATGTCGACACAGCGGCAACATCTCCACTCCAACTACAAGAAGTTCAAAATTTCATAACGTAGACGCAAAAAACAAGCTATTATTAAAATAACTTTTGGCAGTGTACCGCTTAATTGTTTATTCGGAAGAGGTTTAGAGGTTTAGAGCATTTTAAGAGTACCCAATATTTTCTGGAAAAAAAACATAGAGTTTTGTAACTCCAAAAAAACATATGGGGAGGAATAAATAAGGTTATCTTCAAAAGTTTTTCTAATAATCCAATGACATGCTAAGATCAACTCCAATGGTTTTGTAAATGGTCTTTGCCTTCTTGTTTTTTATAAAAAAAAGTCTAAAAAAACTCCTATCCAACGACAAATGAGTTTTGTATTTTTGTTAACTTGACAATTTCCTGGGAAGAATTGGCATATATGCCAAGCGTGGATCACGCTTGGCATTCCCCCTGCGCGTGTCTTTCCACTTGCCGCCGTAATTTTAGTCCACAATTTTAATAATTGTCAAGTTAATTTTGTCAAACTGTTGGAGATGGACTATTTTTACCTTTGTCATATTCATTTGATACTTGGCAAACTCTTAATTTTGTCAATTAATATATGCAAAACCGTTGAAGATGCTCTAACCACTACTATCACCTTTAGATTGACTGACCCATATATGACAGGAAAGAAATATGCACGAACTAGAACAGTGTCATTACAATTTTCCAAAGTTGGAGATATGTCATTGATATCATAATGACATGTGGGGCTCACACAGATCAATGACATATGGGCCAGAATGACATATCTTCAATTTAGCAGAATTATAATGACAGTCTTCAAATTTTCCCAAAGATTAAGAGGTGAGTTTTGAAGTTGTTGGAGATAGATTTTTTTATTCTTCCCAAAAAAATTATAGATTAAAAAGAATTATTGGGTACTCTTGGAAAAGCTCTAAGAATGTATTCTCTCTATTCCCAGTTATACATTTTAGTTTTAATAAATATATTGTTTTTACTATATATTTAGACATAATATATTTAAATGCATAGCAAAAAACTATGTACCAAAAAGTTAAAATATCTTATAATTTAGAACGAAGACAGTAATAAATTGTTAAAGTGGCAGCACATGGTAGTAAGATTTGAGAACGCTGATTTACATGTAGGAAGAGATGCTTTTTTTAATTTCTTAAAAATAATAGTTTTAAAATCTATGCATAGATATCTTTAACAATCGGAATTCAAAAAATATATCGAGGTTAAAGATACCACTTATAATTAATTTTTTGTATGGTTCCTACAAAGAGATATATTCTAACCAAAGATATTGTGTGTTTTGTATTCTAAGAACGAAACAAGATATCTCTTTTATGATTGTTTATATGCTAAATTTCTATGGAGAGTGGTTCATTTTTTACTAGGATTGACAATAAAAAATGTCATTTTTAGGAAAATAATGGGGAGTCTCAAACAAATCCTTATTGCTGATAGGATGTGCAACCTTTTGATGAATATATGACCTATAAGGAATAAAGTTGTTTTTATAAGGTGGATTCAAAATTTTTTACAGATTATATTCAAAGGAATGCATTGGCTACGCGAATAAAAAATTACAGTGGGATAAAGCCAATAAGAAGCACATTATCTAAATATATCAATGCTAGAGGCTATGGTAATTAATTTTTTCGTCCTTTGGAAACAAGAGTTGAAGCAAGATTTATCTATAGTATCTAAAAAAGATATGCAATATCTTCTCATCAATGAAGGTAGATCCCAAATTTGTTAGGAATAGTTACTCATTTTTTCATCTAGAGACTTCTAACAATCTATTAGGGCACCCTCAATAATAGTGTCAACTTGTTAGTTCATGTGAACTTAAAAATAATAAAAATAGAGATAACCTATTAGTATAGAAAAAACTTGTGAGCATAGACACGTCATAAGGAAGTGTATGAGCTCAGCTTCTAGTGAAGAGCTAGTTTATCATTTTCCCTCCTTGCTAAAATAATAGTCTATAATATAGTTTCTTTAATATTGTTGGAGATGCTCTTAGAGAACTTATTTTCTCTCCTTACTTAATCTCTTATTCCATTTTAAGAGTTCAAACACACGAAAAAGTCTCTCTAACTGAGCTCCTATTTAGGCCTGATGGATGAGGGACTCTCATTCCTCTCTCCTAAACCCCAAGATGCAGGAGGCTCTCATGCTCCTTCATACTCCTTTCTCTCTTCCACAAAGCTAACAACTAGGTCGATTGGCAGGGCCCATGATAGTGTAGCATAAAGTAATAGAAACTTAGAAGATTGGTTCGGGTGATAAAACATGGATGAGATGTTCCCATTTGAGGAAATAGGGGAGGGTAAAATTTGAGGACTTGGTTGGAAATGTTTTTAGCGGATAGAGGTCTAACATCAATGGTTGAACATGGTTGATTATTACTATGATTTTGTCTCTCCTTTTCCTCTTATCCATGGTGAAAGGATCAAGATGCTCAATAGGGGGTGAATTAGGCTTATTTAAATTTCTAATACAAAAATTAAATCCTAAGCAATTGCTAATTACCCCCTAGTGCTTATGTGTGTATCTAGCTAGACAAAGCAAGAACTAGACAAAGAGTAAAGCAATAACACCCTATGCAATTCTAGTCCAACATGATCATAAGCATGAGAATAGCAATGAAAGTAAAGCTTGAAAGTAATTGCAAGTATGAAGGAGAGAGGGGGAAGAAGGATGTTGACACAACGACATTTTGCCGAGGTATCGAGGTGTCGACACTTTCCCCTAGTCCTCGTTGGAGCACCCATGCGAGGGTATCGCTCCCACTTGATCCTGCAAGGACCAAGTACTCTCTACAAGTTGATTCTTCGCCGCTCCGGATCGGTGAATCGCCCATAACTAATCACATGAAGTGGAGTTGGGTCGTCCACAATACTCTAGATTGTCACCAAGCCCCCAATCGCCACCAAGCTGTCTAGGTGTTGTCGATCACCAAGAGTAACAAGTAGAAGACCTTCACTTGACCCAATCAAGACTATGAAGGTGGATGAATGCACACTTTTCACTCTCAATCTCACTAATGAAGCTCTAAGTGTTGGAATCACTCAACTTAATCACCTCACTAGGCTCTTGGACTCTCTTGCTCTCTCACAAGTTTCTTCAGCTGAACAAATGTCCAAGAGAGCTAGTATGGACGAGTTGGGCAATTATAAATACCCCTAAGCCTCCAACTAGCCGTTACTCACATCAACTCATCTCTACAAGGCACCAGACCGGACCTTTCACGGGGGCTCCAAACTATATCACAATGGTCTGGACTTCAGAGACTCAACAGTCTTCACATTATTCTTCAGAACCTTTGGACTCTAGCATATAGTCCAGAGCTAGGCACCGGACTCGGTTCGGAGCTATTTTCACACTTCTAGAGCTCTTTGTGTAGCTCCTGACTCATCACATATGGTCTGAAGGCAAACCCTCGTTGCTAGAACTCTCTGTGTTGCACCGAACTGCTCCGCTATGGTCCGAACGCCTTCTCATCAAGGTCTGGAGCCTTTTTACTCTCTCTGACTCAACCTTAGCCACCGAACCCTTCACCTATGGTCCGGAGCTCTCTAGGCAAGTAGTTCGGAGCATGTTAGAAGCTCCCAATCACCTCGGATCTCGACACAATGTGAATGGGACTTGCTCTAAACTTCTTAAGAGTTATTTGTAGGCTATCTAGGACTAGGTTTGACAAGTGTGCACCACACCTACATTTCTAACCTCTCCTAGGTCAAGCTACTAATCTCATACCCCCTTAATAGTACGACCAAAGGAAAATAAAGGCCCTAGACTACTCTAAGTGTTTCTCCAACTCCAAACGACATTTAGACCTAGCCTAAGCTTCAACCTTATTGCTAATCCTTTGAAAACCGAAACGAATCCATCTTGGGGGCATGAATACCATTGATAGCCCATTCATTATCCATTACTATGACCTAACTTCTCAATTTGCTTCTGCAAAACACACGTTAGTCATAGTAATCTTACATTGTCGTTAATCACCGAAACCATGGGGCCTAGATGCTTTCACATGGCAAATATTATAACATGTCTATGGGTTTAGGTTGGCCCAAGAATGAATTATATAAAAATAACATGATATTATGTACCGATCCTATGGCTCTATATAGGAAATATTTGAATTGTGTTATGTTATGAAAAGGTTGGACTTTATACATGGCCCATATGCCTTAACATGAGGAAATGGCCTTATCTAATATATATTGTATTGTGGTGGTTCGTCTGATATGATCATAGCGTATGCATAGGAGTTGACACGCCTTGCTAGAGGCCGCTATCAACTATTGGTCGAGTAAGAGTATTTGGGCCATGTCTATGTGTGCGTGAGCCCATAGGGTCGCACGCTTAAGGGGCTGGAAGCCTAATTCGAGTTGGACCCGAATTAGACTAGGTTTAGGGTTGCTAATGGGCCTCCAACGTGGGAGCTCATTAGGACGCCTATATAAGCAAGGGGAGACGCGGGGCGAGTCTAACTCACGTCCTTTGGCGGCCGCCATCGCCCCCCCACGCTCGCGCCTAGTACTCCTCGCGGACCTAGCAGTCCAGAGGTGTGACGCTTCTTCCCTGCACGTGTGGGGTTCCTCGGAGGTGCTGCATCTGGAGCACAAGGACGAACCGCGAGTAAGAGACGTTGAGACGGACGACCTCGCAACTTCACGGCACTGCTGCGACGCGCACGACTACATCAAGTCGCTTCCGCTGCACCTGCGCGTCTAGTGGTAACCCCGTGATCTATAACTAGCATTAGTTCCTGGTTTATGGGTAGAGAATTTTTGTTTTCTGGCTAGCGTAGCAACCTCATAACCCTAAGTGCAAAATTACCCAATCTCTCCGCGCCCCTTGGATCAACATCCTGCGGTCCAGATTAGAGTTTGCACAGTTTGCACGGGAGTTGAGTTTGCACTAGATCCGTTGTCATATATATATGACTAGAGGAGTGATGAATAGCCTATAAAAATTATCTCTAGATTCTCACAAACATTAGAGCGAAGTGATTAGTTAAATAGCAAACTTAATAGTCAATACTTGCACTAGCTCTAGTTCACTCAAGCAATCTCCTACAAAATTCTAGTAGTGATTTATTTCTACACTAAAGAGTTTTACCACACAAGAGCTACTAGCTAAACAAACTACACTACAAAAAAGAAAGCAACTGCAACCACTTACTTCTAAACTAAAAGTACAACCGCTCTAGTGGGCTACCACTACAAGCAACGACCACACACAAGTACAATATATGAATGTAATCAAGTGTAGATCACAATACCGAACCGGTTAAAAGATTGAGATAATGATTTATCCTAAGGATTGGTTGCTTACCAACAACCTACGTTCTCACTATGGCGAGTCTCAATGAGACGATTCATGAGCTAACTAGCCACTCAAGCTAGACCCTAAGGAGCACTTCAACTAGCCATGATCATTACATTAGAGTATCCACTTGCAACTCCGCGAGGTAGGATCAAAACCTCTCACAAATCACCAGTTGGAAGCGGAGAACAATCACCAATACTGCCCTCAACAACCACAACTAGTCCAAGCCATCTTGGTGGCGACAAAACCATGAGTAACAATAAAAATGTAGCATAAACAATGAACTAGTGCCACTAGATACAAATCGACAAAGCAAATGCACTAGATATCTCCCAATCTCACTTTGGATCAATCACAAGCAAGTAGATGATTGCGAGGAGTTTTTGGAGGCTCACACAAGTGTTGGAATGGTTAGAATGCCAAGAGGAGCTCACCAAGAGTTGGCCAACAATTATTTGTAATCCCCCAATAAACTAATTATTAGAAGCTCCCTGGTGGGTGGTCTGCATAGGCACGAGATAAGTCCACATGCTCTATATAGTCACAAGTGAGTGTGTAGTGATAGGAAAAGATCCAGATGGAGAAACAACCAAAACAAAAGTTGTATATGTCAAAAAGTTATGCAACTTTTTATTTAAAGTCATTTTGATGCCAAAATATTTGAGTCACAAGATTTTATAAAAATTAATACCAAAGAAAATTGTATGATCTATAGTCATAAGAGTGTGCAGTGGTAGTTAAGGACCTTGGACGAAGAAGCAACCGAAACAAAAGTTGTTTAACTCAAAAAGTTATGCAATTTTGTAGTTGACAACTTTTTTTGTTTAAAATCATATATCTAATGAAAGTTATGTTTCAATTCTCATATTTAAAATACAATTTTTTAAATGGTTAAAATCTCAAAAAGCTATGCAACTTTGTAGTTGACAACCTTTTCATATGAAATCATCTATCCAAAGAAAAAATCATGTTAATTTCTTCACATTTGAAATCCAAATTCTTCAAATGACCTCAGATAGAGAAATGACCAAAACCAAAGCTGTCGATCCCAAAAATTTATAAAATACTAATTTCAAAACTAGATAAACATAAAATGGGAGGACGAATATCTCAAATAAACACAAGTGTATTGTGAGTAGAGTGGTTACGAGTAGAGTGGTTAGGGGACGAACACGTGAATCCCGAGGTAGTGATTTGTTAGAGTGCGTAGCAGAATTTGGCCCAACTCGCTATACCCACAAGCCGACGGCCCTCAGGCCCAGGTCCAACGGAGCCCACAACATATTCAAATTTTAGGCCTAACTCAACACAAACTACTAGTTTGATAGGTGAGGGTTGTCCCCGCCTTATATGTCATGCTTCTCCACCATCAATTACCGACTAAACTCAACATGATTTGGCAGTGATGGTCTTTTCTGGGATATTGTGTGTGCTACCCATTTGATCTACTATGTGTAGTATGCTGAGTACTACTCCATCTATCCCAATTTATAAGATATTTTACCTTTTGTAGATACATACTTTTTGCTATATAATGTATCTAGAAATTAAAAGCCAAGATGTATTATAATTTGAAATGCCGGGAGTAGTCACCTGTACTTACAAATGTTTAGTTCATTGTGACGTGGAAGTGTAATTCAAACAGAGTTATGTGCAGTGGAGGAAAGAGAAATGAAAGAAAAAGAAATTTAAGGGGAGGGGTTTTAGTAAGCCGTTGGGTCGAGGAGGCAAAAAAAAACATTAGTACTTATACCCACTATCTGTGGGAGAGAGGCGCTAACCAACCAAGAGTCGGATGAGATACGCATAATATACACGTTCAGGTACGGCAAAGCCTTTTTTTTTTTTGGGTCTCTGTTTAAGATCTGGTTGTATCGATCATAGTATAACGGTGACAGGGCGTACCTGCCATGCTGGATTCGTTCGTAAGTTCCTCGTGAAGATTAATTGCAATGACGCTGGTTTCCACACTTCAATGTTGAGCAGGAGTAGCTTTACTTGACTACTTCACTACTACAAATGGAGAAGTAGCTTGGACGTGCGACAAGGCACCTCCCCGGCTGGGCCTCTTTTGCGGAGAAAAGTGTCATTTAATTTTCTGCATTCATGATTTTTAACTGAGGAAAGTGAGCAGACCCAACGTGATTTCTCACGAGTCACGCACACACCAGCTGTACATGCCTGTGTTCACAAGCTATCAACCGCCGAGCTATCCCCAAGCAGGTTGGACCATAAGAACAGTTGTTTGCGCTAATAAGTACTCCGTATAACATTAAACCGCACGTACCAACGATTATATATATTTTTTTTTCGTAAACCCTGTTCATCCGATTGAATCTCGGATCTAACGAGTACATCACATCAGCCCATGCATTATTCTCCATCCTGGCAGGATGCCAGACGGATCGACCCGGAAAAGGACGTGAGATCATCATCGATCAGCCTGTCCGCTCCAATGCCAGGCGGTGGCTCAGTGCTCACGCTCAGGATCCGCGCTTGCTGCTGAACTTTGAACAAGTTTTCTGTCAAAGCAATAATATCATTCAGCTTATCAGTCACAACAACCATCAACCGACTAAGATGCTCTTTGGATCATTAGTCCATGGACTAAAGTTTAGTACATAAAATTTAGCCCCTAAACTTTAGTCCTGACGGATTGTTGATCCATAGGCTAAACTTTAGTCTATCACCTTACGATGACTGATTTGCTCCACTTCCGCTCCAACCATTTCCGCTTTCCCTTCTTTTCTCGTGCAGCCAAAAGGTCGAGCTCCCTATCTGCCCGCCCCCCAGCGTTGGTCGAGCTCACCCCCCCTCCACCCCACCCCCCGCGTGAGGGCCGTGCTCACATCCGCAGCAGCAGCGGCGGGGCGAACGCAGCCAGAGGCAGCGTGGCGTGGACGTGTGAAAGGATCAAGATGTCCAAGAGGGCGTTGAATTGAGCTCTTTTAAATTTCTAAGCAATATTAAAACCTAACAAGAGCCAATTAACCCCTAGTGTTTTCCCAAGTGTGTCCTAGCTAAACAAGCAAGGCAAGGCAATGAAAACGATAAAACCCTATGCAATTCTAATCAAGCAACAAGAAGGTAAAGCGGAAAGTAATGCTTGAAAGTAATTGCAATAAGTAAAGAGAAGGAGGCAAAGGAAATTTGTCACGACGACTTTTTGCCGAGGTATCGAGGATTCGACACTCCCCCTAGTCCTCGTTGGAGCACCGCGCACGGTATCGCTCCCCCTTAGTCCGCGCAAGGACTAAGTGCTCTCTACGGGCTGATTCTTTGCCACTCCGGCTCGGTGAATCGCCCACAACCGATCACAACGTCGATGGAGAAGGGCCGCCGACAATCCTCCGGCGATCACCTTTCTCCTAGCACCACCGGACCGTCTAGGTGATGTCGATCACCAAGAGTAGCAAGCCTTGATCTTCACTTGACTCACTCAAGCTTCACAACTAAAGGATGCATACTTAAACTCTTGGATGAACTAGAGGAGAGGATGGATGGATTCGCGAATCGATCTCTCACTCTAGGGCTCTTGCTCTCTTCCCAACCTTCTCAACAAACTCAGCAACTGAAATGAGCAAAGGCAAGGTGAGAGAGAAGTGTGAGGAGCTATAAATAGCCCTCAAGAAAACTGCCTCGGGCTGGCACTTTAAGTTGGCGACGGACGCTCCGACGCCTAGGCGACGGACGGTACGTCGCCCTGCCTAATGGCTAGTTCTGCACACTGATTTGGGCGACGGACGCTCCTGCGCAGTCCGACAGACGCTGAGGCATCAGCGTCTGACGTCCCTTTTCGTTTTGCACTGAAAACAGGCCCACTGGAAGGCCGACGGACGCTACCCTAGCGTCTGACGCCCTCTGAAACTCAGGGGCTCAAACTGGGCAACCGACGGACGCTACGTCATCCTGACGTCAGCGTCCAACGCCATCGTCCAACACGACGGACAGCGTCCGGCGCCTCCAGACTTAGCGTCCGACGCCAAGTAAACTTCTTTTTCAACTCCGGTTTTCGTCGCGATGAATTTGGAAGAAGTTCTTGGCTATCTTACGGTCACCATAGGCTTGCTTGGAGCTAAGGAAGTCAAGTGTGCACCACACCTAAGTCATGAAGCTTTCCTAAGTCAGGCTACTAGTCTCAACCCCTCTTGATAGTACGGTCAAAGATCAAATAGAAACCCTATCTATTTCTATGTGTCCTTCATCACCTTATGGCACTTAGCCTATCATTCTAGGGTCTTCATCATGTCTCTTTGAAATCCGAAACGATATCCATCTTGAGGGCTAAGTGATGACCATTCATGCTCATTCATGTTGATCACTATGACTAAGGTACGCATAGCCTCTGCAAAACACACGTTAGCCATAATAATCGCTAATTGTTGTTAATCACTGAAACCAACTAGGGTCATGATTCTTCAACCTGGCATGGTGTGAGCAGGGGCGCACGGTGTGCGCGGGATAGGGGCATGGGGCATCTAGCGCCCACCCCAAGGCAGTTTAGGGCATCTTCAGGAGCAAAATATTTAAGCCTGGATTTTAGCTATTTGTTCACTTTAGCCCTCCTGTTTGGATCCCATAGAAAAAAAAGGGTTAAAAGTTTTTACCATGGAATTCAAATACTACCAATCGGTTTATCGCCCACAGGCAAGGCCGCACAGCTGGTTGATACCCCCTCCATATTGTAAAAGAAGTCGTTTTGGACAATGTTTTGATCAAATATTGAAAATATAAATCATAAATAACTTTTAAGTTGTTCAGTTTGAAAAAAATATAAAAACTATACAAATAGATTTATCTTAAATATACTTTCATAAAAAATATACATATGTCATTTTTAAATAAATATTTTTAGAAAAAAATATGAAGTCAAAGTCATGTTTTAAAAACCGTATTATTGTCCAAAATGACTTGTTAGGGAGTACAACACCAATGCAACCGCACAGCAGTTGGTTGATAACACCAATGCAAAAAGGCTCGGCTTGACTATTGCTAGCTATACGTCCCGGTGTGGTGAACCCCTCCGCCCGCCGGCCTGGATCGAGATCCGCTCTGCTCTGATTCTGAAAGGCAGTAGCTCATAATTGCCAAGAGGAAGGAATTTCATTCAGTGCAAGAACATGGCGACGTGTAGGAGTACGTAGTTTGGCCAGCGACGAGGGATCTGACGATGAGTGAGAGCCAGGACTAAAAACCATTAACGTGGCTGCCATTAAGCGTGCGGTGCCCATACTATTGCTAGTATATCAATATCCATCGGCGCATCACGGCGGTTGTCCTTGAAACACTGCACTCGCGATCGATCTCCTGGCTAGCTATAGCTTGCTAGATGTGATGGAGGCTTCATCATCACCTCCGATCCCCTCCCTATCGCCATCAGCGGCAGTCTTTAGAGGCCTCACATGACGCGGAGGTTGGTCGATGGAATGAGAGAGAGAGGGATCGGCCGCCGCAGAGGTAGTGAGAGAGAGAGAGAGGAGGAGGACACTGGAACGTGAGACAGCAATAAAGAAAGCAAGAGGAGGTGGCCTCGGAGTGCCCCCCTCGCTCCCATCCCATGAGCGACTACAGATCAATCATGCATTGCACAAACGATGCAGGCAGGCAGGCTTCTGCCCTACCCCACAGCTGCTGCTTCCTTGCAGGCTGTGGGGAAGGGATGATCGAATGGAGCCTCACCTCACCTCACCTCAGCCTGCCGGTCCTTTTCCCATCAACCACCGCGCGATCTGCCGCAAATCCTCCTCCATGCCAATATGCCATGCTTTCCCCCGCGCCGCGCGCGTGGAAAAGGAGACATACTAGATATATTACCCTGCTGCTACTGCTATACCGCAACCACCGGAACAGCCCACCCGCCGCCGGTGCAAGTTCCTAGTGATTCCATTTCCTCTTGCTGATCATCAGCCCACAATTCATAATGCCGCCAGCGTCGGCGTCGGCATCGCCCGAGATCGTCAGCTGCTCCGATCTGGAGGACCCGTGGTCGCCGATGATGATGATCGCCGGCGCCGGCGACGACGACTTCTTCCTGGTGCAGCTGGTGCCCAGGGACGTCTCGGACGGGCTCCTCGGCAAGTTCGCGGACACCAGCGCGTTCGACTTCGACTACGACCGCAGCGGGCTCTGGTCGCCGCCGCTGCTGCTGCGCCCCGAGGTCATGCTGCTCGCGCAGTCCCCGCCGGCGGCAGGGCGCCGCGGCCGGCGGCCACGGCGGCGGTGGTGCCGGAAGCGGAGGAAGGTGCGTACCGCGCTCAAATTAATCTCTCTCATCTCGGCGTGCCGCCCCCGCCTTGCGTTGCACTGCAACAGGGCAGTAATTTTGCTCACCGCCAACTCCTGCTCTTGTGCTTGCCTGCAGGTGCTCTGCGGCTGCTGGCGATGGTGGTGACGTGGCGTGCAATGCTGCCTAACGGACGGACGGGCCAAACATCTGATCCGAAATAATGCTGCAACCTGCAAATGTTCTGCTGCTGCTGCTGAGAATCTTGGGATTTTTTTTATTCTTCTGCAATATACATACATACAAAGAATCAAGCTGAGAACTGTATGTAACATGTTACATGTATGTATTGTATATATATATGCATATGTATCAAATACAAGATGACGACATATTGTGTAATGTAGTCACTGTACCTTTTTTCGAAAGATCGTAGTCACTGTACCTAGTACATTTACTTTTTTATATGCCAACTAGATGAGTGCCCTTGCATTGCGACAGGATAGAAACTTTTGTACTAAAAACATATAGATTGGACGATATACAGTCACGTAAACAAAACATACTTTGTGTTTTTTATGTCAATAGATTCGTGCTCGCGTGTTGCTATGAAATAACTAAACTTTTCTATAAAAACACATGGATCATATGATAATATAACAATACACTTCCAGGTTGACAATATGTTTTGTTATACAGATAGAAAGATACAGATAGAGATTTTAGAAAGATGAGCGATATTCTTTTTATAATAGCTGAGTACCCGTGCGTTGTTATGGAAACATTTTTTTTTCATAAGATAATGTGTCATGGTTACATCAAAGTTCTCAAAAAATAAATTATTAAGATCACTATTTTCACTACTACAGAAATATTTTCTACAACGGTCATTTTAGATTTACCGTGGCGGTCAAACGAGTCCGCCGCGGCCAAGACGTCACGGTTAATCGGGGCATCACCGTGGTGGTGGTCGACCATGCCTGCTGTGGTAAAAAGATTTACCGAAGCGAGCGGCATAACACGCCCGCTGCGCGATCGATTTACTGCAGCGGGCGGCGTAAAGAGCTAGCCGCGTTTAACTGTTTAATTGTGGCGAGCGTTGTTATATGCCCGCCTTGGTTAATGTTTTTGCTTAAAAAATAAAATAAAATATAGGATCTAGTATTTTCAATAAAATTCCTCACTCCATCTAAGTACCACGAATCACCCACTCTATTCAGTCGTGTGGATAACTGAATATGCAGAATGTCATGGCTTTCTCATCTTTTAAAGCAGAGTACATTGCTCCTGTAGCATAAACACTTAAACAGAGTGTAAGGGGGCGTGGCTGAGCAAATAGATCACACAACTTACCGGCTACAAGTGTATACTGCCAATGCAAGTAGATGGTGTCCATTGAAATCGGTTCACTTTCAGAGAAAAACGCATAATACAAGAAATTTTTCTGCGTTCCCATATTTGTTTTATTAAAAACTGACTTTGATTTGTGTAGCCAAGTGTTTGTCCTGATTGTTTTTTTGCCTGAGTCACACACTCACCTCGAACGAAAGACGAGAGCTGAACAGAATGGAGTACAACCAATGATTTTAATAAATAATCTGTTGAATTTGATGGATGGACAAAGAACAATTTACAGCTTGCTATGCAAAAATGACCCCTTCAGTTCCTTGAGCAACCATGGGAGCGGGAGCTACAACCGTACCACTGGTAATCTCTAATCTGGTAGGTATGCTGCTTGATTTGGTAACGGCGGGAGCTAGAATCACACGCGCGCGATTCAATCAAAAGAATGTCTCCCAAAACCCAAATCAGGTTGCTGCACATACCATACCGTACCATACCAATATACCATATCCCCCTTTGATCTAGCTGCAGAGAGGGCAGGGCATGAGGCCGTTCTCGTTGCACGCGGAGCACAACACGCGGCTGGCGGCCGCCTCGCCGCCGGCATCATGGAGCCAATGACAGCCGCAGCACCCGACGCACACCACGAACCACGTGCCGCCGCAGACCGCGCACAGACCTTCCCCGCGGCGCGGCACGCGGCGGAGCACGGGCCAGAGCTGCGACCGCTCGTGCAGCACCACGACTTCCTCGGCGCCGCCGAGGTACCAGCCGTCCTCCTGGCCCTGCTGCACGCACATCAGCGCCCGGAGCTCCTCCCTGTAGGCCGCGTGCATGGAGACTTCGCGCTCCAGGAACGCGACCCGGAGGCTCTCCAGGCGACGCACGAGGGCGCAGTCCTGGAACGTCTTGCGCACGCCGCGGATCGACGTGGTGTACAGCCGCCCGGAGGGCACCGCAGCTCGAACGCCTCCAGGGGATCCGCCACGCCCGGTCCTCCTTTGCCGCCGTCGTCGATGTCGTCGTCGCGGCGATTGGCCACCTCGAGGGCCTGCACGTAGATGTCGACGGCGAGCCGGCAAGGAGGTCCGGGTCGAAGAGCGTCGCCGAGGCAAGGTCCACCCGGCGGTAGCGTGTGGCACCATCAGCGGGTTCCTCCCCATGGTGGTCGGAGCTGAGCTTTTTCTTCTTGGCCTTGCGTGGGGTGACATCCGGCGAGACGTTCTCCTCGTCGCCGTCGTCGTCATCGCATCCGCCGGTGGGCACCTCTGGCGCAGCCCCCGCTCCATCGATCAGCGCCTCCTGCGGCACCGGTTGTTGGAGGTGGGCGCATGACGTCGCGGGTGAGAGTTCCTATGTGATTTTGGTAATTGAGTGACAACCTAGGTGAACTAATATGTGTCTAAGTGATATACACACAGGAGATTAGTTCACATGTGATTGTGTGATGAAGGAGCTTAATTGCACATGAGACATGACATGGAGTCATGTGATAAGGTGGAGAAGATCAACATGGGGCTTGGCTTGATGAACCGGTTGCAAGTGTGAAGGGCAAGCGGGTGATGCTTGGCAGCGATGGACCAAGGCAACGGTGAAGAGCAAGTGAGGTCAAGGTCGATGAACCAACACGGTCATGTGATGATATGGAGTGGATCATATCATTTGACAAGTTGTTGGTGCATGTGTTGCATCAACATTGTAGAAGGAGATGAAATGAAATGCGCAAGGTAAAGGTATAACCATAGGGCATTTCATTTCATTGATCATAGGTGTGTAGAGAAGATTATGACCGGATTTAGGATAGATAGCCGTACTATCAAGAGGAGCAAACTTGTTTGCATATCAGTTATCTAGTGTCACCGTGAGCGATCTAACTTTGCGATGCATCAGGATCGAGTGGCGTGGTAAGAGCAAGTGAAAATGCTTTGAAAATGATTGTGAAAATGCTAACACACTTGCACAAGGTGGTGATCACGTTTATGTTAGCACATGAGAAGCAAGGAAGAAATTTGAAGAAGTTTCAACTAAGAAACTGAGTCTGGACGCTAGGGGTTCTAGGTGTCCGGACCATTGAGCTTGGGTCCGGAACCAAACCCTAGGTTTGGCTGAGTCGGTGGACTCCAGACGCAAGTTGACAGGCGATCCGGACCATTGGCTCTGCGTTCGGACGCTAACCCTAGCCCTCGGCCTCTCTGGATAGGAGGTCCGAACGCTAAAGAGCGTCCGGAGCTTGGCGCTCTTTGTACTCCTCTAGGTATTTAGCCGGACGCACGTGCGTTGGTCCGGACTCGCACTGTTGGCTGCGTCCGGAGTTCGGAGCTCTGTGTAAACGGCTCTGTGATCGAGTCCGGACGCAGTTGTTGATCCGGTGCGGCACTGTTGCACGCACCTGGAGGCACGTGGCGGCGATCGGCGCAGGGCGCTAACGACCGTTTCAAACGGCTAGGAGGATCCGAACGCAAGAAGCATGGTCCGGACCCGTGTGACACCCTGTGTCAAGCTTGCATTAGGATCATCATTAGCCACTAAGCACATCATTTCATTGCATTCATGTTTGCATATGCTATCATCTCATGTGTATGTTTTGAAACTAGAGTTGAATAGGCGTTTTGTGCTTAATCTTGTGTTTAACCTGTTTAGTTAAACCTTGCTTTGCTTAGAATAAAAGTGTGGTTTGTTTATGTCTAGTTACCCTACTTAGTTTCTTCAAATAAAAGAAAATGGAGAAGGAAATCAGAATCGGGACAGGCCGAGCACTACCCCTCGATCTCGACCCCACCGCTCGATAGGCTCGATGACGGACTGAGGGTCTGAGCGAACGACCCCAGGCCAGAGGCTCGACCGAACCCGAGGCTCGATCGGCCAGTCGATCGACGCCGCCTCGCCATCGACCTCTACCCCTCGAGTTTTACCCCTCGATGACGGACTGAGGCTTGAGCGAACGACCCCGCACGGAAGGCTCGACCGAGTCGGAGGCTCAATCAGCTGATCGACCCTACCCTCGATATCGACCCTCTCCCGCATGCTCGACCGCACGCACGTGTCGCGCACGCCCGCGCGCACTCACCCGACCGCAGCTGAGCCGTACGTCGGAGTCATCCGCCGCGTGGCCGCCGATGCCTGACCACGGAAGTGGAACACGCCATCGCCGCCGTTTCGGCTCTGCGCCGACATCGCTGTCGCCGATCGCGCTGTCTCGCTCAAATCCGCGTTAACGGCGCTAGGACCAAGTCGGCTCCGCTTTTCCGCCGCTGACGTCCCGCTTCGCCGCCGCAGACCTGCCAGCCGCCCTGCCGCACGCCGCGCTGTCGTTTCGCAATAACGTCGCCGCAGTGCCGCGTCCGATCCGCGCCCCGCCTTGTCTCTTTCGCAGTTAAGCGCGAATCCGCGCTAACGGCGCATCGACCAAGTCCCGCTCTGTTTCGTCGCCGCGAGCACGCCAGCGCCGCTGCCACCACCGCACATCGCGTCACGTCCCCTCTAGTAGCGCCGGTCGGCCATGACCAAGCAAAGAGGAGCGCCTATACCTCCACCACCTCCCGCACTCGTTTGCACTCGTCCGCACTCGCGCAATCGCTCGCAGTTCTCTGTTCTCGCCAGCGGAGAGCTCCGAGCACCGCAAACGCCTTCTTTTCAAAATCCACCACCACCCAAGCCCCTTTGCTCAATCCCTATCGCCCGAGCCTTCGCTTTTGCCCCGCACCCACGCTGCCCGCCTCTTTTTTCCTCAGCCGCAGACTCCAGTCACCGGAACGCCTTTCGCCGTTCTTCGACTCCGAGTCGCCACCGCACTGATCAACGAGCGTTCGCCGTTCACCGTCTCGTCCCCGACGCCTCCATCTTCGTGGAAGCTTCGCCGAAGATAACCGAGGTGAAAACACCGTTCCCCTAGCTTCAGTTCGACCGTGTCGTCATAGCACCGTTGGCCGTGCGCCATTGTCGCCGCCGCGGAGCTTGCACGTGGCCAGGTTTCCACAGAGCCTTTCTGGCTCAGTTAGCCCTCGAGCCGCACTCGCCACCTCACCTCGATGCTCACGCACCCCAGCGCCGAGCTTCGCTTTGCCGGTGATCACTTCGCCGCGTCACGCCGCCGTGTTGCACCGCCACTGCACACCATCGACCCCTCTTCACGGTAGCGCCAGTTCAACCAACACCACCAGTGGATGCTCGTAAGTCATTCCGAGCCTAGCACAGCCAATCCCACCGCCGAAGACTTCACCATCAGCGAGAAAAACGTCGATCAGCACCGTTCTCTGTTCTGCTCGACGGTCGCTGGACCTCGAGTAATCGAGGGTCATCCTCGAGTAATCGAGGGTCGCGCCCGTCAGTTACCTCGAGTGCCTCTGCGTGCCTCGAGCCCGGTTCCGAAATGATTTCCTATTCTGTTTTCAGTAGTGTATGCCTTGCTTGTTGTTACGCCTAGAGTTAGTAAAGTCTTGTTGCTAGTTTCTGTTAGAAGAAGTATAGCCTGTTGTGTCCTGCTAGCCAGTAGCTCGAGCCCTAGTAGCTTTGTGGCTGTTCTGTTGGTGTAGGCTTAGAATCTCTCTTGTGTGTTAAATCCTGTCAAGCATCATCCCTGCACCCTTTCGGTTATTTATCTATGCATTGCAATCATTTAGGATCCGTGGAGGAACATCAGGAGCCCACAGAGACCGAAGTCCAGGAGGTACAGGAGTTGTACGAGGAGTACCAAGAGCTCGACACTAACCTTCCTGAGTGCCCTAACCACCAACCCTCCACCTTCTCTCAAGGCAAGCCCCGGAGCATTCTTAAGTCTCCCAGTTTTTACAACTTAATCTACTTGAGTATTTTATACTGTGATGCATTAGGCAATAGGAGTTGTTTTGAATCCCAAATCGATGCATTACCTTCCTTGATCTTTGTTTTACCTACCTTGTTACCCTGTTAATAATAAAGTAAAAGCAACCGCTTAGCATGCTTAGAAATAATGGTTACCTTTCTTTTTATGTTTCGTATTATCCCTTGTGGGTAATACTATCACGGTTGGCTATATTCGCTATCGTGGAAAGAACCTATGGTAGTAATGAAATACGGTCAACTGGAAGGCAAGTGCACCAAGTGGTCAAGACTTGGGGGCAGTCCGTCCGTTGGATCGTGTAGGTTTGTACACGATGGTGGCCCTCTTACATCTTTGAATGCGCCCTTTCACATAGGGGCCGTCGGGAGTGTCGACCCCGAAGCCGAGTAAACACTGTCCGGGCCGGAGCTCGCTCAGCTGTGAGCACCCCTCTAGACTGTAGGCATGATCTGCCCCGTGGTGGCCATCTATTTTCTACAATTGGGGTGGACCCATGCGAGCCCGCGTCGATTACCACCTGGACTTTGTTGAGCGGTAACCTAATGCTGACCCGACGGGGAAAGTATGGGCGTGTGTTTAAAGGTAATCTGACCAGCTGGTGTATATCGATTCGAATTGCCGCCCCCCACTGGATATGGGGGATTATGCTGAGCTTCACCACGGTACAACTCCATGTGACACCTTAATGGTTCTACTAAAATGTTGATGAAGGAACTGGATATATGTTATTATATTGTTTGAGTAGAAACAAGTGTGTGCTCTAGTATAGATGCAATAACCTAGAAATAATTAGTAGGATAAAAGATGACTGCTCACCGCATCATTAAAGTAAACTTCTCTAATTTAAGCATTTCCGCAAAGTAAAGCTTACCCAACCCCAGATACAGCCATGCATATCCTTGGAGTCTTTATTTTCAGTTAGACGGGTAAGTCTAGCTGAGTACATTCCCGTACTCAGGGTTTATCCCTTTTGTTGCAGATGGCCAAGTATACATTGGCTATTGTAAGCACTATCTCTATCCTTTCTACGGAGAAGATGAGTAGGCCTTGGGCAAGGTCCTCTACAAGCTCACCTTTTGCTGTTGTCGGACCTGACGTTGCGGGCACCCCTGTCTTTTAAAAAACTTCAAGTTCAGTTTCAAATAATGTTTTATTTGGCCGCGAGTGTTGTGGCGTGAGTACTACTTTTATTTGGAACAAAGTGTTGTAATAACTTTATTTCGTACTTTAAGTATTTCCGTTTGATTTGTGGCTCGTTCGAATGTGTATCCCTGAATGTACGCGATCCTGAATTGATGTAAGAAATCCTTCGAGATTTCCGGACTACCGGGATTATATGGGCTCAAGTGTTTAAATGGTAGTTAAGTCAGCTACATTAGCACTTGATCTCTTATAATTTGGGCGGTTCCGTCACAACCCGCACTGTTCAGTGCGTCCGGACCCTCTGCATAGAGCCCAGTGAAAGGGGAAAACGGCTAGTTTGTTTGGCTAGCCTATAAATAGCTCATGGGCGACCCTTGGGGCTGGCAGAGCACCTTGGGCATTTGTTGCCTCTAGTGTGCTTGGTTTGGGAGCCCTCTAACTCACTCATACTTCGATAGTGTTCATCTGATTGAGTGAGAAAGCGATTTCTAGTGCGTTGCTTTGAGAGATTGCATCGTGTGGCACTAGGTGATCGTGTTGCAAGCCGGAGTGCTTGTTACTCTTGGAGGTTGCCACCTCCTAGACGGCTTGGTGGCTTGAGGCTCCGTTGAAGCGCGCAAGAAGATTGTGTGGCGCTCCGGAGAAGTGCTTGTGAGGGGTGTTGTGCTCGCCCCGCGGGGATCGCGAAGAGCAACTCTAGTTGAGCGTGTCATTGAGCTACCCTCACTTGTGGGTGGATTCTTGCGGTGCCCGAGTTAGTGGGCTAGGCTTGTGAACGCCTATGAGCCGCCAAATCACCAAGTGTGTGGTCGACACAACGGGGACTAGCTTGGTGGCGACCAAGTGAACCTCGGGAGAAAAATCACCGTGTCAACCGTGTACATCTTCTCGGTGGTTTGCATTCTCCAAATCACTAGCTTGTATTTACTTTTTCATACTTGTGCTAGTGGTTAGTTGTTTCTCTTGTAACTAGTTAGCTTGTGTAGCTTAACTAATTGCCTTCTAGCTTGTGTAGCTTAGAAGTAAGATCTTGAGTGACTAATTGGCTTGTGTAGCCTTGTTAGTCACATTGCTTAGTTTGTGTAGCTAAGTAAGTTGAGCTCTCTAGTTAGGCTTGTGTAGCCTTGCTATTGAGTGTTGCTAGTGAGCTTAGGTGCTTTGTGCTTCGCTTACTAGTATGTGTAGGAGCTCCCGGTGTGCTTAGAGTACTAGTTGCTTAGGTTTGTGTGACGTTGCAACCTAGACTTGTTTAGGTGAGCCTCCTAGCTTGGCACCTTAGTTAGCATAATAGACATATTTGCTAGGTGCTAGAGTTATAGATAGAGGGGTGTAGTCTTGGATAGACCGATAGTTTTAATTCCGCATTTGATTCGGTTAGCCGGAGCGCTTAAGTTTTAGAAAAGAGTATTCACCCCCTCTAGTCCGCCATCTCTACCCTACAGCGGGCGGGTGAGGCGCAGGGCCGGCACCGGAAGGCAGCGCGAGGAATAGGTTGGACGACTGCGCGACGGCATTAGGAAGGACTGCAAGGTCCTGAGGATCCTCCATCTGAGCTCTCCCATTTTTTCTCCTCTTTTTTCTCTAGGCGGCGGCAGCGCAGCGGCTCGGCATCGTTGCGGCTGGGGCGAGGGATGGGGATGGGGCTGGTGGTTGCAGGAGGGACGTCATGGGGATTGGAGGCTGGCTGGCATTGGGAGGAGGCGTGAGGCAGGACGCGCGGTTGCCAGAGTCGTGGGCCGGCGTTGGTGAAAGGTCCTTGTGTGATTTTGGTAATTGAGTGACAACTTAGGTGAACTAATATGTGTTCAAGTGATATATACACAGGAGTTTAGTTCACATGTGATTGTGTGATGAAGGAGCTTATTGCACATGAGACATGACATGGAGTCATGTGATCAAGGTGGAGAAGATCAAGATGAGGCTTGGCTTGATGGACCGGTTGCAAGTGTGAAGGGCAAGCGGGTGATGCTTGGCGCCGATGGACCAAGGCAATGGTGAAGAGCAAGTGAGGTCAAGATCGATGAACCAACACGGTCATGTGATGATATGGAGTGGATCATATCATTTGACAAGTGGTTGGTGCATGTGTTGCATCAACATTGTAGAAGGAGATGCAATGGAATGCGAAAGACAAAGGTATAACCATAGGGCATTTCATTTTACCGGTCATAGGTGTGTAGAGAAGATTATGACCGGGTTTAGGATAGATAGTCGTACTATCAAGAGGAGCAAACTTGTTTGCATGTCGGTTATCTAGTGCCACCGTGAGCGATCTAACTTTGCGATACATTAGGATCGAGTGGCGTGGTGAGAAGCAAGTGAAAATGCTTTGAAAATGATTGTGAAAATGCTAACACACTTGCACAAGGTGGTGATCACGTTTGTGTTAGCACATGAGAAGCAAGGAAGAAATTTGAAGAAGTTTCAACTAAGAAACTGAGTCTGGACGCTAGGGGTTCTAGGTGTCCGGACCATTGAGCTTGGGTCCGGAACCAAACCCTAGGTTTGGCTGAGTCGGTGGACTCCGGACGCAAGTTGACAGGCGATCCGGACCAATGGCTCTTCGTCAGGATGCTAACCCTAGCCCTCGGCCTCTCTGGACAGGAGGTCCGGACACTAAAGAGCGTCCGGACGCTGAATCCGAACGCGCGTCCGGAGCTCGGCGCGCTCTGTACTCCTCTGGGGTATTTATATGGACGCACGTGCGTTGGTCCAGACTCGCACTATTGGCTGCGTCCGGAGTTCGGAGCTCTCTGTAAACAGCTCTGTGATCGAGTCCGGACGCAGTTGTTGCTCCAGTGCAGCACTATTGCACGCGTCCGGAGGCACATGGCGGCGATCGGCGCAGGGCGCTAACGGCTGTTTCAAACAGCTAGGAGGATCCGGACGCAAGAAGCATGGTCCGGACCCGCACTGTTCAGTGCGTCCGGACCCTCTCCAGAGAGCCCAGTGAAAGGGGAAAACAGCTAGTTTGTTTGACTAGCCTATAAATAGTTCATGGGCGGTCCTTGGGGCTAGTAGAGCACCTTGGGCATTTGTTGCCTCTAGTGTGCTTGGTTTGGGAGCCCTCTAACTCACTCATACTTCGACAGTGTTCATCCGATTGAGTGAGAGAGCGATTTCTAGTGCGTTGCTTTGAGAGATTGCATCGTGTGGCACTAGGTGATCGTGTTGCAAGCCGGAGTGCTTGTTACTTTGGGAGGTTGCCACCTCCTAGACGGCTTGGTGGCTTGAGGCTCCGTCGAAGCGCGCAAGAAGATTGTGCGCCACTCCGGAAAAGTGCTTGTGAGGGGTGTTGTGCTCGCCTCGCGGGGATCGCAAAGAGCAACTCTAGTTGAGCGTGTCATTGAGCTACCCTCACTTGTGGCTGGATTCTTGCGGCGCCCGAGTTAGTGGGCTAGGCTTGTGAATGTCTATTAGTCGCCGAATCACCAAGTGTGTGGTCGACACAACGGGGACTAGCTTGGTGGCGACCAAGTGAACCTCGGGAGAAAAATCACCGTGTCAACCGTGTACATCTTCTCGGTGGTTTGCATTCTCCAAATCACTAGCTTATATTTACTTTTTCATACTTGTGCTAGTGGTTAGTTGTTGCTCTTGTAACTAGTTAGCTTGTGTAGCTTAACTAGTTGTCTTCTAGCTTGTGTAGCTTAGAAGTAATATCTTGAGTGACTAATTGGTTTGTGTAGCCTTGTTAGTCACATTGCTTAGTTTGTGTAGCTAAGTAAGTTAAGCTCTCTAGTTAGGCTTGTGTAGCCTTGCTATTGAGTGTTGCTAGTGATCTTAGGTGCTTTGTGCTTTGCTTACTAGTATGTGTAGGAGCTCCCGGTGTGCTTAGAGTACTAGATGCTTAGGTTTGTGTGACCTTGCAACCTAGACATGTTTAGGTGAGCCTCCTAGCTTGGCATCTTAGTTAGCATAATAGACATATTTGCTAGGTGCTAGAGTTATAGATAGAGGGGTGTAGTTTTGGCTAGACCGATAGTTTTAATTCCGCATTTGATTCGGTTAGCCGGAGCGCTTAAGTTTTAGAAAAAACTATTCACCCCCCTCTAGTCCGCCATCTCAACCCTACAAGTGGTATCAGAGCTTGGTTTCTCATTTGTGGTCTTTACCGACCCGAGAGGATGGCGACTTATGGGCTAGATGTTGAGTGTCCACACATTTTCGATGGCACACATTTTGCACGGTGGAGAAATTGGTTGACATGCATTTTTAAGTTTATTTCTCCCCAAATGTGATGGATCGTAGATGTGGGGCTCTCTTGTGCAATTGAGAGAAAGGATACAACTCAAGCACAAAAGAAGTGCCTACATCTCGATTGTCAAGCTACTAACATTCTCTACCATTCTATGAAAGATAACATCTTTGGTGAGATTATGAACATGAAGAGCGCTCATGAGATTTGTACCTATCTCATTAAAACATATGAGACAGTGCCAAACATTGATGATGATGTGTCCAAGTTGGTGCCACATGAGGATGTTGAGCATGACCACAACTTGGTGGTTGTGGAAGATTATTCCACCTCATGTTCAAGTGATGATGAAGATGGTCTATCTATCAAGAAATCACTTGACAAGGATGATGAAGGCCCAACATCAAGTGTTGCAATTCATGATGCTACTCCAAGCACACTTGATGATGATGATGATGATGATGATGATAATGCATCGGGCTATGAGAGTGATGCTTCCACAAACTCTTATACCTCATCACAATGTGACTCTAAGGTATCTATTGGCAATGTAATTGTAGATTGTGATGACCCAAATTTTGAGCTTGTGTGCAAACTCTCTAAAGTTTTAGCAAGTGAGTTGAACAAAACTAAGAAACTAAAAGATGAAAACTCACTTCTAAAGAACTCATGTGAAGAACATAAGCACTTACTTGATATTCTTAAATCTTCACATGAGGAACTAAAGCTTGATCATGAGGAGCTTCGTGTGTCTCATGAAAGCTTGGTTCACAAACATGGCTCTCTCATTAATGAATTACTAAATCTTAAAAACGAAGAGAGCTCATCACTTGGGTCAAATGATCAATCACATGTTGTTGCTAACCCTTGTGATGTAGGGAAGAAGAATGTATTCACCTCTTGTGATGATTTACTTGATATGCCATGTTCTTCACATATAGATGTTTGTTCTACCTCTATGTCTTGTGAGACTAACCTTTTGAAGGAGAACAATGAGCTCAAAAATGAATTGAAGAACATGAGCAACAAGCTAGAGAGGTGTTACACTTTCAAGGTCACCTTTGATCACATGATGAACAATCAAAGAAGACATGGTAACAAGAGTGGAATTGGTTTCCACAAGGGCAAGAGTAAGAAAGAGAAGAAGCAAGAACCAAAGAAGCTATCTCATGTCATGTGCTTCAAGTGCCATGGGATGGGACATCTTGCAAATGCTTGCCCAGCCAAGATTGCTCAAGCTAAGCCACAAGTCAAGCCCCAAGTGCAATACAAGATCAATTATGAAGATGGTGGTTCGGGGATGACAAAGAAGAAGAAGACAAGAAGAGTTGGCAAAGCAAGAGCAAGGCATCCAACTCCTATCCATGATGCCAACAAGGTGATGATGAGCAAGGATCAAGAGAAGAATCATTTGGCTTACATCAAGTGCTTCAAGTGTGAAGATATGGGACACTTTTCCTCGAAGTGTCCTACCAAGCTTGAGATGAAGATTCAAGCAAAAGAGAAGTGGCAAGACAATGAGAAACATAACATGAGCAAGAAAGAAAAGGCTCAAGCAAAGAGAGTATGCTACTCATGTTGGGAAAGGGGACACATGGCTCATTCATGTCCCCTAGGTATGACTTCTAAGCCTATTTCAATTGTTGATGATCATATGCTTAGAAAGGATGGTAGTGGTACCTCTATGGTTGCTATTGCAAAACATCCCGCTATTCATACTAAGGCATTGCCTAAGTATGTTGCACCTAACTTAAAAGGACCCAAACTAGTTTGGGTACCATCAACAAGTGGATGAATGTGTGTAGGTACCATGGGCATTGGAGGCTTGATTCAATTAATTGCATATAGTTCATCACATGATTGAATCAAGTAATGAAGCTTAATGCTATCCTTATCCCAATGCCAAGTCAAAAGATGAAGTCCAAGTGCTACAACATACAAGTGCATGATCAAGTTGTGGTGGTTTATTGGATTAGTTGAAGGCTTACAAATAATTGAGTTGAAGCTTGCTAATGGATTGATCATGATCTACTAAGGTATATTTCTTGTTGATCAAGTTCATTTGGGTGTGTATAAGTCATTTGAATTGGACATACACATAGTGCATATGAGTTGATTGAATTGGATATATATATGTGCACTAGTTGCTTGTTATTTGGATGGTTTAATGCTTAGTGATCAA
This sequence comes from Microstegium vimineum, assembly GCA_022036555.1. Lineage (NCBI taxonomy): Eukaryota > Viridiplantae > Streptophyta > Magnoliopsida > Poales > Poaceae > Microstegium > Microstegium vimineum. The sequence goes on along the minus strand of CM039125.1, from coordinate 17,750,525 downwards.
ATTGAGTTGATTTGAATGGATATGATCTAGAGACTACTCTTAGTAAGTGGATTTAATGGATATATGTCTCATGAAAGTGTTCAAACAAGTTGAGTTCAAGTTTGGTTCAAATTGAAGAAGCATAGCTTATAGTATTGAAATTTATCCTATATTCAAAATTTAAGCTAGCTGTGATCATAGCCATATTTGAGAGTTCAAATCTATTTGGATTGGATTTAAATTTGGTACACATTCTCTACACTTATAGTATGAGTTTCTGTGTAAGTTTCATGATTAATGGATAAGGGATACTTCGGTTTTGGAGTGGATCTTGTCAACACATGTGCAGCAGTTTTCAGCATGTACCTGGGTGGAAAGTTGTGAAATCTAGTAAACATCTAGAAGTCCAATGAAGCTCAAACTTTTACGGCTTCTAGATGACTTAGTGAAGCACATCTCCACCAAATTTCATGATCATTGGATATGTACTTTGGGAGATATGATATATTCTTTAGAGAGTACAGAATCTGCCACAAAAGTGACAACCATTGGATTGATCAAGAGTCACTAAGAATGAAAGGTACTCATGTTGGAATCATATTTATAAGTGATTGAGGTACCTATGTTAGCATTGAGTACAAGGTCATTTAATTGTGGAGTATACTTGGCACATATTTAGTACTCAAGATGAAGATCAATCAAACAAAGTCATTTCGAGTGAGTATCAAGGATGATTCTTGGAGAGAGGTCACTTCTCCCTTTTGTAGGGGCTTGCCGCCTTTTGTAGGTAAACCAAGAACGTTACTTGGAAGGCTAACATGGAAGTGGTGATCTAGGGATCATTTGGAGATGCTTAGTTGAAAGCTATCAATAGGATTGATCAAAAGAAAGCAAGCAACACCCAAGAGAGATTCATAATCTTAACTTACAAGTGGTATCACCTTCTACAAGTGGTACATCATTTGGTATTCTCTCATGCAAGCAAAGATTAAGAAAGAAGCAAGTCAACTACAACAAGAAAAGTGCACTTGATCATTAGTGGGACTCAAATCATATGGGTGAAGAGTAACATTCCAAGTGGTATTCATTGGTCTTCACCATGCTCTTAATGGGAATTCACATTGCTAATTGGAGATGAAAATTTGACTATCCTCTACTCCAACATAGCAAAGGTGAAATTGTTTGACATATGCATACATATTGCTCTAGGACATGTTTAGTGAATATAGCCATACATAGTGATCATTCATTGAAAATCAAATGAATTTTGTGCTTATAGCCTACCACTATAGCTTGATTGAGTTGTTTGATCTAGTGGTAGTATATAAGTTTGTTCATGAGCTAGTAAACCCAAGTACTTGATATATTTTGGATTGCAATCAAGTGACAAGTACAACCTCTATAAGATAACCGCTCAATGCGTGTGAACAAGCTTAGAGAGGGTTTAAACCGGACTTGGAAGCTTATGCTATTCATTTTAGTTCAAGTCCAACATAGAATCTCATGATTATGAATCTAGTTCAAGCACAAGACAACTATGCAAATGGATATCAAGATGTAACCTACAAATGGTATCTAGACTTATGCTAATATTTCAAAGAGTATCAACTTTCATATTGGTACTTGCAAAAGATGTCTAGTTCTAGCTTACTTATGATGATCCACATTGAGTTAATTCAAATAATTCTACAAGTGGTAATCTCACAAGTGATATCCTACAAGCTAACAAGTGATCCTCAACTTTAAGTGATCAAATCAAAGTTCTCTTGCTTGCAAAGCTTATTTGGATGACATTTACTTTGACCACAAGGGAGTTGCCCTACTCAATGGTATAATGGTCAATGATCTTACATGAAGAGTCATTCTAATACATATGTGTTAGTGTCCATCAAAAAGTATCAACTATCTACCCTAGTGCAACCTTTGCATCAATAAGAAGTGTTACCATTTATGAAAATTGATGACAAAGGGAGGGAGATTAGTGCAAAGATATGAATATATATTGGATATGCACTAAGGAAAGAGACATGGGCATGGACAAGGGAACAAGATCAAGGGATCAAAGTCTTGGACTAAGTGATGCACACAAGTAGGGGGAGCAAGCTCATGAACTTGGTTATTGCATTTGATATGTGCATATATTCATGTGCTTGCTTGCATATTGCATAAGTATTATCTTTATATGCATGCTTGTGTGGTGTATGCTAGTTATAGGATTTACATGATGACTTGATAAACTAGCATGCATAGGTTGGTAAGCTAGATAGTTGTTCTAATAAGTGGTATCTAGAACCCTTGCTTATAATGTTGATCTCACGGGGTTTCTAGTGTTTTTGTGATATCTAGTTAACCATGGTGGTGCTAAGGTTGAACTTCAAGAGGAACTACAATGAGTATCTTCAAAGGTTTATCCTATAACCCTTAGCATCACTTAGTAGTGCTAGCACTCCCAAAATTCCTATTTATGCATGTGTGCAAGGCTTAAACCAAATCTTGTTGAGCACACATGTAGGGGGAGCTATCACTACCAACTCAGATTTTGTGGCATTTATCCAAATCATAACACAGAGCTTAAATGATGGATAAATGGCATAATGTCCAAAATGATCTTAATTTCCATATCTTTGTAGAGTTGTCATCAATTACCAAAAAGGGCGAAATTGAGAGTTCTTATGTGATTTTGATAATTGAGTGACAACTTAGATGAACTAATATATGTCTAAGTGATATATACACAGGAGATTAGTTCACATGTGATTGTGTGATGAAGGAGCCCAGTGAAAGGGGAAAACGGCTAGTTTGTTTGGCTAGCCTATAAATAGCTCATGGGCGACCCTTGGGGCTGGCAGAGCACCTTGGGCATTTGTTGCCTCTAGTGTGCTTGGTTTGGGAGCCCTCTAACTCACTCATACTTCGATAGTGTTCATCTGATTGAGTGAGAAAGCGATTTCTAGTGCGTTGCTTTGAGAGATTGCATCGTGTGGCACTAGGTGATCGTGTTGCAAGCCGGAGTGCTTGTTACTCTTGGAGGTTGCCACCTCCTAGACGGCTTGGTGGCTTGAGGCTCCGTCGAAGCGCGCAAGAAGATTGTGTGGCGCTCCGGAGAAGTGCTTGTGAGGGGTGTTGTGCTCGCCCCGCGGGGATCGCGAAGAGCAACTCTAGTTGAGCGTGTCATTGAGCTACCCTCACTTGTGGGTGGATTCTTGCGGTGCCCGAGTTAGTGGGCTAGGCTTGTGAACGCCTATGAGCCGCCAAATCACCAAGTGTGTGGTCGACACAACGGGGACTAGCTTGGTGGCGACCAAGTGAACCTCGGGAGAAAAATCACCGTGTCAACCGTGTACATCTTCTCGGTGGTTTGCATTCTCCAAATCACTAGCTTGTATTTACTTTTTCATACTTGTGCTAGTGGTTAGTTGTTTCTCTTGTAACTAGTTAGCTTGTGTAGCTTAACTAATTTCCTTCTAGCTTGTGTAGCTTAGAAGTAAGATCTTGAGTGACTAATTGGCTTGTGTAGCCTTGTTAGTCACATTGCTTAGTTTGTGTAGCTAAGTAAGTTGAGCTCTCTAGTTAGGCTTGTGTAGCCTTGCTATTGAGTGTTGCTAGTGAGCTTAGGTGCTTTGTGCTTCGCTTACTAGTATGTGTAGGAGCTCCCGGTGTGCTTAGAGTACTAGTTGCTTAGGTTTGTGTGACGTTGCAACCTAGACTTGTTTAGGTGAGCCTCCTAGCTTGGCACCTTAGTTAGCATAATAGACATATTTGCTAGGTGCTAGAGTTATAGATAGAGGGGTGTAGTCTTGGATAGACCGATAGTTTTAATTCCGCATTTGATTCGGTTAGCCGGAGCGCTTAAGTTTTAGAAAAGAGTATTCACCCCCCTCTAGTCCGCCATCTCGACCCTACAGCGGGCGGGTGAGGCGCAGGGCCGGCACCGGAAGGCAGCGCGAGGAATAGGTTGGACGACTGCGCGACAACATTAGGAAGGACTGCAAGGTCCTGAGGATCCTCGATCTGAGCTCTCCCATTTTTTCTCCTCTTTTTTCTCTAGGCGGCGGCAGCGCAGTGGCTCAGCGTCGTTGCGGCTGGGGCGAGGGATGGGGATGGGGCTGGTGGTTGCAGGAGGGACGTCGTGGGGATTGGAGGCTGGCTGGCATTGGGAGGAGGCGTGAGGCAGGACGCGCGGTTGCCAGAGTCGTGGGCCGGCGTTGGTGAAAGGTCCTTGTGTGATTTTGGTAATTGAGTGACAACTTAGGTGAACTAATATGTGTTCAAGTGATATATACACAGGAGTTTAGTTCACATGTGATTGTGTGATGAAGGAGCTTATTGCACATGAGACATGACATGGAGTCATGTGATCAAGGTGGAGAAGATCAAGATGAGGCTTGGCTTGATGGACCGGTTTAACTATGATCATAGCCATGTTTAAGAGGTCAAATCTATTTGTATTGGCTTGAAATTTAGTGTGCATGCTCTACACTTATGTTATTAGTTTCTGTGCAAATTTTATGGATAATGGATAAGGGATACTTCGGTTTTGAAGTGGATCTTGTCAACACATGTGCAGCAGTTTTCAGCATGTACCTATGTGGAAAGATCTGAAATATGGTAGCAATCTAGAAGTCAAATGAAGCTCAAATTTTTATGGCTGCTAGATGACTTAGTGAAGCACATCTCCACCAAATTTCATGATCATTGGATATGTACTTTGGGAGATATGATATATTCTTTAGAGAGTATAGAATCTGCCAGAAAAGTGACAACCATTGGATTGATCAAGAGTCACTAAGATTGAAAGGTCCTCATGTTGGAATCATATTTATAAGTGATTGAGGTACCTATATTAGCAATGAGTACAAGGCCATTTGATTGTGGAGTATACTTGGCACATATTTAGTACTCAAGATGAAGATCAATCAAACAAAGTCATTTCGAGTGAGTATCAAGGATGATTCTTGGAGAGAGGTCACTTCTCCCTTTTGTAGGGGCTTGCCGCCTTTTGTAGGTAAACCAAGAACGTTACTTGGAAGGCTAACATGGAAGTGGTGATCTAGGGATCATTTGGAGATGCTTAGTTGAAAGCTATCAATAGGATTGATCAAAAGAAAGCAAGCAACACCCAAGAGAGACTCATGATCTTAACTTACAAGTGGTATCACCTTCTACAAGTGGTACATCATTTGGTATTCTCTCATGCAAGCAAAGATCAAGAAAGAAGCAAGTCAAGCACAACAAGAAAGTTCACTTGATCATTAGTGGGACTCAAATCATATGGGTGAAGATTAACATTCCAAGTGGTATTCATTGGTCTTCACCATGCTCTTAATGGGACTTCACATTGCTAATTGGAGATGAAATATATATGACTATCCTCTACTCCAACATAGCAAAGGTGAAATCGTTTGACATATGCATAAATCCATTTCTTAGGACATGTTTAGTGCATATAGTCATACATAGTGATCATTCATTGAAAATCAAATAAATTTTATGCTTATAGCCTACCACTATAGCTTGATTGAGTTGTTTGACCTAGTGGTGGTATATGAGTTTGTTCATGAGCTAGTAAACCCAAGTACTTGATCTATTCATGGATTGTATAAGTGACAAGTACAACCTCTATAAGATAACCGCTTAATGCGTGTGAACAAGCTTAGAGAGAGTTTAAACCAGACTTGAAAACTTATGTTATACATGTTAGTACAAGTCCAACATAGAAGCTCATGAAGATGAATCTAGTTCAAGCACAAGACAACAATGCAAATGGATATCAAGATATAACCTACAAGTGGTATCTAGATTTATGCTAGTCTTTCAAATAGTATCAACCTTCATATTGGTACTTGCAAAAGATGTCTAGTTCTAGAATACTTGAGATAGCCCACATGTGTTTAATTCAAGTGATTATACAAGTGGTAATCTCACAAGTGATATCCTACAAGTTTGCAAGTGATCCTCAACTTTAAGTGTTCAAATCATAGTTCTCTTGCTTATGAAGCTTATTTGGATGACCATTTCTTTGACCAAAGGGGAGTTGCCCCACTCAATGGTATAATGATCAATGATCTTACATGAAGAGTCATTCCAATACATATATGTTAGTGTCCATAAAAAATAAAAAGATACAAGTATCAACCATCTACACTAGTGCAACCTTTGCATCAATATGAGCATACCTTTTATGGAAATTGATGACAAAGGGGGAGAGAATAGTGAACAAAAATATATTAGTGAATGGAAATGCACTAAGAGGGAGAGAGACATAGACATGGATATATTAGTTAATGGAAATGCACTAAGAGGGAGAGAGACATGGACATGGACATAAGGGAACAAGATCAAAGGATCAAAGTTTTAGACTAAGAGATGCACACAAGTAGGGGGAGCAAGCTCATGAACTTGGTTGATTTCATTTGATATGTGCATATATTCATGTGCTTTCTTGCATATTGCATAAGTTTTATCTTTACATGCATGCTTGTGTGGTGTATGCTAGTTATAGAATTTACATGATGACTTGATAAACTAGCATGCATAGGTTGGTAAGCTAGATTCTTGATTTTTCAAGTGGTATCTAGAAACCGTGCTTATAATGTTGATCTCACGGGGTTTCTAGTATTTTTTTTGTGATATCTAGCTAAGGATGAGCTTCAAAGTGCAACTACATGGGTATCTTCAAAGGTTTATCCTATATCTCTTAGCATCACTTAGTAGTGCTAGCACTCCCAAAATTCCTATTCATGCATGTGTGCAAAGCTTAAAACAAATCTTGTTGAGCACACATGTAGGGGGAGTTATCACTACCAAGTCGGACTTTGTGGCATTTATCCAATTCTTGGCATAGAGCTTAAAAGATGGATAAATGACATAATGTCCAAAATGATCTTAAATTCCATATCTTTGTAGAGTTGTCATCAATTACCAAAAAGGGGGAGATTGAAAGGTCCTTGTGTGATTTTGGTAATTGAGTGACAACTTAGGTGAACTAATATGTGTTCAAGTGATATATACACAGGAGTTTAGTTCGCATGTGATTGTGTGATGAAGGAGCTTATTGCACATGAGACATGACATGGAGTCATGTGATCAAGGTGGAGAAGATCAAGATGAGGCTTGGCTTGATGGACCGGTTGCAAGTGTGAAGGGCAAGCGGGTGATGCTTGGCGCCGATGGACCAAGGCAATGGTGAAGAGCAAGTGAGGTCAAGATCGATGAACCAACACGGTCATGTGATGATATGGAGTGGATCATATCATTTGACAAGTGGTTGGTGCATGTGTTGCATAAACATGGTAGAAGGAGATGAAATGGAATGCGAAAGACAAAGGTATAACCATAGGGAATTTCATTTCACCGGTCATAGGTGTGTAGAGAAGATTATGACCGGGTTTAGGATAGATAGTCGTACTATCAAGAGGAGCAAACTTATTTGCATATCGGTTATCTAGTGCCACCGTGAGCGATCTAACTTTGCGATACATTAGGATCGAGTGGCGTGGTGAGAAGCAAGTGAAAATGCTTTGAAAAATCTTGTGAAAATGCTAACACACTTGCACAAGCTGAAGAACACATTTGTGTTAGCACATGAGAAGCGAAGGAGAAGAGGCAGCTCATACTTCGACAGTGTTCATCTGATTGAGTGAGAAAGCGATTTCTAGTGCGTTGCTTGTGTAGCCTTGTTAGTCACATTGCTTAGTTTGTGTAGCTAAGTAAAGTTGAGCTCTCTAGTTGGCTTGTGTAGTCTTGCTAGGGAGCATTGCTAGTGAGCTTAGGTGCTTTGTGCTTTGCTTACTAGTATGTGTAGAAGCTCCCTTTGTGCTTAGAGTACTAGTTTCTTAGGTTTGTGTGACCTTGCAACCTAGACTTGCTTAGGTGAGCCTCCTAGCTTGGCACCTTAGTTAGCTTAATAGACATCTTTGCTAGGTGCTAAAGTAATAGATAGAGGAGTGTAGTCTTGGCTAGACCGATAGTTTTAATTCCGCAATAGTTTCGGTTAGCCAAAGCGCTTAACTTTTTAGAAAAGACTATTCACCCCCCCTCTAGTCCGTCATCTCGACCCTACAAGTGGTATCAGATCTTGGTCTATCATTTGTGGTCTTTACCGACCCGAGAGGATGACGACTTATGGGCTAGATGTTGAGTGTCCACACATATTTTATGGCACACACTTTGCACGGTGGAGAAATTGGATGGAAAATAATTATAAGTTTATTTCTCCCCAAATGTGGTGGATCGTGGATGTAGGTCTCTCTTGTGCAATTGAGAGAAAGGATGCAACTCAAGCACAAAAGAAGTGTCTACATCTCGATTGCCAAGCTACTAACATTCTCTACCATTCTATGAAAGATAACATCTTTGGTGAGATAATGGACATGAATAACGCTCATGAGATTTGGACCTATCTCATTGAAACATATGAGACGGTGCCAAACATTGATGATGATGTGTCCAAGTTGGTGACACATGAGGATATTGAGCATGACCACAACTTGGTGGTTGTAGAAGATTGCTCCACCTCATGTTCAAGTGATGATGAAGATGATCTATCTATTATGAAATCACTTGACAAGGATGATGAAGGCCCTACATCAAGTGTTGCAATTCATGATGCTACTCCAAGCACACTTGATGATGATGATGATGATGATGATGATGCATCGGGCTATGAGAGTGATGCTTCCACAAGCTCTTCTACCTCATCACAATGTGACTCTAAGGTATCTATTGGCAATGTAATTGTAGATTGTGATGACCCAAATTTTGAGCTTGTGTGCAAACTCTCAAAGTCTTTAGCAAGTGAGATAAATAAAACAAAGAAACTAAAAGATGAAAACTCACTTCTAAAGAACACATGTGAAGAACATAAGCACTTACTTGATGTTATTAAATCTTCACATGGGGAACTAAAGCTTGATCATGAGGAGCTTCATGTGTCTCATGAAAGCTTGGTTCATAAACATGGCTTTCTCATTATTGAATTGCTAAATCTTAAAAACGAAGAGAACTCATCACTTGGGTCAAATGATTAATCATATGTTGTTGCTAACCCTTATGATGTAGGGAAGAAGAATGTATCCACCTCTTGTGATGATTTACTTGATATGCCATGTTCTTCACATATAGATGCTTGTTCTACTTCTATGTCTTGTGAGACTAACCTTTTGAAGGAGAACAATGAACTCAAAAGTGAATTGAAGAACATGAGCAACAAGCTAGAGAGGTGTTACACTTCCAAGGTCACCTTTGATCACATGATGAACAATCAAAGAAGACATGGTGACAAGAGTGGAATTGGTTTCCATAAGTGCAAGGGCAAGAAAGAGAAGAAGCAAGAACATAAGAAGCTATCTCATTTCATGTGCTTCAAGTGCCATGGGATGGGACATCATGCAAATGTTTATCCAACCGAAAAATGCTTAAGCTAAGCCACAAGTCAAGACTCAAGTGCAATACAAGATCAACCATCAAGATGGTGATTCGGGGATGACAAAGAAGAGGAAAACAAGAAGAGGTGGTAAAGCAAGAGCAAGGCATCTAACTCATATTCATGATGCCAACAAGATGATGATGAGCAAAGATCAAGAGAAGAATCATTTGGCTCACATCAAGTGCATATAAGTTGATTGAATTGGATATATATGTGTGCACTAGTTGCTTGCTATAAGATGTTTGAATGGATTAAATGCTTAGTGATCAAGTTTGAGTTGGTTTGAATGGATGTGATCTAGAGACTACTTTTAGTAAGTGATTGAATGGATATATGTCTCTTGAGAGTGTTCAAACAAGTTGATATCAAGTTTGGTTCAATTTGAAGAAGCTTAGCTCATTTTGCTCAAATCTGCCATTTAGTCAAAATCTGAGCTAACTATGATCATAGCCATGTTTAAGAGGTCAAATCTATTTGTATTGGCTTGAAATTTAGTGTGCATGCTCTACACTTATGTTATTAGTTTCTGTGCAAATTTTATGGATAATGGATAAGGGATACTTCGGTTTTGAAGTGGATCTTGTCAACACATGTGCAGCAGTTTTCAGCATGTACCTATGTGGAAAGATCTGAAATATGGTAGCAATCTAGAAGTCAAATGAAGCTCAAATTTTTATGGCTGCTAGATGACTTAGTGAAGCACATCTCCACCAAATTTCATGATCATTGGATATGTACTTTGGGAGATATGATATATTCTTTAGAGAGTATAGAATCTGCCAGAAAAGTGACAACCATTGGATTGATCAAGAGTCACTAAGATTGAAAGGTCCTCATGTTGGAATCATATTTATAAGTGATTGAGGTACCTATATTAGCAATGAGTACAAGGCCATTTGATTGTGGAGTATACTTGGCACATATTTAGTACTCAAGATGAAGATCAATCAAACAAAGTCATTTCGAGTGAGTATCAAGGATGATTCTTGGAGAGAGGTCACTTCTCCCTTTTGTAGGGGCTTGCCGCCTTTTGTAGGTAAACCAAGAACGTTACTTGGAAGGCTAACATGGAAGTGGTGATCTAGGGATCATTTGGAGATGCTTAGTTGAAAGCTATCAATAGGATTGATCAAAAGAAAGCAAGCAACACCCAAGAGAGACTCATGATCTTAACTTACAAGTGGTATCACCTTCTACAAGTGGTACATCATTTGGTATTCTCTCATGCAAGCAAAGATCAAGAAAGAAGCAAGTCAAGCACAACAAGAAAGTTCACTTGATCATTAGTGGGACTCAAATCATATGGGTGAAGATTAACATTCCAAGTGGTATTCATTGGTCTTCACCATGCTCTTAATGGGACTTCACATTGCTAATTGGAGATGAAATATATATGACTATCCTCTACTCCAACATAGCAAAGGTGAAATCGTTTGACATATGCATAAATCCATTTCTTAGGACATGTTTAGTGCATATAGTCATACATAGTGATCATTCATTGAAAATCAAATAAATTTTATGCTTATAGCCTACCACTATAGCTTGATTGAGTTGTTTGACCTAGTGGTGGTATATGAGTTTGTTCATGAGCTAGTAAACCCAAGTACTTGATCTATTCATGGATTGTATAAGTGACAAGTACAACCTCTATAAGATAACCGCTTAATGCGTGTGAACAAGCTTAGAGAGAGTTTAAACCAGACTTGAAAACTTATGTTATACATGTTAGTACAAGTCCAACATAGAAGCTCATGAAGATGAATCTAGTTCAAGCACAAGACAACAATGCAAATGGATATCAAGATATAACCTACAAGTGGTATCTAGATTTATGCTAGTCTTTCAAATAGTATCAACCTTCATATTGGTACTTGCAAAAGATGTCTAGTTCTAGAATACTTGAGATAGCCCACATGTGTTTAATTCAAGTGATTATACAAGTGGTAATCTCACAAGTGATATCCTACAAGTTTGCAAGTGATCCTCAACTTTAAGTGTTCAAATCATAGTTCTCTTGCTTATGAAGCTTATTTGGATGACCATTTCTTTGACCAAAGGGGAGTTGCCCCACTCAATGGTATAATGATCAATGATCTTACATGAAGAGTCATTCCAATACATATATGTTAGTGTCCATAAAAAATAAAAAGATACAAGTATCAACCATCTACACTAGTGCAACCTTTGCATCAATATGAGCATACCTTTTATGGAAATTGATGACAAAGGGGGAGAGAATAGTGAACAAAAATATATTAGTGAATGGAAATGCACTAAGAGGGAGAGAGACATAGACATGGATATATTAGTTAATGGAAATGCACTAAGAGGGAGAGAGACATGGACATGGACATAAGGGAACAAGATCAAAGGATCAAAGTTTTAGACTAAGAGATGCACACAAGTAGGGGGAGCAAGCTCATGAACTTGGTTGATTTCATTTGATATGTGCATATATTCATGTGCTTTCTTGCATATTGCATAAGTTTTATCTTTACATGCATGCTTGTGTGGTGTATGCTAGTTATAGAATTTACATGATGACTTGATAAACTAGCATGCATAGGTTGGTAAGCTAGATTCTTGATTTTTCAAGTGGTATCTAGAAACCGTGCTTATAATGTTGATCTCACGGGGTTTCTAGTATTTTTTTTGTGATATCTAGCTAAGGATGAGCTTCAAAGTGCAACTACATGGGTATCTTCAAAGGTTTATCCTATATCTCTTAGCATCACTTAGTAGTGCTAGCACTCCCAAAATTCCTATTCATGCATGTGTGCAAAGCTTAAAACAAATCTTGTTGAGCACACATGTAGGGGGAGTTATCACTACCAAGTCGGACTTTGTGGCATTTATCCAATTCTTGGCATAGAGCTTAAAAGATGGATAAATGACATAATGTCCAAAATGATCTTAAATTCCATATCTTTGTAGAGTTGTCATCAATTACCAAAAAGGGGGAGATTGAAAGGTCCTTGTGTGATTTTGGTAATTGAGTGACAACTTAGGTGAACTAATATGTGTTCAAGTGATATATACACAGGAGTTTAGTTCGCATGTGATTGTGTGATGAAGGAGCTTATTGCACATGAGACATGACATGGAGTCATGTGATCAAGGTGGAGAAGATCAAGATGAGGCTTGGCTTGATGGACCGGTTGCAAGTGTGAAGGGCAAGCGGGTGATGCTTGGCGCCGATGGACCAAGGCAATGGTGAAGAGCAAGTGAGGTCAAGATCGATGAACCAACACGGTCATGTGATGATATGGAGTGGATCATATCATTTGACAAGTGGTTGGTGCATGTGTTGGATCAACATTGTAGAAGGAGATGAAATGGAATGCGAAAGACAAAGGTATAACCATAGGGCATTTCATTTCACCGGTCATAGGTGTGTAGAGAAGATTATGACCGGGTTTAGGATAGATAGTCGTACTATCAAGAGGAGCAAACTTGTTTGCATATAGGTTATCTATTGCCACCGTGAGCGATCTAACTTTGCGATACATTAGGATCGAGTGGCGTGGTGAGAAGCAAGTGAAAATGCTTTGAAAAATCTTGTGAAAATGCTAACACACTTGCACAAGGTGGTGATCACGTTTGTGTTAGCACATGAGAAGCGAAGGAGAAGAGGCAGCTCATACTTCGACAGTGTTCATCTGATTGAGTGAGAAAGCGATTTCTAGTGCGTTGCTTGTGTAGCCTTGTTAGTCACATTGCTTAGTTTGTGTAGCTAAGTAAAGTTGAGCTCTCTAGTTGGCTTGTGTAGTCTTGCTAGGGAGCATTGCTAGTGAGCTTAGGTGCTTTGTGCTTTGCTTACTAGTATGTGTAGAAGCTCCCTTTGTGCTTAGAGTACTAGTTTCTTAGGTTTGTGTGACCTTGCAACCTAGACTTGCTTAGGTGAGCCTCCTAGCTTGGCACCTTAGTTAGCTTAATAGACATCTTTGCTAGGTGCTAAAGTGTGTGGTCGACACAACGGGGACTAGCTTGGTGGCGACCAAGTGAACCTCGGGAGAAAAATCACCGTGTCAACCTTGTGTACATCTTCTCGGTGGTTTGCATTCTCCAAATCTGTTGACACCGGTTTTCAGCACGTGTCAAATGAGTTAAGGATTGACTGGTCAACAGTTGTTTTCTATCGGCATCGAGAAATCATGAGTCAACATTGTCGATGAGGGTGCTGCGGAAAGACCAAATGTGCTGCCGATGGAGGCTGGATGATCTTTGCCGACAAAGGTTCATCGGTGAAGTCTTGCTGATGCCGATTGCCGATGAGGAGACATTGCCGATGAGGAGACATTGCTGATTGCCGATGAAGGGTCATTGCCGATTGCCGATGAAGAGTGCTTGCCGATTGCCGATAGGGACTGATTGGTGAAGATAGTTACTAGTACAAGGTCGCTGATCGGGAAGTATTGCCGATGCCGATGGGCATGAGGTGCCGATGAGTACATCATAACTTAGCATTTGATGTCAGCAGAAGGCTACCGGTGGTCAAAGAAGGAAGGCGCAGATTGAAGGGATCTGCCGATGGAAAGTTTCCATCAAAGAGAAGAATAAGGAAACTAGTGTTTTTATAGTAGTTTAAGTCCGACTCTTGCATGAGTCGTTTATTTTCCTTTAAAATAGGCGTGTTTGTTTAGGGAAATAAATATTGTTATCCGGCTCCTGCGTGAGTCAGTTTCCTTAAAATTAGGAGTTTGTTTTAGGAAGGATACGTGTCGTGTCTTTGTACAACTCTCCATGCGGGAGTATAAATATGTGCCCGAGGGCTACGAAAAGAACAATCAATCCAATATCAAACAAACCAATGTTACTCTTATTCTACTTTTTATCGCAATTTACCCTTTTTGCATTAGTTATAGTCTTTAACGAGTTCTTCAAGCTTCGACGGGCTGCATCACCTTGATCTCCGTCAAATCCTTGCAAGTTCCGCGTGGGAGTACCTCTGAGCCTTGGCATCCGGGCGCATCGTTGTTGCCTCGTTCAGCTCTGCTCTAGTTATCCTGATCAAGCCTCAATCCCAGCATCCGGGCGCATCGCTGTTGTCTGGATTGGATCTTGTTCTAGTTATTGTCCTTGTCGATTAACTGGTCAAATCGACTGGCACGCCTCCAGATACCGAGCTTTGGGTAATAGCCTGAGGTGTTCGCAGATCCTGACGCTTTTTGTGTCAACACCTCTTTTGGCACGCCCAGTGGGACCCGATTATACAAATCTACACATCTATCATGGGTGATCACGCCGACGTTAACCAGAGGAACGTCATTGAAGTCTCTGAGGCCGATCTGAAATATGATCAGAAGCAGGCCATGGAGCGGGCTATGGAGGAATACAAGCAGTTATATCTCAAATCCTTCAGCCTCAGCAGGAGCGGCGAAGCAATCCAGAAGCAAGATCCGTCGTTGCCACGACAGGTCACATACGACGCCAATCCTGGTAAGCTACAGGAGATGGTTAATGCGGTTGTAAGTCAAGCATTAATTAGCCACTCCAACGTGTTGTCCAATACTGTCTACAATGTTGTTACGCAATCATTCAAAGAAGGACATGCACCGCGATACGTCGGTCTAGCGTACCATCAACCTGGATTGGCATCTACAAGCCCATCGGCAGCCCCAAGGGCGTCTTCCACTCCTATGGAGCCGCCTGCCGATGTGGCTACATCGCCAAGACCGAACCCTGGCAGCGTCACCAAGCTCAACACAGATCCAGCGGCGTCGGCAATTTCAGGACCAGCCCCTGCTAACTGGTGGGGATACGGTATGCCTCCAAATCTATATGCTAGTTCTAATCTGGTGTAGGGAGATAGTTCAGCCTGGAGGAACTCTACGGCATCGGCAACGCAGTCACAGCCGATGGCCCCTATGATGCATAACTCTGCGCCTGCTCCAACTGTACAAGTGCCATCAGATGATCTTCAAGTAATCCCTAAAGTACCTCTGATGCCACCATCGGCAAGCTCTGTGCCGATGCAACACATTATGACAACTGGCAGTCAGCCTCTGGTGGCGAACTCTCGAGCTGGGGCGCTAGTCCCCCAGGGCAATCTGGTGATTGATTGCTCTAGAATACAAGAGCCACACGCTCCGGTCAGCTATCAGCCATCGGTAAACCATATGCCGATGCTTTATAATCCCGGATGGGTCAACCAGCCGCCAGCTCAGCAGCCTGGCGTGTCGATGTATCATTATGGAGGCCCAGTGCATGCTCAGAGCGGACCATCGGTACAGCAACCGATGAGTATAGGGAATCAACCTAATCCGCTAAGTGTGCAAAACTATCCATCGGTAAGTCAACCGATGCATAGTGTTCAAATGACTGGTGCTGCGCCCGTGACTACTACGCATCATCTTCAAGAGGCGCGTCAGCCGACTCCACCAGTCAACAACCAGCCAATGAGTCGGCAAGAGCAGGATGCATATTGGGTCGGTAAGATTGCCGAAGTCATGAAAGAACAATTCGGCATCAAACCCAAGGTCAACACATACTCTTATTGGACTCCGTATCCTCCTGCATATGACTTGATTCCTCTTCCAAATTGGTACAAAGTGCCCAATTTTACCAAGTTCTCCGGCCAAGATGACACGTCAACAATGGAGCATATCAACCGCTTCATTATCCAGTGCGGGGAGGCTGCCAGCAGGGAGGAGTTAAGGGTGAGATTGTTCTCTTCGTCATTATCTGGATCGACATTCACATGGTTCATATCGTTGCCTCCAAATTCTATAATTACATGGGCCGATCTAGAGAGGCAATTTCACAAATACTTCTTCGCTGGCATACATGAGAAAAAGCTTACCGATTTGGTCAAGATGAGGCAACGCAATGACAAATCGGTAGAAAGCTTTGTGCAAAGGCTACGGGATGTGAAGAACAAGTGCTACAGTCTAGTGCTTGATGATCCGCAACTGGCAGATTTGGCCTTCCAAGGATTATTGCCGCACATCAAGGACAAATATGTGTCCCAGGAGTTTGAAAGTCTAAGTCACCTGGTGCAGAGAATTGCCGATCAAGATATCAAAACCTTTGAACCCAGAAAGACTTGGAACAAGAAGGTGACCTTCATCGGGAAAGAAGAAGACTCTGGATCGGATGAAGAGCTGAGCATCGACGTGGCTGAATGGGTGAAGGATAAGAAGCCTGTGTCTTGTCCGTTCGGCCAAAAAGAGAACGAGAAGTTCACCTTCGACATTACCAAGGCCGATAGGATGTTTGACTTATTACTGCAAGAGGGGTGAATCAAGTTGGTGCCCAACCAAGTAATTCCATCGGCCGAAGAGCTCAAGAAGATTAGGTACTGCAAGTGGCATAATGCAACCTCACACAGTACCAATGACTGCAAGGTATTCAGGCAGCAGTTGCAGTCGGAGATTGAATCTGGGCGTATTAAGTTTGAAAATTCTAAGGTCCAGAAACCGATGAAGATCGATCAGCACCCGTTCCCAAACAATATGGTGGAAATCAGTGAAAAAACCAGAGTGCTGACATCGGAAGCCGCCAGGAGGAACTCATCGGTAGATCCTAACCACCAAGTACCCGAGCGCGACGCAAGAAGGTTTGCTGATGATAGAAAGGGTAAGAAGGTTGTCGATGAAGGCAGTGGTGCTAGCAGGGCTCCTAGAGTTGTAATCACACACGAGCAGCCAAGGCGAGATCATCGGCGAGCACATGAAGAACGATATCGGCAAGAAAAAGAGGAGCATCGGGAGTGGCTTCGGCATAAAGACCATTGGAAATGTCCCTTCTTCGTTCACTATTGGGAAGAAGGCATCAAGCTGCCCACTGCCGATAACTGTCCAGAGTGCAATGGGTATTACGCTGCCGATCGGTCAGGTAAGAGACCTTGTTTTGATGATCAGACACCCAGGTACGCCAAGCCATTCAAAGGGAACAGATCGGCACTTGACCGACTGGGGGGCAAGCTTAGCGCCCATGACAGGCTTGGCCGACATGTTGATCAAGGGGAGCTGGAGGAGATGGCCAATGCAAGAGTACCCGACGAAGAGATATTCTCCAGAGATCCCAACATCGGTAGAAGTGCCGATGTAAGCGGTGGGAAGCAGCACCAGCCCATCTAGAAGACCAAGCTTCCTCCGTGGTGCCCTAAGGGTTTGACCAAAACCCAGAAGAGAAGGATTCAGCGCCAATGCCGTGATGACTTGTACGACGACGCAGAACCCTCGAGAGAGAAACAATGGAGGCCGAAGCGCAAGGACAGGGATCCATCGGCAGACATAAACATGGTCGTCATGTTGCCGATGGAGTTCATGGCACCCGTCAGTGATGATGAAGAGACTGTCGATATGGCGCAATTGGTACTGGATCCAATGACGGCTGTCTTTGAAAAGCCTGCCGATGATGAGAGGCAGCACCTGAGGGCTTTGTTTGTTAAGGGCAAAGTGGATGGTCAGCCGATGACCAAGATGCTGGTAGATGGTGGCGCGTCGATCAATATAATGTCGTATGTCGTGTTCAGAAAGCTTGGTAAAGGTGACCAGGACTTAGTCAAGACCGACATGAAGCTCAAGTACTTTGAAGGCAACGTGTCGACAGCTATGGGAGCCGTGTGTGTTGACTTAACCATTGGCAGCAAAACTTTGCCAACAACGTTCTTTGTAATCAGTGGCAAGGGCACTTATAACTTGCTCCTCGGAAGGGATTGGATCCACACTAATTGCTGTATCCCTTTTACCATGCATCAAAGTCTGGTACAGTGGATCGGGGACAGAATTGAAGTCGTCCAAAGTGAAGCCCCGTCCACTGTTGCATCGGCATAATTGGAAACTTATGAGCAGACCAGGTGCATATCTGGCGAAGCCTGGGACAAAGAGTTCCTTAAAGTTGCCGATTACCGCATCAAGCCGATCCAAGCAGTCGGTCCTGAGGAAGAGTTTTAATGGATCAGTTTGCCGATGACGGAAAATTGGGGCAGGGCTTTACATCTGCCGATGACTTGCTCGAGATTGACATCGGCGATGGTAGCAAACCTAAGCCTACTTTTATTAGTGCTAAGTTAGACTCCCAATGTAAGCAGCAGTTAACCGATTTATTGAAAGAGAATAAAGATTGTTTTGCTTGGGATTATACAGAGATGACTGGTTTAGACCGATCAATAGTTGAACATCGGTTACCCATCAAGTCTGGTTCCCAGCCACATCGGCAACCTACGCGCCGATGCAATCCTACTATTTTACCCGACATCAAGGCTGAGATTACAAAGTTAATCGAAGCTGGATTTATTCGGCAGTGCCGATATGCCGATTGGATTTCTAATGTGGTTCCTGTGTATAAAAAGAATGGAAAACTTCATGTTTGCATTGATTTCAGGAATCTTAACAAGGCTACGCCGATGGATGGTTACCCGATGCCCATTGCCGATCTGCTGATCGATGCTGCTGCTGGACATCGAATTATTAGCTTCATGGATGGTAATGCTGGGTATAATCAAATATTCATGGCTGAAGAAGACATATCCAAGACTGTTTTCCGATGTCCAGGTCACGTTGGCTTATTTGAATGGGTAGTCATGACTTTTGGCTTGAAGAATACCGGTGCTACTTATCAGAGAGCAATGAATTTTATCTTCCATAAGTATATCGGCACAATAGTTGAAATATACATTGATGACGTGGTGGTTAAGTCTGGAGGCTTCAAGAAGCATCTTGCCGATTTGCGCAAAATATTGGAGTGCACTAGGGAGCATGGGTTGAAGATGAATCCTAACAAGTGTGCATTTGGCGTATCGGCAGGGCAGTTTCTGGGTTTCATGGTGCATCAGAGAGGCATTGAAATCGGCAGAAAGTCTATTGATGCAATTAACAAGGTGGTTGCTCCTACAAACAAGACTGAGTTGTAGTCCTTGATCGGCAAGATTAATTTCATTAGGAGGTTTATATCCAACCTATCTGGTAAGATTAAATCTTTTAGTCCCCTATTAAAGTTGAAAGTCGATCAAGAATTTACATGGAAAGCGGAGCAGCAGTCAGCCTTAGAAGAGATTAAGAAATACTTAGTAAATCCTCCAGTCTTGGTTCGGCCTCAACACGGGAAGCCTTTCAGGTTATATTTGTCTGTCGATGATGGTGTTATCGGATCAGCCTTAATTCAAGAGTTTGAAGGGAAGGAACGTGTAATATATTACCTGAGCAGAAGGTTGGTGGATGCTGAAACCAGGTATTCGGCCATAGAGAGATTGTGCTTATGTTTATATTTCTCTTGCATTAAATGGAGGCATTATCTACTATCGGTTGAATGCACTGTTGTCTGCAAAGATGATGTGGTCAAGTATATGCTGTCAATGCCGATTTTGAGTGGATGGATCGGTAAGTGGATTTTGGCACTGTCAGAGTTTGACCTAAGGTATGAATCGGCTAAGACTGTTAAGGGTCAGGTAATGGCCGATTTTGTTACTCAGCATTGTAATATGGTGAGTTCTGTTGAAATTGCTCCTTGGACTTTATTCTTTGATGGGTCTACGTGCAAGGATGGAGCAGGTATCGGTATTTTCTTGATTTCACCCCGAGGACAGAAGTATGAGATTTCGTTGCCGATTGTCGCTACTTCAACAAACAATCAGGCTGAGTACCAAGCTTTACTTAAAGGGTTAGAATTACTCAGGGAAGTTCGTGTCGATGCTGTTAAAATCTTCGATGATTCTATGTTGGTAATTAACCAATTGATCGGGACATATGAATGCCGAAGCGAAGTTTTGATTGCTGCCCATGAGCGGTGTTTGCAGTTGTTAAGGGAGTTCAAAGAGTATCGCCTTGAGCACATTCCAAGGTTGCATAATGAAGAGGCCAATCGGTTAGCACAGAATGCCTCAGGGTATCAACCGATTCAAGAAGTCACGACATCGGTAACGGTTGCCGATGACTGGAAAAAGGGGATTGCCGATTACTTGAGGGATCCATCTAGGAAAGTTGAGAGGCGTCTAAGGTTCCAGGCTACTAAATATGTGCTCCTCGACGATGAGTTGTATTATCGGAAGATTGATGGAGTTTTGCTTAGATGTCTCGGCAAAGAGGAATCAAAAGAGTTGATGGGTGAGATCCATGAAGGTGTATGTGGAGCGCATCAATCGACATTCAAAATGAAGTGGATGATTAGGCGGAATGGATATTATTGGCCGACAATCCTTGAAGATTGCTTCAACTATTTCAAAGGGTGCCAGGACTGTCAGAAGTTTGGTAATGTGCAAAGGGCGCCTGCATCGGCGATGAATCCTATAATCAAGCCTTGGCCGTTAAGAGGATGGGCTATTGATCTCATCGGCCAGATTTATCCGCCATCGGGTAAAGGGCACAAGTTCATACTTGTTGCTACCAATTACTTTACTAAATGGGTTGAAGCAATTCCTTTGAAGAAGGTGACATCGGCAAACATGGTGGATTTCGTTAAAGAGCACATTGTTTACCGATTTGGTATTCCTCAGACTATTACTACCGATCAGGGAACCATGTTCACATCGGGAGAGTTTGATGAGTTTGCTGCTAGCATGGGTTTCAAGGTGTTAAACTCTTCTCCTTATTATGCCCAGGCTAATGGTCAGGTTGAGGCTACTAATAAAGGGGTTATCAAGCTTATTAAGCGCAAGATTGAAGAGAACCCTAGAAGGTGGCATGTGGTGCTAAACGAAGCCTTATGGTCATATCGGATGGCTTGTCATGGTGCAACCAAGGTTTCGCCGTATCAGTTGGTCTATGGACACGATGTTGTCCTGCCTTGGGAAATTAAAACTGGTTCTAGGCGATTATGTTTTCAGGATCAACTAACGACCGATGATTACACTACTCTGATGAAAGATGAGTTAGAAGATTTGGCAGGTCATCGGTTGAGGGCATTGATTAGCATCGAAGAGAATAAGAAGAGGGTTGCCAGATAGTATGACAAGAAAGTAAAGGCAAAGGAGTTTGCCGATGGCGATCTGGTATGGAAGGTGATTTTACCGATCGGGACCGAGAGCTCTAAGTTTGGGAAGTGGTCTCCTAATTGGGAGGGTCCTTATCGGGTAAAACAGTCTGCTCCTGGTAATGCTTACATTTTGGAAACTCTCGAAGGAGTTGCGTTCTCCAGAGCGATCAACGACAAATATTTAAAGAGGTATTACCCTAGCATATGGGTGGACGCATAACATGCTCGTTTGGATGCCGATGAAAGAGAAATTATAATACATCGGTAAAAACGTGTAAACATTATATTACAAGACCCAAAATCAAGTATCAAAGTTACATTCTTGCTGATACAACAAACAAATTACAGCAAGGAGTGGATAGCTGATATCGCACGCAGGCGAATTTGTTCTATTTCATCCATCTCTTTAGCATCGGCATCAGCGGAGCCCTCGACCGCCTTGATCTTCTTCTTCCACAAGATGGCTTGTCGGGCATTCTGGTCTCGTTCTTGTTGCAGAACCCTGATAGTATCGGACAATTGGGTTTTCTGCTGGTTGGCGGCAGTCAGAGCCTCCTCGACCTTTTGTAACTCAGCTAATAGCTCTTCTTTCTTAGCCGATAGCTTAGTGATTTCTTGATTGAGGCCGTTGATGGAGACTTCTGCTTGGCCGATGCCCCTATGCTTTTCATCGGCAATGTTTTTGTACTTGAGCTTCTCTTCCTCGCTCTTGGATTGGGCAGCCCTATCGGCAATACGACGGGAGAGTCTTTGGTACTGGATTTGCTTGATGTCGAGGAAGGTTGCCTGGAGAAGGATTTCTACCATATCGGTATGGAGATGGCCTTGAATATCCTTGAACGCGATCCTTGCTGCCGATGAGTCTTGGACGAGTTGGGACGTGTCTTGTAGCAGCAAGGAGAGCAATTCTTCAAGTTTGGACTTGATCTCTGCCGATAAAGTTGGGACAGAACTCTCCTCCTCCTCATCGTCATCGGGGATGTTGACTGCAAAAGAGAATAGGCTGTCCGCTTGGATGAGGCCTTGGCGTTCATCTTCATTTTAAGGATTCAAGCTGAAGGAGAAGAGACTGTTTGGAGAATCCTGGGCCTAGAAACAGAGGAGTTAAAATATGCCGATTGTAAAATTATACTATGAGCTTTGGGGTGATTAACTTACCATTTTGAAGCGGATCTCCTGCCTAGGACTTGGCATGCTAGATGGTCCAGCTTCATCTTGGACATCGGCAACAGATGCCGATGATTGGGCCTCTGCCGGAGAAGCAGCCGACGCCGCCGGTGCTGGTGATGTTATTGCCGGTGTCGCTTCTGGTGTGGTGGATGGTTCTTGTGGCGGCGACGCCGTTCTCTCATCGGGAGCCTCAGCTGACGGTGCCGATGCCGATCTTACCTCTGCTGCTACGGCGAGTGGAGTTGTTTCTTCATTGGGAACTTCGGCCGACGGTGCCGATACCGATGCCACCTCCGCTGCTGCAGTGGGCATTGTCTCCTGATCGGGGACATCGTCCATCGGTTGATCAGGCACAGCAGCCGATGGAAGTCCTGCCGATGACACGCCGGCGGTTGGTGCAACTGGAGCTGATGGAGTTTCTGCCGATGACGTGCCGACAGTTGGTGGTATAGCTTGGGCCGATGGCGAAGGAGAAGCTAGCCTCAGGCGCCTCTTTTTCGTTGGCGCAGCGGCAGGGGAACCGACCCGCTTTGACGAAGACCGGGGGGCGTCGGTGCCAGGGCTGGAAGGTGCTTGTCTGCTTGAAGCAGCTCCCGATGACCACAGTGCCTGAGAATACAAAGCAAGTTATACAAAATAGAATGTTGCGGATGGGTTTACTGCACGAACCCACGTCAGGGCAACAACAGCGGCCGATGTAGCTTTGGCTTTTGCAGGTGTTGGCGTAGGTACCTGTTGAGGCGTGAAGGCAGCCAGCGAAGGGGCTTTGTTGCCGATGATCGATATGGGACCCATTATCCGAAGATTAAAGGGCCTGCCACTGTTGCTCGTTGTAGGGATCGGATCATCGACCTGTCAAGTGCAAAAAAGGATAAAGTACCGATGATAGAAGCAAAGTAGTAAGGAATGCATCGGGATAAAGGATTTACTGCGTCATCAGGGACGATGTAATCGGCGTCAATTATGTGCTGATAGTAATGCGATGACTTGGAAAACAGCTGGCACCTCCACTCTTGCCACCAGGACTTGTACTCATTTGTGATGAAGGAGGTTGGTGACCAGGAGGACAAGTCAATGTCTGATACATCGGCATCGGGAGGGAGATTGACGACTTTGTTCCAGTCTAGGGCACTGGAAATTGTCTACCTGGGCTTCACTACTTTGGAGTAACAGAGTTTGATCGGTAGTTGGCCAAATGCTAGTTGTCTCGCTGCTGCCGATGGGTAGTAGAATTCATAAGAAGGAGGGGCATTCTTCCCGGATCCGAAAATATTCACTGTAATGGCTCGGGGAGTGATGCTGGCCTTCATGATCGCTCGGTTCTCAGGCACGTTCCCATCGGTGAGGTTGAATAGCAGCAGGAACTGATTGTGTTCATCGGTATATGGCCACCAGAGCCGTTCCGTGGAGGAAAGTCCATTGTATAACTTCTGGAAAAATGCGTTGAACTGCTCTACATCGGCATCAGTCCCTGGCAGCACTATAACAGCCTCTCCAAAATTGAGTGGAGGGCGAGTTGCCGATTCGTCGTCCCTATACTGATAATCTTCTGATGTATCTCTCGGGAATTGTTGGGCGAACAGGTCAAACTGAAACACTTTCTGCATGTGGGCGTTCAGCCACATGTTGACAAACCACCAGGGACCCCCAAGATTGCCGATGGGTTCGCCTAGCAGTAGCTTCTGGGATACTTGATGTAGCAGGCGGTATACTACTCCAAGAAAATATCTGCCCAAGGGAAGTCTTGTCCCATCGGCAAGTAGTTCAGCTGCAGGGAGGTGCATAGTGGTCAGTCCGACGGTTTTACCGCAGAAGACAAACTTTTCTAGCCACATGTTCAGAAACGTGGCGTGCTCCCGCTGGTTTACCGATCCGGTTTTTTGGTACTCGTGGATGTAGCCTGTCCAACCGCCGATGTTCCGGGTGTTCACCTTGTGCTCAGCTTTTCTGTTGAAAAGGGTGAAGGTATCAGCAGAAGTGATATCCAGGTCGGTCAACATGTGGACATCGGCAAGGGTTGGGGTGGCTGGTCCATGCCTAAAAAGAAAAGCATTCATGCTATCGGACCAGAAGTATGAAGTTGCCATCAGTATATTCTCGTTCTTTTCCATATCGGCAATTGAAAGCCTGATGCACTGATCCAGGCTGCGTTCTTGCCAGTACACCTGTTGTGATCTAGCTACCCTAAGATACTAATTCTTCCACCCCTTGGTGGGTTTGGACCATGACCGGAAGGCGTCTTTCCATAATCCTAAGCTGAGGCACTCGGATCTGAAGGGTACCCGGTTGGTTTCCGCATTGATTATGAAAGTGGGGTCTGGATTACCCATGGGACCTAGGCAGTTGAAGTTGGAACCGGTGAGTGGGATGACTACCTTGTTATACAGATCCTAGGGTTCGAAGGAAAGAAAGGGAAGAATCAGAAAAGGAACGGGAATAAATCCAGATTCAGGCGAGAAAAGAAATGGTGGGAGGTTGGATTAGGAAGAGAATAGGTCTCACCTTGGGGATGTCGACGTGGATCGCCATTAGAGTCGAAAGAGTGCTTGCGGTTCGTTCTTGGTTGCGAAGGTGACTGTTGCTCGAGCTCGGACAGGTGCTCTTCGAGGGCGCGGCTGGAGGTTGAAGACGAAGGCAGGGAGGTGAAAGTGAAAATGAACTCGGGGTAAAAAGGTAGTGTTGATCCCGGTAACTTTTATAAGCTTGCTCAGGGGTATTTTGGGGTTGCGATCCGCACTGTGCAGGAATGTGGAGAGGTCCGCGGTAGATACGCGCGGTGATCGAGGTGGTCTGCAACTGTTTGTGCTACAATCGAGGAATTTTATTATTAAATTGCAGTTCCACACACGGATATCGAGGAAACTGTGCATCTATCTCGGGGGTAACGGCTACAGCAACGGCTAGTGTGGAGAAAATTTCGACACGTAAAGTATTATACGTCCCGAAACTGGGGGGCATGTGTTGACACCGTTTTTCAGCACGTGTCAAATGAGTTAAGGATTGACTGATCAACAGTTGTTTTCTATCGGCATCGGGAAATCATGAGTCAACATTGTCGATGAGGGTGCTGCGGAAAGACCAAATGTGCTGCCGATGGAGGCTGGATGATCTTTGCCGACAAAGGTTAATCGGTGAAGTCTTGCTGATGCTGATTGCCGATGAGGAGACATTGTCGATTGCCGATGAGGAGACATTGCTGATTGTCGATGAAGGGTCATTGCCGATTGCCGATGAAGAGTGCTTACCGATTGCCGATAGGGACTGATTGGTGAAGACAGTTACTAGTATAAGGTCGTTGATCGGGAAGTATTGCCGATGCCGATGGGCATGAGGTGCCGATGAGTACATCATAACTTAGCGTTTGATGTCAGCAGAAGGCTACCGGTGGTCAAAGAAGGAAGGCGCGGATTAAAGGGATCTGCCAATGGAAAGTTTCCATCGAAGAGAAGAATAAGGAAACTGGTGTTTTTATAGTAGTTTAAGTCCGACTCTTGCATGAGTCGTTTGTTTTTCTTTAAAATAGGCGTGTTTGTTTAGGGAAATAAATATTGTTATTCGGCTCCTGCGCGAGTCAGTTTCCTTAAAATTAGGAGTTTGTTTTAGGAAGGATACGTGTTGTGTCTTTGTACAACTCTCCATGCGGGAGTATAAATATGTGCCCGAGGGCTACGAAAAGAACAATCAATCTAATATCAAACAAACCAATTTTACTCTTATTCTATTTTTATCGCAATTTACCCTTTTTGCATTAGTTATAGTCTTTAACGAGTTCTTCAAGCTTCGATGGGCTGCATCACCTTGATCTCCGTCAAATCCTTGCAAGTTCCGCGTGGGAGTACCTCTGAGCCTTGGCATCCGGGCGCATCGCTGTTGCCTCGTTCAACTCTGCTCTAGTTATCCTGATCAAGCCTCAATCCCAGCATCCGGGCGCATCGCTGTTGTCTGGATTGGATCTTGTTCTGGTTATTGTCCTTGTCGATTAACTGGTCAAATCGACTGGCACGCCTCCGGATACCGAGCTTTGGGTAATAGCCCGAGGTGTTCACAGATCCTGACGCTTTTTGTGTCAACAAAATCACTAGCTTGTATTTACTTATTCATACTTGTGCTAGTGATTAGTTGTTGCTCTTGTAACTAGTTTGGCTTGTGTAGCTTTCCTAGTTACCTTCTAGCTTGTGTAGCATAGAAGTAGCTCTTGAGTAGCTAATTGGTTTGTGTAGCCTTGTTAGTCACATTGTTTAGTTTATATAGCTAAGTAAAGTTGAGCTCTCTAGTTGGCTTGTGTAGTCTTGCTAGAGAGCATTGCTAGTGAGCTTAGGTGCTTTGTGCTTTGCTTACTAGTATGTGTAGAAACTCCCTTTGTGCTTAGAGTAGTAGTTGCTTAGGTTTATGTGACCTTGCAACCTAGACTTGCTTAGGTCTCCTAGCTTGGCACCTTAGTTAGCTTAATAGACATCTTTGCTAGGTGCTAAAGTAATAGATAGAGGGGTGTAGTCTTGGCTAGACCGATAGTTTTAATTCCGCAATAGTTTCAGTTAGCCAAAGCGCTTAAGTTTTTAGAAAAGACTATTCACCCCCCCCCCCTCTAGTCCGCCATCTCGACCCTACAGTGGGGTGGACACGCGGTTGTCGGGTGAATCGACGCAGATGATGTACTTCCGTATGTTTTAGGGGGTGTTTGGATCCCCTTGGCAAATTGGCAAATTGTCAAAAGAGCAAAAGAATTGCTACTTTTTGGCAAATAGATCCAAACATGCAAGGCAAAAAATATTAAAAGAGCAAAAATTTGTAATTTGTCATTTGCCACTTTGGAGTGGTTAATAAAAGTAAATAGAAAATCCTTCCACTCATACCCCTCCCTTTTATGCATGATATGTGAATGAGTGTAATTATTAGGGGTACAATTGTCTTTGTATGTGCCATTTGTCATTTTCCATTTACCATTTGCCAAGGGATCCAAACACCCTCAAGTGGCAAAAGATTTTCCAAATTCATTTGCCATTTGTCATTTACCATTTGCTAAAAGTAATTGTCTTTGTATGTGCCATTTGTCATTTTTCATTTGGCATTTGCCAAGGGATCCAAACACCCTCAAGTGGCAAAAGATTTTCCAAATTCATTTGCCATTTACCATTTACAAATGGCAAATGAATTTGGAAAATCTTTTGCCACTTGAGGGTGTTTGGATCCCTTGACAAATGGTAAATAGAAAATGACAAATGATAAATGGCACATACAAAGACAATTGTACCCCTAATAAGGGGGTGTTTGGACTTTTGGTAAATGGCAAATGACAAATGAATTTGGCAAATCTTTTGCCACTTGAGGGTGTTTGAATCCCTTGGCAAATAGTAAATATAAAATGACAAATGACACATACAAAGATAATTGTACCCCTAATAATTACACTCATTCACATGTCATGCATAAGAGGGAGGGGTATGAGTGGAAAGATTTTCTATTTGTCACTCAAGTGGCAAATGGCAAATGGTAAATTTTTGCTCTTTTGCCTTTTTTACCTTTGCATGTTTGGATCCATTTGTCAAAAAGTAACAATTATTTTATTCTTTTGTCAATTTGTCTGTAGGGCCGGGGGGAGAAGTTCTAGATACTTTTCCTTACTTTGTATCCGGAGTACTTCACTTAATTTCCTCCGCAGTCTTAGGCTTCGGTGGCATTTATCACACGCTTCTGGGACCCGAGACTCTTGAAGAATCTTTTCCATTCTTTGGTTATGTATGAAAAGATAGAAATAAAATGACTACAATTTTGGGTATTCACTTAATTTTGTTAGGTCTAGGTGCTTTTCTTCTAGTACTCAAGGCTCTTTATTTTGGCGGTGTATATGATACCTGGGCCCCCGGAGGGATGTAAGAAAAATTACCAATTTGACCCTTAGCCCCGGTGTTATATTTGGTTATTTACTAAAATCCCCTTTTGAGGGAGAAGGATGGATTGTTAGTGTGGATGATTTAGAAGATATAATTGGGAGACAAGGGGATCCAAACACCCCTTAGTTATCTCCTTCCCCTACATCTCTACAACTAAAAAAGATACGGACGGGTAATGGTTCACCCGGTCGTCGCACGCTCGCACGCTCCCTCGCCCGCCCGGCTACCCACGCCTGCCCGCTTCCTCTCCTCACCCGGCTCCCACGCCCGCCGCCACTCCCTCTCTCTCACCCGGCAACCGCCACCCCCGCTCCCCTCATCTCGCCTGGCGACACGCCCGGCCCCTGCAACCCGACCCCCGCCCCTGCTCCCCCCATCTCGCCCGGCGACCTGACCCCGCCCCCGCTCCCCACATCCCAACCGCGGACTGACTGCCGGTCTGCTGCCGGTCGCAAGCGGCGCCAGGGGGTGAGGAGGACGGCGGCGACGGCGCACCTTTTTCTTCCTGAAGGCTAGCTGGTGCTGCTGCGACCACCAGGAACACGATGCCGGAGATTGAGGCGAGGATTTGGGACGGCCACTTCGTGGTGCTGAAGATCCAATGCGAGGACGGCAAGGGGGTGGTCGTCAGGCTTGTGGCTGAGGTCAAGGGATTCCGCCCAGCGTCACGGATTCACGCATACCATTGGCATGCCCTTCCTCTCGGTTTGCATCCTCATCATAAACATATGGCAAAGGCAAGTTCTTAACTAACATTTTCTTAGGGTTTAATCTAGAGATGAATAGACCTCACGCTGTGCTAATCAATAAGAAAAGGTGTGATTTATTTGTACGGAACAAAAATGTGTGAATTGTTCATTTATCTTTTACAAAATTTATCTTGTTTTATATTTTGTGGTAACGTTATCATGGGTTTATTATGTAAAATCTGAGGAGAAATTGTATGATGGCACTCATGAATTTCATTTACTAAGATGTGTCCTGAAATTTTGGTTCTTTTCTTAAATGTGTTTATATAAATGACCGAAATTTTCATATTTCAAAAACACTGGAGTAAACTACAATAGGAGTAATAACCTTGTTCATTAACCCTGTCTTCCTTTAATCCGTGACTCCCACTATACGTTGATATAGAAGTGAGTATTCTGTCAGGGAACGTGAGAAGGTTGAAGTGAGCTACTAAAATTTTCTAAATTAGAGAGTAGAGACCATATTATAGATTGTTTTAGCATAAAAATAACAACTAAATTCTAACAAGAGAGAAGACAAATGTACATTGTTTCGTTGTTTATACCTTTTTGGTAAAAAAATATTCTCTGATAGTAATTTCATTAATAGTTAGAAAGAGCATTGTTTCAGTTCGCGTGCATTCCGAGAGTACCAATAATTATGATAGAGGCTTTTACATGTATACCATTAAAACCATTCGAGTTCTTGTCTACATGGATATGTTGGATACAAGAATAGGATTTCTGAGAGCTGAACTAGACGATTTAAGACTTATGTTGCATTGCTGCTGGGAAGTGGCAGTGACATCTGCGAATGGGGTGGAACAACACTAGGATGTGGCTGCCAGCAGCTCTCTGGCCGACCCTACTGAAGAACAAGAGAGGACAGGGGGATGAAGGAGAGAGAGGAAGAGAGCAGAGCAGAGCGTCAGTTCATGAGGGAATGAGGATAAGGTGGAAACGTCATGTGCAGATTTCGAAGATCAGATTGGAGATTTGTTTAACAAGATGGTTGGTCATGTCAATGGCAAGAAAGCAACCCTAGACCAAGCTAGCAATGCCATGGATATATTGATAGGTTGGTTTTGGAGATTAATCATCTCTATGCATAGCCATTTTGTATCTGATCAAAGGTACAAAGGACTTCTTAGTACCAGCCAATATGATGTCCACAAACAAATTCAGAGTTTGGTTAATCATATCAGGTTCTAAGAAAGCTAC
Source organism: Microstegium vimineum (assembly GCA_022036555.1). Taxonomy (NCBI): domain Eukaryota; kingdom Viridiplantae; phylum Streptophyta; class Magnoliopsida; order Poales; family Poaceae; genus Microstegium; species Microstegium vimineum. The sequence goes on along the minus strand of CM039125.1, from coordinate 17,720,190 downwards.
AGTCCTGCCCTTATTGAAACAGTTTTTTTATTAGAGAAGAAACCAGTCTAGAAATGATATGCAGGCATGCTACCAGGACAATATAAGGGCCACACAGCTTGTTCTATCCTCACTCTGTCTAAATTTGGGCCAACATTCATGATTTAAACCTGAATTATATTCTAATTGTTCATGCTTTATGAAACTCATGTAATTTGGTAATTTGCTACAAAAAAATGTTATGAAAATTGTGCCCAAAACATCATTTCTTTGGTAATAGTAGCTGCAGGGTAAACAAATGATGTAGATACAATAGATTAAAAAAAGCACTTATGTAATTTTTTATGTCTTTATGCAAATTACTTTTACCTGATTCTATACCTCAAGTCCACGCATCGAGATTGAAGTAGTCTTTTTTATACAAATTACAAATTGATGATTTTTTGGAGTTGAAAATGTTTTGGTGTGCATCATTTTTTTTCCATTTTCACATTAGAAGATTTAGTAGAACAATTTGGGTTCGCCTACTATTAAAAAAGACTGACACCATTCTTCCGTTTCAAATCTGAAGCCACCACCGCGCCAACATCGCCTTACCCCGAGGTCATCATCGTCAACTACCGCCACAGCCGTGCCTGCTAACAGCCCGTCGGTGAAAGTTCATTGCAGTTTATGAACATTGACTCAAAATCTTCCAGGTTACACCATTAGATATAACTTGCAACCTTTTATTCTTTTCTGTGACTATTCATTGCAGTTTTTTCCTTACTGTTTGTTTTGCAGAATAATATCTACTGTAGATTGCATATGTTGCGTGCTCACTGAATTTTTGGGTGAGACTTGCAAGGCTTCTCCTTGGACTCTTGGAGAGGGACATGCAGATAGAAACTTGAGAAGTTAGTATTTTTTTAATTACCATGATGCTTGGAAATTCTTTTCCTATCCAGATACAACTTTTGCATGCACAAATATTTGCAATACTCCAGCTTTATTGATTTTTGGTTTGCAAGGTAACATTACATATGTGATCCTGCCTCTATGTGCTTGATCAGGTTAACATGATTTTTTTTTCCTTCCCTGAATATTGGCAGAGGTATTTCAATAGCATGCTTGCTGGGACTTCGTGGCATGGTACTCTAAAAAAGTAGGTACCTTCTCTGTAAAATGTGGCTTACAAGCAGGGGATGGACCTGTGCGGCCTTGACCAAGGTATGCAGGCAGCAAGCATATACTGTAGGTAGCAAGCTTATAGTAGAAATATTTTCTAGCTATAACAAACATTTGTGAGCTTGAGTTTCAAATGCTTCAATTCAAATGTTATGCACTTTTGATAACATTTCTTATCCAAAAATTTCTATACATTTAACAGAAGATGATTAAAGGAGCCATGGATATCAGTTTTTTATACAACTTAAGAAAGCATAATAGGCTTCTTCCTTTCTAAAAAATATGGATGTTGGCTGTGAATTTTGATATATGCACTAAGAGAAAACCAAGAATCCATTCCTAGCTGCCACTATTTATCATATTTCTATATTTGTTCATCACTTATAAATGTTCTTTGCTGAAATACCTCAAATATATTTAATTGGATTCATCTTTCAAGTGAATTAGTTCTTATATTTTGTAAATCCAACAAGGACATCCAGGTCCATTGGTGTTACTTCCGTATGGCAACAAGGGTTAATGGAATATGGTTTGTGGTTCCATGCATGCTTCTAATAGCTCTCAATATTGTTAGTCATTCTTATAGTGTTTCAGTTGTGTTCATCTATGCAGTAAGAGCAGAACCATGTGTGCTGCGCCTATAGTCTGGAAATGGGGCTCATGAGCAAGCAACTAATGCTTTTGTGAGACACTAACGACGAGCGACATCAGCACGCATGGAAGGTGGTCTCGTCTTGCTTCTGAGCATGTCACCCCCTTCACTGGTGTGATGAGTGTGCATTTTGGGTGATTCCTTTGTTGAGCTCCATGAATTCTTGGGTTTGCTATTGCCAACAATAGTTAATATAATGTGGTTTCTAGGATTTGAGTAGCGTCGAGCACTGAAGCTTATTGCAAGGGATATTCATGATGTGGAGGGGAAGTTTACATACATTCCTCTGTGTGTGATGCCAATGCGTAACTGCATGTTTTTATGAATTCAGTCAATTTGGAACTTAAGTAGTAGCGATGAATGAATATTACAAACATCACGTTCAAAGAATCATGGTTTGTAATAGTAGAACATATGCTTAAACTTAAAGTTCTTGTGATATTATTTTGATCCCGTTGTAACGCACGGGTATTTACCGTGTGTGTGTATATATATATATATATATATATATATATATATATATATATATATATTATATTTTATTACAACTAAAAAGACTAAAACTAAGACTGCCCGTTTGGTGTAACATTCTTTCGAGTCGCGCGCCTCTCTCCGTGCGACATCCGTCCTCGGGTCGCTCGTCCGCCGCATGCGAGCAAGAAGGAAGGTGGGATTCCCGTCTGCCATATGCCACCCATGTTGGAAAGGAAACAAAATCTCTCCGGCCATCACGCACCTACGGGAGGCAATCATCTCGAGCATGAAAGGAAACTACTCCATCGCTCCAAGCTTGGGATTTTGGGATCGCACTCAGAAGGCAAGTAAAGAAACCTCGCTCCCACCCTCACCCGCCCTGCACTGCATGCGCGCCGCCCTCGCCTCATCCTGCTCTCGCCGCCGTCAGCATCACCGCCGCCTCCTTCCCTGCTGCTCCCCCTTCTGTGCGAAGGACAACCGCTCGCTGACGCCGGTGAAGCCCGACGCCCGCCCCAGCCATCGCCTTCGGTGGTTCGGCCTTGCGCCGCCCTCACGCCGTCGTCACCAGATCCCTCGCACCCAACCTCGTGGACTCTGACACGACAATGGTCCACAGCAACGCCGAGTCGGTGGCCTTACTGCCACGGCTACACCGGTGTCGGATCCCGCGCCTGACTGCCTGGCGAGGTACGCACACACAGCTCAGCGCTGTCTTCCCGGCAATGGTCCACAGCAACGCCGAGTCGGCGGCCTTACTGCCACGGCTACACCGGTGCCGGGTCCCGTGCCCGACTGCCCGGCGAGGTACGCACACACAGCTCAGCGCTGTCTTCCCTTCCCTTCCCAGAATTTCATCGGCTGCTTCAGTTTTGAATTCACAACTCATGCTGGTTACATGCGGTTTCAATCATGGTATAAAGATATCACAAACTTGTACTCACCAGCCAGGTAAAACTTCAACAATGCCAGCCATTGGACGCACACACACCATAGATTGTCGATGTTCAGTTTCAGAGTACTATATTTATTTGATTTTAATCATTGCTAGCTTGTGTTGAGTGTCTGTCAGGCTATAGCCTTGAGTTTAATTAGAAGTTACTTATCTTGAAATGAATTGGTAATTGGTCTTCAGCTCAATCCTCTGTTTTTTTTGACACAAATGTATTCACATACACAAGTTCCCATTTTGCAGTCCGCCTGCTTCTTCATGTCACTTTCAGGAATCACACGATGGTATAATCCCTCCTAAGAACAGTTCAAAATTGTTTTTCAATACATTTCGTGTTTTCCTTTGAATAGAAGGGTAATTACTTTAATCTGAGCAAAACTTGAGTGGGAAGGGATTGTTGTTTTGTGCTATTTATTTTGATTTATGTTCAGATGTGTTTCTACTTGATAGTAAAAAATCAAGCATACTGATGTTTAAGCAATAATCTTGTTCGACTGGACGTATGTCATATTCTAACTCCAGTAAGGAATGAATTGGAATCATATTTAGCTCCATGACGCTCATGAATGATCTAACTTCTCCAATTTCAGTGTGACCTTTAGAGCAGAAATGTAGACATTCGTAAATTTGTGGGGCTTCTCCTCCCGTATTGATAATGTTTAATGATTAATGATTTCTTTATGGTCTGTGATGCAGTCAGATGAGATAATCTTCGAGTCCATGGTGCCCTATCCAAGCAGGTCAGTAGAGTATGTTACTCTGACAATATGAATTCATCACATTCATGGCTATTTTTTCCATTCTGATTTTGGTGTTCCACGAGGTAGGCCAGGCTGGGGACAGTGGTCTTGACCACAAAGGAGGAGGTCGGTGATGGTGCACATGGTCGATGTAACACAGTGGCTCACATTGACTCACTAATTTATCCACTAAAACAGGACTTCTGGAAGGTGAGCCGTACAAGCTGAAGTGCTTTATTAATTGATTATCTGAAGTTTGCTATAGTCTCATCTGTGTGTCCAGTTTCTGATACTGGTTTAGTAGTCTCTGGATGATGGTTTATTCTACACAAAAATAATACAACAAACACCAATCAATGCTTGTGCCTAATGAGGTTAGTCCTCTTCCTATCAGTTCGTGAGATAGTGTTGTTCCTATCTCTTACATGTGCTTGCTGGTTTGTGCTGTCAATGAGTCCATTGCTATCTTGTTATTTTATTAGAACCTGTAGCGAAGTAGCAAAGATTGAAGTTGATATTAGTTGTTAAAAATCTGTTCCCTGTATGATGGTTTAATGGGTGAACTTTCAGGTTAGAATGAAATGCTCCAAAGCACTCATGTGCCATATTGCTAAAGTTTCATCACGTAGATAACTACTCTTGTGAATGTACTACTGTATTTGCTGGCTACTAATTGCTGAGAAGAACATTTACAAAAATGCATTTCATTTTGGGTCACTTTTGTAATATATAGTTTTTCCTCTTGACTGATTTAGCATAGCCAGTTTATACTTCTCATAGTTTTAATGTGGTATATCAAATGCAGGTGCGCAACAGACCACTTAGTAAAAAGGAAATATTAAAGAAAGACAAATATATCAAGCATATGTTCAGTTTTTTGTCTTTTGTGCTGATGGCTAACGTGCTCCTTTGCTTCATTGCTTTATCTCTTGATTTTGATATATGTCTTGCATTGATTGGAGAAAATCAGTATCCTCATTATGTGCCTAGCTACCAAGGTTGGTGAATACCTGCGATCCCTGGTGGTTGGTCCTCAGGGCAGAGCAGCAGACAAGAACTAACAACAGAAGTGTGCGGCCATAGAAGAGTCTATCTGATAATTTACTTGCCCTTAGATCGCAAAAAAAAAATGAAACCTAACTGTGATGGATGATAATCTGGTTGGCTAATTTTGTTTTTGCTATCAAGTGAAAAATAATTTGATCTTAGCGTGCACAAAATTACAAGTACCTATCAATACAGATTCAAGTTGATAGAAGCATGTGAAATGTCTGCACATTATTTGTGTGATTTATGGACTTGAAATTAATTTGGTTAGGTGGTGCAACTGTACCATTCAGTTTTGGTGTTAGAGCACTCAAAGTTTGTAGTCGACTTGTGGTGCTAGACTGGGGAATTACAGTCTAATCACAAGTTTTGTGGAAGCGTACAAAAAACAAAAGCATTTGTCAAATAATCTGAAGATGGGCTCCTGTAAACTAATTATGTCAATAAGATTACGTATTGTGGCACCATTGATGGAACATGTTGTTGTTTATATTCTGGAGAAACATGTAGATGCATATACTAATTCTATCGTGTGCCCTATTTTCAGAGATAAAGTTTGCGCTATGATGAACGCTCTAAATAATTCTTATGAGGTGGCGACCATGGTACTTATCAAGGCATGACCAAAGCTTTTATATGCCTCACGCAAAACCAGAGAATCTGTTTTTTTTTAAAACATGAATATCTTTGATATCTCCGGTAACAAACAACAGCCAATTGCACTGGCACAGTTTATTTATCTTACTGTCCAAAACTTGCTAGAAGAGGTCTAAAAGTTCATCTCAACAACTAGCCAGTAATGAAAATGGTTTCCTTCATGAAACACAATCATCTCTTTGTATTTTCTTTTTATTTTATCGATGCTTGCAACCTTCTGTCATACAGAAATTTGAGTTCAGGGTTGCAGATCAGTCACAGGTTAGGTTTTATTGGACATGGTTGATCTATGCAGCTCTGATCTATTACATGCTTAATGATTCTTGCTGATATTAAGGATTCTAGAACTTTTGAAAAATCAATATTGCATACTTCATTATTTACAAAAAAAGAATCAGCATAGTAGGAACACGCACATAAGCTATTAGTAATATGCAGAAAAGAATCAGCATAGTAGGCACACGTACAAAAAGAATTAGCATAGTAGGCACACCTGTACTAATAAGCATTACCTATTTTGTGTTGTAGCATGTAGAAAGCCTTATATCTTTACTGTTGTTTTGCAAGACATCTTATATGATCTGTTTCCCTTCAATAATGTGTTGCACACTTGCACCATTTGTGGAGTTAGTAAATTTAATGAATATCTACATGATTTGTATATGGTCTGCAGAGCTAGAAAACTACTATGATAGCACTCCAGTACTCAATAAAAAAATAAAGGTGAGCCAATCATCACACATTAATTTTTGTGCAGTTTGAAATGTCAGGGTTAAGATTTATTTTCCTTTATTTCAGAACCAATATTGCATTCAACCTAGATTCATGTTTGCAAAAAAAAAATGGTTTAATCTAATGACATGTTTATCTTAAACTCAAATGGCATAAACGACACGTTTATAGTTCACTATAGTTCTGCCATATACTACTTAAAATGCCTCCCTGGATGATTTGTTTGCTGGAGTAGAGACCCAGTGACCCTCTAAGAAAGTTTATGTTTTGGACAAACAATGGCAGAAGTCAAATTTTTCTGAACTTTCCTTTCCCTTCAGCTTAATATCAGTAGAGATTTGTCATCTGATGTTGTATTTTGTTTTATAGTAAAAAGGAAAGTCAAGGGAAAAGTCGGATTAGATGGAATACATCTATTCAAGCAAGAAAGGAGCTCAATATTTTTGTCATGTCGTGCAATAGGTTACACGTCCTGAAGATTTCATTATGATGCTACTTGACCATATCTGTACATATGAGAATGTAGTACATGCATTGCCAAAATCTCAAGCTCAATGAACAAGTTCTTCTGGTAAAGTTGAATTATTATGATCAAAATTTTAGTTTGACTACCAAACATTTTGTGAATTTTGTTGTTATTGTTCCCACTGCCACACGCACGTGAGGATAGCCATCGGGTCGGCTTGGGGACGGCCTCACGGCCATGCGCGAGGCACTGAGTCCTGGGAGAGGATAATGATAGTGACAAAGGATGAAGAGGGAGGAAAAAAAAATGAGAGGAACAAGGATAAGGTGTGTGCAGTGGATGGAGTGGGGGAGAGAATAGAGAAATAAAATAAGTGAGAGAATTAAGAAAAAAAATTAAAAACATATACAAATGTCCAAATATTCAGTAGAGTTTATGAGCCTGCTATGTCGTGTTATTCATGACGATATTAATTCTACAAACTTTATTTCGTCTTTTGGAATTTTCACTTTAACTTCTATATTTAATTTTATAATATTGCTAATCATCATGCGATCTATAGGTTTTTAATATAAAATTTTTATTATCCCGTAGCAACGGACGGACATTCAACTAGTATATATATATAATAGAGATAAAGATTGGACACGACTCGTGGTATCGTGATTCTTGGAGGCATCTCCAATATGGATGAACCGCCTGTAATTACGCTTGTTTTTTAAGAAATTACTTTTTGGTCCACGTGGTATTAACCCTTGTTTTTTTAGAAAGTATTTTTTAGTCCACATGGTTTACCGAAGCTTATAATATTTCCAAGAGGGCATATCTCCATTCGAGCACCGTCCCGTTCCAGCAGAGGCCACACTTTCTGTGCTTCTCGACCAGTAAATTTAATTGGGGGGGGGGGGGGAATCAAATTATGGAGTAAACCTTTGCAAATTCTCCTAGTCGGTGACCACCAATCCAGAAATCAACGGATAGACCTTTACAAAAATCTACTAGATTCGGTTATTCCAACTAGCCAACAAATCTACTACAACTTGTGAGAAGAAAAATATTTTTCATCATTGTAATTAAAATATAAAAGTTTAACCATACAAACGACACGCTTTAAATGAACACCCTAGGAGGTCAATCGGATGTTAGACCATTCTTAGCAAATATATTATGTTTTGATATTACACAAGTGGTAAACAACTGAGATTTAGACGGGCGATGCAATCTAAACGGTTGGCATGTGTCTCTGTTGCTGTTTGCGTGACCCATTTATGATGTCTAGGAAGAGCTCGTCCAATGCTCCGACGTTGAAACCGCATAGCCCAGCATCAAAGAGACCATCATAGGCCTTATTTCCTGACACGCTTGGTGTTAATAGACCCATGATCAAGCTTATATATTGTATGATAATGATCTCACTTTTCTTGGAAGCTGGGACATAAGAGAGGCTCTGGGCCACTAGCCGCTTGCTCCATAATGCAATGGGAGCAACGACTTAGCCAGTGATAATTTCTTGAGAGCCTGACGAATCAGAGGTGAGTCAACCTTATTCAACACTTGCTTAACGAAGCTCTTAAGACGACGTGCATTGGAGTTGTTAGGTTAGCACTGCCCTCAACCTGATACTCGGTCGTGCCGAGGTGGCGTAAGCCATGGACTCAGCCAAGCCAAAGCCACGTGGATCGCCCGCTTCACCCACCATAGATATGTCAGCACCGAGGGGGCGGTTTAGGCCATCTATGATGGTGTGACCTGTCCTTGCTCGGCAAGAACCAAGGTGTGTGTTGCCAATTGAGCGGGTGCGAGGGAGCGCACATATGGTCCGACAAGCGCTAGGTAGTCGTCTTGATAGGTCGACACCTGCTGATGCCTTAGGGCAAGTACATTAGTGTTGTCTCATAGCTAGTCTTATGTTATGCCATGTAATTTAAGATGAGTTAATAGATTATATTATATGTACAATGGTTGTCTTTTCAAGTTGTTTCATAGTAACTAGTAATTACTTAATTTATGCATAGAGTAAAAATAGGATTATAAGTTGCATGACTGTAACAACTTATATAATGGTATAATAATTGTCTCATACTTCTAAATTTAGCTCATAATATAATTATTTCGTAAAACAACGAACTCATTCTCTCTCTTCTCTATTTTCTTCATATCATCAAAAAATTTACGAAACTTAAGTTTATGTGTAGCAACCCTTACCGTAAGGCTACATGTGGTACACAGGTGGTCTCGGGTAAAGGGCCTCATCTTCCGAAAAGAATAATGCTGCTGGAGTTGAAGACAAGCGCCCCAAACAAATATGAAACTAGTAAATTCTAAAATATCAAATTACAGAGTAACGTTTGAAAAATCTCATAGTCGTGATTCGACACAAATATGAAACTAGTAAATTATAAAATATCAAATTACAGAGTAACGTTTGAAAATTTTCATAGTCGATGATTCGACAGATACCCTAGATATGTAGGGCAAGTTGTGTAAAATATTTGTAATACTCTGCAAAAGGAAAAAAAATGAAAAAATAGGTCCCACCGAGACTTGAACTCGGGTTACTAGATTCAGAGTCTAATGTCCTAACCGCTAGACCATGGGACCGTTGATGTCTTGCAATTTTCTATATTATATTTAATTATGTACGCCTCTCTCTCTCCACGTCAGGTCGTCATGGTATTTATGCGAAGGAAATTGGAAGTGGAACGGATTGCCGTCTACTCGTCGGAAGATCACGACGCAGCAGTGACAAGTCTGGAGCTGCGGCCTGACGTTCGTACTGCGGAGACGGGAATATAGATGGCCACCATGCCGTGCCAGGTGCGTGCCTCGTGCCGAGGTCGCGCACGAGCCGCGAGGAAGGGCGCGCGCGGCACAGCTTGCTTGAAGAAGGGGGCGAGAGCGGCGCTGCGCGGGGAGGAGAGCGCGAGGCGCGCGTTGCGCGTGGGCGGCGGCCGCCGAGCGCTGAACTCGAGTCGATTTAGGTTCTAGGGTTAGGGGATGGAGTGGGGATGGCTGGATGGGGCTATGGGCTGGTTTCATTTGGGCCGAGTGTGTGTTAGCAGGTCATCATGCAGTGCAGGTGTGGTGGGGGTCGGGCCGCCTCTCCCACCGGGCCGTGCCCGTGCCGTGCCACGGACCAGGGTGGCGGCCCAGGCACGGCCTGGTGCCTCGGGCCGGGCTGGCACGGGCCCGCTGGCCACCGTGTCGTGCTTGGGCCGGGCCAATTTTCCGTGCCGCGTACCGTGCCAACGGGCCACGGGCTGCATGGCCATCTTTAGACGGGAAGGTCGGGGCTACATCGGCAAAGGCACGGGCTTCCGAGTAGCCTTCTTCCAGCCGGGACCTACAAGCCAAATCCGCGGCTGCCATCGCTGCTGGCCACCTGTTCGACGAAATGTGCCAGTGATGATGTTGTGGCCTCGTTGTCAGGTCTAATGACGGTATGCTTTGCCGCCCCCCACCCCTCTACCTCTACATACCCCCTTTCCCTGTTAAGTAATGTTACAGATCCATAATCTGATATCCCGGTGGCATCACTGCGCTGCCACGGTTCACCCATTCATCTTGCCATGCCATTGTGCTGGTTAACGAGCACCATAGGTAGGCTGGTCGTTCGGTGCTTGGTGATCATATGAATGTTCTATACGCTGATTTGATGACAAGCCGGATTCGCAGAATCTGACTAGGGTCGGGGCTGCCTTCTTGCGGATATACTGATTAGGAGTCTAATGATGAACAGTGGATTGAGTCATTGAGATAACTACTAGCCCTTTTTGTACATTTAACTGATTGCATGTACCAGATAGGAAAAGGCTAGCCCATTGAAAATGATATCAGAATGATGTTTTTTCTGAGGGTTGAGCTGTACAATTCAACAGGATGTGGTTGCGAGTATTGAGCTGTACATTAGAAAAGTTCAAGAGATAGGAAAGGAGTAGTCACCTCCTTTGAACAAGCCAGACCTGAATTTCTCTCCCCGCATTCCATTTTCCAAATATAAAATGCACTACAGCTATTACATCGCATGCCATAGTTGCAAATGGCATCTGCTTGGAGCAGTCAAGCGGTGGGTGTGGTCCGTGTGGAACTGTGGAGTGGGTGTGCACCCTAGCCAGGAACACCATATGTTCTTAATAAAACAAAGCCTCCATTGCGTTACTATACACTGGCACATTAGCAATTTTGTCTTGATTAAAGCTGAGACGGTGAGACCTAGAAAAGGTACAAGGAAGGAGTCCTGCATTCATCACTGTTCCCTTCATTCCTTGCCATTTGGTTGAGCTAGTCAACTGTGTAGGTTATGTTGTCGCTATGAATTTGCTTGGTGCCACCACTGACATGGTATTATCTTCAAATGCAAATACAGCTAGCAGTATTTACATCAGTCAACAGCTTGTGGTCAGACGAGTACAGTAGTGTGTGATATATGCTTTTGAAGGATGATGCCGATGCCTGGTTATGTGTGGACAAACCTAGTAGTAGTGTATAATCATTCTGAAAATCTGCAGCGCCATACTTCAAACCAGACAACTTAATAGTGACATATATACCTAAACAACCCTTAGAAACAGAGTCGTCCCTTGATCTTAGCCATCCCATGCCCCTGCATGCTCATACATAGTTTGCCAAAACCAAGGATTTGATGCTACAATAGGGCCAATATTAGGACAGTTTCAAACTTCCTATGCACATTTTAAAATTTTATTTTAAATGCAAAAGTTCACTAATCATTTCAGCATATTTTTAATCACTTTATTTCACAATAACTCTCTACACCGGTTTGTTGATGATAACAAATGTCTGTTCAGTTAATTGTGCTTTAAAAGCGACATGAGAAAGAAAATATTGAGAATTAGAAAAAATAACTAAATATGGCTAGCCAATGAAAAATAATAGTTGATTCCAGGTTGGCCCTTTGACTAAACAACAAACTGCAGTTTGATAGACAGCTGGGTGGAAACGAAGAAGAATCCAGAGCCCTTGACATCCTTCTTTCATCTGCTATGCTATTAAAATGGCACCAAGTGCCTTAGGGCTTAGGCCTCATGCCCTCAACCTAATTCCCAATCACTAAGAGACTAGCACAGCTGAAATAACATGCACGATCATCCTACCATACAAAATACAAAGGCGGATTACCGCGTCTTCTGATCATTCCACCTTTCTTCCAATCCATACATACAAACTTTCTGAAACTACAATCCTTTCAGCCGTTCTTCCTTGTTGCCAAAAAAAGCAGCTGACATCTTAGATTTGATATATTTTGTAGCCATGTATCATTCAAAGCTCTTATTGCTCCTCTTTTCCCTCCATATTACCATCTACTCCAAACTCGCTAACCCTACCATGGCCAAATCCTTTGTAGCTAATGCTAAGCTCGGCACCATATGGAAAAACAACCCATCTATTCTCCAGAATGGGTTTCCAGATGATATGTTTTCTGTGCGTCTCATCTTACCTCGTCCTTATGGCATCGCCAGGATTAGTGCCGGGTCATCTGTGGATAGTGTTCCTATATTTGCCTGCGGCTTCTTTTGTGTAGGACTTACAGCCACTTGTGATGCTTACATCTTTTCCATATTCATTGTCAATGCCTTCAGTGTAGGTGTTGTTTTGTACATGGAGTCACCCCAGGTAGTCTGGTCCGCCAACAGAGATCAGCCAGTCAGAGATAATGCAACTGTTCAACTTACTGAACTTGGTGACTTGGTGCTGTATGATGCAGATGGCACACTGGTTTGGTCCACCAATACCACTGGCAAGTCAATGGTTGGCATGAATCTCACTGGGTCAGGCAATCTGGTGCTCTTAGATCATAGAAATATGGAAGTATGGAGGTCCTTCGATCACCCAACTGACACCCTTGTCACTGGGCAGGTGCTACATTTGGGGCAGAAACTCATAGCAAGTACCTCAGCTACAAATTGGGCCAAAGGAAAGTTCTATCTCATAGTACTTTCCAACGGCATGTACACATTTGCAGGAGTTGACACTCCTCTTGCATACTATCAAAGTCCCACTGGTGGAAATATCATAGCAAACACTTCAGCATATATAGCACTCAAGAATGGAAGCCTGGAGGTTTTCACTTCATTCAGGGGAACAGAGGGATCAGATTATTCCATTCAATTTCCCATGAATGCCTATGGACTGGAGTTTGTAAGGCTAGATTGGGATGGGCACTTAAGGCTATACCAGAGGGGAAATGGCAGTTGGGTGAACTCAGATCTTCTTCATATAGCTGATCCTTGTTCTTACCCTCTAGCTTGTGGGGAATATGGTGTCTGTTCAGATGGACAGTGCAGCTGTCCAGATGAAGCCCTCAGGCAGTCTGGATTATTCAAACTGATTAATCACAGGGAGCGTAGGCCCTGTTTGGTACTGTGGTCGAGAGAAACGCTTATCAGATAAGCTGCACAAATATGGAAAATGCGCTTATTTGAGAAGCGGGTATGGCCTAGCTTCTGCAGTTTAGTGTAAATGGGAGCGGTGGGGAGAAGCACGGCCAGAAAAAGTTATAAAAAAGCGAGCTGTTTGACTATTAGTTTCAACTTATTTTGACCATAAGCAGCATTTAAGTTGTTCCAAACAAGGGCGTAATCGTGACTGCTCCTTGACAGATTCACTATCCTGTGGGTCAGCCCAGAAGACAAGGTTTCTTTCTCTTCCCAACACCACTCACTTCAATACTATCTACAATTGGACAACAAATGAGGAGCACTGTAAAATATCGTGCTTGAATGATTGTTCTTGCAAGGTTGCATTTTTCCTTCACAGGAACAGTTCTTCTGGTTTCTGTTTTCTTGCATCTGACATCTTCTCAATGATAAGCATCAACGCACAGAGTTACTCTAGGAATTTTAGTTCTTATGCATTTGTTAAAGTTAAAGAGCACAAACCCATGCTATCTAAAGAGAAAATTGTCATCGTCGTGGTTGTTGGTTCTTCAACTTTTGTTGCATCAGTTATTGTCTTTGTGCTCATTGTCATAAGGAGTGCAAAACTATTACAAGACACAGACATTATTGATCAGTTGCCAGGGCTACCCAAAAGATTTTGTTTTGAGAGTTTGAAATCGGCAACTGGAGATTTCTCAAGGAAAATTGGGGTTGGAGGTTCTGGTTCTGTTTTTGAGGGACATATTGGTGATAAGCAGGTTGCTGTGAAGAGATTGGATGGCATAAATCAGGGGGAAATGGAATTCTTAATGGAGGTTCAGACCGTTGGAAGCATCAACCACATACATTTGGTGAGTCTGATTGAATTCTGTGCTGAGAAATCACATAGGCTTCTTGTCTATGAGTACATGCCTAATGGATCTTTGGATAAGTGGATTTTTGCAAAGCACCAAGTGGGCCCACTTGATTGGAAGACCAGATTGAAGATCATCACCGATGTAGCAAGAGGATTAGCTTATCTTCACAGTGATTGTCGGCAAACAATAGCCCATCTGGACATCAAGCCACAAAACATCCTATTGGATGAGATGTTTGCTGCTAAGGTGTCTGACTTTGGTCTTGCCAAGCTAATTGATCGTGAGCAGAGCACTGTAATGACTAGACTGAGAGGTACACAGGGCTATTTAGCCCCTGAGTGGCTAACATCTGTCATCACCAAAAAAGTTGATGTGTATAGCTTTGGCATTGTCATCGTGGAAATCTTGTGTGGAAGAAAAAAATCTGGACTGCTCACAGCCTGAAGAAAACCAGCATCTCATCAGCATGCTGCAAGAGAAAGCCAAAGGCAACCAGCTGATGAATCTCATTGATCCACGCTCCACTGATATGGAATTCCATATAGATGAAGTGCACACCATGAACCTAGGTATGTGGTGCTTGCAAGTTGATAGCAATAGAAGGCCTTCCATGTCCATGGTGGTCAAGATCCTTGAAGGTACAATGAGCGTTGAAACCGAGCTTGATTTGGACCTTGTTGTAGATATAGACCTAATGATGGCGAATCGAACAACACGTTGGGATGATGTGACTATGTAGACTGAATCCATTCTTTCAGGGCCTAGATGAGGTTATATTATCCTGGAGTATACAAGAGCAGTTGCATTCAAGGCAGTCTATTATGTCTCCCTCCCGTGTTTTTGGGATTATTTGCTATTATGCAGTAATATCAGGAGTTTATGTTGTCCAGTCAATCAACCTTTAGGTGATTATTACTCGTGGTACCAAAGATTGTAGATCCAGATTGCTCTCTCTTTTATTTAGTGAACAAACATGGAAGAACCTGAACTCTGAAACTATATTTTTATGTACTTACACAGAACCTCCAATGATGTAAATCAGCATTGTTGGCAATAAAAAATGATGTAAATCAAGATGAGATTGGATTTTTTTTTGTGATTATACCTTTTGTTTGTTGAGGCACCAAAGCGTGTGTCTACGCATGTTAACCAACTTGATTTATTAATATGTGAAAAGATGCTACGTACCAAAAATAAAATTCTGCTTTGGTGGTGACGCAACTAATAAGTTGTAAGAAGCACAGGACTGAAGTGACTTGAGATGATGCCAGCATCCTGAAAAGTACTCGTAGTAAATTTACTCCAGGTTAACACATTAGTTCAGCTCAATATTTATCATGTCGTAGCATTCTAGGAGTGCAGGCTGTTTTGAGCAAGTCTAATGCTGTTATATACTGATACAAAAAAAAAAGTTTGCTCTCCCAATCAAGCAAACCTCATTGTACGCTCAGATTCAGAACGGAGCGCACACAGCACTAGCTTATCTGTTATGTGCTCTTCATTTTTCGCTCCGTGGTTGTGAATAAAAAGTCGAGTATTTCTGTACTTGTGCCTGCTGTTCTTTCTACCGCACTCACAAAAGGGAAGCGATGGCCATGCTAGTCATTTGCCCATACAGCCGTAGTACTAGTGAGTTACACAAAGTTATACACCATAGTAGTACGAACGTTGAAAAAGTTACCACTAGAGCACAAGTTTACCGTTCCGATTGCTTTGGAAGCTAGCCTGGCCATAGGCAAAACAAAGCACCGTGAAAATGAAATGGTGGTTCCCAAGGCGAAGCAGCAGCCGCTGCAGGCAACAACAGTCAGTCACAGGAGGAGTGGCGCTGCCACTGTTCCCATTGCCCCTGCGGCCTGCCCGGTCGTCCAGAAACCAAAAACGACGTTTCAGACCCAGTGGTGCGCGCATGAAAAGACGTTGAGCCCAACATGCGGCAGTCACAAGGCGAATAAGACAGGCAGTAAACGCAGAGCCTCCCCGAGACAGATCCTTCCCCCCCTCCACACACAAATCCCGAGGCCGCCAACATGCCCTGCCTGCCTGTAGTAGCTGTTGGCGTACGCAGCCAGCCGCTACGCTAGTTGTGGTCTGTCGGCGTGGACAAAAATAACCGAAAACCGAATCAAACTAACTTAAACCGAAACCGAATATTTCGGTTCCCAATTTTAAGTAACCGAAATATAACAGGTTAATTCGATTCTTGGACTCGGTTAACCGAAAAACCGAAATAATAGATAAGACCCATGAACATAAGTAAATAAAGGTCTAGCCCAATATACATTGGTATATAAAGAACTATAAACCCTAGTCCCCTCTCCACACATCCCTTCCTCCCACCAGCAGGCAGCAGCAGCCGCCGCCGCCACCACTCCCTTTCACGACTACTCATTTCCTACTAGCTAGCCAAGACACATTGCCAAACCCAGCTCCTGCTTTCGGATCGCGGCACGGTGCAGCTCCTCCCCAGCCCCAGCACGGTAGCGTGCAGCTCTGGAGTCAAGCCGTCAGCGTCTGTCTGGGGTCTGCCTAGAGGCCTTTTCGCCGGCGCTGCTCCCTGCTCGGATGCCGAGCAGACCGTGATTTTGCTTTTTTTTTCTTCCGTTTTTGGATGATGTAATATGTGTGTTTCGGTCAGTTCGGTTATAACCGAAACCGAACCGAATTAACCGAACCCGAAATTCGTCGGTTCTGAGTTTTTCAAGTAACCGATCGGTTCTTATTTTCTTACTAACCGAATTTCGTAAAGAACCGAGAAACCGAACCGATCGGTTTCGGTTAACCGAATGCCCAACCTGAGTGGCCTGTGGCACAGGGACGACGGTACGTACGTGGCCGCGCGCGCTGGCTGGAGCCTGCCGTGGAGGGCTGGAGGCTGGTGTCTCTGCCGCCGCGGCCGGGTCAGGAGGACCTGGGGTCAGTCACGCAACGCAACGCAACGCATGCAGGTGTCACGCTTTTCCGCCCCTCGGCCGCCAAAGTCCGTGCCCAGCCCCACGGCGTCTGTGCATGCGATGCGCTGGTATGGTATGGAATGGAATCGCCTTTTGTTTCTCCTCCTCGATCGGGTCCGTGCCGATGCCGCGTCGCGAGTGTGCGCGCCAGACTTATGGTCTGGGCTTGGGAATCGGAGTCGGTCTGATGGATGGATCCAAGATGCCCGAGCGCGGCCGGCGGCGTGCGTGCGTGCACGCGGGGGGCGGTGCGACCGAATCCGAGGACGGGCGGGCGGACACGGACGGAGGTCGATCGGAATGGGGGGCCGGCTATTGTTGCGTTGGTGGAGCTGGCCGGCCGCCGGGTGAGCAAAAGCAGCGCGCAAAGGGCAAAGGCAGGACCCCCCGTGGTCGGCGGCGTGGCCAGGGGACGGACGCGCCGCGCGCTCACCTCCACCACCACTTCCTTTGCGCGGCGCCGCGCGCCGCACAGCAGCGTGTGCCCAGTAACGTACTGCGCCTGCTGCCCCTCCTATGTTATGCTGTTGTGAATAGGCCATGTCCATGTCCTCATTATTATTACTACTTCTCCAGTTCTCTCGATTTTCTTTCTTTTCTTTTTGCGCTGTGTCTAATATTTACTTGTTGGTGCAGCTGTTGATCTAAGATATGGGCTCCGGCCCTGAGCCAACACAAGCTTGCCCGCCCCACAGCATAAATATACCCATTCTTTTCCTATCTTAAAGAGGAAAGAGGGAAAGCAACTGTCACCAGCTCCTATATATCCTACTATGGAACATCAACAACATAATACTGCGTCGCGCCACGAACACTCACATGGGCTTCGCCACTTTTTCTGTGTACAGTGCCCGGAGCGCGGATATCCATGCATGGGCATGCTAGTGGTGGTCTGGTGGCCGGGGCTTTTTCATGGAATGGAGTATCTCTATCGACCTGTAGCGGCTGCTGCGACGACCGTCCCCTCCCCGGCCGTACTAGGCTGCAACGCATGCCCGCAGTCGGATGTGAGGGAACAATCTATATATCGCTGCTCTTCAGAAACCTGTTTCGATCTGTTTGTCCAATGCCTTAAACTAGCTAGCGGCCATATGCATGGACCGACGTTTTGAGCGACCACGAACAACGCTAGATTAATGAGCTGCTGCTGGCCGTCTCTTTTCTCTACAGATAAGTAGAGACAGGCCGCCGGTGTGATCGACCAAGACGCGTGCCAGCCACGCACGATGTCTGCTTCTTCCATTCCTGGCTCATCAGCCATCACAAACGGTGCGGCAGCCCGGCCAGCAGCCGCCGGCAGGGGGGTAATGTATAATTAATCCGGCGAGTTGGTGGCTGCCCGGCCGCTGCCCTCCCGGACCAGCTAGCAATACACACCGCACCTACTATATATACTTGCAATATGCAGGCCATATGCACTGTCATATGCATGTCGACGCACCGTTTCTATTACTTGCAATGCAGGCTGTCGTGCATGTACTCGATCCCAGCATGTACTATATACGTATATGGGTTTTGCATGCAGCTTTATTATTTTTTGTATATATGCGTATTGGGCGTATGTATGCATGCTTGAGCTTCAGTTCTTGGCCCGTACGTTATGTAATGTATGTTTGACCGGCCGGCATCATATCTGCAGTGCCTGCTCCTGCTATCGCCCTGCATGTGCGCTCTAGGTGGCCCAACATGTGGAGGCAAATGATGATGTGCTGCTGTCGCTCCACGCCTTGCACAGTGTGGCCGGCCTTGCATTGCGCGCTGCGAATATATAGCCACCACTATATATATATATATATATATATTATATATATATATATATATATATATATATATATATATATATATGTGTGTGTGTGTGTTATACTATCCCTCTGTTCTAAATTATAAGACCTTCCAAGAATCTTGGAAAGTTAAAACATCTCAAATTTGACGAATAATTATAAAGAAAACTATAAAGATTTATGATATTATTAAATAGACATGTTATGAAAATATAATTGATAACGAATCTAATAATAGTTAGTTGACATTATAAATGTTATTATATTGATATATAACTTTGGCCAAACTTAAGATAGTTTGACTCTACAAGATTTTTGGAAAGTCTTATAATTTGAGGCGGAGGGAGTAGTAGGCTATGATTGGGGGTGGCCGGCCGGTCTCCATAAAAATCCATATGCATGCATGGAGATGGTGCGTGGTGTTGGTGACCCATCGATGCCATCGCCATCCATCATCCATCCATCCGTATAATGCGAGGCATCATATCATGGTGCCGCCCGCCCTGGCGGCCGGAACAGGTGCTGAACAAATGGAGCGTACGTTTCGTCTTAATTTGCGCACACCACACTTTCCGAACAATTTGACTCGATCGATCACCGCTTTATTTTGCAAAAAGCCTCCGTGTGAGACCGCATCGCTCTTTTGATCTAACAAGAAGTATCAACCAATGCGGATTATTACGAACTAACACAGAGATGGATCGAGCAAATAATTAAACTAACTAATAACTAAATATAACCATGGTGCCGTGCATGCATGCATGTTCCAAGTGTGATGAGCTTAATTAGAGCTGCTAGGATAAAGGCAGCAGTGACGACTAGTACTCGATCAGTTCACGAGTGCTGCCGCGCGCGCGCTCAGGCCCAGATACCACCGTAGAGAGGCATGGCATGGCATGCAGTGTTGTTCGATCCCTTTCGCTCCATCATCCCCCCTCGTGATCCTGTTCCTGTGACCACCTGCAGGCTCTGGCTGGCTGGCTGGCTGCTGCGCGCGACCCTCCTAGCTCAACTCACGACCTTGTTGCTAGGTCACTGCTGCCAGATGAAGCCGGCCGATCGACGGCAGCGCGCAGTCATCAGCAACAGAAAAAAAGAGGAGTGCGTGGTCACGGCACATACCCCCTCCTCGCTCGATCAGAAGACGACCCGGCCGGCCGGCCGGCCCACTGGTGGGCCTGGGCCTAGCTTGAGAGAGAAAGACGAACGGCATTGCGCATGCGATGTTCACTGTTCCATTCCATGGTTTAATTGGAGTACGTCTGAATTAATAAGGAGCTACTAGCGCCGGCCCGATCGAGCACTACTGCTGGACCATGGCGCTCGATCATCTCGCGACCATCAGCTGGTGTGCCGTGAACATGCATGCATGCTTTGGCAATTATTATAGCTCGCGTCGCGTCGCGTCGCTCTCACCAAATTCCGATCCGGTCCATGCATGCATGGTGTTTCCAGCATGCACTTGTGGCCGCAGAAAGACCAAGAGAGATCGATCAGCTCAGCTAAACTCCACTAGCTAGCTAGGCGTGCATAACTTATTAGTACTATATATATGTGATATTGTTTGTCCCTGCAGATCGACAAGTGACAAATGGGCGCATATACGTACGTTTACTAGGTAGGAGCTGAGCGGCGGCTAGCTTGGCAACAAAGCAACCGTAGATGATATCCGTTAGCGAGACAGACGCACTGTACTACTTATTTTGAATCCTAAGTTTGACCACTCGTCTTATTTAAAATTTTATGCTTTCTTTTGATATGACTTACTTATTTAATAAATAGTCTATATAATAACTTAAATTTGACTATGATTGTACAATTTTTTCGAATAAGACGAGTGGTCAAAATTATGGTAAAAAAAGTCAAACGAATTATAAATTGAAACGAAAACAATATATGCATCAAGTGTGGTGGCTTCTTCTGTGCGATAGTGGCATACTACAACACTAGCATCGCTAATACTAGCTTCCAAACGAGGATAAGGGACGGCGTTGGAAATTCATCAACCTGCGCTAGCTGTCCATGTCCGAGCCATTGAGCCGTGAGAGTGATCGAACTGTACATATGTGTCTAACTCTAATCCACATGCACTGTGTCTGGTCTTCAGAGATAAATTTGGTTTGCCCGTGGGGCCCACCACAATCCGTACGTATGTATGATTGGTCAACATCACCTATACATCTGCCATTAATGAAACAGATAATCTATCTACGAGCTAATTAAATCAAACGCAATATCTCCATCAGGATTACTGTGTCTCAGGATTGCTAGTTCCTGTTCCGGATAGAAAACTACCCGTGCTTCATCATGGGTTATTATTATAATAATCTTATAATGCATACACATTACTCTATCCGTTTCGGTAATTTTATCCTCAAGTCAAACTCGCCGAACTTTGATTAAGTTTAATTTACAGAAAATATATTAATATCTATCAGTATATATCAAGAAGGTCAGCTGTATGTATGTATGTATGTATGTATGTATGTATGTATGTATGTATGTATGTATGTATGTATCTAGTGAATCTAGTATGATGTTTGTAGATATTTGTGCATTTTTAATAAAATAAACTTAGAGAAGTTTGACTCCGGACAAAATTAAAATAACTCACAATTTGAAACATAGGAAATAGAAGTTTAATTTTGTGGATAAATTTAATACCTTCAACAAATCAAAATGGCTTTATTTTCTTCTCTTCTTTTTCCTTGTGCTAATTCATAACACAATACTCATACTCTGCAATGCCGAAGTGGTTTTATTTTGTATGAGAATTTTTATTTTTTTTTCTTAGCGCATTTTATGAGTTTTGACGTGACTGTTGACCCTCCAATTATAATTAATAGCAGTAAAAATACGGATAGAAATATATATATGTATATATATAGTTGGGAAAAAAATGTTTTGTTTTGAAAGCATGGAGATAAAGGAAAACGTCACTGGAGCAGAACATTCTCCGTCACGCTGACGGAGACGCTCCCATGCCAAAGTCAATGGCTACCGCGCTCGTAGCTGCTATCAACAAAGGCCAGAGTGTGTATTTTCTTTACTTTGGCAGCGCAACCCCGGGAAGGAAGTTGTATAGAATACTCGTAGCAGTACCGATGCACACACCACTAGACAACACACTCGTACTAGACGCATCATCGAGCTGGCCGCTGCCGCTGCGGCGCCCGGATTGACGCACCAAACGCCCGGAAACTGGCCCTGCAAAGCCGGGCGAGCGGGACCGGCGCGGAAGCGAACAAGGGTGAGGTGCGGCGCCCGCGACACCACCGCTGTGCGCTGTGCTTTGCCCCTGACGACGGGCCTGTGCTGCCCCTGCCCACCGGCGTCGTTTCGTGACCAGCTGCAACGTGCCGTAGGCCTCCCGGCCGGCCGCGGATCCCGAGGCCGTTTCCCACCCTCACCCGCCGGCGCCGGGTGCGGGTCCCTCCCTCGACTGGCACGCGCCAAAGCCATCCATGCCATGATCCACCCCCACGAACCGTCCCTGTCCCGACGGCCGCCCCGCCCGGGCGCGTCTGCTACTACTACTACGTGCTCTGCGAATGGTTTCGGTTTCCACGACTCGTCTCGTCTCCTCCTCCTCCTCCTCCTCTCGTCCCTCACACGTGGCCGGTGGCCCGGCTCGCGCGACGCGAACCCACTTGGGGGCTGGGCGTGATGATTGCGCTCTGACGAGACGGCGGCTGTCCAGGCCCCCACCACTACTCATCCCGTTTGACCACCAAACAGCCGTGGCGCCCGGGCCCCGCGCGTCAGGGAGCGACGTCGTACTTTGCAAAAGCTGGGCCCAACCCCCGACCCGTCTCGTTTAACCGTCTGGCTCTGGCCGAGAGGAATACCGTTTCTGCCCCTGGGATTTGGCGCAAGCTCTCATTTCCATCCACCCGGGGGTCCGTTGCCAGGGCAAAACTGGAAGGCGCCGCTGGTAAAGAGTGAGCCGGGTAACTGTAACTCTCCTCTCCTACAGTGTGGCATCACCGTTGTTACAGCTCCGCCAGCCTCGGCCACCTCTCACTCTCTCACTCACTCCCCCAGCCACCAGCGTTTACAATAGGAGCGGCGGGAGGCAGCAGTCGCAGCAGAGCAGCGGCGGCTGCGTTCAGACTACTACTACTACCAGCACCAGCTGCTGCTCCTTCTCCTTCCCCAAATTCCACCCTCGAATAATAAACAAATCAAAGCAAGCGAGGCGAGGCGAGCAGCGGCCGGAAGGAACCGCGGGCGAGGGGGAGTACAGCCGAGCGGGCAGATCCGCGAGATCCGCCGATGACGAGCGGCGCCGGGGGAGCCGCAGCCGGGATCGGGGGCACCAGGGTGCCCACGTGGAGGGAGCGCGAGAACAACCGCCGCAGGGAGCGCCGGCGCCGCGCGATCGCCGCCAAGATCTTCTCCGGCCTCAGGGCCTACGGCAACTACAACCTCCCCAAGCACTGCGACAACAACGAGGTGCTCAAGGCGCTCTGCAACGAGGCCGGATGGACCGTCGAGCACGACGGCACCACCTACCGCAAGGTATCCATCCATCCCTTGCTTCGGTGCTTGCTCCGCCGGCCTGCCCAGCCTCTCCACGGCTTGGCTTCGGTCCCGTTACTGCTTTGCGCCTTCAATAGCTTGCTTTTGCTTTTGATTTGGTTGCTTCCGTACAATACAATTGCAGTCGTGCCTGCGGCTGCTGCGATCTGAGCAGCGCTGTTTGCTTGGTTGTTTCGACTAGACGAGTCTCGCCGGAGACGAAACCTCGGTTTTGTTGGGACTTTCTCCGTCTCTGTCTCGTGCGGGGACGGCGCACTGCATGCTCTGTTTAACAACTTCGTTCGAATGTGATGTAGCGATTTCGTTAGTTCGGTGGACCGATCTTTGGATGCTCCTGCTCTCGCGTGCACTCCGTTGGATTTGGAGCTATCTTTACTTGCTTTGACCTCTGTTTTTGTCTTGGTACCATGCTTGGTGAATGGTGCTCTTAGGCTGTTCTGTTGTGTGGCCAGGGAAACGGGACCTTGCTTGATTTACACCCAACGGGCAACGGCAACGGGGAACGAATGCAATGCCGGCGGGTTAATCTGCTGGGCAAGCTCCAGAATTAGGATTTCAAAAAAAGAAGCCTTTTTTTTATAAAAAAAATAGGAGAAGGGAAATGTTGCTTTCCTTTTTGCCAATCGCTCGAGGCAATTCTTTTGGGGATGACATGCTTTCTTCTTCCCAATACTAGTACTACTTTTGTGGTTCCTTCCTAGTAGTATGACCAAAAGAAAAAAAAAATCTAAGACCTCATCTGAAGATTTTTGTCAGCTACCACATTTCTCTTGGTCCCTGTGAGGGGAGGTGGTTAAGTTTGGGTTGGGATTCAATTCGGTAAGAATGCGTGCCGCATATCACGGCCAGGCTGACGCTGAAAAAAAGCAGGGCTCATCAGAAAAGCACAAAGCATAGCTCGCCATGTTTTTTTTGACATGTGCACATGTAGCCACTGCTCTGAGAAACCAAAAGCAATAGTTTTTCACTTTGCTTTTGAGGCTTGTGCCAAAACTCTTTGGTAACGTCAGACTTTCAAATTTCCATACCTTGGGTTAGTTCATTAGTTGCCTTTGTTCTATGCAGTATGCAACTCTTGTTTTTACTCATTACAGAGTACTTTGTAATCAAAATGCCGAGGTGTACTCTGCTGTAGTAAGTACATTAGCTTCGGCTGTAACCTACTTTGAAGTTGGTTTTACTACACGCTTTTCTGTTAGTTCTGTCAATGCACTCAATTGAACAATTGGAGGAGTTTTAGTTGATTTATTACATAGTATAGAGGAAAGTAAATTGCATCTCTAAGTTGGCATCTGAGAAATTTGAACTGTAAAGCGTCTCTACCAATTAACCCAAATCTTCTGTATATTTTCTGAACTTGCTTACGTGTAGCATTTCGTTTACAAAAAAGGTGTACAGGAAAGTAACTGATTTAATTGGTAGTTATTGTGGTTTATTAAACTTGGCAAGCATCTGCTCTACTTTTCTGCTTGACAACAATTCTCAGTGCGCTTAATGTTTTTTTGGATGGCAAAAATTGCATAGTTGATTAAGTAATGAGTTTCTTCTTGATTCAGGGATGTAAACCTCTGGCAACAGAGCGGCCTGATCCAATTGGAAGGTCTGCATCACCAAGCCCTTGCTCTTCATATCAACCTAGTCCACGAGCTTCATACAATCCAAGCCCCGCATCCTCTTCGTTTCCAAGCTCTGGATCCTCCTCTCACATTACTCTTGGTGGGAACAACTTCATGGGTGGTGTCGAGGGCAGCTCTCTTATCCCATGGCTAAAGAACCTTTCCTCGAGTTCCTCATTTGCCTCCTCCTCCAAGTTCCCACAGCTTCATCATCTCTACTTCAACGGTGGTTCCATCAGTGCACCAGTAACACCTCCATCCAGCTCTCCAACTCGCACACCTCGCATCAAGACTGACTGGGAGAATCCAAGTGTTCAGCCACCATGGGCTGGGGCAAACTATGCGTCTCTTCCCAACTCCCAACCTCCTAGCCCTGGGCACCAGGTTGCTCCAGACCCAGCATGGCTAGCCGGCTTTCAGATATCATCTGCTGGTCCTTCATCTCCAACATACAGCCTTGTGGCACCCAATCCTTTTGGTATTTTCAACACCTCAAGAATGTGCACCCCTGGACAGAGTGGAACATGTTCTCCCGTAATGGGTGGTGTGCCAATCCATCACGATGTCCAGATGGTTGATGGTGCCCCAGATGATTTCGCCTTTGGGAGCAGCAGCAACGGCAACAACGAATCACCTGGTCTTGTGAAGGCATGGGAGGGGGAACGGATACACGAGGAGTGCGCCTCGGACGACCATGAGCTGGAGCTCACTCTTGGGAGCTCAAAGACTCGTGCAGATCCCTCCTGATCATTCTACAAGAGTCAAGATCTTCGCCTGGGTTTTTACTTTCATCTTTATTCGGACGGTGCTCCTCTATTTTATGAGTTCAGTGTTTGTAGAAAGAGAGAAGGGATTCAGAGATCTTATCACGGTCCTCTGGAGATGATATCCATCCTCTTTCAAGGATCTGAACTTATTCTAGTAGCCTAAGCAAACTGTTAACTTATTTATTTCATTTTTTTTCTCCATTTCTTTTTTGTCCCTCAAGAAATGAAAAGGAAAAAAATGCAAGGGAAAAGAGTGCTTGCAGGGAACCTTAGACAAGTTGGAGAACTGGTCATCCGTCAGCAGTAGCTGAGATCCCTGTGGCATTCATGTGCCCCTTGTAAATTAGCTCCAATTGTCCTTGATATGACTATTATCGTTGTACTTGTGTCGAAAGTGTGTACATTGTATGGATCATTCATTGGTTCTGTCGTGCCTTTGCTGATTAAAGTGTTTAGTTCAGGTGGTTCCAATTTTTAGGGTATATAAGGGTGCTGCTGCCATATTCTACCATTACATTGCTTTTCTTTCATATCAAAATTCCAGGGAAGATACTCCGCATGTAGTAACCATGTGTCTAAACCTGTGTGATTCCTCACAAAATTCCTTCTCTCTGCTATCAATTAATGTATTTTTTTTTGTCGACAGTGTTTTTTTAGATCAAAGGTCTCAGACTCTGCTTATATTGAAAGCAACAGAGTAGTTACTTTTTCTTTAGTTACTGGGGTTACCAGTTTACAACACTACTAAGTGTGCGCACTGGCACCACCGATTCTAACAAACAGAAAACACCTCAGCCATTTCGCAAAAAAAAAAAAAAAACAAAAAACAAAAACAAAAAACAAAAAGGAAAAACCTCAGCCAAAACCTCCTGCTCTAAACCAAAACAACAGAGAAAAAGAGCAAACTAAACAAAGCACGCTCAAGTGCACACCTCATCCTCCCTTCCGTGCTTTAAGTGCATTTCATCAACTTGAGGGCCCGTAAGTACCGCCTCCATCATCTTCAGAAGTAACACCGCCACTTCGCTCGTGTTCTCCTTCCCAAGTACCAGCCACCGGTTCAAAAACCATATGCTTACTTGTTTAGGCCTTGTTTGGATGCACATGTATTAGCCTCAAACCACATGTGTTGGAGTGTATATTAGATACATACGCATCCAAACAAGGCCTTAGGTGGTGGGTTCGGGGTTATTTTAGAGACCACAAGATCATTTCTATTTTTCCTTAGAGCCCAACTTGTGGCTGCTAAAATCAACCATCCAGTTTTCCTTTCTTTTCCATCTGTCCCCTCATGCACACCTCCTGAAAATTCCTCATGAAAACTGGGCGCAAATTCCACCCGAAACTATCTCTAATCCAGCACCAGACTACCACTGCACACGGATTTGTTTCAAAAAAACTACTGCACACGGACAACTAAAAATGAGATGGTCAGCTGTTTCCTCCTTTCCACAGAATTTTCAGAATTTCAAACCATCCCAATTTCTTTTGCAGAGTTGATCTGTTTGTATTCTATCATGACAGGCCATCCATAGAAAAATTTGTACCTTGAGTGGTATCTTTACCAATTACCATCCACATCTCCATCATCCTTGCATCCAGGACTCCACCAAAAGTAATTAATCTATAGATGCTTCTAGTTGTGAATTACCTGTCTTTTCTAATTTTCAAGTCACCTAGTCGTCTCCCAGGCTTGTTTGGTTTGGACCTCCTAAACTTTAGTCACAAAATCCAGGATGGGGTCAGTAAAGTCTCTCCAACATATTTTTCCATTCATCATTCTCTCTTTCCCTAAAATTCCTTCTATATGATAAATTCCACTATTCGCAGCAACCTCAACTCTAATCCAAAAATCTTGTTTGTTTCCCACTTTTTACTAAGTGGTTTTTGATGTGGTACACTCAAATAACTATGAGCCGTTTATTTAATTAGATCAGACGGTCAGAATTATCTATTACTTCCTAGGAGGTAATATATGAAATAAGGAAAGTTTTATGTATAAAAATCTTTTTAAGATCTGATTGATGGATATATGATTTATTAGATATAATGAATCTTTTTTTGTTGCAACTTTAGATATAAGATAACCTAATTAGAATAAAGTAACTATTTTTGTAAGCACACGTATAATTTAGTCATGCAAACTAAGGAACGTGTGTATATACGTGCACAACTTACCAATGCATGTGTATAAAACTTTATGTACATAAATAAATGTTTTATTATAAGATTACTTCAATTATATAATATAGTTTTAATTAAGTTAGTATAATATAATAAATACTCGATCGTATATACAATGTGTTAGTGTGTAATATATGTTAAATCACTAAAGTTTTTGGCTTAATTAACACGTTAGTTAATAGTTATGATTATGTATGTAATATATTTTTTATTAATTGAGTCACATAAAAGGAAAAAAGATACGGCCACCATAAAAAAAAGAATGGAACTGCATGTCCATTCGTATCTCAATTAAATAATTAATCTAAAATCTAAAAAATCGATGGCTTAGATTTATTTGAGATATTACCTCCTAGGAGGTAAAAGATATACCGTAGCATTGCCCTTACTAAGTTACCCTCGCATCTTTCATAGGCCCTATTCGTTTGGCTGAAATTTTAATTTGACTTATGCTAAACGCTTATATTGATTTGTTGTGAGAGAAAAATACTATTCGTTTGCTAAAAAGTAGTGCAGGACATACTAGTCCTGTAAATTGCATGAAGGATTACCAAAACTGGGAACCCCCTCTATTATTTCTGAGCCTTTTTCCACTATGCCATTATGAAAGATGGTCAATTCCTCTGTGCCCCTGAAAAGTTGATTCACACCTCTGTGCCAGCATGTTTTTCTTTCTTTCCCTCTAAACTATTCCGTCTGAAATTGCTCCTAACGGTGGCTAACAACTGTGCAAAAAGACATCACTGCCCTTAGTCTGGAGAGGCAAAGTGATTTTGGTTTGTCCCTTCATGCCATTTTCAGGTGATTTTGGTTTGTCCCTTCGTGCCATTTTCAGGGCTCTAGCGCTTTAGCAGCATGTGACAACATAGTTTATGTGACATTGAAATATGTGCTATATTTACAAATTTTCTTTGAAAGAAACCTTTGGGGCTATGGTTCTTCCATTCGTTAACCATAATTGGGATCCGACTACTGTTTCATCTGAAATCCTAGCAAACTACAGTCCTAACCAGCTATTTTTACGTACATGATGATATGCACTATACTATACATACACTTCCCTCTCCTACGATACGATACGAAAGGATTCTGATGATCCTTCTCGCTCGCATTTCCTCTTGCAAGCGATCGAATGAACCTTCTTCGCACACGTGCCATGATGTCACCACGTCGCCCAGCACCACCTGGAGGCTGGAGCTCCTCCCACCCGAACGCCTCGGCCTTGTCGTCGTCGCCGCTTTCCGCCTCAGCTCCACTAGCACCAGCTCGTGCGACACCTCCGACATCTCCATGGATATGGCCACGAGACCCGACAGGCCGCCCAGCGGCAGGCGCTCGGCTCCCTTCTTCCCCACCATGAAGTAGCTTCACACAAACTCCAGATAAAAACAAAATTTAAACAATACAAGTGAGAAATAACTAGAAGAAAAAATCGACTAAAATCACCAATAAAGGCTACCCTCTTGTTTCATTTTGCTCTCTGGAAAATCACTCTAAAACTACAGGAAAGATAATGTAATCAAGATAATAAGAACAAAAATCGTTGGAACTCGGCTACTCTGTTTTTCCCACTCCTCCCTCTGATGGAACTAAACCTAAGCATGTTGGATAGTAAGTGATATATAACTGTAGAAAGCTGTCTAAACTTTAGGCTATTCAACAATAGCCAATAGGAGGCCCTGTTTATTCCTTCCCTTTCTAAAAATCACAAATTACTACAATTTGTCTCAAGTAACAAAAACTATAATCCCAAAATAGATTTCTCCACCCAGTCTGAATCTTCTATTTACAATAATCATTGCACTAAACGCCCATTGCTACTAAGTAATATCATCCTACATGCCGTGCATATCATCAACAAGCCTTTGCTCTATAGAGTATTAACCATTCAAAAATGGCTGATTATAGAAACACAAATTGTTGAAGTAAGAAGGGCTAAGTTAGTAGCCATATATATAAAGCATATCAACTCAGTTAAATTCAATCAACTGGATTGATGAGAATTCCCCAATGCATTGCTTTTGGCATGCCTTGAATAGACAAATTGCTAGAAAATAAATTAAAACACATTTATATACACAAGGAATAGACGATGATGCATCCTAACACAATTTGCATCGATCAATCTTGAGTCCAACAACAAATGATAGAAAAGTATTTTTTTACTTATTTGTTCTTGCATTGGAAGTCGATGAATTTTGCTACTGTCCAACAGTATAATACTTGAGATTAGCATCGAAGAACATCAGACAGTGGTCCTGAATCCCCCAAGGCCCCAACCCCATAAAACCGCAGTTGCAGACAGATATATATACATAGGTGGTTTTGAGGTAGAGACGGGGGCAGGAGGAAGAGAAAGTAAATCAAACCCCCACGGATGATCAGCAGACGGTGGGGGCGAATCGCAGGGCGGCAACATCGGGCTCCCAGTCGACCTCGATGGCCGCATCCGCCGCAGACATCCGGGGCGCGGGCACATCGGACTCCCAGTCGCCGGGGCCCTCTAACCCGGAGACGAAGCCGCCGTTCCAGCTCCACGGTCCTCCTCCGCCATCGCCACCTCCACCGCCACCGCCGCCGGGGCGCTCTGATCCACAGCCGAAGTCGTCGGGGCCCTCTGATACGGAGTCGGAGCCGTCGTTGCAGGAGAAGTAGTCGCCCGCGTCGGCGGGGGGCTTGGACCGCCCCGTCCGGGGGCACGTGCGCGCGCGGCGGCGGACCGTGGCGGTGGCCGAGGAGGATTGGCGGTGGCCGAGCGTGCGGCCTGAGCGCCGCCTCCGTCGCCTTCATGCGGAGCGCGAGTGGGGGTAAGCCGAGAGTGAGGGTAAAAATGACATCTTACGGGGCTGCTCCCACATGTCAGGGCTGTTAAACGGACGAAAACAAACCGTACGACTTAGAGGGAAAGAAATAAAAACACGCTAGCATAGAGGTGCGAATCAACTTTTCAAGGGCAGAGAGGAATTGACCATCTTTTATAATGGCATATCAGGAAAAAAACTCATTATTTCTTGGACCGAAACCTTTCCCTCTTGAGTAGTATTTTTTTTAAGCAGGCACATATTCTCTTCTAAATTCACTATGTATAAGGCTGTATTCATATCCCTTGTATCACATTTATATAGAACCACGATGGTCGCTAGCATAGAGGTGCGAATCAATTTTTTAAGGACACAGAGGAATTGATCATCTTTTATAATGGCATATCGGGTGTTGACACCGTTTTTCGACACGTGTCAAATAAGCCGAAGCTTGACTGGTCAGTGACTATTCTCCATCGGCATCGGTAAAGTATGAGCCGATATGGCCGATGGAAGAGTGTTGCAGAAGGCCAAGTGTGTTGCCGATGAAGGTTGGGTGATCTTTGCCGACAAAGGTTGATTGGTGGTCTTGCTGAAGCTGATTGCCGATGAAGAGTCATTGCCGATGGCCGATGAAGAGTCGTTGCCGGTTGCCGATGAGCTGTTATTGCCGATTGCCGATAAAAAACCCTTGCCAATTGCCGATAAAGGCTCATTGCCGATTGCCGATGAAGAGATGTTGCCGATTGCCGATCGGGAAAGTGTTGCCGATGCCGATGGGCGTGACTTAGCACTTGGTGGCAGCAGAAGACTATAGGTGGCCAAAGAAGGAAGGTGCGGATTAAAGGGATCTGCCGATGGAAAGTTTGCATCGAGAAGGAGTATAAGGAAACTGGTGTTCTGTGCCAGTATTATTATAGTAGTTTGAGTCCGACTCTTGCATGAGTCATTTATTTTCCATTAAAATAGGTGTGTTTGTTTAGGAAATAAATATTATTATCCGGCTCCTGCGCGAGTCAGTTTCCTTTAAAGTAGGAGTTTGTTTTAGAAAGGATACGTGTCGTGTCTCTGTACAACTCTCCATGCGGGAGTATAAATATGTGCCCGAGGGCTATGGAATAAACAATCAATCCAATTCAAAAACAAACCAATTCTACTTTTTATCTTACTTTTATCGCAATTTAACTTTTCCTATGCATTAGTTATAGCTTTAACGAGTTCTTCAAGCTTTCGACGGGCTGCATCACCCTGATCTCCGTCAAAATCCTTGTTAGTTCCGCGTGGGAGTACCTCTAGGCTTTGGCAATCCGGGCGCATCGCTGTTTGCCTCGTCTAGCTCTGCTCTAGTTATCCGTGATCAATCTGAGTCTTGACGTCCGGGCGCATCGCTGTCGTCTCGTTCAGTTTGTCATAGTTATCATCCTTGTCGATTGATTGGTCAAATCGACTGGCACGCCCTCGACATCGAGCTTTGAGTAATAGCCCGAGGTGTTCACAGATCTGACGCTTTTTGTGTCAACATCGAGAAAAAAACTCATTATTTCTTGGACCGAAACCTTTCCCTCTTGAGTAGTATTTTTTCTCTTCTAAATTCACTTACGTAGTAAGGCTGTATTCATATCCCTTGTATCACATTTATATACAACCACGATGGTCTAAATTATTGATTGTCATTACGTGCCGTGTTTAAGTGATGATGGCCTTGCTTTCAGTATGCCAAATCAAGATCTGAATTGTACGGTATGAGTGAAGAAAAAGTAGCGTTCTTGCAGGCTGTCCAACACGAATTCACGATGGTCTATTGGCGTGCAGCTGAACTTGCAAGAGTGGCTGTCACGTGCAATGTGCACATAAAATCGCGTCTCACTAGACATTAATGCCATTGTCATGCGGGAGTACGGTTCATGCTCTTGTACGTTACTGCCAGATCCAATCAAGCTTTCAGGTCCTTTGAGGTCCTGATACATCCATCTCACGAAGTACCACCCCCTCTTACATCCATCTTGTTCCCCATCCCCTCCCAGTAGACACTACGGGCACAAACCACAAAGTACCATCCCCTCTTAACAGAATTCGGGCACAAAGTACTTATGGGAGATTTACGCAATAGCAACACCTCTTTTTTTTTTCTTTTCCGAAAGCGTGCTTATGCACGTAGGAATAGCAACACCTCATCTCCAGACATGAGTTGTACTAGTGGATTTAGAGTTAACTTTGATAACACTTGAACAAATTGATTTCTTTTCATTTCTCTCGAGAATGGTAACCATATTTACAGCATGTACAGAGCGGTTTGTGGTTCCAAATACATCTGTTTTTGATGTAAAACAATGGATGGTCAGGTGCACACTTGCATCATCACCAACTAGGAATAAGATAAAGAGGGCAAAAATCAATGACCCAGAAATAATTCAATTCACCAGGCTTATACTGCATGTCAGAAACTAAAGAGAAGACTTAAGAGATTCACTTGTTGATCTTATCAAATAATACAGATAAAGCTTTGTATAGAGTTGCGGCAGCAGGCGGTTTCGGCAGCGAGCCAAGAAGGATTTCTGAGGCCTTGATTGGACCACCATAAAATCGGGCATTTACCGAGTCTCGAGTGGATACCACACTTCCATTGAGTGAACAGCCCACAAAGGCACCTGCCAGAGAAACAAAGAACTGATTGTGACAAAAAGCAAAGCTAATGGAAACATCAATGTCAGATCACTAATAGACTTAAAGCAGATCCTGACATCAACAGTACATATTTAGCAATCAAAACAAAAGCAGAAAAGACAAGACGTGTGTTGCGCTCAACTATAATATAATTAACAAAACTGTATAAACTGTGTAATGTTGCAAGAATGAAGATACAAAATGATGCTTTGTTTTGATCCACTGTAGGACTAATTATATATGCCTTATAACTGATGTGTGATTCAACTGACTGACAGAAGCAAATGTTGATTTTTTTAGACTATCTGAAAGTACTACCTTGAAGCAGCTAGCTGCGAAACCAAACCATAATGTTTCATTTTATTCAACTGACTGGAAGTTGAAGCTCTGTACAATCTCTTATTAGCTGCCATAAGCGACAGAGACCACATGGCTCAAGGTCTATGAACTATACTCCCCCAGAAACTGAATTCTGGTCTACACTACAAATGTTGGAAATATTTGCTTAAGAGCATTCACAAACTACTTCCTAGTACAACAGAAGGTATTTATGGCTGAAGTCCAATTATAACATCCTGTAGTGTTTGATTCTTTGGTGAAAACTGGTCCAAAGCACTTCTCTGCCAGAAACATGTTGCTTGGACAAAAACTCACCACTAAACAGATAGCGCTGGTTAGAAGATAAATGGAATTAGCGCAACATGCAACTCTTTTAACCTTTTTTTACTGCAAGTATTTGATTGTTTGATGACAAGAGGCTCACTGTCAGAAACGTGCTGCTTGGGAAAGAACTCACCAGTAAACAGATAGAGCTCACTGGAAACTAACGAAATTAATTGGTGTGCTCTTGGGAAGGTTTTTAACTGGGAGTCTATACCACAATCATTGAAAACCTTTGCTGAAACTTGGCTTTTGGGCAAGGGGGCCCTTCCGAAGAAGTTGATCTTATTTGTGTTTGCAGGCTTTTTGTGGGCTCTCTGGACTACCAGAAACAAGATGGCGATTGAATGCAAATTCCCAGTGTCACCGACTAACGTTATATACCTTGCATTATCATATCCGCAGAAGTGGGCTGTGCTTCTCAAGGAGGAAGATCGGGAGCGCATGGAGGCTATTAAAGAAGAAATCATAGCCTGGACGAAGTTTAAGCCTAATGACATTTTAGTTTCAGACAACGTTAAGATTTGAGAATCCTGTGATAGGCTTACCTCCTTTGCTTTTCTACCCTGGTAAACTGGTTTTCCCAGTGATGTATCGGATGAATATTGCTTTCTTGAAAGCAGAGGTTTAATCATCTCTTTTTTTAAAAAACGAAATTAATGCAACCAGCAACTCTTAACCTATTTTTTTAATGCATATTTTTTGTTCACCATTGTGAAATACTGTAACTACAAATATGCACAGATAGAGCTCACTGGAAACTAACGACCAAACTATTTGGTATTCAATATCCGATCAGATTTCTTTTAATTACTGACTGGTGAACAATTTCAGGAACAATTAGAAGAGTACTTTCGATTGAGCAATGTGGCAAAATCAGAAAAAAGTGGAAAATTAATTAAACAATACCTTTGCTACAACTGTATGTGTAACAGGCAGCATAACCACCATCACCAGCACGGAAATCAGCCTCTGCCGCTCGTCCAAAATGACCAGCAGAAGCACTAATACCAGCCCCAATTGACATATGTGCATTTCCACTGAAAGTTTTGATGGCATCTGTGTTCCTAAGAACAATGATGTAGTCAGCCAACTCACCTCCAGCCTGAAAGGTATCCAAGTGTTAGAAGGCCTTAGTTATAACAAAAACACATGCTTTATGAGAAGATTACCTGAACTCCATATCCAAGACCGCAAGTGGAGATGGCAGAAGGAGGGGACCAAGAACCATCACCTCTCCGAGCAACCACCAATCCAGTACCGATTTTGTATGTAAGCATCATACCAACCTTTACCTCAGTGATGATTGCAAGCCCTTTTGCTTGTCTGAGAATTGAATCAGGGATCGACTTCTCAGGTTTCAGTTCCCCCACCTAAATATCGCATGCATAGAACATTTTGTGATGACGTCCTTATTAACAGCTAAGGACTGACTGAACAAGAAGCATGTGGCTTAAAAGAAGCATGAATGGCACAAGTTACCCAACTGATATAACTTTTTAAATGGATTAACTTGGATACTATTCAACATAGTTCATGCAGCATCACAGTTTTAGTTTGGATATGGTAGAGTAGTACATTATTTCAACAGTTTAAGCAGGGCTGGAGATTTATAGAACTGTAACAAGATTAACATCTAGTCTAGCTAATTAATGCTTGTAGCACTGGATAACCAATGGTTGAGCAGAAAATGTGTTTTTAGGAAGAATCAAGGCACAGGAACAAACGCTTTTTAGGAAAAACAATGAAATGATTAACAACAGGAGGTATTAAAAGTATTGGGTATGCATACCTTACAATACCCATGTATGGAATTTGCAGCTTTGTAGATCTCATACTCCATTCTGACTGCCCATGGGATGTTTATCCATGACCTCAAGGTGCTTAGGTCTGTCAAGTCTTGAGTTGGAAGTTGACAAGCACGACTGAATCGATTCATCAAATAAGGTTGAATACACTCAAGACGCACTCCACAAACATCACAGACCCTTTGAGGATCTGAGGTCATGAACTTCGGGGGCATCAAGCTTCTACCCTTTGAACAGCCACCACAAAATATCCCACCACAGAATCGACAATGATGGCGAGTGCAAATTATTGGATGAAAACGTGCTCCGCAAAGCATACAAGAAGGGGAAGCACTATCAGGCAACCACTTTGTTGGTTCTGTCTCAAGGAGGGCATGTTCAGAACCAGCACTGACATCTTCAAGTGTTTGGGCGTTATCCTTCAAAGCCTCTTCAAGGACAAAATCTGAAATCATAGACATGCCATATGTCCCTAAATCAAATGATGCAATGGATAATATTTTATCCTTCCCTGCAACAACCATCTCAGAGAGCACATCCCACATTGTCATCTCCAAATTTTCTTCATCAATATCCCACTTATATTCTTCCTCTGGGAAGCCCGCACTATGGTAACCAAAGCCCTTTTGCCACTCATCATGATCATTTTTTGCCATCGGTGGAACAGAAGGAGGCACCCATATGATGCCTGTTTGTTCACAAGAAGGGAAACTATCATAGTTGTTTTCTCTGGGTTCCTTCGCAGTGGTCATCTCATCGCTGAACTCATCAGAATTGACAACACCAAGCCTTTCTTCCTTGAAAACCTCACGAGGAGGATCCCCAGCGCCCTTCTCAAATATGTGGGGGGCCTGGTTTTCGCAATAAACCATAACCATAAATAATTTGGGTGATGTCACGTACATACATATAGCTTTTTGGACGCGTAACTAAATTACATAATCTAAGCTAACAGAACAATCACTTTATTTTATCATATGTGACAATTTAGATGTTTTTGTACTACTAAGAAAAAGTGCAAGATGGTGACATCCTACTATTTAAGTTGTCTATTGCTAGGTCATCAAATATTTTGGTTTACCAGATCAACCATTACCATTATGATAATAATAATAATAATAATAAATGAAAAAGAGAGCTCTAGTTTTCTAAAATTCACTTTTTCCATGCTAAAACATCAAATAAGAAAGTGCAGAGGTAGTCCAGACACTGATCATGGGTCAGGAGATAGGAATGCACTGCTTGGCAAACTTGCATTTTGTGTATCAAGGGTATTGAGAATTAAAACGATTATAATCTCTTGCTTCCATACCATAAACCTGCGTGACTACACATTAGCCAGCAACAGAGCTGCTCAAACTTAACAAGCAGAAACCCGAGGAAAGCCCCCAACTTTTCCACCACGTGCTCCGCCCCTGAACCCTAAGCGCGCTTCACCAGTCTAGGAAGAAACCATCACGCGGATATTCCAATCTACCGGGGAGGCAAACTCAGTATTAGATGAATCGAGGAGGGAGTGCTCGATTACCGCTTCTGGGGAGGGAGACGCGTCGGGTTCGTCGTCCCACATCACCGGCGCGCCACAAACCCCGGCCTCCTCCTCGCCGCTGCCGGCGGCGGCGGCTGCGACCTGCGGGGGCTCCAGGTCGTATGGCTCGATCGGAGGGTAGAGGCGATCAGTTGCCGCCATGTCGGCAGTATACGGCGGCTCTGTATGTCAGACCCCTGCTCCCTGCAGCAGAGATATCAGGGGACGAGAAGAAGCGAGAAGAAGGATAGGGGAATTACAATATACTATTCGAGTTCACCGGTCGAGAACCGGGATAGGAAAGTAATAGAGTAGAAGTTGATTATAAATTGCTTGCTTGCCACTCCAAACTCTCTATTACTTGTCCTTCTCTTTGCCTTGCTTCGTAGAGCAGGCGGCACCTCTCACCAGGTTGCTGGGCCGCCTGGGCCTTGTGCCTCTCCTGGGCTTTAGCATTGGGTGAGGGGTGCTGACATCCCTCCCCCCTTGAGGTTTGGCTTGCCCCCAAGCCGGAGCAGCTGGGAACCGCGCTGTCTGAGGAACTCAGCATCCTCCCATGTAGCAAGCTCGGTGTCGAGGTTGGACCATTTGACGAGAACCTGAGGCACCGAACGCGCGCCGCGTTGATGGAGACGACGCTGCAGAATCTTCTCAGGAACTTGAAGGCTATCGACCGGCTCAGGCAAGGGAACCACTGTAACAGCCGCGGACGGAGGAGCCAGTTTGAGGAGCGACACATGAAACACTAGATGAATTGAAGAAGAGGCAGGCAGTTCCAACTTGTAGGCGACGGCACCAATCTTGTCGATGATGGTGAAAGGGCCGAAGAACTTGAAGCAAAGCTTGTGGTGTGAGCGAGGCGCCAGCGAAGATTGGACATACGACTGTAGGCGAAGGAAGACACGGTCACCAATGTTGAACTGACGATCGGTGCGGTTCTTGTCTGCTTGAGTCTTCATGCGCTGTTGTGCGCGCAATAGATGTTGACGGACCGCAGACAACATGGTGGTGCGCTCAGCCAGTTGAGTCGCCACGTCGGGCACAGGGGAAACAACATCATCAGATAAACCGAAATGGCACGGAGGATGACCATATAATACCTCAAAAGGAGAGCGCCCCAGGGACGAATGGAAACTGGTGTTGTACCAAAACTCAGCCAAGAAAATCCAGCGGAGCCATTGATGCGGACACGAATGAACAAAGCAGCGAAGGAAGGTTTCAAGGCACTGGTTTACCCTCTCGGTCTGCCCATCCGACTGAGGATGGTACGCCGACGTAAGGCACAACTGGACCTGAGCTAGACGGAACAACTCTTTCCAGAATGTGCTGGTGAAGATCGGATCACGATCGGAGACGATATGAGTTGGCATACCATGGAGCTTGTAGACAGAATCCAGAAACACCTGGGCCACTTTTGCTGCAGTATAAGGATGGTGTAATGGAAGGAAGTGAGCATACTTGCTAAATCTGTCGACCACCACCATAATGCAGTTGGCATGGCCAGAGGTAGGCAGGCCGTCAATGAAATCCATGCTGACTATCTGCCAAGAGTCTGTAGGGACCGGAAGCGGTGACAACAACCCTGGGTATTTGACCCTATCGGGTTTAGCTTGGCTGCACACTGAGCAAGCAACAACAAAAGCCTTAATGTCAGATTTCATGCCATGCCAAGAAAAAAGCTTCTTAGTGCGACGGTATGTTACTGGAAAACCAGAGTGACCTCCAATAACACTATTGTGCAGGGCAGCCAAGACCCAAAGCTGTAAATCCTTGTTTGCTCCCAGCCAAATGCGGTTTTTAAATCTGATGACGCCACTGGTCAGAGAGAATGGAGGCTGAGCGTCAGGGTTGACAGAAAGTTGTTGGAGAAGTTTGGTGGCAACAGGGTCAGACGAATAGCTTGCAGTGACATCAGATAACCAAGCAGGTGTGACTAATGAAAGAGATTGAAGCTGAGCCGGAGCAGCGGGGTGCCGCGACAGAGCATCCGCAGCCTGATTAGAAACACCTGGCTTGTAGATCACCTTGTACTATAACCCGACGAGCTTAGTATACATCTTGAGTTGCCACGAAGTGTGAATGCGCTGGTCAGTGACATGAATGAGGCTGCGCTGATCCGTAAAGATAGTGAATTCACTATGCTGCAAGTAAGAACGCTAGTGATCGATAGCAACTAGGATTGCCAAATACTCCTTGTCGTAAGTGGACAACCCGCGTGTGCGGGGACCCAAAGACTTGCTGACAAACGCAAGGGGATGGCCATCTTGTAACAGAACGACACCCACTCCAGAATCGCTAGCATCGGTCTGCAGCTGGAACGACTTGTTGAAATCTGGCAGAGCCAATACCGGTGCCGACATGAGAGAAGACTTCAAAGCAGAAAATGCTAAGGAATGAGTGGAAGTCCACAAAAAGATAGTGCCCTTCTTCAGCAAATCGTACATAGGCCGAGATATGATGGCAAAATGGTGGACGAACTTCCGGTAATAACTAGCTAAGTCTAAGAAACTGCGAAGCTGCTTGACATCAGAAGGTTGTGGCCACTGTTTGATGGAATCCAGCTTGGTTGGGTCTGTAGTGACCCCTGCCGCACTCACCACATGACCAAGATAGGCAATTGATTCCTGTGCAA
This sequence comes from Microstegium vimineum, assembly GCA_022036555.1. NCBI lineage: Eukaryota > Viridiplantae > Streptophyta > Magnoliopsida > Poales > Poaceae > Microstegium > Microstegium vimineum. Next base: position 17,680,132 of record CM039125.1, on the reverse strand, counting down.
AACGACACTTGCTCAACTTGACAAGCCACTGTTCCTTGGAGAGCAACTCAAAAACCTGACACAGGTGGATCATGTGTTCCTCCAAGGTCTTGCTGTAGACGAGAATATCATCAAAGAAAACAATCACACAACGACGAAGCAGAGGGAAAAGTGTAGTGTTCATAGCCCCCTGAAAGGTGTTTGGCGCGCCGGTCAACCCAAAAGACATCACAGTATACTCAAATTGTCCCCAATGGGTCTGAAAAGCTGTTTTGTACTCCTCGCCAGGAGCCAACCTGATTTGGTTGAAGCCAACACGCAGATCCAAACAAGAAAACCATTGGGCAGAAGCAAGTTCATCCAACAACTCATCGATCACGGGTATCGGAAACTTGCTCTTAATGGTTAAAGCATTCAACATCTGGTAGTCAACACACATACGTCAGGAATGATCCTTCTTCCGGACAAGGAGCACTGGGGAGGAGAATGGACTGCGACTGGGCTGAATCATGCCAGTTTTCAAGAGGTCAGACACCTGGGCTTCAATCTCCGACTTGAGTTTTGGAGAGTACCGGTACTGCCGAATGGACACAGGTTGAGCTCCCGGAATAAGGGGAATGGTGTGATCACAACTACGCTGTGGCGACAAACTGGTAGGTTCTGTAAACATTGGGCTGAACTCATCTAAGAGAGCTTGAACTTGTGGCAGTAGGGAAATAACAGGAGCCTCTGCAGGTGATGAGGAGATGCTGAACAACTGAACCAAAGAGCAGCTGGAATCAGAAGGAAACAACCCGTTGAGTATTACGGATGAAGCACCATATGGGATAGACATCCATTTGCTGCGCCAATTTACTTTCATCGGGGAGAAAGCCTCGAGCCAATCCATGCCGAGGATGACATCATAAGAAGCCAGTGGCAGAACCCGGAAGGTAGAGTGGAAACTATAGCCCTGCACTGACCACTCAAGATCAGGAAGCTCAGATTCACAACGAAGGACATTACTGTCAGCAACTCGGACATTCATAGGCTGAGTCAAAGGTCGATGGCCGGGTAGGGAAGCAGCAAATGTCGAACTGATGAATGAATGGCTACTGCCCGAATCGACTAGGATATGCACCGCACGATCAGCGAAGAAACCAGAGAACTACATAGTGTGGGGAGGAGAATGGCCAGAAGCTGCGGCCGCTGAAATAGCCATGAATAATTGCTCGTTCGTTTCAGGCTCAGATGTATGAACTATAGTGGAAGGATCATCTGGCTGAACTTGGAAAGAATCTTGGAACAGTTCCCAAACTTCTTGCAGGGCATGGAGCTGAGGCTGAGGAGCACAGCGATGGCCCTGAGACCATTTGTCACCACATCGAATACAGAGGCCGCGAGCTCGGCGAAATGACTTGAGTGAGGCAAGCTTGTCTTCCGTAGCAGATTGCTTGAACGGCATGGCCTTATCAGCTTGTACAGACTTGTCGGCAGCAGCTCGGAAAGGCGGAGGAGGCAAAGGAAAAGCTCCTCTGCCGCCAGTTGGCTTGGAGAAATTGGAATACTCTGATCGGGCCAATTCCTTGCGCTAGGAAGGTTTTGCCGCCTCTTCCTGCAACAAATCCAGGGTATACGCAGCATCCAAGCTAGAGGGTCGAGCAACCAAAATAACAGCACGAATATCATCACGGAGGCCATCGATAAAGCGGGTAGTGTAGGAAAGAAGGTCAGGGTAGGGATTGTAAGATTTGAGCTGGTCGACGAGTTTCGTGAACTTGTCAACATAATCGGACACGGAACCAGTTTGACGGATTTGGAACATTTGACGCAGCAGAAGTTCGTGTTGATCATGGCTGAAACGCTCATGAATCAAGGAACAGAAAGAGGGCCAATCTAGATAGGGAAGACGGTGCTCGATGGACTACAACCATCGCTTGGCGGCTCCAGAGAAATGCATAGTAGCTACTCGGATCCACATGTATGGTTCGACAGAGTACATGTCAAAGTAATTAGTCGCACAAGTGATCCAAAACTAGGCATGGTCACCGTCGAACCGAGGGAAATCGAACTTGGGTAACCGACCGAGGTGGGGTGGTGGATGGTGGGGAAATCCTGGCGGATGAGGACCAGAATCGTGCTAGTGGGAAGGGTGAAAGGGAAGATGGTGGATGGGAGGATATGCAGATGGAGGAAATTGGTGGAATGGAGGAAAACGTGGTTGCGTTTGGTAAGGATTGGAATTATCTGGGGGATGAGGCAGGTAGTATGGGTTTGGAGGCTGGGGAAGGAGATATGGCTGAAATTGGGGTTGGGGAATAGGATTCAAACGAGGAAATGCAGGTGGGGGAGGACGAATGTTCATACCATTGTTCGGGATTGGGGCTATGGTCGTAACCGATCCATAGTCCTTCTCCCGAATTGGTGAAGCCACACGGTGCCCGCTGGGCCAGTCGACCGTTGCTCCGGCAGCAACTCGCGCGGCGGTCGGCTCGATGAAGGTGACGCATCCCGGGCGTGTAGCAGGGGCTCCGCGCGGTACGAGCTTCGAGAGTCGGCGCTGGTCCTGGCGAACGTCGTCGACCGCAGCCTCGATCCATGGACGCCAGTCCTCGATCGCCGCGGCTGCTTCCTCCAGGGCGGCCACCCGATCATCGCGCTCATCGCGCATCTCCGAGATCCAGGAGCGCTCGATCTCCTCCAACCTGAGCTCCGCCTGCCCAACTCGAGCGTCGATGTCGCGCCCCCACTCGTCGACCACCCGCGCTGCATCCGACTGGGCCGAGCAGTACCCCTCCAGAGCGGAAATCCGGCTCAGTGCCCCTGAGAAAGCGGAGGCTGAACTCTCGAGCGCGTCGAGGCGGCGCTCCATCTCTGCATCCCGCTCCTGATGGGCGGAGTCGGCTCCGGCGAACTTGGCCTCCCACTTGGCGTCGAACGCATCGAATCGACGGAGAACCTCGTCGAACGCCGACTTGACCGTCGGATCCATGACACCTCGCGAGCGCTGGAGTCGGGTGAAGTGGGAGTGGTTGCCGACGTCCTCTAGCTTGCGTACGCAGGCTCTTGGCTCTGATACCAATGTCAGACCCCTGTTCGCTGCAGCAGAGATCTGAGGGGAACGAGAAGAAGGCTAGGGGAATTACGATATACTATTCGAGTTCACCGGCAGAGAACCAGGATAGGAAAGTAGAGAGTAGAAGTTGCTTACAAATTTCTTGCTTGCCACTCCAAACTCTCTACTACTTGTCCTTCTCTTTGCCTTGCTTCGCAGAGCAGGCGGCGCAGGTCCATTCGGGACCCCTCACCAGGTTGCTGGGCCACCTGAGCCTTGTGCCTCTCCTGGGCTTCGGCATTGCTTGGGGAATGCCTGGGTGAGGGGTGCTGACACTGTATCCCGGTGAAGTTGGGAAGGATCAGCAATCGGGAATTGGTCAATACTCTTTCGTGAAGAAGGGGACGATGGAAGGTTGGCGACGAGACAGGAAGAGGAACAGAAGAGGAAGACAGGAGGAACAAGTTAAAATTTCGTGGTTACAGACAGACTTGGCATCTTATCTCAGTATATATATCCTATAAATTAGTAGTATATTGTACTACAGAAATATAAAAGGAGCCTTGATTTAATATACTAAATACTAATACAATTAATAAGTATAGCATAGATTTCACGTTGCTGTTGATACACGAATGCACATCGACACGCACACGCTTAATTGCTTGTGGCACTAAAAAAAATCAATTTATATCTCAGAATCAATCATTTAAAATATGCACCTTTAAAATATTATAAGCCATGTCTTACCGAAGAGTTTAATAATGTTGTTTCTAAGACTATCATATCATATTATATAAAACGGAATAAATTTTTATGAAACAATCATTTTTAATGGAATGTTTCGTTCTATAGTTTTAAAAGCATTTAATTTAATAACTTATAAAAAATTAGTATTCGTATCAAGAGAGTTTTATCTAGAAGAAACTCATTTTTTTCTCTTATTTAATATATTATTGTAATATAAAAATATCTATTTGACAACATATTTAATACAAATGAAACTTAAATTAAACTCATACTGAGACTAACCTAATAGAACTCAAGGTCAGTTATGACCTATTTGAAATAAAGAGCGGGGTAATTGTGGCACTATAAGAGCACTCAAAATGCAGACTCTACCATAGAGTCTACGTTTATTTATTTACTCTCTTAATTATAGTATTTTGCTGATGTGACATTATATTTATTGAAGAGAGAGGTAGAAAAAAAGACTCTGAGTCTTATTTAGACTCAAGTCTATGATATATTCGAGTTAGACTCTGTGATAGAATCTATATTGTGAGTGCCCTAAGTCTAACTCGGCTAGGATGCTTGCATTCGTGCAGTTCATTTGTCCGTGTTTTCTGTTGTGGAGTCTCAAAGCGAGACGTTTGGCAGTTTTTCTCATGAATGAAACGCAATAACGCAGCAAGGACTTCTTGAAATTTTTATGTTTGGTGAGGGCCTGTCTGTTCCTTTGCGTATGTGTCTGTATTTGTATGCGTCTTTATAAGTTTTCTAATATATATCACACGTACTCCCTCCATTCTAAATTATAAGACATTTAAGAATTTTGGAGAGTCAAACTATCTCAAGTTTGACTAAACTTATATGATAATATAATACTTCTCCGTTCCAAATTATAAGACATCTCAAGAATCTTGGAGAGTCAAACTATCTCAAGTTTGACCAAACTTATATTACAATATAATAACATTTATGATGTCAACTAACTATATTAGATTCGTTATTAATTATATTTTTATAGTATATCTATTTGATATCATAAATCTTGATATTTTCTCTATAATTATTGGCCAAACTTAAAATACTTTGACTTTTCAAGATTTTTAGAACGTCTTATAATTTAGGATGAAGGGAGTAATATTTATGATGTCAACTAAATATCATTACATTTTTTATTAATTATATTATCATACTATGTCTATTTGATATCGTTATAAATGTTTATAATTTTCTTTATAATTATTTGTCAAACTTAAGAGACTTTGACTCTCTAAGATTCTTGGAACGTCTTATAATTTGGGATGTAGGGAGTACTTGATAAACACACACCCTATGTAATGTTTTTTCTCAACTTATCAGTAGTGATCTGCCTCGCTTCTCCACATATCTCGTAAGATGCTCTCGCTTCAGCATGATCCATGTTGAGAATTACTATTAATGATCAATTAGGCTTAATTCTAAAGGGTGCTTTCTCACTTCTCTCTCACACTTGTAACTGCTTACATAGACTACTCTCTCAGTGTTTTTATAGTTGGTTGTAGAACAACTTATTTTATAGCCACTTAGTTTGAGTTACGATAATTACTATATTAATTTATGAGTTTATAGTAACTCTTTACGATGTGGTTTACTATAATATTTACGATAGTTGGGTTACTATAACATATGGAGGTATTTACCATAACGTTATAGTAAACCATATAATATAAACTTACTATAATATCGTAAATTGGCATAGGAATTATCGTAACTCAAAGTGTCTATAGTATAAGTTATTTTGTACCCAATTATAATTATAAAGTAGTAGTTCTCTCTCTATATAACATTGTTTAATAAAATACACTAACAATCATATGTGTAACTCGTGTCTCACACTCCGTACACTTAACATGGAGTAGAGTGTACTAGCGGTCCCTAAATCTACACTGTTGTGTCATCCGATCTCTAAACTCGTAAATCGACCATTTGAGTCCTAAACTTGTTCATATGTGTCATCTCTGTCTCTAAACTTATTCGATTGTGTTATTTCAGTCTCTAAACTTACAAATCGATCATTTAAGTTCTCAAACTTGTCCAGTTGTGTCATCCTAATCCCTAAACTTAGCTTTAAGTCTCATCTAGGTCCAAACACGACGATCTAACTTGATATCAAAAAATATTTTCATAATTTTTTCATATGAACTCAAATAAAGACAAACTTTATATTAAAATTATAGCCCACGACACGATATACAATTTTGTAGTTGAAAGTTTTCAAATTATAATCGTTTAGAGTCTAAAAATATTATTATAAGTTTATAGATTTTGAAATTTAAAATTTAAATTTTTCAAATATTCTTTGATATTGAAAGGGTCATGAAATTTATAATTCACAATATGATATGCAACCTTGTAGTTGATTTTTTTTATTTGAAGTCGTTTATTATCTCAAATTTAATTTCAAAAGTTTACAAATTTTGAAAAATTGTTTTAATTAGACCATTTCAATACCCTAAACAGTTTTAATTTAAAAACTTTTAAACTACAAAGTTGTTGATACCGTCGAGGGATACAATTTTTATTTATAGAAAGTTTATCTTCGTTCGAGTTCATAAGAAAAAAATATAAATTATTTTTTGATATTAAGTTTTTAGATTACCCTATTTGCATTTAGATGAGACTCAAAATTAAGTTTAGAGACCAGGATGACACAACTTAATCCTTTTCCTCTCAATAGCATATTAGAAGCTTGAATAACTACAACAAAAAATAGACAGAGAAATCATTTTCTTATTCTCCAACTGGAAAGAAAGACAACTGCACTTAGTAACTTTGCAACATTACTAGATCATCATCAATGACATGTTTGACATTGTGGAAATCCTCTTCAATTTTCTTTTTGCCCTGGAAAAGTAGATGGAGACACAAAAGCAAAGCATTAGCAATGCAACTACAAAGTTACTTTTGAATTTTTTTGTCAATGACCATAAGACAACGACAAAGGATCAAGAACAATAATCATTTTATAACTTGGAACCTGGACAAACCTCAGTGAGGTGCTCCTCTGGTTCACATTTTGTTTTTGATTGTCAGGATTAAATATATACATCAGGATCTATGTTGTTCTATAACAAATAAAACAAATCTTACCTAGTTTTCCACCTATGGGAGCTATGTCAAAGATTGTCTACATACAAAATGATAGTTCATTAAATAAAAATTATATATCAAAATATATTTTAGACATAACATTCCATGTTTTCCTAGAAAATGTTTAATATGATGTAACACTGATACTAGTAACAAGTGAGAACAAGCTGGTAACAATCATATTTAAAAATTGAAACGATTTTTTTGTAACATCACAAAGTGAGATCAAGTCAACCCATGGACTGAAAATGTGATGAGATGGTTTGAGGTAGCATAACTTTTATGGGTCATGAGTTTCAAGTATGCAAACACAAGAAAGTTTTAGAGGACATATCTTAACTCTTGAAGGTGGGAGTTTAATTCTTTTCTCTTTATTTGAAACATTATTGTACATCTTATCTCAAGTACAATAATCTAGTATACATTTTGATGGGTTAATTGGAATTCTAAATGAATTGGTATTCAAGGCCCAATATACCCCAGGTGGTTGTGTTACATAAACTCCCTATGTAAAACATTTACACAAGCAATTAGCTCAAGTTTGCTATCAGTGTAAATCCATCTACACAAGTGGTTGGCTTAAACCACAAGTGTAAATGGATTTACACAAAGATGCTGGTGGAACATCTCCATTTTCACTATCCTTTGGCATTATTGTTTTTTAAAAAAGCCTATGAAATCTAAAAGTGTCACTAATTTAGAAAATCTTATACTAGTGTTTCCTCCTATGCCCCCAAATATCTCACTTTTCTCTCATGATTTCTTTATTTCCTGAACCTAAGTCTCAAGCTTGAGGCATGATCCTAAGATTTTTGAGCATAAGACCTCAGTAGGACTTGGTAGTCTTGTGTTTAAGGTCAACCTTAAAGGTGACTTAGGACCTACTCTATTTCATACACTTCAGATGTCCTAATAGTTCTCAAGGCATTTAGTGACTTTTTATTTGGATTGGATAGCGATGAATCTATACCTAATAATAAAGAGGCAAAATTTCTTCCTTTCTTTTTGGTATGGCCTTCCCTAACTAACTCTATGAATGCACATGTCTCTATTCTTTTGTCTATTATAACCCTCTTATTTTTATATATAGGGATTGGGCACAAGTATAGTTAAGAATCCTATTCTAATCAAATAGAATACCTTGAGTAAAATGAATAGGGATTCTAATCCTAATCCTAATCCAAATAGTAAAAGGTAAGAGAAAAGATCTATTTCCAATTCTATATATAATTCGTGCTTATACAAGTTTGAATAGCTTTTGTCCAACATGATAAGGAGTTTGATTCTAAATTTAGAAACAACTAGCTTTTCATATGATTTCTATTCTGACATTGTTCATGATGGAATACCTCCGAGTAAGATGAATAAGGATTCTAATTCTAATCCAAATCCAAATAGTAAAAGTAAAGAGTAGAGATCTATTTCTAATTCTATATAGTGCTCATACAAGTTTGAATAGCTCTTGTCTAGCATGATACGAAGTTTGATTTCAAAACCTATTGAGTCGTGTATGTGATCTGGACTCAGAAACAACCAATTTCTATATGAATTCTATTTCGATGACTCATGACTAAAGATTATATTATATTTTTCTTGGCCAATTATTTAAAATTAGTTTTTCAATACAAATCAATGGCACGTAAATGGAAAAACAGCTATAGACTCCATCATTGATTCCCCTAGTTTGTAGGAAAAAATAATGATGTATATTATAGAGAAAAATAGAAATAAAAAATAAATAACAGTGGACTCCATTCTGGACTCCTCTAATCCGAGATTCTGAAAAGACCATATATTTAGCTTGGAAAATAGTAATACAATGAGTTGATGATGGAAAATAGGTTAAAAGAGATATACAAAAAATGTAAAATATGAATAAAAATGTGTTGACACAGTTTTTTGTATGTGTCAATATGAACCGGATGCACTGATCGGTAGAAGGATGGTTGCTTCTCCTTATCGGCAGTAGAATATCACCAATCAGATTGCCGATAGAAGCAGGAGATTGAAGAAACGTCAAAGATAAAGAGAAGGGTATTTGCCGATTGAAAGGTGTTGCCGATAGAAACAGGAGAACGTTGCCGATCGGGAATGTTGCCGATGGATGCGGGATATAGCTGATGTCAGTGGAAAGATGCCGATGGTAATGGAAGAAGGTTGCGGATGGATAGAAATCTGCCGATGGAAAGTGTCATCGCAAAGAGAATAGATAAGGAAACTGGTGATTTTATACCAGTATTATTATATTAGTTTGAGTCCGACTCTTGCACTAGTCATTTATTTCCTTAAAAATAAGAGTTTTGTTTAGGTATGAGTCGTGTCTGTGTACAACTCCTTCTACCGGAGTATAAATATGTACCTAGGGCCCGTATGAGAGATATTCAATACAATCAAACAAATCTATTATTTTCGTCCTACTTTTCCAGCATCTACTTTTTTCGCATTAGTTATAGTTTATCTACGAGTTCTTACGATCTCGACGGGCTGCATCTACAAGATCTCCGTCTACCTCGCGAGTTCCGCTTTTTGAGCAATCTGAGCCTTGACGTCCGGGCGTATCGCTGTCGTCTCGTTCATCGTTGTTCTAGTTATCGTCCTTGTTGATTAACTGGTCAAATCATCTGGCACACCTTGGAAATCAAGTTCGGGTATAAGCCCGAGGTGTTCGCAGATCCAACGCTTTTTGTGTCAACACCTCTTTTGGCACACCCAGTGGGACCCTAGATACATCTCTTGATCAAGATCATGAGTGGTTCTACTGACGTTGATCCAAAGAACGTCATTGAAGTCTCCGAAGCAGATCTGAAAGATGATCAGAAGCAAGCTATGGAGTAGGCTATGGAGGAATACAAGCAGCTATATCTAAAGTCCTTCAGCCTAAGTAGGAGCGGCGAAGCTATCCAGAAGCACGATCCACCGTTGCCGCGGCAGGTCACTTTCGACGCCAATCCTGATAAATTACAAGAGATGGTTAATTCTGCATTAAATCAAGCATTAATTAGCCACTCTACGGTGCTGTCTAATACTGTATACAATGCTGTTATGCAATCTTTCAAAGAAGGACATACACCCCATTACGTTGGTCTGGCGTATCATCAACCTGGATCAACATCTATTGTGACTCCATTGGCGGTCCCAGCGGCATCTTCCCAACCTGCGAAGCCGTCTACCGGTGAAGTTACTCCACCCAGATCAAGCCCTGTGAGCGTCGTTCGGCTAAATACAGATCCGATAACATCGAAGATGTCAAGACCCGTGATCCAGAGTAAACCGATTCCTGCTAGCTGGTGGGGATACGGTATGCCTCCAAATTCGTCTGCCGACGCTAAGTTGATCCGAGGTGACAATGCGGCGGGGAAGGCCCCTATGGAATCGGCAATATCAGCACAGCCGATGAGTCCGGTGATGCATTATGCCACGTCTTCTCCAAACGTGCAGTTGCCGCCAGGGAATCTTCAGATGGTGGTATCCAAGATGCCTTACGGGCAACCATCGGTGAATTCTTTGCCGATGCAACAAGATTTGGCAATGGAAAACCATCCCATGATGATGACTAATCATCAAACTGGGGTATCGGTGCACCAAGGGAGCCAGTTTGTCGATTATTCCAGCGTGCAGGAGCAGCAGGCACCGGGTAACCATCAATTGTCGGCAAATCATATGCCGATGACTTATAATCCTGCGTGGACCAGTCCAGTTCAGCAACAGGTGGTACAACCTGGATACCAAGTAGTGGGAGCACAACGGTACCATTACCCAACAAACTCTCAGAATGAAACATCTGTATATCAACCGATGAATATCATGCCGCAATACGCCCCAGTGAGCGTCCAAGGTTATACATCAGCAAATCAACCGGTGTCTAATATTCAACAAGGTGGTGCTGCGCCTATGCCAATTGAATCGGCTTATCTGCCGCAAAGGGCAGAAGGAATGTATCCGTCAGCCCAGCCAGTTAACATTCAACCAATTCATTGGCAGGATCAGGATGCGTACTGGGTCGACAAAATAGCCGAAGTGATGAAAGAACAGTTCAGTATCGAGCCTAAGGTCAATACGTACTCTTATCGAACGTCGTACCTTCAGGCCTACGACCTGATTCCTCTCCCAAATCGGTACAAGGTGCCGGATTTCACAAAGTTTTCTGGCCAAGATGATACATCGACGATGGAGCACATCAACCGCTTCATTATCCAATGTGGAGAGGCAACTAGCAGAGATGAGCTAAGGGTGAGATTATTCTCGTCGTCTTTGTCTAGATCGACGTTTACGTGGTTTATCTCGCTTCCTCCAAATTCTGTGATTACTTGGGCTGATCTGGGGAAATAGTTTCACAAGTACTTCTCTGACGTCCATGAGAAGAGGATTACCGATTTGGTCAAGCTGAAGCAGCGCAATGACGAATCGGTAGAAAGCTTCGTCCAAAGGCTTCGGGACGTAAAGAATAAATGTTACAGCTTAGTACTGGATGATCGGCAATTGACGGATTTGACTTTCCAAGGATTACTGCCACACATCAAGGATAAATATGCATCTCAAGAATTCGAAAGCCTCAACCATCTCGTACAGAGAGTTGCCGATCAAGAAGTTAAAGCCTTCGAACCTAGAAAGACTTGGAACAATAAGGTGTCTTTCATTGAACAAGAAGAAGATTCTGAATCAGACGAAGGGACGGATATCGGCGTTGCTGAGTGGGTAAAAGATAAGAAGCCGATATCCTGTCCGTTTGGTCAGAAGGAGGCTGAAAAATTTACTTTCGATACTGCTAAAGCCGATAGGATATTTGAGCTGTTGCTTCAAGAAGGGCGGATTAAGCTGGCGCCTAATCAAGTGATTCCATCGGCTGAAGAACTTAGAAGGATGAGGTACTATAAGTGGCATGATGTGACTTCACACAGTACCAATGACTGCAAAGTCTTTAGACAGCAGTTGCAGTCAGAAATCGAATTTGGGCGAATCAAGTTTGAAAATTCTAAAGCTCAGAGGCCGATGAAGATTGACCAACATCCATTTCCAACTAATATGGTGGAATCTAGCAAGAAAGTCAAAGTACTGACGTCAGAAGTAGCCAAGAAGAATTCATCGGTGGATCCCGGACATCAAATAGCTATGTAGGATGTAAAGGGAAAGAAACTTGCCAATGAAAGAGAGAGTAAAAGAACTGCTGATGAAAGTAGTGGTTCCAGGAGGCCTCGGGGACGTTCATCGTATGGTGTTGTAATCATGCACAGGAGGCCACGACAGGAATATGAGCGTTTGCGAGAAGAGCAGCATCGGCAGCAGGAGGAAGAGAGACGCCAAGAGTGGTATCAGAATAAAGATCATTGGAAATGCCCCTTCTTCGTTCATTGTTGGGAAGAAGGCATCAAGCTGCCCACTGGCGATAATTATCCTGAATGCAACGGGTACTATCCTACTGATCAGTCAGAAAAGAAGTCTCGTTTTGAAGGTCAGGGATCAAGCTATGCTAGGCCGATCAGAGGGAAAGAATCAGTACATAATCGACTGGGGGCAAACTCAGTGTACATGATAGGCTTGGCAAGCGCATCCGTCAAGAGGAGATCGAAGAGAGGGCTAATGCAAGGGTGCTCGATGAAGAGATACTCTCTAGAGATCCAAACATAGGGGGTAACACAAGCCGACACAGTGAGAAACAATATCAACCTGTTTGGAAGACTAAGCTTCCTCAATGGTGTCCTAAGGGCCTGACGAAGACTCAGAGAAGGAGGATCCAGCGTGAACGCCAGAATGATCTGCATTATGGTGAAAACCCTTCAAAGGGAGGATCTCCAGTTTGGGAGTAGAGGCCAAAACACCAGGGGAGGAGTCCATCGGCAGAAGTCAACATGGTTGTTTTGTTGTCGATGGAATTTATGGCATCTACTGATGCTGAGGAAGAAGCTGCTAATATGGCTCAGTTAGTGCTGGATCCAATGACGGCTATCTTTGAGAAACCTGCCGATGAGGAAAGACAACATCTGAGAGCCTTGTTTGTCAAGGGCAAAGTCGACGGGCAACCGATGTCAAAGATGCTAGTCGATGATGGAGCGTCGATTAATATAATACCGTATGTCATGTTCAGAAAGCTTGGGAAAGGTGACCAAGACTTAGTCAAGACGGATATGAAACTAGAAGATTTTGAAGGCAATGTATCGCCAGCTATGGGGGCTATATGTGTCGAATTGATTATCGGTAGCAAAACTTTGCCAACAACATTTTTTGTGATCAGCGGCAAGGGGACCTACAATTTGCTTCTAGGAAGGGATTGAATTCACGCCAACTGCTGTATCCCTTCTACGATGCATCAAAGCCTTGTGCAATGGGTTGGAGATAGAATTGAAGTCGTCCAGAGTGAAGTCCCGTCAATTGTTGCATCGGCAGAATCGGAGACCTATGAGCAGACCAAGTGCATATCCGGTGAAGCTTGGGATACATAATTCCTCAAGGTGGCCGATTACCAGACTACACCGATCCAAGCAGTCGGTTCTAAAGAAGAGGTTTAATGGATCAGTTCACTGATGATGGAAAACTTGGACAGGGGTTCACGTCAGCCGATGATTTGCTAGAAATAGACATCGGCGATGGTAGTAAGCCTAGGCCAACTTTTATTAGTGCTAAGTGAGATTCCCAATGTAAGCAACAGTTGAGTGATTTGTTTAAGGAGTATAAAGATTGTTTTGCTTGGGATTATACAGAGATGTCTGGTCTAGACCGTTCGTTAGTTGAACATCGGTTACCTATTAAGTCGGGTTTTCAACCACATCGACAGCCAGCACGCCGGTGTAACCCTATTGTGCTGCCCGATATTAAAGCTGAGATTATGAAGTTAATCGAAGCTGGATTTATTTGGCAATGCCGATATGCTGAATGAATTTCTAATGTGGTTCCTGTATATAAGAAGAACGGAAAACTCCGTGTTTGTATTGATTTCAGGAATCTCAATAAAGCTACGCCAATGGACGGCTATCCAATGCCCGTTGCCGATCTACTAGTTGATGCTTCTGCTGGACACAAAATTATCAGTTTTATGGATGGTAATGCTGGATATAATCAAATATTCATGGCTGAAGAAGACATATCCAAAACTGCTTTTAGGTGTCCAGGTCACGTCAGTTTATTTGAATGGATCGTAATGACTTTTGGGTTGAAGAACGCCGGTGCTACTTATCAAAGAGCAATGAACTTTATTTTTCATAAGTACATCGGTACGTTGGTCGAAATCTATATCGACGATGTAGTGGTTAAGTCCGGAAACTTTGAAAAGCATCTTGCCGATTTGCGGAAGATTATGAAGTGCACAAGGGAGCACGGGCTAAAGATGAATCCAAATAAGTGCGCGTTTGGTGTATCGGCGGGTCAATTCTTAGGGTTCATGGTGCATCAAAGGGGTATAGAGATCGGCAGAAAATATGTTGATGCAATTAACAAAGTGGTTGCTCCTACGAACAAGACTGAGTTGCAATCTTTGATCGGCAAGATTAATTTTATTAGAAGATTTATATCTAATATGTTTGGGAAGATTGAGTCTTTTAGCCCATTGCTGAAGCTAAAGGCCGGTCATGAATTTGTGTGGGGAGAAAAGCAGCAATCGACTTTGGAGGAAATTAAGAGGTATCTGATGAATCATCCGGTTTTGATTCCACCTCAACATGGGAAACCCTTCAGATTGTATTTGTCTGCCGATGCCAGTGTTATCGGGTCAGCTCCGATTTAAGAATTTGAAGGAAAAGAATGTGTGATTTATTATTTCAGTAGAAGGCTGGTGGATGCTGAAACCAGGTATTCGGCCGTTGAGAAATTATGTTTATGTCTATACTTCTCTTGTACCAAGTTAAGGCATTATTTGCTATCGGCCGAGTGTACTTTCATATGCAAAGACGATGTGGTCAAGTATATGCTGTCGATGCTGATATTAAATGGGAGGATCGACAAATGGATTTTGGCGCTGTCAGAATTTGATCTAAGGTATGAATCAACTAAGACAGTTAAAGGGCAGGTGATGGCCGATTTTGTTACTCAGCATTGCGGTACGCTAAATTGAGTAGAGATTGCTCCTTGGACTTTGTTCTTTGATGGCTCCACATGTAAGGAAGGAGCAGGCATCGGTGTTATCTTAGTTTCACCCCGAGGAAAAAAGTATGAAATCTCATTGCCGATTGTTGCTACTTCGACGAATAATCAGGCTGAGTACCAGGCATTGCTGAAGGGGTTGAAGTTACTCAGGGATGTGCATGCTGATGCCGTTGAAGTCTTCGATGATTCTTTGTTAGTGATCAATCAGTTAATTGGAACATATGAGTGCCGGAGTGATATTTTAATTGAATATCATGGAAAGTGCTTGTGGTTGTTAAAGGAATTCAGAGAATATCGTCTCGAACACATTCCTAGGTTGCATAATGAAGAAGCCAATCTATTGGTGCAACATGCTTCGGGATACCAGCCGATTCAAGAGATAATGACATCGATAATGGTTGCCAATGACTAGAGAAAAGAGATGGCCGATTACTTAAGGGACCCGTCTAGGAAAGTTGGAAGACGGTTGAGGTTTCAGGCTACCAAGTATGTGCTTCTTGATGACGAGTTGTATTATCGTACAATTGATGGAGTTTTACTCAGATGCCTTAATGTAAAGGAATCGAAGAGGTTGATTGGTGAGATTAATGAAGGGGTATGTGGAGCGCACCAATCGGCGTTCAAAATGAAGTGGATGATTAGGCAAAATGGATATTATTGGCCGACAATTCTTGAGGATTGTTTTGAGTACTTCAAAGGGTGTCAAGATTGTCAGAAGTTCGGTAATGTTCAGAGGGCACCTGCATCGGCAATGAATCCTATAATCAAGCCTTGGCCGTTTAGAGGTTGGGCCATTGATCTCATCGGCCAGATTTACCCACTATTGAGTAAAGGACATAAATTCATACTTGTTGCTATCGATTATTTCACGAAGTGGGTTGAAGCTATCCCATTGAAAAAGGTGACATAGGCACCCATGATAGATTTTGTGAAAGAGCATATTGTTTACCGATTTGGTATTCCTCAAACTATTACTACCGATCAAGGAACTATGTTCACGCCGGGAGAATTTGATGAATTTGCTGTCAGTATGGGGTTTAAGGTTTTAAACTCGTCTCCTTATTATGCTCAAGCTAATGGTCAAGCTGAAGCAACCAATAAGGGGGTAATCAAGCTTATCAAGCGCAAGATTGAAGAAAACCCTAGGAGATGGCATATGGTACTGAACGAAGCTTTGTGGGCATATCGGATGTCATGTCATGGTGCTACTAAGGTTTCGCCATATCAGTTAGTCTACGGACATGATGCTGTCCTACCTTGGGAAATTAAAACTGGTTCTAGACGGTTGTTCTCCCAGGACTAGTTAGCAGCCGATGAGTATGATATCCTTATGAAGGATGAGTTAGAAGACCTAGCGGGTCATCGGCTAAGATCTCTAATCAGTATTGAGGAAAACAAGAAAAGAGTTGCCAGATGGTATAACAAGAAGGTATAGGTGAAAGAGTTTGCCGATGGAGATTTGGTGTGGAAACTGATTTTACCGATTGGAACCAAAAGTTCGAAGTTTGGGAAGTGGTTTCCTAATTGGGAAGGCCCTTTTCGGATAAATCAATCTGTTCCTGGCAACACTTATATTTTGGAGACTCTTGAAGGAGTTCCATTTTCCAGAGCAATAAATGGTAAATATTTGAAGAAGTATTATCCTAGTATCTAGATGGATGCATGAAAGCGATACATATATGCCGATGACAAAGTTATCATACAAGAAACATCGAAAGGAAAGCATTGGTGTTATATTACAAGCGGATTACTTGTCAAGCTCAAAAGTAACGAGTTACAACAGGGTTTGAATACATAAAATCGCACGAAGGCGAACTTGGTTGGCTTTTTCTATTTCCCTGGTGTCGTCGTCGGCAGTGCCATCAACTGTCTTGACCTTTCTCCTCAGCAGAAGAGCTTTGCAAGCATTGGCGTCCCTCTCTTGTTGCAAAGCTTTGGCTATGATAGGGAGCTGGGTCTTCTTCTGGGTGGCCGAATCTAAGGCTTCATCCACTCTCTTCAGCTCGGCCAACAACTCTTCTTTTTGTGCCGACAGACGGTTGATCTCCTGATCAAGTTCGGTGCTAGAGGCTTCTAGGTGACCGATGTCCTTGTGCTTTTCGTCTGCAGTCTGCTTGAACTTGGATATTTCTTCTTCAAGTCTTGTTTGAGCAATTCTGTCGGCAATGCGACCTAAAGCCTTTTTGTATTGGAGTTGCCGACTCTAAAGGAAAGCCACCTGGAAGAGTGGTTTTTCGATATCGGCAGGCAGTTGATCTTGGATTTCCTTGAAAGCCGCCCTTACTACACTGGAATCTTGGACCAGTTGGGATGTACTTTGTTGCAGTAGGAGCAGCAGGGCTTCAAGCTTGGATTTCAGTTCTGCCGATACAACAGTTGAAGCTTGGGTAGAATCTGCCTCTTCATCGACATCTTCTGGAATGTTGACAGCAAAGGAGAACAGGCTGTTGGGAGTCTTGGGCCTGGATAGATAAAGAATTAAAATATGTTAGGAAGGAGCTTGTGTCTCACAAATTTATAATAGAAGTAATCGGTTTACCTGCTTTAAAGTAATTTCTCGCCTTTGGCTTGACTGAGTAACCGATGCAACCGTATCTTGAGGACCGGCAATGGTTGCCGATGAGCTTGCCTCAGTAGGAGGGACCGCTGGTGCTGAAGCTGGTGCTGGTGTTGGCGCCGCTTCCGCTGACTTCTAAGGGGGTGCTGCGGCCCCTTAGTCAGAGATTTCATCTGGTGCTGATGTTGGTACCGATGCCGATGCCGTTTCTGTTATAGGCACCTCTTGCAGTGATGGTGCTGTCCCTTGGTCAGGATTCTTGATCTGTGGTGGCTCAGGGACAGGCGCCGATGCTGGCTCCGTTGTTGGCACATCGGCAGGAGCTTGAGAAGGTGCAGCTGGAACCGATGGCTTTGGACGCTTTGGTTTTGGAGCGACACTTGATGAACCTTGGCGCTTTGGCTATTGTGATTTGGGGGTATCGGCAGGGTGAGCTATGGAGGATTGTACGCTCGGAATGGCTGCCGATGAACTTGTTCGCTGCAAAGGAAAGTTTGGTACAAATTGAGTGAAGTTGTCGGTTGACGTAGTATGATCAACAGGAACAAATGAAGATTTGTTACCTTGAAGGCTTGTACCATGGCAACAGCAGCAGAGGTGGCGGCAGCGGCATCATCGGTCGGCAGTGGTCTAGACCCGATAGTAACTTTAGGGATTGCCTTCTGATGCATGAGCGCAGACAGCGAAGGGGCCTTGCTGCCGATTGATGATATGGGGTTCATCGGTCGCAAGTTGAAGTGTTTGCCGCTCTTGCTCTGCTGGGGAACCAAATCATCGACCTGTTGACGGAGGGTTAGTTACTGATGCATTTGAAAAGTTAAACAAAGAGAAGTATCGGAAGTAAGCTTACCACGTCATCGGGTATGATATGGTCAGCATCAATCAGATGCCGATAGTAGTGGGATAATGGAGCAAATAATTGCTCTTTCCATTCTTGCCACCATGACTTGAAGGATTTGGTGATGAAAGATGTCGGTGCCCAAGAAGATAAGTTGATATTGGATACATCGGCATGAGGGGAAAGGGTGACGATTTTGTTCGAATCCATGGCGCTGGAGATGATTTCTCTTGGTTTGATCACGTTGACATAGCTTAGCTTGATCGGTAGTTGACCGAATGCTAGCTGTCTCGCAGCTACCGATGGATAGTAGAACTCTTAAGATGGGTTGGAGTTCTTTTCAGTCCCGACGACGTTCACCGGGATAGCTCGGGGAATGATGGTGGCCTTCATGATTGCTTCATTTTGTGGTATGTTCCCATCGGCGAGGTTGAAGGAGAGCGGGAATTGGTTGTCTTCATCGATGTAAGGCCACCAGGCTCGTTCTACAGCAGGGATTCCGCAGTAGAGCCTCTGGAAAAACATGCCGAATCGGTCGATATTGGCATCGGTTCCCGGCAACACTATCTTGGCTTCCCCGAAGTTGAGTGAGGCACGGGTTGCCGATTCATCATCATCATAGACATAATCTTCAAATATGTCCCTTGGAAACTGTTGGCTGAACAGATCAAACTGCAAACATTTGTGCATATGGGCGTTTAGCCACATGTTGATGAACCACCAGGGACCTTCGAGGTTGCTGATGGGCTCGCCTAGCAGCAATTTCTCTGACACTTGATGTAGAAGGCGGTAAATTGAGCCAAGGAGGTATCGGCCAAGGGGAAATCTTCCATTGGTTAAGAGCTCTGCTGCGGGGAGATACATGTTGGTTGGGCCGACTGTTCTTCCATAGAAGACAAATTTCTCCAACCACATGTTAAGGAAGGTGGCATGCTCCCTTGGGGCTACCGATCCACTCTTCTGGTACTCTTGGATATACCCAGTCCAACCACCGATGTTGCGGGTACTTACTCGACGTTCAGATTTCCTGTGGAATAGAGTGGTAGGATCGGCAGAAGAAACATCAAGTCTAGTGAGCATGTGCACATCGGCAAGTGTGGGGGTGGCTGGCCCGTGTCTGAAAAGGAATGCATTCATTGTATCGGACCAGAAGTAGGAGGCGGCGATCATCATGTTCTCGTTCTTGGCCATATCGGCAATGGACAGCCTAATGCATTGCTCGATGTTGCGCTCTGACCAGTAGACTCTCTGTGACCTTGCTATCCTGAGGTACCAATTCTTCCACCCCTTAGTGGGTTTGGGCCAAGAACGGAAGGTATCGGTCCACAACCCTAAATCAAAATGCTCAGATCTGAAAGGGATGCAGTTGGTTTCTGTATTGATCAGATTGGTCGGATCGGTATTCCCTGTTGGACCTAGGCAACAAAGATGTTCTTGATCGGTAGGGATCACTATTTTGTTGCGCATCTCCTAGATCCAGAGAACAAAAAGAAAGAGGAAAAAAGAATTGAAAAGCAATGCGGAAGGATAAAACTACAGTATATATAACACGGAAAGAAGAGAAGATTACCGCGGGAGCAGTGAAGTTGATCGCCATTGAAGTAGAGTTCTTGCAAGGATTGTGCTTCCTCATGAAAGAAGATCTGCCGCTGGAATAGTGCTCTTTGGATGATGTTGAGATGAAGGTGAAAATGTGAACTCAGAGTAAAAGAGAAGGCAGACGGTGATCTTTATAGGCCTAGGTTAAAGGGCATTTTCGAGTTTTCTTTTTGCTGAGCAAAGATAAGGAAGGATATCGCGGTGAATTTGCGCGGTGATCGAAGAGTTCGTGCTACACTTGCTGGGGTTGTTGGTAACTTGCAGTTTTTGCGCGCGGTAATCAAGATGATGGCATAGGCGTTTGGAGGGAAAAATTACAATAGAGTAAATTTCAGTGCATAAGATATTTTATACCCCGAAATTGGGGGGCATGTGTTGACACAGTTTTTTGTATGTGTCAATATGAACCGGATGCACTGATCGGTAGAAGGATGGTTGCTTCTCCTTATCGGCAGTAGAATATCACGAATCAGATTGCCGATAGAAGCAGGAGATTGAAGAAACGTCAAAGATAAAGTGAAGGGTATTTGCCGATTGAAAGGTGTTGCCGATAGAAACAGGAGAACGTTGCCGATCGGGAATGTTGCCAATGGATGCGGGATATAGCTGATGTCAGTGGAAAGATGCCGATGGTAATGGAAGAAGGTTGCGGATGGAAAGAAATCTGCCGATGGAAAGTGTCATCGCAAAGAGAATAGATAAGGAAACTGATGATTTTATACCAGTATTATTATATTAGTTTGAGTCCGACTCTTGCATGAGTCATTTATTTCCTTAAAAATAGGAGTTTTGTTTAGGTATGAGTCGTGTTTGTGTACAACTCCTCCTACCGGAGTATAAATATGTACCTAGGGCCCGTATGAGAGATATTCAATATAATCAAACAAATCTATTATTTTCGTCCTACTTTTCTAGCATCTACTTTTTTCGCATTAGTTATAGTTTATCTACGAGTTCTTATGATCTCGACGAGCTGCATCTACAAGATCTCCGTCTACCTCGCGAGTTTCGCTTTTTGAGCAATCTGAGCCTTGACGTCCTGGCGTATCGCTGTCGTCTCGTTCATCGTTGTTCTAGTTATCGTCCTTATTGATTAACTGGTCAAATCAACTGGCACACCTTGGAAATCGAGTTCGGGTATAAGCCCAAGGTGTTCGCAGATACAACGCTTTTTGTGTCAACAAAATGCAATACTCATGTGTGTTTTTAGTTAACGTTCAACTTTTTCATATTGCAACGCACATGCACGTTTGCTAGTATATATCAAGTGTTAGAAATTTATCACATAATAAGGATCGCTACAAAATTTGTGACGAAGAAACATGCTTCTTTAATAAAGCATGGTTTAACACACATGATCTATGTCAAATAGTTTTTATGACGCAAGGATGATATTTCGTTCGTATGCCAAAGTTTTCATGATTTATGACATAAAAAATCATCATAGATCCCCACATGTGCTGTAGAGATAGCCTAACCAAAACTAAATTATTGCATTCTGGAAGACTTTTAATATAAAAGTTTTAGAAGCTATGACCCAAGATCCAAGCAAATTGGGTTGTGATTGATCTTTAGCATCTATTTAAAAAATTACAAGACTTTTGGAGGTCCCTAGGTTCTTCCTTTTAGATTAATAAGAAAAAACATAGCCAAAAAAATCCAATACAATTTTTAGAAAGAATTTTAGTTTCAAAATTAAAACAATATATGATACTAGATCCAAGCAAAAATTACATGATTTTTGAAGTTCATCCTTCATTTTAGATTAATATTAAAATGTAAGCAAAGTGAGTCACGCCAACAAGAATGATGTCACTGCATAGGAAAAATGGTGATGCCAGCGTATCCATTGAGTCACGGCAATGCATATGGTGTCAGCAAAGTGGAGTCGTGCTATGAGTTTTGATGTGACTAAAGGGCCTAATTTTTAGAAAAATAACTTGGGACGTGCTCCTTTTAAAGTTTTCGTATTTTTAAAATAAAAAGAAATGCCAAAGAATGCTTAGTCTAGTTGGCTAAGTCACTCGAGCGGCATGCCACATATTCATGTAGAATCTTATAATATTCACTAGCTACCAACCCTGTGGGAGCGAATTTCAGGCCGTGGTTTTCTAGATTTATTCTAGGATTTTCCGGTGCTACGCTTTCAGTGGTAGACGACGTCCCCGTTGACAGTGAGGCGCCTGTGGTGACTCAAAAAAAAAAATAATTAAGGCAACCGACATTGGTATAGGATCTTATAATGTTCACTAGCTACAGACAATTAAGGGCCTGTTGGTACAACTGATAACAACTTCTCGAAGCTGTTTTTTTGCCAAACATTTCTTTTCAAAACAACTTCACCAATGAAGATGTTTTTCTTCCCCTCACAAAGATATAAAGTGGGATGAAACTGAAATAGTAGTTTATCACAACTCTCTCTCCTTTCTCTCTCATATCCATACATAAAGTTGTTCCTCAAGCTATTTTGCCAAATACTTTTTCCAAAATAACTTAGCTTCACTTAGAAAGTTACTCATGAAACTATTTTGTAAAAAAAACAACTTCACTAGTGAAGCAGAGCTGTACCTAATAGACCCTAAACATATATATGGGCACTAAAACTTAGGGTGGTGAGTGCTTGTACTAAGGTCTGTTTGGATAGCCTTATTTAAAAGTTTAGACACCTAAACTTTAAACGTAAACATCCAAACATGTGAACCAATAAATTATATTTTAGTTCTCAATTAAACTAGCATATAGTCCATTAGTTGGCAAAAGTGAACTAATATGAGCTAAAAGGTGACTATGAGTCTATATCTAGGGATTCTTGTTTCTTTTAGTTTCACTTTATTTGGTCCTTGCATCCAAACACTATGAACTAATCTTTAGTCACCTATAATTTAGGTCACCTAAAAAAGTCCAACTAAACCCTAGCTTAGGATGATCCAAGCATACCCTGAATCTGCCTATATATTCCTGAAGTCAAGAGAGTTCATCTTGCATTTGAAAATCTGGTGAATTCGATGAAACTGTCATGCATTCATGATTGTTAATGTCTGTTGCTGCATGCAGGCTTTTGCAAAGTCACTTTTCACAACATGTTTGATGTTACCGTTGGTATTGTGCAATCGCGAAGTCACTTTCACACAGCATGGTTGATATGTTACTGTTCGTACGCGTGGTAGTGCTTTTAAATTATATACTCCCTACGTAAAAAAAAGAAAGACGCTACAGTGTTAATCAAACTTTATCAAATTTAACTAGTTTTTTTATAAAATATTAGTAGTATTTGTACCACTGAATAAATTTATTATAAACATATATATATTCTATAATTTATGTAATGATACTAATTATGTATTATAAATACTAATATTCTTTTATATAATTAGTCAAAGTTAAAAATATTTTATTTTTTGAAAAATGAGAATGTTATTCTTTGTGGGATAGTGATAGTATATACTATCTACGCATGTGTCAGTTACCGGTCGTCTCTATAAATAAGTTTTTTAGGGGTAGCTTGCTAGGCAACCATCCCTACAAATAGTGCATACAAATATTTGATTTCTAGTTTTGGTAGCGTGTGCTATAGTGATACTTCGTACTTGTGGCGCGACCAAAGTGGAGAGTCGTTGTTGACATTTTTGAATGTCATCACTAAGGTGAGAGATCCCCAACAATGACGCAGAAATATAAGGTCACATCTACTAGCATCACTTAAGTTAAGTTGTCATCTCTAACATGACACTAGAGACATGATAATACTTATACTCATGACACTTAAGATATAGAATAAATGTTATCTGTAAGCGTATAAATAAAATACACCAGTTGTAGCTTTCACTGAGAAATGTTCCAGATATCATTATTTATA
This sequence comes from Microstegium vimineum, assembly GCA_022036555.1. Taxonomy (NCBI): domain Eukaryota; kingdom Viridiplantae; phylum Streptophyta; class Magnoliopsida; order Poales; family Poaceae; genus Microstegium; species Microstegium vimineum. The sequence goes on along the minus strand of CM039125.1, from coordinate 17,656,338 downwards.
CTTTACCACTAAGAAGGATCTAGGAGATATAAAGGTAACAACAACTATAACTATTACACATACGTGATGTGAGTTTCACTAGACCATTACTCAAAACAGGAGATCAATCTAATAATAAAAATAATAAAGATAGATGATAAAGATATATCCAAGATTATCTTAGAGCACTCCCACCTATAACACTAGCATTGACAAGAATAGAAGATTAAAAACTAACCCCTATGTCATTATAATTATAAGTCATAACCTACCCTAATTAGTGCAATACATCTAGCAATCATAGTTAAATTATATTTATGTGTATATTCAAGTGACAATCACTAAGACCAGTTGAGAACATAGTTCAACCGTGACACGTGAATATAAGTCATGCACATTCCTATATTCGGGAAGTGGACTATAGAGGACTCAATAGGAATGTCACACCCATGATCTACCACTTGGCCCAGAACATAAGGGACATTCGTAGATAAAGAAGATCTAAGCACCACGCTCACACTATGTTTATCACCCACTCATCGATCTAATAAATGAGCGCTATACGAACATGAGTATAAACATGAACATAATCTATATATGCTAGATATATAATCAAAGTAGATGCTGAACATTATAATTAAGAATGCATATATAAACAACTAAGCATGTAATCATATCTAGAACAATAAGATTAAATTAGAACAAAAATAAGAACTAGAAAAATAGAGATACGATGAATTAGAAGAACAATGATGAACTAGATGAATAATATTTTCTTACAAGAGAGTATTACAAGGGTTTACCGAGTCTCCTCGTGGCTACATCCGGAATCCAAGCTATGCTTGCCGCCTCTAATTCTATTCTAATCTAGCTATGTCCTAGATATGGTGGAGATTTGAGGTTATCCTTTCAAGGGACACCTCTTGAAGATTGAACTGGTTATTGATTGGATTGATCGTATGATACCTTCAAAGAGGGGGACTAGGGCTCTATATATAGTCCGGTGGGATGAACCGTAGCCCTTGGATCGAAACTGACTTTGACAATGGCTTAGATTGGATCTAGAGGTCGGTTGGAGGCCGCCACACAAAGACATAACCGAACGGTACTCGGGCCAGGCTGACCGGCCTAGGTTTGGGGCCAGCCGCCTCCCCTGGCGTTCAGCCTTTAGCTTCTCTCTAGTTCTTTTTGGGGTCTTCTAGAGCCTTCCTATACCGCCGTGGGTTCGGTTTGCCACAATGCAATCGTATTGGATTAGGATTCTCCCCAGTAGTAATTCCTTTTTTTCCTGTTTAATCCCTGTAAAATATAGATTCACCAAAACTCATGGAGTATTGTCAGATAAGTCCCTAAACCTATGTTGGTGATGATATCCATACCCTTAAATCTTTGACATGATCAAATGGCTTAGTTTTTAGAGACTTAATTTGGGACGTGTTAATTGTTGATGTCCATTAAACCTCAAATATAACCATCAACTATTGCATGAAATGATAAGAAATAGATTATAAAGCTTAGTTGTAGGGTTTGATTCTGACGAGTTCCATGAGTTGTGTTGTTCTCACTTGTTTAACAGGATATTCAGGTATTACTATATTAAAGTATCTCAAGTGATGAATTAGAGTACACCATTGTGTAGAGCTCGCCAAGACAATCGAAATGGACCTATCACTTGCCATAATTGGAGCCCCTATGAAGAAGATATCAAGATCCATATGGAATTCAATTTAGGAAGACTCTAGAACATACCGGGACCATCACTCAACATATGTTTAAGGGTTAAACTGACAGAATTTCACAACTTTGGTGAATCTATATTTTTCAGGGACTAAACAGGAATTAATACAGAGAACAATCCTACTCCAACATGACTCCCTAGGCAACCCGATCTGAAACCCGCACTAGAAGACTCTAGAAGACACCAGAAGGAAGTAGAGACCGAGGTGGGCTAGAGGGGGGCTGGCCAGCCCCACCCCTAGGCCGACCGACCTACTACAATGGAGATTGAGTCCTAATTTTGTTACGTCATCCCCTAACCGACCTATAGATCCCATCTAAGCTGTTGCTTAAGCCGGTTTCGATCCAAGGGCCACAGTTCATCCCACCAGAAGGAATAGGTGCAACGCATTAATACCACATCGACTATTCAAGAGGCTCACCACCTTTCCCGGGCTATAAATAAAGGGTTAGACCCCCCAGAAGGCATCCTACATACTACAAATCATTATCTCAGTTAGGATCAGAGTTGCGAACATATGGTGGATAAGTACCCATGATGAGTGCTTGATCAACATTTGAGTGTTTCAGTTTGAGTGGCTTACTTATAACCCTTGCGAAAGCATCTGTGTGCCTGTCTATCGGCTTGTGGTGTGTAGGTGCTATGCCTAGTGACAGTGGTCAATGGCGTGGAGAAGGTCGAGTAGAGGCTTGCCATGTCGATGGACTGAGAGCGGTGAAGGGCGAAAGCGGGGCTCGGACCGAGGGACCATGGGCGCCGACGGACTAGCTGTGGTGGCTAGTACTTGGCACTGGCGAGTGCGAGAAGACATGGAGGTAGACTGAGTTGACCAAGTCAAGACGGCGGACAAACGGGTCGAGCGGAGGCTCATGGGACTCGGAGTCCGACCGGGCAAAGACAAGGTGGCTCGAGTCGAGCGGTTTGATGGTTTGGGCCTCAAAACCATCCGAGGACGGTTTCCGAGTTTGGGCCTCAAAAATCGGGGTTCGGTAGTTGAGCCCAAAGCTATCGGTGGCGGGTTTCCTGGGTTTGGGCCTCAAAACCTAGGCGGAGCTTCCGAGGAAGCGGGAATGGCACGTGGCGGAATCCTAGAGGTTGCGTCAAGGCGACGACAACTCCTGGCAGGAAGCGGGGCCGTCCATTCTAAATGCGGGAGATATTTTCCGGAGCTTGGACTACAATGCTTAGGCTAGGTAGTTCACTCATGATCGAGTCTCCGTTTTGCTTGTGTTCTTCGCGTTTTGCTTTTTGCTTTCCTTGATCCCGAGTTGAGATCTCTTTCTATGGAGTAGTTCTTGCAAATCCGTTTGAACCATTTGGTTGTTCATTTGGTTGATTTTGGGGTTCACTGCGCAGTTTTCGGGGGCGTTGGACACTCAGACGCAGGGTCTGGACGCTGCCCGCTCCCTAGCCGAGCGTCCGTCGCCTGGGGCTGTTTTGGGGTTGTTTCGGGCTGAATTTTTGGGGCGTCGGACGCTGCAACGGACGTTGCGACGGACCGTCCGTCGCCCCCCAATGGACCGTCCATCGCCAGCGTCCGTCGGCGTTCCAGCAAGGTTTTCAGGATTTTTTCTCGCTCACTATTTTGGCTGTTTCTCCCTCGTCCAGACTGCGAATTGAGTTCTGTTTGTTGCGTTGGTTTCGTAATCACACAGGGAACTTGGTGAAGCACTTTTGAGACCAGTTCTCATAAGTATTTTTGGGTGAGATTTCTTCTCTTCTCCATAAGGTTTGAGAGCCTCACCATCGGTGTCTCGGTTTGAGTTTTTGGTTTCCGGAAGATCTTCTGTACCTCTTGGTCATCACCAAAGGTATCCACCCTCTCTAGGGTCGTGATCTTGCTGGTTGAGTAAGCTTGCTTGCTGGGGTTGTTTTTGGGAAGAGTGGCCCGAATATTTCGAGAAGAAATTTGAGGCTCCCATTCACCCCCCCTCTGGTCGCCGTTCTCGGTCCTTCAATTGGTATCAGAGCCGGTTAAGGATCATTCCACCTTACATGGTTCTTGATCCGCGAAGGCAACATGGAGCGAGGTGCTGGTAAACCACCGTACTTCGATGGAACTATCTTTGCCTATTGGAAGGTGCGCATGTCCGCTTACCTCCAAGGGCTTGACACGAAGTTTTGGGAGATTTGTGAGAATGAGAACTATGTGGTTCTTGAGGCTCGGATCACCGATGCCCAAGTTACGCATCATGTGTCAAACGCAAGAGCTCGTAGCATTCTCTTCTCTTGTCTATCTCTTCCGGAGTTTGAGCGGGTTTCGAGTCTCACTACGACACGGGAGATCTGGCAAACACTCTTGAGATATCATGAGGGAAACCCTCAGATCAAGTCCAGACTCTTCGACACGCACCATAGAGAGCACGAGAACTTTGCTCAGTTGGTCGACGAATCTGTTGACGGGATATTCACTCACTTCCAATCTATCGTCAACAAGATGCGTGCTAATCGAGCCAACTTACCTTATGATGATCATGAGATGGCTATCAAGCTTTTGCATGCTCTTGATCGGAAGGTGTGGGAGATGAAGGTGGCTTCCATTCAGTAGTCACTGGGCTATGATGCCCTGACCATGGATCAGCTGTTCAACAAGCTTAAGTCCTCGGAGATTGACTACCAGACCTGGGCCAAGCATGAAAACCCGTCGAAACCATCTATGGCGTTGGTTTCTGGCCCCGGCGGTATGTCTTCTTCCTCCTCTGACCCTTCACACTCTTTGTTCGCTTTGTCTTTGATTTCTGTGACAGAGGAGCAAGTGGAGGCTCTTGGAGATGACGAGCTGACCCTAGTCATCACTAGGTTCTCATGGTTTCACAACAACCGTTTGAACCGACGACGTGGTGGCTCGGCCAAGGGGTGCTACCATTGCAGTGATGAGGATCACTTCATCACAAACTGCCCCAAGAAAGCTGCGGGTCACTTCACCAAGCGCAAGGACAAGCGCGAGCACCACTTCGAGGACAAGCACAAGCCCAAGGGCGGCTATAACCAGAGGTCTTCCAAGAAGGTGATCGACAAGGTGAAGGCCAAGCACCGAGCCTTCCTCGCCTCCCTCAGCGACATCGAGGCCTCCTCTGACGGAGGTGCTTCCTCAAGCGATGATGAGTCAAAGGGTAAGGTTGAGGACAAGTTCAACGGCCTATGCTTCTACGTCAACGCCAAGCACGGTGGCTTTTGCACCATGGGGATTGAAGAAGACAAGGTCGGCAAGCGCAAGGATGACTCCAACTACGACTCCGACACACCCGAGGTATCACCCACCATCGAATCCCTCTCTCTCGAGCTTGAGTCTCTGAACGACACCTTGATGAGTAAGGATGTGTTGCTCAAGCGTGCCGCTTGTGAGAGGAACAATTTTAAGGCGAAGTACCTTAACGCGCTTCATGAGCTAGATTTTGCTAAGGCGTCGGTGGTGGTTACCGAGGAGGTAGAGTGTTATGCTTGCATCATTCACATGTCTGATCTTGTCACTCTCCAGGACAAGTATGGCACTCTACTTGAGGAGGTTAGTGAGCTGAAGGCTATGCCTAGCTTACTTGGTGCGTGCAAGTCTTGCTTAGGCTTGCATTCTGAGCTGACACAGAAGGATGCTAGGATCACTGTGTTGGAGAAGGTTAGCTCAGATAGCACTAGAGAGTCAGATCGCTTTGAGGCTTTGGAGCTTGAGATCGCTTCGTGCAGACACGACAAGATGCGTACCGAGTAGGAAAACACATACCTTCGGTCCATCTTGAGCAGGGTGTCTTGCCGAGAGCCGTAGTTGGGGATGTTGCTTAGCCAATGCAAGTGGGCTGGCAGCACGGGAGTAGGTTTTGCTATAGGTGGGAAGGATGATAGCATGTTCGGTAAGATCGATGGGTGCAGTGGTTTGAGCATGATTGAGAAACCCACCACACCTCCCAAGTTTACCAAGATTGCCCCACCTAAGCCTACCAACTCCTCTGAGTTTCCTATGAGAGATGGTGTGTTTGAAGAGCCACCCAAAACCACTCCACAGAAGCAAGTGTGGATTGCAAAACCAAATCATCTTTGCAACCCACTTGACACACTGCCAGACATCTCTAGTGATCCCCTTCTTAAGAAAGCTAGAGCCACCCAACCCAACAAGAGAGTGCCTACCAAGAGTGTGGTGAGGTACCATTATGAGTATTGTGAGCGGGATGGGCACTTGGTAGAGTTTTGCTTTAGGAGGAAGAGAGATGATCAGAGTAGGTTGAGTTGAACAACCGGGACATGTACCACCCACGAGTTGGGGTGCGTGAACCGGAAGTTCAGAGGCACACTTCTAGGCCTAGAGGTACAATGCCTCAAGGTACTAGGCCTCAGGAGGTGAGACCACGTGGTGGTCATGCCCGAGGGGTACCAGTCGTGACCCATACGATTACGGGCCTCGTGGTGGTGGCTTTACTCCACCCTTCATTAGCGGACCACGTTTTCGCCATCATGGTGATCGCTATCCTCCCATGGGACAGGAGATGTTTGGTTTTTCTCCTAACCCATTCTTTGGGCAAATGGAACAACACTGATATCCTTCACAGTTTACTAACCCCAGTGTTGCACCGTTTGCTCACCCTATGTCTTTTTATTGATGTAGGAAGGAGGACTGAGGAGACTTGGCTTGTGGATTGGGCATGTTCACACCATATGACCGGAAGTGCCAAGTGGTTCTCCAGCCTCGACCCCATGCACCACACTGAGTATATCACATTCGAGGACAAGAGTAAAGGTAAGGTTGTCTCCCGAGGGTCGATGCGAGTGAACTCTTCTTTTGTCCTCAAGGATGTTGCTTTGGTTGCGAATTTGCATTTTAACCTTCTTTTGGTTTCGCAACTCCTTGATGACGGTTTTGAAGTGAGTTTCAAGCCTAATCTGTCTCGGATTTTGGAATCTCGTGGTGAGCTTGTTTGCCGGATTTTACCCTTCCGGAAGGTTTTTTGTGCGGATTTTTCTATCTCTTCTGGACCTTCTCGTTGTCTTCTTGTCAGTTCTTCTTCCAAGCTTTGTAAGTGGCATAGGAGATTGGGACATTTGAGTTTTGACTTGCTTGCAAGGCTTAGCTCAATGGACCTTATCCAATGATTGCCAAAGCTAAAGTTGGAGAAGGATTTGGTTTGCCATCCTTGCATGCATGGCAAGATGGTTGCCGCTTCCCATCCTCCTGTGACTGAGGTCATGAGCACTCGACCCGACAAGCTCTTACACATGGACACATTTGGTACAGCTCGGGTCAGGTGGGAAGGAGGGAAGTGGTATGTGGTTGTAGTCGTTGATGACTACTCGAGATACTCTTGGGTGTTCTTTTTGGAGAGTAAGGATGAGGCTTTTTCACTTGTTCGAGATCTGATTTTGAGATTGCAAAATGAGCTACCTAAGAATGCCATGAGAGCTATCCGCAGTGACAATGTCATAGAATTCAAGAATGCTCACTTTGCATCTCTTTGTTCTTCTTTGGGTCTCGATCACCAGTTTTCCTCACCTCACACTCCTCAGCAGAACGGTGTTGTTGAGCGCAAAAATCGGACCCTTGTTGAGATGACCAGGACGATGCTCGTTGACCATAGGACTCCTAGGCGGTATTGGGCCGAAGCACTCAGTTCTGCTTGCTATGTTTCCAATCGCATTTTTCTCCGAGCTTTCAAGAAGAAGACCTCTTATGAGCTGCGATTTGGGAGACCGCCCAAGGTAAGTCACCTACGGGTGTTTGGATGCAGGTGCTTCATCCTCAAAAAGGGTGGTAAGTTGGATAAATTTGAATCACGGTGTTCTGATGATATCTTTCTTAGTTATTCTACTCACTCTCATGCTTATCGTGCACTTAACCTTGAGACTAACCGAGTGATGGAGACTTGTGAGATTACCTTCGATGAAACTATGCCCTGTGTTTCCATTGCTTTTGAGCTTGCAGGTGATGATGAGGTGAACACTAACATCTTTGTGGAGGAGGAGCAGGATGATGCCGATTGGGGTGATCCCGAGCCTACTCGACAGGCTGCCCTAGTCGACCCTGCGACATCCATTTCGGCTCACGGTCCCGACCCGACTACTTCCTCTACATGGGGGCCGTTCGAGCAGCTTCCTCAGTCGGTGCCCGTTGCACCTGAGGGAGCTCCAGCTGCTGTTGAGGAGGAGGCCACTTCGTCCAGGCAGGCTCCCCGCCACATCCAGCGACAGCACCCATCGGAGAACATCATCGGTGACATCGACCGTCGAGTCACGCGGTCTAGGTCCTATCTCTCTCACTTTTCTCATTCGGCTTTTGTCGCTTCTTTTGATTCCTGAGATATGATGTTGGACACGCTTTGATGGATCCGGATTGGGTTAATGCCATGCATGAGGAGTTAGAAAACTTTGAGCGAAACCGCGTTTGGGTCTTAGTTACTCCACCACCTAGTTGCCATCCCATAGGTACCAAATGGGTTTAAAAAAATAAACAAAGTGAAGATGGGGTGGTAGTGCGCAACAAGTCTAGGTTGGTAGCTCAAGGCTTTTGTCAAAAGCAGGGAATAGACTATGAGGAAACCTTTGCTCCCGTAGCTCGTTTAGAAGCCATTAGAATCCTTCTAGCTTTTGCGGCTTCTAAGGGTTTTAAACTTTTTCAAATGGACGTTAAAAGTGCTTTCTTAAATGGCTACATAGAGGAGGAAGTTTATGTTAAACAACCTCCCGGTTTCGAAAATCCCAAGTTTCCAAACCATGTTTTTAAACTTCACAAAACTTTGTATGGTTTGAAACAAACACCTATAGCATGGTATGATAGGCTAAAAACCTTTTTGCTTGCTAAGGGCTTTAAAATGGGATCGGTCGATAAGACGTTGTTTCTCCTCAAGCAAGGCAAAGACACTCTCCTTGTCCAAATTTACGTGGATGATATCATCTTTGGTGGTCTTTCTCATGCTCTTGTTGCCAAGTTTGCAGATCTTATGAGCAAGGAATTTGAGATGAGCATGATGGGAGAGTTGACTTTCTTTCTCAGGTTGCAAATCAAGCAAACCCGGGAAGGGACATTTGTGCACCAAGGCAAGTGCACGAAGGATATCTTGAAGAAGTTTGACATGGGTGAGGCAAAGCCTCTTTCGACGCCCATGTCGACTACGACTGCCTTGGATGCGGACGAGGAAGGAGAGGCGGTGGACCAGACGGAGTACCGCAGCATGATCGGGTCGCTCCTGTACCTGACGGCGACCCGACTGGACATTCAGTTCGCCGTCTGCTTGTGTGCTCGCTTTCAGGCGTCCCCACGGACTTCGCACAAGAAGGGTGGTTTCCACCGCTTTTGAGCTTGCAAGTGATGATGAGGTGAACACTAGCATCTTGGTGGAGGAGGAGCAGGACGATGCCGATTGGGGTGATCCCGAGCCGACTTCACCGGCTGCCCCTGTCGACCCTGCGACGTCTACTTCGGCTCACGGCCCCGACCTGACTACTTCCTCTACATGGGGGCCGTTCGAGCAACTTCCTCAGTCCATGCCCGTTGCGCCTGAGGGAGCTCTAGCTGCGGTTGATGGGGAGGCCACTTCGTCCAGGCAGGCTCCCCGGCACATCCAGCGGTAGCACCCGCCGGAGAACATCATCGGTGACATCGACCGTAGATTCACACGGTCTAGGTCCTATCTCTCTCACTATGCTCATTCGGCTTTTGTCGCTTCTTTTGAGCCTCGGGATGTTGGACACACTTTGATGGATCCGGATTTGGTTAATGCCATGCATGAGGAGTTAGAGATCTTTTAGCGAAACCACGTTTGTGTCTTAGTTCCTCCACCACCTAGTTGCCACCCCATAGGTACCAAATGGGTTTTTAAAAATAAACAAAGTGAGGATGGGGTGGTAGTGCGCAACAAGGCTAGGTTGGTAGCTCAAGGCTTTTGTCAAAAGGAGGGGATAGACTATGAGGAAACCTTTGCTCCCGTAGCTCGTTTAGAAGCCATTAGAATCCTTCTAGCTTTTGCGGCTTCTAAGGGTTTCAAACTTTTTCAAAAGGACGTTAAAAGTGCTTTCTTAAATGGCTACATAGAGGAGGAAGTTTATGTTAAACAACCTCCCAGTTTCGAAAATCCCAAGTTTCCAAACCATGTTTTTAAACTTCACAAAGCTTTGTATGGTTTGAAACAAGCCCCTAGAGCATGGTATGATAGATTGCGAACATTCTTGCTTGCTAAGGGTTTTAAAATGGGATTGGTCGATAAGATGTTGTTTCTCCTCAAGCAAGGCAAAGACACTCTCCTTGTCCAAATATACGTGGATGATATCATCTTTGGTGGTTCTTCTCATGCTCTTGTTGCCAAGTTTGCAGATCTTATGAGCAGAGAATTTGAGATGACCATGATGGGAGTGTTGACTTTCTTTCACGGGGTGCAAATCAAGCAAACCCGGGAAGGGACGTTTGTGCACCAAGGCAAGTACACGAAGGACATTCTAAAGAAGTTTGACATAGGTGAGGCAAAGCCTCTTTCAATGCCCATGTCGACTACGACTGCCTTGGATGCGGACGAGGAAGGAGAGGCGGTGGATCAGACGGAGTCCCGAAGCATGATCGGGTCGCTTCTGTACATGACAATGACTCGGCCGGACATTCAGTTCACCGTCTGCTTGTGTGCGCGCTTTCAGGCGTCTCCACGGACTTCGCACAAGCAGGCGGTGAAACACATCATGAGGTACTTGCGCTTCACTCCCGAATTTGGTCTTTGGTTTTCCGCCTCCTCCTCTCTCGCGCTTTGTGGTTATTCTGATGTCGACTTTGCCGGTTGCCGTCTTGATCGGAAGTCCACTTCTGGGACTTGCTAGTTTCTCGGGTCTTCTTTGGTGTCTTGGTCTTCCCGTAAACAATCTAGCGTGGCACAGTCGACGTGCGAAGCTGAGTACGTTGCCGTGGCTAGTTGTTGCTCGCAGTTGATTTGGATGATTGCCACTTTGAAGGATTTCGGTCTTGAGCTTACTAAGGTGCGTCTGCTTTGTGATAGCACGAGTGCAATTAGTGTGGCCAAAAATCCCATGCTTCACTCTAAGACCAAGCACATTGATGTTCGCGTTCACTTCTTGCGAGATCACTACAAGAAGGGCGACATTGACCTCCGGCATGTCGAGACCCACAACCAACTTGCGGACATTCTCACAAACCTTTGGATCAAGCTGTGTTTTCTCGCCTTAGGGGCGAGTTGGGTGTGTGTTTCCCCTTTTAGTTGAGGGAAGCTCTTTGTGTATCATAGTTCTTTTTGGTTCTTATTTGTCTTTTCTTTCTTTTCTTTTGTGTCTTTTTAGTGTTAATTGGTGTCAATGCATTGTGCATCTCATTTGCATTTGCGACATAGTTCATTTTAAGCTTCATACCTATAGCTGATATAATGAATCTATGATCTGCTTGAGGTGCTTTATGTGTCTATGGTGTTGCCTAACTTAGACTCTTTTTGATCTCTAGATATGCAATAGAGCTAAGTTAGAAAATCTTTAAAACTGAAATTAATTCCCCATGTCACCTCTGAAATGGCACTAGCATGTGTAGGCTTTTGAAGATCCTTCTTGGCTGCCTTGTATATAGCTTGTAACTATGGCTCTTCTTTGTTTCATTCACTTCCATTGAGCACCATGCTTAAAATTAATTTAAAATGAAATTGCTCTCTGTTTTGTGAATTTGAAAGATCGAGTTGGGTTTGCATTGTGAGCACTTCACCATGTGTTCGAGACTGTTTCCCATATGGGTGGAACTTGAGTGGTGTCGTGTATGACCGAAACCGGTGTGTCAAGTCCTTTGAGTTCGCCTGGTTGGTAAGTGACATCACCTTGCTTACAACCACTCGTATACTACTTGTAATGTGCCTAAAACTGAAATTTGGCTGCAAAACTCTGAAACTTGAAAAATTCATTCAATTGGGTCATTGGCTTGTTGTATGAACTTTGCGAGGGATAGCTTTACTTGCTATACATGAGATTGCTTTGAGATAGATCCTATCTTGTTTGCCATGTCTAGTTGTCTCTAGGAGGTGATACCCATTCCTTGCTCTCACATGTAATTCTATCTAAAATAGCTTCTAAAGTGATCTTAAGCTCAACTTGAGTCTTTGTTGGGCACGTAGAGCTTTTCCTATTCTCACAGGATCACATCACTTAGATCATCTATTCATTGTCTTAGCTCTATATATGAAGCTTTTGCACTCATTTTGCATTTCATGGCATTTGTAGCTGGATCTTGAGTTGTTGATGTTTGATGAGCTACATGTGTCAACAAGGGGGAGAGGTGTGCATTTCATTCCATTTTCAGCCATCTACTTCCAAGGGGAGAGAAAAGCTCTAATGAGTTGCATGTGTCACCAAGGGGGAGAAATGTGCATTTCATTCATATTCAACCAAGAGGGAGAAAATGGTGCATTTTCATACTTGCACTAGTCAAGGGGGAGAAAATGTGGTTTGCGAGCTTTGTTCTTCAATCGGTATCTCTTTGACTTGGCTCTTTTCACCCTTTCTTGGTATCTTGAGTGTGCTTGTTCCCAGGGGGAGATTTTGCTAGATGTGTAGAGCCTTTGCCTCTTCTAGAGGGTCTAGCTTGCTTTGTTGGCTTTGACAGGTTTCGATGACTTCTTGAGCTTTAGTTGATTTAATTGGTATCTCTTGAGCTCCCTTAGTATTTCAATTGGTATTATGAGCTTTGAGAGCAGTGATTGGTTTCTTGGACTTGCTAGCGGTGTTGAGCCCATTTTCTGCCTCTTCTTGAGGGCTAGCTTTGTTTTGCTTGGTTGTGTCGAGCCGTTGCCCATGTCTTTGAGAACCAAGTTTTGGAATCGCTTTGCTTCTCTCAAGTGACCCCGTTTTGGCTTTCTTAGCTTTTTGGTCATTTGGAGAGCTTTACCTTGTGGCTCAAATTTGAAATGCACTTGTGTTGACAATGCACTCATCCAGGGGGAGATTGCGAACACATGGTGGATAAGCACTCAGTTTTATGATGAGTGCTTGATCAACATTTGAGTGTTTCAGTTTGAGTGGCTTACTTCTAACCCTTGCGAAAGCATGTGTGTGCCTATCTATCGGCTTGTGGTGTGCAGGTGCTATGCCTAGTGACAGTGGTCAATGGCGTGGTGAAGGTCGAGTAAAGGCTTGCCGTGCCCATGGACTGAGAGCGGTGAAGGGCGGAAGCGGAGCTCGGACCGAGGGACCATGGGCGCCAGCGGACTAGCCGTGGTGGCTAGTACTTGGCACTGGCGAGTGTGAGAAGACATGGAGGTAGACCGAGTTGACCAGGTCAAGACGGCGGACGAGCGGGTGGAGCGGAGGCTCATGGGACTCGGAGTCCGACCGGGCAAAGACAAGGTGGCTCGAGTCGGGAAGTTTGGTGGTTTGGGCCTCAAAACCATCCGAGGACGGTTTCCGAGTTTGGGCCTCCAAACTCGGGGTTCGGTAGTTGAGCCCAAAGCTACCGGTGGCGGGTTTCTTGGGTTTGGGCCTCAAAACCTAGGTGGAGCTTCCGAGGAAGCGGGGATGGCACGTGGCGGAATCCTGGAGGTTGCGTTAAGGTGACGGCAACTCCTGGCAGGAAGCGGGGCTGTCCATTCTAAATGCGGGAGATATTTTCCGAAGCTTGGCCTACAATGCTTAGGCTAGGTAGTTCACTCATGTATCTAGGGGGGGTCTTTGGGAAATAGCCAAAGCCTAATAAGTAGGGGGTGAAGGGATATACCTCATTCCACCTCTTGAACCCTAATCATTTGCCCCAACTCTCTCTCTAACCTCTCTCTAGTTCATGAGGTCCCTAGGTTGATCTCTCCAACCTTTGTAAGGATTTGCTCTTTGTTTTCGGTGGGAATCGGAGGCCTTACCCTCCATAAGCCATCGTGGCTTTGATTTCGTGATCGAGTCTCCGTTTTGCTTGTGTTCTTTGCATTTTGCTTTTTGCTCTCCTTGATCCCGAGTTGAGATCTCTTTCTATGAAGTAGTTGTTGCAAATCCGTTTGAACCAAGTTGTTCGTAATCGTGAGGAGCATCTTTGCACTGAAGGGTTTTTCCTCAAACCTCACGAGTACGTAGATCGGACGATTTCTTTGCGGAGTTCTTCGTTCTTGAGCTTTTCCCCAAATCTCTTCTCCTCCTGTTGATCTAAGCCAAATTGAACGATGATTCTTCCGGATAGCTCCCCAACTGCACAAGGATCATGCCTACAAAGTTTGGTTGTAGTTGGAGTTCATTTGGTTGAGTTTTGAGAAGATTTGGCGGAGTGAAAACGATTTTCGGGTTCACTGCGTAGTTTTTCGGGGGCGTTTGACGCTCAGACGCAGGGTCTGGACGCTCAACACAGGGTCTAGACGCTGCCCACGCAGGGTCTAGACGCTGCCCGCTCCCTAGCCGAGCGTCCGTCGCCTGGGGCTATTTTGGGGCTGTTTCGGGCTGAATTTTTGGGGCGTCGGACGATGCAACGGACGTTGCGACGGACCGTCCGTCGCCCCCCAACGGACCGTCCATCGCCAGCGTCCGTCGGCCTTCCATTAAGGTTTTCAGGATTTTTCTCGCTCACTATTTTGGCCGTTTCTCTCCTCGTCTGGACTCCGAATTGAGTTCCATTTGTTGCGTTGGTTTCGTAATCACGCAGGGAACTTGATGAAGCACTTTTGAGACCAGTTCTCATAAGTATTTTTGAGTGAGCTTTCTTCTCTTCTCCATAAGGTTTGAGAGCCTCACCATCGGTGTCTCGGTTTGAGTTTTTGGTTTCCGGAAGACCCGCTGTACCTCTTGGTCATCACCAAAGGTATCCACCATCTCTAGGGTCGTGATCTTGCTGGTTGAGTAAGCTTGCTTGCTGGGGTTGTTTTTGGGAAGAGTGGCCCGAATATGTCGAGAAGAAATTTGAGGCTCCCATTCACCCCCCCCTCTGGTCGCAGTTCTTGGTCCTTCAAGAGGTGTCCCTTGAATGGATAACCTTTTTAGGGCTAGCTATTAAGAAGAAGACTAGTCAAAGCCCAAGTGTGGTTTTGGTTAATTGATGAAACCTATGGACAAATCCTAGTGCTAAGTGCATGATCTAGATAGGGTGATCCACCTTGACACATGGAGCTAAAAGGATGACAATGGTGCATTGATCAAGTGCTTCATGGACTAAGGAAAAGAAGAAAGAGAAAAAAATGGGCTCAAGGCAAAGGTATATCATAGGGCCATTTTTAGTTTAGTGATCAAGACACTATAAAGAGTGTGATCACCTTTAGGATAGATAGTCGTACTATCAAGAAGGGAAAGACGTTGTGATTGCCGTTATAAAGTGATACTAGGTGTTGTCATTCATGCATGTGCATTAAATCACCTAGTAACATAGCCTTGCTTAAAACCCATAAAACATATGCTAAACATCTGCTCTAAGGAAGTACCATAAGTGTTTGGCACAATGGAGCAAGGTTGGAAAAGAAAGAAACAAGAAAGGAGCAAAGATAGAGCGACGAACGCTGAGGCCGAAGGCGATGGACGCGGGTCCGGCGCGCCAGACGCTGGCGCCGAACGCTGACGCATGCATGATGAAGCATCTGTCGCCAACACAGAGAGCTCCAGAAACATTCACTCTGCGACGGACACATCTGTTGCATAAGCGTCGGACGCTAGCGAGCGTCCGGGAATATTTTCCCAGAAACCCGAGAGCAACAAGTTGGCGCCGGACACTGAGGCATAGCATCTGTCGCAAAGCAACAGAGCGTCCAACGCACTTTGACCCTCTCTGAATACTTACTGGAAGCGCGACAGACGCTGGCGTCGGAGCGTCCGACATAAACTTGAAGAGAGTCCGATGCCCACGACAAAGGCATAATGGCTAGTTTTTGAGAGGTGTCTATTTAAGGGCATGTGGCCGGTTGGAGCTCTCCCTCTCGAATCTTGGACTTGTCATACACTCTTGTGAGCTCCCAAGCACCTCTCCCATTCATCTCTTTGATTCTTGTTCATATCAAAAGAGATAGAGTGCATCCAAGTGCATTGCTTAGTGATTTGCATATAGAAGCACTTGGTGATTGTTCTTGCTACATTTTTCTTGTTATTCTTGGTGTTTGCCAACACCTAGACGGCTTGAAGCAAGAAGGAGGATTCAACATGAGTTGGTGATTGTTCGTGGTTGATCCCGGTGATTGTGAGAGGGCTTGTACCCACCTCGGCGGAGCGCCAAAGGGTAACTCTAGTAAATTGCTTGTGTCATTGAGTTACTCTCACTTGGGTGGATTGTTGTGGCGCTCAAGTTGTGAGCTAGGCTTGTCATTGCCTATTAGCCACCGAATCACCATTTGAGTAGTCGACACAACGGGGACTAGCTTGGTGGCAACCAAGTGAACCTCGGGGAAAAATCACTGTCATCTTGTCTCCCAGCTATTCATTGGTATTCATTGTGATTGGGTACTCTCATTGGTATATCATCTTCACAAGGCATTGGTATAACAATCACCTCTATCGTTGTATTTACATTCTTTCATACCATGCTTAGTTAGCTTGCTAGTTGGTTCTTTTGGTTAGTTGTTCTAGCTTGCTTGAGCTAAGTGCCTTAGGTTCTTGCTATTGTGCGTAGGCACTTAGTTAACTAGAATTAGTTGGATAGGTGGCTTTGTACCCCTAGTAGAGCTAGAGCAAAAAGCTTTGCTTAAGTGTTATCTAACTTTTGCTCTAGTGGTTTGTAGATTTTTGATTAGGCTATTCACCCCCCTCTATCCATCTAGGACCTTTCAAGTGGTATCAAAGCCGTGGTGACCATATTATCAAGGCTTAACAACCTTTGGTGCTAAAAGATGGCTCAAATATCATTCAACCATGTGGGAAGCAAACCACCAATATTTGATGGCACTTCCTTTGATTATTGGAAGAGGAAGATGAAGATGCATCTAGGCTCAATACATGAGAAGGTGTGGAGCGTGACCAAACATGACTTTTTCATTCTTGATGAAGCTGCTCCCACACCTAGAGGGCAAGAGAATAGGCAATGCAACACCATGTCACTCAATGTGATCTACAATGGCATTGACTCCAAGGTGTTTGAGAAAATCAAAGATCTTGAGAAAGCAAGTGAAGTGTGGACAAGACTAGAAGATACATATGAGGGCACCGCCAAAGTGAAGAGCTCAAAGTTATACATGCTCAAGGACAAGCTATCTCATTTCAAGATGAAGGAAGATGAGTCAATCCCGGAGATGTTTCATAGGCTCCAAGTGATCATAAATGATCTCAAGGGATTGGGTGAGACGGTCAAGGATGAAGACTTCTCAAACTGCTTTCTTGGTTGTTTGCCCAAGAAATACAAAACTTTGAGGAAAATAATTAGGAGAGATGGTTTGGACAAGATTACTCCAAATGAGGTGCTTGGAGAAATTATGACCGAAGAGCAATACAATGAAGAAAGTGAAGAAGAAGAGGTCAAGGAAGAGAAGAAGGAAAAGAAGAGCTTAGCTTTCAAGGCTTCATCATCCAAGAACAAGGGCAAAGCAAAGAAGCAAGAGTCAAGTGATGATGAAGAACCTAGTGACATTGATGATGAGATGATGGCCCTCTGCGTGCGCAAATTTGGCAAGTTCATGAAGAAGAAGGGCTATGGTGCTAGAAAGAGAAGAGATAACTTCAAGAGCAAGGTGTCGGTGTCTAAAATGGCGGGGTCTAGATGGCCAACGAGTAAATTTCTAAGCGTGTCGGAGTTCGGATGGTTACACTCGGAGGACACAAAGATTTATACTGGTTTGGGCACGAACGCCCTACGTCCAGTTTGCTGCGGAGTCGTGTTACCGAGTGCGGAGGGCTCGTAGAGGGGAGCTACAAGCAATGGTGAGAGAGGGAAGCGCCTTCTGAGGTCTCATGCGTATGAGGTTCTTGGTTCTGGTGAGAGCTCGCGTGGATGCGAGTATGAGTGTGTGTGAATGAGTTTTTGGGTGTCGAGAGAGAGAGATTGGAGATCCATTCTCCCCCTTTATACGTAGGGAGAGATGAAGGAGTACAGTAGAGAGAGGGGGAGTGAACGTGGGCCTGGCTTGGGCTGCTGCTGAGGGAGAGCTTTGTCTTCATTCTGCCTTCCTTCCTGAGGAAGATTGCGCCAGTTGACACATGTCCGTGTCCTGTTCGTCCTTGTTGTGCTATAGCCATGCGCCTTGAGACTTGGAACTCCACTGTTCCCTTACCTGGGCATGGGCGGGGGCTGGTCGCACAGGGCCAGACACCCCCGCGTTCCGTCATACAGGGCTGATGACATCCTAATCCTTGTTCGAGTCTCCATCGTAGGTATGGCGCAGGTGTAGTGCACGTAAGTCGTTGGTTAGGCAACACATGACCTTGTACCGCAGGGTGAAACAGAGGTAGGCATGGCGACTCATGCCTTGGAACCCCATCCCTGAGGACGGAGGGCACTGTGGACCTTTTGACTATATGGGCTAGGGCGTTCCAGGCCACTGGTGGCGGCGAGATTTCCGAGGGCACGGGACGTCACGGATGACGTTTCCCTGGCTCGGACGAGGCGGAAGAGCCCCCGAGGGTAGATGTCGTCACGGATGACGTCTCCTTAGCTCTGGCGAGGCGAAGGAGCCCCCGAGGGTAGAAGGATTCACTGATGATGTCGCCCTAGCTCGAGCGAGGCGGAAGATCCTTCGGGGGAATGTGGTGGTCTTGGTTGACTTGGGGCGAGAAGCCCCCACGGGTGTTGACATCACCCTAACTCGGACGGGGCGGAGAGCCTCCGAGGGTGATTTTGGTTTTGCGGAGTGCAGTAAGTTGGGTACCCTATTTCTAGGTATCCGATAGTAGCCCCCGAGCCTGCGATGTAGTGAAGGACTACACCGGAGGCTTCCGAGAGCGCTTATGGTGATTTGGTTAAGTTTTTGGATTCTGATCGGTGCGCGCGAGCGCACCCACCGGGTGTAGCCCCCGAGTTCTTAGGAGGCAGATTTTTCCTCCTAAGGGCTTATCCGGAAGACTTGTACAGTGCTTGACCCTTCGCTTCCCTCATGAGGCGAGGAGGAAGTGGACTACCTCGTACGTCAGAGCCAGAGCTCTGGTTGCACGCCAGCCCTGCCACGGGTTGCACTGTTGGTCTTGGGCTGACGCGCCTTGAAATGTTGAATCAGTACTGCACCATGTTGTCTTTCGTCCTGTACGGATGATTGACCGGTCGAAGATGCGTTTGTCGGTTTTCGGGATCTGACTGCGCCTCCTGTAGCCCAAAAGTGGGCGTGCCGTGTTTTTCCCGTTTGAGGAGCGGTGCCAGAGCACTGCATGCTGTGGTCAAAACTTCGAACGACGCACGCTGAGCCTATCGTCTGCTTGGCCATTTATATCCCCCACGCACCCTCTTGAAGTGGGTACTGACGTATAGTGCGATGTGGTCGGGACGTAGTGCTGTAGCCTCATGGGCCTGCTGCCGCGTGAGTGCCCTAGCGGGCTATAAATAGGGGCGGCCGCCGGTGGGGAGATTCACATCCTCACAGTACGGCTTGCCCTAGATTCTTCCTCTGAGGTCTCGTCGGAGAGTCCCTTGAGCCGCCCTGGCGGGCGGCCTTTTGAGAGCAGCACCGGATTCAGAGGAAGTTCTGCGTTGGGGGTGTGAGTGTTCCTCTTCGCCCAGTGGCAGGATTCAGAGAAAGCTCTACGAGGTGTGCATGGCTTCCTCTTATCCTGACCACCGGGTGGGAGAGGGGTGTCACCCCCCTGCAGGAATCTCTCCCAGAGGGCGGAAGGTGTGGAGTCCATTGGTTGGATTCTACCCCCTGCCCCCGGGGAGCGGTGGCGTGCTACCCTCCCCCATAGGGCAGTCAAGGATGCGTCCACCGGAAACGTCATAGCAGTTCGCCTGCATGACCCCGAGGGTTGGCTCATCCTTGGCTGCTGGTTGATGGCGATGCCGCCGTCGGTGAGATTGGCGGGCTCGGAGCTGCCAATGTACGGCAGGCTCGGGGCTGCCTGCCGGCGGTGGCCTTGATCACGGAGCAGCTGGGGCGACTTAGCTATAAAGTGCCCAACCGGCTCCAGAGGAGGGACGTGGCCTGGGGTTCCCTGAAGACGAGGCGGCTGCTGTTCTCCCACAGCTGCAGCACGCATGGTCTAGGTGGCCCGCGGGTCGTGGCACCGCTGTCCGAGGCGATCTTGTACCTCAGGCAGATGCCTCCCGAGCCTCGCGGCTGGGTTGCCTGACCTGGATACATAGGTGCACTGTAACACCCGAAAAATTGAATTTTTAAAATAGATTGAAATTGGGTTAATTTTGAATTTTGTGCTCATGAAAATGCAGGAAAATAAAAACATTTTCATCAAATTAAAAATTGACCTAGGGTTTAGCAACCTTTGCTTGAGCATTCATGCCTCTGCATTATCCTTTTTATGATGCTTGGTTTTGCAAAACTCAAAGCTTTTCAAAATGGTTTAGAAAATGGTTTTCAAAAAGGATTTAAGAAAAGCTTTGAAAACAAAAAGAAAAGGAATAGGATCAAATCCTCTCTTCCTCACCTTTTGGCCCAACCAGCCCAGCCGGCCTGGTTCCCTCTCCCCTTCCATCTACATGGGCTGCTTTGCCTCGCCCCGACCCGCGCGCATTTCCCCCTTCCCTTTTTCCTATGCGGCCAGTGCATCGACCTGCCCCGCTCCCTCCCCTTGTCTCGCTGACGCGATGGTCCCGCGCTGTCAGCGCCTTCCCCTCCTCGCGTCGTCCCAACCCAGGACTCTGCCGAAGTAGAGTCCGTCCCGGTTCCGCCTTGTGCCTTGGCGTGTGCGCGACACCTGAGTTCTCCCTCTCGGCCCCCATAAATAGTGGCACCCTCGCCTCTCCTCGCCCGAACCAAAACCGCCTTAGCCCGCACCTGAGCCCTCTCCTTTTCCTAGCAGCGCCGCTCGCCATCATCGGATCCCGCTGAGAGGAGCTCACGCCGCCGAGCTCGCTCCGTGCTTTGCCACCACCGTAAGGAGATCACCGAGCTTCGGGACATTCTTCCAAACTCGCCTAACCTTCTTTATCCCTCTGCGTTACTCTCAGGTGCTTGGCATACCATGCAGGACAACTCCGCCCGCCTCTGCTCGTCGCCGGCCCGCACCGTAATCCTCCGTTCCTCCCTATCGGTACAAGTGAACTCACATCTCCTTCACCCACCTCTTGGAACCCTTCCCGAGTCCAATCCGGCTCAAACCGCCCACGCCGGCGTGGAGCAGAGCTCCCGGCCATGGCGTTCACCGCCGAGCCACTGTTCCCCCGGTGGGGAATCCAACCCTCTCCCTCCTTCTAATCTGGGCCATTGGCCTTAGATTCAACAATCCCTAATCCAAGATACCCCTTTGGCTGGTTATCTTGCTAAAGAGCCCTTGATATCTTAAGTATTTAACCCGCAGTCCTCGGCTGGGTTTAAAATCCGATTTTCTCTTTTCTTTTATTCCGAAACTAGATCCACCTAATTTACAAGTTTACCTCTATCCAACATGTCTCCGTCTTTTCTACCATCAAATTCATTGTTCCCTAACTCCATCCTCTTGTTTGGAGTTTCCGAAGAATTCTTTTATTTTGACCCTAAATCATTCTCTTTAGTCCATCATTCATAAAAATATCTCTAAAATCTTCCGGGGAATTTTTCTGACTTTTTCAGAACCTTTTCTCATTTTTCTATGAGCTTAATATAATTTTTAGATGCTCCAAAATATCTTTTCGTGAGCTCCAAATACTTTATTTGGGTTCATAATATTGCAAAGTGTCTCCGAGAATTTTCCCAGAATTTTTGGAGACTTCGGAGTATTTTTCGTGACTTAAATATTAGTTCTAGACTTTACTGGAATTATTTTATTCACGAAAATAATTTATTCCGAAAATATATAATGAATATCTCAATTTCCCACCGGCCCTCAAAGCCCATGTGCAATAATCCTAATAAATCTCAAAAGTCCATGCATTTATTTACTAATGGGCTTTTATGTCTAATTGGCCCATTAGTAAATGTGGAAGTGCACCATCAATTAGTACCATATCGCCAGTTGATGAACATGTAGGGAGTTTTTCCCCTATATATATCTATCAGATTCTTAGCCAAAGCACACCACAACTACCGCAAGAGGAGCCCCTAGTTTGGGAATTCTCTCGTGTAGTAAATTATAGTTTTCTCTCTTCCTATCATATCATTGACGGTCAACTCCGGCGAACTCTCCGGCGAGCTTTTCTGGTGCTACAAGGTTCATCTCGTTCTTTTCGTCGTAGTGTCATCCTTTTATCCGATCCATCACCTTTGACTATGTCCCGTCGTTATTTGTTTCCGGTGAACTTTACCGGTAAGAAGCTTCCATGGCCGGAATTCCTTGTCCTCTCCGGTTAGCGTGTGCCACCCCGCCGCCACCTGTGATGTGCCGCGTCCGTGGGCCCTAGCCACGATGCTTCCCCACCGCTGGCCAGCCACAGGCCCTGGCCGAGGCCTCTGCTCCCTTTTTCTGTGCACGGTGAGCAGCCCAAGGGGCCATGGAGGCCACGATCTGTTACCTGCAGAGAAACAAGAAGAAGATGGTAATTACAAGATTGCCATCCTATGGTATAATCTCCATCGTATATTCGTTTTAATTCCGTTTCTTTCCGTTCTAGTTGCGTTGGTTTAGTAACGATAAGACCTATCAGTTAGCAGAAGTGTTTAACATGTTTTCTTCTTTGAAATAAAATGATATTTGATTAATTTATAATAAATGGTTTTCCAATTAAAATCAATTAGGGTTTTCACATCGGTTTTTCCTAAATAAAATATAATTAGTTAAACTTGTTTTTCTAAGAAAATATAATGTGAATTAATTTAATTTGGGTATTTCTCTGAAGTATCCAATATATGATTTTTATATAAATAAAATAAATGAAGTCTAATTCTCTTATAAAAGCTAATCTTCGGTAGACGTTTCTTTTCGTTATAGATCCGATTAGCGTGATTCTCGCGTCTGCGTGATCGTAGCAATACGTAGATTTCTTTTAAACCTTTTTCGTTGATTGGTGTATCGTTCTAAAGTAGATATATTGTATGCTTTGTATGATTGTTTAGATTCTTGTGTGGTGTTTATGATCTTGTCCAATCGGTGAGATTTACATGGAGATCAAGAAGAAGTCATCAGAAGATCGAGAATCAAGTGAAGAAAGGATCTAAGAGTTTGAGGCAAGTATAACATGGGATCATCCTTGTTACCCATTCACCTTAATCCATTTAGTCATATTGCATGTGTCTAATTTTGGTTCCTATTAGAACTATATCGTAGCTTTGTTATCCCTTTTACCTTGTCACCAATGGGTTACTATGCATATGGGTAGTTTTGCTATGCTGAACCTGAAGAATCTTGAGTTGAATATTGACTAATGGATATATGCAACGTTGATTAAAATTGGCTTTTATAACAACATGGAATAGGACCCCACTATAGGGCAAAAGCTGGGACTTAAATGCAACCATGAGTGCTATAATGGCTCTGGCTTTAGTTAAGTATGAAGTTTGGACTAGCATGCTTGTGGTTCGTGAAAGACACCTTTGCCGAGCTGGTTATGGGGTATAGCTTGTATAGGGACCGCTACGGGTGGTACCATCGGGGTGTCCCATATACCCCTTTGCATTGGGTCCGTAGGGTTTGCTACATGCTAGAAAGGGCTTTTGAAAAACTTCATAGTGTACCCTGCCCGCTCACCTTGGCAGTGTTTTGGGAGTAATTAACCCGGGCATGTGGGCAACACGGCTTGTGGATAAAATGTGTAACCTCTGCAGAGTGTAAATCTATCATGATAGCCGTGCTCACGGTCACGAACGGCCTGGAAAACTCAAAGTGTTAGTAACTCCTGTTGTTGAACTACTATGATGGTAAGTCTGGAGTTATGAGATAAAAGGTGATTTCATTAATGATCATGTGGTTACCAACTGGGTTAAGCATAACTAAAGCTAATTTTTGTTAAAACCTATCCAAGTTAAAAGCAACCGCAGTAAGCCAGTGTCAGCCTTTTGAGCTTCATAACCCTATGTTGTTCTTGTTGAGTACTTTAAGTGCTCACCCTTGCCTTATCAACCATACCAGATTGCAAAGAGCAAGAGTTAAAGGAGTTAGGCTTGTGATCAACCAGTTAGTTGTCCCTGTGAAGTTGGAGCCTTCGCCTGAAGATCGGAGTCATCTTTCCGCTGTTTGCTGTGTTGAGGTTATCCTTTGACCTTATATGTTATGTATTTAAGTATTGTCTTTTGATACGTCCTTAATTTGTGGCTATATGTGAGATTTGACTTCCTGGGCTCACATATGATGTAAATCTGGTTTTGTTCTTAAAATCGGGTGTGACATGCACCGGGTGGCGGTGAGGTATTTAGCATGGGTGCCCTTCGAGCACCCTTAGCTTCTGACCCTTTGGCCTGGGATTTCCCTTCAGTCCACCTTGTAAACGTTTTCGTGTTTTTTGGTGTCTGATGATTGGGCTTATCCCCCCGTTGGCTCTTAGAGAGCGTGTAACTCCTACAAGGATAATATACGTGTATTTGAAATGAAAAGGTGTTTGTGTTTACCTGTGCAGACCTCTGACGAGCGAGGCATGGTGCGCCCTTTTCCCTCTCCGTTATCTAGTTGCTCGAACCGGTAGGACGGGTGCGGCAGCAGCCCCCGACTCTTTACTCGGTGTAAAGAAATGTCTCGGGTCTGTGCCGTCTTTACATGCGTTCCCGCGCATCTCTCCGAGAGAAGGGGGAATATGAGCCAGACCATGCTATCCTCGAGGTGGACAAACCATGGATGCTTGTTGAGGTAATATCGGGTAAATCTGAGTGGGGTGCTCGGTTCCCGTTCGCTGGGGTTCCGACACCCCAAATCGGTTTCATCTAGTAGCCGGGTCCATTCGATGGGTCCCGGGGGCCTGCTGCCTTCCTTTGGTAGGAATACCATGAACCAATAATCCGTAAAGACGGACTCAAATACGAAATCTAGGAATGAACTTAGCATCCGATTGCCAGGCTAATGACCGCTAGCGTGTCCATTCCCTATTCGCCCCTCGCTCTGTTGTCCTGAGACGGCCATTTCGAACCCCGTTGGGTCGGCCGCCGTATCTCTGGACCGTAATGGGCCATCGGGGCATCTATAACTCCTATCCCTTTGGCTTACCTGGACCCATGGGCAGTTGCCGCTGGTTGCGCCACATGTGCGTCGTTTCGACCCTTGCATTTGTTGGCCGAGCTCGGACGAGCCGGAGGTTTCGTTGCGGTGTGCTGCGGACGCATACAGAACAGATCTTGCGCGCACGGCGCGGTGGGCCCGGGGTGGATCCTGTAATGATGATAGGTACGAGATGCGGGATCCGGAGCGAGAGAAAGGTCGGCCGGTGTCAGTTACCTTCCGTCGTGCGCGGCTCACGGTATTCCAGCGTACAGTGGAGTGGGCGTAACCGAGCGGCCACATTTAATGCGACTCGGGTTGTGGGGTCTTGCGCGTGGAGAGTCGTGGAGGCGCCGCTCTGCCTTCCAGCCCCTTATAAATATCTGTGCGCCACTTCATCCCCTGTGAGCCTGCACTGTTCGCCTCTTTTGCCGCATCATCTTGCTCGCGCCGAATCCTTCGAAGCTAGGGTTTGCGTCGCAGTGCGTCCGTCTTAGCCACATCTTGCGCCGCGCCGCGCGCCGTTTCTCAGGAGAGTCTTAGATGGCCGGAGAACATCCGGAGAGGAGGTGGCCCCAATGTGAGGCTGAGTATGACCGGGCGCTCGGGCTGTTGGACGCGGGCCTGCTGTGCCCCGAGCTCTCCGCCGACAACGACGTCGAGTTGATCGTTCCCACCGGCGCCGATAGGCCGGACCCGCCGGAGGGGTATGTGGTCTCCTTCCTGTCGTTCCACGAGCGCGGGGTCGGGACGCCGCCGTCTCGCTTCTTCCCGGGGATTCTTCACCATTATGGGATTGAGCTCCACAATCTCAATCCTAATTCCGTCCTCCATCTTGCGGCCTTCGCGGTCATGTCGGAGGGGATGTTGGTGACAGAGTCGGACTATGTTTTGTGGAGGTTCTTCTTCAAAGCGATGGTGTTCCTCCTCCACTCAGGAGGGGTGAGATGGATGGCGCCGAGCGGAGGGTGCGCCATCAGTCTCCGTTCCGCCAACTCGCATCTCTACATGCCGGCGCGAACGAGCTCGTCCAACCGGGGGTGGCACTCGTAGTGGTTCTACATTTGGAACCACCCCGAGGCGCCACTCCCGGAATACACGGACCGACGTTTTGCTGTAGACCCCCAGCTGGAACGACAACCTTACCCAGGAGGAGCGCTCGGGGATAGAGCCCTATCTCCGGAGTTTGAGGCGGCTCCGTGACCAGGAGCTGAACCTTTCGGGGGTCGTCGCGCAATTCCTGCAGCGTCGGGTGCTCCCGCTTATGGCGCGGGTGCGTCTGCTGAACAAGATGGTGCCCGGGGCGTTGCGCGAGGGGTCCGCCATGGCGGAGGTGGACCTGGGGCTCGAGGACGCGGTCGACGTCACCTGGAGGCTTCTTGTAGATGCCTTGAACGAAGATGGCGTCTACCGTTGTCCGCCGATGCGCCCTGACCTCAACTTCATCGAGCTGGTAAGTCGGGACCGTGCTGTGCTGTCTTTTCTGCGTGCTTCCTTTGTTTGGTGGTACCAATTCGCACGCCACCCATCCTTCTTCTGCAGGGGCCCCTCTCAATGGCTCGCCATGTGGCCGTGCCTCTTCCTGCTCCGCCGGGGCCAGGTGCGGCGAACATGGGCTAGGTCATGGGAGGAGATCGAGGAGGACGATGATGATGATGACGATGAGGACAGGCGTCCTCTGTCCGAGGTGGTCCCCGCACTTCGAACGGCGGGGCCAGTGCGTCGGCCGGCTAGGACCGCGTCGACAGTGGAGGTGCCGCCGGTGAGGGTGCTCGGCGCACACTTGGCCCCAGGTAGTTCCGGGGGTGGCGTTGCCGGTGGTACTCCGACCACTCCTCTTCCTGTCCCGCCCGCGGAAGGCGGGGACGGCGAACGGAGCGGCGGTTCGAGGTCCTTGAGCCGTGGCATAATGGAGTCGATACGGAAGCGTGGTCGCGTCTTCTCCCTGCGGTAAGCCTACGTTGCGTGGTGTCCTTCTCCGTTTTATCAATGAGGTACGATTGTTTGTGGCGTGAAGACGGGATGGACGTCGCAGGCCCGCCGGGAGCTCCGATCACGCAGGCTGGAAGAAACTGCGCCGGGAGACGCCTCTGGTCTGTCCGGGGCAGGGCGTCGCGAACTTGGCCACAGGTTCGACGGACACCGCCGGGGACCGAGAGTGGTCTGACCCTAAACGATGCCGCCGCGATTGGCGTGACGTTGCAGGCGCCCTTGCTGACGCCGTCCCCGTGGTCATCGTGCCATCCTCTCCCCCGGAGGTGGTAGTCATCGACGAATCTGGGGAAGAGGGTGGCCTAGACGTCACCGTGGCCATGGACATCGAGGAAGTCCAGCCGGACGCGACGCTGGGAGACGTAGCGCTGGCTACCGATGCAGGGCAGGAAGGACGCCTGGGCGGCCCCCTCCCCGCGGCGGGTTGCCTCGTAATGTGATAGTTCCCAGGTCATTCACAGAGGAGGAGTTGGCAGCCGCGCGTGCGTCGAAGGCCGTTCTCTCCCAGTCCGGCACGACTTCGCCGGGCGAGGCGGCTGGCACCGGGGGAGAGACCGCTCTTGGGGCCCTACGCCAGCTTGGCGCTGACCGTCACTCCTTCGGGGATGCTGACCCGATCGTGTGGGTCAATCGGGAAAACCCTGGGGAGCTAGTGTTCGTGCTAGACAACCAGCGTGAACTCCGGCACTAGCAACGCGTTGCAAGCTCTCGCTGGGAGTATGGCCGCCGCGTGGCGCGTGCAGTGGAGGAGCTCCAGAGATCGGTCGCGTCGCTCGACGATGACCTCTCTCATCATGGCAATGGGAGAGGCCGCTAGAACGTTAGTGTTGTTTCTTCTGTTTCGGTCGACTTCCTGACATCGGAGATCCTGATGTCGACGAGCGCCGAGAAGTCCGAGTTCCTCTGCCATGAGGTTGGTCGGTGGGACCCTGGGTCGTGGGCAGCCTCCGGGGATACAGATGTGGTCGAGGTCCTCTTGACTACTCACAGCCAAGTGGTCGAGTTGGAGGAGCAACTGAGGGCCTCGGAGACGAGGGAGGAAGACGCCCGAGCGTTAGCGCGCCAGAATGCGACCGACGTTGAGCGGGTCGAACGAGAGCGAGACGTAACCCGTACCGGTGCTGAGGATGTCCGCCAGATGGTGGAGGACGATCGTGCGGCGCGTCAGGCTGAAGTTGAGCGCCTGACGACCGAGCGCAACGCTGAGGCAGAAGCGTAGCACCGGGCCGTCGTGGTGCTGGACTCTATGGAGGAGGAGCGCAACACCATGCGGCGCCAACATGACATCAACCGCCGGGGGCGCCATGACGTCGTGGCCCTCTTCGAGGACCTGTCCAACAGGGCGCGTCAGCGCAGTGCTGACGCTGACCGGAGGATTTTGGAGTTCTCTACCTGGGTAGGTGAGTTGACAACGGTCGCCTCACAGCTCCGCACGACGGTCAACGGTATGGAGGGAGAGAATGCAGGTACGTTTCCTCCGTCTGCCCGTTTGCCTTGGTATTATGTGTCATTTGTTTAGAGGTTGAGATCCCCTTTTTGTCGCTTCAGGGCTGTAGGTCGGCGCGCAAGAGGCGCAGGCGTTGCGCGAGGCCGTGCACGGGGTGTGCGATCTCTTCGGCGTGCCAGCCATCAAGGGCGGTCCGGCAACGGCCAGGACCCGTGTCGTCCTGCTCTGGGAGCGGGGCCAAGCGTGGATCTGGGAGGCCTGCGCGTCAGAGTCCACCGCACGATGGCGATCGCCGCCTGTGTAACACCCTAAAATTTGAAAATAGAAATTAGATTTGAATTTGCTTAATTTGATTTATTTCAAATTATTTTTGTGAGCATAGAATTAAATAAATAAAACTAAAACTAATATCACATGTTAGGGTTTAACTTGTTTGAGCATTGCTTGCCTCTGCATTTTTCCTTGTGTGGTTGAATTTGCAAAGCTCAAAGAAAAGGATTTCAAAACCCCTTTTGAAAACCAAATTTGAAAATCAATTTGCAAAAAGAAACTAAAAAGAAAAGGGAAAAAACCCTGTTCTCTCCTCTCTCTCTCTCTTTCGGCCTGTTGGCCCGAGAAGCCCGGCCTGCTTCTCCTCTCCCCTCTCCCTTCTTTCTGCCACTCGGTCCGTCTACCCCGGCCCAGCTCACCTCGGCCCAGAGCCGCTGCCGAATCCCTCTTTCTCCCTTGTGCGGCTGACAGCACGGGCCCGCGTGTCAGCCATCTCCTCCCTCCTCGACCCAGCAGCATGCCGTAGGCCTGCACGGCCTCGAGCTCGACACGGGCCCGAGCTTGATCCCTACTCGAGCCTCGACCCTGCTCGAGCCTCGACTTCCGCTCGGTCTCTCTCTCCCCGCGTTGTCAGCCCCCTCCTCCTTCCTCCCTTCTCCGGCTCGGACTCTGCCGAGCAGAAACGCCGCCGCGCCGCGTCGTGCCACGCGTGGACTCCGCTCCCGTAACCGCGTCGGCCTCTCCCTTGTCCTCCTTTAAATAGCACCGCCCGCGCTGCCGTTTTCCCCATCGCATCGCCTCGTCTCGCAAGCCGCAGAGCGCTGCCGCAGAGCAGAGCTCTGCCGCCAACCGCCGTTCCGCGTTCCCGGCCGCTCCAATCTCTTCTCCCGTACGTGCGGAACAACTTTTCCCCCCTTTTCCCTCTCCTTTGCGCTCGGTTTGACCCCGCCGCCGCTCTGTAGGAAACCACCGCCGCTGTCCACCGTCGACGGCCATCCTCCACCCTCGATCAAGCCCTACCGTTGCCCTAGGTGAGTTCGCGGCTCCGTCCTCTCGCTCCCCAACCAAATCCCATGCGAAACCGAGCACCCTAGCTCGAGATCACCTTGCGCTGTCGTGTGCAGGACCTCCACCGCTGCTGTACCGCGCCGTCGGCCCTTCCCGACCGACCTCGAGCCCCTCCGAACTCTTAGGTGAGTTCGCCTCTCTCTCCTCTTTCTCCCGGTGCCCTCGGAGTGGAAAACCAAGCACTGGAGCTTCCGATCGACCTCCGCCGGTGAGCACGGGGTCAAGCCGGCCATGGCGCCGCCGTCCTCCGCCTCTGCTCTGGTGGAGCGCCGCCCTCTCCCTCCCCCTTCTAATCTGAGCCGTTCAGATCAGATCCAGTGGTTCAGGATCAAAGATACCCCTTCGGGTGGCCGTTTTGCTAAAGAGACCCTCGGGTTTTCTGACTCTCAACCCGCAGTCCCAAAGCGCCTTTCATCTTTATGCTTTCCTTTCTGGAAAACGTATTCCTTTTCAGATTTGTTTTAATTCAAAAATAAATGAAAAATCTTATTTACAGATTTGCCATCTGATTTCAAAACCCTATAACTTCTTTGTTTTTAGTCCAAATCAATCCGTTCAAGTTGCGTTAGATCTGTAATTTTATGCTCTATTCAGTAGTATAGATTTAATCTATGTTAATTACTTTTGAAAATCAAAGTAAATTAATTCTTTTAATGCTTTAATCTTGCTCTTTTCAAAATCTTGTTTAATCTATAGTTTATTCGTTTTAGATCTGTTTTGTCCCGTTCGAGTTACGTTGGTTTCGTAACGATAAGATCTACCTGTTAGTAACAATGTTAAATATGTTTTATTCTCTGAAATAAAATGATAATTGATTAATCTATATAATCAATGGTTTTCCAATTAAAATCAATTAGGGTTTTCCACCCCGGCTTTTCTTAAAACAAAACATACTTAGTTTAATTTTGTTTTTACAAAGCAAATGTAATGTGACTTAATTTAATTTGGGTATTTCTCTGAAGTATCCAATATATGCTTTTTATATAAATAAAATAAATGAAGTCTAATTCTCTTATAAAATCTAATCTTTGGCAGACGTTTCTTTTCCTTTATAGATCCGATTAGCGTGATTCTCGCGTCTGCTTGATCGTAGCAAGACGTAGACTTCTTTTCAATCTTTTTCATTGATTGGTGTATTGTTCTATAGCTTGTGTGGTGTTTATGATCTTGTCCAATCGGTGAGAATGACGTTGAGATCAAGAAGAAGTCATCAGAAGATCGAGAATCAAGTGAAGAAAGGATCTAAGAGTTTAAGGCAAGTTTAACATGGGATCATCCTTGTTACATATTCACCCTAATTCATCTAGTCATATTGCATGTGTCTAATTTGATTCCTATTTAGATCTTTACCATAGCTTTGTTATCCTTTTACCTTGTTACCATGGGTTTCTATGCATATGGGTAGCTTTGCTATGCTTTACATGATGAATATTGAATCGAATATTGACTAATGATATATTCAATAAGGAGATAAAATTGGCTTTTATAGCAACGTGGAATAGGACCCCACTATAGGGCAAAAGCTGGGACTTAAATGCAACCATGAGTGCTATAATGGCTCTGGCTTTAGTCAAGTATGAAGATTCATACTAGCATGTTGGCAGTTCGTGAAAGGCACCATTGCCGAGCTGGTTGTAGGGCATGTCCTAGGGTGGTTACCACTTCGAAAGGTACCACCGAGTAGGGGCTTTACATACCCCTTGCCCTTGGGTCCGTAGGGTCTGTCAACATGTTGGGAAGACTTTTGAAAGACTTCATAGTGTACCCTACCCGCTCACCTTGGAAGTGTTTTGGGATTCATGATCCTGGGCATATGGGCAACACGGCTTGTGGGTAAAGTGCGTAACCTCTGTAGAGTGTAAATCTATCATGATAGCCGTGCTCACGGTCATGAGCGGTCTGGAAAACTCACAGTGTTAGATACTCGTGTTGTTGAACAACTTATGATGGTAAGTTTGGAGATATGATATATGAGATTGTTTCATTAATGATCATGTGGTTACCAACTGGGTTAAGCATAACTAAAGCTAATTATGGTTAAAACTTGACCAAGTTAAAAGCTACCGCAGTAAGCCAGTGTCAGCCTTTTGAGCTTCATAACCCTGTGTTATTCTTGCTGAGTACTTTAAGTGCTCACCCTTGCCTTATCAACCATATCAGATTGCAAAGAGAAACAGTTAAAGGAGTTAGGTTTGTGATCAACCAGTCAGTTATCCCTGTGAAGTTGGAGTCTTCACCTGAAGTTCGGAGTTGTCTTCCCGCTGTTCGCTGTGTTGAGGTTATCCTTTGACCTTATGTGTTATGTATTTAAGTATTGTCTTTTGATACTTCCTTAATTTGTGGCTATATGTGAGATTTGACTTCCTGGGCTCACATATGGTGTAAATCTGGTTTTGTTCTTAAAACCGGGTGTGACAGCCTGCCTCTACGACGTGGTAACTCCTATGCTCGTCAGCGAAGGTTATCCCCCGGACGCCCCAGAGGACCTGCTCAACCGGATCGAGGCTAACCGGAGGAGCCGACGACGATCCTGGCTGCCATGATTGATGACGAGGTCTTCCCGCCGCCAGAGGAGTGTCCCTGCGTGGTCAGTGATCAGGGCCGAGGGCCCTTGTAACAAACAGTTTAAGTTATCCTGTGACGTGCCCCTTGGGGGGGGACTTTGGACGACTTTGATAGCTCCTCGGTGAGCTTGTTTTAAGTCTGTTTGTTTGTTGGTTTCCGCATTTGCTTTTTTGCTTGGGCTACTTGCCCGATTTTCCCTGGGAGGAGTTTTGATCTGTTCGGGTGTGCGGTCGGGCGGAGGTACTTGGCTCCGGGGAGCCGGAGTACCTCGCAGCCCTTCGACACGGTCCGGTGAGATTTCTTCTCTTGGTGGAGGAGATCAGGCTTTCACTTAGCGGATCCGCAAAACGGTTTTTGAATGAAAACGTTTTGAGGGAAAGACAGGAGGTTCCCCCCCTTCCCAGCCCCGGAGCGAGGTGTGCTCTGGCCCGCGCTGAGAGTGCACCTTTCTAAGAGATTGGTCCGAGGACTCCCGCGTTCTTATTCCTCAAATGTTTTGCTTAAAAAAGGTTACATGCGTATGTACAGAGTGCTAGGTATACTAGATAATGGTAGAAAGATGACATATCTGTTGGTGTCGTGGGCGTTTGAGCTCTTCGCGCTCTAGGGGTCGACATCCATCTTGTCAGCGGCTTCGATTGCCGTCACCAGCTCATCGCTGCGCACCTCGGCCATGGCGTTCTCGCAGCAGTCCACCTCGCACTGGTATGCCACCTTGACGTTGGAGGAGACTGTGATTATGCCGCACGGCCCCGGCATCTTGAGCTTGAGGTAAGTGTAGTTGGGGACGGCCATGAACTTCACGTAGCATGGCCTCCCCAACACTGCGTGGTAAGTCCCTCGGTAAGCCACGACCTCGAAGGTGAGGTACTCGCTCCGGAAGTTGTCCGGCTCCCCGAACGTGACGGGCAGGATGATCTGCCCTAGAGGTACCGTTTGTCTTCCGGGGATGATTCCCTGAAAGGGAGCCCCCGAGGATCAAAGCTTTTCCCTTCGTAGGCCAAGGGCCTCGAAGGCGTTGTAGTACATGATGTTGAGGCTACTGCCCCCGTCCATCAGCACTTTGGTGAAGTGCACGCTCCCTATGATCGGGTCCACGACGAGTGGATAACGACCTGGGTAGGGAATGTGGCTCAGATGGTCATCTCGGCCGAACGTGATGTCGGATTCCGACCAGTTGAGGAAGGCTGGAGATGCCGGGGCGACCGCGAAGACCTCGTGGCACTCCTTCTTCTGCCAGCGTTTGCAGCTATAGGCAACTGGGCCTCTGAAGATCATGAGGCACTTGCTGACATGGGGGTAGGAGTCTTCGCGACCCCTGTCCCCATCCTAGACTTCTGACTGCGTCGGCTCGTCCTTGTCAGGGACGACTTTGAAGTACCTGGCCATCATCTCACACTGCTGGAGTGTGTGCTTGACCGGTCCATTGTGGTACGGGCATGGCTTTGTGAGCATGTCGTCGAACTTGCCCACCTTCTTCCCTCTCTGGGGACGGGGAGGCTTGCGGTCTGCCACCACGACAACGTTGTCAAGCACACACTCCAGCAGTTCGAGCCGCCTTCACCGGCGGTCTCGACTTCCTTGCCCTTTCCCTTGTCGGGGTGGAAGATTGCGCCGACCGCCTCCTCACCCGACACGTAGCTCATGGCGATGTTGAGGAGTCATTCGGTGGTGCGAGGGTTGCTGCGGCCCGGCTCGTGGACCAGCTTTTTGCAGGTGGTAGCTGTGAGGAAAGCCCGACCACGTCTGCGTCGACCGTGGTTGAGAGCTTGGTGCACTACTGGGAGAAGCGACGGATGTAATCCCGGAGGGACTCGTCCGGCTTCTGCCTGCAGCTGCGGAGATCCCAGGGTTTTCTCGGGCACATGTAGGTGCCTTGGAAGTTCCCGACAAAGGCCTGTCGCAGGGACTCCCACCCATCAATGGTGTTGGGAGGCAGATGCTCGAGCCACATGCGGGTCGAGTCCGAAATATGGAGAGGCAGGTTGCGGTTGATGAAAATTTTCATCGTCTGTGCTGCTGACCTGATAGATGAAGCAGTAGTCATCGAGCCAGAGCTCGGGGTTCATTTCCCCGAAGTACAGGACGATGTTGGTTGGTTGTCGGAACGGTTGCGGGAACGGTGCGCGCCGGATGCAGCGAATAAACGCCAAGGGGCCCGGTGGCTCCGGCGTGGGAGGCCAATTTTCATCACTGTCGTATCGGCCGCAACGATGGACATGGTAGCCTCGGCTGGCGCCGTCCTGCTTGGCGTGCTTGCGTGCATCAAGTGTGTCGCGCACGTCGCGCTTTTCACCTACGCGAGCATGCACCGTTGTGCGTCAGCGCTCGGCTGGAGCGGGGTCCTGATGAACCGATCCCTCGTGGTCGTCGCTCGCCGTACCAGCCGGATGGCTGGTGCTGAGCCCACGCCTTTGCGACGCGGAACTCTCGGCCTGTTGGGCCGCGACCCGCTCCAGATGGGTTTTTAGCTTGTCGTGAGCGAGCTTCCTGTTGGGAGCATCTGGGACCAGAAGGTAGCGGAGCAGCATCCTCGCTGCCGTGATGTTTTGGCTTGCCCGCGTAAACTGTGGCGTGCCATGTTCGTCGTTGATGATGCGGTGTTATACCGCTCGGGCCTCCCTGCGAGCGCAGGGTTCTGTGGGATCCCTGGCGGCTTCGCGCTCGAATGTCAACTTCGCTGGCGCTCCTCGAGCTGCTGCTCTATGTCGCAGAGGTCACGAAGCTGCTGCTGCCAGGCCTCCGAAAGCTGCGGATCGGGCCGTGGTGGGGGTACCGGAACTCCCGCCGCGCGTACGGGCGTATAGTTGCCGTCACCATCCTCATCCTCCTCATGGATGAGGGTGGCATCGACTGCCACTGCGGGTGGCGGTGCGTCGCACATGAAGCACTTGCGGCCACAGTCCTCACTGGGATCGCTGGAGCCGGAGTCTAGTAGATAATCGCTGGCTTGGAGGAAACCATGAAGGGCCTCCTGATCTCCCAGGCCGTTGAAGTCCAGGAGGTCCCAGGGATCAACGCTCCCATGGCTTGAGCCGGTGTAAGAGGTAGCCTCCAAGCTTGTGAGGCGATCAGAGACAGACCGGGGATGGTGGGACGCTAGCCCGGTGGCATGTCCCTTCCGCGGGGTCAGCATGGAACCACGCGACCACCATCACCGAATAGGACGCGACAGCATTCCTCATGCCGAAAGGTTGTGCCTCCGGGATGGATGCTTCGACGTGCCCGGGAGAGAGCGGCTGCCCTCCCGCGAGCTGCGCCGTCACGTTGGCGAACGCAAAGTAGAGGTTGTGCAGGGACTCCTGAGTTGGCTGGGGTCCCTGTTAACACAGGATTTTTGCACAATGACAAGTGGGCCAGTATGCGGTGAGTCGGCGGAGATGGATGCTCAGAGCATTCGGCAAAGTCCATGAAGTTGGTTAATTCCCAGATTTGGCAATCGATCGCGCAATCGGTTAATCAGAAGAAGGGCGGTTTCCATCGGAGCGACGAAGGCGGCAAGTGAGAGCCGAATTGATAACAACAATTGCGATAATTAAGGCAATGGAGACTCCGAAGGGAACTAAAAGTCAAGATATTATATTTCTTCCTTTAATATTTTGTGGTTGTGTCCTCTTAGGACTCATGTCATAGCCAGGGTATAAATATAAACCCTTAGCTATTGTAAAAAGGTGTTCACCACCAAATCAATACAACCGGCCCCGTGCCAACTTCGAGTCCTTTTGTCGTGTCGTCGAGTTCTTCGAGAGGAAGCATCGATCCGTCGACCTCCGTAAGTCTTGGGAACCTTGTTATCATGTCTAGTACCATGCGGTGGATTTAGATGTTGATGCAAGTAGTCTTGTTTATTTTCAATGATCGTGCGGCGGATCCTTGATTGATGATCAAGAAGTCTTTACTTATGTTTTGTTTACAAGTAAATACCGTGTGGCGGGTGTTTGCTCGATATGCTTAGCATAAGCAAGATAGTTATCGACTCTCGTAGATTTGGCAAGATCTATTGGATTAATAAGTTATCGTGTTGCATGTTTTAGATAATCTTTACATATTTGCAAACACTACTTTGCCCAATCTAGATTAATACGGTTCGGCTCTTGTTAGATGAAATAGATCTATTCATGTTATAATGAGTTGTTATTTTCGCGTTGTTCCTATAAGTAGATCTTATATCTTACATGTTGCGGGTTCATTCATGTTATCCATGTTTAAGCTTTGATAACGCTAGGTATCGTGCGACAAATGCAGACTTTAGATTAGTTTAATCATGTTTGCTTACATGTTTCCTTCATCATGGACCCCAATTCGGCTGATTGCCGAGCTTGGTTATGCTTTGATCCATATTCAACCATGATTCGTTTGTACGTCCTTTTCCCATGCATGCGCATTCGGCAATCATTGGTTCACGTGTTTTCTGTTTGTTTTAGCCGAATGCTCCATAAAACCTGTTGGCAGATAGCTTTCATAGCTGTATGTCATTATGAGTGGCTTCAGGGCCGTACATATGGAACTGTCTGGTATTATCCGGCATGTTCTAGTTTATATCTAATGACCTTCATCCCTTGTTAGTTTCAGGTCAAACTAACTGACACGTTTTCAGTTCTCGAAGCACCCGGGCACCTGATTGAAGTCACACTTTCCGGCTTGCTGTGTGTGAGACACAGTACGTCACTTTTTGTGTCAACACACTTTTTGGCACGCTCGGTGGGACAGGATGGTTGAGATCGATAACAACCTGGTTCTGGACGTAACTATGGATGAATTGCCGGCAGACATTAGGAGTACTGTCCAGCAGGCATGCGACGAGTTTCAGAACAAATGCTTGATGTCTTTCTCGAAGAACAAAAGCAATAAAGTTATCCAGAAACAAGCGCTCCAAGAACCCTCCTCCCGAATCAATTTGATTGTACGGATGAGGAGGAGGCTCATAGAATCGGTGCGGTGATCTACAAAGCTATGAGTGAAACTATGACAAATCACCATACAACTTTCTTGAATACTTTTCGCTAGATCATGGTCAGCACGTTCGGACCAAACGCCGACAAACTCTTTGAGGAGACTCACGGTTCGATACACGGGGCGACGCTATTCCATGTGCCCAAGTACCAGGAGAAGACCGCTAAGGGAGGAGGAGTGTCGGACATGGCCCAAGCTGGGATGGATCCTCACCAAAAGCAACAATATCCCGTGACTCACGACCAGCTTGCATTCAGCATGTCAGGGAACATCCCACATTCGGCTCTCAAGATGTCCCCAATAGCAAACAGGCTGCAAAAACGCTTGTATGGGCAGGGGTATCAAGAATTTGCCGATTACAGCGCCATCAATGCTCTCCTGAATCCTAGATATGGGAGCCCGGCAGGGCTACCATTTGAGGGGCACGCACGCGGAGCTCAGCATCCCAGTGTCGATCTTATCATGGATAGGATGGCGGACATGACGAAGAATCGGTTTGGCTTGAAGCCGAAGAACCAGTCATACGTGTACCAGTCCCCTTATCCAGAATGGTACAACCGAGTGGCTCTTCCCCCAAGAGTTAAGGCTCCTACGGATCTGACCAAGTTTTCAGGCAAAGATGACACCAACACT
The DNA here is from genome assembly GCA_022036555.1 of Microstegium vimineum. NCBI lineage: Eukaryota > Viridiplantae > Streptophyta > Magnoliopsida > Poales > Poaceae > Microstegium > Microstegium vimineum. The sequence continues at coordinate 17,618,665 of CM039125.1, read as the reverse complement.
ATAGAACACATCAGCCGATACTTGATGCAGCTGGGGGAAGCGTCTACAGATGATGCTTGGAAGATCCGGTACTTCCCTATGTCTCTGACGGGACCAACTTTCACATGGTTCGCGTCTCTTCCAGCAAACTCCATCATTAGCTGGGCAGATCTGGAGTAGAAATTCCATGCATATTTCTTTACAGGCACCAATGAGAAGAAGCTAGTCGATCTAATGAGCTTGAGACAGAGGACTAATGAGACACCCTAGGAATATCTCCGCAGGTTTAGGGAAACTAAAAATCTCTGCTATTCTCTGAACTTGCCAGATGGCCAGTTGCCAAGGATGGCAGTGGCAGGCATGCAGCCGAACATTAGAGAGAAGTTGTTCGGTATGGACTTCGACGACCTCGGTTAGTTGTCACAACGGTTAGCAATGATGAGTAACCAGACTCAAGGGTTCAGAAGGGATAACCGCTTCCAGAAAGGTGACATAACTAATACAGAGTATCAGAGTTTCCTGGAAGAGGCGGCAAAGTTTGAGGATGAGGATGAGGTCGCTGCAGCCGAACTGGTCTGGGCAAAAGAACCGACTCAAGTTAATCAGCGGTGGTTGAGGCAACAGAAAGGTACCTATGACTTTGATGTGTCCAAATCAGACAAGCTTTTCGAGTTGTTTTTCAGGGAAGGACGCATCAAGTTACCTAAAGGACACCCTGTGTTGCGTCCTGAAGGAGTAAAGGACAAGAGGTTTTGCGGCTACCACACCAACTCTCATGCCATCAATGAGTGCCGGTTGTTTAGAATGAAGATCCAGAAAGCTATTCAGGAAGGACATTTGAAGTTTGACGGCAAGATGAAGATTGACGCTAACCCTTTTGCACAAAACACAGTGTCTTTCTCTATGAATATGGTTGTTGTGGAAGAATCCAAGGGCAAGAGCGAGATGAAAGTGCTGACCTCAGATAGAGCGAAAAAGACTGGTGCTGTTGACCCTGATCGGCAGATTATGGAAAAGGAACTTCGGCAACGAGGACAGTTCTAGAGTAGCCAAACTGAAAGAGGGGAGGCTTCCAAACCCAGGGTTACAACGCGGATCCTATTAAACAAGTGGCAACGGGAGCAAGAGCGACATCAGAGGCGGATGCATTACGAGGAGCAGAGGTTCATAGAGGAATGTCAGAGGCATGAGGAAGAAGTGTATCAGAGGGAACGAGAGTGCTTGATAGAGCAGGAGGAGTCTCATTGGGGATGCTCGTTTTTCAAACACTATTGGAATGAAGGCCTGAAGCTGCCTACTAGAGATAATTACCCCGAATGCAGTGATCGGTATTCAGGGTATAGGCAGTCCCAGGTCAACCTCCGTCCGGTCTATGAAAGACTTGGAGCACATGCTCCTGGGGACGATCGGCGTTTAAAAATAAGTGACTGAGAGGATCGGCAAGGTAAAAGGTTTTCTGATCAAGAATGGGTCCATTCTGATGAGCGAGAGCACCGAGAGTATGCATGGCAGAGCGGGCAGTGGTGTCCACCAGGTCTGAAGAAGAGCCAGAAAAGGAGGGTGCAACGCTTGAGAAACAGAGAGCTAGTACAAGCGACTGCCGAACAGGAACCAACATGGCGTCCTAAGGGAAGGCCCAATGGATACAACCGTTCGGCTGATACGTACATGGTCTTCTTCATTCCATAGAATTTATAGCTCCCGAAGACCAAGATATCGAAGATGAAGTGTCTTCAGATGATGGTGAGAATGAGTATCAGAACCTAATGGCCCAGCTTGTCCTGACTCAACAGGCAGTGTTCGACAAACCAGTCAGACATCGACACTTGAAGGCGCTTTACGTGAAGGGGTACATCAATGTCAAACTCCTGACCAAGATGTTGGTTGATGGAGGAGTTGTCTTCAATATCATGCTGTATACTACCTTCAGGAAGCTCGGAATGACCAATGAGGAACTATTGAAGACCTATTTGGTACTCAGAGACTTTGCTGGCAACCCTTCCGACACTCAGGGGGCAGTGCACGTCGAATTGATGATTGGATCCAAGACTCTGATCACTACCTTCTTTGTCATAGACGACAAGGGGGCATATAGTCTACTACTAGGAAGAGATTGGATCCATGCTAACTGTTGCATACCTTCAACCATGCATCAGGCTCTCATTCAATGGGTTGGAGATGATGTGGAGATTGTTCAGGATGATGATTCGGTAAGTGTTGCTGCCATAGAGCCTGTCTACTGGGAGTATGATGACTTCAATTGTTTCTCTAGAAAGATTTGGGGAGAAGGTCCTGTGAATGTCTCGGGCAAGGGCCAACAGCCGATCCAAGCAATCAGCTCTGAGAGTAATTTTTAATGGGGAACACGATCGATGATAGCGAAGGGAAGCTGGGACGCGGCTTCATGTCGGCCGATAAGCTAGATGAGATAGATGTTGGTGATGATGATAGACCAAGGCTGATGTTTATCAGTGCAAATTTAAACCAAGAGCATAGGTTGAAACGGATAGACCTGCTAAAAGAATTTAAAGATTGTTTTGCTTGGGATTATACAGAGATGCCCGAACTAGATTGTTCCATCGTTGAGCATAAATTGTCGATCAAGCCGGGATACCGTCCTTTCAAACAACCTCCTCGGAAGATTTACAAAGAGGAGGTATTGGCCGATGTGAAGAAAGAAGTTGAAAGATTATTGGAGGCAAACTTCATTCGACCATGCAGATATGCAGATTGGGTTTCAAACATCGTCCCAGTATACAAGAAAAATAGAAAGATGAGGGTCTGCATTGATTTTAGAAATCTCAACAAAGCAACTCCTATGGATGGCTACCCGATGCCATTTGCCGATCTGCTCGTCAACGCATCGGCTGGTTACGAAGTCATCAGCTTCATGGATGGTAATGCCGGTTATAACCAGATCTTCATGGCAATAGAGGATATTTCAAAGACAGCCTTCAGGTGCCCTGGTCATATTGGTTTGTTTGAATGGATTGTCATGACTTTCGGTTTGAAGAATGCCGGTGCAACCTATCAAAGAGCTATGAACTACATCTTTCACGAGTTGATCGGCAAGATTGTGGAAATCTACATTGATGACATGGTGGTCAAGTCTAGAAACCATGAGGGACATTTGGCCGATTTGAGGAAGACCTTGGAGTGCACTAGGAGGCATGGTTTGAGGATGAACCCGAATAAGTGTGCCTTTGGAGTCTCGGCTGGCGAGTTTTTAGGCTTTCTGGTCCATAAAGGAGGGATCGAAGTCGGCAAGAAGAGCATGGAAGCGATGGACAAGGTGGTACCTCCAACCAATCTCACAGAGTTGCAATCATTGCTGGGCAAGATTAATTTTGTGAGAAGATTTATATCTAACTTATTAGAAAGAGTTGCCTTTCTCTCTGCTATTGAAGCTTAAAAAGGATCAAGAATTTGTGTGGGGTGACGTACAACAGAAGGCTTTCGATGAGATCAAAGAGTACATGAAGGCACCACCTATATTGGTACCTCCGCAACTTGATAAGCCTTTTAAGTTGTACATGGCGGCCGACAACTTGACAATAGGGTCGGCCCTCATGCAAGAGTTTGGAGGGAAAGAGAGAGTGATAGCTTACCTTAGCCGAAAGCTACTAGATCCAGAGACAAGGTATTCGGCTATAGAAAAGCTTTGCTTATGTGTGTTTTATTCATGTACTAAGCTTCGGCATTATCTGTTAAATGCCGAATGTGTAGTAGTTTCTGAGTTCGATGTGATAAAACACATGTTATTGATGCCAATTTTAAATGGAAGAATTGGAAAATGGATTTTAGCTTTGTCAAAGTTTGATTTAAGGTATGAATCGGCAAAGGCAGTAAAAAGTCAGGTTATTGCTGATTTTGTTACCCAACACCACGATCCCTCTGCTAACATGGTGACCATTGTGCCATGGACTTTGTTTTTTGATGGTTCATCTTGTAGCAAAGGTGGTGGAGCCGGTGTTCTCTTGATTTCTCTCAGAGGTATGATCTTTGAGTATGCCATCCCTATTGGATTCTTGGTTACTAACAATCAAGCAGAATATGAGGCATTGCTTAGCGGGCTCCGACTGCTTGTCGAAATAAAAGAAGTTGATGTTGAAATTTTCGGGGATTCTGAGCTGGTAATTAATCAACTGATCGGCCAATATGAATGCAAGAGTGATATGTTAAAGGGATATTATGAAGAGTGCCGAGAGCTTCTAAAGAGTTTCCAGGTAGCCACCTTGCATCATATCCCTAGGGGGCAGAATGAAGAAGCAAACAGACTGGCTCAGAGTGCTTCGGGATACTGAGAGGATCAGGAAATTCATGCTTTGGATGAAGATCGGGTAATTGATGACTGGAGAAACGAAATTGCCGATTATTTAAAAAATCCATCACAAAGAGTTTCCCGAAAACTCAGATATAAAGCTATCAAGTTCGTGCTCCTTGACGACCAGTTGTACTACAAGTCCATAGATGGAGTACTCCTCAAATGTTTGAATCAAGAGGAGTCTAGAAAGCTGATGTATAAAGTACATGAAGGAGTGTGTGGTGCACATCAGTCGGCTTACCGGATGAAATGGATAATAAGGAGGACTGGTTATTTTTGGCCAACCATGCTTGAGGATTGTTTTAAATATTACAAGGCATGTCAGGACTATCAGAGATTTGGTAATATTCAGAGGGCTCCGGCGTCGGCCTTAAACCCAATTGTCAAGCCTTGGTCGTTCAGAGGATGGGGCATAGATTTGATCGGCCAAATCCATCCTCCTTATAGAAAAGGACATAAGTTTGTACTATTGGCCACAGATTATTTCACAAAGTGGGTTGAAGCTATTCCCCTAAAGAAGGTTACATCAGAAAACATGGTCAATTTTGTTAAAGAGCATATAATTCACAGATTCGGGATTCCTCAGACTGTAACAATAGATCAAGGGACTCAGTTCACTTCGTCTGAGTTTTGTGATTTCGCCGAGGAGATGGGGATCAAATTGTACAACTCTTCTCCTTATTATGCACAAGCCAATGGTCAAGCTGAAACGTCAAACAAGATCATGATCAAAATTATTCAAAAGAAGATTGATGAAAAGCTGAAGAAATGGCATTCGGTTCTTAATTAGGCTTTGTGGGCTTACCGAATGGCTTGCCATGGATCTACTCAAGAATCTCCCTATGAGTTAGTTTATGGGCATCATGCTGTGCTGCCATGGGAATTGCAATCAGGATCAAGACGGGTTACATTGCAGAACGATTTGAGGAAAGAAGATTACAAGGATCTGATGATGGATGAATTAGAAGATTTGCATTTAGTTCGTCTCAAAGCATTGGAAAATATTGAGAAAAATAAAGCACGTATTGCCAGGTATTATAACAAGAAGGTTAAGAAAAAACAATTCGTAGAGGGAGATTTGGTTTGGAAAACTGTATTGCCGATCGAGACCAAGGACAGAGCGTTCGGCAAGTGGTCTCTAAATTGGGAAGGACCTTTTCGAGTGGTAAGTTGTGTGCCTGGAAATGCATATATCTTGAGAACTCTATTGGGAGAGGAATTTGCTAGAGCTATCAATGGGAGGTTTCTTAAGAGATTTCATCCCAGTGTTGAGGTTGGTGCATAAACAGATTTAAAGGATCTGATGCATAGATAGCCGATACAGAGATATCACCTTTAGCTGAAAAATACTCTGAAAAACTCAGAGAATAGCCGACATGGCATGTGTCGCCTTTAGAGAAAAAATGACAACATTACACAAGCATTTCCAGATTGGTTGTTCTCAAGACCACTTCAGAAAAAGGAGAAACCAGCAGAGATCCTGAATATTTCACAGAGGGGGTTCTTTACATAAGATTCCTAAATACAAACTACACATCAAACAACCTGTTGATAACCGACTGGGTGTCTCAGACTACAGCAATGGCAGTCGCATGATCTTCATAACTTGCTAGAAGATCGTCGATGTTTTTGACATTTTCTGGAGGCACTTGACCATGGAAGCCGGTTGGCTGAACGGAGAAGTCCTTACCGCGCTGGGTAGTCATTGCCGACAACCCCAGAGCTACGCCGTGGTGCACGCCATGGATGGCGACTTGATTGATGCGGTCGTCCGCATTATCAAGGTGCGTGTAACACCCTGGTGTTAAGCTTTGCATAATCCACATGATCATTGCAAATCATTCATTGCATAAGCATCATGGCATTTCATATTGAAATCAAGTTTAAGTTAACTTTGCTTAGGATGTGAAAGTAAGTTGAATTCATAAATTCTTGGTGTTTGAATCCAATCTTGAAAACACTACACTTAATTAATCTTGCTTCTAAAGCCCTGTGCTTAAAATGAGAAACAAAGTTTAAAAGCCATTTTGAATTCATGATCTTTTATTAAAAGAAAGGATTCACATATTGGTTTTAAATCTTAACTCAAAAACTATAAGGAATCTGAACTTGACTTCTCAAGCAAAAAGTTAGTTTAAAATATTTGGAACAACTTTGGTGTTCACACCAAAACTTGGTTTTGAGTTTTTAAACCTATTTGAAAAAGAAAAAAATCAAAACAAAGAAACAAAAAATAGAAAAGAAAAAGAAAAAGGAATTCCTTACCTTACTGGGCCGGCGCCAACGAAGCGGCCCAGCTGATCAAGCCAGCTCGGCCTGCCCCGCACCGCCGCGGAGCGCCGCTGCCCTCTCCATCTCCACAGCAGCTCCGCCTCAGCTCCCCGAGCCCGAAACGATGACCGGTCAGCCTCGGTAAGACTCCGTCGTGCCCCTCCGCGCGAGCACGAGCTCTGTGCCGTCGCCGTCGCACACTGCTCCGTGGACCGCACCCCTCTGGTCGTCGTCGTTCCGCGTTAGCGCAAGCTCTGCACTCGTCGTAGCTCTGCGAAGCTTTAGCCCCGCTTAATCGAAGCCGCCGTGGCCTATCTCGGCTTGTCGCCGTGTGACCGCTCCGCCATGGACGCCGGCGAGCTTCACTCTGGCCACCTTTGCATGCGATGAGGGTTGCGCTGGATTTGTTTCGCGTAGCCGCATCCATAGAGCCACACCGCACCGCTGGAGACCTCGTCGTCGGCGAAAAAACCGTCGGCGAAAGCCTCGCCTCCGCCCTGTGTCACCGACGCGTGGGGTCCCCTCGCGCGGGCCCCCGCTGTCAGGCGCCGGTTCCCCTTTGGAACCAGGCCGAGTGGGCCTGTGTGGCCTGTTGGGCCGAAAGGCCTAACCCCTTATGTTTTCCCATTTTCAGAAAATGTAAAATGATTGGTAAAAATAATATCTCACTGAATATTGGTCTAAAAAATCCTGAAATAAACTGTGAGTACTTGTTATAAGTAGATCTACCCTGGAAAAATATTGCATGTGTATTTTATAGTACTTTTTTATAGGATTAAATAAATATTGAAACCGATTAAAATTGCATAAATCAATTAAGATATTTTTAGGCTGTTAACTTGTAAGATTTTTAGTAATTAGGTTTTTGGGATAAAGGAGCTATAAATTTTTGTGTAGCTTTACAGTAGGGAATAGTAACTGAGAAAAATACTAATCTGGTTAATTCATCACTTTCACTGTACTGAGTATTTTTAAGCTATTATTATCTTTAAACTTGCTAATTTTGTGCAGAGTAGAATACTGCTACTGTTAACCTAGGAAAAATTTGAGTAGGCTATGTTGCCCCTGCTTAAGCTACTGTAATTTTTGTAGAATTTAATGAACAGTTTCTATAGGTTGTGTAGTTCTGTGTTGCTTTCTAGTTAACAAATTTACTCAGAAGAAAGGTTAATTTGTTAATTAAGCTTTGGTGTATCTTTGAAGCATTAATCAACCAGCTAGGTTAAGCCTAAAGCTGAACCCTACTGTTCCTTGTTGGTTACTTGTATGTTAAGTAAATTGTTAAATGACGATCATAATAACTAACTACTAGAGAAGAAATTTGCACCTACTCGAGAACACATAGAAAAGAACATCATGAGCGTACCACACCTCAGCATATTCATCATCTTGCATAGGTTGATATTATACCTTGTCTCATATCATTCGTATATACGCATCACACAGGATTGCAGGAGGAAGCACAGTACGACCTTCACCAGGAGCAGGACAAAGCCAGTCAGCAAGGAGCCAACGAAGGGCACGTGAACGAAGAACCAGAAGAGGAACTCCAGGAGTGTCCCGATCACCAGCCTAGCTCGTTCGAGAAAGGCAAGCCCCGGTGCATCTTAACCGTACCTTATGATATCAATTTACTATGTTATACTATGTTGTTGCATTAAGTATAGGAGTTGGGTGAACCTAATTGTTGCATACTACCCTCCTTGCTTTTGATATCCTTATATCCTTGTTAGCCTGTTAGCATAGCAAAGATAGATGCTTAGCCTTGCTAATTAAAGATGACTTCCTCGGTAACACAAGTCACGTATTGCTCTACGTGGCAAAGTCGAGGGTATGAAAATTATCATAAATGGAAAGGAAACCGGGAAGGTTGGTAAATTGTCCATACGTCTGATACTGGCAACATCTAGGTGAGCTGCGCGCCCTAGGCCGGTATTTTGCGTATGCGTCTGCCGTTTTGGCGGGCCGATCGGGTGGTGTCCCTCTTGTCATGTTGAACGCATGCCTCCACCTTTAGTTGGCAAGATAACTCGTTCGAGCCGCGAAACCTACCTACTGGTCGAACCAAGGACGAAGCGAATCGTAAGCTGTTGCGGGGTGACAAGGACGTGGAGTGTAAGGCCGAGGCTAGCTAGCTGATCACTAGGCTGGACATACGGGGTGCCGGGCGGTCCTTGGGCTTGTTGAGTATGATTCTGAATCGACCTTGGTTTGAATGGTAGAATAGGCGACTGCCGCGCCCCCGTTCAAGGGCTGCGAAGTTTGGGTGAGGAATAAACCCTCCAGCTAGATAGGAATTCGATTCGAATTGCGGTCTCTCCCTGTAGTGCGAACTTGATAATTGCTACACTGGCGTGGGAACAATTAATTACTTGAATGGTTCCGATAGAATGATATGATGAGACCAGAAGGGCAAACTGGTTATTGTATGCTTAATCAAGTGTATTGCTTAGTCCAGATGCTAATCTAGAAGACAAGTACTATTTAATAAATATGGCTTCATTCTTAAGTACTCTATAGTAAATGCTTTGCCGCAAAAGAGAGTTCGACCTTGTACTACCACAGAAAGCCTACATTATCCTTGGTGTCTTTATTTTAGTTTAATACGGGTAAGTCTAGCTGAGTACATTCGCGTACTTAGGGCTTCGTTCTCAATGTTGTTGCAGATGGGTAGATGTACTATGGGTACTGCATCAACTGTCTCTACCCTGCTATGGGCGACAACTAGGACCATGGGCGATGGTCATCTCTGAAGCCTCATCTATGCTTTTGTGAGAAACGGCTTAGTACTGGCACTGTAATGAACTAAGTGTGTGTGAGTTGGTTTCAAAACTATCTCCACTGCAAGAGATTTGGTTATGTAATAACTTTTAAAATTCGTACTCTGATGTATTCGTATTTGAAATTTATGTAACGTATGGATGGTCTGTTGAACTAAAGCGATTCTCGACTATGAATGAGCAAGGAATGAAATCCGTCGTGGTTTCACGGACTACCGGGGTTATGAAATCCTAAGGAAGAAAATTTATCGCATCGGCGATCGGTTTTTGGACTTAGGTTTTTGTAATTTGGACAGTTCTGTTACAACGCGCCTCGGTGGTTTCTCCTTGTGCGTTGACCTTATCGGCGATCCTGTTCGCTGCGGCCTTCAGGCGCTCATTCTCTGCAGAGAGCGCTGAACAAAGATGCAAATCGGATGAGCAGATAGGATTAAAAGAGAAGGTGAAACATGATTGCTTGCGGCTAACCCGTGATGGCGTCGCAAAGCTGCTTCCGCTGGTCCTCCCACTCGAGTTGATCGACACCATACTGCTTGGAGATCTTCTCCAGTTCTCTTGGGTTTCGTCCCTCTCACGCCTGAAGTTGGCCGCCTCCGCATGGGTATAGGGGACATCCGCATCCGACCCTGAACTGAAGTCCCAGGGCTGAGAATGGTAGGAGTCTGAAGACCCGGAGGAGACCGGCAATGGACTCCCCGGCTGATCTGCTGCTGCCGTAGGGAAAGGAATGTTGTGGCTAGTGGAGATGGAGCTGATCCTGATAAGGAACTAGAATCAGAACTAGAAGGATGAACAGAGAGCAAAGATGCAAGGGGGCAAGGAAGTGATTCTTACCCGCGCTGCTGATTGCGCCATGTTCGGCTCCCTTCGGGTGCTCCTTCGGCATGACGCTTGCCGCAATTGTCACCTCCTGCCATTGCTACTGTTTGAGTTAGGGTTCCCTCTGGATTGGTTTCGATAGAAAGGGTGAAGACGAAGACGACAATGTTTGACTGGAACCGTTGACAGGGGAGGGAGGTTCATTTATAGGCTGAGTAAGAATGCCAAGAGGCGAGTTAGGGTTGTTCCCATTCGATGGGTCGTTGGTGGAATGGGCCAGGCTCGGGTATATCAAAGGTCGCTCGGCTATATCTGAAGGCTGGAGATGAGTCGGGTATCTCGAAGGTCGCTCGGCTACGTCCTAAACCAACAACGGTCGGCTATCTGAAAGCTGAGGGTGAATCGGCTATATTGTGGCTGGGAATAATAACATAGCTGATTATACCATCGTGTAAGCAAGGAATGTACAAGAAGGCGAGACAGTGATAACAATCAATTGTTCAGAAACAAAGTGTGCTGCACTTAATCTATTACAAGTCGTATCTCTACCGATGCAGAAGCTGGTTTATGGCATCCAGGGCCTCGGTCTTGATTCGGCTAACGTCATCCAATACCTTTTGGTCTTCATTTTCAGAAATTTGGATGTTTGATAGCTTTTCCTTGAGTTGTTGATTTTCTTTCAGAATGATTGACATCTTTGATGAAATTGCTTCTATAGATTTTAGCAGAGCTGTCACTTTGGCTTCGTGGGATTGGATTTTAGCGTTCAGTTCAGATAATTGAGCTTCTAATCTGATTCTCTCATCCTTCATGACTTTCAGCTTAGATCCCAGAGTCACCAGCGAATCTTTAGCAGCCTGAAGATTGGTGTATACAGCTTTAGCTTCTTGTTTCTTCTAAGACTTGCTATCCTGCAGAGCAGTCCTGGAGGTTATATTCTTGTTTGCTCTCTTCACCATACCAAAATAGTCATCAAGTCTGGCGGCAGACTCCAAAGAGGCCTTGAGGGCAGATGGGAGATCTTGATTAATCAACTCAAGGATATCCTTTATCTGATCTGAATTTTGGACCAGGATATTGGTGTCCTTATTCAGTAGGTGACCTATGTCCTACAACCGGGCTTGATTTTCCTCTGACAAAGTCTGCTGGGAGGTAGCTTCTTCCCCTTTTCCACTGATGAAATCTTCGACGGTGAAGGAAAAGCTGGTGGTATGCTCGTCAGTATTCTTGAGAAAAGAAGGAGTGTTAGTCGATTGGGTAAAAATTGCTGAAGAACAGATGGTTTAAGGTAATATATTACCTGCTGGGTTGATTGAACCTCAAGATGTGGTGTGCCTTGGCCTGGTTGACTTGACTGGGTGCCCTGAGGAGGTGAATTTGGAGCCGGACCAGAAGAGTGTTCTCCTGCTAAATTGTATAAAATTTTGTCTGTTTCTGACAATACAGATACATGAGCAGGAATTGAATGATATATAGAAGAGGGAGGTGATTAGCCGAATAATATTACCAATGCGCTCGGCAGTTTCTTGAGCGTCAGTGCTTTCAGCTTCATTAGTTTCAGTGTCCTCAGTTTCATGCACTTCTGCCGATGGTTGGGATTCTGCATCTTCAGTAAGAGGAATGTCTACTGTCGGTGGAGCATTGCTTGATCTAGGGATATTGACATGTGGCTGCAATGAAGATGGTTGATGTAAAAGCAGGCAGTTTTATTCCAGAGTGGAGTTTATTAATAAAACTCATACCTTGGGAGATCTCTGAGATTTCTTAGACCTCACTTTTCTGGTCACATGAATGTCTTCTAAAGGGGCAGTAGCTGACAATGCAGAGGTCTTCATGAAGATTTTTAAAGTGGGAGCATTATAGCCCAATGCAGGTTTAGACCCAGCTTTGTAATACTCCACTACTTTATTGGGAGGAGTAGACTCAAAATCCTATACATGGCAAGATTTCAGAATAAGAGATGAATGCAGAGACAAGAAATGACTAATGCAATGAGATTACCTCACTCTCAGGAGCAAATTGAGAATATAAGTCTTGGCACAGGGGGTGAACTGGTATGTTGAAAATGTGGTTGTGCCACTCTTGCCATCAAGCAGAGAAAAGGGGATGGACATCATTCACTAATCCAAATGGGGAAGGTTCATATGTTGGCAAATCTTGTCCCAACTCAAAGACTTTTCTATCTTCTATTTCATTGGTAATACGCTCCATGTATCTTATGATTGATGAAAAGAAGGGTCTTGGGGGCAGCTGTCCACATCCTAATTGCCTGGATGCCACATTGGGGTTGTAGAATTCATAGGTGGGCTGCACCATTCTCCCATGGTGAAATTCGGCTGGTAGAATGCATGGCTTGATGAAGGAGTTGAAAATTTCAGTAGATACCTTATCAGAACAACCAGACTCATAGCTGAATTTGTAAGGGAAAGTCAAGTCATCATTTTCATTATAAGGAAGCCAGAGCACATTATTGAAACCTTTGAAGAACCTTTGAAGAGGTTTGGTAGCTCTTGGATGTTGCTGGGTCACCCTCGGCATAATTAACCGAAGGAAAACTTAAATTGTGAAGAGGTACAAACACTACTTGATGCATGTAGAGTTGCAGCCACATCTGAATGAACCACCAAGAGCCACTCACACAGGAAATTCCCTTGCCATGGTACATTTGGATAGAAATCTGATGCATCATGTGGTATACAGCTCCTAGGAGATATTTACCCAGAGGAATTAGTGTGCCTGCAGCTAAATCTTTAGCCATTATCATGTGATTCAGGGTTGGCTCATTGGATCTTCCACGGAAGATAAACCTACATAGCCACATGTTCATAAAAGCTCTGCTTTCCTTTTCAGAGACAGTGCCAGTTGCTTCCATGTAAGTTTGGATGTATCCAACCCATCCACCTCCTGATTTAACAACTCTCTGGTTACTTTTACCCTTATACTAACAAGGGTGTACTGGTTTGGAGACGTTTAAGCCAGTCATCATAAACACATCGGCTAAGGTAGGAGTCATCATACCATGGCCGAAGACGAAAGCGTTGATGGCGTCGGACCAGAAATGAGAGGCTGCTATTAGGAGAGGTTCGTTTCTGGGTATTTCTGATAAAGATAGCTCTAGGCAGTGGTTGATCTCTTGGTTGTCCTAGCTGCTGTTGTTCTTGCTCGACATTCTGCAGTACCAGTTTCGCCATCCGGCTATTGGAGGAAGTGGCCAAGTCTTGAAGGTGTTTGGCCATTAGTTTGACAGAGTGACTCCGGATTTGAAAGGAATCCTCAAAGTTTCCTTCTCGATAATCTCAGTTGGGTCAGGATTTCCCATGGGACTAAGGAGGTAGGAATCAGGATTTGTGGCATAAGGAATCAAAATTTCATTCTTGTATTCCTTCAATAATAGTGAAATCAAGAAAGCGGATGAGTTGGGGGAGAAGTAGGAAAACCGATTAGGGGTTGCCGAATACACAAGAAAATGAGTTGGAATTTTACCTCTAGGATCTCTTCCTGAGTCGCCATTGAAGGTTCGATGCAGATTTGAGAATGCCGAAGTATGGATTTCTTGGGTGGCGACTGCAGTGTTGAACAGTATAAACCTAAGGGGAAAAGAAAGCTCACGGTCAATTTCGGAATAAAATGGCTTTTATCCCGAAATTGAGGGGGCATATGTTAACACAGGATTTTTGCACAATGACAAGTGGGCCAGTACGCGGTGAGTCGGCGGAGATGGATGCTCAGAGCATTCGGCAAAGTCCATGCGGTCGGTTAATTCCCAAATTCGGCAATCGATCGCGCAATCGGTTAATCAGAAGAAGGGCGGTTTCCATCGGAGCGACGAAGGAGGCAAGTGAGAGCCGAATTGATAACAACAATTGCGATAATTAAGGCAATGGAGACTCCGAAGGGAACTAAAAGTCAAGATATTATATTTCTTCCTTTAATATTTTGTGGTCGTGTCCTCTTAGGACTCATGTCATAGCCAGGGTATAAATATAAACCCTTAGCTATTGTAAAAAGGTGTTCACAACCAAATCAATACAACCGGCCCCGTGCCAACTTCGAGTCCTTTTGTCATGTCGTCGAGTTCTTCAAGAGGAAGCATCGATCCGTCAACCTCCGTAAGTCTTGGCAACCTTGTTATCATGTCTAGTATCATGCGGTGGATTTAGATGTTGATGCAAGTAGTCTTGTTTATTGTCAATGATCGTGCGGCGGATCCTTGATTGATGATCAAGAAGTCTTTACTTATGTTTTGTTTACAAGTAAATAACATGCGGCGGATGTTTGCTCGATATGCTTAGCATAAGCAATATAGTTATTGGCTCTCGTAGATTTGGCAAGATCTATTGGATTCATCAAGTTATCGTGTTGCATGTTTTAGATAATCTTTACATATTTGCAAACACTCCTTTGCCCAATCTAGATTAATACGGTTCGGCTCTTGTTAACTTATATAGATCTATTCATGTTATAATGAGTTGTTATTTTCGCGTTGTTCCTATAAGTAGATCTTATATCTTTAATAGCCGAATTAGTTTGAATCTAGATTGTTACATGTTGCGGGTTCATGCATGTTATCCATGTTTAAGCTTTGATAACGCTAGGTATTGTGCGGCAAATGCAGGCTTTAGATTAGTTTAATCATGTTTGCTTACATGTTTCCTTCATCATGGACCCCAATTCGGCTGATTGCCGAGCTTGGTTATGCTTTGATCCATATTCAACCATGATTCGTTTGTACGTCCTTTTCCCATGCATGCGCATTCGGCAATCATTGGTTCACGTGTTTTCTGTATGTTTTAGCCGAATGTTCCATAAAACCTATTGGCAGATAGCTTTCATTGTTGTATGTCGTTGTAAGTGGCTTCAAGGCCGTACATATGGAACTGTCTGGTATTATCCTACATGTTCCAGTTTATATCTAATGACCTTCATCCTTTGTTAGTTTCAGGTCAAACTGACTGGCACGTTTTCGGTTCTCGAAGCACCCAGGCACCCGATTGAAGTCACGCTTTCCGGCTTCCTTTGTTTGAGACGCAGTACGTCACTTTTTGTGTCAACAGTCCCATAAGCGTGTCGAGCTAGTGCTCGAACTGAGGATAGTCGGCCCGGGGGACGACTGCCCCTTGAGCGACTTGTTCCCTAAAGGGAGACAGGTGGAGGTGGGCCATGGACGCGGTGATGGCATCCACGGCTACCTCGGAGGATGTCGTAGGGCGACGGAGAGCCAGGTCGGTCCCCTACCCGTGGCACTAGATGTCCAGGCTACCAAAACAAACAATGGAGCCCAGAGCGAAATCAACGCGGCGGTTAGCCATCCGAAACTCAAAAATATGGGTGACACGCAAAGGTCCCCTACCTAGTGCGCCAACTATCGGTGTCTAAAATGGCAGGGTCTAGACGGCCAACGAGTAAATTTCTAAGCGTGTTGGAGTTCGGATGGTTATGCTCGGAGGACACAAAGATTTATACTAGTTCGGGCACGAACGCCCTACGCCCAGTTTGCTGTAGAGTCGTATTACCGAGCGCGGAGGGCTCGTAGAGGGGAGCTATAAGCAATGGTGAGAGAGGGAAGCGCCTTCCCAGGTCTCGTGCGTATGAGGTTCTTGGTTCTGGTGAGAGCTCGTGTGGATGCGAGTATGAGTGTGTGTGAATGCGTTTTTGGGTGTCGAGAGAGAGATATTGAAGGTCCATTCTCCCCCTTTATATGTAGGGAGAGATGGAGGAGTACAGTAGAGAGAGGGGGAGTGAACGTGGGCCCGGCTTGGGCTGCTGTCGAGGGAGAGCTCTGTCTTCATTCTGCCTTCCTTCGTGAGGAAGATTGCGCCAGTTGACACATGTCCGGGTCCTATTCGTTCTTGTTGTGTTGTAGCCATGCGCCTTGAGACTGGGAACTCCACTGTTCCCTTATGTGGATATGGGCGGAGGCTGGTCGCACAGGGTCAGGCACCCCCACGTTCCGTCATACAGGGTTGATGACGTCCTAATCCCTGTTCGAGTGTCTGTCGGCGGTATGGCGTAAGTGTAGTGCGCGTAAGTCATTGGTTAGGCAGCACATGACCTTGTACCGCAAGGTGAAACAGAGGCAGGCATGGTGACTCATGCCTTGGAACCCCATCCCTGAGGATGGAGGGCACTGTGGACCTTTTGACTATATGGGCTAGGGCGTTCTAGGCCACTGGTGGCGGCGAGATTTCCGAGGGTAGGGGACATCACGGATGACGTTTCCCTGGCTCGGACGAGGCGGAAGAACCCACGAGGGTAGATGTCGTCACGGATGATGTCTCCTTAGCTCGGGCGAGGCAAAGGAGCCCCCGAGGGTAGAAGGCGTCACTGATGACGTCGCCCTAGCTCGGGCGAGGCGGAAGATCCTCCGGTTGAATGTGGTGGTCTTGGTTGACTTGGGAGCGAGAAGCCCCCGCGGGTGATGACATCACCCTGGCTCGGACGGGGCGGAGAGCCTCCGAGGGTGATTTTGTTTTTGCGGAGTCCAGTAAATTGGGTACCCTATTTCTAGGTATCCGACACAAGGAATATGTGAGGAAATGCTACAAGTGCAAGAGCACCGATCACGTGATAGCCGATTGCCCCAACAATAGTGATGATGATGAGAAGAAGAAGGGCAAGTATGACAAGAAGGAGAATAATCTATCATTCACCAAGAAGAAGATGGGTGAATCATACATGGTGACTTGGGATAGTGATGATTCTTCCGATGATGACTCTAGTGATGATGAGAAGAAGAAGTCCAAGAAGAAGGCATTGGCAAGCATTGCTATCAAGAACAAGCCATCCATCTTCGACACTCCATCATGCTTCATGGCTAAGCCACCTAAGGTACAATCTTGTGATGAAAGTGATAGTGATGGTGATAGTGGTGACGATGAGGAGTAGTACTCCAAGGAGGAACTCATAGATATGATGAAGCAAACTTATGCTTGCTTTGAGACAAAGAGGAAGGAGTGCAAAGAATTGAACAATAAGCTTACGGCTCTTGAAGGATCCTTTGATGAGCTCAATGGCTCTCATGAGAGGCTAATGGAAGCCCATGAGAAGCTTGCGAGGACTCACAACAAGCTTGACAAATCTCACTCCTCCCTCCTTGATCAAAACAAGGATAAGGTTGGTGCATCATGTGACATTGGAGTTACTTGTGATATACTTGATGAATCATTTTTCACTCCTATCATTGTCACCCCAACCGAAACACAATGTAGCACATCCACTTGCACATGTACTAGTGATAGCTCAAAGGATGATGCTACACTAGTGAGTGAAAATGAAAAATTGAAAAATGATGTTAATGAACTCACTCATGCTTTGGGTAAGGCATATGGTGGAGATGCCCGCTTGCTACAGTGCTTGGGTAGCCAAAGATTTTCCCACTACAAAGAGGGATTGGGCTATATCCCCAAGAAAGGCAAGGCAACCTTTGTAACTCCAAAGCCTAGCTTTGTGAGGAGCAATGGTCACTTTTGCAACAAATGTAAGCAAGTGGGGCATGTTGACCAATATTGCAAACTTAACATTAGTCAAACCAAGTTTGCTAAATCTACTTCTATGCACTTTGATTCATGTTATATGCTTACCAAAAGTGCTAAAGGTATCATGGCTAAGTATGTTGATACACCCATTGTTGGCCCAAAGAAGAAGGCAATTTGGGTGCCAAAATTCTTGGTCACTAACTTTGGAGGACCCAAACAAGTATGGGTACCTAAGAAAAACTAACTTGTTTTGTAGGTCAATTACAAAGCTGGAGGAAGGCATTGGGTGCTTGATAGTGGGTGCACTCAACACATGACCGAGGATTCTAGAATGTTCACATCAATCAACTCCAACACCAATGATGGCATTGATAGTATTACTTTTGGTGATAATGGCAAGGGCAAGGTCAAGGGTCTTGGTACGATTGCAATATCCAATGACTTGAGCATATCAAATGTATTGCTAGTTGAGAGCTTGAACTTCAATTTGCTATCCGTGGCTCAATTGTGTGATCTTGGATTCAAATGCATATTTGGGGTAGATGATGTTGAGATCATTAGTGTAGATGGTTCAAACTTGATCTTCAAAGGCTTTAGATATGAGAACCTCTATCTAGTTGATTTTAATGCTAGTGAAGCTCAATTATCAACTTGCTTGCTCACCAAATCTAGTATGGGTTGGTTATGGCATAGAAGGCTTGGTCATGTTGGGATGAAGCAATTGAATAGATTGATCAAGAATGACTTAGTAAGAGGCTTGAAAGATGTTGTGTTTGAGAAGGACAAACTTTGTAGCTCTTGTCAAGCTGGCAAACAAGTTGGCAACACCCATCCCAAGAAAAGCATGATGAGAACTAGTAGAGCATTTTAGTTGTTGCACATGGACCTATTTGGACCAACAACATACACAAGTATTGGAGGCAACAAGTATGTATTTGTGATAGTGGATGATCTTACAAGATACACTTGGGTATTCTTTCTCAATGACAAGAGTGATACATTTGCAACCTTCAAATCTTTTGTCAAGAGATGTCACAATGAGTTTGAAACAACCATCAAGAAAGTGAGAAGTGACAATGGAAGTGAATTCAAGAATACAAGAGTTGAGGAACTATGTGATGAGCTTGGAATCCAACATCAACTCTTGGCCAAGTACACTCCACAATCAAACAACCTTGTTGAGAGGAAGAATAGAACATTGATTGATATGGCAAGGTCTATGCTTAGTGAGTACAATGTGAGTCAATCCTTTTGGGCCGAAGCTATCAACACTGCTTGCTACTCTAGCAACCGGTTGTATTGACACCCATTGATGGAGAAGACCCCTTATGAGCTATTGAATGGAAGAAAGCCCAACATTGCATACTTTAGAGTGTTTGGATGCAAATGCTACATTTTGAAGAAAGGCACAAGACTTGGGAAGTTTGACAAGAAATGTGATGAAGTGTTTTTACTTGGTTACTCAACCACAAGCAAAGCCTATAGAGTGTGGAATTCGGCTAGTGGTATACTGGAGGAGGTTCATGATGTTGAATTTGATGAAACCAATGGCTCTCAAGATGAAAATGAGAATCTAGAAGATGTAAGTGGACCTCAATTGTCAAAGGCTATGAAGAACATGGATATTGGTGATATTCGGCCTAGGCAAGTAATTGACATTGAAGATGACAAAGAACAAGTGCTCAACTGACCCAATGTGCAAGCTAGTAGCTCTCAAATGGAAGATCAACAAGTTGCTAGTTCATATCAACCAAGCTCAAGCAATCAAGCCCCTATCCTCCAAGCAACCAACATTGCAAGAGATCACCCCATTGATCCAATTGTTGGTGACATTACAAGTGGTGTTCAAACAAGATCAAGATTGGCATCCTTTTGTGAACACTACTCATTTGTATCATCCATAGAGCCAACAAAGATTGATGAAGCCCTACAAGATGTTGATTGGGTCAATGTCATGCATGAAGAGCTCAAAATTTTAATAGGAACCAAGTTTGAGAACTAGTTGTGAACACATGGTGGATAAGTACCCATGTAGTTCAGTTTTGTGGTGAGTGATTGCCCAACACTTGAGTGTTTAAGTTTGAGTGGCTTACTTCTAATCCTTGCGAAAGAAAGTGTGTGCCTATCTATCGGCTTGTGGTGTGCAGGTGCTATGCCTAGTGAAATTGGTCAATGACATGGAGAAGGTCGAGTAGAGGCTTGCCGTGCCGATTGACTGAGAGTGGTGAAGGGCGGAAGCGGGGCTCAGACTGAGGGACCAACGGAGCCGGCGGACTAGCTGTGTTGGCTAGTGCTTGGCATCGGCGAGTGCAACAAGACATGGAGGTAGACCGAGTCGACCGAGTCAAGACGGTGGATGCGCGAGTCGAGCGGAGGCTCAGGGGACTCAGAGTCCGACTGGGCGAGGACGAGGTGGCTCGAGTCGAGCGGTTTGGTGGTTTTGGCCGCAAAACCACCGGTGGACGGTTTCCGAGTTTGGGCCTCAAAACTCGGGGTTCGGTAGTTGAGCCCAAAGCTACTGGTCGTGGGTTTCCTGGGTTTGAGCCTCAAAACCTAGGCGGAGCTTTCGAGGAAGCGGGGATGGCACGTGGTGGAATCCTGGAGGTTGCGTCGAGGCGACGGCAACTCCCGGCAGGAAGCGGGGCCATCCATTCAAACGAGTGGCTGAGAGTTATCGACTTGGATTACAATGTCTTAGGGCTAGGTAATTCGGTCATGTATCTAAGGGGATCTTTGGGAAATAGCCAAAGCCCGTTAAATAGGGGATGAAGGGGTATCCCTCATCCCACCTCTTGAACCCTAATCATTTGCACCACCTCTCTCTCTAGTTTATCTCTCTAGTTCATGAGGTCCCTAGTGTAAGGATTTGCACTTTGATTTTGTTGGGAATTGGAGGCCTTACCCTCCATAAGCTATGGCGGCTTTGATTTCGTGATTGTGTCTCCTTTTCTTGTGTTCTTCGCTAATCATCTTTTTGCTCCTCTTAATCCTCTTAGTTCATGCGATGATTTCTCTTGATTGAGAGCGAGTTTTACGATTCCATTTGAACCAAGTTGTGCGGGATCACGAATATAAGATTTGCACCAAACATCTTGAGCACATAGATCGGACAATTTCTTTTTCATGTTCTTCGTTTTTGGAATTTTTCCCGAAATCCTTTTATGTCCGTTGATTCACACCAAATTGAGAGATGATTTCTTCGAGATAGCTCCTCCATAGCCTTGGGATCATGCCCACAAAGTTTAGTGGCTATTGGTGAAGATTTGGCGGTGATTTGGGAAGATTTGGGGGAGAGGCGATTCAAAATTGCCCCCAAATCGCGTATGTCCAGCCAACCGCGGACAGTCCGGGGTTAATTCCCGGACAGTCCCGGAGTCGGGGCAGAACCTGTGCTTCTCGGGGTGTTTTTCTGAGTTTTGCCGGCGGACTGTCCGGGATTTTTCACGGACTGTCCGTAGTTCAAATCTGCCGAACAACACTGATTCTGGACATTCTGTTGGGCGTTTTTCGGCATAACGGCGGACTGTCCGGGGGTCTTTTATGGACTGTCCGCAGGTCAATTTTCAGCAAGGGCGGACAGTCCGCGGTTCTCTCTCGAACAGTCCGCGAAAGCTGCAGAACTGTTTTGATCATATCTCTCTCTCGTCCGGACTCTGAATCAAGTTCCGTTTGTTGCGTTGGATTAGTATTCACGTAGGGAACATGATGAGGCACTTTTGAGACCAGTTATCACAACTGGTTTTTGGGTGTGCTCTTGCCTCTTCTCCCTAGAGGTTGAGAACACCTCTTTCGGGTCGCGTTTCGATCTTTCACCGACTTTCTCCGACTGCTCCGCTGAACCTCTAGGGGTCTTCCTAAGGTGTCCACCTACTTGTTAGGTCGTGTGCGCGTCGTTTCATCCGAGGTCAAGTTTTCGGCGTGATTTTGGGACAAGGGTCAAGCAATAGAAGTTTCTGAAAGGAATTTTTATTTGGCTCCCATTCACCCCCACATCTGGTCGCCGTTCTCGGTCCTTCAATTGGTATCAAAGCCGGTTAAGGATCAATCCACCTTACGCGGTTCTTGATCTACGAAGGCGACATGGAGCGAGGTGCTGGTAAACCTCCTTACTTTGATGGAACAAACTTTGCCTATTGGAAGGTGCGCATGTCCGCTTACCTCCAAGGGCTTGACACAAAGTTTTGGAAGATTTGTGAGAATGAGAACTACGTGGTTCTTGAGGCTCGGATCACCGATGCCCAGGTTACGCAGCATGCGTCAAACACAAGAGCTCGTAGAATTCTGTTCTCTTGTCTGTCTCTTCCAGAGTTTGAGCGGGTTTCGAGTCTCACTACGACATGGGAGATCTGGCAAACACTCTTGAGATATCATGAGGGCAACCCTCAGATGAAGTACAGACTCTTCGACACGTACCGTAGAGAGCACGAGAACTTTGCTCAGTTGGCTGGTGAATCTATTGACGGGATGCTCACTCGCTTCCAATCTATCGTCAACAAGATGCGTGCTAATCAAGCCAACTTGCCTTATGATGATCATGAGATGGCTATCAAGCTTTTGCATGCTCTTGATCGGAAGGTGTGGGAGATGAAGGTGGCTGCCATTCAGGAGTCACCGGGCTATGATGCCCTGAGTGTGGATGAGCTGTTCAGCAAGCTTAAGTCCTCGGAGATTGACCACCAGACCCAGGCCAAGCTTGAAAACCCGTCGAAACCATCTATGGCGTTGGTTTCTAGCCTTGTCGGTACGTCTTCTTCCTCCTCTGACCCTTCACACTCCTTGTTTGCTTTGTCTTTGATTTCTGTGATAGAGGATGAAGGACGGGAAACGACGACCAGAGGGGGGGTGAATGAGAGCCAAATAAGAATTCCTTACGGAAGATCTTGACCCTTGTCCCAAACACTTCCCAAAGAGCAAACTAGGCTCATGACCCACAAGTGGGTGGATGTTCTAGGAGAAGTCCTAGGAACACAGCGGAGCTAGCTACGAAACCAACGAGACAAATTGCAACGAAAATGGAAACTCGCAGTGAGCAGCAGAGGCGATGGATGCTCGACAACAGGGCGACGGACGCTAGGCATCGGATGCTGAGAGATCGCCCATCGGCCTTCCAGAAAGCCTTGCAGAGAAGAAGAAGAAAGCAGACCATCGGATGCTGGGCGATGGATGCTTGGATGAGCGTCCGTTGGCGTCGGACGCTGCGCGACGGACGCTGAGAAGATCGTCCGTCGGCCTTCCAGAGAGCAAAAACAAAACTGCATAGTGCACAATACGCGACGGACGCTGGGCGACGGACTGTGAAGAGCGTCCGACGCCAAACCAAAAGACATAGACAATGCGAGCGATGGATGCTGACGTCAGCACGTACCAGCGTTCGACGCAAAACCCTCGGAGCGTCCGACGCCAAACCCTAGAGCGTCCGATGCCCTCGAACAGAGCGCAGAAACGCGAAAATCGTTTTTCTCTTCTCCGAAACTTTGCAAATCCGATCCAAAAGGTCACCAAGTGCAATCAAACTTTGTAGGCATGATCCTTGTACAGTTGGGGAGCTAATCCTAAGAAATCATCGCTCAATTTGGTGCGGATTAAAGGAAAACGAGGATTTGGGGGAAAAGGGAGCAAAACGAAGAACTCCACAAAGAAGACGCCTGATCTGCGCAGTCGTGAGGTTTGAGGAAAATTCCTATGGTGCAAAGATGCTCCTCACGAATACGAACAACTTGGTTCAAACGGATTTGCAAGAGCTACTCCCTACAAAGAGAAATCATCTCGGGAAAAAAGAGGGAGCAAAAGAAAAAAGCGAAGAACACAAGCAAAACGAGGACACAATCACAAAATCGAAGCCACCATGGCTTACAGAGGTTACGACCTCCGATTCCTCGCAACAATCACAAGTGCTTACACCGGTGACGCGGTGGATCTCAAGCAAGAACAAACTAGAGAAGGGAAAACCTAGGAATAGGTGGGAGAAAGAGTAATGCAAGAGATAAGGATGAGGATACCCCTTCATCCTCTATTTAACGGGGCTTTGGCTATTTCCCAAAGACCCCCCTAGGTACATGAGTGAACTACCTAGCCTAAGCATTGCAGTCCAAGCTCCAGAAAATATCTCCCTCGATTTGATTGGATGGCCCCGCTTCCTGCCAGGAGTTGCCGTCGCCTCGACGCAACCTCCAGGATTCCGCCACGTGCCATCCCCGCTTCCTTGGAAGCTCCGCCTAGGTTTGGAGGCCCAAACCCAGGAAACCCGCCACCGGTAGCTTTGGGCTCAACTACCGAACCACGAGTTTTGAGGCCCAAACTTGGAAACCATCCTCGGATGGTTTTGAGGCCCAAACCACCAAACCACTCGACTCGAGCCACCTTGTCTTTGCCCGGTCTGACTCCGAGTCCCCTGAGCCTCCGCTCGACTCGCGCATCCACCATCTTGACTTGGTCGACTCGGTTTACCTCCATGTCTTATCGCACTCGCTGGTGCCAAGTACTAGCCACCACAGCTAGTCCGCCAACGCCCATGGTCCCTCAGTCCGAGCCCCTCTTCCGCCCTTCACCGCTCTCAGTCCATTGGCACAGCAAGCCTCTACTCGAGCTTCTCCAAGCCATTGACCACTATCACTAGGCATAGCACCTACACACCACAAGCCGATAGACAAGCACACATTTCTGCTTTCGCAGAGGTTAGGGTAAGCCACTCAAACTGAAACACTCACGTGTTGGTCAATCACTCATCATCAAAACTAAACATACATGGGTACTTATCCACCATGTATTCACAGAGGAGCAAGTGGAGGCTCTTCGAGTTGATGAATTGGCCCTAGTCATCACTAGGTTCTCACGGTTCCACAACAACCTTTTGAACCGACGATGTGGTGGCTCGGCCAAGGGGTGCTACCATTGCGGTGATGAGGATTACTTCATCGCAAACTGCCCCAAGAATGTTGCGGGCGACTTCACCAAGCGCAAGGACAAGCACGAGCACCACTTTGAGGACAAGCACAAGCCCAAGGGCGGCTACCACCGAAGGTCCTCCAAGAAGGTGATCAACAAGGTGAAGGCCAAGCACCGAGCCTTCCTCGCCTCCCTCAGCGACAACGATGCCTCCTCCGATGGAGGTGCTTCCTCAAGCGATGATGAGTCAACGGGAAAGGTTGAGGACAAGTTCAACGGCCTATGCTTCTACGCCCATGCTAAGCATGATGGTTTTTGCACCATGGTGATTGAAGAAGGCAAGATCGGCAAGCGCAAGGATGGCCCCGACTACGACTATGACTCCGACACACCCGAGGTATCACCCACCATTGCATCCCTCTCTCTCGAGCTTGAGTCCCTGAACGACACGTTGATGAGTCAGGATGCTTTTCTCAAGCGTGCCGCTTGTGAGAGGAACAATTTTAAGGCGAAATACCTTAGCACGCTTCATGAGCTAGTCTTGTCACTCTCTAGGACAAGTATGACACTCTACTTGAGGAGGTCAGTGAGCTGAAGGCTAGGCCTAGCTTACTTGGTGCGTGCAAGTCTTGCTTAGGCTTGCGTTCTGAGCTGGCATAGAAAGATTCTAGGATTGCTGTGTTAGAGAAGGTCAACTCAGATAGCACCAGAGAATCGGATCGCTTTGAGGCTTTGGAGCTTGAGATCGCGTCGTACAGACACGACAAGATGCGTACCGAGGAATAAAACACATACCTTTGGTCCATCTTGAGCTGGGTGTCTTGTCGAGAGCCGCAGTTGGGGATGATGCTTAGCCAATGCAAAAGGGCTGGCAGCACGGGAGTAGGCTTTGCTATAGTTGGGAAGGACGATAGCATGTTCGGTAAGATCGGTGAGTGCAGTGGTTTGAGCGAGAATGATAAACCCACCACAACTCCCAAGCTTACCAAGATCACTCCACCTAATCCTACCAACCCTTCTGAGTTTCCTGTGAGAGATGATGTGTTTGAAGAGCCACCCAAAACCACTCCACAGAAGCAAGTGTGGATTGCCAAACCGAACCATCTTCACAACCCACTTGACACAATGCCAGACATCTCTAGTGATCCCCTTCCTAAGAAAGCTAGAACCACCCAACCCAACAAGAGAGTGCCTACCAAGAGTGCGGTAGGGTACCATTGTGAGTATTGTGAGCGGGATGGGCATTTGGTTGAGTTTTGCTATAGGAGGAAGAGAGATGATCGGAGGCAGTTTGAGTTGAACAACCGGGACATGTACCACCCACCAGTTGGGGTGCGTGAACCGAAAGTTCGGAGGCCAACTACTAGGCCTAGAGGTACAATGCCTCAAGGTACTAGGCCTCGGGAGGCTAGACCACTTGGTGGTCGTGCCCCACGGGGTACCGGTCGTGACCCATACGACTACGGGCCTCGTGGCGGTGGCTTTACTCCACCCTTCTCTAGTAGACCATGTTGTCCCTATTGTGGTGATCGCTATCCCTCTGTGGGGCAGGAGATGTTTGGTTTTTCTCCTAACCCATTCTTTGGGCAAATGGGACAACACTGGTATCCTTCACAGTTTACTAACCCCAGTGTTGCACCGTTTGCTCACCCTATGTCTTTTTATTGATGTAGGAAGGAGGATTGGAGGAGACTTGGCTTGTGGATTCCGGATGCTCATGCCATATGACTGGAAGTGCCAAGTGGTTCTCCAGCCTCGACCCCATGCACCACACTGAGTACATTACATTCGGGGACAAGAGTAAAGGTAAGGTTATCTCCCAAGGGTCGATCCGAGTGAACTCTTCTTTTGTCCTCAAGGATGTTACATTGGTTGCGAATTTGCATTTTCACCTTCTCTTGGTTTCGCAGACATGACAAGATGGTTGCCGCTTCCCATCCTCCGGTGACGGATATTATGACCACGCAACCCGTCGAGCTCTTACACATGGACACAGTTGGTCCAGCTCAGGTTAGGTCGGAGGGAGGGAAGTGGTATGTGGTTGTAGTCATCGATGACTACTCAAGATACTCTTGGGTGTTCTTTTTGGAGAGTAAGGATGAGGCTTTTTCACATGTTCGAGATCTGATTTTGAGATTGCAAAATGGGCTACCTAAGAATGCCATGAGAGCTATCCACTATGACAATGGCACAAAATTCAAGAATGTTCACTTTGCAACTCTTTCTTCTTCTTTGGGTCTGGATCACTAGTTTTCCTCACCTCACACTCGCCAGCAGAACGGTGTTGTTGAGCGTAAGAATCGGACCCTTGTTGAGATGTCTAGGACAATGCTCGATGAGCATAGGACTCCTAGGCGGTATTGGGCCGAATCACTCAGTTCTACTTGCTATGTTTCTAGTCGCATTTTTCTCCGAGCTTTCAAGAAAAAGACCTCTTATGAGTTGCGATTTGGGAGACCACCCAAGGTAAGTCACCTACGGGTGTTTGGCTGCAGGTGCTTCATCCTCAAAAGGGCGGTAAGTTGGACAAATTTGAATCACGGTCTTCTGACGGTATCTTTCTTGGTTATTCTACTCACTCTCATGCTTATCGTGCACTTAACCTTCAGACTAACCAAGTGATGGAGACTTGTGAGATTACTTTCGATGAGACTATGCCTTGTGTTTCCACCGCTTTTGAGCTTGCACGTGATGATGAGGTGAACACTAGCATCTTTGTGGAGGAGGAGCAGGATGATGCCGATTGGGGTGATCCCGAGCTGACTCCACCGGCTGCCCCCGTCGACCCTGCGACGTCTACTTCGGCTCACGGCCCCAACCCAACTACTTCCTCTACATGGGGGCCATTCGAGCAGCTTCCTGAGTCCGTGCCCGTTGCACCTGAGGGGGCTCCAACTGTTGTTGATGGGGAGGCCACTTCGTCCAGGCAGGCTCCCCGACACATCCAGTGGCAGCATCCGCCAGAGAACATCATCGGCGACATCGACCGTAGAGTCACGCGGTCTAGGTCCTATCTCTCTCACTTTGCTCATTCGGCTTTTGTCGCTTCTTTTGAGCCTCGGGATGTTGGACACGCTTTGATGGATCCGGATTTGGTTAATGCCATGCATGAGGAGTTAGAGATCTTTTAGCGAAACCACGTTTGTGTCTTAGTTCCTCCACCACCTAGTTGCCACCCCATAGGTACCAAATGGGTTTTTAAAAATAAACAAAGTGAGGATGGGGTGGTAGTGCGCAACAAGGCTAGGTTGGTAGCTCAAGGCTTTTGTCAAAAGGAGGGGATAGACTATGAGGAAACCTTTGCTCCCGTAGCTCATTTAGAAGCCATTAGAATCCTTCTAGCTTTTGCGGCTTCTAAGGGTTTTAAACTTTTTCAAATGGACGTTAAAAGTGCTTTCTTAAATGGCTACATAGAGGAGGAAGTTTATGTTAAACAACCTCTCGGTTTCGAAAATCCCAAGTTTCCAAACCATGTTTTTAAACTTCACAAAACATTGTTTTGTTTGAAACAAGCACCTATAGCATGGTATGATAGGCTAAAAACTTTTTTGCTTGCTAAGGGCTTTAAAATGGGATCGGTCGATAAGACGTTGTTTCTCCTCAAGCAAGGCAAAGACACTCTCCTTGTCCAAATTTACGTGGATGATATCATCTTTGGTGGTTCTTCTCATGCTCTTGTTGCCAAGTTTGCAGATCTTATGAGAAAGGAATTTGAGATGAGCATGATGGGAGAGTTGACTTTCTTTCTCAGGTTGCAAATCAAGCAAACCCGGGAAGGGACATTTGTGCACCAAGGCAAGTACACGAAGGATATCTTGAAGAAGTTTGACATGGGAGAGGCAAAGCCTCTTTCAACGCCCATGTCGACTACGACTGCCTTGGATGTGGACGAGGAAGGAGATGCGGTGGACCAGACGGAGTACCGCAGCATGATCGGGTCGCTCCTGTACCTAACGACGACCCGGCCGGACGTTCAATTCGCCGTCTGCTGGTGTGCTCGCTTTCAGGCGTCCCCACGGACTTCACACAAGCAGGTGGTGAAACTCATCATGAGGTACTTGCGCATCACTCCCGAATTTGGTCTTTGGTTTTCCACCGCTTCCTCTCTTGTGCTTTGTGGTTATTCTGATGCCGACTTTGTTGGTTGCCGTCTTGATCGGAAGTACACTTCTGGGACTTGCCAGTTTCTCGGGTCTTCTCCTGTGTCTTGGTCTTCTCGCAAATAGTCTAGCGTGGCACAGTCGACGTGCAAAGCTGAGTACGTTGCCGCGGCTAGCTGTTGCTCGCAGTTGCTTTGGATGATTGCCACTTTGAAGGATTTTGGTCTTGTGCTTACTAAGGAGCCTCTGCTTTGCGATAGCACGAGTGCAATTAATGAGGCCAAAAATCCCGTGCTTCACTCTAAGACCAAGCACATTGATGTTCACTTTCACTTTTTGCGTGATCACTACGAGAAGGGCGACATTGACCTCCGGCATATCGAGACCCAAAACTAGCTTGCGGACATTCTCACAAAACCTTTGGATCAAGCTGCGTTTTCACGCCTTCGGGGCGAGTTGGGTGTTTGCTTCCATTTTTAGTTGAGGGAAGCTCTTTGTGTATCATAATTCTTTTTGGTTCTTTTTGTATTTTCTTTGACTTTCTTTCTTTTGGTGTCTTTTTAGTTGTTAATTGGTGTCATTGCATTTTGCATCTCATTTGCATTTGTGACTATGGTGTTTGAGGTGTTTTATGTGTCTATGGTGTTGCCTAACTTAGACTCTCTTTGATCTCATGATATGCAATAGAGCTAAGTTAGAAAAGCTTTAAAACTGAAATTAATTCCCCATGTCACCTCTGAAATGGCACTAGCATGTGTAGGCTTTTGAAGATCCTTCTTGGCTGCCTTGTATATAGCTTGTAACTATGGCTCTTCATTGTCTCATTCACTTCCTTTGAGCACCATGCTTAAAATTAATATAAAATGAAATTGCCTCTGTTTTGTGAATTGGAAAGATCGAGTTGGGTTTGCATTGTGAGCACTTTACCGTTTGTTCGAGACTGCTTCCCATATGGGTTGATACTTGAGCGGTGTCGTGTATGACTAAAACCGGTGTGTCAAGTCCTTTGACTTCGCCTAGTTGGTAAGAAGTGGCATCACCTTGCTTACAACCACTCGCATACAACTTGAAATGTGCCTAAAACTGAATTTTTGCTGCAAAACTCTGAAACTTGAAAAATTAATTCAGTTGGGTCATTGGCTTGTTGCATGAACTTTGCTAGGGATAGTTCTACTTGCTATACATGAGATTGCTTTGAGATAGATCCTATCTTGTTTGCCATGTCTAGTTGTCTCTAGGAGGTGATACCCTTTCTCTGCTCTCACATGTAATGCTCTCTAAAATAGCTTCTAAACTGATCTTAAGCTCAACTTGAGTCTTTGTTGGGCACGTAGAGCTTTTCCTATTCTCACATGATCACATCACTTAGAGCATCTATTCATTGTATTAGCTCTATGTATTAAGCTTGTTGCACTCATTTTTGCATTTCATGGCATTTGTGGCTGAAATCTTGAGTTTTGAGCTTTGATGAGATACATGTGTCAACAAGGGGGAGAAATGTGCATTTCATTCATATTCAACCAAGAGGGAGAAAATAGTGCATTTTCATACTTGCATTAGTCAAGGGGGAGAAATTGGAAATTGTGGCCTTTTGAGCTTTGGTTCGCTTTGGTCCTTCAATTGGTATCTCTTTTGTGTACTTGGCTCGTTTCACCCTTCTTGGTATCTTGAGTGTGCTTTTGACCAGGGGGAGCTTATGCTAGATGTGTTGAGCCTTTGCCTCTTCTGGAGGGTCTATCTGCTTTGTTCGCTCCGATAGGTTTCGATTGGCTTCTTGAGCCATATTTGGTTTTGTTGGTATCTTTGAGCTTCTCTTGGTGCTTCACTTGGTATTCTGAGAGTTGACGGCTGCGTTTGGTATCTTGGCTTGCTAGCGGTGTTGAGCCCGTTTTGTGCCTCTTCTTGAGGGCTAGCTTTGATTTGCTTGGTTGCGTCGAGCCGTTGCCCATGTCTTTGGGAACCAAGTTTTGGACTCGTTTTGCTTCTCTCAAGTGACCCCATTTTTGGCTTGTGGCTCAAATCTGAAATGCACTTGTGTTGACAATGCACTCATCAAGGGGGAGATTGCGAACACATGGTGGATAAGTACCCATGTAGTTCAGTTTTGTGATGAGTGATTGCCCAACACTTGAGTGTTTCAGTTTGAGTGACTTACTTCTAATCCTTGCGAAAGCAAGTGTGTGCCTGTCTATCGGCTTTTGGTATGCAGGTGCTATGCCTAGTGACATTGGTCAATGGCGTGGAGAAGGTCGAGTAGAGGCTTGCCGTGCCGATGGACTGAGAGTTGTGAAGGGTGGAAGCGGGGCTCGGACTGAGGGACCATGGGCGCCGGCGGACTAGCTATGGTGGCTAGTGCTTGGCACCCGCGAGTGCGACAAGACATGGAGGTAGACCGAGTCGACCGAGTCAAGACGGTGGACGCGCGAGTCGAGCGGAGGCTCAGGGACTCGAAGTCCGACCAGGCGAGGACGAGGTGGCTTGAGTCAAGCGGTTTTTGGTTTTGGCCGCAAAACCACCGGTGGACGGTTTACGAGTTTGGGCCTCAAAACTCGGGGTTCGGTAGTTGAGCCCAAAGCTACCAGTGGCGGGTTTCCTGGGTTTGGCCCTCAAAACCTAGGCGGAGCTTCCGAGGAAGCGGGGATAGCACGTGGCGGAATCCTGGAGGTTGCGTCGAGGCAACGGCAACTCCCGGCAGGAAGCGAGGCTGTCCATTCTAACGAGTGGCTGAGAGTTATTGACTTGGATTACAATGTCTTAGGGCTAGGTAGTTCGGTCATGTATCTAAGGGGGTCTTTGGGAAATAGCCAAAGTCCGTTAAATAGGGGATGAAGGGGTATCCCTCATCCCACCTCTTGAACCCTAGTCATTGCACCACCTCTCTCTCTCTAGTTTATTTCTCTAGTTCATGAGGTCCCTAGTGTAAGGATTTGCACTTTGATTTTGTTGGGAATCGGAGGCCTTACCCTCCGTAAGCCATGGTGGCTTTGATTTCGTGACTATGTCTCCTTTTCTTGTGTTCTTCGCTAATCTCGTTTTTGCTCCTCATAATCCTCTTAGTTCATGCAATGATTTCTCTTGATTGAGAGCAAGTTTTGCGATTCTGTGTGAACCAAATTGTGCAGGATCACGAAGAGAAGATTTACTCCGAAGGGCTTCATCCCAAACATCTTGAGCACATATATCGGGCAATTTCTATTTCGTGTTCTTCGTTTTTGGAGTTTTTCCCGAAGTCCTTTTACACTCGTTGATTCACACCAAATTAAGCGATGATTTCTTCAGGATAGCTCCTCCATAGCCTTGGGATCATGCCCACAAAGTTTGGTGGCTATTGGTGAAGATTTGGAAGTGATTTGGGAAGATTTGGGGGAGAGCCGATTCAAAATCGCCCCCAAACCGCGTCTGTCCAGCCAACCGCGAACAGTCCGGGGTTAATTCCCGGATAGTCCGGGAGTCAGGGCAGAACCGGTGCTTCTCGGGGTGTTTTTCTAAGTTTTGGAGACAAACTGTCCGAGATTTTTCACGGACTGTCCGCAGTTCAAATCTGCCGAACAACACTGATTCTGGACATTCTGTTGGGCGTTTTTCGGCATAACGACAGACTGTCCGGGGGTCTTTTGCGGACTGTCCGCGGGTCAATTTTCCGCAAGGGCGGACAGTCCGCGGTTCTCTCAGACAGTCCGCGAAAGCTGCAAACTGTTTTGATCATATCTCTCTCGTCTAGACTCTGAATCAAGTTCTGTTTATTGCGTTGAATTCGTATTCACGCAGGGAACATGATGAGGCACTTTTGAGACCAGTTCTCACAAGTGGTTTTTGGGTGTGCTCTTACCTCTTCTCTCTAGAGGTTGAGAGCACCTCTTTTGGTTTGCGTTTCGAGTTCGTGGTTTCGATATTTCACCGACTTTCTCCGACCGCTCCGCTGCACCTCTAGGGTTCTTCCTAAGGTGTCCACGTACTTGTTAGGTCGTGTGCACGTCATTTCATCTGAGGTCAAGTTTTGGGCGTGATTTTGGGACAAGGGTCAAGCAATAGAAGTTTCCGAAAGGAATTTTTATTTGGCTCCCATTCAGCCCCCCCCCCTCTGGTCGCCGTTCTCGGTCCTTCACTAGTTGAAAGACCCAAGAACTACAATGTGATTGGCACAAGATGGGTGTTTAGAAACAAACAAGACCAAGATGGTATAGTTATGAAAACAAAGCAAGATTAGTAGCTCAAGGATACACTCAAGTTGAGAGTCTTGACTTTAGAGAAACCTATGCACCGGTTGCAAGATTAGAGGCAATTAGAATTCTATTGGCCTATGCATGTGCACACAACATCAAGCTATACCAAATGGATGTGAAGAGTGCTTGATATATCAATGAACTAGTATATGTTGAGCAACCTCCCGGATTTGAAGATGACAAGAAGCCCAACCATGTGTACAAGTTGAGAAAGGCACCTAGAGCATGGTATGAAAGATTGAGGGATTTCCTTCTATCTAAAGGGTTCATCATGGGAAGGTTGATACTACACTCTTCACCAAGAAACTTGGCAAGGATCTATTTGTGCTCCAAATCTATGTGGATGACATCATATTCGGTTCAACCAATCAAGAATTTTGTGAAGAATTTGGGAAGATGATGGAAAATGAGTTTGAAATGTCAATGATTGGTGAACTTAGCTACTTCCTTGGTCTTCAAATCAAGCAATTGAAGAATGACACCTTTGTGAGTCAAGGCAAGTACATCAAGGATATGATGAAGAAGTTTGGCTTAGAAAAATCTAAAGGCATTAGCACACCAATGGGCACGAATGGACACTTGGATAGTGATGCTAGTGGCAACATGGTGGATCAAAAGTTATATCTGTTTATGATTGGAAGCTTCCTCTATGTGACCGCTTCTAGGCCGGATGTAATGTTTAATGTATGCATGTGTGCAAGATTCCAAGCCTCTCCAAGAGAAAGTCACTTGAAGGCCACAAAGAGAATATTGAGGTACTTGAAGCATACACAAGATGTTGGATTGTCGTATCCCAAGGGGTCGAACTTTGAGTTACTTGGATATTCGGACTTCGACTATGCGGGATGCAAGATTGATAGAAAGAGCACATCGGGCACATGTCAATTGCTAGGCATGTCACTTGTATCTTGGTGATCAAAGAAGCAAAATAGTGTTGCACTCTCTACCGCCGAAGCCGAATACATAAAGTGCGGGAAGTTGTTGTGCTCAATTGCTTTGGATGAAAGCAACTTTTGATGACTTTGGAATCAAATTCAAGCAAGTGCCATTGCTATGTGACAATGAAAGTGTGGTGAAGCTCACCAACAATCCGGTTCAACATTCAAGAACAAAGCACATTGATGTAAGGCACCACTTTATAAGAGATCATCAACTCAAAGGTGATATCAAGATCACAAGTGTTGGCACCGATGATCAACATGCCGACATATTCACCAAGCCATTAGATGAGAAGAGATTTTGCAAGCTAAGGAATGACATGAACATTCTTGACTTCTCAAATATGTGTTGATGCATCCCCATATATGACATGCCTCTCCTTTGAGCTAAATGCAAGGTACAAGTTATTTGACATGTCATTCATTCTTATTAGGACTTATTAGTGCATCTAGACATCAATCATTAGGATCATTCATGAAAAACAAATGATTTGATGCTTATATGGTACCACTATTGCTTCTATGCTTGATTTGATCTAGTGGTAGCATATGACATATTTGTGGGCTTGCAATCCTAGTGTTTGATCTAGAATATGAACTTCAAATGTTTAGCTCAACATGGGCAAGATAACCATTCTAGGATGTGTGAACAAGCTTGTCCATGGTTTAAAGCGAGTTAAATACTTTGGAGCAAGTAATCTAGATTGAACCACAACTAAGCTTCTCTCCAATAATCAATCCTTTTTTAGCACATCTTTTATGATAATAGATGACAAAGGGGGAGAAGTTAGTTCACACAAAGAAAGAATAGGGGAGAAGTAACTAAAATATTTGAAAAGTTTGAAAAATGAAAGCACACAAGTAGGGGGAGCAAGCCTATGAATAAAGTTGTTGCATATCTTTGAGCATTCATAAGTGCTTGCTTGCATATATATTTATATTAATGATATGCTTGTGTGGTGAATGCTAGAAACTAAATGATATGTTGCTTGAAGAACTAGCATGGTTAGAGATCTTCTTTTGTCTTTTCAAGAGGTATCTAGTTCTTTCAAGTTTGCCTCTCAAAGTGTTTTCAAGTAGTTTCTAGGCATTCATGGTGCTAAGGATGGTTTTATATTGCACTCCGATTGGTATCACGCTTCAAAGGTCCATCATCTAAACCTTAGCATCATTTGGTAGCATTCACTCTCCCACAATTCCTATTCATGCATATGTGATCAAAATGAACCAAACTCATATATCACATATGTAGGGGGACCTAATACTACCAAAGTTGAAATTTTCATTATATATATTCTTTTATGAAAGATTGTCATCAATTACCAAAAAGGGGGAGATTGAAAGCCCAAGTGTGGTTTTGGTTAATTGATGAAACCTATGGACAAATCCTTGTGCTAAGTGCATGATCTAGATAGGGTGATCCACCTTGACACATGGAGCTAAAAGGATGACAATGGTGCATTGATCAAGTGCTTCATGGACTAAGGAAAAGAAGAAAGAGAAAAAAAATGGGCTCAAGGAAAAGGTATATCATAGGGCCATTTTTAGTTTAGTGATCAAGACACTATAAAGAGTGTGATCACCTTTAGGATAGATAGTCGAACTATCAAGAAGGGAAAGACGTTGTGATTGCCGTTATAAAGTGATACTAGGTGTTGTCATTCATGCATGTGCATTAAATCACCTAGTAACATAGCCTTGCTTAAAACCCATAAAACATATGCTAAACATCTGCTCTAAGGAAGTACCATAAGTGTTTGGCACAATGGAGCAAGGTTGGAAAAGAAAGAAACAAGAAAGGAGCAGAGATAAAGCGACGGACGCTGAGGCCGAAGGCGATGGACACGGGTCCGGCGCACCAGACGCTGGCACCGGACGCTGACGCATGCATGATGAAGCGTCTATCGCCAGCACAGAGAGCTCCAGAAACATTCACTCTACGACGGACGCGTCTGTCGCATAAGCGTCGGATGCTAGCGAGCGTCCGGGAATATTTTCCCAGAAACCCAAGAGCAACGAGTTGGCGCCGGACGCTGAGGCGCAGCGTCTGTCGCAAAGCAACAGAGTGTCCGACGCACTTCGAACCTCTCTGGATACTTACTGGAAGCGCGATAGACGCTGGCATCAGAGCGTTCGACACAAACTTGAAGAGATTCCGACGCCCACGACAAAGGCATAACGGCTAGTTTTTGAGAGGTGTCTATTTAAGGGCATGTGGCTGGTTGGAGCTCCCCCTCTCGAATCTTGGACTTGTCATACACTCTTGTGAGCTCCCAAGCACCTCTCCCACTCAACTCTTTGATTCTTGTTCATCTCAAAAGAGATAGAGTGCATCCAAGTGCATTGCTTAGTGATTTGCATCTAGAAGCACTTGGTGATCGTTCTTGCTACATTTTTCTTGTTATTCTTGGTGTTTGCCAACACCTAGACGACTTGAAGCAAGAAGGAGGATTCAACACGAGTTGGTGATTGTTCGTGGTTGATCCTAGTGATTGTGAGAGGGCTTGTACCTACCTCAGTGGAGCGCCAAAGGGTAACTCTAGTAAATTGCCCGTGTCAGTGAGTTACTCTCACTTGGGTGGATTCTTGTGGCGCTCAAGTTGTGAGCTAGGCTTGTCATTGCCTATTAGCCACCGAATCACTATTTGAGTAGCCGACACAATGGGGACTAGCTTGGTGGCAACCAAGTGAACCTCGGGTGAAAAATCACTGTGTCATCTTGTCTCCCGGCTATTCATTGGTATTCATTGTGATTGGGTACTCTCATTGGTATATCATCTTCACAAGGCATCGGTATAACAATCACCTCTATCGATGTATTTACATTCTTTCATACCTTGCTTAGTTATCTTGCTAGTTAGTTCTTTTGGTTAGTTGTTCTAGCTTGCTTGAGCTAAGTGTCTTAGGTTCTTGCTATTGTGTGTAGGCACTTAGTTAACTAGAATTGCTTGGATAGGTGGCTTTGCACCCCTAGTAGCGCTAGAGCAAAAATCTTCGCTTAAGTGTTATCTAATTTTTGCTCTAGTGGTTTGTAGATTTTTTATTAGGCTACTCACCCCCCCTCTAGCCATCTAGGACCTTTCAACTAGTTCTCCCTATAGTTTAGGTTTAGAATCTAGTTTTGTGTTAGAATTAGAAGAGAGAAGGTAAGGAAGATACTTGGAGGAGGTGCCGGCCTATCGGTGCTTTGTCTACGCCTTGTACCTGTGGATTAGAGATCGCTAATAACCCCGATCTCTTGTCTAAGATTCGCTCTTGTGATCAAATTTTGTTTATGCGTAAGTTTCTATTATTATTTTTGTATCTGGTCTATGACTCTTTTGAGTACTTTATTTCTACTTGCAATAGGAGTAAATTAGCTTTTATAGTGTAAGCGTGGTGCTTAGGCTTGTT
Source organism: Microstegium vimineum (assembly GCA_022036555.1). Classification (NCBI taxonomy): domain Eukaryota; kingdom Viridiplantae; phylum Streptophyta; class Magnoliopsida; order Poales; family Poaceae; genus Microstegium; species Microstegium vimineum. The sequence goes on along the minus strand of CM039125.1, from coordinate 17,581,478 downwards.
AGCTCATAGATGTGCCCTATTTTCCGGACTCGGTGGTAGCTCGTAGTGGTGACTCTTATAGCTCTATTGAATCTTCTATAGTCCATCTCCCGTTTATAGGACCTCACAGATTAGATAGTTACCTAGTTGTGGAGTAATCTGTTGGCATCCTAGCTAGATAATTCCCCCAATTGAGCATTAATAAACATATACTCCCTCTGTATCCTAAATAGAGGTTGTTAAGGACATGATTAATTACGCATACCAAGGAGTAACTAATTAGGGTATTTTTCATTCCTACGCCTAATAAATGGAGTTATGGGTGCATCTTATTCGAGAAACAATCATGGTTCACATGGCTAGAGTAGTGGGCTAATTCCCATATATTGAAGGTTTTTTATTTTGCTGTTCGTTGATGGATGCATGCGCTATTGCGGGTAGTTTGCATGCAATGGTGCGATTGGTTTGCATGCGACTCAACAACTGGTTTGCATTTATTTTGGACGGCTTGGCGGCACGCGGAGATCGAAACGATAGGGGCATGGAGGTCTAGGTTCATGCCAAGGCACCCGAACGACTTGCATTGCCAACAATTGATCTTCTCCCAGAACGACCTTTATTTAGTTTACAGAGGGAGTATAAGATAAAACAATACAAGAAAGCCTTAGTGACCCTCCTTTTTTTAATTTCTCAGGCCTTGTTAGCAACTCAGGGAGAAAGATTCAGACTTAAGCAATCTTACCATTCATTTGGGTTCAATATTAAAACCGGGTTATCTCGGTGAAGTGCTACATCGGTATCTTATCTGTGTGCTTGCGGATAATTGAGTGTAGCTAAAATATACCAACAAACATTTCTGGCGCTGTTGCCGGGGAACAGTGTTGACTTATCTTAATGTCTATCTTAATCTTGTATTATACTTTTATCTTTCTTTTTATCTTTCCTTTTTTATTCTTTCCATCTTACCATATGGATTATGTAGAGTCTTTTATAAGCAATATAGATTCCAATCTACCCTATTTTTACCATTACCACATGGATGAACACTCTAGTCTACCACAATCATCTAAGACTATCTGTGACACCCTATGTCAAGCTTGCATTAGGATCAACATTAGCCACTAAGCACATCATTTCATTGCATTCATGTTTGCATATGCTATCATTTCATGTGTGTGTTTATGTGCTTTGAAACTAGAATTGAATAGGTGTTTTGTGCTTAATTCTTGTGTTTAACCTGTTTAGTTAAACCTTGCCTTGCTTAGAGTAAAGTATGGTTTGTTTATGTTTAGTTACCCTGCTTAGTTTTATCAAATAAAAGAAAATGGAGAAGGAAATCAGAATCGAGACAGGCCGAGCACTACCCCTCGACCTCGACCACCGCTCGATGAACATGACAGACCGAGGGTTCGATCGAACGACCCCGAGCCAGAGGCTCGACCGAACCAGAGGCTCGATCAGCCAGTCGATCGACCCCCCCCCCCCGACTTCTACCCCTCGACTTCGACCCCTCGAAGTTACGAACCGAGGCTTGGACGAACGACCCCGCGCAGGAGGCTCGACCGAGTCAGAGGCTCGATCAGCCGATCGACCCTACCCTCGATATCGACCCCTCTCCCGCGCGCTCGACCGCACGCACGTGCCGCGCACGCTCGCGCGCACTCACCCGACCGCGGCTGAGCCGTACGTCGGAGTCGTTCGCCGCGTGGCCGACGATGCCTGACCGCGGAAGTGGAACACGCCATCGTCGCCGCTTCGGCACTGTGCCGACATCGCTGTCGCCGCTCGCTCTGTCTCCCTCAAATCCGCATTAACGGCGCTAGGACCAAGTCGGCACTGTTTTCCCGCCGCTGACGCTCTGTTTCGCCACCGTAGACCTGCCAGCCGCCCTGCCGCGCGCCGCGCCGTCATTTTGCAGTAACGCCGCCGCAGTGCCGCGTCCGATCAGCGTCCCGCCTTGTCTCTTTCGCAATCAAGCGTGAATCCTCGCTAACGGCGCGTCGACCAAGTCTTGCTCTGCTTCGCTCGCTGCAAGCACGCCAGCGCCGCTGCTACCACCGCACCATCGCGTCACGTCCCCTCTAGCAGCGCCGGTCGGCCATGACCATGCCAAGAGGAGCGCCTATACCTCCTCCACCTCCCGCACTCATCCACACTCATCCGCACTCGCTCAATCGCTCGCACTGCTCTGCCATCGTTGCGCCGAGAGCTCCGAGCACCGCAAGCGCCTTCTTCTCAAATCCACCACCACCCGAGCTTCTCTGCTCAATCCTTCTCGCACTAGCTTTTGCCTTTGCCTCACAACCACGCTGCTCGCCTCTGTTTAACCAGCAGTGGACTCCAGTCGCCGGAACGCCTTTCGCCGTTCCTCGCTCTCGAGTCGCCACTGCACCGATCAACCAGCGTTCCCCATTTGCCGTCTCGTCTCCGATGCCTCCATCTTCGCGGAAGCTTCACCGGAGTTAACCGAGGTGAGAACGCCTTTCCTCTAGCTTCAGTTCGACCCATGTCGTCACAGCACCGTTGGCCGTGCGCCATTGCCGCCGCCGTGGAGCTTGCACGTGGACAGGTTTCCTCAGAGCCTCTCTGGCTCAGCTAGCCCTCGAGCCGCACTCACCACATCACCACGATGCTCACACAACCCAGCGCCGAGCCTCGCATCGCCGGTGATCACCTCGTCATGTCGCACCGTCGTGCTGCGTCGCCACCGCACACCGTCGACCCCCCCTTCACGGTCGCGCTAGCAACACCAGTGGATGCGCGTAGTCATCCTGAGCCTAGCACAACCAACCCCACCGCCGGAGACTTCACCATTGGCAAGAACACGTCGATCCGCACCGTTCTCTGGTCCGCTCGATGGTAGATGGACCTCGAGTAATCGAGGGTCATGCCCGTCAGTTGCCTCGAGTGCCTCTGCATGCCTCGAGCCCGTTCCCGAAATGATTTCCTATTCTGTTTTCAGTTATATGCCATGCTTGTTGTTATGTCTAGGGTATGGTAAAATCTTGTTGCTAGTTTCTGTATGTCTTGATCTGTTTGTAGTCTTATATAAATGTTTTTGGAGAATGTCTTCAGTACTAATGTTTAGTTTAGTTGCTCCCTGTATATCAGAGTTAGCTTTGTACATGTTTAATCATGGAACTTTCCTGATAAATATATTTTAAAGTATAGTCTCTGCTAAACATAAGTTATATCCTGTTTTATCCTGCTAGCTAGTAGCTCTAGATGTAAGTAGCTTTGTGGTAGTTCTTTTGGTTGTATGCTTAGAATCTCTGTTAGTGTGTTAAATCTTGTTCAAGCATCATCCCTGCACCATTCAGTTATTTATTTATGCATTGCAATCATTTAGGATCCATGGAGGAACATCAGGAGCCCACAGAGACAGAAGTCTAGGAGGTACAGGAGCTATACGAGGAGTACCAAGAGCTCGACACTAACCTTCCTGAGTGCCCTGACCACCAGCCCTCCACCTTCTCTCAAGGCAAGCCCCGGAGCATTCTTAAGCCTCCCAGTTTTTACAACTTAATCTACTTGAGTATTTTATACTGTGATGCATTAGGTGATAGGAGTTGTTTTGAATCCCAAATTGATGCATTACCTTCCTTGATTATTGTTTTACCTACCTTGTTACCCTGTTAATAAGAAGTAAAAGCAACCGCTTAGCATGCTTAGAAATAATGGTTACCTTTCTCTTTATGTTTCGTATTATCCCATGGGGGTAATACTATCACGGTTGGCTATATTCGCTATCGTGGAAAGAACCTATGGTAGTAATGAAATACGGTCAACTGGAAGGCAAGAGCACCAAGTGGTTTAGACTTGGGGGCAGTCCGTCCATTGGATCGTGTAGGTTTGTACACGATGGTGGCCCTCTTACATCTTTGAATGCGCCCTTTCACATAGGGGCCGTTGTGAGTATCGACCCCGAAGCCGAGTAAACACTGTCCGGGCCGGTTCTCAGCCTACTGTGAGCACCCTCTAGACTGTTGATACGATCTGCCCCGTGGTGGCCATCTATTTTCTACAATTGGGTGGACTACTCTGAGATCGCGTCGGTTACCACCTGGACTTTGTTGAGCGGTAACCTAATGCTGACCCGACGGGGAAAGTATGGGCGTGTGTTAAAGGTAATCTTACCAGCTGGTGTATATCGATTCGAATTGCCGCCCCCCACTGGATATGGGGGATTATGCTGAGCTTCACCATGGTACAACTTCATGCGACATCTTAATGGTTCTACTAAAATATCGATGAAGGAACTGGATATATGTTACTATATTGTTTGAGTAGTTCAAGTGAGTGCTCTAGTACAGGTGCAATAACCTAGAAATAATTAGTAGGATAAAAGATGACTGCTCATTGCATCATTAAAGTGAACTCCTTTAATTTAAGCATTTCTACAAAATAAAGCTTACCCAACTCCAGACACAGCCATGCATATCCTTGGAGTCTTTATTTTCAGTTAGACGGGTAAGTCTAGCTGAGTACATTCCTGTACTCAGGGTTTATCCTGTTTGTTGCAGATGGCCAAGTATACTTCGGCTATTGTAAGCACTGTCTCTATCCTTTCGAAGGAGAAGAGGAGTAGGCCTTGGGCAAGGTCTTCTACAAGCTCATCTTTTGCTATTGTCGGACGTGACATCATGGGCACCCTTATCTTTTAAAACTTCAAGTTCAGTTTCAAACAATGTTTTATTTGGCCACAGGTGTTGTGGCGTAAGAACTACTTTTATTTGGAACAAAAGTGTTGTAATAACTTTATTTCGTACGTTAAGTATTTTTGGTTGATTTGTGGCTCGTTCGAATGTGTATCCCTGAATGTACACGATCCTGAGTTGATGTTAGAAATTCTTCGAGATTTCCGGACTACCAGGATTATATGGGCTCAAGTGTTTTAAACGGTAGTTAAGTCAGCTACTTTAGCACTTGATCTCTTATAATTTGGGCGGTTCCGTCACTGCTGGTATCAGAGCATTGTTCAGGAATCCTCATTCGTTTGAGCAACTTTTCAACAAAACTAGTATTTTTCAAAACTATTTTTATAAACTACTTTCGAAACTTGGGTGCCAGAGTCTAGTCCTTAGCCCTATACTAGGAAATCAGGTGGCTTAGTTATACTAACTTGGTTCAGGGTTTTTACTCATGCTGGATCTTTGTAATTTGCCGGGATATCATTCTTGGGAAGGATGATATTAGGTTCGAAAACTTGCATTGAAAACTCTTTGGGAGATGTGAGAGCAGACCTTCCAACCGTTGGTCAAAGGAAGTGATACTTTGTTACTTAAGGATATGCGAGCTTTCACGCAGACATATCTGAGAAGTATGTAATGCTGGGTGGGTTTTCCGAGCTTGGTGCATAAGGTTTTGGTATCTAACTGGTACGTACTTGGTACATATCAGGAAGTGCCCGGTGATTTTTCTGCATTGGGTTTTGTTCTTTTGGGCTGACATGAATTTTCTGCAGGTACACTAACTACGCAACCGTGTAGAACGAATAACTGCGTAATGAGAGATCGTCTTGCCACCGACTAGAACGTTAGGACTTACGAGTCATTCTAGTTGAGTGAGAACGTAGTTATGATCATGCATCATGTTTATATTCATGTACTATGTCATCCCTCCCCTTAAATTGTAATCATCCCTTTTTGATAAAAGTGACCAACTTAATATCTGTCTCACGAGAGTCGAAACCCCTTTTTCTTCAGATGCCTCGTACCCGTCTGACCGCCCGGAAAGCAACCGGAGGAGCAGGAGTCCCTCGTCACCCTTTGGCAAGGAAGATGACCAAGGGAAAGTTTTTGACGTACTTTGGGCTGCCAACTATCCTTTGGCGAGTTTTGCACGCCATTGGGTATTCTGAGGGCAGTGAACCCAAGTACTCTTAGCCGAAGCAGCAGTATGGTCAAGATTCTTTGGTTCAGGTTGAGATCAGAGTAAAAGCTTTGGAAGGAAGGCCCGACTGGTCAGGATGGACGATCGTTACCAAGGGAGCTTGTGCTAAAGATGGAGCTAACAGGGCAGCATACCTGGTGCTAAAGGACATCATCGCTCGTTTTCCAGCAGATCTTGCAGACGCATGGCCAGGAGTGTTCCCACGTGGATCAGCTTTTCCTGCGGATTGGATGCAGACTGAGGAGATTTCTGGACTACCGGGATTATATGGGCTCAAGTGTTTTAAATGGTAGTTAAGTCAGCTACTTTAGCACTTGATCTCTTATAATTTGGGCGGTTCCGTCACATAGAGAATCTCTCTCTGGGGGTTTGTTAGCACACAGCTGAACAGAGGTTCTATGTTCGATTATCAAAAGTCTCAGTTTGCTAGGATGCAAAGGGGTAGATATACTAGCAACATCCTTGCTATATAGGTGTACACACGAGATGGAAATGAAAAGACTAAGAATACGAAAAGGCCTTCACGAAATGGTCCTCTGAAGTGGCTTCGCGAGGCTGTTGGTCTTCTACGCAGTGCTCAGTAAATTGACAATATATCCATCCTGGGAAGTCCAAAAGATGCACCGTTAAATGAGTTGGAAAGTAGACTTAACAAGCTTTCCGTCCATGTATACCATGCATCACGAAACATTATATAATGGTACAGTTTTGCATGAGAACTTAACCATCAGGCTGGTTGTTGACCATCAGAGCAGTCTTCACTAATCTGTTGGTATCTCAATATTGGTAAGTTCACAAGTGGTGAGGTTTGCTGTATTGGAAAGGTTCCAAAATGTCCTCTTGAGCCTCAAAATCTTCACGGAGTAGAGAGATATGATTATTTCTTGAACTGGTCCGTTTTGGACTAGACTAGTCCGTTTTGGACTGCACTGGTCTGAGCTGGTCTGTTGTTTTTCTGAACTGGTCCGAACTGGTCTGTTGCTTTTCTTCACGTAGAGTAACATCCTCCTCTTGATGTATATACCTCAGTACAACAAAAGTAGAACACTTAGGTAGTATAATATTCTTAGAAGTATACAGATTAAAATCAATAAGGAATGAATTCACCTGCTCTTGGAGTTTCCTAGCGCGACTTCTTGTGAGTGGACCTTGAATTGTATCATTTATGTTTGGTGATGGTTGTTTAGTAATTGAAGTAACATGCATGGTTGAGATGTCCTCATCACTTTCTATTTACAAAAACTTCAAAAGGGTAGTTGTCGATGCATATGTTTATCATAAATATTGCAAATCTTGTTGTATTGAATCTTGAGATAGGTGATGGAGGGGAAACCATTTTCATTAAAAACACATCTTAAAAGGTTTCCCAAGAACAAACTTAATGTCCTAAAACCACCACCTCTCAGATCCTAACCTAAATATTCACCTTTTGGTTGCCTTGTGAAGTGAGCATAAAAATATATGATTATATTCCTTCGGGTATTCCTGTTGTTGACGCTAAGAATGACATAATGTTACATACTCAAAACACCATCAACAGCTCGGTTTCAATAGAAGAATAACACTTCATGAACATATTTATCAATAATTAGTTCCACATGTACTTGGACAGTCTATTCTTGCAGGAGATGATATTTCAGGAGAGATATGGGGTGCTAGAAGCTCCTTTTGCAGGTCAGCTGACCTGTGAATGAGCCCAAACTCTAGCCCCTCTACACAATTAGACTCCTGGCATGTCTAGGAGCTACCACACAAGAAGTCAGGTCCAAAGACCCCAAACATAGGTCGACCGACCTGGGTTTGGAGGCTTTTGGCCTACGAAGTCACCATGATCCATGTCAAGACAATTACAACCCTTGGATGCAACTTGTGCTTTCATTCAATGCTCCAGATCAAGTGCACAAGGATCCATGGGCCCACAACAAGAGAACCAACATGACAAATACCTCAGGAGAGTCAACCAAGCTCCATGATAGATGGGACCACCTTCTAGAAGGTGGTGGTGGGCCCAAGACCCCTAGGGGGGTCGGCCGACCCCCTAAGAGGCCTACAGCCTCCTAGCTCTTCCCTGAGTCGTGGGGCCTCCTTCTAGAAGCAATGGCATGGCCACCTATCATAGGGGGGTCAGCCGACCCCCTAAGTACCCTCCGAAGGCCCTGGTGACTCCCCGTCACATTTCCCATGTGATGGAGATCATAACCATTAAATCTAAGGTGATTTGAAGGTTGTGGATCCAACGACTGAAGATGGAGGTCTCCTGGATCGATGTCGTGGTGGTGGAGTAGCCCCTACTCCACCTCTGAAAGGTCTAGGAATGGCTAGAGGGGGGTGAATAGCCTATTAAAAATTCTACAACAACACTTAAGAAAACTTGTTAGACTAAAACATGGCGATAAGCAAGTTTGCTCTAGCTCTACGGTTAGGCAAGCCACCTACCACAAGCTAAGCTAGAGGCTCTACTTTGCAAGAATGTAAAGAAAGTAATGCAAAGCTAGAGTTAGGAGGGTTATACCATCGTGGAGAGAATACCAATGAATAGACAATCAATCACAATAGAAATCCTCGGTAGAGACAATGTGACATAAGATTTTTTACCGAGGTTCACTTGTTTGCCAACAAGCTAGTCTTCGTTGTAGCCATACTGTCACACCCATTTTCAAGAACAAAAACAAGTGCATAAAAGGCTCATGTGCACCCCAGGAATAGTCGCACACATGAGTTGACAAATTATAGAAAGTACCATCACAGTGCTTATTACATAGGGAATAAATATTCATTACATAGTCTGAAACAAATAACTTCAACTAAACGACGATAACTGCGGAAGCTTCGAGGGACTGGTTGACTGGTTGACTCCAAGTCTAGTACTCATTGCGGTATTCATCAACCCAATCTTCATCTGTGGTGTTTGAATGCAAGGGTGAGCACATACGTACTCAACAAATATAACACGGGGTTTATGAAGCTCAAAAGGATATGCAGGGTTCATAGCGGTAAGCATTTTAAGTAGATCAAATTCATATTAATATCAACAATTGCCAAGGTAAATTGCATAAGCTCAAATATCCATGATCATAAAGTAAATGACAGAGATATACAATAAATAAATAACACATGCATAAGCCACATAGAAGTAAGAACCCAATAATTCTGTGAGTTTTCCGAGCCGCTCGTGTCCGTGAGCACGGCTATCATGATAGTTTATTAACTCTGATCAGAGGTGTACACTTTACCCACGAGTCGTGATTGCCCATATGCCCGGGGTCATGACTCCCAAAACACTACCGAGGTGAGCGGGCAGGGTACACTATGAAGCCTTCCAAGGGTTCGTCTAACAAGTCAGGGCCGCAAGGCTCGTGGCAGGGGGATGTAGAGCCAACCTGTCTACGGTCACACTCCTTCGCGGCTGGCCCGTAGATTAGGAACCACACTATACCCGTCTTGGCACGCTCCTATTTGCGCCATAAAGGTAACCACTGACAAGCTAGAAAAGGTCCCCATACTTAGCTAAAGCCAGAGCCATAATAGCCCTCGTGGTTGTACTGTATGTCCCAGCTTTTGCCGACAGATAAGCTCCTATAATCCATGTTGCTAAAAAGCAAGTTTTACCATTATTGCATATAGTCATTAATACATTAAGATCATGTACATCTGATATGAGCGCTAGCAATACTAATCATATGTGGTGGATCAAATCATAGGTGTCAAGGTAATCAGGATAACAATCACTAGGATCAAACTATGGCAACAAGGAATCATGCATATGAGTTATATTAATGGTGAATAGGACAACAAGGATAATCCCATGTTATACTTGCCTTCTTCGAAGAACTCTTGCTGATCTTGATCAAGAAGAAACTCTGACTCTTCAACGGATTGCTCAACGTCTATTCCGAACAACAATCAACACCATTCAATCAACGGGCAATCATACACGAAGCAAACAAAACTAAGATTAGAACAGTACACCAACATTAATAAAACAAGATGAAAAGTTTATAAAACTAATCTACGTAACACTACGATCACATCGATGTTTCGTTCACGCAAAACGGAGCTAGAACGACGGAGTTAGGAAATAAACGGGTTTTTCCTATACAGAGATATTAAATTAAATCTAAACACAAAAATAAACTTTTTCAAATCTAACTAACAGAGGTTTTAACATAAAGAGAATTTTACTACGAACCTAACACAATTTGAACGGGTCAAAAAGGATTTAAAATGAGGGAGTTATAGACATTTGAATAGGAGTGGCAATTTTGTAAATAGAAATTTTAATTTATTTTCGAATTAAAAGAAATCCCGACAGAGTTCACGCTTTCCAGAGGCAAAGGCGTATTCTCTGAAGGCGCCTTGGACTGCGGGTTGACACTTGAAAACAGCCAGGGGCTTTTTAGCAAATCTGCAGAGCGAAGGGGTATCAAGGGTTGTGGGTCGTTGGATCGCGGATGGATGGATTAGATTAGATCGGAGTGGCCGAAAGGGTATCTGGCGATCTGGATCGTCGGATCTAAAGAGGACGGCCAGGATTAGAAAGAAGAGAGGAGGGAGGCGACGCCGGCCGGGAACGGAGCAGACGCGGCGGTCCGCCATGGCCGGAGTGGCGGAGCTCGGCGGCGCAAACGGAACGGAGGCTACGGGCCATCAAACACCGAACCAGAGGTACCGGGAGAGAGAGAGGGAGACGGCGAGCTCACCAGAGGGTTTGGCGCGGCCGATTGAGGGGCAGAGATGGCTGGCGACACGACGGGGCGGACGCGGGCTCCCTGTGATCGGTGACACGACGGTGAGGGCAAAGGAACACAAAATTGAGTGAGGGAATAGGTTCGCCGGGTCTCATACCGCGTTCCTACGGAAGAAGAGGCCCTGCGGTTGCCGAGGACGCTCAGACCGAGAGCAATGGCGGCGGCGGGCTCTGCTGGCTCGGTTGCGAGGCGTCGATGCCATATAGATGGGAACCAGAGACGGGAAGGTGTGCGGGGCTACTTATATGGGTGTCGGGTTGATCAAAGGGGCAAGGAATCCTAGAGAATCGGATGGGAGGGAAGGAAATCGGAGGAGGAGTCGGTGCCTTGCTCTGCTTCGATTCGGAGCAAGGAAGGTGAGGTGCTCTGACGTGTGGGTCCACGGTGACAGTAGCACAGGGAGGAGGGAAAGGGAGGTGCTCCCGCACGCTCTTGGCGGGGCCAAGGGGGCTGGCCTTGCGGCCGGCTTCTCTACGTCGGCGCGGAGAAGAAAGGAAAGGGGGAGATGAGAGAGGTGATGGGTGGGGACAGGCTGTCAACGGCTCAAGGCAACAGAAGGTAAGGGGAGGGGAGAGGATGACACGCGGGCCCATCTTGTCGGTGTCACAAAGAGGAAAGGAGAAGGGTGAGAGAGGGCTGACTCGTGGGCCACTGCTGTTAGCGGAAAGAGGAGGGGTGCGGTTCACCGCACTGGGCCTTTGGCCGACGGCCCAGAGAGAAAAAGGGGAGAGGGGGAAGGCCACTGCGGGCTGGGCCTCTTGGCCGGTTGTCGGGCCGAGCAAGGGAAAGGAGGAAGTGGCCTTGGGCCAGATGGGTCATAAGAATAGGAGAGGGGAAAGAAATGCATTTGAATTTCCAGAAATGATTTTTCAAATGAATTTCCAAACACAATATCAAATTCAGATTTGATTTATTTTCAAAAGTACACTCACACAAAAACAAAGATGCACCAGCATGCATGCTCAACATGTATCTATATGACAAAATTTTAATATACCAAAACATTTATTGTTTAATTGAATTCAATGCATAGCAAGAAGCATAATTAAATCATTTTAATGCATTTCAAAAATGATGCAAAATTTTGGGTATTACACATACACCCACTTGGAAGTTCACGCGCTAATTGGAAATCACAAGCCAAAGCCGTCACCAGGTGCCGCACAACCAACACAAGATGGGGATCCCCAAGCTACGCAGAATCCACTAGAGATACCTTTCGCGAATCTTCTGCAGGGTAGATTCAAGAACCCCTCACAATCCACTGATCGGAGCCGGAGACAATCACCTTCCTCCGCTTAACGATCGCCGTCTACGAGGTGGCAACCTCCAAGAATAACAAGAGCTCCGCGATGATGATGATCACCAAGTGCCACTAGAATGCGATCAACGAGCAATGCACTTGGTTCACTCAATCTCTCATGAAATGATCGATTATGTCAAGAGGATGAGTGGTGGAAGCTATCTCAAGCAAGAACAAATGTGTGAGTGAAGTAGAAGTGCAAGAGGTGCCCCAAAGGGCCGGTCATACAACTATATATAGCCCACACTCACAACTAGACATTTTTGCCAAAAAACCGAGCCTCTACGTCCACTCCGGACACTACTTTCATAGGGGGTCCGGACCAATAGCCGCGTCCGGACCCTTCACAAGCACAGAGCCAATGGATTTGTTAGCCACACCGGATGCGGCCTCCGGACGCGCGCACTACGCCGTCCTGACCATACCGTATGCGTCCGATCAGCCCCTGAGTTCAAACAACCACTTTCGCGCCTTCGCCTCTGCCTGCCACGTGCCTCCAGACTCTACTATTCATAGGGTCCGGACGCACTGCACCGAGCGTCCGGAAATATTTTCTAGAGCACCCGAGAGCGCCCGAGAGCACCCTCAGCGCCTCCTCACCTCCGAACGCGCGTCCGGAGCCACTGTCCGAAAAAGAAATGCGTCCGGTCCTCTTCTTCCAGAAACAACAGAGAGCGCCAGACTCCGGACCCTGCGTCCGGACCGCAAACATCGTCTGGATGCCTCTCCTCAGCTGAGCCGACCTAGGGTATTCCTCCGGACCCATCGCCGATGGTCCGGACAGCAACATACCCTAGCGTCCGGACCTCTATCCGAAGCTCATACTTGCTGCCCAAACACTTCTCCAACTTCTCCCAAGCTTCCAAGGGCTAACACTAAGTGATCCAAACACTTGTGCACGTGTGTTAGCTTTTAGTTCACATTTTACTTGGAATTAGTTGGTTGTTTCACTTGGTTCAATTGATTTTAATGCAATGCATATGAACCTAGTGGAACATGATAACCGCAATCATACTTAAGAGCTCCCTCCTTGATAGTACGGCTATTCATCCTAAACGTGATCACATTGTCTATGATGTCTTCATCACCAAAACGAAAATGGTGCTATTATCACCTTTGCCTTGGCACCATTTTCCTTTCCATCTCCTTCACCATGCTAGAGCTTATGCAATCCATCCTTGATCTATCTTGCTCCATCACATGGCATGTACCAAACTATCTCATGATTCACACTTAGAGATCCAAGGTTAGTACCTAAGTGGGTTTCATCAATTACTAAAAACCAAAACACATGGGAGACTCTCAACCTCCCACTATAAATAGAGGCTCATACCCCCCTCTTCACACATGGTGGACAAGCCTACAAGATCAATCACTTAGAATTATCTTAGTAGTTAGTCTAGTGTGGGAGTTAGAGTAGAGTTGAGCTGTGCTCGGGATTTCCAAATTTGTCTCCTGGAGAGTCTGGTACAACTCATGTACCTTTCCTTTTGCGAACACATGGTGGATAAGTACCCATGTATGTTCAGTTTTGTGATGAATGATTGCCCAACACTTGAGCGGTTTAGTTTGAGTGGCTTACTTCTAATCCTTGCGAAAGCAAGTGTGTGCCTGTCTATCGGCTTGTGGTGTGCAGGTGTTATACCTAGTGACAGTGGTCAATGGCATGGAGAAGGTCGAGTAGAGGCTTGCCGTGTCGATGGACTGAGAGCGGTGAAGGGCGGAAGCGGGGCTCGTACTGAGGGACCATGGGCGCCGGCAGACAAGCTGTGGTGGCTAGTACTTGGCACTGGCAAGTGCAAGAAGACATGGAGGTAGACCAAGTTGACCAAGTCAAGACGGTGGACAAGCAAGTCGAGCGGAGGCTCCTAGGACTCGGAGTCCGACCGGGCGAGGACAAGGTGGCTCGTCTTGAGTGGTTTGGTGGTTTGGGCCTCAAAACCATCCGAGGACGGTTTCCGAGTTTGGGCCTCAAAACTCAGGGTTCAGTAGTTGAGCCCAAAGCTACCGGTGGCAGGTTTCCTGGGTTTGGGCCTCAAAACCTAGGCGGTGCTTCCGAGGATGTGGGGATGACACCTGGCGGAATCCTGGAGGTTGCGTCGAGGCGACGACAACTCCTGGCAGGAAGCAGGGTCGTCCATTCAAAATGCGGGAGATATTTTCCGGAGCTTGGACTGCAATGCTTAGGATAGGTAGTTCACTCAATGTATCTAGGGGGTCTTTAGGAAATAGCCAAAGCCCGATAAGTAGGGGGTGAAGGGGTATCCCTCATCCCATCTCTTGAACCCTAATCATTTGCACCACCTCTCTCTCTCTACCCTCTCTCTAGTTCATGAGATCCCTAGGTTGATTTCACCAACCTCTATAAGAACTCGCATTTCTTTTGGTGGGAATCGAAGGCCCGACTCTCCGAGTGCCATGGCATGGTTAGCTTCGTGATCGAGTCTCCCCGTTTGCTTGTGTTCTTCGCGTTTTGCTTTTTGCTCTCCTTTGATCCCGAGTTGAGATTTTTCTCTATGTAGTAGTTCATGAAAAACCGTTTGAACCAAGTTGTTCGTAATTGTGAGGAGCATCTTAGCTCCGAAGGGTTTCTCCTCAAACCTCACGAGTACATAGATTGGGCGATTTCTTTGCGGAGTTCTTCGTTCTTGAGCTTTTCCCCAAATCTCCTCTCCCCTCGTTGCTCTAAGACAAATTGAGTGATGATTTCTTCGGGATACCTCCCCAACTATACAAGGATCATGCCTACAAAGTTTGGTTGTAGTTGGTGATCATTTGGTTGAGTTGTGGGAAGATTTGGCGGAGTGGTAACCATTTCCGCGGGTTTCAGCAGCTCTGCTCGCGAGCGTCGGACTAGGCTCCGAACGACTCTCCCCTAGCTTCGGACCATAGCAAGTGGTCCGGTGGTCTTGACCAGTGAACGTGTCAAGCAGCAAAGGGCGTCAGACCAAGCTCCGGACTAATCGCTTTTGAGGCTCCGGACCATACCCCATTGGTCTGGTGGTCTCTATCAGAGAAACAGCAAAGCGTCGGACCAGTCGGCATAGTCCGACGGTGGTAGTCCGATGGCTAGTCCGAAGCAGGGGTGCGTACTGTGTGTTTTTGGCAAAGGCAAGGGACAGCACCGGACCATTGCTCTCCACTGCCGGTGAGCTCTCATTTCTCCTATTTCGTTTGAATCCCCTGAGCAACCAACTGGGGTTGGCTTTTGGGAAGACTGGCCCGGATATTTCAAGAGAAATTTGAGGCTCCCATTCACCCCCTGGTCGTCGTTCTCGGTCCTTCAATTGGTATCGGAGCCGGTTAAGGATCAATCCACCTTACACGGTTCTTGATCCGCGAAGGCGACATGGAGCGAGGCGCTGGTAGACCTCCTTACTTCGATGGAACCAACTTTGCCTATTGGAAGGTGCACATGTTCGCTTACCACCAAGGGCTTGATACGAAGTTTTGGGGGATTTATGAGAATGTGGACTACGTGGTTCTTGGCGCTCGGATCACTAATCTCCAAGTCACGCAACATGCGTCAAACGCAAGAGCCTGTAGCATTCTTTTCTCTTGCTTGTCTCTTCCTGAGTTTGAACGGGTTTCGAGTCTCACTACGACACGGGAGATCTGGCAAACACTCTTGAGATATAATGAGGGAAATCCTCAGATCAAGTCTAGGATCTTTGACACGTATCGTAGAGAGTATGAGAACTTTGTTCAGTTGGCCGGCGAATCTGTTCACGGGATGTTCACTCGCTTCCAATCTATCGTCAACAAGATGCGTGCTAATCGAGGAAACTTGCCTTATGATGATAATGACATGGCTATACAACTTTTGCATGCTCTTGATCGGAAAGTGTGGGAAATGAAGGTGGCTGCCATTCAGGAGTCACCGGGCTATGATGCCCTAACCGTGGATGAGCTGTTCAGCAAGCTCAAGTCCTCGGAGATTGACTACCAGACCCGGGCCAAGCTTGAAAACCCGTCGAAACCATCTATGGCATTGGTCTGGCACTGGCAGTACGTCTTCTTCCTCCTTTGGCCCTTCACACTCTTTGTTCACTTTGTCTTTGATTTCTGTGACAGAGGAGCAAGTGGAGGCTCGGGGAGATGACAAGCTGGCCCTAGTCATCACTAGGTTATCACGGTTTCACAACAACCATTTGAACCGACGACGTGGTGGCTCGGCCAAGCGGTGCTACCATTGCAGTGATGAGGATCACTTCATCACAAACTGCCCCAAGAAAGCTGCGGGTCACTTCACCAAGCGCAAGGACAAGCGCGAGCACCACTTCGAGGACAAGCACAAGCCCAAGGGCGGCTATAACCAGAGGTCTTCCAAGAAGGTGATCGACAAGGTGAAGGCCAAGCACCGAGCCTTCCTCGCCTCCCTCAGCGACATCGAGGCCTCCTCTGACGGAGGTGCTTCCTCAAGCGATGATGAGTCAAAGGGTAAGGTTGAGGACAAGTTCAACGGCCTATGCTTCTACGTCAACGCCAAGCACGGTGGCTTTTGCACCATGGGGATTGAAGAAGACAAGGTCGGCAAGCGCAAGGATGACTCCAACTACGACTCCGACACACCCGAGGTATCACCCACCATCGAATCCCTCTCTCTCGAGCTTGAGTCTCTGAACGACACCTTGATGAGTAAGGATGTGTTGCTCAAGCGTGCCGCTTGTGAGAGGAACAATTTTAAGGCGAAGTACCTTAACGCGCTTCATGAGCTAGATTTTGCTAAGGCGTCGGTGGTGGTTACCGAGGAGGTAGAGTGTTATGCTTGCATCATTCACATGTCTGATCTTGTCACTCTCCAGGACAAGTATGGCACTCTACTTCAGGAGGTCAGTGAGCTGAAGGCTAGTCCTAGCTTACTTGGTGCGTGCAAGTCTTTCTTAGGCTTGCGTTCTGAGATGGCACTGAAAGATGATAGGATCACTGTGTTAGAGAAGGTTAGCTCAGATAGCACTAGCGAGTCAGATCGCTTTGAGGCTTTGGAGCTTGAGATTGCGTCGTGCAGACATGACAAGATGCGTACCGAGGAGGAAAACACATACCTTCGATCCATCTTGAGCTAGGTGTCTTGCCGAGAACCGCAGTTGGGGATGTTGCTTAGCCAATGCAAAAGGGCTGGCAACACGGGAGTAGGCTTTGCTATAGGTGGGAAGGACGATAGCATGTTCGGTAAGATTGGTGAGTGCAGTGGTTTGAGCGAGAGTGAGAAACCAACCACAACTCCCAAGTTTACCAAGATCACTCCGCCTAAGCCTACCAACCCCTCTGAGTTTCCTGTGAGATATGGTGTGTTTGAAGATCCACCCAAAACCACTCCATAGAAGCAAGTGTGGATTGCCAAACCAAACCATCTTCGCAACCCACTTGACACACTGCCAAACATCTCTAGTGATCCCCTTCCTAAGAAAGCTAGAGCCACCTAGCCCAACAAGAGAGTGCCTACCAAGAGTGTGGTGAGGTACCATTGTGAGTTTTGTGAGCGGGATGAGCACTTGGCTGAGTTTTGCTTTAGGAGGAAGAGAGATGATCAGAGGCAGGTTGAGTTGAACAACTGGGACATGTACCACCCACGAGTTGGGGTGCGTGGACTGGAAGTTCAGAGGCGCACTTCTAGGCCTAGAGGTACAATGCCTAAAGGTACTAGGACTCAGAAGGCGAGACCATGTGGTGGTCATGCCTGGCGTCGTCCCGGTCGTGACCCATACGACTACGGGCCTCGTGGCGGTGGCTTTACTCCTCCGTTCGCTAGCGGACCACGTTTTCCCCCATCGTGGTGATCGCTATTCTCCCATGGGACAGGATATGTTTGGTTTTTCTCCTAACCCATTCTTTGGGCAAGTGGGACAACACTGGTATCGTTCACAATTTACTAACCCCAGTGTTGGTCCGTTTGCTCACCCTATGTCTTTTTATTGATGTAGGAAGGAGGACTGGCGGAGAATTGGCTTGTGGATTTCGGATGCTCACGCCCTATGACCGGTAGTGCCAAGTGGTTCTCCAGACTCGACCCCGTGCACCACACCGAGTATATCACATTCGGAGACAAGAGTAAAGGTAAGGTTGTCTCCCGAGGATCGATCCGAGTGAACTCTTCTTTTGTCCTCAAGGGTGTTGTTTTGGTTGCGAATTTGCATTTCAACCTTCTTTCGGTTTCGCAACTCCTTGATGACAGTTTTGAAGTGAGTTTCAAGCCTAATCTCTCTCGGATTTTGGACTCTCGTGGTGAGCTTGTTTGCCGGATTTTACCCTTCGGGAAGGTTTTTCGTGTGGATTTTACTATCTCTTCCGGACCTTCTCGTTGTCTGCTTGCCGGTTCTTCTTCCGAGCTTTGGAAGTGGCATAGGAGATTGGAACATCTTAGCTTCGACTTGTTTGCAAGGCTCAGCTCAATAGACCTTATCCAAGGATTGCCAAAGCTGAAGTTCAAGAAGGATTTGGTTTGCCATCCTTGCAGGCATGGCAAGATGGTTGTCACTTCCCATCCTCCTGTGACTGAGATCATGACCACTCGACCCGGCGAACTCTTACACATGGACACAGTTGGTCCAGCTCGGGTCAGGTCGGAAGGAGGCAAGTAGTATGTGGTTGTAGTCATTGATGACTACTCGAGATACTCTTGGGTGTTCTTTTTGGAGAGTAAGGATGAGGCTTTTTCACTTGTTCGAGATCTGATTTTGAGATTGCAAAATGAGCTACCTAAGAATGCCATGACAGCTATCCGCAGTGACAATGGTTCACTTTGCAACTCTTTGTTCTTCCTTGGGTCTCGATCACCAGTTTTCTTCACCTCACACTCCCCAGCAGAACGGTGTTGTTGAGCGCAAGAATCGGACCCTTGTTGAGATGGCCAGGACGATGCTCGATGAGCATAGGACTCCTAGGCGGTATTGGGCCGAAGCACTTAGTTCTGGTTGCTACGTTTCCAATCGCATTTTTTCCCGAGCTTTCAAGAAGAAGACCCCTTATGAGCTGCGATTTGGGAGACCACCCAAGGTAAGTCACCTACGGTTGTTTGGGTGCAGGTGCTTCATCCTCAAAAAGGGCGGTAAGTTGGATAAATTTGAATCACGGTCTTCTGACGGTATCTTTCTTGGTTATTCTACTCACTCTCGTGCTTATCGTGCACTTAACCTTGAGACTAACCGATTGATGGATACTTGTGAGATTACATTCGATGAAACTATGCCCTATGTTTCCACTGCTTTTGAGCTTGCAGGTGATGATGAGGTGAACACTAGCATTTTCGTGGAGGAGCAGGAAGATGTCGATTGGGGTGATCCCGAGCCTACTCCACAGGCTGCCCCAGTCGACCCTGCGACGTCCACTTCGACCCTACGACGTCCACTCCGACTACTTCCTCTACATGGGGGCCGTTCAATCAGCTCCCTCAGTCGGTGCCCGTTGCACCTGAGGGAGCTCCAACTGCTGTTGAGGGGGAGGCCACTTCGTCCAGGAAGGCTCCCCGGCATATCCAGCGGCATCACCCATCGGAGAACATCATCGGCGACATCGACCGTCGAGTCATGCGGTCTAGGTCCTATCTCTCTCACTTTGCTCATTCGGCTTTTGTCGCTTCTTTTGAGCCCCAAGATGTTGGACACGCTTTGATGGATCCGCATTGGGTTGATTCCATGCATGAGGAGTTAGAAAACTTTTAGCGAAACCGCGTTTGGGTCTTAGTTCCTCCACCACCTAGTTGCCACCCCATAGGTAGCAAATGGGTCAAAACGGAGTTAAAATGAGGGAGATATGACCATTTGAAGTTTGATGGCAATTCTGTAAATAAAGGAACTCATTTTCAGATTTGAAATTAAATAAAACTAAAAAATAAAAGGCTATGCAGTGCGGGCACTATTATCCAAAAG
The DNA here is from genome assembly GCA_022036555.1 of Microstegium vimineum. Taxonomy (NCBI): domain Eukaryota; kingdom Viridiplantae; phylum Streptophyta; class Magnoliopsida; order Poales; family Poaceae; genus Microstegium; species Microstegium vimineum. Next base: position 17,561,688 of record CM039125.1, on the reverse strand, counting down.
GTCAGGGGCTAGATCAGAAGAAAACAAGTCTGAAAAAGAATGATTCTGAACTGGATTGGTCTGCGAGTTAATTCTCAGAAAACAGAGGGGCTAGATTGCAAACGTGACAGGGGCTGTCGGTTTGCCTGCGTCACTGCTGACGAAGGGCTAACGTCGTGCTGACGTGTGCGCCACGTGGCACTGCGCGATTGGCGCGGTCCATCACACGGGTGTGGACGCGGTGCGCGGGCGCGGTAGACTCGGTCCATGGTCCGGTGCATACCGGTTCTGAGGGGGTCTAATCCTAGCCGCCCGGATCGGATCAGACGGCTCAGAACAAAGGGGCAAGGGCTCCCCGCTACGGCACCGTGAAAACACGGCGGCGCCATGGAGGCCGGCGAGGCGAGTCCGTCGGAGGTCGTCGGAAAGACGTTCCGATCCTCTCGGCTTCAACCAAACACACCGGGAGGATCAGCGAGCTCTCGCGAGTGCAAGGGTGGGCTCGGGTCAGGCGATAGACGGCTGGTGCGGGGTGTTCCGCGGCGGCGCCATGGCCAGCGGCCTCTGTGTGCATTAGAAAGGCATCTACGACACCTAATTAGACCGCGCGAGGGTTTGAGAAGAAAGGGGGAGTCACCGCGGGTTCAATGGAGAGGTTTGCGGGGTCTGGGGTGGTTCCACGAGCCCTGGCGATGTCCGGCGGCGATCTGTGATTCGGAAACACGCCGGTGAGCAACATTGCAGCGCTAAACACCGAGACAAGTGATGGTGAGGGTACCCATGGCTTCAAAGATCGACGTGGAGCTCCAGGAGTGCTCTGCGGCGGCATTGGGCTCCGGGACGGCGAGAATCGCGGCGGCAGTGGTGTGTGGGAGCAGCGAACAGTGGGGAAGGGGGGGAAGGAAGCCCTGCGGGGCCGTTTTATAGGGTGGAGCGAGGGCGGTAGATGCGGCACATCTCTGACCAGGGCGTCAAGGCGAGGCTTGAAGGCCCCCTTGATGGCCTGGCGTGAAGAGCCATCAAGCCGGAGTGAAGGAGGCCAGGGCAGTGATGTTGGGCGGCATCTCCGCGCGCCGAGGAAGGAACGAACACGGCTGATTCGTGGGGTCAGCAGATCAGAGAGATAAAGAGAGAGAGAGAGGGGGGGACTGCTGGCGCCGACAGGTTGGGCCCGCGTGTCCGTGAGAGCGAGGGAGAAGGGTTGCGGGTGAGGGCATTCCCGCGTGGGCCTTGGCTCCGGGCCTGCTGCTGTGGGCCGAGGGGGTGAGGAGGGAGTTGAGCTGGGCTGGCTATGCAGTTGGGCCAGAAAGGAGAAAGGATAGAGAGAGTAAAGAAAAATCCTTTTCTTTTTATTTTGCTTTTGGAAATTGTTTTGAAAACCAAGACCAAATCCTTTTAAAACCAAACAAACTTAGAATTATTTTATAAATAATTTTATAGGTTTTGAAAATTAAACTTTGAACTTGATTTAAGATAAACTTTTAAAAACTCTTTTTTTATTTTATAAATAGATCAAAATCCCTTGGGACCAAAACCGAATTTTCGTAAATTAATTTTCACTCAATAAGATTTAATGCAAAGGCATGAATGCAACACCCATTTCATATTATATTGAAAACATTTTTTAAAATTCACATTTTGCACATTTTTATCTACTAAAAACCTAATTAAATCTTATAAATTTTAGGAAAATCATAAATCCTTTCATTTTATTTAGTCTTTTCTATTCACTACCCAAAATGGAAATTTTGGGGTGTGACAAACTACCCCCCTCAACAGGAATCTCGTCCCGAGATTCGCTGAAGCTACACTCATTAGAAAGAGGCAAAACATACATAAGCATCATAACAAAACATTTAACTAAGCTAGAGCACACTAACATGATAGGGTTCTTATGAACACTATCACTCATCTAGCATCATTACTAACGTAAAAGCGCTCGGGAATAGACTTCCTATAAAGGGCTTTGGTTAAGAGGATTTTCTATAAAATGTTTTGGTTTTGCAAACATCAAGGAGGAGAAAGGCAAGTAAGTTTTTATCAAAGTATGTTTGTAAAAACGTCCATTTCTAACTAGGCTGAGCGTCCTACAGTCAACATTGCTTTGATACCAATTTGTAGCACCTGGTTTTCCGAAGAATACCGAATACAATGTATATGTGTGCTCAGGATGTCCACACAAAACATATATACAAATATGGAGATTATCAAAGTCAATGCTTTATTATATATCGAAACATAGTTCCAAAATGACTTACATCTATAACAAAGCATCGCGGAAGCTAGTTTATAACTCTAGTCTTCGGGTCTCCATACTCCACAGGGACAGTTGACTGGGGGTACACTCGCCTAGTACTCCTTTGGTAACACATCACTTGCTCCACCATCTGGTACCCATCTAGGATTTTTATGTAAAGGTGATGACAACAAACGTCAGGTCACCATGCTCAGTAAGTATAACTATGGGGTTCATGAGGCTAAAAAAGGATAGACACGGGTTTAACTACGTTTGCTTTTAGTAAGTCATAGTTTTAGCAATTGAGTAGCATCAAGGTCTTCGTAAGCCCAATAACCACATGATCAAGTGAACAAGATATAATGCTTATATGAACAATTAATAATAATCAATGCCAAAATAACAACTGATGAGCTATGGAATAAGGACATCACAATGTGAAGGGTCCAGACCGCTCGTAACCATGAGCACGGCTATCATGATAGTTTTACACTCTGTAGAGGTTGTACATCTTTACCCCCAAGCCGTGATTCCCATTTGACGGGGTTTGCAAAGCCCACAATACCTCTACCTAGGAGGCGTGGCAGGGTTTCACTACATAACCTTTCGCTGATATACTCTAACAAGTTAGGGCCGCGAGGCTAATGTCTAGTATGCATGGGTGTTCTCCTTCTTGTGGCTCGTGTGGTCGCAGCACACGCATGCCTCCAAGACAGGAAAACCGCCAAACATCACTCGACCCTCCCCTCATGCGTCAATAAATGGTAACCTCTAACAAGCTAGAAATATACTAGGTACTGAATTAAAGTCAGAGCCATATAACACTCGGGGTAGCATAGTTTTCCTAGGTGGCCGCTTACAGAGATACCCCTATGAGTGAGAACATAGGTGTGAGTTCCTGGTGTTCCACCTATAGTCCACGTTGCTAAAAAGTCACATTTTATCATCATTGCATATATCATTAATCGAGTTACAAGATCATGGTTATTCTTTATGAGCACTAGCACAAGCTACCCATATGCAACCCAAAAGGTGACAAGATACATGATATCAAATATCTATGAAAATCCTTAGGGTTAACAGGGTAGACACATGCATATGAATTAAATGACATTAAAGTGTATAGGTAACAAGGAGAGTCCCATGCTATACTTGCCTTCCATATGCTTGCTCAACTTTCCAACTTTCCTTTTAGATCATCTTTGCAAAGCTCCACATCTATCGTCACAAGCATCACAAAATAACCTAAAAACAGTACACCATACATTACAAAAGCATACTATAAAGGGAACTAACGTACTCTACACGTCTCTACGAACTCGTGAGCACAAAAACCACCAAAAACAGAGCTACGGTTTGCAAGATACAACTAATGGTAGATTAGCTTTTAAAAAGAGAACTAAAAACTTTATTGGTTTTAGATATGTAAAAGAATGAACAAGGTACTTCAGAGAAATACCTAAGTTGGATTAAGTCAAACTTATATTTGTATTTGAAAACTATTGTAGAACTATTCCTTTTATTTATAAAGCAATTTGCATAGTATTTAATCATGTTGGGGATTTACCATGCAATTACAGAGCTATTAACATGGTATTAAAAGGATTCTAAACTCTAGATTATGATTTTACAAATCTAACGCAATTTGAATGACTCAAAACGGAGTTAAAATGAGGGAGATATGACCATTTGAAGTTTGATGGCAATTGTGTAAATAAAGGAACTCATTTTCAGATTTTAAATTAAATAAAACTGAAAAAGAAAAGGCTATGCAGTGCGGGTACTATTATCCAAAAGGTCAGGGGCTAGATCAGAAGAAAACAGGACTGAAAAAGAATGATTCTGAACTGGATTGGACTGCGGGTTAATTCTCATAAAACAGAGGGGCTAGATTGCAAACATGACAGGGGCTGTCAGTTTGCCTGCGTCACTGCTGATGTCATGCTGACATGTGCGCCACGTGGCACTACGCGATTGGTGCGGTCCATCACACGGGTGTGGGCGCGGTGCACGGGTGCAGTGGACTCGGTCCATGGTCCGGTGCATACCGGTTCGGAGGGGGTCTAATCCTAGACGCACGGATCGGATCAGACGGCTCAGAACAAAGGGGCAAGGGCTCCCCGCCGCGGCACCATGAAAACACGGCGGCGCCATGGATGCCGGCGAGGCGAGTCCGTCGGAGGACGTCGGAAAGACGTTCCCGACCCTCTCGGCTTCAACCAAACACACCGGGACGATCATCGAGCTCTCGCGAGTGCAAGGGTGGGCTCGGGTGAGGCAATAGAAGGCCGATGCTGGGTGTTCCGCGGCGGCGCCATGGCCGGCGGCCTCTGTGTGCATCGAAAAGGCGTCTATGACACCTAATTAGACCGCGCGAGGGTTCGAGAAGAAAGGGGGAGTCACCGAGGGTTCGATGGAGAGGTTTGCGGGGTCCGAGGTCAGAGAGATTGCAGTGCTAAACACCAAGACAAGTGATGGTGAGGGTACCCATGGCTTCGAAAGATCAAGACGGAGCTCCAGGAGTGCTTTGCGGCGGCATTGGGCTCCGGGACGGCGAGAATCGCAGCGGCAGTGGTGTGCGGGAGCAGAGAATGATGGGGAAGGGGGGAAGGGAGCTCTGCGGGGCCGTTTTATAGGGTGGAGCGAGGGCGGTAGATGCGGCACGTCTGTGACCAGGGCGTCAAGGCGAGGCTTGAAGGCCCCCTAATGGCCCGGCGTGAAGAGCCATCAAGCCGAAGTGAAGGAGGGCAGGGCAGTGATGCCGGGCGACATCTCCGCGCGTCGAGGAAGGAAGGAACACGGCTGATGCGTGGGGTCAGCAGATCAGAGAGAAAGAGAGAGCGAGAGGGGGACTGCTGGCGCCGACAGGTTGGGCCCGCGTGTCGGTGAGAGAGAGGGAGAAGGGTTGCGAGTGAGGGCATTCCCACGTGGGCCTTGGCTTCGGGCCGGCTGCTGTGGGCCGAGGGGATGAGGAGGGAGTGCGTTTTGGAGAAGGAGTTGAGCTGGGCTGGCTCTGCAGTTGGGCCAGAAAGGAGAGAGGATAAAGAGAGTAAAGAAAAAGCCTTTTCTTTTTATTTTGCTTTTGGAAATTCTTTTGAAAACCAAGACCAAATCCTTTTAAAGCCAAACAAACTTAGAATTATTTTATAAATAATTTATAGGTTTTGAAAATTAAACTTTGAACTTGATTTAAGATAAACTTTTAAAAACTCTTTTTTTATTTTATAAATAGATCAAAATCACTTTGGACCAAAACCAATTTTTCATAAATTATTTTTCACTCAATAAGATTTAATGCAAAGGCATGAATGCAACACCCATTTCATATTATATTGAAAACATTTTTTAAAATTCACATTTTGCACATTTTTATCTACTAAAAACCTAATTAAATCTTATAAATTTTAGGAAAATCATAAATCCTTTCATTTTATTTAGTATTTTCTATTCACAACCCAAAATAGAAATTTTGGGGTGTGACAAGCCCCTAGAGCATGGTATGATAGATTGCGAACCTTCCTGCTAGCTAAGGGTTTGGGATCGGTAGATAAGACGTTGTTTCTCCTCAAGCAAGGCAAAGACACTCTCCTTGTTCAAATATACGTGGATGATATCATCTTTGGTGGTTCTTCTCATGCTCTTGTTGCCATGTTTGAAGATCTTATGAGCATGGAATTTGAGATGAGCATGATGGGAGAGTTGACTTTCTTTCTCGGGTTGCAAATCAAGCAAACCCGGGAAGGGACGTTTGTGCACCAAGGCAAGTACAAGAAGAACAACCCGGGTTGCCAAGTTTGACATGGGTGAGGCAAAGCCTCTTTCGACGCCCATGTCGACTACGACTGCCTTGGATGCGGACGAGGAAGGAGAGGCGGTTGACCAGACGGAGTACCAAAGCATGATCAGGTCGCTTTTGTACCTTACGGCGACCTGACCGGACATTCAATTCGCCGTCTGCTTGTGTGCTCGCTTTCAAGCGTCCCCACGGACTTCGCACAAGCAGGCAGTGAAACGCATCATGAGGTACTTGCGCTTCACTCCTGAATTTGGTCTCTGGTTTTCCACCTCCTCCTCTCTTTTGCTTTGCGGTTATTCTGATGCTGACTTTATCGGTTGCCGTCTTGATCGGAAGTCCACTTCTGGGACTTGCCAGTTTCTCGGGTCTTCTCTTGTGTCTTGGTCTTCTCGGAAACAGTCTAGCGTGGCACAGTCGACGTGCGAAGCTAAGTACGTTGCCGCAGGTAGCTGTTGTTCGCAGTTGATTTGGATGATTGCAACTTTGACGGATTTCGGTCTTGAGCTTACTAAGGTGCCTCTGCTTTGTGATAGCACCAGTGCAATTAGTGTGGCCAAAAAATCCCGTGCTTCACTCTAAGACCAAGCACATTGACGTTCGCTTTCACTTCTTGCGAGATCACTACGAGAAGAGCGACACTGACCTCCGGCATGTCGAGACCCACAACCATCTTGCGGACATTCTCACAAAACCTTTGGATCAAGCTGTGTTTTCTCGCCTTCGGGGCGAGTTGGGTGTTTGCTTCCCTTTTTAGTTGAGGGAAGCTCTTTGTGTATCATAGTTCTTTTTGGTTCTTATTTGTCTTCTCTTTTTCCTTCCTTCAATTGGTGTCTTTCTAGTTTTTAGTTGCATTGTGCATCTCATTTGCATTTGTGACATAGTTCATTTAAAGCTTCATACCTATAGCTGATATAATGAATCTATGCTCTGTTTGAGGTGTTTTATGTGTCTATGGTGTTGCCTAACTTAGACTCTTTTTGATCTATAGATATGTAATAGAGCTAAGTTAGAAAAGCTTTAAAACTGAATTTAATTCCCCATGTCACCTCTGAAATGGCACTAGCATGTGTAGGCTTTTGAAGATCCTTCTTGGCTGCCTTGCATATAGCTTGTAACTATGGCTCTTCATTGTTTCATTCACTTCCATTGAGCACCATGCTTAAAATTGATCTAAAATGAAATTGCTCTCTAAATTGTGAATTGGAAAGATCGAGTTGGGTCTGCATTGTGAGCACTTCACCGTGTGTTCGAGACTGCTTCCCATATGGGTGCAACTTGAGCGGTGTCGTGTATGACCAAAACCGGTGTGTCAAGTCCTTTGACTTCGCCCGGTTGGTAAGTGGCATCACCTTGCTTACAACCACTCGCATACAACTTGAAATGTGCCTAAAACTGAATTTTTGCTGCAAAACTCTGAAACTTGAAAAATTAATTCAGTTGGATCATTGGCTTGTTGCATGAACTTTGCTAGGGATAGTTCTACTTGCTATACATGAGATTGCTTTGAGATAGATCCTATCTTGTTTGTCATGTTTAGTTGTCTCTAGGAGGTGATACCCTTTCTCTTCTCTCACATGTAATGCTCTCTAAAATAGCTTCTAAAGTGATCTTAAGCTCAACTTGAGTCTTTGTTGGGCACCTAGAGCTTTTCCTATTCTCACAGGATCACATCACTTAGAGCATCTATTCATTGTATTTCCTCTAAGTATGAAGCTTTTGCAATCATTTTGCATTTCATGGCATTTGTGGCTATCTCTTTGAGTCTAGAGCTTTGATGCGCTGCATGTGTCACCAAGGGGGAGAAACGTGCATTTCATTCATATTCAACCAAGAGGGAGAAAACGGTGCATTTCATACTTGCACTAGTCAAGGGGGAGCAAATGTGGTTTTTGAGCTTTGTTCTTCAATTGGTATCCTGTTTACTTGGCTCTTTTCACGCGTTCTTGGTATCTTGAGTGTCCATGTTCCCAGGGGGAGTTTGTGCTAGATGTGTTGAGCCGTTGCCTCTTCTAGAAGGTCTAGCTTGCCTTATTGGCTTCGACAGGTTTCGATTTCTTCTTGAGCTTTAGTTGATTTAATTGGTATCTTTTGAGCTCCCTTAGTGTTTCAATAGGTATTCTGAGCTTTAAGAGCTGTGATTGGTATCTTGGACTTGCTAGCGGTGTTGAGCCTGTTTTCTACCTCTTCTGGAGGGCTAGCTTTGTTTTGCTTGGTTGCGTTGAGCCATTGCCCATGTCTTTGGGAACCAAGTTTTGGATTCAACTTTGCTTCTCCCAAGTGACCCCGTTTTGGCTTTCTTAGCTTTGGGTCATTTGGAGATCTTTACCTTGTGGCTCAAATCTGAAATGCACTTGTGTTGACAATGCACTCATCAAGGGGGAGATTGCAAACACATGGTGGATAAGTACCCATGTATGTTCAGTTTTGTGATGAGTGATTGCCCAACACATGAGTGGTTCAGTTTTAGTGGCTTACTTCTAATCCTTGCGAAAGCAAGTGTGTGCCTGTCTATCGGCTTGTGGTGTGCAGGTGCTATGCCTAGTGACAGTGGTCAATGGCATGGAGACGGTCGAGTAGAGGCTTACCGTGCCGATGGACTGAGAGCGGTGAAGGGCGGAAGCGGGGCTCGGACTGAGGGACCATGGGCGCCGGCGGACTAGCTGTGGTGGCTAGTACTTGGCACCGGCAAGTGCGAGAAGACATGGAGGTAGACCGAGTTGACCAAGTCAACACGGTGGACGAGCGGGTCGAGCGGAGGCTCATGGGACTCGGAGTCCGACCGGGTGGGGACAAGGTGGCTCGTGTCGAGCGGTTTGGTGGTTTGGGCCTCAAAACCATCCGAGGACGGTTTCTGAGTTTCGGCCTCAAAACTCGGGGTTCGATAGTTGAGCCCAAAGCTACCGGTGGCGGTTTTCCTGGGTTTGGGCCTCAAAACCTAGGCGAAGTTTCTGAGGAAGCGGGGATGGCACATGGCGGAATCCTGGAGGTTGCGTCGAGGCGACGACAACTCCTGGCATGAAGCGGGGCCATCTATTCAAAATGCGGGAGATATTTTCTGGATCTTGGACTGCAATGCTTAGGCTAGGTAGTTCCCTCAATGTATCTAGGGGGGTCTTTGGGAAATAGCCAAAACCCGATAAATAGGGGGTGAAGGGGTACCCCTCATCCCATCTCTTGAACCCTAATCATTTGCACCACCTCTCTCTCTCTACCCTCTCTCTAGTTCATGAGATCCCTAGGTTGATTTCACCAACCTCTGTAAGAACTCGCATTTCTTTTGGTGGGAATTGGAGGCCCAACTCTCCGAGTGCCATGGCACGGTTAGCTTCGTGATCGAGTCTCCCCGTTTGCTTGTGTTCTTCGCGTTTTGCTTTTTGCTCTCCTTTGATCCCGAGTTGAGATTTTTCTCTATGGAGTAGTTCTTGCAAAACCGTTTGAACCAAGTTGTTTGTAATCGTGAGGAGCATCTTTGCACTGAAGGGTTTCTCCTCAAACCTCACGAGTACGTAGATCGGGCGATTTCTTTGCGGAGTTCTATGTTCTTGAGCTTTTCCCCAAATCTCCTCTCCCCCCGTTGCTCTAAGCCAAATTGAGTGATGATTTCTTCGGGATACCTCCCCAACTATAGAAGGATCATGCCTACAAAGTTTGGTTGTAGTTGGTGATCATTTGGTTGAGTTTTGGGAATATTTGGCGGAGTGGTAACCATTTTCGCGGGTTTCAGCAGCTCTGCTAGCGAGCGTCGGACTAGGCTCCGGACAACTCTCCCCTAGCTCTGGACCATAGCAAGTGGTCCGGTGGTCTTGACCAGTGAATGTGTCAAGCAGCGAAGGGCGTCAGACCAAGCTCCGGACTACTCGCTTTTGAGGCTCCGGACCATACCCCATTGGTCCGGTGGTCTCTGTTAGAGAAACAGCTAAGCGTCGGACCAGTCGGCATAGTCCGACGGTGGTAGTCCGACGGCTAGTCCGAAGCAGGGGTGCGTATTGTGTGTTTTTGGAAGAGGCAAGGGATAGCACTGGACCATTGCTCTTTGGGAAGAGTGGCCCGAATATTTCGAGAGAAATTTGAGGCTCCCATTCACCCCCCTCTGGTCGCCGTTCTCGGTCCTTCACCTTTTCTGTAAGACTTTACTTTATTTAATATATTACTTTTCCTCTACTTTACTTAGTATTTACTTTGAACATCACTATATTTGTTATAGTATTGTTATGTGTTTTTGCTTATTACTAGCCTTTATATCAAGAGTTTGTGATCCTTCGTGGCCATTCTTGTAAGCGATCATTGCATGTCATAAGGTGCTTTGGTTGTAGATCACAATTAAAGTAGTTAGTTGTGTGTAAGTGTGGTGCTTATACATCATCTTACCCTTGGTTACCGCTTGTCGCAAAGATTGTTTGTGGTAGCTAGCAAGAGAGTGACAGCATTTTCTAGTGTTTGTATTCCACCACGTGTTCTTAGGCAAGTTCTTAAAAGGTAAGGCCCCCATAAAAAGATAGTGCGGTCCGGTAGGAGTTTCACCTCCTACTAATCTATCCTATCGCCTAGCATACTTGTTTTGAGGAGGCAAACTGTTGTGTTTAGACTAATTAATTTGCTAAGTACATTGAAGTAGAAGTGAATTACATATGAGTCCTTATCTCTCTCGTTGTCCTCCCACCTAGCTATACTTACTAGTTATCCTTAGTTATCTTTTACCTTGGCTTGTTCATTCACCACCTTACTATCACATTATACGTTACCCCTCTATACTAGTTGGTACTAAGTTGAGGTGCTCTCTAGGGTCTCTCTCTAATTATCGTTTCTAGCTACCACTTTCCCTTGGGAAAATGTAAATATGATACCTTGGAATACTCCTAGGTGAAGTACTACAACGGTATAATCTATGCACTTGCGGAGTTATCCAATAGTCATAAGAAATACCAACACCTATCACTAACCATTCCAGGTTTGGAGCGGAAAGAATGAATGGACGACAAGCATAAGGTATGTCTAACCGATCATCACGCAACATTGAAATTACATTCATCTAATCTTGGTTTTTTTACAAAATTCAAGCTTGGGGGAGAAACCACCATAAAACATCTTTTGCCATGTTGCTACATTATCTAGGTTGTCCATACCTTTAAGACACGCTCAAACTGCTAAACTTCTAATCAAGCTCTTTCATCCTCACTTGATTAAATCTCCAAAGTACTTTCATGATACCTTTATCTGCTATAGTGTATGTTTAGGTTTTGAATTTCCATATATCTTTTAAATTATGCATGGTGCTTAGTTTAAATCAAAGGTATTTGGATATTACTTCTAAAGACTTCTAATTTAATCATATTCTTAGGTTAAAATGTCTTCCTAAATCAAATTAGACGTGGTTTCTAGGTTGATTTTTGAACTGATAGTATGCTATAGTAGGTACTAGATATTATGTTGGACTAACCCCCAGTAGGAAAACTTTCAATATGAAATTGGGAAAGTCTTGAGATGAACTCACACTAAAGATGAAGAGAGACACATGAACTTTAACAACTTTCACAAGAAGACACGGCTAATTCATCATGATAGATGAATTCCATGGAGCAAGGAGAAGACAAATGGAAAAGAACAAAATCAAACCACTTAATCCATGGAAGAGGGTGAAGAAAACTTCAAGACAAGATAAAAAATATCAAAATCAGAAGAACAAGGATGAGAAAGGAGTGGAACAAAGGAGACAAGCTGTTAATGCTCAACCAGTTGATCAAGGAAAGCTTCCATGAGGCATTACAACACCATCATTCTTCAATGACCAAGGTATAGGTAAGTAATCATCACTCTAAAAGCACTCCTTTGATTCTAGTATTTACATTAATAAAGATCTAAACATGTTTGAGCTGCAACTTTACTTGATTCAACCTGATTAAGTCAACATGCTAGTTCTTTAAGGCTTGTCACTAGTACCACCTTCTTGATCTCACAAATTCCCCTGTCTGCATCACTCACAAAATACCCTGTCTGCATCACTCCGGACCAGACTAGTGCAGGCCGTCGGGACCAATTCGCAATGGTCCGAACTCCATAGAATCCACAGTCTTCTCACTATTTCCAAGGCGTCCGGGCCATCTCCATTGGTTCGGACCCTTGGTTTGGACTTAGTTTGGAGCCAAAACGCTGACTTTGAACCTTACTGGATTCATCCAGACCATCACTATTGGTCCGGACGTACCCCTAGCCCTTTCACTCGATCTGCACCTCTCTGGACACCTCCAGACCAATACCAATTCACTACCACAATCCGAAATTGCCTAAAACCGCCAAGGAGCAAGGGGCAATGGATGATGTCGGAGGAGGGGATGAACAGAGGTGGGCGGTGGAGTGGAGGGCAGACCAGCACGGCAGCGCTGGCGGAAGGAGCTTGGGCAAGCGTTGGTGGGAAGGGGTTCGGGTGAGGAGAAGAATGGGGAGAGCGACGGGTCTGTGTGGTGGCCTGGTGGGCTGGTGGCTGAGGTCCGTGAGTTTGGCGGCTGGAGATAAGGTTAGGGTTTGGCTACGCGGGAGTCGGCCAAATTTTTCCACGCACTGCTATAGCTGTGTGTTTTGGTAACACGGGAGAACCAGCATTTCGACGTGAGTTGTGACACTTGATGATGCGCGAGATCTAATTGATCTACGAAGGAGTTAAGATGTACGTATACTCGTATAGGGTCAGCATTAATCATGCATGACGTGGTCAGCTAGGTGTCTTGGTCCTATACGTATCTGGCAAGGTAAAAGTATACTTGCATACGACTATATGTGGCGTGTGAAGCTAAAAACGAGGCCCTTCTTCTAATTATTTTGCACTGGACACGTAAATTTATATTTGTCTGTTGTAATATGAATACGTTGTTTGATTCTATAGCTAGTTTCCTCCTTTTACTTTTCTCATTGATGTATTTCTAGATGCCACGACCATGTTAACATTATTTTAAAAATGGTAACCGACAACTAATGCAAATAACATAGGACCAATGTAACAGACTAGGGGGGGGGGGGGGGGGGGGGGCTCGCCGCCACACTTCACCTGTCAGAGCTATGACACGCCACAGAGGGAAGGCAACTATTTAGTTAAGTTTTTAGGCCTTGTTTGGATGCGCATATATCTTCCTCAAACCACATGTGTTGGAGTGTATATTTGAACTAATATACACTCCAATTCATGTGGTTTAAAATTGATATATGTGCATCCAAACAAGGCCTTAGGTGGGATAGTCACATAATTTCACACTAGAAATTTACGCAAAGGTGTGGCAGACATATTCTCCACCACTAGCTTTTGATAACGCCGTAACTGAGTGTCTGGTGTACACTATGAACCATACAACCTCTACATAGACATGCCATTGAAGCCATTATTTTGACATTCTCTAGAACTCCTTAAAGCTTCATTACTAAAAAGGACATATTGACACAAAAGCATATCTAGGGTTGGAAGGGCACACTGACAGAGGAAAGTGCCATTGGAGGGGCCACGGCTTGCTCGTCACACTGCAGGAGGGAGGGGGCCGCCCACACTATTGAAGGGGTGCGCCACGGGGGTTCTATCTTCAAATTATAATAAGATAATTAATAATATCTAAACTTTGTTAGAAAGTTCTACAAACATGCATATCAATATGGTTTTGGTGTATAATCTTTGCATAAAAAATTAAATGATTTAAACAAAGTGATCCTATACATTATTCACAAATGGATACATCTCTCACAACTTATATGTAACTATGTGAGAGATTTATGTATTTGTGAATAATGTGTAGTCCAACTTTGTTAATAGGATTTGAAAAATTTATGGCAAGATAATACAACCATGTTATGATCTCATGCAAAATTTTAAGATTTTTAGACACATAAGATATTATTGTTTTTTCGGTCGGATATACCAAAATACTTACAAACATTTCCTTGGGTGCCGACCTCCAAGAAAATTAAATAACCCTCAAGGAAATGATAATTTACTTGATGATTTTGAATAACAACCAAGAAAATGGCTATTTTTCTTGGCGGTTGAGAATAACTGTTGACACCATATTTTGGTGCGGCCAGAGATGCACTTATAGGCCCCTAGAAGGCCTTCAAAGGAGATATCCAGGATGGACCCGAAAGATCGACTAAGAAAATAAGAGATCATGGAGAGATCTTTCGGCCGATTTCAACAGCATGTGCACAACGATCTCGGCGATGGAGTGGATTGAGGCTCAAGTCATGTTTTGTTTCCTTATTATTAGGACTTGCATGATGGACATTTATGGTACATGCTATGGTCTATAAATAGCAAGGCTTAGGGAATGAGAAGGCATCCAATCAATCAAATACACAACTAGTACTTAGTTTCCAGCCTCCGGTCACCCCTAGGAGTAGGAGTAGAGTAGATTTCGGTGAACCTTCGACGAATTGGGCTGCATCGACTAGATCAACCTCCTGTTTTCTTGTAAGTTTAGCCTTGGTTCATGTCTCGTTTGTACAACCGTATTTTGTAACTCGTGCAAGCTCGGTATGAGCTAGTTATCGGTTTAAATCTGTTGTTCATGGGCTGCATTGCTTCAATCTCACATGAATCATGGCTTCAAGCTAGTTATCGGCTCTATTAGATTGACGATCTAATAGATTCATTAAGTTATCGATATTGTTTGTTATGCTTTGTTTAATCTATTGCTACAATATCATGCCCAATCTCAACTAATGGATTGTCCCGCGCTTTGTTTTCTATCTAGATCTATTGCCTCCGATGCATTTACTTTTCATACTTAGAGAGGTGATAGATCGATCTAAGATCATATCAGCTAATCCTTGGTTGTGGTTGTCACATGTTGTGGGTTCGAGACATGTATTCAGTCATTAGATTGGTTTGAGTGTGGTTGGATCTAGTTCAACATATGTGGTACGGCTGCATCTACCAAACCCCACTGACATGTGTGTTGAGTTATGTCTGTTTAAACTTAGATCCGTCTGAGGCCGGATGTATGGATCTTGTTCAAGCTTCATGGATCCCATATCGGCTAACATAGCCGATCTGGTTATACTTCAATCATACGATGCATGTACTTTAGCGCTTTAATCTATTAGATATATTCACTACTACAGAACTTGATATTTGTGCCGGTTCAAAACCCCCTTCAGTGGTGGTTTTTGAACCGGCACTGACACTTCGGCAGTGATGAGCCCATGCCATCACTGACGGTTATGCCAAACCTGCAGTGATGGCTCAATCATCACTGCCGGTTCGTGTTACCAACCGGCAGTGATGTTTGAACCATCACTGCCGGTTTGTAACACCAACCGACAGTGATGCTTGAGCCATCACTGCCGGTTTGGCACACCAACCGGCAGTGATATTATTTTTTAAAATTGCATTTTTTAATTGTTTTATTTTCATTTGGGATTTCTGGTTTAGGGTTTATGGTAGAGGTGGTGGGGTGGGAGATCGTGGAGGTGTTTGCTATCGAACCATTTGATATCGATGTGAATTGAAGGTGGTTGTGGACTAGCGACAATACAAACCCATCATACATTTATAATAATTATTACAAAACATCCAAACAAAACTTAAATTATCGAATTAAATGTCGCATTACAATAGCCTTTTGAGGCAGTCTTTTCCATAGTCCTTCTTGAAGTCCATACTATTCACAATGGATAGACATCCTTTTCTATACACTATATCGTCCAGGATAAGAGCCGCTAACTCCTTTTGAAATCCTTTTATCTCAAATTCTAACAACATGTTGTGTTTCTGATCTTTGCGCTGTAAATTGATACAAGATGATATTGAGATGCACATACGTAAGAAAAAACAATAGAATTAAAATGCGACACGTACATACCATGACATCTCCTATTCCTAGTTTTGCGCCAAAGTAGCAAAGCATTGCCCACATCACATAGAACCCGCATTCGTTGTTCCCCATTGGTTGATCTAGGGTCTTGACCTTCTTCATATACTCCACTTTGAATGGGGATCTCCATTTTTTTTGCATCTTAGGCTCCACATTTATCCAATCAGGTAACGCCTTCATCCTATGTGACAATGTAAATGAAGTGTGAAGGCTGAGGACATTAATTACAATATCATATGTGACTAAAAAGTGTGGTTATATTGGGTTCACTTACATATTTAGCACTTTGACTAGGGGTTCGATAAGTTTAAGTGGCTTCTTTTTTGAGTCCCACACCTCGATAGTTGAATTTTTAAGACTTATATCTACGAGGACGTAATGGTTGCTGCAATCACAAAGTTCATGTTATTGAATGATATATCAAGAAAAAAAACGCTTAAGTAAAGGTCGAGAACACATACTCGCAATTGTAAGTTAGCAGTGCGTTTGTTTTCTAGACTGAGAACATTCTTTCGAACTCAATCTTCAAACTTTGTGATACATACGGATCTTCGAGGCCCGCTTTGCATGTTGTCTCATTTACATAGATGGGGTCCAAGAAGTCAAAATTGCTATTTCGTTTTTGAAGGAAAAATTTTGCTACAGACCTGCAAAATAAACATGCATGGATATATTCAAATGCAGATCACGTAGTTTATTATAACGTTGTTAGGGTATGGTACTTGCATAGTCCATAACATCATAATCTGCACATCCAACGAGCGTCGTTGAAAGAGTTGAAAGAGGTCTTCATAATAAATAGTATGCACAACTTCTTCAGGATGATTAAAAATAAAACATGGAGGGATGCATACTTCAAAGGTTGCTATCTTGTCTTTACTGTTGTTACTATCTATGATGTAATAATCATGTAACTACCGCATGTTTGTTGCCAATTTTCTATACTCTTCTTCGCTGGCGACCATAGGCTTGCCTAGTTCAAACTTGTATACAACTTTGGCCTTTTCAAATTCGATGTTTTCAAAATAGAGATCTTCAGCCGCCTCTATGCTTATGTTCAGGTCTGCGGCTAAGGTTTGTATCTCTAGCTGCTGAAAGGTGTGTATTTCTCTAGCTCTTTCTTGATTACCCGGATTTTTGCTTTGCCTTTCAAATTGACTCTGTTTCTCAGGTATATAAGCCAATCGTTCATACAAGGCAAGTTTGACGGCCTTTTCTGCAATCTGAGCTCGTAGAATATTGTCCTTAGTCAGCACTGGCTGCCGCCTTTTACTAGTCATCTTGGGATCTTTACCAACCGAAGCTGATGACCTCCTTTGTTACGAAGTCGAACCTGATCTAGAGCTAGGCCATCGAGATCCCAGTCCTGAGGAATTTGAAGTTGGTGGAGGAGGAGGAGGAGGAGGAGTCTTCTTCTTTGGCGGTGGAGAAGGAGTCTTCTCCTTTGGCGGTGGAGGAGGAGTCTTCTCCTTTAGTAGTGGAGGAGGTGTCAGTGGATCTTGACGAGGAGAGAAACCTCTTCGCAGAGGCGACTGAGATGATTCACTGTCTTCCTCATCATCCGAAGATGGCTGCTTGTCTAGCTTGATGAAGCGTTTGCGCCAGGCGACATGAGTGCCCAAGTTGTGAACTAGACGCGGCCTTTCTTCCTCCACTGGGAAATCAATATGTATCTTATTGTACTTCTTGTCCAAGATCTTATCAATGCTGACCCTGGCATAACCGAGTGGCACTGGCTTGCTATGAATGACGTTCTCTCCTCTAGGAAATGCTTGCCCGACCGCTACCTTGTCTTTGGTCCACTACTGACGGATGTACAACCTGACATTCACAGGTTCTGTGATGCCGTCCACCGGATGAGGAGCATTGACCTCTTCGTCGTCAGGCATAGGGGTTG
Organism: Microstegium vimineum; assembly: GCA_022036555.1. Taxonomy (NCBI): domain Eukaryota; kingdom Viridiplantae; phylum Streptophyta; class Magnoliopsida; order Poales; family Poaceae; genus Microstegium; species Microstegium vimineum. The sequence goes on along the minus strand of CM039125.1, from coordinate 17,543,932 downwards.
AGCCACAGCTACTGCGGCCCTTGCCGGGCACTAGGCTATTCAAAGCTGGGATTACATGCGGCCCTTGACTCGAACACATGGATTGCATAGCGCTCGCCACTTGAGCAGCTATCCGTGCTTCCATGCTCTGTTCTAGCTCCTCTCGCATCCTTTGGAACTCCTCTTCTCTTTGCGTTCTAGCCCTCACCCGGCTCCTATAGGAAGCGGATTCACCTTCAAATGCTTTCTCCCAAGGAATTACCCCGGCTCCTCTAGTGCGACCGGGGTGCTCCTTGGTTCCAAGTGCTTGCGTGAGCACGTCATTTTCTCTATCAGACTTGCGGGCCCCTCTATGCACTTCCTCGCTGAGCGTGGAAATCTTCTGGAGGAGATCGATGACGGGTTCAGTGCTGGCGGAAAGGCTCCCGTCAGGATTGTATCGTGCCCCCCTTGTGTCACATCCGGCCCGTTTGGCCCGTAGTGGCCCATGTGTGTTAATGAGATATTGTGGAGGGTTTAGTCCCACCTTGGTTGTTTAAGGTGGGATAGACCAACATATAAGGCTTCTAGAGTCCATCCCACCATCCCCGGGTTAATCCTTTTAAGCGAAGCGAGGACGAAAGCTTAAGTGGGATGGTGGTGGGTGTGGTTCGCTCAGCGTGCAGAGTGGATCTGAGCCGTTTGGACTCTGGGGCGTTACAAATGGTATCAGAGCCGACCTTCGCGGCAGCGGGCGCGTGCGGGCCAGGTGTGCGGACATGGTAGGTTCATTGCGCGTGTAGGCTCTGCGGGGCGCACGGCATGGCACATGTGCCGACACTGGGCGCACGGTCGCGTGTGCTAAGAGGGAACGTTCCTGGTCATCGTTTGCCCGGTTGTGGGTATGTTGGGCTCGACGAGGACGTCGAGTTCTTTGAGGGGGGGTGTATGTCACATCCGGCCCGTTTGGCCCGTAGTGGCCCATGTGTGTTAATGAGATATTGTGGAGGGTTTAGTCCCACCTTGGTTGTTTAAGGTGGGATAGACCAACATATAAGGCTTCTAGAGTCCATCCCACCATCCCCGGGTTAATCCTTTTAAGCGAAGCGAGGACGAAAGCTTAAGTGGGATGGTGGTGGGTGTGGTTCGCTCAGCGTGCAGAGTGGATCTGAGCCGTTTGGACTCTGGGGCGTTACACCTTGTGAGTAGGTAGTTCACTGATCTGGCCTACCAATCGCTTGTCTGAGGCGTAATGCCGCTCCGCTCTAGTGCTTCGACTTGGGCATCCCAATCCGGAATCTTCCTTACGTACCCACGCGATCCTAGGCGGTGAGGATTATTTGACCTAAGCGAGTTTGCTTTGTTTCTTTCGCTTGATGCCTCGGCCTGTTCGGATAGCTTGTAAGCCTTGAACTCCTCCCAGAAGTCCCTCTGCTTGCTGAGTTCACCTCTCGCAAAATCCAGTTCTTTTTCCTCCTTGATTAGCGTGTGCAACTTTCCCTTGAAATTCTTGAAGGAGTGACCCATGATTTCCTTGGCCCTCTTCTTAATTGTCGCTTCATGACAATTATTAGGGAAAGTGAAATACCCTCTAAGATTGTTCCAAACTAGTTCCTTCTCAACTTTTGGAACCCTCCACGGGTCTTGCTCACTTCCATTCCACTTTTTGTATTTGATCGGGATGAAGTCCCTTACAAGTGCCCCGATGGTACTCTTGTATGGGCCCAATACTTTAAGTGGCTCCACCGGCTCACCTAGTTGATCGAACTGAGAGATGTGTCAGTGTCTAGTTGTCTAAGGGAGCTTTGTTGCACCACGCTTAGTCCTTCTGGAACTCTCACCAGTACTTGGACCTACCGGAAGAACCTGCTTCAAAATTTATGAATAAGTCCCCATCAAACTTTTCTGGCTATATCTACCGTGTTTTTAGGTATGACCTAAGTTATTACCTCATCTCCTTGGCCCTCTTCTAGGTTTAGCATATGGCTAGGGCTCCAAGGTCTTTGATCCCCTTGCTGGTTGTCATCGACTCCTTCGCCACCACTAGTTCCTTGGTCATTGGCTTCGATCGCAGGGCGACGGGTGGTGAATCGGCACTTAATTGTCATGTTTCTGGACATGAATTTCGATTATTGGTATTAACTCATAGGTAGATAACAAGTATATACAAGCATAAGTGTAACATATTTCTATCTCTACCATAAGTGAATCATCATATATATATAAGTCATGCTATAAGTCATCTCTCTATCTATAAGTCATGCTTCTTGATTATATAGATAAGTATATAGACAAGCATACCATATATCATGAAATAAAGAGATGGAATATATATGATTGTATCTATCTCTCTATCTCTATCTATCTATATATCTACAAGCATCAATATCAGTATGTGACATGTATATATGAATCAATATATAAGCCTTTGAATGAATCATATCTAAGTGAATCTATATAAGTGACTCATATATACAAGCATATCTTTCTCTCTATCTCTCTATCTAAGCTATCTTTCTCTATCTATATCTCTCTAATCAAGCATAGGATGATGACATATATAAGTTATCTATATTTAACTAAGCTATCTCCTTCTTCCTCCCTCTTCCTCCTTCCTCCCTTCTCCTCGATGGAGCATCCTCTCCTTCTCCTTCTCCCTCCTCCTTCCTCCCTCTCCCTCCATCTTCCCTCTCCCCTTTCCTCTTCTCTCCATGCATGCCAAGCAGCAACTAGCTAGTAGTCCTCACTGTGGCATTTCGTCGAACACGTCGCAAGCATGGCCATTGGAGCTCACCGTAGAGGTCGGGGGCCAGAATTCGAGCTTCTGCGTCGTCGCGGGGGAGGTCCGTGGGCGGCGGCGTCCTTCTGCGGCATCCTTCTGTGGCGGTGTCTGTGGGTGGCGGCGGCGCCAGCGGCGTCGGGCTGCAGCTGTGTCGGGCTATAGCGGCGACAAGCTCGAGCGGGGGTGGGGAGGTCGCTGAGGTCGAGGGGCGGCATCGTCGTGCTTCGGCGAGCTCTCGGGCGACGTCGAGAGTGGCTAAGTGTTGAACTGGCGTGCGTCTGAAAATTTTGGATGCGCGCCAGTTCTTTAAATAGGTTGGCTCATCACTGTCGGTTCCTATTACAAACTAGCAGTGATAGAGTACATCACTACCGGTTTGTAATAGGAACCGGCAGTGATGAGGGCGCATCAGTGTCGGTTTCTGTAAACCGGCAGTGATAGAGGCACATCATTGTCGGTTCCTCTATAACCGGCAGTGATGTGTGTATTTTTTTAAATCTGTCTTTTGCTTTAGAATTCAAATTACTCTTGATTTTTGACTAGAACTTGAAAAACTCCAAACATAGAAGTTGCATAATTTTTAATTCTCTACAACTTTTGCTGAAGGAGCATATTCAAATTCTTTATAGTTTTTTAATTCCATTTTGAATTTGAATAATGGTTTAAAATTCAATTATCCCCTTTGTAATTACTCCAAAAATTTGAATAGAAGTTGAAAATCTTCCGACATAGCTTTTGCTAGTTTTTTGGAGCTCTACATTATTGCTTATACACTCAAGGTCTAATTCTTTATAGTTTTTTAATTCCATTTTGAATTTGAATAAGGGTTTAAAATTCAATTACTCCCTTTGTAATTACTCCAAAAATTTGAATAGAAGATGAAAATATTCCAACATAGCTTTTGCTAGTTTTTTGGAGCTCTACATTATTGCTTATACACTCAAGGTCTAATTCTTTATAGTTTTTTAATTCCATTTTGACTTTTAATAAGTGTTTAAAATTCAATTACCCCCTTTGTAATTACTCCAAAAATTTGAATAGAAGTTGAAAATCTTCCAACATAGCTTTTGCTAGTTTTTTGCAGATCTACATTATTTCTTATACACTCGAGGTCTAATTCTTTATAGTTTTTGAATTCCATTTTGAATTTGAATAAGGGTTTAAAATTCAATTACCCCCTTTGTAATTACTCAAAAACTTTGAATAGAAGTTGAAAATCTTCCAACATAGCTTTTTCTAGTTTTTTGGAGCTCTACATTATTGATTATACACTCAAGGTCTAATTCTTTATAGTTTTTGAATTCCATTTTGAATTTGAATAAGGGTTTAAAATTCAATTACCCCCTTTGTAATTACTCCAAAAATTTGAATAGAAGTTGAAAATCTTCCAACATAGTTTTTGCTAGTTTTGAGGAGCTCTACATTAATGCTTATACACTCAAGGTCTAATTCTTTATAGTTTTTGAATTCCTTTTGACATGGCATACATCAATCAACAACGTGGTACAACTCATCAATCTCTACAACTCCATATGATCTCAAAGTCGATGCAAATTACTAAAACAACATTTCATTAAGGATTACATAGTTTATGATACTCTAACAATTCACGGTGCAGGCACGATGATGGCCTCATCGTGATCACTCTAGAGGTAAGCAGGGTCGTCACCCTCTTCAAGGACATGTAGCGTAACGTCCGCCCCAAAAGGAACCATTTCTTTATAACCTTTGTACTCTTCTTCGTCTGTCACTCCATCGACACCGACAATCTTCCTTTTGCCTTGCAATACTACATGTCGTCTTCCATTTGTATTGTTATCCCTTGCATAGAAGATTTGCAAAACATCCTTTGCAAGGACGAAGGGGTCATCTCTGTATGCGGTCTTGGATAGATCAACGGTAGTGAACCCATCCTTGTCGGTGTTGATTTCATTCAGCCGGACCCATAGACAATGGAAAAGAGCTACTTTCAATTGATGTCCATAGTCTAGCTCCCATATCTCATCTATGAAACCATAGTATGTTGCCACCACCATGCCGACTCATCGTGGGCGTCGAAACGAACACCACTATTTTGGTTGGTGCTCTTTCCGTCCTGTTTTTTTTGTGTAAAATGTAAAACCATTTATTTGATATCCTTGGTACATCATTAGCGTAGTCGAAGGTCCGGGGGCTAAGAGATCTAGCTGACATCCCGTCACCATTCCTAGCCTTTGGAGTCGAAACCAGTCACCGAATTCCTCCTTATATTTTTTCTCAAGCCAAGCCTCTGACCTACCGATGTGCTTATTTTGTAGTAACTGCTTGTGCTCATCAATGTATATCATCACACCGTCGGTCTGCTGGAGAACAGTGAAGTGTGCTTGTCTGAAGGAGACCACTTTGTCTATTTTGACAGCTTTCTCACCTATTGTTCCTTTGCCCCCTAGTCTTCCATCATGATGAGATACTGGAACTACGACCCACTTGATGTCTAGATAATATGTGGATAACTCAATAGCCTCCTCTATTGACCATCCTTCTACCATGCTCTCTTCTGGTCTGAATTTATTCCTAACATACCGCCTAAAAACTTTCATCGGCCTCTGGAAAGGAAACATCTGGTGTAGGTACATTGGGCCAAGGGCTTTTATTTGATCCACAAGATGAACAAGTAGATGCACTGAAATGTCGAAGTAAGTCAGTGGGAAATTCATCTCAATCCTGCATATAATCTCGGCTATCTCCTGCTTCAGGTGGTCTAGCCTGCCCACTTCAATGACCTTTTCAGAGATCGCGTTGAAGAACAAACACAACTTTATGATTGGAGCGTGGACCTTGTCAGGGAGGATACCTCGCAGAGCAACTGGGAGCAGCTGAGTCATTATGATATGACAGTCATGGGCCTTCATAGAACCATAGTTAAACTTAACTTCTCTCATGTTAACTAGCCTCTTTGGGTTCCCACAGTAGCCACTCGGTACTTTGAGATCATTGAAGAAAGAAATAAGCATTTATTTTTCCTCCTTTTTCCATGTCCATGATGCCACCAGAAGTTTCAAGTGGCCATTCTCAAGAGTTACTGGGTGCAACTCCTTCCTGAGGCCCAGGTGTTGCATGTCCAAGCGTGTCGTGAGAGAATCCTTGCTTGTTCCCCCGGTATTCATCTACGTGTTAGTGTGTTACCGCACATATTTTTAGTTATGTGCATTGGATCAAGACAGTGACGTACACTCAAAAGTGACCAATAAGGTAGTTTCCAGAAGATTGATTTTTTCTTCCAGATACTATCGGTTGGCGCTGCTACTACCCCTGCCCCCTTCCCAAGGACAACATTTGTGAGTTTGCTTAATTGTTGAAGCATCTGTTTCCCGTCTCGATACTTTGGAGGTCCACGTTTCTCAGTAGTCCCATTAAAATCTTTTGTATTCCTACGGTAAGGGTGATCACGACGTAGGAAACTACGGTGTCCCATGTAGACCATCTTCCTGTTTTTTGGTAGATGTGTAGCATCAGTCTCGTCCAAGCACTTGACACACCCAGTGTATCCTTTTGTCTTCTCTCCAGACAAGCAACCTTGCCCTAGTAGGTCGATGATTGTAGCGATAAGTACGGCCTTTATCATGACATGTTCTTTTTTGTACTCATCCCAAACATCCTTCACACCCGTCTCCCACATCTGTAGTAGTTCATCGATCACTGGTTCTAGAAGCACATCAATATCATTATCAGGTTGTTTTGGTCTTTGGATTAGTAATGGCATCTGGACGTATGACCGTTTCATACAAAGCCAGGGTGGAAGGTTGTATATACATAGCGTCACTGGCCAAGTGCTATGATTGGTTCTAACCTGGTCAAACGGGTTCATCCCATCCGTGCTCAAAGCTAACCACAGATGCCTTACCTCTCCACCAATGTTCTTATAGAACATAGTGTTGATTGTCCTCCAGTTCAATCCATCGGCGGGGTGCCTCATCATTGAATCTTTCTTTCTCTCTTCGCCATGCCAACGTAACAGCTTGGCTGACTTTGCATTTGCAAACAACCTATGCACTCGTGGAGTTATAGGAAAATACCACACGGACTTTATGGGCCCTCCTCTGGTCTTGCTTCCATCATTTGATGGCCCTTGCTTGTATCGGGGAGTTTTACACTTGGGACATGCATCCATGTCTTGGTACAATATGTAGTCATTGAAACACGCGTGGATTTTCTCAACCTCGAGGCCAATTGGGCAAATCATTTGCTTCGCAAGGTAAGTCTTGGTACAATATGTAGTCATTTGCTTCGGAAACAATTTATGTAGTATACCTAACAAGTTATCGAAGTCTTTATCACTCAATCCATTCGTTGATTTCAACTCCAATAGCATGATGTTGGCTTCTAGTTTGCTTATTAGGTAGCTCGGATACAATGGTGTTTTTGCATCCTTTCTCATTATCTCCAGTTTTTTCAACTATGAAGCACTAAGGAATCCCCCATGCACATCATGTAAAAGCTGTGAAATGCCATCATCTTCCTCAGTGTCGTCAGCTAATGTATTCATAAACACATCATCATTGGTAGGCACATGTTTTGTGTAATCATGAACAGGCAATAATGCATTCAGGGATACACTAGGCACATCATCATTAACATTTTGACCAACCTTCCCATGCAAAGTCCAAATCGTGTAGTTTCTCATGAACCCCCTTGTGATCAAGTGCAAACATATATGCTCCATGTCGCCCCATTTTCTTATATTCTTGCAGTCTTTGCATGGATAGAATACAAGATGTGAGTCCCCAGCATTGGCTCTAGCTCGCTTGATGAAATCGTCGATGCCCGTCAAGTACCGTGGGTCTGTATGTGACAGATCGTACATCCACCCTCGAGCCATGTCTGCACTGATAAAATGGGCAGAGCAAAGGAAACATAGAACATATTAATAGGAGCATTTTTGAACAATATATTTCGATATAATTTGAATTTGGTCGCGCTATAAAAAGTGAGACAACAAATAGATAACAATGGAAGCATGGAGTATTAAATGTAAGTATTAAATGCATGCTTGAAGTATTAAATGTAAGTAATAAATACCGAATCTATTCCACATCCCATCAAATCTTTCATGCATGCATTGAATATTAAATGTAAGTAATAAATATAACTAATTACAACTTTTATCCATAATTTTCGAGACGAATCTTTCGAACCTAGCTACTCAATGATTATACAATAATTACCCAATAAAAACAAAGTGCTACAATTTTTCTAAATAATTTTAGATCTAAAAGCTACAAAAAATTGACACAAATTGCAACATCCCTCTTCTTGATCATGAAAACTAGCATAGCTCTAAACTATGGATTTACACACAAAAACAATGTAAACCAACAATTCTAAAGAATTATGCTTGTTACTAACCAATAGCAAGAAGATATGAGGATCCAAGAGTGAAGAGGAGCCAAAAATGGAGATCAAGAAATCCACCAGCCGCAACAATGAAGAGAGGGAGCTCCACGCATTGTTCTGTACTGTTGGGCAGAGAAGGGAGAGAGGAGATCCTGATATTTTATACTGTACATGTTTCACTGCCGGTTCCAGCCACGAACCGGCAGTGAAACTCCACATCACTGCCGGTTGGTGGCTTGAACCGACAGTGATAGGGCCGAGAGGCATCACTGTCGGTTCAAGCCACAAACCGGCAGTGATGTTGTGTTTCACTGCCGATTCAGCGCCTGCCCCCAATAATTGGGGGCCTGTCAGAGCCTGAGCCGGCAGTGATGAGGCATCACTCTCGGCCCAAACACAACCGACAGTGATGGGCCGGCAGTGATTGCGGTTTCTGTAGTAGTGATTGAGTGTACTAGACGTGGCTTGGCTTGTCAATTTATTTTAATGGCTGCATGGAAACACCCCAATGCTAGTAAATCGGTCAGGTTATCAGGTTAATTGTCATCATGGCTGCATGGGAACACACCTCTGTTGATGGTTAATCTTTATCTGATATGTTCAGTACATCTGGTAGTTTGATGTCGATAATATTATGTGTGTCGCATCATTACCTTATTCTTGTCATATGATCGGCTAATCATATACTTTATATCTGATACCCTATGACAGCCGTTTGTACACCATTATTATGTTTCACATTGCTCGGAGTTGACTCTTTAGTCAATATCCTATATCCACCAGCTATATGAGAGCCGCACACACATGGAACTGTGTGGCAAAAACCGGCAGGTTCTATAATTTGACGTTTCATCTTCTTGTCAGTTGCAGGTCAAATTGACTGGCACGCCTAAGATCAATCACCGAAGTGTCCTAAGCCACTTTAGAGGTTTAGGAGATCAATCTCTGCTGCGGCACGGTCTCCGTAGGCCTTACGCAGTGCTAACGTCAAAAGACCCCTTTTTTGGCATCAACAATAACACTCAAGGCAATGAGTCATTTCCTTGAAGGTAACTAGAAACCGCCAAGAAAAGCCCCATATTCCTTGGCGGTTTACTCAAACCTTCAAGGAATATTTGTTTCCATGAGTGTGGAGTAGCACCGCCAAGGAAACTGTCCTTTCCTTGGCTGTTTGATTTTGGCCTCCAAGGAAATTATTAGCCGCCAAGGCAATCCAGTTTCCTATAGTGATTTGTCCGAACCCAAGTGTCATAGAGTCCGGACACTCTCTGACTCACTCTGAGTAAACCCTCGGCAACTGGACCAATGCCAATTCGTCTGGACCCTTCTGAGCAACTGGTCCAGACGCTCCTTGAGACTCCCAATCACTTCAAATTTCAAAACTTTATAAATGGAAGTTGCTCTACTTCTCTCAAAGGCTATTTGTAGGCTACCTAGAACTAGGTTTGACATGTGTGCACCACACCTACTCCATTAGCCTCTCCTAGGTCAAGCTACTATACTCATACTCCCTTAATACAGTCAAAGAAAAAATAAAGGTCCTAGACTACTCTAAGAGTCTAAGTGTCTCTCAAACTCCAATCAACACTTAGACCTAGTCTATACTTCAACCTTGATGTCAATCCTTTGAAAACCGAAATGAATCCATCTTAGGGGGCATGAATACCATTGGTTGCCCAATCAATCTCTATTATTAGGACCTAACTTACAATTTGCCTCTGCAAAACACATGTTAGTCATAATAATCTTGCATTGTTGTCCGAAACTCTAGTGTCCTATATGCTTTCAAGTACGTAAAAAAACCAAGATAATATATTTATTAACATCGTGTTGGCACACAGTGTGTGTGTGCACACATACACATATTCATTTTTTTTCTTTCATCGAAATTGAAGATTGATTGGAAGAAGCACAAGCTCCTGCGCAATTCAGGAGGCATTTTCAGGATTTCTTATGGATGAGGTCATACATCCCAATGGCACCTACCACTATGACCCTAAAGAATTAATAAACGACAATGAAAGATTAGGGTTGCCTAAGAACTTCAAAAGATATGACCCATACTTAGTTTTTTGACTTTATTGTGTACATATTCTATGCATGGATGTACAACGTCTTTGTAATATTTGTACATATTTAGTTTCATACATTTTAGTGAGTTATGTATGTATAATACTCGAATACATTTTAGTGAGTTTCATACATATATTAGCATTGTAGAATTCCTATGTGAAAAATCTAATTAAAACAAAAAAGAATTGAATTGAAAAGAAACCATAAACTAAAAAGAAAACAAATGAAAAAAAGACAAAACATTTAATACCGGTTTCAAATACCAACCGGGACTAGAGGTGTCAGTCCGACGCATTGCCTGTGTGCCCTTTTAGTCCCGCTTTGTATTACGAATGAGATTAAAGGTGTCATTTAGTCCCAATAATTCTTATAACTGGGACTAAAAGAGAACCTTTAGTCTTGGATGGGCAATCCCAGTTGGGAAACCGGGAGTAAATGGAATTTTCCAATCAGGACTGTAGGCCGTGACTGCCATTGATGTGGCCGGTAGTAGTGGCCGTTTGGGTAGAAGTGAAGCTAAAAGATCAGATAGCATCTTTTTATTAATTGCTGTTCACTAGCTAGCGGCAAAACTAATAGACATATATGGGCACCAAAACTCATGGAATGGTGAGTGTTAGTGTTGCCGCGTAAAATTGCCAAATTTCGGTATCAACAGTTAGTACTAAATATGTCAAGCAGATGGTTCATCTTGCATTTAAAAATCCGATGTATTCGATGGACACTGTCAATGTATTCTGTTGCTGCGCCTACAGGCATTTGCAAAGTCACTTTCGCAAGATGTTTCCTAGGTTGGTACGCGTGGCAGTGCTTTTAAAGTATGAGCATACAATCGCAACATGTTCAATTCGTTGTCATGTCTTGTTCGCTGGGCATCGTGCCCTAGGAATTCCCGGTTCATTTTTGTCACCTCTCTGGCCATATACCATCTCGCCTGAATCTTGTATATGTCCAGTACTTGCTGGTTCCGGCCACACTGGATTTCCAATGATTAAACTGGACATCGAAATAATTACTCTTGGAGCATCCGAAAGAAGGAAGGGAAGAGACAGGACATGGTGAGCAGAACAAGCTCAGCACAACACATATGAAATCATGCAATGGAACAGCGACCGCTGTCACGTCAACCCCCCTTGCCAATTTCTCCGTCGGCCTGCTACATAAGTATGCTTCGCTCGAGTAGAGATTCCGTCCCTGCTACATACCCTTGCCAACATTCTCTTGTTCACGTCGGAGCGTACGTATTTTGTTTTTGGTAGCAGAAGAAAGAGAGATGGCAAGCAGGCGAGAAGACGACTCATACACCAACGGGTCAGTGTTCGAGGTGGCGTCCGTGGAGGAAGGGAGGAAGGACAAGTTGGAAGTGTACGCCATGGACGAGCCGCAGCCTGCTGCTGAGGCTGACGACGACGACGCGCTCTGCGGCATGTCGGCCTCCGTTTATTTCGTTCAGCAGGTGATCGATAATCATCTATATATACATATATCGATATGATCGACGGACTAGCTATAGCTGTGTGTCGATGTGTGTCTCAATCGTTGCATTTCCTGATGACTTGATTTCGCTATCCTCCAGCTCATTGCGGAGTTCCTGGCAACGTTCTTCCTGATCTTCGCCGGCTGCGGGGTTATCACGGTGAACGACAAGAACGGCATGGCCACGTTCCCAGGCATCACCGTGGTGTGGGGGATGACCGTTATGGCCATGGTCTATGCCGTTGGTCACGTCTCCGGCGCGCACATCAACCCCGCCGTCAGCGTCGGCTTCGCCATCTCCGGCCGGTTCCCCTGGAGGAAGGCATGTCATGTGATATTATTAGCCAGAGCTGCTGCTAGCGCTGGTCCATATATCTACATCTACCTCGATCTATATATGGGTCGCATGTTGATCATATGCACACATGCATGCGCAGCGCAGGTCCCGGCGTACATGCTGGTGCAGACGGTGGCCGCGATAATGGCGAGCCTGGTGCTGCGGCTGATGTTCGGCGGGCACCACTTGCGCGCCGCAGTGTCGGTGCCGGCGGAAGGTGGTTCCAACATCCAGTCGCTCGTGTTGGAGTTCATCATCACCTTCTACCTCATGTTCGTGATCATGGCCGTGGCCACCGACGACCGAGCGGTAATATATATATATATATATGGTAGTATAATAACAAAGCCATCCATGCTCGCATGCAACACATATACTTATATACTGATCCCATAGAATTGAACTGATGATAATGGACGGGACGACGCTTCTTCTGTTCAGGTCGGGAACATGGCTGGGCTCGCGGTAGGCGGAACCATCATACTCAACGCGCTGTTTGCTGGGTGCGTATATATGTCACTGCTTGCTTACTGCTGCTCTCATCGGCAGGCATGCGTGCCGTGAGATTTGATCTTTTTCGTTTCCGATCGATGGACGACAGGCCGGTGTCTGGAGCGTCGATGAACCCGGCGAGAAGCATCGGGCCGGCGCTGGTGGGGAACAAGTGCAAGGCGCTGTGGGTGTACATCTTCGGGCCGTTCGCCGGGGCGGCGGCCGGAGCGTGGGCGTACAATCTCATCCGCCGAACCGACAAGACGCTTGCCGAGGTCACCAAGAGCGACAGCCGGACCAACTGATGATGCCAACGTACACTAAAGAGGAGCTAACGATCGAGAGAAGCCGTGTTCATGTTTTGGATCCACACAACGGGTGCGTTGTCCATCGTTGTCCGAGTGAATATATAATACAATAATGTACAGGTACATGTAGTGAGGTGCAGCCGTGCAAGAAGATGATGGTTTCAATGTCGACGCATTGTTGAGCTACTATATATACACCAAATGAACTTGGATAAGAGATCACACCATGAGGCGATGATCGCTATGAATGTGAATCTACGTCATGTACCGGTTTATCTTGGTGTATGATTGGTACATATCATCATATGACTTATTTGGCACAGCTTAGTTTTACCATCTCTAAACTGTTTTTTTTTTTTGCATAATAACTTCATGAGTAGCTCTATGGTTAAAGCTGAATTGTTTTAGAACAAGTGTTTAGAAAAATAGTTTCATAGTATAAAATAATAAATAAATTAACAATAATATGGAGGATGAAGTTGGAATAAACTACTTTTTTCAGCTTCATGTAAACCTCTTCATTTGTGAGAGAGAAAAAAACAGTTTTCACCTATATATAAAACTATTTTAAAAAATAAATGTTTGACAAAAAAGAAAAACAACTCACAATAACTTATACCAAACATGTCCTTACGGTATTGGTCATTCCAAGCCAGTATATTTCATCTTGCCACTACCGACTTATTATTTCTATTGGTCATAATCCGGCCAAACTATGGACCTGCCTGTTACTTGCATTGTTGGGCCCTCGAATTATGATACAACGGCCTTTGGATATTTAATAGAATACCTGATAAATTTGTATGTTTAAGATGAAGTATTTAGTATTTTGTAAATACATAATAATTATGGGCATGTTTGAGACTGCTTCACAAACTCTGCTCTACAAACTTCACTATGGAGTAGCTCTATAAAAAAACTAGAGTTTGTGGAGTACCTCTTTATGTGCTCTCACAACTCCACTTTTTTCTGGAGCGGTGTGTGTGGAGCTAAAACCGTTTAACTAAAAAATATGGATCAGAGCTGAAAAACATAGAGCGGAGCAGTCCCAAACAACCCCTATATACACGGGACGACCCGGTGCTGACACATTCCATTCTAAGAGAAAAACTGGAATGATCACTGGAATGGAATTTTTTCTTTTTTTTTTTGAGCAATCACCGGAATAGAATTGACAAGTTAGATACTATCATTTGTTCTTGGGAGTGTCTACTTTGTGCTCAAGTGTTTTGGAAGCTCCTAGCGCCCGAGCGTGAGATGGCTAGGGCTCGTTTGGTTGCTGCCCTGGCCTGGGCACCGCGGCCAGGCAGCACCATCCGTCCCGAGGAGTCCGAAATCGGACGCCTGGGATGCGCGTCTGGGCCAGGAGGTGCCTCGCAGGCGCAAAGCAAACAGGCCCTAAAAAACACTCGAAACTGGACTGGTGGCAGAATCGAATGTTTCACGACAATAAAACACTCGATTCTCATAAGTCATAACCTTAGGATTTAGATCAAATGATCAAAATTAATGGAAATAAATTGACCATATAAAATACAAATCATCTAGATTATTTACATTGGAAGCTAAATTAGAGAATTTTAAAGCGAAACCAAGTAAAACAAAAATATTACCAGATTATTTCTATGAAAGCTAAAATGAAAATTTCCAATGGAAAAAATAAACAAGAAATTAATCAGATAACTGTTCTAGTACTTTTGACCATTCTTATCTCTATCTCTACCGCTAAAAAGACCGGGACGATATCGTCTCTGCAACCAATCAGACCGCCCGGCTAACCATCGATTCACCCGGCGCTAAACCCCCGCCCCGCGCTAATCCCCGCCCCACTCCCTCTACGCGCGTTCGTGGAACCGCCCGCGCACGAGCACGACGCCCACCTCGCCCCCGCGGCCTTCTTCCCTCCGGCACGCACAACCGCCGCTGCTTCTGTTTGCCTCTCCCATGCCCCCGTCCTGCGCCCCTGCCCAGCCATAGCATGGTGTCGCGGCTCCGAAGTTCCACGCCTCCGCCGGACCGTGGCCGTCCACGGCCCGCTCAGCCTCGAGCCTCGGCCGCCGCCGACGCTCGTCGCCGTCTCTCGCGCCAACACCGCTGTCGCCATCACCTCGCGTCGCGTCACACAGGTCTCCGCCGACGCCTCTTTCCGCCGCCGTTGTAGCACGCCAGGAGCTCGTGTCTTTGTCGCCCCCTTCGCCAGATCTTCATCAGGCCCTTCACCGGCGACGGGCACCCAACAGCAACAGGTATGCCCACCATTCCGCGGCTGGCAGCGTGGCGTCCGGCTCCTCCTCCCTGTCTTCTCTGTGTCAACTGTGATGCACTCATTATCCCGTTTCACTCAACTGTGATGGCGCTGTGTTTCTTTGCAGAGAAAACAAGAAGTGAAGAACGAGGAGAACGAAGGCTGATTGAGACCTCAGGTATCTCAAGTATCTTCGAATCTCTGCTTCTCTACAACAAGAGCATGCGAATTCAATTTTTCTCATGTGTTGTACCATGATACTTTCTACTGTCTAGATACACATTCCTAATGAAACTGAAATAAAAGCAGCCCTTCACCCTGAACAATTACATATTGGAAATTGGTCAAGAAATTCTATTGCTACTTGAATAATCAACCTGCCAAGAAATAAAGATTGTTCTATTTTTTTGGTTGAATCTTCTGTTGTTTTTCTACAGGCTGCAAGGATGGTTGGTTGGCTCCCAGATGCAAGTAAAAAATGGTTTCCGAAACCACGTTGGATTTGGTCTTGTTCTTGGTTCAGATGGCAAGCAGTTCTGAACCTGCAGTACTAAGGTTGTTCGGTTGGTAGATCTACTTAACGATGCTAAATCTCGGACCAAATGAAAACTACTACAACCGCTCACTAAAAATAATTGGAATCTTATCTTTATCCTTCAGCTGAATATGATCATTATTTTTATTCAGGTAAAATTATGTTAGTAGCTCTGATTTGTGTTAGTGCTTCTGTTAGTAAACTAGCACATGTGAAATAAGGCAGGACAACGCTTGTGTTAGTGTTGTCATTGGTTAGCTTGTTTAACCATGCATCTCACTAGCTTGGCGGTTGTTGACATGATCATGTGTCGTAGGACTCTGCCTGCATTTGATCTGCATTTTGTGTTTGGTTTTCGTTGTTGTTCTTATTTGCTCCCTTTAACTGTCAGCACTTGACATAATTAGATAGGCCTACTACCACCAGCAGAACTATAACAGAGATATTTTTTTATTAAATAGATCGATCCACAGTTTTCTCTGTTCAGCCTCTAAGAGCACCTCGTATGATTTCTCTGTTTTGTTTTTCAGTATGTCAGTCTAGAAGCACCTCAACTCTCTTTCCATTTCCAGACCAATGGTAGCAGCTTGCTCGACTCGATTTCTTTTTCTCTTTGCAGTTGTATAGCAGGAACAGCTCAATGCCTCTATGTTTTGGTTCCCAGCAATTCGATAACAGCAAAGCTAACAGAAGCAGCATCTCGGAATTCTTCTAAGTCGGTCAGCTCAACAGGGTTCAGTGCGATAACATTCCGTTCTTTTGCATGCATGCTTAGCCAATGGTACTATGTGCTCAGGTCTTTTTGTTTATTCAAGCACTGTAGACTAATCATTGGTTCCTTAACCTTCAGATATTACTTCAATTATTGTGTTAATTCTATTTTGTTCTCAAGGCAATGATAGTGCTTGCTTTAGCTAGATGTTACAACCACTTCTATAGCAACTTGGTAACATGTTAATGAGTTTGAAAGTGCTATCAGATATTTTTTTTCTTTCATCATTTTGCTTCCCCAATGATCTGAGAAATGCCTAATTGTTACTAGGGTTAGCACATCACTACTAATATGTGTGTAATCTTGGCGATTAGAAGAGAGGTGTGTTAGGTTGTAACTACGACAAAGTTCTTCCTCCATGAAGAAATTTTTAGCATCTCCCATTCACTTGCCCCCTCTAGATGCCATTTCGTTCCATCAAACATCTTGATAACATGAGCATGGTTTCAGAGGCTGAGGAATCCATTTTTTTTCTTTTGATTTATGTGTTTGTTTTGAATTCATTATATCAAGATGAAGGAGCATTCATACTACAGAAAACAACTATGCCGGTCCCAGAATTTTCATTCCTGGGCTATTGCCACTGAATGTTTTTATGGCATTTTTTTTATTTTTTTATTGCCACTGAATGTTAATGGCTAACGCCTATTAGCTAGGCTAAATTTCACTGTGCAGTGTGCCAAGTAGCTTCTGGTAACCATGATCACATTGTGAAGTGTAAATTTAGGTAGACCAAGTGACCATCCTGCATATGGTTTTTGATTTTCCTTCTTTCATAATACTTGTAATGTTTACCATGTCTTTCAGCAATGTGGATTTATGTTGATCAGATTAATTTCGATCAGACCAAACAAAAAGTAGTTTGGCAGCCTTGCCTCACAAAAAAAATAGAGACATGTTCACTCTTGATGACCGGAAAGAACTACTGTCGTATGTAGAAAGCTTAGAGGAGAGGAGTCTGTTATCCATTGGGTTACTGATCGAATAAGAAAGCGTTGAATGCATCAACAAACCGGCACATTCACTAGAGGTGGAGCATTGGGCCTCTTTCTTAAAAATGGAAGATGTTATTAGGGATGAGCAGGAGGAGCATGATGTCGTTATCTTCATGCAACAGCGTCTGAACAGGAACTTGCTACCTGACAAGTATAATGACTATCACTCTTTGAGATTGGTTCCCTATGGAAATTGTATTATACTGAAAGCTGCTAAAACATGGATAGCTCTTGAAACATTTTGCTTGCAAGCCTCTGAAAATTGCATCTCTACATTCTTGATAAATATTTTCAGGTTTATGAAGGCTAGGAAATGTGATCCAAGTGAGGGCTATAAGATGTATGTATATGGGATGGGAGGCCAAATAGGGGAAGGCATATCAGGTGATGCATATTTTTATGCGCCAAGTAACAATATTTTTTATTTTATTAGCTATTTCATACTACCTTGTATTGCTTTCATGTCCCATTCAGTCGTCTCACCATGCTTTTTGGCTGTTCTGGGCCTAAATGATCTCACTCCACAATTGTTAATAGCAGGGGGGAGGAAGACCGAAGAGATTGATAAAGTGCAGAATGGTGGGGGGCACTCGCACTGGTCCTCCATCGGCATGGCATACGCTGATACATGTTTGCGTGGGGATTTCTGGATGTTGCAGTTGTGTACTCCTCACTCCTCTATGTCGGGCAGGGTGGGTCTGAGCTGAGAGCTGTGCAAGACAACAAGAGCCAAGAGGGACAACAAGCAGCTGCTGCTCGTGCCCCTCGAGTGCGACGTAACCCCACATTGGCTCGCCTCCGGCCGAGTCTCCTCGTAAATGAATAACTGAATGTAATTTGATTGTAGTCTAGAGTTCTGATACTCTAACGGGTGAATGAATTCATAGAACACAATACTATTTAAAATTTTAAATCTGCCCACTCTAACTGAAACTTGCAGTCATGGTAGGTCTTGCTGCACTTTACCTGTTCTTTTTCTTTGAACAGACACTTTCCTTGGTATAGCCATACATATTATTATATGCTTGCCTATGTCAGTAGTTAAAGGATAACTGTATAAATGGTATTGGGATATAGTTGTGCATACGTATAACACGAGCATGAACATAAGATTTTTCTTAGGTCTAATTGGACACAGATCATACTGCAATGTGTAATGTGGTTATTCCCGTAACAACGCACGGGCACTCAACTAGTCTACTACTAAAAAAACGAAATTGGAACCATCCACAACAACTCCTTCGCCTCGCTTGCTCCGCGTGCCCTGACAAGTTGGACCACGCTTCAAACATACCCATTGGGTTTAAAGTCTACAGTTTAAGTGGTAACCGGACGTGACTAATGGGTCGACTAGACATGAGCGTCTGATCACTACCCATGACTAGTTTTTTTCCTGCATCACCACACTAACCGGACGCTCTTGGCATCTGCTATATACTGACCGGATGCGTCCGGTTCGGATGAGACCTCTTTGGAAACCCTCTTTGTAGTGACCGAGCACTAGACAATAGCTGATTAGTACTGACCGGATGCGTTCGGTCCGTTGAAAACCTCTTTAGAAATGTTCGATGAAGAGTCTGGTGCTATGAGTAGAGCAAGCTGAGTTCACCATCACATCTAAGCAATGTTTTCTGGTCGACTGGTCGATCCTGGTCGACCTCGGACCGACCAGGCGATTAATCGTGATTAATCGTCGACCCGGTCGATTAATCGACCCTGGTCGTCTCCTGGTCGTCTAGGTACATCAGCTGGTCGACCTATATATATACCTCTCTATATATACTATATTATACACAATAAAGGAGGTATCAAGGTTGCATTAGTGTTCAGCTAGTGACTTACTTGTGGGAGTTGTTTTCTTCTCTTTTCTGCACTATCCGAAGGTCCATATTCCTGTCTCAAAATCGATCCCTTTGCTGACTTGCTGCTGAAAGTCTGGAATAACAAAGAGAACCATAATTAGCATGTAGCAACACTAATGCAGCCTTGATCTTGACACCTTAACAGCAGCATTGCTGCACAACAGTAGAAAGTGGTTGAAGGATAATGTTCTCAACACGCCGACCTTCTTAAGTGCTAGAGAAAGAAAGAGCATGCCATTCTTCACTAACCACTAAATCCCTCAATGCACGACTATGCTTATGCAAGCTTGCCAATGTGAGAAATGAAGTGGCAAAACGAGTTACACCTGCCCTCACAAGATCTCCTCTAATCTTATCTCGCATTAGATCTAGAACCCGACCATGCTTGTACACAAATCTGGTCACCTTCTTTGCCATGTTAATGCAAGTGCTGAATTCTTGGATCTTCCCAATGTCCTCCAGCAACAAATCCAAGCAATGGGTTGCACATGGTGTCCAAAAAAGATGTGGGATCCTCTCCATTAAAAGCCTCCCTGCTGCCTTGAAGTTGGATCCATTGTCACTGACAATCTGCACCACATGTTCCTTCTCAACCTTATCAATTTTCTTCTTCAACAAATCAGCCAACATAGGTGCATTTGCTATCTCACTTGAAGCATCAACAGACCCTAGAAAGAAAGTCCCTGTTGGACTGTTAGCAAGGAAATTGATGAGATGGCGGTGGCTTGTGTCAGTCCACCCATCAGACATTATGCTGCAACCATATTACTTCCAAGCCTCCTCATGCTTCTTCCTCAACTCTGATGTTCTAGTTACAACTTTTTCAAGCAGTGGGTTCCTAATATCACGATATGATGGTGAGCAGTACCCAGGACCGTATTGACCAATTGACTCAAGCATAATTTCCTAGCTTCTTGAATTAATGACATTCAATGGAATGCAATTCCCATAAAAGAAATCTGCAACATGATCATCAACAATTACTTTGGCCTCTGTACTTTTCTTTGTGCAGTGCGCAAGTGTAGGCTGACTTTACTTTGGCCTCTCTGCAACTACTTCCTCTGGTGACTTGGACATCATGGAACTCACTAACCTAGAATTCTTTTGAGTGTGTGGTTTTGATGCACCAGTAACCGTGAAAGAAGTGATGGCAGCCTGAGAAATCTTCTTCCTGACTTGCTTACCTTTTGTTCCAGAACTTGGTACTAGTACAGGAGCAGATTCTTCTGCAGCAACAACATCTTGTTCCTCTTCATCTTCAACTTGTGCAGGCCCCTCTACAAGAACAGTCCTTGAATTCTTTTTGATGTAAGCCAACATTTCTTTCTTAACTATTTCTAGAGCAGTAGGACAACCAATAGAATCTCCATAACCCCCAGCAAGGTTCTGCTTGAATCTACTTATGCCCGCAAGGACTGTCTTCCTACAAAATATGCATGTCACAAAGTCTTTCTTGGCTAGATCTTCTCACCACCCATACTTCCATCCTGGATCTTGTGATTTTGCCTTCCTCTTTTTCTCAACAGCTTAGGCAGCAAGATCTGGAGGTAGTTTCGCTATAGCCCTCTCACCTATGGATGCAATATCTTGAGCAGATGAGGCAGCGTCTGATGCAATAGATTTTGGAGCACCTCCTTCAAAGGTAGGCATTATCACTTCAACGTTTGTACATCCTCGATCCACATCTGCAGAAGCACAGAGGGACATCACACCAAGCAACCTAGCAATCTAGCAGAGAAGCCAGGGATGGAGAGCCAAAGAGGCTGCAAAAGATGGGGAGTGAGGACTGAGGGATGGGGGAGAGTGAAGAAGATGGAGAGGGGAAAGGCACATACCATCATTGCTGAAGCTCATCGTGCAGATCGGCGGTGAAGGCTCATTGCTACTCACCCTGCTGCTCCTTGCGGCGCACCTTGCTACTCCCTGCTGCTCGCCCTGCTGCTCCTTGCCTGAGGTAGGATTCTCGGCGGGAAGAGATGAATCCCGCGTGGGAGAAGGGGAAGTTGGCGCGCGGGAGACGGGAAGAATGGCTGCTTGAGGGAAGACAGAAATTGCAGCCACCAAAAGGTCCTACGTGACTGTTGGTATTTCTTATGACTATTGGATAAATCCGCAAGCGCATAGATTATACCGCTGTAGCACTTCACCATGGAGTATTCCGAGGTATCATAATTTATATTATCCCAAGGGAAAGCTGGTTAGAAATGATAATTAGAGAGAGATCCTAGAGAGCACCTCAACCTTAGTACCAACTAGTATAGGGGGGTAAATGATAAAAGTGATAGGAAGGGGTTGATGAATGAAGAATCTACGGTAAATGATACTTAGAACTGACCTCAGAGACTAGCTAGGTGGGAGGACAACGAGAAGAGAACATGGACTCCTATGTATTTCTCTCTACTTCAATATACTTAGCTAGATAACTAGTCTAGACACTATAGTTTGTCTCCTCAATACAAGTATGCTAGGCAAGAAGATAGATCAGTAGGAGGACAAAACTCCTACCTGACCGCGCCCTTTTCTTATGGGGGTCTTACCTTTTAAGAACTTGCCTATAAACACGTGGTGGAATACAAAGACTAGATAAGGTTGTCACCTCTTGCTAGCTACCACAAATAATTCGTGTAGTAAGTGATAACCAAGGATAAGATGATGTATAAGCACCACGCTTATACACAACTTAGTACTTTGACTATGATCAATAACCAAAGTACCCTATGACAGGCAATGATCGCATAGAGGAAAGGTCACAAGGATCACAGACTATGGGTATGAAGGACATTAAAGAGCAAAAGTATATAGCAACACTATATCTAGTATAGAAATGCTCAAAGTAAATACTAAGTAAAGTAAAGAGAAAGATATATGTATATTGAATAAGATAAAGTCTTACAAAGAAGGAAAGATACAAGAGCTATACCAGACTCTCCAGAAGACGACTTCGGAAATCCCGAGCACAGCTCGACTCAACTCTAACTCTCACTCTAGACTAACTCCTAGAACAATCTAAGGAATAGAGCTTGTAGGCTTCTTCTTCATGATTAGAGAGGGGGGTGTGACCCTCTATTTATAGTAGGAGGTGGAGTAGGGGCTACTCCAGCGCCACGTCAACGATCCAGGGCCTTCCATTCTCCACCCTTGGATCCAACCGACCTTTGAACCGACCAAGGCATGGATGGTGGTGATCCAACACGTGGGGAACAACTATGGCGGTTGGGGGGAGCCCAACCGACTTAGGGGATATTCGGCCGAATGCCCCTATGGTTAGTGGGGCCTCCCTTGCCTCCTTGGATGAGGTCCCACCAGTCAGGGACTGAGTGGGACCTGTTTGGAGCAGATGGGGATTCAGCCGAATCCCTCCTTGGGGGATTCTGGCCCTCCTCTGCTCCCTAGTGCTGGTCCCACTTGTCATTTTTTCTGGTTGTTGGTTCTGTAGTGTTTGTCACGTTTATTTCCTTGGTGTGGGCCCATGGATCCATGTGCTTTGCTTGTGAGCCGTTGAGAGGAAACACAGAGTGATCCAATGGATGGATTCCACTGTAGAGTGCCTCTCTTGGATCATGGTCGAGAGGAGAGAGCATGGTGGTCCCATATGGCTTTCCTTTGCTCCATTTGTTCATTCCTGCACGCAAACACTCATGGACATGTGGAACTAGTTATTTGATAAAGAATTCTCATGATGTGTTTGTTTATCCTTGATCCTTGGATTAGTGGCACCATTTTAGCTATGTAAAAGATGGTCATAATTTGTGCCAACAAGATCCCCCAAGCTTAACCTTTGCTCGTCCCGAGAAAACAATCAAACTTAGCTCGATGGATCAGGAGTTGCTACTATGCTTCATATTTCAAGAGTACTAAGTCTACAACAATCATACTTCTCTTTTGAATAGAAAAGTTAGCAATAAAGACTCACCCATATTACCTTAGTCCTTCATGGGGCTTATAGTTTTATCCTTTGTCTTGAGAGGTTGAGAGATAGAACAACTTGACTTGAGCACTAGTTTTCTCATTCTTCCACAAGTTTCATATCGGAGGTTTTGTAAAAGAAAACTTAGTGTTCCTCAAATGATACTCTCGAGTCGCTCATAAGATGTATGATTCCTCACCAAGGCATATATCAAAGTTTGCCTTCTTCCATCCTATCTCTAAAGCTTATCTGGAGCTATAGGTAGGGATCAAAAGATGTAACAAACTTACCTTGCATATATTGTAAAGTCAAATTCTGGATCCGAGGAGAGAGGTGTCATACTCTTAGATCAAGATGTGCAAGTATGTGGAAACATGGCAAATGATCAATACTCCTATATGTGGATAATCTCTTTTTCCTAAAATTATTTTTGAGACATAGCTATCTGTTTCATCATTTTTTTTCTATGAGCTTTGAAGATGCTCATTCATTTCATCATTTTTTTCAAGAGAGCTTTAGAAATGCTCATAAAGATTAGGACTTTAGAATGCCCTTGGATTTTTCATAATTTTGCATAGTCTATGTCTCATTTACTAACAACAAACTAGAGAGAGAGTTTTTCTACTTTGAGCATGGAGTATGAACTATGCGGAGATGTAAAGCATGTTTCTGCGTACTTCCGGTGTAGAAGCAGCATGTATATGTGGCGTGTACGTGATCTTGATCTTGGGAGCATGATAAATCTCTCGACAAGTGTCACAAAACTTGACCAAACTCAACACAAAGCAAGCAGCTTATGTAGAAAGATTATATCATGAAAGAGCATGTATGGCTTTGGTAGGAATTTTCATCATTGAGGAACAACAAAGTGTTTTATCATTTTAATAAATAAAAGACTCCGATAGTCATTCTTGCTTAGAACAAAATTATAGCAGCTCTTATCTTGTCATATCATGTCTCACAACAATTTAGTTACGGCATTTGCAACTCACAAAAGTTTGAGGTTCATGATGGTTTATTTTAAGCCAAGTAATCCATACTTAAAGAAGTACCAAGTTGTAAACTAAGTTCTAGAGAAACACTTAGTAGAGCAACTATTCATCATTTCCATAGGAGATATTAATTTTCATGAAATATATGAGAGTGGAGTAAGAGAAAGTCTTTTTATTTTATTTTAACATATGCAGATTTTTTTTAAATGCGAAGGCAAAAGATAAGCAAGAAAATGCATAAATATAACTACTGAAATTAAAAACTTACCTTAGTGGGGGAGAGAATCTCCCCCAAGCTTGTCTTTTGCTCAATAGTGCGGCGGATGTGGATGTTGTTGCCACCAAAAGTCCCAATACCGCTGTTGTTCTTCTTGTATTGCTTGAATGTTATTGGAGGTTTGCGGACAATGCAACTCACCAACGGTGTTGTTGAGGTGATCGAATTCTTTCCGCAGCCCACGATGCTCCCTGTCTCATGTGGACGAGAAGGATGCTCGTGCTCGTTGCGGGCGTGATGGTCGAGGAGGCATGCCACTTGAAGTGTGTATGAGATCGGAAGATGCATCGTCTTCCTCCTCACCAATAGCTCCTCGAGAAGGACCACCTTGCTCAAGATGACCAAAGTGTAGCCCCTCCTGAGCTCTCCTGTCTGAGCTTGCAAAATCTCTTTGCCCACTTCCTTGATCTAAATCAAGGGTTAGCTTGTGGGTCCTATACAATTGAAGTTGCCTATTTGGAAGAGGCACCTCAATTGTATGGCCACTGTAAACCATTTGAAGATTACCGTTGGCATCTCTTTTTAGCATTTGAATATGAGCAAGATATTGTTCTGAGATCATTGCTAAAGGGGAAGAGATGTATAAACAAAGGGGTTTGTGCCATTTAGCATGTTCATGGATTCGGCCAGACGAGTAATTAAAGATGTGAATTGAACAAATATATTACTCTCAATTGAACTTTGCCAAAATTCCACTAAATACTTCAAAGGAGAGATTCGCATTTTATTGACCATGGCATAAAGCAGTTTTAGTTTCATGTCACTTATTAAGTTAGCATTACTTCTAGGAAACAAAGTCATTTTCATCCAAAGAAGCATGAAACGAAGAGTTGGGTTGTGAATTTCCTCAGACTTAGGATTTGAGCAATCTTTTAAAGCAGAGATAGAGAACCAAAATTTCCTTTTGTTGAAACTACACATGGCAAGGTCTAAATCAATCAAACATGAATTGTCAAAACCCAGAGCAACACTTAGATGGTTCCAAGATAGACTAAGGTTTTGATTAAACATGTGAAAGGAAATTCTAACATTAGAGATTTGGAGAGAGCTTAGAAATTCTGCGGTGAGCAACTCAATTCCAGATTCTTCTATTTGCCAAAAGCTAGACCAACCAATAGAGGTAAAGATAGTTTCGAATTCAGTGGTCATACCTATGTTGGAGAGAAGACTCGGATCCAATCTCCATGTGTGCTCAAAATATCGATCCCGAAGAGAAAGGTACCTCTGATACTCTAGTCGGTTGAACCAGAGTCCACTTTGCTGATCATAGGTTGTCATTGGGGGTACCAATAATTCCTCGACATGTGGTACCTCTGTTGGTACTTCCTCCTCCTGAGGGTGTTCTTCGGTTTGGAGATTCTCCCATGTGTATCGGGCCGAACCTCCCCTTATTCTTCTTTGGGAAGTATCCTCGGATTGGTGGGAGCATCGGGATGAGCTCCCACTCATAGCTTGCTTCATTTTCTTGAATGTCGATGTCAATGGGTTCTTCATCTTCTAGAGAGGAAGAGGGACACAAGAGCAAGACTAGAAAGGGATATGTGTATGTGGAGTGGATTTCTAGTTTGCCTTGTGGGGAGAAGTTTGAGCTAAGAGAAGCTTGATGAAGACACGAGATCTTTTTGTGGACTAGTGAGAGCAACACTAATTCTCTTTGAGAGCTAAGAACTTCTCTTGAATGTAGAGAGGAGAGAACAAGGCAAGGAGAGACTTGAACTAGAACTGAATTCTTGTGGAGGTGTGAGGAATGAAGCTCTCCTTGCATGGGGTTTTATAGGGGAAGGAAGTGGCACCAAGGGGGTGCCATGGAGTGTTCGGTCGACCATCCCTTGGGCATGCCCTTGGGTGCCATGATCACATGTCTAGTGGATGCCTTACACAAAGCAAAAGAGAGAGGAAGGAGGTGACACAAAGTAGTCGACCATCCCTTAAAAGTAGAGATTCCACTCATGCTTTTTCTAGTGCTTGGTGAAAGGTGAAAGATGTGATATGATGTGATCAAAAGCTGAGCTAAAGTAGTCAAGATTCTCCTCTTTAAACAAAGAGTAGTGGGGGACAAAGGTATGTGATGCTTTGATTGAAAGTGATTGATGTGTTTTCTTTTTCAAAGCATGACAAAGTGAAAATGATGGATGTCATAATTCCCCACTTTGGACAAGGAGTAGTGGGAGACAAGGATGTGTCATGCTTAAAGTGATTGATGTACTTTAAAATATGACAAGACAAAAGAGATGTCTCCCAAAGCAAGAATCTGATTTTTGAAAAGCCCACCTCCCAAATCATGAGATGCTTGGACAAAGGATGGTGGAGAGGAAGAGAGTGATGAAGATGGGGTCTCTAGGGCATTCGGCCGAACCCCTAGTGCTCCATTTTTTTTCTTTTTCTTTTATAAGGTCTCTAAATGATCCTTTAATTAAATAAGCCAAAGTAGGGTACATAGGGTGTTCGGCCGAACCCCCTATGTCCCTAATTTTTGTCAAGTTTTAGTGCTAAACTAATTATCAAGTTTTATTTAATCTAACTTTAGTTTTCTGAATTTTAAGTATGAAAGAAATTAAAGGTTTGAACTAAATTTAAAAAAGGAAATAAAAGATAACTACAGATTTACCTTTCGGCGAAGGCTCCTTGATTTTAAGTCCTCGGAGTGGGACTCTCCTTCTTGTTCATTCCTCGGGTGCACTTGATGTCTCCAGAGGCGGATATTGTGATGTGTGCACCTCTTTTGTTTTCCAGACCTGCCTTGGATTGGCAGGTTCATCCTTCTTGAGTTCTTCGATCTTGATCTCTGGATATTGCTTCTTCTTCCGCGGAGCTTGAACTCTTCTTTTTGGTGGTTGTGCTTTCGCCTGTTTGTTAAACTTATAACCATTGAAAGCACATTTTACCTTATGACTTGGGAATTGGAAGTAGATTTGGCCCGATCCTACGTAGATGACCGCGTTGGTGGTGTTGAGGAAAGGCCTTCCCAAAATGATAGGGACTTCCGTGTTAGCTCCCATGTCCAGGATGATGAAGTCAGTGGGGATGTACTCATCTTGGATGTTCACCAAGATATCCCTTGTGAGTCCCTCAGGAAACCGTATTGTTTGATCTGCCATCTGCAAGCGAACACATGTGGGGACCAAAGGTCCTCCTAACAGATTATCATACGTTACCTTAGACATGATGTTGATGCCCGATCCGAGATCGCAGAAGGCGGTGTGGAATGTTTGTTGTCCGATTGAACACTTGATCGTTGGGAGGCCTGGATCTTCCTTCTTCATGATGAAGGGAGGATCGAGAAGATAGCCCCAATAGGAGAGAAGTGGAGGCTTACCGAACCTCAAGTTAACCATGTTTACATGCTCAATTGAATCTTCTAGTTTCCTAGGAATTTTACCTTGTTCCAAGGAGGGCATAGCTGCTGCTAATTGAGCTAGTTGGGTTTCTAGCATTTTATTAAAGCTCAATTGATTTTTCATAGCAGTTGTAAAGCTATCCATTTTCTCACCAAAGCTTTCAAGGACTTTATCAGTGGAAATCATCTTTTTATTTATTCCATCATTAATCTTTGATTGCCCAAGAACAAGATCTTTTAACGAAGGCTGGTTATTGTAAGAATTGTAATTATTTTAATTACCATTACCTCCATTACCTTGGTAGAAGGGGCGTGAATTCCAGCTTCCTTGTTGTTGGGGTTGATACCCGTTGTTGTTGTTGTTGTTGTTACAGTTGCTATTGTTGCTGATGAAGTTCACATCCTCCTTTGAAGTCGTCTATCCCATAATGAGGACAGACATGAACATACTCCTGGAGACGTTCCCATGCTTCGGGAATTGTCTCGTCAGATTGTTGTTGAAAGCTTGAGATCTTCCCGCGAAGAGCATTGGTTTTACCCGTCGGGAAGAACTTCTTGAGGAATGTGTTAGCACACCTCTCCCATGTAGTGGCCTCTTCTTTGTAGGCGTAGAACCATTGCTTAGCCTTTCCCAATAGCAAGAATGGAAAAAGACGAAGGCGAATGGCGTCAGACGCCACTCCCTTGATGGTGAATGTGCCACATAACTCCATGAAGTGCTGGAGATGAGCATTTGCATCCTCATGGGGCTTTCCGCAAAACGGATTGGCCTGCACCATGTGGATCAAGGCGGGCTTCAGCTCGAAGGTGGCATCTCCGAAGTTGACCTCGGGACCCTGAGCTACGTGGGTAGCTGACGGAGCCGAGAAGTCAGAGATTGCCTTCTGGGCCATAGCTTCCTTGAGTGGTGGTGTAGAGCCTCCTTCCTTGAACGGATCCTGGTTCGAGAGGAACCTCTAAGGGGGAACTCAACGACGTCTAGTCCTCCTCAACAGCTGCTCAGGATCTTCGAGATAGTTTCCCGACAGTTGGAAACCGCTCATACACTGTCTGGCTTCACAAGAAAGGAAGACACAGACAGGGGTAATACCATATGACTAATTGATAACTAAGTTAACGAGAATCTCTGGATTCAATCTAATTAAAATTTCTTGGCTAAGCTTTCCCCGACAACGGCGCCAGAAATGTTTGTTGGTATTTCTTATGACTATTGGATAAATCCGTAAGCGCACAGATTATACCGCTGTAGCACTTCACCAAGGAGTATTCCGAGGTATCGTAATTTATATTATCCCAAGGGAAAGCTGGCTAGAAATGATAATTAGAAAGAGATCCTAGAGAGCGCCTCAACCTTAGTACCAACTAGTATAGGGGGGTAAATGATAAAAGTGATAGAAAGGGGTTGATGAATGAAGAATCTACGGTAAATGATACTTAGAACGGACCTCAGAGACTAGCTAGGTGGGAGGACAACGAGAAGAGAATAGGGACTCCTATGTATTTCTCTCTACTTCAATATACTTAGCTAGATAACTA
The DNA here is from genome assembly GCA_022036555.1 of Microstegium vimineum. Lineage (NCBI taxonomy): Eukaryota > Viridiplantae > Streptophyta > Magnoliopsida > Poales > Poaceae > Microstegium > Microstegium vimineum. The sequence goes on along the minus strand of CM039125.1, from coordinate 17,514,675 downwards.
GTCTAGATACTATAGTTTGTCTCCTCAATACAAGTATGCTAGGCGAGGAGATAGATCAGTAGGAGGACAAAACTCCTACCGGACCGCGCCCTCTTCTTATGGGGGCCTTACCTTTTAAGAACTTGCCTATAAACATGTGGTGGAATACAAAGACTAGACAAGGTTGTCACCTCTTGCCTATAAGATGATGTATAAGCACCACGCTTACACACAACTTACTACTTTAACTATGATCAATAACCAAAGTACCCTATGACAGGCAATGATCGCATACAGGAAATGTCATAAGGATCACAGACTATGGGTGTGAAGGCTATTAAAGAGCAAAAGTATATAGCAAGACTATATCTAGTATAGAAATGCTCAAAGTAAATACTAAGTAAAGTAAAGAGAAAGATATATATATATTGAATAAGATAAAGTCTTACAAAGAAGGAAAGATACAAGAGCTATACCAGACTCTCCAGAAGACGACTCCGGAAATCCCGAGCACAGCTCGACTCAACTCTAACTCTCACTCTAGACTAACTCCTAGAAAAATCTAAGGAATAGAGCTTGTAGGCTTCTTCTTCATGATTAGAGAGGGGGGTGTGACCCTCTATTTATAGTAGGAGGTGGACTAGGGGCTACTCCAGCGCCACGTCAGTGATCCAGGGCCTTCCATTATCCACCCTTGGATCCAACCGACCTTGGAACCGACCAAGGCATGTATGGTGGTGATCCAACACGTGGGAAAGAGCTATGGCGGTTGGGGGGAGCCCAACTGACTTAGGGGGGATTCGGCCGAATGCCCCTATGGTTAGTGGGGCCTCCCTTGCCTCCTTGGATGAGGTCCCACCAATCAGGGACTGAGTTGGACCTGGTTGGAGCAGATGGGGATTCGGCCGAATCTCTCCTTGGGGGATTCTAGCCCTCCTCTGCTCCCTGGTGCTGGTCCCACTTGTCATTTGTGCTGGTTGTTGGTTCTGTAGTGTTTGTCACGTTTATTTCCTTGGTGTGGGCCCATGGATCCATGTGCTTTGCTTGTGAGTCATTGAGAGGAACACACAGAGTGATCCAATGGATGGATTCCACTCTAGAGTGCCTCTCTTGGATCATGGTCGAGAGGAGAGAGCATGGTGGTCCCATATGGCTTTCCTTTGCTCCATTTGTTCATTTCTGCACTCAAACACTCATGGACATGTGGAACTAGTTATTTGATAATGAATGCTCATGATGTGTTTGTTTATCCTTGATCCTTGGATTAGTGGCACCATTTTAGCTATGTAAAATATGGTCATAATTTGTGCCAACAGTGACTCCTTGCCTTTAGTCTAACCCTAAGTCCCTAACAGGCCAAGCTGTAAGCCCAAAAGCCCACATATCTGCCCAGTGAAACAGGCCCAAAAACAGAGTCTGCAACCTGGTCGTCCATGACCTGGTCGGACGACTAGTCGGACGACCAGATTTCTGGTCGAGTCGGACCTCCTAATCGATCACCTCGGACCGACCAAGACGACTAATCGTGATTAATCGCGATTAATTGGACGACCAGAAAACAATGCATCTAAGGACTCATGTGGATGTGTTTAGTGGCATATCCTAGCCACCTTGCACTGATCGGACATGTCCCATGCCAGGTGCACTAACGTCTGGTGCATTGAAAAACACCCCGAACAACTTTGAATTGAATTTTATCGAGAACGGAAGTCGCTCCAACTAATCCTGGGGCATACCTTATGCGACATGTATGCACCAAACCTAAAACATTAGACTCATCTAAGTCAAACTACCCATTCATAGCCCCCTTAATAGTATGGTTAAAAGAAACAAAGCCCTAATCTGTGTCTCTTAACTCGAATCGACACTTAGAATTAGATCATACACTAGACCAGTGACAATGTCCACTTCATCACTGTCAGATAGCACAATGGACGGTGATGATGGAAATGACATCACCGCTGGATCGTACAGTAAGTCGTCTGTGACGAAGTTTAATCGCCACTGGTTTTGAACCAGCCGTGATAACCTTGGTGATCACTACCCACATTAACAAATGTCATTGAAAGCTGGCAGTGAAGGAGAGTACAAACCTATAATGATGAGATTTATATAGTACTTTATAGTTCATACTTTATTAATTATTATGCTTGATAAAGAGATATTTGCCACACAGACAACATGTCATGTAGATTAAAATAAAAAAACATTAATTTTTTCATTGTCATGGTATAATACACATGAAAAATTGAATAGTTAAATTAAATTACTGGTGACCAGAGAAGGGGTGATTTAGAGACAAAAACAAAATCTTCTACTCCCTCTGTCCCTGAAAGAATCGATTCCTAGAATCCGTGTCGGTCATAATTTGTTAACTTGTTCAAACTTCATAAAAAAATGTAACAACATCTATGACTTAAAGTTAGTATCATGTGAAAATATGTTCTATGAAAAATCTAATGATACTAGTTTGATATCATATATTTAATGTTTTTTTCTAGAAATTTGATCAAAGATCAAAAAGTTTGACTTAGAACATCTCCAGAAATTTATTCTTTCAGGGACGAGGGAGTATGAACAAAGGAATTGTAGCTTATATCGATCTCAATTTTCACCCAAAGCACCTCTCTTCTAGCAAACACAAGGCCTAGTAGCCATGACATAACTATTGAACCTTAAAGTAATGGTAGGATATAGCCCAGAGACAAAGAAGAAGCAAGAACAAGTAAAAACAACACTTAAGGGTCAAAGTTTGAAAGTTCTGGACAAAAGTTTAGAAGTCTATTGCAAGCCCAGGAGTTAGGTCTGAGCTTCTTAATTCTAGAAATTTAGATCAAATTCATGGTTCCAGACAGCATGCATGGAAAACAACCTTCGAAACAAGAAGAAGAAAAAAATCCAAAACTTGATCAACCAAACTCCAAAAATCATGTAATTTTGCACACGCCTTGCCTACCAAGTTAAGTCTGAGTTTCTCAAGTCTAGACATTGGGATCAAGTTAGGAAGTTCTAGACTGTCCAGACTACAACCTTGAAAACAAGAAGGAAAAAAAATCTAAAACTCAATCATACAAACCCCAAAAAATCATGTAATTTTACACATCTTCCGCAGAAGTTGTTCCCAACAGATCTTGCTACAAAGATAGATATTTATTCATAAGTATGGTAGAAATAGGAAAAACATAAGAAAAGAAAGAATCTGTGGAAAACTTAAAATTTGTGGAGCTCAATTGAAGGTTTGGTGGGGAACTGCCTAGAATTACTCACCCATGTCATAGCACCAATTGACTCCCCCGCCCCAAAAAAAACTTGACCCAAATCATAGGTAATCATCAAGAACACAATTACCTCAAAAAAATCAGAAAAAAAGAAAACACAAGAATAAGCAAGAGAGGGATGGTTTCAGGATGAATTAAGAACTTTGAAATCATGAATTAAAGCACAAATCTGCTTCAAGGTATGGCTAGCCACCTCCGTTCATCATTGTACTAAAAATGAAGAAAATAGAGCAAGAGGTGCTACTCTCTCTTCTCCGAGGACAAAATGGTCCATATTTTTTCTCATCCATCAGTGCCTTTATGACTTTGCTTCACCTTGATGGCATGGTTTGTAATGCCACCATGTGTCTGATGATATGCCATTCTTTGTATTTGAACTTTGAAGCCCAAATCAGTAAACTTGCTACCTATGATTTTGAGGCTAAAACCGTCGAACCCTCTAGAGTCATGTAACCCTATACAGAACCTCCATGATGTAGGGTGTGTGCCATGCTTGCTCTTTACCAGGTTGATCACCAAGTACTCATGCACCTGCCCTATACTTGGTACAATCACTATCTTGACTTCCACAATTAACATGCTCTTCATCTCTTTGTTGCATGTACTCCTTTGTCATCTTGTTGAAGGGTTTGCAGGGTTTGGTGCCTTAGTCCAATAATTTGTGTTCATCCTTCACCGTCCTTGGTCCATCAGCTCGATTGACCTTTGCTATCGTCCTCAACCACCATGACATGCTCAATTCCCGCACATCACAAGTCAAGAGATATGTTGCATCACCACTACTTTATCATCACTTAGTCGTAAACACGAACAACTCACTGCAACGACTTATCATTCATAATAATTATTTGTCATATGCAAGGGAACGCCACGACCTTATCATGTCACTAAATATCTCATAGTGTTGTATCACACAATCTATACCTAACATTAAAGAGTGGGGATTTCTTCTGTCCTGCATTTTTACTTTCTCAAACTGCCATTGCGCCCTCTATGTCTTGTTATATGACCCATACTTGTATGTTTAGATTTAGATGTAAAAGAGATTTCACTACCAAGCTTCTACTTGATCTTTGAGCCAGGATATACCTAGCATAATCAAACTAATCAAACTACTAAGCTAGGACTTAGGTGGTTCTTTATCTATGCATGCGCAAGTGCCATCTCCCCTGGGGATCGCAGCTTAGAGATCGAATAGAAAAAAGATAGACGCATACAAGATAAATAGATACACACAAAATCTGGTTTCAAACAAAGCTACACAAAAATATATAGTTAAGAGTTTTTTTTCCCTTACACACTACTTAATGGAGGCGGTTAAAAACGATTAGCTGAGCCGGTTAAAGGCAACCGCCTCCAATAAAAGATCACGGTTAATATGGTCTTTACGGAGACGGTTGCCAGTATTAACCGAGGCAGTTACGTTAAGAGGACCATTTAATTGGTTTCTAAAATTCATGAATCCGAGCAAAAAAATAGCAAAAAAAAATCCCAAGAGACCCCACAGACCACGCGCCCACAAGCCGCAAATCATGTATTTTTTCGCATGAAAATCGCATGTTGCTCAGCTATGAGGATTCGAACCTTAGACCTCGATCACCTTCGCGTGTAACCCCTTCTACAATATAACCATTAGCACTTGTGTCAATAATAGATATTTCTTCTCCTCATATTATACTTAACTAAATTTAAATGGAGTGTTAGACTCTCTTAACAAACTCAAATAAAAAGGTTGTTGTCAACTACAAAGTTTTTTATTTTTCTAGATCTATAACTTTTATTTATGTCATTTTTTTCATCCGAAGTCGCTTGAAAGGTCCACAATATTATTAATACCAGACGTCTTATTGACATTCCTGTTAATTAATCATCACAATTAAGCAGGAAACTCGAAGGTTTGCCCAACCGCGCGCGGTAAAATCCAGCCAAATCCATGTGGATCTTCAGTTCTACCAGCCACAAGAATGATATCTATCAGGAACAAAGAGTCTCATTATCGCCCATGATTTGCTTTGCTCGACAGATGCCAAATACATGAATCGACTGGCAATAGGAGAGGTCCATGCGACTTGCTGGCTTGCAGCACATTATTATATTCTCCAATCTCCATGCCGAGCCCCAAGTCCGAGAGGGTAGTACTTTTCAGCTTCGACAGAGCTCCCACTACTGACCAGTAGCCATCATATCGCATAGCATCGGATATATGTTGTAAACAACCAACCAGGACCACATTACTTCTTGTTCAATGACAACATTGTCCATCAACCAAGTCCTGCTTGAGCTTTTTTTTTCTCTGAACTGGAAACATGGGAATTGAAAAATGCTGGCATCCAAAAAACAAGTTGTCATCTCACTCTGCCATGTGCTAGGATGCTTGCCAACCAATGATGTGAGGATTCCCAAATAGACCGGGAGGAGAAATCCGAACGGAATTCTGTTTTGCCGTTCTGAGTTTTGACAGAGAAATAGGCTTTATGCGCAGTTGTTTCCGTCAGCGCACAGTCGAAGATTCAGATAGTGCAGGCTGCAGCAAGGCAAAGGAGGCGCACTTAGGAGTTATTAGGACCAAGCAAAGTCACCCACAGATGAGTGATGCCTTCGGCAAACTCCTCAATTAGGTTCACGACATAACGAACAATTTCATTTCACTAAGCATCTCTATCCACGATTGTATATATGGTGAAAGCGTAGGACGGGAAAGCGTTCCCAACTTCCAATTACACCAATTCAAATAAAAACTTCCGTTACACCACACCATATAGGCTATAATCAGCACCAGCAGGCACATATATTAGTTTTCCTATTCCTCTGAAAAAATACAATAAAGCTCTGACAAAATACAATAAAAATACTACTAGAAAAATAATCTACCTATGAACTGGTCGTCCATGGTTTTACTGATGAATGCCACCTGTATGAAATTCTGCAAAACAAATTCAGTAATGGCCAAATTTCATTAGCTCCTCAAATTCTTTGCCTTTATATATACATTGAATTGCTCTTGTAGACGGAATTAATACTCTAAAATCTAGACCCGAACTAGCAACATATTTTCGATTCAAGCCCGATAAACTTTAGCTGTTTGAGCGATTGCATAGTCAATTTTATTACAATGTTTTCTTGTCTAATAAATGTTGATTGATGTAAAATATATCCAATTCACAGTAATTAATTTCCCAATTAAAGTTACTTAGGGTGGACCTTTTAAAAGGTCCATCTCCATAAATCTATTTTAGGAAGCGGTAAAAAAATTGATCACCTGCGTAAATATGGGTCTTCTATATAAATTGATTTTGTGAGATAAACAACTGTGACTATCTCCGTAAATAAAATGATCATCTCCTGTTAATGTTTGGGTATTGTGTTGCAAAATCATTTTTTAGACGTGGTACTTTCCTTTCTGATTTTTAAGTACCATTATTTTGTTAAGAAAATAATTGGAAAAGTAGAATTAATGGGTTTAAGGGTGTAGTGATGAATGTCTCTAATTTATCTTCTTCACAATCTCACGGTTGCGGTGGAGAATGAGCTGTGGAATCTTTCGGACCAAAACTGCTCAGACGAAAACGAGGCATTCTGATCATAAATCTGTGCAGCATGTTTTCACCAAAGAAACGAGGCGGTTTCATTCTGAATTGCAGCACCAGCACTGACTATTCAAACCATTGCATATGGACCATGAATTACTGACACCACATCCAATGGTCGCACGGATCGCTCGCTGACGGTGCAGCTAGCCAATGCATTGGAGACCTCATATATTGTCGAATATTCGTCATGGCTTATGCATGTCTCAAGCGAGGAAAATGTGCTTCTTGCCCTACACTTCCACGGAGTTGTTCACCAAGCTAGAGCACATACTCCCTAGTGCTGGAGAAGTACTTCTGCGCCGCGAGCTCGATGAGCTCCATGTTGCCGTCGTGCTTTCTGGCGCCACATACTATGGTGTGGTCTTGGCAGATCTGTAGGTTCTTGACGAGCTCCTAGCGTCAAGTGTATATAGTAGGCCGAACCTGCCAAGCTTGTCGATCTACGGTGAGGCCCGCTTGAACCCGTAAAAATTAAGACTATATCTCGCGGGCTAGTTTTAGCATCTCGTTGACGACAGCCCCGTGGACGGACGCTAAATTCAACCTAGATGGATTGGAAATCCGAGTTTTGCCCTTTAAGAAACATATTAACCTACCGATTTACCCTTATCTGAAAAAAAACTAATAGAACAAAATCAAAAACCAGTCCACCTATTTTAGTACTAGCACCATCTATTTTGGTATCGTTCCCACCTTTTTCCAACTTAGTACTCTTTTTTCCGTCGGACCTCGTCATGGATGGCCTATACTTTTTCCGGTGTAAAAATTCTGTCTTAATATTATACTTGCGAGTTCCATTATCCTGGAGACACAAAGAATAAACACAAAATATTTCCCTTCAAATATATCCCTATATATTTTCTACAAGATCCATTTAGCCTACTCAGAACAGGAATATGGTTCAAGTAGTTTTGCATAAGTGCATTACCTCTGTATTACAATGAATCAAGAGGAAAAAAGGGGGGAAGAACCGAAGCAAAAATACGAAGGGCAAGAGAGCTCTCCTTCGTATCTTTTTTTTAAAATATTTGTTAGAACCTTGACCATGTTGGTATAATCATTTGAGTGTTCAGGCTGAGATAATTGGTGCTTTCTCCTTTTATGTAACCATTTTTTTAGATAAGAGAACAAAGTTACAGCCTCTACCATCCGAAAATGGTACATAGCTGAGAGTGACCGATACAAACGAAAGCCATGAGGCACACACTCAAACGAAAATAAAACCAGGTTCAGCTCATCTAGTGAGCCATAGTACTATCATTCTTGAATTAATGAATAAATCAGAATATTTTTAGAAATAAGCAAAAAAATTATTCTAGTCTCTGACAACCACACCCTTGTTTCACAAAAATCTCCATATAAGATATTATGATATGACTTGTTGCAAATATAATGGTGTCTTCACAAGATTCTTCATTGGGCAACATGATTTCAGAGAATATTCAATTGTTTAGAGTTTTGTATCATAAAAAGCTTCATAGAAAAATAATGTGACAAACTACGTACGTATAAGTGGAAAATAATTCAAAACACTCATCAAGATTAGTACTCCATACATTCTCAGCAATTAACAATATAAATGCAGTAGAAAACTCTCAGAAAATGCCTAGGTGGTCTTATGTTACATTTTGCTAACAACCAATAAAATTACATGTTCATAGTCATAATCCAAAAATATGTAAAAGATTCCTTCTTTTCCATGGTTATTAAACTGTCACTAATCACTCAGTGAACCACGTTTCTTTTTTAATTACTCAAGAAATTCCTCAAGCATGCAAATAGGAGTCAAATGCAATTGTTTTATTTAATCCTCCCACTCTCAGGATTCAAACTCAGGACCTCTAGGGTGTACTACACATATTGAGTTGCGAGAAAAGGTGAATTCAACTTAAAGCTGAAGATGTCTGGGAAAATGTCAGCAATTCACTTTCTAGTTCAACATAGATGTCTTATTGGGTATTCCTCAAGTTATGAAAACTAAAGATACTCACTTTTTTTAACAGTTCGCATCCACCAACACTGAATTTCGTAATTTGCATGTAAATTTTCAGTAAGGTTCACAATCAAATAAAACAGAGCCAATATACATATGTTTATTGCCAAGGTGTGACAAAAATATCACATCATCAGTACACTCAGTAATAGCCTCTCTTGTCATGCCATTATTAAAAGCTGAACATCATACCCTCAGGGAGGTAATGCTCTGTATGAGAGCCTACACATCTTATTTCTAGCTTTTGTGCTATATAGAGGTACTGTATGACGATACGACCATAAGTAGGTAAGCACACATGCATACTACGTAACAAGCAGGCTCAAAGCTTGCCTTCACCGGCCATGAACATGAGCACACATAGGTAAATTGCTCAAGTGAACCTTCTCCCACCTGTGCCCGTTTGCCGCTGGCAGTTGAAGTACATCGCGGCCACAGGCTTGCCGAGGTTGAAACGGCGTGCAAAATTGCGCAAGTTGAAGTTTTGACGCACTTGTGGTGCAAACACCGTCCCCCGCCCCAGTTGTTGGTAGAGCACCAAGACAATACGGTGGATGCCCATGGTGGGGCTTGGGTTCTCATATGGTATGACCTCTCGGCCTGCAATTTAATTAAGAAATCTGAGAAACACAAACTTTGTGGCGTTTCCATGCTAGTAACAACTTTACTTTGTTATGTTTAAGTAACATCAGTGCGTCTCCAAACTACTAATAAAACACTAAATGCCCATGCTTTTTAACTGCTGTTATAAGAGCAATAAATATATGTTCCAGTTAAATGTCCATGCCTTTACTTTGGATTAGCGGTGAGGCAAACCACACACACGTGTTACATATTCCAGTTTAATTTTAACCGATGTATAAGAGCATCAAATGTTTGTCAGATAGCATATATAAAACATCTAGTTCCTTTAATAATATGTTTCCATTCAATAGGTACAGTGTATACATTCTTTATGTGATAGGCTATGGATAAAAAAATCTTACATTGCATATGTTGAAGCATATCAAATTACATAACATTATAAAATACCTATATATGTCCCTAATATCTTTTCTCATTTCACATATATAAACTAAGCATGGTGCTAGAGGCAAAAATGTGAATTGGCCAGAAGGACAGATTTTATCAAAATTTAATCATTTTTAAAAAAAATCAATAGAGATTACACTGACTTAGGGAAGAGGGTTTGCCCCCCCCCCCCTTCTCTCCACCACTGACTATGCACATGTATCTTATTTTATTTTCATCGTAAAAATATGTTGCAACTAGATGAATAATTGTCTTGCAAATGTATATGTACTAAAGTCACATAATAGACAAATGTAACATGAAAGTAAAAAAGTACCCTTGTAAATTTCTATATCAATGTAAAAGTTCACTAACAAAAGGTTAGATACAGATCTAAAATGCCAAAACATGGACATAAATGTGATATAAGTTAATCAAATAGCAAATTCCGATCATTTGCAATATTTTTATTTAATTGATTTAAATATGTACTATATGATTGAATTGTCGATAAAAAAAAATCTTACTATATACATATATTGAAGTATATACACTAGCTTAATAAGTGTTCACTTCCATTAATAATATTTTCTATATAAATCAGGATGATGCAAACATATACTCCCTCCATCCCTAAGTACAAGTCATTTTTACTTCCTGAGAAGTCAAACCTTTTCACCTTAAATTGGACCAATTATATATAAAAGGATATAAATATTTATAATATATAATTAGTACTGTTATATAAAAGAATATAAAATTTATAAATAATAATCACAAGAGTTTACACTGGCTCATTAGCATTAGCATTCTACAAGTATTTCTTAATATATATGAACCGTTATATTTAAGAAAAAGAGTAAGAGCCAATTTAGCACACCCTCATGCGGATTGGGCTTCTCCACCTGTTTAACCCTATAGCATAGGCTTCTAGGAGCCACTCTATGTTGTATTTTAGGCTGCTATGAATAGTATCAGTTCTATGCTACATTAGTTGTACAATAGAGTGTCTAGTAGAGCCGAAGCAGGAGAGCCCTCCAAAAGGGCCCTAAGGTTACACTTCACAATGCAAGAGGCATGACTAAGTTCTAGGTGACCTTTAGTATATGGGATTTTGAAAAGGAGGGATTTTATATATATATATATATATATATATATATATATATATATATATATATATATATATAGTTATAGAGAGAGAGAGAGAGGTTGATAGATAGATAGATAGATAGATAGATAGATAATGCAATGCTCACCAAAGCTATCATCCGTTGATGCTGGGATGTCGGTCACCATCCTATCAAAAGATAAGGCAGTGAGATTAATTTTCAGTTCTTCACAACTGTATATGCATGTAGTTTGATCAAATAGTATTATATATGTGCAAGAACTATAACTTACCAATGCAAGTATTCCCGTAGGGTAGGGTTGCTGGGATTTGGCGCATCAGGATCCACCATAACCTAATATATTTACATTAACACAAGCACGTGGTCAACATGTTAGGGAATTAAAAATAAACCTCAGCATTTTTGTGGCTTGGCTGTGATGAGAAATCCTGCATTTTTTTGTTAGTGTCTCTCTCACTGTAAATCCTATTTATTAGCACGAGCCCATCTATCTAGTCAACCGAGCTGGGCATGCACCAGGAGACTGGATGTTTTAGCCTTCACACAACGAGCCAAGCCATCGATTTCAAACTTTGGCAAGAGTTTGGAATGTGGCTCCTGAGCATCATTTGGTGTAGTCCCCTGGACTAAGAAAAGGAGTCTGACACCTTGGCCATATATATGGCCTACCGCCAAATGGACTCGATCGGATCTGCGGAGTGAGGCTTACTAGGGTATAGGCCACTCGAAAATCGTCACCTCCAATCTCAACTCTAGGTTTCACCGACACCGCCGACGCCCGAAACTCCATCCCATCAAACACTGGTCTGCCATCATACATGACAGTTAGAGGCACTGAGCTAGTAAACGGGTCTAAGACATCCCCGATTATGTGTCCCCTCGTCAGGGAGTCATTAGCCATATGCTATATTTTAGTGTGAGAAGTATAGGTAGTAGTGGCTAAGACCTATACGAAAGCTATCAGGCCTTCCAATGGGCTTGAGTAAATCACAAGGTCTTTGGGCTATTTATAATGTCCTAGAAGATGCTCAAGAAGCTGTGCATACATGTGATTCTCGGTTTCAACACAGCGCGCTTCAGCACATTCTTATCTGCCCACTTTCCCCAAATGATGCTCTTCTACTTGTTCGACAGGATTTCAAACTTTGTTCATTGGCTTTTAGAGTTTTAGGCATCTCACACAGACGATGGTGGGAATCAACATATCTATTTCTTATTGTTAGTCGTCCCTGCAATAAAAAACGAATATTTTCATTCATCAAATTAGGACACACATGGCATGTCTTTTCTAACTTTGCTTAGAATCTTCCAGTGTTTTGCATGTAGGTCCTTGTCTTCAAAGAAGAGATGACAAGGGAAACAAGTACACACTGTTTAACAGTTGGCTCTCTTGTCCATCAATTAGCTGCTTTAGCTTGAGACATTTTTTAATTAGACTGCATCTATGTATACCTTGCTTTTTCTGAAAGTAGTTGGCCGTTCATTTTTATTCATCATTAAGATCCAGTAATAGTATAAAAAAACATATAAAGCACCGAGTAAAGACCGCTTATTGAACGAGAAAAGTATGCAGCTTCTTGATGAACCATATAGATGTAGCAAATATATATTTTATGTTAATATCCAGTTTCATTTACTAATTTTGAATCTGGTATATATATATCGTAATAAAATCTGGTTTAAGGATGACAACGGGTCGGTTTGGATCAGGTGGAGTCTCCGTGCACCCAAAACCGAAACTCAAAGTCGAAACCCGAAACCAAAACCGAAACCGATTCAGGTGGAAATTCATCCCCAAAACCAAACCCGCGGATACCCGAAACCCGAATGGATACCCGAAACCCGCGGATATATATACGCATTTCACATGTATAAACAAGAGACAAAAAATAATAAATATTTTCATGAGTTAACTTTGAATAAATTTAATAATCTAAGTAAACAAATTATTATTAGCATATTATAAAATATGAATTTTAATTCCAAATGATTTATTTTGGATATCCATTGGATATCCACCGGTGGAAAACCAAACCCGAAACTGAACACAATCGGTTTCGGGGCCGAACCTGAAAACCGTGGGCGAAAAACTACCACCAAAACCAAAACCGCTAGACCCGAAACCCGTGAATATCCGAACCAAAATCGACCCATTGCCATCCTTAGTCTGGTTAATGTAGAGAATAGATTCCACACAGGTTCGGCATGTGCATATGGTCACATCTGTTTATATAATTATATATGCCACATGCATACAGTGTATATATATATATATATATATATATATATATATATATATATATATATATATATATATATATAGTGTTATGGTATAATGCACCTGGGTGCATTTTCTAGAGAGAATGCACTCACCCTGATTGCAACCAGTTTTTGTCCAGTTGCAATTGGTTTTTGCCGAGTTGCAACTGACCCAACTCTAATTGTAATTGGATCGCGTCAGGTTCGCAACTGGTTTTGCCTAGTTACAACTGGTCTGACTCTAGTTGTAATTGGATCGCGTCAGATTGCAATTGGTTATTGCCTAGTTGCAAATGGGCCGACTCTAGTTGTAGTTGGATCGCGTCAGTTTTGCAACTGTTGCCCAGTTACAACTGGCTCGACTCTAGTTGTAATTGTATCACGTCAGGTTGCAACTACATCAGATCCAGTTGCACTGGATCAGATCTGTTGCAATTACTTCCGCCAAGTTGCAATTGTCCGCCAAGTTACAATTGTGTCGTAATTATGATGACAATTCATAGTACATTGAAGTTACAATTACATACTTTAAAAAAAGTTCATCAAATATAGTCTTGTTGGATCTCGTTTTGTTAAGCAAATTTTTTTTCAACAACCTGGTACAAACGGATCTGAAATAGGGGCTACGATTTAGGAGAGCATTTTTTTCGATACGAAACAAAAAAGATTCTCTGCATGCGGGACGTGACGAATGGTAGGGTACACTGATACATGTTGCAAACAGGGAACTACCAGATTTGTAATTGCTACGCATTACCTGTTACAATTTGTTTTATATCGGTCCGGACGAGGGAGGATGTTTTGCATTTTTTTTGCGGGGAGGCGACCGGCCCACGTGCTGGCTGGCTACGCGCGACCCACGACCCGAGAAGAGGCACGTGCGCAGGGGAGCGGGACGCGGGGCGAGCGTGGGAGCCTGGGACCGGAGGGTCTGTGCATTTGCTACAGCAAATGCACCTATATATATATCCGCCCATTTGCGGGTCGAATACTTTCCTATGTTCTTCGAATAATCCTTTAATTTGTATAAAAGAACTCCGCTGAAAACATACATGTATCGAGAAAGAATAGTTACAAGGGGTTTGAGGGGTAGAGCGGGAGGGCGAAGACGATATATTGCTTTTTGTACATAATGCATAATTCTTTGAACCCTAATAATGGTGAATCTACGTTATGCCATCGGGGTTGGCCGACCCCGAGGACCTCACGGTAATCTCACATACCGTGCTATCAAAAATATTTAAGACCCCGGTAGGCCGATAGCGCATCTAATGATAAGTTAAAGGTCTAGTCAAAAGCGCATGCAGCAAGCCCAAAAGCAGTCCAATTTGATCCTCTTCTATTTGATTGCAGCGGTTTCCAACGCTCCAACTCGTGCTTCTCACCCTCCAAGCCTGATGATGACTTTGATTCAGATGATGAGGAGGTAACCGATGAGGAGGATCCAGCTTCTCAAGAAAGTCCTAGATGGCTGGAAACTGGAAAGCAACCTCCAAAAAATGCTCCAAAGGATAAAGGACAAAGCTCAAATTGCCAGAAAAGGCAAGCCTGTGGTGATGAAGTAGAAAGGAAAAATACAGTTGGTGGGAAGGGTCTTGATCCCGTGAGCAGCTAAAGGCAGATAAGAGTGTGGAGTATGACATAAACAAGTTTCATCTCCTAGAGGGTGACATCCAAGCAGGAGGTAACATTAGCAGAAAGGTGAACCTGTTGAAAGAAATCAAGGAATTAGCTGAAAGGATAGGAGGTAAAAAGCAGAAGGAGGTAGCTCTATGCTCTCTACCCCATAATAGTTCCTTGGCTGAGCTGGGTTTTGTGGAGAATTATGTGGATATAACTCACAGTGACCAGGGTGATAACATGACAGAAAAGCTAGAAGGGTCAAGCAAGAAAAAGGTGGATCAAGAGATGCTAGAGGACTTGGTTTTCTTAGAAGTGAATACTAAAGAGAAAAGTTTAGAGGTGAACTCAAATGGAATCAATGAAGTGGCTCCAGCTAGTATAAAAGCCCCTAACATAAGACAAAGCTCAAGAATCCAAGAGGATGGAACTTCTATTCTGGAGAAAGCGGTGAAGAAGAAAGCAACAGCAAACTATCAAGGAGCGATGTGGACTATATGGAAGACAAGGAATGACATGGTGATCAACAAGAAGATTCTCAGCTCACCCAAGGCGATAATCTTCAAGACGCTAATGCTGCTCAAGACTTGGAGGCCTCTGATGAAGGCGAAACTGGAGCCAACTGCTGAGGAAATGTTTAACATGCTGGCAGCGAACGCGCAATCTTATTAGTTTTAATCCTTCTTTTTGTTGATCGTTGTTTGCGCTGCTCTCCCGTTTAGATGTGGTGAACCGTTTGTATCCCGGTGAGGGTGAACTCTTTAAGTTCTCGGTGTTGTGTTTCAATCGAGTAGGTTTCGTCTAGATGGTGGTAGGGTGCTCCTTCGTTGAGCTTTATTCCTGTAAAACTGGTAACCCCAGTGTTGTGGATCGTGGGAACTCATTATGCTTTCTGATAAAGCAGGGAGAGAATCCTTTGATCTAAAAACTCGTGCTTCTCGGCTTCTGGCGTCTGTGCGCCTGGCTTGGGTGCCGTGTATAATGCATAGGCTGTTGTAATTAAAGGCGCTTCCATGGAGAGAGAAGAAGTTGTATCCGTAAGCGTCTCTTCGGAAGCTCAAGCTACAATGGAATATGATTTTAAAGGCGCTTTCCATCTAGATCAAGTGAGATTCGACGCTGGTGCCACTGCTTCACAGAGTGCCGATTCCGTCCGTAAGCGCCCAAAGTTGTCTGAGCTAGAGTACACGATGGAGAAATAACTAGATACTGTATATAACATCATGTAACGACTCACAAGCGCCTTGCGTTGTACAGGCCCCATGCCCCTCGTGGCTCGAACTGATGAGAAATGTTAGGAAGGACGAGGCATAGTAGGGACTTAAAAGGCCAAGTTTTTTGGTATGCTCGTTTCTAAAATAAAATTATTTTAATTATTTATTTACTGCAACCATTTTAAAAAGACAAACATGTTAACGGGAGTACCGGACAAAGGCCTAATACTAATATATAATCGTAAGCAAACTTGTCATTTCGTTGCTTGTATTGGATTAAGGAATTTTCTTGTATCTCTTATTCCGGGAAATTGTTAAAGTAAGAAAAATAGTGATTTTTTATGTATGGCTTGCAAATTGTCAACGTAAACAAAATATTAGCAACCAAGTACATTGTTATGTTATGTTATGCATGTGTTATTTTATCGATTATTAGGATTATGTTATGCATGTTATTTTATCATATACTATTATCGTAAGCTATATGTCCTATATCTGACTCCTATAAAACTCTAAAAGGGCTCAGACAGTAGCTCTTTATGTAAAGCAACTTCTCTAGCTTCTCTATATAAAAGCAGTTTCGATTCCTCCAGGTTTATCGTGCAAAGAGCTATTTTTAGAAGCTCATTTGATAGGAAGCCTTACCGGTAGCTGCAAGAAGCCGGAGCCAGAGATCTACCATGCTGCCACTTGACCCAGCGATGATTTATACCTGGCTTTGCCCTAATAAGGCAACTTTTGGAACAAAGAGAAAATTGAGGAATTTAAAGAATTGAAATCCTGTAGGAATAATTAGTATGAAACCCTTCGGAATAAAGGATTGGATTTTACAAATCGTATAAATCCTCATGGAATATAATGACCTGTTTCAAAAGATCTTAGAGGAATTTTACCAAGAATTTGAACCTCCACTATTACAAAAATGATTTGGCAAGGCGGTGTCAAAATATTAACAGAGATGGTCACAAAATTCAATTGCCTCGAAAAATGCCTGATGATTGATGGAGACAGTCGTTTTATTTACCGAGGTATGAAAAAAATGACAGCCTTATAAAATCAACTAATGGAGACAGTGATTTTATTTAGGGAGGCGGTTAGAAATGTAAGTTTCAAAAAAATAATTTATGGAGGCATACATTTTAAAACAACTACCTCCAAAAATGGTCTATTTTCCAAGGCGATCGTCTTAATAAATCACCCACCTCCATAAATATATATTTGAAGACAGACACACTAAAAGACATGCCTCCAAATATACCGGCCAACTTCGAGCCCAGACAAAGCCTATATATTTCCTTGTACTAGCTGAGCTCATATATAAGCCAGACTTAGGGTTTCTTAGTTCATTCCTCTCCCCACTCCTCCACAACCGACATCGCCCTCTCCCTGACTCTCTCTCTCTCTCCCTCTTTCCCTCCACTCTCTCCCTCATCGTGGTGCCACACCCCTCCTCCATAGCAGGGCAGCAGCGCTCCTCCTCCACAGCTAGCAGGGCACTGGCTCCCACACCCGGCTTCTCTCTTGGTGTCAGCAAGTGCTCCTCCCTCATCTCCTCCTTCGGTAACCGTGGTGGTCGGATCCGTCGCTGGTGGCCGGATCTGCGACCGTGATGGCCAGATTTGGTGAAGATATACAACAGTCCCTATTCCGATGAATGTGTGGTGGCCAGAAATATTGATGGCCGACGTCCACGTGGTGGCCGGATCGAGCTCCCTTGGTGGCGGATCAAGCAACCCGGCAGCAGCGCACAACCCGGATCTAGGCCCTAGCCCAGCCCTGATTTGGGCTTTGGACTTTTTGTTTTTTATTTTGTTTAAATCGATTTTCAAAAGCGGACATTATATATAACCGCCTAGGAAAAAAGTAATTTTCTGAGGCTTTTCCAGCCACCAATCGATGCAGTTGTGACACCTGCCTCAATTAACCCATTTTGCTGGCCTCGAAAAAATTCTAAAATTCTATAGTAGTGCTGATGGATCATTTGTGTCACTCTCTCATCGATTTCTTACACCAGTTAGAAATTTAGGCATTTTCAGTATTAAATTAATCCATAAAAACATTAAGAACAAGTTTGTGGTATCCAGAAAGTGCACATGTAGTCCAAGTGACAAGAACATGTAGATGATGCTAATAAACATGATTTTGGTCATACAAATCATAGGATGAGTTGCAGCAGCGTACCCAGCAGCACCAGAGCTGAAGCTAGTTGACATAGCAATTGTCGATGTAGTCATGCAGGTAGAGGAAGCACTATCGACCGATCGCCAAAGACGGAGTTCTCCAGCAGCAATTAGTCACTACTGGAGACGGGCCATTTGCTGAGTGTAACACTCGGCAAAGCACACACGGCAACGATGTTCACGGAAAAGACGCTTTGTCGAGTGTTTTTTGTCGGGCACTCGGCAAATATTTTGCCGTGTGTACGGAGACACTCGGCAAAAAAAAGTGCGCAGTAACGACCGTTGGCGCGGTGACGGAAGGTTTGCCGAGTGTCGAGTCAAACACTCGGCGAACGTCCCCCTTTGCCGAGTGTCGTTGACTGAAACACTCGGCGAACGTCCCCCCTTTGCCGAGTGCCCCATGCACGGCACTCGGCAAATGACACCCTTTGCCGAGTGTTGTCATGCAGGACACTCGGCAAATCTGCAAGATGTGCCGAGTGCCTTGACCATAGCACTCGGCACATCTGAGGCACTCGGCAAAGGGCCTTCCCAGGTGCTCTGGAATGGTTCCTTTGCCGAGTGTCATGACCATCACACTCGGCAAACCAAGCTTTTCCCGAGTGTTACACTCGGCAAATCGACCAGAAACAGTTTTTTAATTTGATTTTTCAATTCCATCCACACAAACAGAAGATATATATCACAAGCAACTCATATATATCACAAACAACATGTATCACATCACAAACAACACAGATATCACAAACATCAAATATATCTCACAATATATGCCAATTCATCCATAGTTCAACATCACAATGCATCCACAGTTCACAAAACATCCAAAGTTCAATACAAAACGTTCACGACGAGGGTCTAGGGTCACAAGGCCCACAACCTGATCCCGGCGACCCTCGCAAGCCTCCCAAGCCCGGCGATCCTCCCAAGCCCGACGATCCTCCATAGCTCGGTGAAGCTCCATAGCCCGGCGACCCTCCCAAGTCATGGAAAGGTCCATAGACCGGCGAAGATCCCAAGCCAGCAGGCGAAGCATTATTTGATGTCGCCGATTGATTTTGCACAAAGTAAAAGAGGTTGCATGTGTTACACAAGTGAACTATAAGTTTCTAACATTCGAAGTATGCTAGGTTACAAGTGCTATTGTGCTTTGACCAAAAGCGTAAACATATGAACCAAAACATTTATACTCACAGGAGTGCCGAAGTAGATAGGTCGAGGTGGAGGTGGACGTGGGGGAAGCTCCAAAGCTAGAGGAGCCATACCCTGAGCGGCGCCAAGGCTCTGCATGTACTCAAACATCTTTTGCAGACTCTGATGGTTCAGTACTCGCTCTTCCGCCATCGTCTGCCACTCAAGCTCCGCCGCCTGCCGATCAGCCTCCATCCTCGCCTCCAGCTCCTCCCGTCGCCTCCTCTCATCCTCCAGCTGGGCCTACACCATTTCATTCAAATGTTAGACGAATGCAAAGCTAAGGCAAATCAATGAACGACAAATAAAACAGAAATAACCTGGAGTGCATGCATCTGCTCCTGTGAGGTGTTTGGGCGCTCGCGTATGATCGGGCCTGATCTGCCCCTCGCTTTAATCTGGCTGAGACTGGGCGTACTGGCTGTGTCGAGTGCACCATCGGCAATCCAGTACCGTCCATACTTCTTGCCGCCTCCAATCCTCATGATGACCTCTCCATCAAGATCCTCGGTGGTCGGATCGTAGTCTGCTCCATGGAGATTCTTTACCGCTGAAGTGTGCTCGGTAAGACGGTTGTGGACGCTCGGGTTAGTGTACTTCTCTGGCGGGTCATCCGAGTTGTAGTCGACATTCGATGACGCCGTGTCCTTTTTGGACAAGGCAAATGCCTTGAACAGATTGCAAGGCTGGTTGTCATGCTTTGCCGACTACGAGAAAACCAACAAGATGATTAGAAACCATGCAAAGTAACTGTTGCACTAAATTGTAGTCATTGACGTACCCAAGTGGTCGTGTATGCCTCTAGGCTCTGGCTTCCTTGGTAGTGTGTTGTGCCTGGCCTCATCAAACGCCGCTCCCGGCAAGCGTTATGCGTCTCCTCCCAATCGGGGTCGCACCACTTATCCACAATCCGTTTCTAGCACTAGGTATGATGGGAGCACCATCATGGAATCGCCTACACACATCAAGTGACATATATGAATGTCATATTTAGCCAACTAAATCTGAAATAAAAATCAATAGTAAAGTTGTATACTTACATCTTCGTACTACTGTCGTGTCATCCTAATGTTCCTAGCGTCAGCTTTGGAGACCTTTTCCTTAAGGATGTCGCCGTGGTAAGTCACGATGGACTGGACACGCGACTCGTAGTGCATGTCCGACACGAGTTTCTTGCAAACTCGGGGAGCCATAGTGTCGGTATGGGCCTCGTGTCCTGCACACGTACATATAGAGAGAGGCATGATGTATCTATTATGTATTTTAAGACTTTACAAAAAAATGTGTGCGATACAACTTACCCATAGCTCGTTGATTACCCGCTCCGCTTTGTTGGCAAACGTCCTGCCATTCCGATCTGGAGCATCGGTTTCCACGGTGTAGTGGTCAAACATGTAGCCCGGACCTATGACGCCAGCGTACTCAACTAAGCCAGGGAAGTGCTCCCTGCACAAGAGACCCAAGATCCCATTCACCGAGCGTTTGTGAGTACCTAGACTCACAAACGACCAACTCCTGCACAAGAGACCCAAGAATGTTAGTTGTAATTGTGGTTTTAAACATATTGAATGAAATAGGGAAACCATACAAAAGTACTTACTTTTCTACCCCGGGTCGAATCATCGGACGATCCGACAGTGGGATGGGTCGCTGAGGGAGGCTCGCCGGTCCTCGCAACTAGACAGTTGGCGGAGCAGCTGAAGTGGAACCCCCTTCAGGTGCCGAGTCGTCGTCGTCGTCCCCCTCCTCCGCCTCAACCCCCTGCACCTGCTCGTGCTCCTGTGGTTGTTGTTGCTCCTGCGGATGCTATTGCTCTTCGTCCCCCTGCTCCTCCTCTTGTTGTGCCTGCGCCTCTGGCTGCGGGGTAGGATCCGAGGCTCTCCTGCGGGCGCTCCGCCTCCTGCTCGACGCGACGTAAACTGAGGAGAGAGCCCTCATTCCGCTGCCGACCATCTTGAATTACCTGCATTTAAAAGAATAATTAGTATACCAATTAGTATAATAACATAATTATGAAATACATGCAGAATAATAAACAAAATAACAATGTATTACATGTATTAGAAATACTCATCTTGGTCAGGAGTAGCGGGATCATAAGTGTCATCGTCACTATCAACCATGTCCAAAGGCTCAACACTATCCGAAGGAGCGATGTTATCCTCATTTCCGTTGCCTAAACTTAATCTCTCAAGTAATTGTAAGTCCTTTACATTTTCCACCTCATCTCCAGCATCCTCGGCAAATACCCTTTCATTATCTATTTCCATTTCAATGGCTTCGGTTAAGTCTATCTCAAACCTATCTTCTAGACCCTCTTCTTGAAAGAACTCTCCATCATATGTGCTTGGGTTCAAATTGTAATCTTCATCATTTGGGTTAGGTAATTTACCGTGTGATGATACCTTGTGCACAATATCCCACCCCTTGAGACGGATGTCCGTCTGGCATGGGTATGACAAATAATATACTTGTGTGGCCTGTTGAGCAACAATATATACATCATCGCCTGGATAGACGGAATCTCGTCGAATTTCAACTAGCCCTAGGTTAGGGGTCCGTCTTGTTAATGCAAGATCAAACCAATGACATTTGAAAATGACAGGATTAAGAGGTTTGCAACCATAGAACTGGAGTTCGTATATTTCTAGAATTCTTCCATAATACTCGACCCCATCAAGGCCGGGTGTAAACACTCCAGAGGATGTGGTTCTTCGATTGGGCCGACTCGCCTCGTAACTTGTTGTATGAAATCGATATCCATTCACATCATAAGATGCAAATGACCTGACCCTATAGCCAAAGCCATTGGCAACTTGTCTCAACTCGGTGCTCATAGACACATCATTAGCCTGCAAGCCCAAGCAGTTAGGTTGTTATTTTGTTTGAATGTACGATCAATCAGGAATGTCAAACTAAGTAGTAACTACCTTCTGTTTGAACCAAGAAATGAAATCAGGATTCCCATTTCCCGCACCCTTTTTAAGAAGGGTTTCAGTTTCTTGTGGGCTAGGACCTCTTGAGCGAGTCCAGAATTGAGAAATAAATTCCCTGTAACAAGAAAAAGCAAGGGGTTGGATGTAGAATATTAAACATGTATTGATCCTAGTTCAATGAGAATAGAACTTACATCATGTACGGCTCCACTTCGTCAAGGTTGGTCAACACATATAGCATTATAGTGCGACACTCTTCGGGCTTTAAGGTCTTTGGGGTCGATCCACTTGCGCTCCCGAGTTGACCTCAGAAAAGGCTGAGATTCGATTCATTTTCGCCAATGTTGTAACGAGAGGGTGGATTATGCACGCTAGGAAGGTTGTCACCATAGTATGTTGTTGTGAAGTTTGACACCTCTAGAATGTATGCCTCTGCCATGGAAGCCTCAATTTTTGCTTTATTTTTACATTTTGTTCGAAGAACCTTTAGACTTCTCTTGACAAAATAACACCAACAGAACTGCACAGGCCCTCCCATTCATGCCTCAGACGGGAGGTGTAAAATCAAATGTTGCATTGGATTGAAGAAACTAGGTGGAAAGATCTTCTCTAACTTACAGAGCAACACAGGTGCCATTCTCTCCAAGTCTGCAATCATGGACCGAGATAACTCCTTTGCACAAAGCTGGCGGAAGAAATAGCTCGACTCTGCTAACACTTGCCAAACATGGTCAGGGACGTAGCCTCGAACCATTGTCGGAAGAAGCAACTCAATCCATATGTGGTAGTCATGACTCTTCATGCCATTGACTCGCATAGTAGATAGGTTCACCCCCCTTCTCAGATTCGCTGCATATCCATCAGGAAACAATAACATTTGCATCCATTCTAGAACTTCTCTACTCTGTGGCCTAGTCAAGACAAATTCAGCCTTATGCCTTCTCCATGTCTTGCCACGACCCGAAGGCTGCATTTCTTGGTTTGGTCTATCGCATAACGTTGCCAGATCTACTCTTGCCTTAACGTTGTCCTTAGTCTTATCAGGAATGTCCATAACTATTGCCCAAATTGCTTCGGCAACATTCTTTTCAGTGTGCATGACATCAATGTTATGTGGAAGAAGAAGGTCATGGAAATAGGGAAGCCTCTCCAAGCCCGACTTATGAGTCCACATATGTTCCACACCATATCCTAGGAAACCACCTTATTCTTCATCGACCTGGAGAGCATCTATTTGAGCCTGAACCTCGGCACCACTCATGAGATCCGGTACAGGGTCCATGACTTGGACACCTTTCGTGAAGTTCTTGATATCTCGTCTATATGCATGGTCAAGAGGGAGAAATTGCCGATGTTGATCGAACGAAGAATATTTTCCACCTTTCTGCAACCATATAAACTTCACAACTGCCTTACATCTTGGGCATGGAAACTTTCCATGAACACACCATGCGCAGAATATCCCATACGCAAGAAAGTCATGGAGTGAGTAATGGTACCACACATGCATTTTGATGTTTGTCTTTGTCACTCGGTCGTATGTCAATACCCCTTCCTCCCAAGCACGGATCAAATCATCAAATATAGGTTCCATGAACACACCCATACTTCTCCCTGGGTGATCTGGAATGATCAATGACAGGAATACACTATGTCATTGAAACAAGACGCCAGGGGGCAGATTGAGAGGTATAACGAACATAGACCAACATGTGTACGAGGCCGCCATCATTCCATATGGATTGAACCCATCTGTTGCCAATGCAACACGTACATTTCTTGCCTCGCCGGCTTTCTCAGTGTGAATTCCATCAAAGTGGGTCCATGCCTCACCATCATATGGATGCACCATCTTGTCAGGATTGTAACGTTTGTCGTTTTTGTGCCAAGTCATCTGTTTCACGGATTCCTCAGTCACATATAGCCGTTGGAGCCTCGATATGAAAGGAAAATACCGTAGGATCTTCACGGCTATCTGAAGCTGCCTCTTCTAGCCATCCCCGGAATCTACCTCTAAGTACCTAGAGGATTCACACTTCGGACAGTACTTTGCATTCGCATGTTCTTTCCTAAAGAGGACGCACCCTTTGGGACAGGCATGTATCTGCTCATACGACATTTTTAGTGCACGAAGAAGCTTCTGTGAATCGTACATGTTCTTTGGCAAAATGTGACACTCCGGAAGCAAGGTGGCAATAACTGTCAACATACCATCAAAGGCATCTCGACTAAGGCTAAACTGGGACTTAAATGCCATTACGCGACCAATGGCATCGAGTTGGGAAACCTTTGCGTGTCCATGAAGGGGTTTCTGTGCCGCGTCTAACATGTCATAATACGCCTTTGCGGTTGCCTCTGGTTCCTCCTCCCTATCTCCCTCAGTGAAATGAGCTTCATGAAAGTCATCTAACATGTCTCCTATACCAGCATCAGCATCATAATCCTCGACGCGTGGCCTAACTACCTCCTCTCTCATACGTGCTTCTTCACCATGTAGTGTCCATATGGTATAGTCTGGCATGAACCCATTCTTGCAAAGATGCCGCCGCATTATATCCTTTGTTTGTTGATGTCTGTTAGCGCACTTGCTACAGGGACACCAAGTTGAGCGCGCATCTTTCTCCGGGGGAAAGACAAGTTCCAAGAAAGCATTGGTCTTCTCAATCCATTCATCGGTCATCGCACCTTGCCTTGGGCGGCCCGTGTACATCCATGCCCGGTCATCCATCCTCTAAGATATATACCAGCGAGTAATGTAACTAGAAATTGCATGTGCATAGTGTTCCTACCATCTAATAGGTGAGGATAGGTCCTAATTGTAACACCCTAAAATTTGAAAATAGAAATTAGATTTGAATTTGCTTAAATTTGATTTATTTCAAATAATTTTGTGATCATAGAATTAAATAAATAAAACTAAAACTAATATCGCATGCTAGGGTTCCACTTGTATGTGCATAGCATGCCTCTGCATTTTCTTGTGTTGATTGAATTTGCAAAACCCTAGAAAAGATTTCAAAACCCTTTTTCCCTCTCTCTCTGTTTTCTGCCTCGGCCCAGTCGGCCTGCTTCCCCTCTCCCTTCCTCTCCCACGTGGGCCGGCCACCTCCTCGCCCTCGGCCCAGGCGCGTGCCCTCGACCCCGCTCCGCCTCGCTCGACCCCTGCACAGCCTCGGGCTCGACTCGGCCCCGAGCTCGACCCCTCCTCGGTCTCAACCCTGCCCGAGTCTCGACTCCATCTCGAGCCTCGACCGCTGCTCGGCCTCGAGCTCGACTCCGCCTCGAGCCTCGACCCTCGCTCGAGCCTCGACTTCCGCTCTGTCTCAACCCCTCTCTCTCTGACGTAGCGGTCCCGTGCATCAGCCCCTTCCCTCCCCTCCAGTCGAGTTCGACCCGGACTCTGCTCGTCCGCGCGTGCGCGGCAAAACCGCAACCGCCTTCGCGATTTCTCCGCGGACAGGCGTAGCCGCACCGGCCTCCTCCCTGACCGCTATATATAGCGTCGTACCCCGCCGCTTTTTCCCATCTACTCGCATTGCCCTCGCCTCAAGCTAGCAGCAGCGCCGCCGCCAAGCACAGCACCGCTCCATCGCCTCTGTGAGTTTCTTCGAGCCTCGAATCGTCTTCGCGGAGTCGCGGAACACCTCCCCTCCCTCTTTTCCCTTTCAATTATGCTCCGGTTGACCTTGTCACCGTGTGCAGGAGTTCCGCTGCCGCTGTACGTCGTCGTCGGCCATCCAAGCCCTTCATCGAGCCCCGCCTTTGTCCTTGGTGAGTTCGCCTCCCTCTCCTCTTTCTCCCGGTGCTCTCGGATTCGAAAACCGAGCACCAGAGCCTCCGATCGACCCCCGCCGGCGAGCATGGGCTCGGGTCGGCCATGGCGCCACCGTGCGCCGCCCTGCTCCGGCAGAGCGCCGCCCTCTCCATCCCTCCTTCTAATCTGGGCCGTCCAGATTAGATCAGATGGATCTAATCCACTGATACCCTTTCGGCCTGGCTATTTAGCTAAAGAGACCCTCGGGTTTTCTGGCCCTCAACCCGCAGTCCTAAAGCGGATTCCATCTCTACGCTTCTCCCTCTGGAAAGCATATTTCCTTTTAAATCTGTTTTAATTCGAAATTAAATAAAAACCCCTATTTATAGATTTGCCACTGATCTTTAAATGCTTATATTTTGCTCATTTTAAATCCAAATCGATCCGTTCAAGTTGCGTTAGATTTGTAGTTTTATGCTCTATCCAGTAGTATAGATTTCATCTATGTTAATAACTTTTGAAAATAAAAGTAAATTTATTCTTTTAATGCTTTAATCTTGCCCTTTTCAAAATCTTTTTTAATCTATAGTTTAATCGTTTTAGATCCGATTAGCGTGGTTTTCACGTCTTTGTGATCATAGTAAAGTATAGATCTGTTTTATAACCTTTTCAAAGCCTCTTTATTGTTTATGTTGTAATGTTCTGATCACATCTTTATTGCTTCGTGTATGATTGTTCGGATGATTGTGTGGTGATGTTGATCGAGTACAACCGGTGAGATCTTCGGTGAGCAAGAGATCTTTGCAGCAGATCAGGATCACCAAGAGCTTTGTGATCAAGGCAAGTTTAACATGGGGTCATCCTTGTTACCCATTCACCCTAATTCATCTAGTCATATTGCATGTGTTTAATTTGATTCCTATTTAGATCTTTACCATAGCTTTGTTATCCTTTTACCTTGTTACCATGGGTTTCTATGCATATGGGTAGCTTTGCTATGCTTTACCTGATGAATATTGAATCGAATATTGATTAATGATATATGCAACAATGGGATAAAATTGGCTTTTATAGCAACATGGAATAGGACCCCACTGTAGGGCAAAAGCTGGGATTTAAATGCAACCATGAGTGCTATAATGGCTCTAGCTTTAGTTAAGTATGAAGTTTGGACTAGCATGCTTGTGGTTTGTGAAAGGCACCTTTGCCGAGCTGGTTATGGGGTATAGCTTGTATGGGGACCGTTGCGGGTGGTACCATCGGGGTGTCCCATATTCCCCTTTGCATTGAGTCCGTAGGGTCCACTACATGCTAGAAAGGGCTTTTGAAAGACTTCATAGTGTTCCCTGCCCGCTCGCCTTGGCAGTGTTATGGGACTAGCTATCCCAGGCATATGGGCAACATGGCTTGTGGGTAAAGTGCGTAACTTCTGCAGAGTGTAAAATCTATCATGATAGTCGTGCTCACGGTCACGAGCGGCCTGGAAAACTCACAGTGTAGATGATCATGTTGTTTAATTGTTAATGTTGATATTAATCTTATCATGTGGTTATTAATTGGGTTATGCATAATTAAAGCTAAGTGTTGGTAAAACTTGACCAAGTTAAAAGCGACCGCAGTACAGACAGTGTTAGCCTTTGAGCTTCATAACCCTATGTTACTCTTGTTGAGTACTTTAAGTGCTCACTCTTGCTTTCTCAACCCCTTCAGATGGCTATGAAGACTGCCGTGAGGAGTACTAGACTAGTGGTCAACCAGTCGGCGTTCCCTGTGAAGTGGAGCTTCGTCGCGAGAGTTATCTTTATTTTCCGTTGTTATGTTTAAGAATATTATTCGTTATGTAATAAGCACTCAGTGATGGTACTATTTAAAGATTTGTCGACTTATGTGTGTGATTGATCTCTGGGCACACATGAGTTATTCATATTCAATTTTATCCTTAAAATTGGGTGTGACACTAATCCCACCGTGGTTGCGTAGAGGAGGTTAGTTTCCATGCTCTACTCCTATCCGAGATAAAATTTCGGCAGCACCTCCCCGCTGCTCTCTAGATACACATCCTAATACGGAGAGTGTGTATCTAGAGAACAACAGAGAGGTGTCGTCGAAACTCTATCTCGGATCAGAGCAGACCATGGAAACTAACCTCCTCTACGCACACACGGGTTGTCCATGGAAACGTGGACAATTCGAAACATATATGGTTATAGATATGCAAAGAATTACATATTTCCAACCATATCTCTTTCGAACGGGAGACGCCTAACTGGTTACATGATGCACGACCATGATAAGCAAAGAGGGGTTATACCTTCGGTGGCGGGGGAGTCAGGCTACCGGAGCCGTGGCGAGTCGGTGCAGTGGCGAGGCGACGCGGTGTAGGTAGAGATCGCTTCTGCTCCTTTCTCCCCTTCCTTCTGCAAAAGAAAAAAGAATAACATAAGTAAAAATTTCGGCAGAACCTCCCCTACACGGTGAGGTTTCCAAAACCTGCAATAAAACAATGGCACGATGGCCGACAACCACGTTTATGTCAAAGGCTCGATAGCCGACAACCACACACATATATAGGTTGAATCCATGCTCATAACGAATCAAGACAGGCATTGCCAATAACCCTACCGCTACCGGTATCACTACCACTATACCACTACCACTACCACAACTATAACTACAACTAATATCTCTTCTAATTCATACCTTGGGCGGTGGACAGCGGCGACGGGCGGCCTCCTTCTTCTTCCTCCTCTCTTCCCCTTCTCCTGGCTTATCCTTCTTCTTCTTCCCCTACTCTTCCTTCTCTCTATGTTGATCGGTGGGAGTGTGGGTGGGGATGGCCGCCTCGGTGGGGGTGGGGGAGGGGGCTCGGAGGAGGGGGCAGGGGAGGGGAGGGGGTGGAGGAGGGGGCTCGGACGGGGCTGGCTGGGGTCGGGGCTCGGGCCGAGCTCCGGCGGAGCTCGGGCACGGTGGGGGTGGGGGCTGCGGCGGGGGAGCAGTGGGGTGGGGGCGGCACAGTGGTGGGAGGAGAGGGGATGGGGGCGGGGTGGCGGGGACAGAGGAAAGGGGATGGGGGCGGGGAGGCAGCGGGGGAGGAGTGGGGGTGGGGGCGGCGGCGGTTGCGAGCTCACTGGCGGGCTCGCCGGCGGGCGGGGTGCTGCGCGGCGGCGTCGGTGGCTGGCGTGTGTGCGTGTGTGCGTGTGTGTGTGTGTGTGAGCGCGCGGCCGAAAAACGGATGTCCGGATAAGGCCGGATCCAGCGTTTGCCGAGTGTCCTAGGGTTGACACTCGGCAAACGTCCCCCTTTGCCGAGTGTCTCCCCATTGACACTCAGCAAACGTTACATAAATGTTACTAAAAATTAAAAAAATATCAAACGATTTCAAAAAATTACCAAATCTTGACATCACACCATATATGTTTTGTATTGCCTGTACGAAAAGTTTTGAAGTCAAATTTGAATTTTAGCTTCGGTTTCAATTCAAATCCTACTCAATCCCTCTAAGTGATATGAAACATTATCGGAGATGAATGGATTTTTAAGACACGTATGTGACAACTTTTGCGAAATCATCTCAAATTTTTATCACATGTTCTAAGTATGATATAATGGCACCACGATAAATTTTAACATTTTTGGAGTCCATTTGCTATTTATATATTTTTTAATCAATTCTAGCACAAGTTTGAGATCATGGTTCGTAAACAATATGTGGAGTTTTTGTTTTACTTTACCACATATGAACTCAAATTATGCTTAATAATATGGATAATATTTTTTCAATCATTGTTTGTCATTATTTCAATCACTTGTAGTTCAAATTTGGCTTCGGTCAAATAATTCACTTAATTGAAAAAAACTAACTAAATATAGCAAACACATGGATAAAATTGTCATAAGAAAACATGTAGTTCTAGGTACTATCGAAGGACAGTAGAAAAAGTCTCGAGACCAAACTCAAAAAGAAAAAAATTGGTTTGCCGAGTGCCAGAGAAAACACTCGGCAAACTGCTAGGTTTGCCGAGTGTATAGCTCAAGACACTCGGCAAACCATTTTGTTTGCCGAGTGTTTAACGAGGACACTCGGCAAACCTCTGACGGCGTCTGTTCCTAACGCCGTTTGCCGAGTGTCCACGTTGCCGTGTGTCTCACACTCGGCAAAAGGTTCGTTTGCCGAGTGTCGGACGTTGCCAAGTGCCAAACACTCGGCAAACCAGCTTCTGCCGAGTGCTTTTCTTTACCGAGTGCCCGACACTCGGCAAATGGCTCGTTTGCCGAGTGTCACAATACGCCGAGTGTCGCACTCGGCAAACCCTAGGACACTCGGCAATGAGCCGGTTTCCGGTAGTGAGTCGTGTCATTAAATGAGACTACCCAAAAACGTGATTGATGCCCTTCATCCGAACAGGCGAACTCGAAGACAGAGGCCTACTCTCCTGTCCTCGTGCGAGTAAGAACCGGGGCAGGAATACTTTGGGGAATTAGAATGGTGGTCGAAATCAGCAAACATGGTGAGGAAACAGATGAAACTCCCATTTTTAAAGGAAACCAACAAATTAAACTCCTGTCATCGAATCATCAGGTTACACAAAGCACCCATATATATATTTCACTTAATTGGCAAGACAGGTCCATCCGTCCGCTCGTCACCTGCCTCGCCTCACCACGCCCACGCCCGCGGCAATGGCGGCGCACGTGTTGCATGCCAGTGTCCTTTTGTCAACTTCTCGATATAGCTCGACAACATCCAACTATATAAATCGAGTCATCATCTAGTCAAAATCTAATATGGTATAAATCATAACTAGCACACTATTTATTTCATGCCATAGAGTTTATTTAATTTTTTTAATATTTACATGGGCCAAGCCCATAATATATATCTAACCATGCCTTTGCTGCGCTCCGTCTAAACGTCAATCTTGCAGTTTTCTGTGTTTTCTTCGGTCCATAGGATTCATGAAATTATTTGTAAGTTATTCCAGTTCCTTTGTGTTCCAAGAGGTCAAGTGTTTCCGCAAGTTGCGTTTTCTCAATCCATATGACTCCCCGACCATGTTGAAAGTTTTGTGTGTGAATAATCCTCTCAGATAGAAGGAAACTACGTATACTTATAATCCTACCACACCTCGGTAGAATTTGGTAGGGAGAGTGTCTCTCTAAAACCATAGGCAAGCAGAACAGCGGCAGCTTTTGAACTAGCCCAGCATGCGTGTATGCATATAGGTCTATCTGGCTGTGGTTATTAGCTCCGTCGTTCATTAGCTCTCAGCCTCTCACAGATGTTCCAGTATTCGATTGTTCTATCGCTCTCGATGCTGAAGCTAGGCACTTTAGTGGCGATGAATGCACCCACGTGCCCACGCTAAAATATGAAACCAGATAAAAATTTGACCATGCATGCATTCCTTAGACTAGCTTCGTGATCCCTCTTGCTCGAGGGTTGGTAACCACAAATAAATAAGATTCTACATACATTAAAATATTCTTGTGGAAATCAATATCTAGCACTTAAACAATATCGTAAATATTATGTTTTGCATCGGCTATATATATATATATATATATATATATATATATATATATATATATATATATATATTATATATATATGCTTTTGTTTTGTTTTTGTGCTTTTGCTGTCATTGTTGAAAATGACATGTCCTCACAAAAGCAGAACCATTGCACTTCGATGCATGATTGGCTCTTTTGCTCACGTTTTGTATTTTGGACACTGGGCCTAGTTGCTAAAGTTCGTTTTGAGTAATCCGGTCCACCGCTACACAGATCGATCCATAGTGCAAGTGCACCCCAGAGATCACTTCATATCTTAGCTAGTATGCCCGCCTTCTACATTCCATTGCATCCCCATAATGTTCTCATTCCGCCAACTGAGAGGAGACAGAGAGGAAGAGAGAGAGAGAACAAGCATAACGTATAGTCAACTAATAACGTATCCATTTTCTGGCTGCCTAATACCGACGTCACGTAGGATTCTACTTCAGGATCATGGATAACTCCCAGGTTCAAGTCCCGCATCTCTGCTAGAATCAGATCTGACAAAGCACTAGTACAAAAAACATTTTTAGAGACGGTGGTAAACACATTTGTACAGGCGGCCAAGCCCACCGCCTGTACTGGGGGTCAGTACTAATCGGCCCACAGTACAGGCGGCGGGCTGTGAGCCGCCTGTGAAAACAAACATGGTTTTCAGAGACGGCTCACTTTGTCAGCCGCCTGTATTAATCCGTAGAATAAAATCGCGTTTTTAAAAAACCATTTTGAGGAAACGCACGGTAGAGGCGTGGTGTACACTACTACAGAAATGGCAATCACTGTCGGCCCATCACTGCCGGTTTTGTTTGGGTCGGCAGTGACTGCCGGTTCATCCTCTGACAGGCCTCCAATTATTGGGGGCAGGGGCTAAACCGGCAGTGAAACACCACATCATTGTCGGTTGGTGGCTTGAACCGGCAGTGATAGGACTGCCGGTCCAAGTCACCAACGAGCAGTGATGTGTTGTTTCATTGTCGGTTCGTGGCTGGAACCGGCAGTGAAACGTGTACAGTATAAAGCTTTCGATCTCCTCTCTCCCTCCTCTGCCCAGTGCGTGGAGCTCCCTCTCTCCATTGTTTCGGCTGGTGGATTTCTTGAGGTCCATTGTTGCGACTCCTCTTCACTCTCGGATGCTCACATCTTCTAGCTCTTGGTTAGTAACAAGCATAAATATTTAGAATTGTAGGTTTACATTGCTTTTGTGTAAATTCATAGTTTAGAGCTATACTATTTTTCATGATTAAGAAAAGAGGATTGTTGCAATTTGTGTCTATTTTTTCCTAGCTTTTAGATCCAAAATTACTTGGAAAAATTGTAGCCTTTTGTTTTTATTGGGTAATTATTGTTCAATCATTGAGTAGCTAGGTTGGAAAGATTCGTCTCGAAAATTATGTATAAAATTTGTAATTAGTTATATTTTTCACTTACATTTAATACTCAATGTATGCATTTAAAAATTTGATGGGATGTTGATAAATGATCTTTTCTAGTGTGGAATATAAATGGTAACCAAGCATTTTTTTAATTCAACAATATACTTTTGCATTAACCAAATACTAATGGTTAGTTATATTTATATTGTCGGTGTTTTGGAATTTGGAAGGAAATTATATATGCTTATGTGCTTCAAATAATATTGTTCAAAACTGCTCCTATTGTAAACCTAAACCCTAAATGTCCGCGACAAATCATACATTTTGTTTAGAAAGGCTCTTATTAATATGTTCTTATGTTTCCTCTGCTCTACCCATTTTATCTGTGCAGACATGACTTGAGGGTGGATGTACGATCTGTCACATACAGACCCACGGTACTTGACGGACATCGACGATTTCATCAAGCTAGCTAGAGCCAATGCTGGGGACTCACATCTTGTATTCTGTCCATGCAAAGACTGCAAGAATACGAGAAAATGGGGCGACGTGGAGCATATACGTTTGCACTTGATCACAAGGGGGTTCATGAGAAACTACACAATTTGGACTTTGCATGGGGAGGTTGGTCAAAATGTTACACAAGAAAGAAATGATGATGTGCCCATGCCTAGTGTATTCCTGAATGCATTATTACATGTTCATGATTACACAGAACATGTGCCTACCAATGATGATGTGTTTATGAATACATTAGCCGACGACACAGAGGAAAATGATGGTATTTCATAGCTTCTACATGATGTGCATGGGGGATTTCTTAGTGCTTCACGGTTGAAAACACTGGAGATCATGAGAAAGGATGCAAAAACACCATTGTATCCGGCCGGCCCAATAAGCAAACTGGAAGCCAACATCATGCTATTGGAGTTCAAATCAATGAATGGGTTGAGTGATAAAGGTTTCGATAACTTGTTAGGTATACTACATAAAATGTTCCCGAAGGGTACCGAGTTAGCAGAAAACAATTACCTGGCGAAGCAAATGATTTGTCCAATTGGTCTCGAGGTTGAGAAAATTCACACATGTTTCAACGACTACATATTGTATCGTGGAGAGAAATACAAAGACTTGGATGCATGTCCCAACTGTAAAACTCCCCGATACAAGCAAGGGCCATCAAATGATGGAAGCAAGACTAGAGGAGGGCCCGTAAAGTCCGTGTGGTATTTTCCTATAGCTCCACTAGTGCATAGGTTGTTTGCAGATGCAAAGTCAGCCAAGCTGTTGCATTGGCACAGCGAAGAGCGAAAGAAAGATTCAATGTTGAGGCACCCCGCCGATGGGTTGAATTGGAGGACTATCAACACTATGTTCTATAAGAACATCGGTGGAGAGGTAAAACATCTATCGTTAGCTTTGAGCACGGATGGGATGAACCTGTTTGACCAGGTTAGAACCAATCATAGCACTTGGCTAGTGACGCTATGTATATACAACCTTCCACCCTAGCTTTGTATGAAACGGTCATACATCCAGATGTCATTACTAATCCAAGGACCAAAATAACCCGGTAATGATATTGATGTGATTCTAGAATCAGTGATCGATGAACTACTATAGATATGAGAGACGGGTGTGCAGGATGTTTGGGATGAGTACAAAAAAGAACATGTTACCGTAAAGGCTATACTTATCACTACAATCACCAACCTACCAGGGCGAGGTTGCTTGTCTGGAGAGAAGACAAAAGGATACACTGGGTGTGTCGAGTGCTTGGACGAGACTGATGCTACACATCTACCAAAAAACGGGAAGATGGTCTATATGGGACACCGTAGGTTCCTACGCCATGATCACCCTTACCACAGGAATACAAAAGATTTTAATGGGACTACTGAGAAACATGGACCTCCAAAGTATCGAGACGGGAAACAGATGCTCCAACAATTAAGCAAACTCACAAATGTTGTCCTTGGTGAGCGGGAAGGGGCAGTACCAGCGCCAACTGATAGTATCTAGAAGAAAAAATCAATCTTCTGGAAACTACCTTATTGGTCACTTTTGAGTGTACGTCACTGTCTTGATCCAATGCACATAACTAAAAACGTGTGCGGTAACACACTTAACACATTGATGAACACCGGGGGAACAAGCAAGGATTATCTCGTGACACGCTTGGACATGCAACACCTGGGCCTCAGGAAGGAGTTGCACCTAGTAACTCTTGAGAATGGCCACTTGAAACTTTCGGTGGCATCATGGACACTGAAAAAGGAGGAAAAAGAAATGCTTATTTCTTTCTTCAATGATCTCAAAGTACCGAGTGGCTACTGTGGGAATCCGAAGATGCTAGTTAACAAGAGAGAACTTAAGTTTAACTATGGTTCTATGAAGGCCCATGACTGTCATGTCATAATGACTCAGCTGCTCCTAGTTGCCCTACGAGGTATCCTCCCTAACAAGGTCCGCGCTCCAATCATAAAGTTGTGTTCGTTCTTCAATGCGATCTTTGAAAAGGTAATTGAAGTGGGCAGGCTAGACCACCTGAAGCAGGAGATAGCCGAGATTATATGCAGGCTTGAGATGCATTTCCCACCGACTTACTTCGACATTTCAGTGCATCTACTTGTTCATATTGTGGATCAAATAAAAGCCCTTGGCCCAATGTACCTACACCAAATGTTTCCTTTCGAGAGGCTGATGAAAGTTTTTAGGTGGTATGTTTGGAATAAATTCAGACCAGAAGGGAGCATGGTAGAAGGATGGTCAACAGAGGAGGCTATTGAGTTCTCCACATATTATCTGGACATCAAGCGGGTCGGAGTTCCAGTATCTCATCATGATGGAAGACTAGGGGGCAAAGGAACAATAGGTGAGAAAGCTGTCAAAATAGACAAAGTGGCCTCCTTCAAACAAGCACACTTCGCTGTTCTTCAGCAGGCCGACGGTGTGAGGACATACATTGATGATCACAAGCAATTACTTCAAAATAAGCACATCGGTAGGTCACAGGCTTGGCTTGAGAAAAAACATAAGGAGGAATTCGGTGACTGGTTTTGACGCCAAAGGCTAGGAATGGTGGCGGGATGTCAGCTAGATCTCTTAGCCCCCGGACATTCGACTATGCTAATGGTGTACCAAGGATATCAAATAAAAGGTTTTACATTTTACACAAAAAATAGGACGGAAAGAGCACCAACACAAATAGTGGTGTTCGTTTCGACGCCCACGATGAGTACGGCACAGTGGTGGCAACATACTATGGTTTCATAGATGAGATATGGGAGCTAGACTATGGACATCAGTTGAAAGTTGCTTTTTTCCATTGTCTGTGGGTCTGGCTGAATGAAATCAACACCGACAAGGATGGGTTCACTACCGTTGATCTATCCAAGACCGCATACAGAGATGACCCCTTCGTCCTTGCAAAGGATGTTTTGCAAATCTTCTATGCAAGGGATAACAATACAAATGGAAGACGACATGTAGTATTGCAAGGCAAAAGGAAGATTGTCGGTGTCGACGGAGTGACAGACGAATAAGAGTACAAAGGTTATGAAGAAATGGCTCCTTTTGGGGCGGACGTTGCCCTACATGTCCTTGAAGAGGGTGACGAACCTGCTTACCTCCGGAGTGATCACGATGAGGCCATCATCGTGCCTGCACCGTGATTCCTTGAATAGTTAGAGTATCATAAACTATGTAATCTTTAATAGTTAGATTGATGAGTTGTACCACGTTGTTGATTGATGTATGCCATGTCAAAAGGGAATGTGGCCGAATATATAACCGCTGGCGCGCGTCCGAAATTTTTATATGCGCGCCAGTTCTCGACACTTAGCCGCTCGACGAGCCCGAGCTCTCGCCAGTGCATGCCGCCGCCGCTCCAGCCCGACACCGTAGCAGGAACTTCCCACTGAAGCTCGAGCTCGCTGCGCTCCAGCCCGACGCCGCCGCACCAGCCCGACGCCACAACAAGAAGCTCTCTGCCGACGACGCCGCACCACGCCAGTGCCCGCCGCTGGACTTCACCGGCCACTGCTTCAGCACTGCTTCGGCGCCGCCACTCCTCCCTCCACGACGCCGCTTGGTGGTCCACGACACTACTAGGAGCGCTACATCCCGCCAGGAGTTTCCACGGTGAGCTCTCCCCTCCATGCAGCCAAGTTGTTCGACAAAATGTGGCAGAGAGAGAAAGCTAAGAGAGAAATATAGATAGAGATGGAGAGATAGGTAGAGATTAGAGATAGATTCATATTGATGGTAGCATGATCCATATTAATTCATATATACACTTTGAGCAAAATTCGCGAGAGATAGAGATAGAGAGATAGGTAGTGATTAGAGAGATAGAGAGATAGAGAGATAGATAGAGATAGATAGAGTTTTGTATATATATTTCATGATTCAACTTTTGTATATAGATATCATGATTCAATTTTTTGTGGAGAGAGAGAGATATTGTACCATAGCATGATAGAGAGAGATAGACAGAGAGAGAGAGATAGAGAGAGTTGTGCCTTCATCCTTATAGAGAGATAGAGAGATATAGATATAGAGAGATAGATAGAGATAGATAGAGAGAGATATGTTATATAGCATGACTTATAGATAGAGACATGTGTCTTTCATCCTTATATGTCATCCTTGTATCCTTGTATATATATCATGATTCATTTTTTTTGTGGAGAGACAGATATTGTTTTGTCATCTTTTTATTTCATGATAGATGGTATGTTGTTTGAGTCTATCTATCTACCTATGAGTTAATACCAATAATCAAAATTCATGTCCAGAGACATGACAATTAAGCGCCGATTCACCACCCATCGCCCTGCGACCGAAGTCGATGACCAAGGAGCCGATGACAACCAGCAAGGGGATCAAAGACCTTGGAGCCCTAGCCATAAGCTAAACCTAGAACAAGGATATGAGGTAATAACTTAGGTCATACCTAAAAACACGGTAGATATAGCCAGAAAAGTTTGATGGGGACTTATTAATAAATTTTGAAGCAGGTTCCGCCGGAAGGTCTAAGTACTCGTGAGGGTACCAGCAGGACTAAGCTTGGTGCAACAAAGCTCCCTCAGACAGGTAGACACTGGCACATCTCTCAGTTCGACCAAGTAGGGGAGCCGGTGGAGCCGATTAAAGCATTGTGCCCATACAAGAGTACCATTGGGGTACTTGTAAGGGACTTCATCCCGATGAAATACAGGAGGTGGAATGGCAGTGAACAAGACCCGTGGAGGGTTCCAGAAAGTGAGAAGGAACTAGTTTGGAACAAGCTCAGAGGGTATGTCACTTTCCCTAATGATTGTGATGAAGCGACAGTCAAGAAGAGGGCCAAGGAAATCATGGGTCACTCCTTCAAGAATTTCAAGGGAAAGTTGCACAAGCTAATCAAGGAGGAAAAAGAACCAAATTTTGCGGGAGGTCAACTCAGCAAGCAGAGGGACTTCTGGGAGGAGTTCAAGGCTTACAAGCTATCCAAAGAGGCCAAGGCATCAAGCAAAAGAAACAAAGCAAACTCGCTTAGGTCAAATAATCCTCACCGCCTAGGATCGCGTGGGTACGTAAGGAAGATTCCGGATTGGGAAGCCCGAGTCGAAGCACTAGAGCAGAGCGACGTTACACCTCAGACAAGCGATTGGCAGCCCAGATCAGTGAACTATCTACTCGCACGGGGGGCACAATACAATCCTGACGGGAGCCTTTCCGCCAGCGCTGAACCCGTCATCGATCTCCTCCAGATGATTTCCACGATCACTGAGGAAGTGCATAGAGGGGCCCGCAAGTCTGATAGAGAAAATGACATGCTCACGCAAGGACATGGAACCAAGGAGCACCCCGGTCGCACTAGAGGAGCCGGGGTAATACCTTGGGAGAAAGCATTTGAAGGTGAATCCGCTTCCTATAGGAGCCGGGCGAGGGCTAGAACACAAAGAGAAGAGGAGTTCCAAAGGATGCGAGAGGAGCTAGAACAGAGCATGGAAGCACGGATAGCTTCTCAAGTGGTGAGCGTTATGCAAACCATGTGTTCGAGTCAAGGGCCGCATCCAACCCTGGCTTTCAATAGCCCAGTGCCCTGCAAGGGCCGCAGTAGCTGTGGCTCAACCCCTATGCCTGACGATGAAGAGGTCAATTCTCCTCATCCGGTGGATGACATCATAGAACCTATGTGAATGTCAGGTTGTACATCTGTTAGCAGTGGACCAAAGACAAGGTTGCGGTCGGACAAGCATTTCCTACAGGAGAGAACGTCATTCATGGCAAGCTAGTGCCACTCGGGTATGCCAGGGTCAGCAATGATAAGATCTTGGACAAGAAGTACAATAAGATACATATTGATTTCCCAGTGGAGGAAGAAAGGTCGTGTCTAGTTCACAACTTGGGCACTCATGTTGCCTAGCGCAAACGCTTCATCAAGCTAGATGAGCAGCCATCTTCGGATGATGAGGATGACAGTGAATCATCTCGGTCGCCTCCGCCAAGAGGTTTCTCTCCTCGTCAAGATCCACCAACACCTCCACCATCAAAGGAGAAGACACCTTCTCCACCGCCAAAGGAGAGACTCCTTCTCCTCCTCCTCCACCAGAACCTTCAAAGTGTCTCTAGACTGGGATCTCGACGGCCTAGCGCTAGATCAGGTTTGACTTTGAATCAGAAGAGGTCATCAGCTTCGGCTTCGAATCAGAAGAGGTCATCAGGTCCCAAGACGACTAGTGAAAGGCGGAAGCCACCGCCAACTAAGGACGATATTCTACGAGCTCAGATTGCAGAAAAGGCCACGCAACTTGCCTTGTTTGCACGATTGACTTATATACCTGAGTACTTATCACAAAGTGCATTTGAAAGGCAAAGCAAAAATCCGGGTAATCAAGAAAGAGCTAGAGAAATACACACCGAAGAGTTGCTACAAATACAGAACTTGTCTATGACCTTGAACATAAGCATGGAGGAGGCCACAGATCTCTATTTAGGAAAAACCGAATTTCAAAACGCCACGGTTGTATACAAGTTTGACTAGGCAAGCCTATGGTCGCCAGCCAAGAAGAGTATAGAAATTTGTCAACAAACATGTGACAGTTGCTTGATGAAATTTCTATACTTGGGTTAGATGAATCCTTCGTCTATTTTAATTTGAAATGAGCGAGTCCTGAATCAAAGGGATTGCCGGAATTTTGTCAGGGAGGTCGTTCATTGCAGCAAAGCTAACATTGTCTGTTTGTAAGAAACTAAGATTGCCAACATGTCCCAGCAGCTGTTTCTCTTGATCTTTGGGTCTGTATATGACAACTTCATCATATGCTCCCAGCCAATGGGACTAGATGAGGGGTTCTGATTGCTTGGAAAGGGTGTTCATGTCAGGCAATGGCTTCAAGGTTTGATACTTATTTTGCTTCCGTTTTATTTTCGGAACAAGAAGGTCGCAATTGGTGGTTCAATGGGGGTTTACAGGGCTACAGGCCTCAAGAAGATGATGAGAAGGTGCAGTTTCTGAAGAGGCTAAGAAATATCAGGGCCCTGTGCAATGGGCTTGGCTTCTAGGTGGGGATTTAATTAATTTATCAAGCTGCCGACAAGATCAATGCTAATTTGGGCAGAGAAATGATGGGAAGATTCCGGCGTTTTCTAAATGATATGAATCTCAAGGATATTCCGTTATTGGTCCGAAAATATACTTGGTCCAACAAGAGGCGATAGCCTACTCTAGTCAGGCTTGATAGAGCCTTTTGGTGTGGTGATTGGGACCATATTTTTCCTGAAGCTATCCTCCAAAGCACATCAGCTGGAGTTTCCGATCACTGCCCCTCATTTTGGGTTTGAGTTTGAGTTCTTGTGGCAAGGGGCGATTCCATTATAAGAGATTTTGGACCAAAATCCCTGGGGTTTTTTTTGAGCTTTCAACGGGGGATTACTCCCCACCTGGTTTTATTGAATCAAAGCATTGTATAATAGGTTACAGTGAGGTTTACATGGGGGTGA
The DNA here is from genome assembly GCA_022036555.1 of Microstegium vimineum. Classification (NCBI taxonomy): domain Eukaryota; kingdom Viridiplantae; phylum Streptophyta; class Magnoliopsida; order Poales; family Poaceae; genus Microstegium; species Microstegium vimineum. Next base: position 17,473,622 of record CM039125.1, on the reverse strand, counting down.
ATGACATAAGAAGGGACTAATCCATGGTGGAAACGTTTTGCACCGCAATATCTAAAGCTGTAGTCCAAGCTTCAGTGATCTTCTTGTTCTTCTTAGGCATTCTAGGAGTCCACTGCATGGCCTCCGTTTTGCAAGAGAGCAGAAGGTTTCTGAGGTTTAGGTGCACGTCCTGGAACACGATCCCATTCCTCCTCTTCCAGATTTGCCAACACAGGGCGATGAAAGTGCTGAGCTGCGCTTCAGGGATGCTTGCGATATGCAGGGAACAATGAAGTTGTTTAGTTGTCGCATTCGGCATCCCCTGCGTACCCAAAGCAAGCCAAAATTGGGCGGCGAAAGGGCAATGGCAGATGATGTGATCCGGTGATTCCTCGGAGGCGCCGCACACCGTGCATCCTGGGGAGTCGACGATTTTCTTGTGATAAAGGTTGAGTCGGCATTGTATTCTTCCGCGGATCAGGAGCCAGACAAAGAGTTGGACGCGTGGGGGAAAATCCCTGGTTTTCTTGATGTTATTAAACTGAACTGGGATTCTCCAGTACAATCTAATTGTTCTGTGTAGCGTCTATTTATTAAACTTCAGCATCTCAGTAAGGGTTTACAAAAATGGGGGCAGCGGAAAATAGGGAAAATTAAGGCTCATCTTGAGCTGTGAAGGGAAATTCTTCATCGCTTGGAAATAGAGAGGGATTCAAGGGCACTCTCTAAGCACGAGGAATGGCTGAGAAAGAAACTCAAAATGCACTGTCTTGGCTTGGCTTCGCTGGAGCGAACCATTGCACAACTGCGTTCTAGGATTTTGTATCTTCAAGAAGGAGGCGCCAATACTGCTTTCTTCCATCAACAGGCTAGATACAGAAAGAAGAAAAACTTCATACATAAGCTGCAAGTTAGTAATCAGGTGGTCATTTCATAGGAGGAAAAACAGAAGGCGTTGGATGATTTTTATGAAAACATTCTTGGCAGTGCTGAAGTTAGGGACTTCACTGTTAAGCTAGATGAGTTAGACATGCAGCACCATGATCTTTCTGATCTTGATGCTCCATTCTCTGAGCAGGAAGTCTAGGCTACCATAAAAAACATGCACATGGACAAGCCCCTAGACCGGATGGCTTCACAGGGAGATTCTATAAATCTTGTTGGACCAATATTAAGGGGGATATGCTGATGGCGTTGGACACCATCGATCGTGGCCATGTATTCAAATTTAGGCTTTTAAATTCGGCTTATGTTACTCTACTGCCTAAGAAAGTAGATGCAGTGGAAGTGAAAGATTTCCGTCCTCTAAGCCTGATCCATAGCTTTGCCAAGTTGGTGACTAAGATTTTAGCTAATTGGCTAGCACCGTCGTTGCCTTCCTTAATCTCTACAAACAAAAGTGCTTTTGTGCAGGGAAGGAAGATTCATGACAACTTTATATTGGTCCAGCAAATGGTGAAAGCTCTACATAAGAAAAAGAAGGCGCATATCCTCCTTAAACTAGACATCTCCAAAGCATTTGACTCGGTCTTTTGGTCATTTCTTCTGGAAGTCAAGAGCAAGGTTGGGTTCAGTCAACGGTGGTGGAATCTTATTTTGTTGATACTGTCCACCTCCTCTACACAGGTTCTTGTTAATGGAGTGCCCAGAGACATTATTTTCCATCACCATGGTCTTAGACAAGGATATCCCTTGTCACCAATGTTGTTTATTCTTGTTATAGATGTCCTCAATTCCTTGGTCAGTTTTGCTACCTGGCGGGATTGTTGCAGCCGCTAGCCATTCAACAAGCATGGCATAGAGTCTCCTGCTATGCGGGTGATGCAATTATTTTCCTAAGACCCCACAATTTAGATTTAGTCAATGTCAGACAGCTCCTGGATTTGTTTGGGCATGCATCAGGTCTTATAACCAATCTAACCAAGAGCTCAGTTTCCCCCATTCATTGTACTGATGAAGATTTGTCACTCACTCCAAGCATCCTCTCTTGTTCAATAAAGGCAGTTCCCTGTATGTACCTTGGCCTCCCACACTCACTTGGAAAACTAACTAAGGAGGTGTTGCTGCCTCTAGTTGATAAGGTGTCTGACTTCCTCCCTGGTTGGAAGGCCTCTCTTATGAACAGAGCTGGGAGGTTGGTTATGGTCAAGGTTGTGCTGACTTCTGTCCCAGTTTACATCTTAATAGCCCTGGACCTTCCCAAATGGGTGCTTAAGGCTATTGACAAAAAAGGTGGGGCTTCCTGTGGAAGGGTCACCAATAGGCCAATGGAGGCAATTGCTTGGTAGCCTGGGAAAAAAGTACAGAGACCAGTTGAATATGGAGGCCTTGGGATCCATAATCTTGAGCTTCTTGGCTGGGCACTTAGGATTTGGTGGTTGTGGGCACAAAAGACAAATGTTGATACACCTTAGGCTGGTCTTTCTATCACAGTTCCTCACAAAGCCTAGGCCCTCTTTCATGCTGCAGTTGATGCCATAGTTGGAAATGGAGAAGAAATACTATTTTGGACAGATAGATGGTTGGACGGGCATACCATGGCAGAAATAGCACCTATTCTATTCAATACGGTCCAAAAACAGATAACTAAGAGAAGGACTATGGACCAAGCCCTACATAATAGAAGTTGGGTTCATGATATCAAGGGAGCCCTTATTTTTTTAGAAAAGGGAATATATTGATATCCCAACTTCTGCATCGACTAATGCATATGGCTGTTTATTATTACAGATAAACAAAACAATTCCAAGGAATCTCAAAAATGAAGTTTTGAGCCATCAAGACAAATGTTTTCAACTAAAAGAAACTAGAGCACAATTATGTTGCTAAATCTCCAGCTATGTCTTGCAAACACCTCCATCGTTGTTGTCTCAATAATCTTACAGCCCATCTTTATAAACTGGCGATCCTCCTCCTTCTGAAGTAAGGACTAGTACCTGGTCCAGTATGTCCCCTTGAAGAGAACCTGCAAATAAGACGACGTTGTGGCCTTGTCAAACACAATATCATTACGTGTTAACCAAAGTGCCCAACAAATAGCACTTGCCCCCACAAGAATTTGAGATTTTATTTTTTCTATTTAACCCTTCCAACCAACATGTAAACAAATTGTGTACACTAGTTGGAGGTTGTAGGTTAAATGAAATATGAATGATTCTCCACATAAATTTAGCAAAGTAACAGCCAAAGAGTAAATGTTGTATGGTCTCATTAGAGGAACAAAAACAACACTTCTTATCCCCTTGCCATTGCCTCCTAGCTAAATTATCCTTGGTTAATATTACTCCCTTGTACAAGTACCACACAAAGACTTTAATCTTGAGGGGTATTTTAAGTTTCCAAATTACAGTATTGTAAGGTATAGCGAGGTTTTGCTAGATTATCTCCTCATTTGGGATATGGTGGACGGAATTATTTTACATCCAGAGATCCTGGATAGATATAACTGGAAGTTGTCGAAGGATGGTTCCTATAGTAGCAAGTCTTCCTACGCAACCTTCTTTCTTGGATCCATTAAGTTAGTTCGTGGAGAGAATCTGGAAAACCTAGGCTCCCTCGTGGTGTAAGTTTTTCATTTGGTTGGTGTTTCACAACCGGTTTGGACATCTGACCGTCTAGCTAAGAGAAATCTGCCACATCCTAGTCTTTTCCCTTTTGGGATCAAGAGGATGAAACAATAAACAATTTGTTGGTGGGTTGTGTCTTCGCCCGACAGGTCTGGTCCACAGTTTTTGCAGTTGTTTGGGCTACTACCTTTGGCTCCACAGTCTGTTGTTACTAGTTTCCCTTGTTGGTGGAAGAGGTCTCCTGCTATTGTACCCAAAGAAGTACAGAAAAGCCTTAATTTCTTAATAATCCAAGTGGCATGGGAGATTTGAAAGCATCGCAACACTTGTGTCATTGATAATAAGAGGCCAAATGTTCAGGAGGTCCTTAGGTCCATTAGCATGGGGGGGCTTTGGTGCTTTCCTGGAGCTCCCCGGTAGTTAGTTGGTAGGGCGCTGCCTGTTGGTGCTTAATGCTTGGAGGCTATTTTGGTCGTTTTTTGTTCTTTGAGTGGCGCATCGGTATCTTACTGTCTAGGGCGAGAGGTGTGTGAGTTGGGGGTGTGTGTTGGGTCTCTGACCCTTATAACTTTTATTCTACCTTAATGAAATGACAAGCTGTTCTCCTACGTTTTTCGAGGAAAAAATGTACACACATACTGAATGGCCAAACTGTGTTTCCATGTTGTAGAATTGGATGAGATCTGAGACAGCACCATTACGTGATGTAAGATCTCTCTCTCATCTTTTTTAGAGAAAATCTCTCTCTCATCTTTGTTCTGATAGAAAATCTTACTGGGTATCATTAGTATTTCCTTAGGAGTTTGATGACATAATAGTGTTGCACATTATTAGTATTTCCTTATCTGATTATAGTGAAGTTTATATTATTCATGTGATCCATATCCAACCATTTGTAGTATCTAGTTATCTGGTCGATGCTTCCTGAGTTATCATCGCTACTTAACAATTTATGCATATGAAAGTAGTGTAAATAGATTCAGTGATGCAATCTTAATCTTATGTACCGTAGAAACTTCAGGCTGACGTTTGCTATGCAAAGTCGAAGCTTGCAAAAGATGTCTGTTGATGCACATCAGCACATGCACATAGCGACCGACTTTTGAGATTCAGGCTTTCAGCTGAACAACCATATAGGTGAAGTCAAGTTCTTTGTAAATGCAATGCAAACTTGTTGGCGTCTTTGTGTGATCAGCGATCCCTTGTACAGCGTCAGGACACCGAAATGTCCGAGACATCGTCGCAGAAACATTATTTTCCATTGCTCACATGACGGTAGTTGTTACTGGTATCATGACAATGTGGGGACAGTACAAAAAGACAATGTGGGGACCAAGATATGGATACTACTGAGTGCTTTGCTTTCGGAGGAGATACGATTTCACGTGCGGCATGCTATCGTGATCAATCAAGGTAGTGGTAGTAGAACGCATTCTTCTCTAGATTTGGCAGTGGCTCCTTGGCCAGGAGTCGCTGTCACGTCGCCTCTAAATTTTCTGTCCATCGGATTGCCCCAATCAATGGTTGTGATGGTTTCCATCAGATTTTGGTAGAAGTTGATCATCCTTCATTCCTTTGTTCCACTTTTACAACTTCCCTATGGTTATTTATCTCTGTAACTCAATCCTCTTCAGAATCAGTGTAGCCCAATATATACTCGGCTCTCCAACTTCTACCTCCTCGTCTACTTCCTAGCCCGTCAAAAAAAACAGGCACCGTCTCCTCCCTCATGGCCTCACCTCAAGATAGCAACGAGTACCCGAAACCCGATGGGTTTTTACTCTATTAGGGTAAGGGTATGGGCTAATTTCTCTACCCATGGGTTTGTTAATGGGCAAAAAGCCAGACCCAACGGGTTTATGGGCATGGGTCTGGGTGTGCAGTACCAGAACCCGTAAACCCATGGGTTTTTAAAACCTGGTATATACACAGTATGTAAGTGAACTGTAATTATTACAAACCCATGACATGTTCATATCTTGCATATAATTACGTAGCAACATAGATGAAAAATAAAAAAAATTAAACGTACATGGCATATGGCTATAGCCAACAGGGCTTCCTATCTGCATGCATTCAAGCGGCCCATCCCTTGTTCGATTTGCTCCTATTGGGCTTAGCACAAGTTGGTAAGAGCAGCTCCAATGTATTAGCTAAGAGGGTGCTAGGAGGAGAGAGAAATCGTAAAAGGAGGTTGAAGAATCATGGACCCTTGTATTTAGGCGATTAACGACAATACTAGATCACTATGACTAACGTGTGTTTTGCAGAGGCAAACTTGTTAATGTTAGGTCATTAGTGATGCAATTTGAATGGGCTTAATGGATATTCATGCCCCCAAGATGGAAATCGTTTTGGCTGCAAAGGATGAAGATACACGTCGAAGACTAGGCTAGTTCTTAGTGCCATAAGGTTGAGAAGGGCACTAAGTTTAGCTAGGGATTTGTTTTTCCTTTGACCGTACTATGAAGGGGGGTATGAGATTAGTAGCTTGACCTAGGAGAGTTTAGGAGAGTGGGTACATGCACACTTGTCACTAAGACCCTGCTTTCAGCCCTTGATAAACCCTAGAAATGGTAGGAGCAAAATCCCTTGAGAAACCTCAGCGAAAACAGTTGATATAAAGGGAGAAAGAGGCTCCAGACCACTCTGCTAAGTGGGCGTCGGACCAAGGAGAGTGGTCCGACGGTCCCTGACTTAGGCAGAATTCCAGCTCGGGGAGCTCCGGACCACCTGTCTGGAAAGCGTCGGACCATAGGAGAGTGGTCCGATGGCTTGGTTCAGAGAGAAAGAAGGCTCCGGACTAGTCCGACGGTTAGTCCGACGGCTAGTCCGACGCCTCAAGACAGGAAGTTGGGTTCATGCAGAGAGCCCCCTGGCTCCGGACCAGAGCGTCGGACCAGGGCACCGGACCAAGGAGAGTGGTCCGGTGGTTCGTATAAGAGATGAAGTTTTTCACTCAGAGAGCACCGAGGCTCCGGACCAGTGCGTTAGACCAGAGCGTCGGACCATGCAGAGTTGTCTGACGGTGCCTGAGTTTGAATCCAGAGTGAGCTCCGGACCAGTGTGCATGGTCCGGTGGCTTCGCAGAGAGAAGAAAATGTAAAAAACGGCTAGTTTTGGAGGTGGGGACTATTTATAGTTGCCCCCTTCGTCCTTAGAGGTCTTCTTGGCCATTGTTTCAGCTGGTGACACCTTGAGAAATCCTTTGGAGAGTCAAGAGGCTAGTGAGGGAGAGATTAGAGAGAGTTCATCTTGTTCTTCCCTCCTAGAGTGATTAGGAGTGACTTGTGTGCATCCATCCACCTTCCTAGCCTTGAGTTGGTCAAGTGAAGGTCTTGTGCTTGTTACTCTTGGTGTTCGACAACACCTAGACGGTTTGGTGGTGTTCGGAGGAAGTGACCGCCGGGAGATTGTTGGCGGCTCTTCTCCAAGCTTCTGTGATCGGTTGTGGGCGATTCACCGAGCTGGAGTAGCGAAGAATCAGCCTGTAGAGAGCACTCTACCCTTGCGCGGGTAGAGGGGGAGCGATACCTTGCGAGGTGCTCCAACGAGGACTAGGGGGTGTGTCGACACCTCGATACCTCGGGAAAAAATCGATGCGTCACTGAGAATTTTTTTTTCCCTAGCTCTTTACATTTCCGCATTACTTTCCGTCTTGTTTTTATTTTACCTACTAGAATTGCTTAGGTTGCTTTTAATTCCCATGAACTGCTACCGCTTTCTAGCTAGGATACACGGATCGTAGGCACTAGGGGGTGATTGGCATTTGATAGGTTTTCATATTTTCTTTAGAAATTTAAAACAAGCCCAATTCACCCCCGTCTTGGGCATCTTGATCCTTTCAATTGGTATCAGAGCTAGGTTGCTCTAAATCAGGCTTCACCGCCTTGAGCAAGATGTCCCATGGGGATGGACCGCCACCCATGTTCGATGGGGATGACTTTCCTTATTGGAAAGTGCGGATGGAGGCCTACCTTGAGGCCGTGGACGTCGGCGTTCACAAAGCCGCCACCCAAGGTGGATCGGTGTTCGCCGAGGACCCATACATTGAGAAGAACAATGCTAAGGCAAAGAACATTCTTTTCCGTAGCATTTGCAAGGATGTGTTCAACCGTGTGCGAAATTGCAAAACCGCGCATAAGATTTGGACAAACATTTGTGCTCTATACGAGGGCACTAAATGTGAAAGAGAAGAGCGTTATCACCTCATCATTGCTAAGTTAAATGCTTTCACTATGCTATCTCATGAAAATGCTAATGAAATGTATTCTCGCTTGAATGTGCTTGTAGAGGAGTTGAATGGCCTTGGGCTCTCTCAAATGACACCGGCCGATGTGGTGCGCAAGATACTTTGTGTCCTCCCAATAGACAAGTATAGCCACATTATCACGGTTCTTCATCAAGGTGATCTCTCCGCAACTACACCAACGCAAGTGTTGGGCAAGATCAATGCTCATAAGATGTACATGAAGATCAATGATGGAACTTCATCCTCCTCCAAGAAGAAAGAGAAGGAGGAGAAGAAGGACTTGGCTCTCAAGGCATCTTCCAAGGAGAAGTGCAAGATTCAATATGTCGTTGAGAGTACAAGTGATGATGATGATGAAGACAACATCGCTCTCATGGTGAAGAAGACCGCCAAGATGTTGAAGAGGCTAAACAAGAATGGAGTCAAGTTTGACTCAAAGAAGAAGAAATTCTTCACAAGCTCTTCAAGAAAGCCAATCTCCCAAATGAAGTGCTACAATTGCGGCACTCTTGGTCATCTAGCCCATGCATGTCCCGAAGAGAAGAAAGACAAGTTCAAGAACAACAAGTTCAAGAACTTCAAGAAGAACAAGGGCGGCAATGATGACTCAAGTGATGATGACAAGAAGCAAGACAAGCCATACAAGAAGAAGAAGAACTTCAACTTCCACAAGAAGAAGAAGGATGGCAAGGCTTACATTGTGGGTGATTGGCTCACCGATATTGATGATTCAAGTGACTCCTCCGATGATGAGAGTGAAGAAGAGAAGGTGGCCGCATTGGTGATTGGTTCTTCTATTCCACCGCCACCTCCTCCTTCATCGCCGGGCTCATCCTCTACACACCTATGCCTTATGGCTAAAGGTGACAAGAAGGTACAAAAAGAGGATGATGATGATGACCTCTCTAGTGATGATAGTGACGATGAAGAAGCACCTTCCTATGATGAGCTAATTAAAATTTGCAACAAGTATGCTAGCATCATAAGGAAGTACAAGAGTAAAAATGACAAACTTCTTGAAATCAAAGAAAACCTGCATGACAAGCTTGATAACTTGTCTAGTGCTAATGTTGATTTGAAGCTTGAGATTAATTCTCTCACATCTAGCACTAGGGAGCTCAAAGCCTCTCTTAAGCAAGCAAATGAGAAACATGATAAGCTGGAGAGGTAACCCCAAGAGCTCCTCACAAGGTTTAACTTGCTAAAAGATGACTACAACCAAGTGAAAAGTGATCATGGCACACTAGTGGTAGCAAATGAATTGCTTACTCAAGATCTTACACATGTTGCTACTAACCCGTGTGCTAAGTGTGCAAGTGCTACCTCTTGTGAAATCGAGCTTGATGATGTGGCTCTTGAGCAAAGTGCCAAGTGCAAGGGCAAGAGAGTTGTAGAAGCCGACAAGTATGAAGATTATATGAAGATGAGTGAAGAGAACTCAAAGCTCAAGGAAGAGCTAATCAACCTGAAGGCAAACAAGCCCTTCACCATCAAGCCCTTCACCACATCCAAGAACTACTACAAGAACAAGTACAATGGCTACAATCAAGAGAAGCCAAAGCCTAAGCCTAAGAGGTGTTTTGGATGTGGACAAATTGGTCATCTATCATTTCAATGCAAGACTCCACTTCCCAAGACCTTGCCCAAGCACACTAGGCCATTTGCTCATGATGCTCACTATGTCATCAACAAAGATTCCAAGGGTAGACCACTTGTGGTGTTTCTTGGACCACCAATGAAGAACAAGCCTAGGGTTCTTTGGGTTGCTAAGGAGTTGGTGGACAAGGCAATGGGGCCCCGCACTAAGGGGGTTCCCTAACAACAAGCTTAACTCCAAGTTGCTTGTGTGTAGGTGAACTACAAGACCGGTGGGAGCCATTGGGTAATTGATAGTGGTTGCACTCAACACATGACCGGCGACCCCCGGATGTGCACCACACTTGATGAGGATTGTGCAAATCAAGACAAGATTACTTTTGGTGATAATTCAAAGGGCAAAGTTCAAGGCTTAGGCAAAGTGGCTATCTCCCAAGATCAATCAATTTCAAATGTCTTGCTAGTACAATCATTGATCTTCAACTTGCTATCGGTTGGTCAACTTTGTGATCTCCGGTTTCATTGTCTTTTCACTCTAAATGAGGTGATTGTGACCAAGATTGAAGATTCATCAATGATATTCAAAGGGTTTCGGCACAACAACCTTTACTTAGTGGACTTCACTTCAAATGAAGCAAACTTGCAAGCTTGTCTATTCTCCAAGAATTCTTTGGGTTGGCTATGGCATAGAAGATTAGCTCATGTGGGCATGTCAACCTTGAAGAAGCTTGTCAAGAAGGAAATGGTTAGAGGAATCAAGGATGTGGTGTTTGAGAAGGACAAACTTTGTAGTGCATGTCAAGCCGGTAAGCAAGTGGCAAACACTCATCCAACCAAAGCTTTCATGTCAACCTCAAGAGTCCTAGAGTTGCTACACATGGATCTATTTGGCCCTACCACCTATGCTAGTCTTGGAGGAAATCTCTATTGCTTAGTGGTAGTGGATGACTACTCTCGATACACTTGGGTGTTCTTTCTTCAAGACAAGGGAGAGACACAAGGCATCTTTAAGAAGTTTGCTACAAGAGCTCAAAATGAATTTGATGTGAAGATCAAGAAGATTAGAAGTGACAATGGCACCGAATTTGTGAACACAAAGATTGAAGATTATTGTGATGAAGTTGGGATCAAGCATGAGGTGTCCGCCACATATACTCCACAACAAAATGGTGTCGTAGAAAGGAAGAACCGGACGCTCATAACTCTAGCAAGGTCTATGCTTGATGAGTACAACACTCCGGAGAAGTTTTGGGCGGAGGCAATCAACACCGCTTGCTATGCGGCAAACCGTCTCTTCGTCCAAAGGCTATTAAAGAAGACCCCCTATGAGCTTGTCAATGGGAAGAAGTCGGATATTTCATTCTTCCGGGTGTCTGGTTGCAAGGTGTACATCTACAAGAAGCGCCAACACTTGGGTAAATTCCAACGGCGGTGTGACATTGGTTTCTTTGTTGGTTATTCACTTAAATCCAAGGCATACCGTGTATTTAACAAAGCCACCGGCTTAGTTGAAGAAACGTATGACTTGGAGTTTGATGAAACTAATGGCTCCCAAGGAGCGCTTGAGAATATTGATGTAGGTGATGAACCCTTGAGGGAGGCAATGAAGAATATGCCAATTGGTGCTATCAACCCGCAAGAGGTGGAAGAAGTTGAAGATGAAGCAAATCAAGATCCTTCTCCACCCACACACCTCAAGTTGATGAAGGAGATCAAGTGAGGGAAGCTCAAGAAGACACTCACATTCCTCAAGATCAAGCCGAGGCCGATGCAAGCAATGTTGAAGCACCGCATCCCCCTCCTCAAGAGATAAATAGAAGATCAACATCTATCCTTCAAGCTCACCCCCATGATCAAATCATAGGGAGTCCATCAAAGGGAGTAATGACTCGCTCTAGACTTGCATCTTATGTTGAACATCACTAGTTTGTTTCCTTTGTTGAGCCTACTAGTGTAGAAGAAGCACTTGGGGATCCGGATTGGGTGAATGCCATGCATGAAGAACTCAACAACTTCACCTGGAACCAAGTGTGGACACTTGAAGAGAAGCCAAAGGATGAAAGAATCATTGGCACCAAATGGGTGTTTAGGAACAAGCAAGATGATCAAGGCGTAGTTGTGAGGAACAAAGCAAGATTGGTGGCAAAGGGGTTCTCTCAAGTAGAAGGACTCGATTTTGGAGAGACCTTTGCTTCGGTTGCAAGACTTGAAGCCATCCGTATCCTTTTAGCGTATGCTTCACATCACAAAATGAAACTCTTTCAAATGGATGTGAAGAGCGCCTTCTTAAATGGTTTCATAAATGAACTTGTCTATGTCTCACAATCACCCGGGTTTGAAGACCCAAACTTGCCTAATCATGTGTATAGGTTGTCCAAGGCACTCTACGGATTGAAGCAAGCTCCAGGAGCTTGGTATGAGAGGCTAAGGGACTTCCTAATCAAGAAGGGCTTCAAGATCGGGATCGTCGACACTACACTATTCACCAAGAAGCCTAATGGATAGATCTTTGTTTGCCAAGTATATGTCGATGACATTATATTTGGGTCAACGAACCAAGACCATTGCAAGGAGTTTGGTGACTTGATGTCCAAGGAGTTCGAGATGTCAATGATTGGCGAGCTAACCTTCTTCCTTGGCTTTCAAGTGAAGCAAATGAGAGAAGGGACCTTCATCTCTTAAGAAAAGTACACTTATGATCTACTTAAGAAGTTTAAGATGGAGGATTGCAAGCCAATCAAGACCCCAATGCCAACTAATGGGCATCTCGATCTCGATGAGGGAGGTAAACCGATTGACCAAACTCTTTATCGCTCTATGATCGGTAGTTTACTTTACCTCACCGCATCTAGGCCGGATATCATGTTTAGTGTGTGTATGTGTGCTAGGTTTCAAGCAAACCCTAAGGAGTCGCATCTTTGTGCAGTTAAAAGAATCCTTAGGTACATAAGGCACACCCCTAGCATGGGTCTTTGGTATCCCAAAGGAGCTCCCTTCCAACTAGTTGGCTATTCCGATTCAGATTTTGCCGGGTGTAAGGTTGATAGGAAGAGTACCTCCGGCGGGTGCCACATGCTAGGAAGATCACTTGTTTCTTGGTCCTCAAAGAAGCAAAACAGTGTGGCATTGTCAACCGCCGAGGCGGAATACATTGCCATGGGAGCAAGTTGTGCACAAATCTTATACATGACCCAAACACTCTTTGATTACGGCGTGTTTTTAAAAGAAGTTCCACTTTTGTGTGATAATGAAAGCGCCGTAAAGCTTGCTAACAACCCGGTTCAACACTCTCGCACCAAGCACATTGATATTCGCCATCACTTTCTTAGAGATCATGTGGCTAGGAAAGACATCACACTAGTTGGAGTTAAGAGCGAAGATCAATTGGCGGATATCTTCACTAAACCACTCGATGAAACAACCTTTTGTAGGTTGAGAAGCGAGTTGAATGTGCTTGATCACTCTAACTTCACTAAAAGATGAGTTTGTGTGAACCATGCATTCATATGTATTATAACATGTTTAATTTGGTAATGCACATAGGCTTGGCTAACGTGGTTAAGATAACCGCCCTCAAAGCGTGTGACAAAGCTTAACCGCGGTTTAAACTTGCAAGCAACCTAGATTCAAATTCCATTTTGCATTGCATATGCATGAGTGTTGATTCTTTGTTTCTTTTCGGTTAAGTTTTTTTTGTTATCATAAGGTTCATACTTAGAGGGAGCAATTCAAAGCTCTAGCTTCAGCTAATACCCCTCTTGTGCCCCTATGGTGACCCTTGGAACTTTATTGAACTATTTTCTTAAGAAAACTAATCCTAGCCTATGACAAATTATTTCTAAAATTGAGGGTTTGAGAGATGGTTCTTATGTTAAGTCCAACAAGTGTTCCTCTTTGCTCTTTTGTGTTGGTACTTGGCTAAGAGAAAAGATTGGAGAGAAAAATAGGAAAATTCAAAGCAAAATTAAGCACCGGACCACCCTCCGGACCACTCTGCAATGGTCCTACGCAGTGGTCCGACGCCCTGTCCCTCACTGCATAAAACTTTTTCAGTCACAAAATCCATCGGACCAGAGTCCGATGCTCCTCCGGACCAATGGCAAGTTGTCCGGTGCCTCTATCAATTCTATCTATGCACCGTCAGACCAGTCCGGTGCACCGTCGGACCAGTCCGGTGAGTCGTCTGACGCCCTGGTCCGGTGGTCGGGTGCTCACTGTTTTTCCCTCTCTGGTACCGTCGGACCAGGCTCCGGACTAAGCGGAGTAGTCCGACACTTTCAATTTTTGCGGATAACCCCCCCCCCCCCCCCCGCGCGAATGGCTTTGTTTCAGCAGTTCCTCCCGTCCGCCGTCTGTACGCCCGCCGTGTCTGCTCCACCGCCGCTCTGCCCAAGCTCCGCTGCTAGCTCCCCTGCGCCCTTCACGCCGCCGGTGAGCCCTCCACCTGCGCCGCCGCCGCGCTGCCACCTCTTCCTAAACGCCGTGCATTTGTGCCGCCACTCTCCCGCGCCGCTGCCTTCCACCGCGCAGGCCACCTCGCTGCCGAGGACCCCACCTCGCCGGCGTCCAGCTCCTCGACCAAGCTACACGCCTCCTCCCTGCCCTGCTAGTGCACCCCTAGGGTTTCCTTGGCATTGCATTGCAAAGAGACCTCACCCCTTTAGGGTTTGCCCTAACCCTAGGAGGGTTTCTCGACGCGTTCGTCCTCGACCGAATTCCGCTCGTCGTCGTCAACTTCAACTCTTCGTCACTAGGGTATGGTTTCATCTTCGACATCGCGTTTTGTCGAGTCGTAGATAAATTCATGTCCTAGGATTATTCCTTGAAAATCTCTCAAGCATTCAATTCAATTCACTAAATCTTATTGCCAATTGTAATTCACAGCTGGCCAATCTCTTTCGGAGCGTGGTTTGGTACTGAAATTGCTCTGATTAGATACACCTTCTTACCTCAGGTATAATGTCAGCATTTCATTCTATCACTTATCTAGATGCTTGCTTCTATACAGATTCTTATCTCTAGATTTTATATGCTTATATATATACCCTGTCTATTCTATCTAACAGCAGTCAGTGGCAGTTTCAACTCGGGGCAAAGCTCGCGAGTAAGGATTGAGGCAAAGCCTCAGAGGTTCAGTCCAGTGGCTTGCAGGACCCTTTTTCAGTTGTTTGATCAGTGGGTAGTGGTTCTTACAGAGATCAGTGGTTCCTGAGGCAGCTTTCCTTGTGATCTGTCAGTGGTTTTCTTCCGTTGGTGTTTGACAGTTGTCAGTGGGCACTGTTTCTTTGATTGATCCAGTATGACTCGCAGTACTCGTGCTCGCGCAGCTGGGTCAGGTGATGATACTCCGCCTCCTCCACGTCCTTCCAGCGATAAGGGCAAGAAGCCAGTTGTTGAGAAGGCAAAGAAAAAGAAGTGCAAGCTCACAGAGGCTGAAAAAGCCGAAGCAGTGGCCGATGCAGCAGACCGCGCAAAGTGAGGCGGTCGCCGAGGGACAGTCAGACTTGGCACCCATCTGCGGGATCTACCTTCTACTCCTCCAGCTGGGTCACATACCAAGGATACTCCAGAGGAGCCAGAGCTTGTCACTGAAGCTCTGAGTACACCGTTGGCACCACGCTCCTGGGGGCATTCCACTCGCTCCTAGTCAGCTCAGTCACCTCAGTCAGCAGCTTCCACAGCAGCTTCAGCTTCAGTTCACCTCGATCTGAGGAATCTCACAGCTAGGCAGGTGAAGAATCTATGGTTTGTCGCTTTAGAGAAGTGGTGCCCAGATCAGCGTGACCCCCGAGCCTCACCAAGTTGGCACACACCTCTCATGGAGGATTTCTATAAAGCAGCTCAGCTGACCAGCATTCAGATTCGACCGCACAGGGTTTGCTCCTTAGAGATCATAGTTGAGCTAGCTGGTGAGGAGATCAGACCGTTCCTTCTTACCTTCCGGGACTAGCTGATTTACTTGGCCGTTCCGGAAACTACATTGAGAGATGGGTCAGAGAGTTCTACGCCTCAGTGTGGGTGGATCCAGAGCACAAGTTTGTGCAGTATACTTTTAGAGGTGAGCGATACATGCTATACTTGACTAGACTCAGAGAGATCTTTCACCTCCGTCAGCAGGGTGGCGAGCTCGATTTACATTATGAGTGCTACAGAGGAGCTTCCGTGCCTCGCAGAGCTCGAGGTGGACGTACACTGTCAGTTTAGGAGGTGGCTCCCCTCTTCAAGCCACCTTTCTCAGAGGGCTCTCATCGTAGCCCCACAGAGCTTCGACCCACCGTTCACAAGTTGAATGAGGTTCTCTGTCGTACTTTGCTACCTCGCACGGGTTACAAGGAAGGATTGACAAACATGCAGCAGCTACTCCTTCAGGCCCTAGTATCTCAGACACCGTTCGACGTCGCAGACTTTCTTGTGTCAGAGATTGAGGACGTGATAGCAGATGGTATGAGGGCCCGTCGTCAGTTTCCCTATGCTCATTGGATTTCATCGATTATAGCTATTGAGCTTGAGGGAGCCAACCCTGGACTTCGCGCCCTGTTGGACCAGTCACCGACCTCTTTCCCAGCTTACAGAGTCCTTGGGTCTTTTGATAGCCGGTTTGGGAAAAGGGTCCTTCGTCTGGTCACAGAGAGGACTACTCCAGCTGACAGAGCTGAGGTTGATGCTCAGGATGAGGCAATCCGCAGTGTTGAGCAGCAGGAGCTACATGGGTTAGACACTGGAGCTGATGTGTCTCCTAAGGACACTACTTCAGATAGCTCAGATGTCGATTTCCAGCCAGTTCCACAGATGCCCCCTCGGGCTCACGACACTGAGGCTGGCGGCTCTGCCTCTGCCACCGAGACCATGATGCTGAAGATTCTTGACCGACTGAATGAGCAACAGAGTTTCTTGGTCACTATAGTTACACAGGTACAGCAGCGACATGATGAGATGTAGCGACAGTCTGAGGAGCGTCACTTCGAGATGCAACGACAGATGCTAGCTATGCAGCTGGAGTCACAGCGCCTACAGTTACAGTCTCAGCAGCTGCAGAAGCAGAACATGGCCTTTATGGCCCACATGATGAAGTGGACAGGCGCTCCTCCTCTTGAGTTTCTAGCTGCTCCTCAGATACAGATGATGAGTACCTCACAGCCTTCACAGTCAGTTGGGCAGATAGGAGGCCCACAGCTTTCAGTTGGACCCTCAGTTGGCCCTTCAGTGGCCCCTACGAGCTCCGTCGGTCAGACAGTCACTCCCACCCCAGCCGTACAGTCCAGTGGACTTCAGGGTGCCGGATTGACCACCCCGTTCCAGTCATCGACGACTCAGATGACACAGTGGTTGGACACCTTTGGCCCCACTCAGCAGTTCACCCCTCTCACTACTGGTTTCACGCCGCTTACCGTCACGATGGGTGCCACTGCTAGAGATCTATCTGCGTCGTTCAGCGATATTACCGGGCAGCCGTCTCCCACTGGTCCACAGATAGCAGCAGAGGTTGAGACCGAGCTAGTTGCACCGACAGCCGATCAGCACCGCTCCTCAGTAGCTTCCTCAGAGGCTACACACGACAGTCGGGCTCCAGCCGTGTCTACTCCTCCTACCGCTGCAGTTGCTACCGATGCCACCGTGGTCACTTCCACCCCAGTTCAACCTCCGCAGTCTCCGGTCCTTCAGACTCCAGTTAAGTCAGTGCATGAGGCACAACCGGACACCGCCGCTCCTGAGGCTCCCGCAGAGACCCTGGCACCGGTTCCTGATCCTACTACTACTCCAGCTACTGCTCCAGAGTCTTCGACCACAGTAGGCCTGTCAGCTACCGACCCCCAGACCGCTTCCCTACCAGCGTCCGATGCTTAGGGGGAGGACTCAGATGATGAGACATATCTGGCTACTTTCAGGGTGCTCGACCGCTCCACGGCTGATTCCACTCCGCCTCCAGACGCCTAGTTTTGGTGCTTCGACGCCAAAGGGGGAGAGGGAGAGTCGAGTAGATGGGCTAGCTTCAGGGGGAGCTAGTAGGACTCGTTCTTTTGATGTGTATAAACTCTATTGCATCATGCACCACGTTTACCGTCTTTATGCATTGTATGATATGTGTGATGGTTGAGACTTGATGGTTGTGTGACATGTGTGGACATTCATCTATATATATCATGTCACTTGGCTATGTTATATTGCTTCCGCACTAACCTCTGATCTTTTGGCTATAGCATATCCTTTATGAAATCAAGTACTATGCTCAATTCATATCTATTGTGCTTATCATGGCTTGAATGGTTAGGCATGTTGTTGTCTTTCTTATCACTAACCCATGCCTATCTCATGTCAAGTCATGTTTTCTCTTATCAAAATTCACTCATTATTCTCTACTCGAGCTTGTATTGTCGTCAATCACCTAAAAGGGGGAGATTGAAGAATCATGGACCCTTGTGTTTAGGCGATTAACAACAATACTAGATCACTATGACTAACGTGTGTTTTGCAAAGGCAAAGTTGTTAATGTTAGGTCATTAGTGATGCAATTTGAATGGGCTTAATGGATATTCATGCCCCCAAGATGGAAATCGTTTTGGCTGCAAAGGATGAAGATACACGTCGAAGACTAGGCTAGTTCTTAGTGCCATAAGGTTGAGAAGGGCACTAAGTTTAGCTAGGGATTTGTTTTTCCTTTGACCGTACTATGAAGGGGGGTATGAGATTAGTAGCTTGACCTAGGAGAGTTTAGGAGAGTGGGTACATGCACACTTGTCACAACTTGTCCTAGAGACCCTCCTTTCAGCCCTTGATAAACCCTAGAAATGGTATGAGCAAAATCCCTTGAGAAACCTCAGCGAAAACAGTTGATATAAAGGAGAAAGAGGCTCCGGACCACTCTGCTAAGTGGGCGTCGGACCAAGGAGAGTGGTCCGACGGTCCCTGACTTAGGCAGAATTCCAGCTCGGGGAGCTCCGGACCACCTGTCTGGAAAGCGTCGGACCATAGGAGAGTGGTCCGATGGCTTGGTTCAGAGAGAAAGAAGGCTCCGGACTAGTCCGACGGTTAGTCCGACGGCTAGTCCGACGCCTCAAGACAGGAAGTTGGGTTCATGCATAGAGCCCCCTGGCTCCGAACCAGAGTGTCGGACCAGGGCACCGGACCAAGGAGAGTGGTCTGGTGGTTCGTATAAGAGAGGAAGTTTTTCACTCAGAGAGCACCGAGGCTCCGGACCAGTGCGTCGGACCAGAGCGTCGGACCAAGCAGAGTTGTCCGACGGTGCCTGAGTTTGAATCCAGAGTGAGCTCCGGACCAGTGTGCATGGTCCGGTGGTATGAGCTCCGGACTAGTCCGGTGGCTTCGCAGAGAGAAGAAAATGTAAAAAACGGCTAGTTTTGGAGGTGGGGACTATTTATAGTTGCCCCCTTCGTCCTTAGAGGTCTTCTTGGCCATTGTTTCAGCTGGTGACACCTTGAGAAATCCTTTGGAGAGTCAAGAGGCTAGTGAGGGAGAGATTAGAGAGAGTTCATCTTGTTCTTCCCTCCTAGAGTGATTAGGAGTGACTTGTGTGCATCCATCCACCTTCCTAGCCTTGAGTTGGTCAAGTGAAGGTCTTGTGCTTGTTACTCTTGGGGTTCGACAGCACCTAGACGGTTTGGTGGTGTTCGGAGGAAGTGACCGCCGGGAGATTGTTGGCGGCTCTTCTCCAAGCTTCTGTGATCGGTTGTGGGCGATTCACCGAGTCGGAGTGGTGAAGAATCAGCCCGTAGAGAGCACTCTACCCTTGCGCGGGTAGAGGGGGAGCGATACCTTGCGAGGTGCTCCAACGAGGACTAGGGGGGGTGTGTCGACACCTCGATACCTCGGGAAAAAATCGCTGCGTCACTGAGAATTTCTTTTTCCCTAGCTCTTTACATTTCCACATTACTTTCTGTCTTGTTTTTATTTTACCTACTAGAATTGCTTAGGTTGCTTTTAATTCCCATGAACTGCTACCGCTTTCTAGCTAGGATACACGGATCGTAGGCACTAGGGGGTGATTGGCATTTGATAGGTTTTCATATTTGCTTTAGAAATTTAAAACAAGCCCAATTCACCCCCCCCCCTCTTGGGCATCTTGATCCTTTCAGAGGTGCATCACATTGGACTTTAGGTGCTATCCTAGCACCCACCAACACATGCAGCCAATTTGAGCACCCGGTGCCTGAAATAAAAAAATGCATGTCAGAGTACTGTTCACTCGACCGTTGCCCTTTGCAACCGTTGGCATGCCAACTAGCCGTTGGTAACATGTAGCATAGCTCATCAGTTTCTTCTACAAATATGAACACTCCAATACACATATGGACCACAAATTTCTGAGACCTACACTACAAAAAAAACCATGGAAGATCTATCTGGATGCAATCCTTCAAAGTCCTCATCTGAGGAACAACAGAGAGCCACCCAACCATTCCCACATTACCCAACACCAACATTTCCAGCCAATATTCGACCTCAATTCAATCAACAATTCCAGCCTCATTTTCCATTAAACTTCAATCCTTACGGCATGCCTCCATACCAACCATACGACATCCCATATGAAGCCAACTTCAACTTTTCTCCTGGTCTTGTGTTTGGAAGAGGAGCTGCAAGTGAAGCTGCTCAATCTTCGTCACCAGTTGAGTCTATAGTTTTTCCTCATGCTGTTGCAGGATCAAATCCAGTCTTACCAATCTCTGTTGCACCACAAAAAAATGAGGATAATGTCAGCAATCCGGTATGGAGTGATAATAGTGATGACGAAAAGAAAGGAGGGCGCATGAATTGGACTGAGCATGAGGATCTGAAACTAGTTAGTGCATGGCTGCATAATTCAGTTGATTCAGTCTAGGGGAATGCGCAAAAGTTCAATGATTTCTGGAAGAAAATTGTAGCAGAATTCAATAGCTTAGTCACACCAGATCGAAGGAGGTCCGTTCCACAGTGCAAGTCACACTACACCAAGACAAACAGGTTGATAGTGCACTTCAATGGGTGTTGGATTAGAATGAATAGAGCACATGAGAGTGGTGAATCTGATGACCAGATTATAGACAAAGCCCGTGCAATTTACAAGCAAGAATCAAAGGGAAATAAACCATTCGTGTTCGACTACTGGTGGAAACAAGTGAGACCAACCAAAATGGGCAAATAGACCAGAGAACCAAAACATAACAAATATGAACAAGAGACTGAAGCACAATGAATCAGGGGCGTACACATCTTCGTCAAACCAAGAAAGTGAGGATCCAAAACCATGTGAACGGACTCGCCCAGATGGACAGAAGAAGGCCAAAAATAGACTGAAAGGCAAAGAGAAGAAATCTGTGGATGAACTTAGCTTGGAAAAACTCAAAACTGAAAAGATGCAAATGTATCATGAAGCAACACATAAGAAAGCAGAAGCAGTGTCCCAAGCCGCTAAAGCCCAGGAAAATACTACAAAGACTGAACTGTTGGGCAAGTACCTAGACTTGATGGCTGTGGATACTTCAAGCTTTGATGAAAAACGTAGAAACCGCCATGAGAATGTGTTGAGCTACATGGAAACACAGTTGTTCCCTGAAAAATAAATAGTAGCATTAGTTCTAGAGATTTATTTACGCACCCAGCAATGTATCTTCCTTTCAGCATTGTAGTAGTTCTAGAGACTTTATTTATGCATCCAGCAATGTATCTTCCTTTCAGCACTGTATTAATAATTAATTTATGTGGCCGGCAATGTATCTTCCTTTCAGCAATGTATTAATTCATTTATGTGCCCAGCAATGTATCTTCCTTTCAGCACTGCATTAATTCATCATGTACTCAGCAACTAGCTGTTGGAAAACTAGCCGTTGTGAAGGCACCCTTCTACTTATAGAAGATGCAGGGGCAACAAACAACCAAAACACAAAATGGCTACCCAGTCAAATTCCCAGACACAAAACTTAGACATTAACAAACTCTTGTGGGAGTTTATCAATGATCCGCTTGAAGCTGAGATTGAAGAAGACCTCGAAGCTGAGATTCAAAAGGAGGTTGATTTAGAGGTTGATAAGTTGATTGGTAACAATACCAATCAGCGCCGAAGTGGGACTCGAAGGTACATAGATCGGAATCGGGAAGATGCAAACATGAGGTTGCAAGCTGATTACTTTTGCGACAACCCAGTATACACTGATGCTCAATTCAGGCGAAGGTTTAGGATGAAGAGACATATATTTGAGCGTGTTGTGCATACCCTTGGTGAGTGGTCTCCATATTTTCGTCAACGTATAGATGCCTTTGGCAAGCTGAGTTTTTCACCTTTACTTAAGTGCACAACAGTTATGCGAATGTTGGCCTATGGCAGCCCAGCAGATCTATTGGATGAAGGTTTAAGGATTGCTGAAAGCACTGCCATTGAGTGCTTAACTACATTTGTGAAAGGCATCAGACTGAACTTTGGTTCAAAATATCTAAGAAGACCCACTGAGGAAGACACCCGACGATTACTACATGTAAGTGAAGCTCATGGCTTTCCTGGAATGTTAGGGAGTCTTGATTGTATGCATTGGCATTGGCAGAGTTGCCCAGTTGCTTGGAAAGGGCAATATACTCGTGGTGATCAAGGAGTATCAACAATCATGCTTGAAGCAGTTGCCTCACACGATTTGTGGATATGGTATGTTTTTTTTGGTGTCCCTGGTTCAAACAATGATATTAATGTCTTGAATCAGTCACCGTTATTTACAAACATATTACAAGGATGTGCTCCGATAGTTCAATTTACAGTGAATGGGAACCAGTACAATATGGGGTACTACCTAACTGATGGCATCTATCCAGAGTGGGCAACCTTTGCCAAGACAATCCCATTGTCTTATAGTGAGAAACACAAATTATTTGCAAAATTTCAAGAGGCTGTAAGAAAAGATGTTGAACGGGCTTTTGGGTTTTGCAAGCCCGATTCGCTATATTATGAAGGCCTGCACGTTTTTGGAAAGAAGAAACACTTGCAGATATCATGTATGCATGTATAATACTGCACAACATGATAGTTGAAGATGAGAGGGATTCCTATGCTGTGCAATGACACACCAACGAGCAGTACAATATCCAAGATGAAGATGCTCACTATGATCAGGGAAGCTCTCAACCTTTGTCAGGGTTCAACCATGGCCCTCTTTATGAATTCTCTAGAGTACTAGAAACAAACAATGCCATTCATGATTGAGAAAAGCATCATCAACTAAAGGCCGACTTGGTGGAGTATTTATGGCAAAAGTTTGGGGAGGAATAATCTTAGCTTCATATGTTTCAGTTTAGCGCTAGGTTAATTTATTTGTAATTTTTTTAATTGTAAGCCCCATGGTACACCATTTAGCACTAGGTCTCTTCATCTATACTACTTGTTTAATAAGATGCAAATTTGGTGAACATGTACGACAACATCCATCTTTTACTAGGACAAAGCAAAACTAATTTGTGCCATTGATTAAGAAAAATAGAGCCTCACCTTCCTACAGATGCAGCTGCTGCTTGAATCACGGAAGCAGGAAAAGCGATTGCCATGGAGGGATCTACAGGCTCGCTCTTCCGTGACGTTGTCGTGGATCCTCAACCGGTGTTCTTCTGTGCCTGCTGCGCCCACGGCAGTGGCTCCGCACGAAGCTGCTCACCAGCCGCTTGACACACAACGCCTTGCCGGTGACGGATGTACGCATCGCCGCCTGCTCACGAAGCTGCTCGTCGGCCGCCTGACGCACAACGCCTTGCCAGTGACGGATCTACGCAGCGCCGTCTGCTCACGAAGCTGCTCGCCGGCCGCCTGACGCACAACACCTTGCCGGTGGCAGATCTACTACAGAGCGCCGCCTGTTGTTGGCCTGCTGGGGAAGACGGACGTGCGAGCGGCTCTGTTCTGCGAGGAGCGTCTGCCTATGGCGCGGCTAGGGTGTCGCGTGTAGATCTGGAAGGAGATTACAATGGGAGGAAAGGCCGGGAGGAGTCCACTAGTCCACGGGAAGAAGACGGATGGATCGAGGAAAGTTCCAGACGCAGAATATTTTATTTGTTATGGGACCATCTTAGCCTGTGCTAAAAAATTTACACATTAGACCACTTTTAACTACCAAAGCACCAACTGAGGTGTCACCTCTTTGCACCCTTCTCAATATTATACATTGGAGCTGCTCTAAGCAGCCCACGCTCAGCACCACTCACCTCTCGCGCGGGCGAGCCCCTGCGGCACGGGCTGCCGCGGCCGGTGACAGTGCCCGGTGCGGCACTGGCCGGTGGTGCTCGTCTCCAGCCATGGCGCTGTGTGAGCAGGGCATCGACAGGGCCGCCGGTGTCCCTACAACCCATTGCTGCCTTCTAGCGTCGGTCTGCCTCTCCTTCTCCGCTCCACGAAACCCTAGTCTCTCTCTCTCCTTCTCTCTAGATCTAGAGAGGCATGAGCTGGCGTCCGCGGAGCCCTCCTTCGATTTGTCTAATTTTGTTTTTCCTACTCTCAGGTTCCGGCATTGGAGGAGGTCTATCCGACGTGGTTTCAATTGGAACGGCCGAGAGTGATGATCGGCCTTAGCCATCAGTGCCGTTTCTCTGGTACTCCAATGTGTGCTGTTTTTTTAATTTTGCTTTGCCTCTATGATTTTCCCCAAATTGACTTCGATTCAGGTCCTAGGGTTTGGGCTCTAATTTTTGCTGCTCCGCCATTCGTCGTCTCAGTGTTTATCCCTGTGAGTCCAGCACCATTGGCCAGATGGTATCTTCCAGCTAGGAAATCGCATATTGTCAGTGATTTGTACAGTTATTTGGTATTAGCGTTGTCGCATAGTCATTATCTGCTCAGCATGAATATTGTGGTACTACCTGCAATGATTTCGTCAAAACTACTGCATAACTTCTTAAAATAAATGTGAACAATTTATTAGGAAGAATAAAAACATGTGCCATGTGATGCTATCTTGATCTATTGGCTATCTATTAATTAAAATGGAACTGCTATAATTTATTTCAGGTTACAATAGCCATGATTGGGAGTGCATGTGGGGATGCTGACAACATAGTTGCTGAATTCCATAAGAGCTATGAGCTGGGAACCCGTGAGGGGACAACTATTGGCTATACATTGGACAAAGCACAAGCTGCAAAGATGCATGAGCACTTGAGCAGATAGGCCTACTTAGAGCAACAGTAGATTATGGGGAAGGTGAAAGGTTTGCTGCTTTCTCAGTGTTGATAAAAAAAATGCAAGTGCATTTTCAAAATAAATTGTCCCTTTACATCTATTTTGTGTTACAGTTTCAAAATTTATAACCTTTCCTAATATTATTTGATTGCCAGGATTATGGGTATCTGAAAATCAGAGGTGGCCACAATCTCTTCCTAGCCATATGATAGGAGTACTTCCTTTACGACAAGACGCACAAAATTTGGGTGATAGTTCTGGTATGTAGATTTCTTTGTTTTTCCTAGATTCCTAAAACTGGTCACTCAGACTACATAATATTAATAAGCATAATGTAGTTGACGGATGCAAAACTACTGTTGTTGCCTTAACTTTGGCAACAGCCATTATCTAGGTAGTGGATACTTCTTCCACTTTTAGTTGCATTGTTTGTCTTGATGTTTAGTTGATCTTATACATCTATAGTTGAACCCTGCCAGATTCAGTTATTGTTGCTTTGCATGCTTTGCAGAACATGGTTTTAATTTTTTTCAAGGAAACTTTGATCTCATAAAAGCAAACTATGGTTACATATATAATTATTTTGGAAAATATGAGCCTGCTCTCTTAATTGTGCAGATTGACATTTAAGTATTTGACATGTGATGTAGCATCTAATGGAATGATCGATGCTTGTCCGCCTTTGTTTCCAACCAGAAATTTGGAATTATAAAAATTATGAGACCATCAATTACTTTGCAAAGATGAATACTGCTGTGAATTTTGCACTACATGTCCTTTTTTCATCACTGAAATATGTAACGTGTTGTTTGGTGGGATTGCTTCCTGTCACTTAGTGTTTTTTTTAAAAAAATAGCATTTGCCAGGCAGTGTTTGTTTACCCTACCTAGGGAAAAAATCAATTGTTTTCTCTATGTCATATTTCCATAATTGAAAATCTTAGGTTAATTTGAATACATTATTGTCGTTTCAAAAATCCTTGCTTCATTGAAAATCATAGTTGAAATTTGTTACTTTTGAATCACATTTGATCCTTTCATTCATGTCTGTTTTCTTTAGCTAATCTTGGCTGTCAATATTTGTCTTGTCTTTTATGTCAAATATAGTGAATCTATTGGTACTAGCTTTAATTAACCGCTGATTCTAGCAAGCCACATTTTTTCTTAATTTTGCACTATGGTTTGGTGGCCCTCGACTTCATAGAGTATTTATGTCCAAATTCTGAACATCTTGTTTACATTTAGCCTTACTGGAGATCCAATGTGATCACATTTTTTCCCTTCAGATGAGCTAAAATTCAGCTTTGTTCATTGCTATTTGAATTGCCTACTTCTGATACATTCATGCAATTTATTGCCCACTTTTCCTTCAAAGGTTCTTCACAGTGAGATGACTTATCCTTTGACACAACAAAAATGTCCATCATCTTCGACTCTCAGCTAATATGCAGCACTGAACCTTGGTCAGCTTATAACAAAAGGGTTCTGGGCTGCCGTCAGCACAGAACACTAACTTTTTCATTGTCCTGGCTACTGCTCCTTTGGACTTTGGTTGCAGTTGGTGATTATTTGGTTGAGTTTTGAGAAGTTTTGGCGGAGAGATTCGTTTTCGTGGGTTTTAATGTCTCTGCTCAAGAGCGTCGGATTAGGCGTCGGACGACTTTTCTCTAAGCTCCGGACCATTGCAAGTGGTCCGGTGGTCTTGACCAGTCTCGTGTCAAGCAGCTAAGGGCGTCGGACCACCCTCCGGACGACTCTGTTTTGAGCTCCGGACCATTGGCCATTGGTCCAGTGGCTCTGTTGTGGGTGCTGCTCTATGCGTCGGACCAGGTGCATTAGTCCGACGGTGAGCGTCGAACCAGAGTCCGGAGGTAGGGAGCTTGCTGTGTTCTTTTGCTCTGTGCGAGTGTGTGCAGCCGACTACTTCCGATAGTCCGACGGTGAGCGTCGGACTAGTTGTCCGGATCCTAGGCACTCCCTGCATGGTTTCTGGGTGAGCTTCGGACTTTCCAAAGTGTGTGTCAGACTAGTCCGAAGGTGCCCTGGTGAGCACCGGACGAAAGGCTCCGGACCACTTCCATTGGTCCGGAGGTCTTGGCTGAGGTAGTCCGGAGCCTCTGCTTTCGCTATGGTTCTTCCGTTCTTGTTGCGGTTCGTTTCTCTGGGTTCATGGATAGCTCCGCTGTGTTCCTAGGACATCTCCTAGAATATCCACCCATTTGTGGGTCGTGAGCCTAGTCTATGCTTTGGGCCGTGCTTGGGACAAGGGTCAAGTTCTTCTGAAAGGAATTTTTATTTGGCTCCCATTCACCCCTCCCCTCTGGTCGCCTTTTTGGTCCTTCAATTGGTATCAGAGCCGGTTAAGGATCAATCCACTTACATGGTTTTTGATTCGCGAAGGTGACATGGAGCGAGGTGCTGGTAAACCTCCCTACTTTGATGGAACCAACTTTGTCTATTAGAAGGTGCGCATGTCGGCTTATCTCCAAGGGCTTGACACAAAGTTTTGGGAGATTTGTGAGAATGAGAACTGCGTGGTTCTTGAGGCTCGGATCACCGATGCCCAGATTACGCAACATGCGTCAAACGTAAGAGCCCGTAGCATTATCTTCTCTTGTCTGTTTCTTCCAGAGTTTGAGCGGGTTTCGAGTCTCACTACGGCACGAGAGATCTGACAAACACTCATGAGGTATCATGAGGGCAATCCTCAGATCAAGTCCAGACTCTTCGACATATACCATAGAGAGTATGAAAACTTTGATCAGTTGGCCGGCGAATCTGTTGACGGGATGTTCACTCGCTTCCAATCTATCGTCAACAAGATGCGTGCTAATCGAGCCAACTTGCCTTATGATGATCATGAGAGGGCTATCAAGCTTTTGCATGCTCTTGATCGGAAGGTAGGGGAGATGAAGGTAGCTGCCATTCAGGAGTCACCGGGCTATGATGTCCTGACCGTGGACGAGCTGTTCAGCAAGCTCAAGTCCTCGGAGATTAACTACCAGACCCGGGCCAAGCTTGAAAACCCGTCGAAACCCTCTATAGCGTTGGTTTCTAGCCCTGACGGTACGTCTTCTTCCTCCTCTAACCCTTCACACTCTTTGTTCGCTTTGTCTTTGATTTCTGTGACAGAGGATCAAGTGGAAGCTCTTGGAGATGATGAGCTGGCTTTGGTCATCACCAAGTTCTCATGGTTTCACAACAACCGTTTGAACTATCGGCGTGGTGGCTCATCCAAGGGGTGCTACTGTTGCAGTGATGAGGATCACTTCATCGCAAACTGCCCCAAGAAAGCTACGGGTGACTTCACCAAACGCAAGGACAAACGCGAGCACCACTTCGAGGACAAGAACAAGCCTAAGGGTGGCTACCACCGAAGGTCCTCCAAGAAGGTGATCGACAAGGTGAAGGCCAAGCAGCGAGCCTTCCTCGCTTCCCTCAGCGACATCGATGCCTCCTCAGACGGAGGTGGTTCTTCGAGCGATGATGAGTCCAAGGGAAAGGTTTAAGGTTTAGGGTTCAACGGCCTATGCTTCTACGCCAACGGCAAGCACGGTGGCTTTTGCACCATGGAGATTGAAGAAGGCAAGGTTGGCAAGCGCAAGGAAGGCCCCAACTACGACTACGACTCTGACACACCCGAGGTACCACCTACTGTTGAGTCTCTCTCTCTCGAGATTGAGTCTCTGAACGACACCTTGATGAGTTAGGATGCTTTGCTCAAGCGTGTCGCGTGCGAGAGGAACGATTTCAAGGCTAAGTATCTTAGCACGCTGCATGAGCTAGAGTTTGCTAAGGCGTCAGTGGTGGTTACTGAGAAGGTAGAGTGTGATGCTTGTGCCATCCACATGTCTAGTCTTGTCACTATCCAGGACAAGTATGACACTCTACTTGAGGAGGTCAGTGAGCTGAAGGGTAGACCTAGCTTACTTGGTGCATGCAAGTCTTGCTTAGGCTTGCGTTCTGAGCTGACACAAAGAGATGCTAGAATTGCTATGCTAGAGAAGGTCAGCTCAGATAGCACTAGAGAGTCGGATCACTTTGAGGCTTTGGAGCTTGAGATCGCGTCGTGCAGACACGACAAGATGCGTAACGAGAAAGAAAACACATACCTTCGGTCAATCTTGAGCTGGGTGTCTTGCCGAGAGCCACAGTTGGGGATGATGCTTAGCCAATGCAAAAGGGCTGACAGCACGGGAGTAGGCTTTGCTATAGGTGGGAAGGACGATAGCATGTTCGGTAAGATCGGTGAGTGTAGTGGTTTGAGCGAGAATGAGAAACTCACCACAACTCCCAAGCTTACCAAGATCACTCCACGTAAGCCTACCAACCCCTCTGAGTTTCCTGTGAGAGATGGTGTGTTTGAAGAGCCACCCAAAACCACTCCATAGAAACAAGTGTAGATTGCAAAACTGAACCATCTTCGCAACCCACTTGACACACTGCTAGACATCTCTAATGATCCTCTTCCTAAGAAAGCTAGAGCCACCCAACCCAACAAGAGAGTGCTTATCAAGAGTGCGGTGAGGTAACATAGTGAGTATTGTGAACGAGATATGCATTTGGCTGAGTTTTGCAATAGGAGGAAGAGAGATGATCGGAGGCAGGTTGAGTTGAACAACCGAGAGATGTACCACCCATGAGTTGGGGTGCGTGAACCGAAAGTTCAGAGACGCAATACTAGGCCTAGAGCTACAATGCCTCAAGGTACTAGGCCTTAGGAGGCGAGACCATGTGGTAGTCGTGCCCATGTATGTTCAGCTTTATGATGAGTGATCGTCCAACACGTGAGTGTTTCAGTTTGAGTGGCTTACCCTAACCACATGCGAAAGCAAGTTTGTGCATGTCTATCGGCTTGTGGTGTGCAGGTGCTATGCCTAGTGACAGTGGTCAATGGCGTGGAGAAGGTTGAGTTGAGGCTTGTCGTGCCGATGAACTGAGAGTGGTGAAGGACAGAAGCGGGGCTCGGACCGAGGGACCATGGGCGCCGATGGACTAGCTGTGGTGGCTAGTGCTTGGCACCGGCGAGTGCGAGAAGGCATGGAGGTAGACCGAGTTGACCAAGTCAAGACGATGGACGAGCGGGTCGAGCAGAGGCTCATGGGACTCAGAGTCCGACCGGGCAAGGACAAGGTGGCTCGAGTCGAGCGCTTTGGTGGTTTAGGCCTCAAAACCATCCGAGGACGGTTTCCGAGTTTGGGCCTCAAAACTCGGGGTTCGGTAGTTGAGCCCAACGCTACCGGTGGCGGGTTTTCTAGGTTTGGGCCTCAAAACCCGGGCGGAGCTTCCGAGGAAGCGGGGATGGCAGATGGCGGAATCCTGGAGGTTGCGTCGAGGCGACGACAACTCTCGGCGGGAAGCGGAGCCGTCCATTCAAATGAGTGGCTAAGAGTTACCGACTTGGATTACAATGTCTTAAAGCTAGGTAATTCGGTCTTGTATCTAAGGGGGTCTTTGGGAAATAGCCAAAGCCTCGTTAAATAGAGGATGAAGGGGTATCCTCATCCTATCTCTTGAACCCTAATCACTTGCCCCCCTCTGTCTCTCTCTCTAGTTCATGAGATCCCTAGGTTGTTTCCACCAACCTTTCTAAGAACTTGGTTTTGCTGCGAGGAATCGGAGGCCGTAACCTCCGTAAGCCATGGTGGCTTCGCTTTTGTGACCGTGTCCCCATTTTGCTTGTGTTCTTCGCGTTTTGCTTTTTGCTCCCTCTTTTCCCGAGATGATTTCTCTTTGTAGGGAGTAGCTCTTGCAAATCCGTTTGAACCAAGTTGTTCGTATTCGTGAGGAGCTTCTTTGCACCAAAGAAATTCTCCTCAAACCTCACGAGTGCGTAGATCGGGCTTTTTCTTTATGGAGTTCTTCGTTCTTGAGCTTTTCCCCAAATCTCTTCCCTCCCTTTGCTCTAAGCCAAATTGAGCGATGATTTCTTCGGGATAGCTCCCCAACTGCACTAGGATCATTCCTACAAAGTTTGGTTGCACTTGGTGATCATTTGGTTGAGTTTTGGGAAGTTTTGGCGTAGAGAGATTCGTTTTCGCGGGTTTCAGCGTCTCTACTAGAGAGCGTTGGACTAGGCGTCAGACGACTTTTCTCTAAGCTCCGAACCATTGCAAGTGGTCCGGTGGTCTTGGCCAGTCTCATGTCAAGTAGCTAAGGGCGTCAGACCACCCTCTAGACGTCTCTGTTTTGAGCTCCGGACCATTGGCCATTGGTCCGGTGGCTCTGTTGTGGGTGCTGCTCTATGCGTCGGACCAGGTGCATCAGTCCGACGGTGAGCGTCGGACCAGAGTCCGGAGGTAGGGAGCTTGCTGTGTTCTTTTGCTCTATGGCGAGTGTGTGCAGCGGACTACTTCCTATAGTCCGACGTTGATCGTCGGACTAGTTGTCCGGAGCCTAGGCACTCCCTGCATGGTTTCTGGGTGAGCTCCGGACTTTCCAAAGTGTGCGTCGGACTAGTCCGAAGGTGCCCTGGTGAGCACCGGACGAAAGGCTCCGGACCACTTCCATTGGTCCGGAGGTCTTGCCTGAGGTAGTCCGGAGCCTCTGCTTTCGCTGTGGTTCTTCCGTTCTTGTTGCGGTTCGTTTCTCCGGGTTTGTGGCTAGCTCCGCTGTGTTCCTAAGACATCTCCTATAACATCCACCCACTTGTGGGTCGTGAGCCTAGTCTGTGCTTTGGGTCGTGCTTGGGACAAGGGTCAAGTTCTTCCGAAAGGAATTTTTATTTGGCTCCCATTCACCCCACCCCCTCTCTGGTCGCCTTTTCGGTCTTTCATTATAATAATTGCATGAGCCTGCGGTAGCGCGGGCCTTGCACTAGTTACCATGACGATTGACTTACTAACGCCAAAGACAAATTTGAAACGAAGGCCTCTTAGATGTCGTCTTTTGAAACTTTTTCTTTATTCACTTTAACTTAAAGCTTTGTTTTTGAGATTGTGTGGATCTAGATGCCTTTGTTTGTAATAAAAAACAGTCATATGTATTAGTCGATGCAGAAGCTGGAATATTAATATATATTCCCTTTCCTAAAAAAGATTACATGTATTTGTCGTTTGGGTAAAAATTCTACGCAACGGTGTTACATAGAACCACTGTGCAACATCACCAAATTCCCTCACTTCCAAGTGGGAACCACGTCTAACTAATTAGCTTAATTAATGCCTAATTGCCTACAGGTGGGACCTATATGGAAAAAGCAGAGGATGCCTAGAGCAGATGAAGGGGTTCCAAGCAGAGCAAAAATAGATTGCTACTCCGCCCTTCTGGTAAGTTTGATTCGTCTTATTTAAATTTTTTTATAAATATCACCTTTTTTATTATGGTTTACTTATTTAATAAATAGTCTACAAAAATGACTTAAATTTGACTATGTTTGCATAAATGTTTTTTTTAATAAAACAATAGTTAAAAGGTTAAAAAAGTAAAATAAATTATAATTTGAAACGAGCGGACTATTTAACAACCGGTTATATTCGTGCCTGTATTAACCGAATTTCTGTCCATCCGGTCCGACGAAGCCGCCCTGCTGTCGCCCGATACCTGCGCGCTCCCCCTATGGCACAGCTCTCCTTTCCATGCTCCTTTCTGCCACTGCCCAAAGGCTACCTCTAGCACGGTGTCCCTAGCGGGCCGCCAACTGCTGCTCCCTCTGTCGCCACCCACCGCCATATATAGTTGCAAACGGCGCAGGACACGCAGCTAGCGGGCCCGCCGCAGCCAACGGTGCTTATGCGCTTACGCTTCCGACCCAAATGCCGCATTACTATGTACTCCGTATAAGCCTACGATGCGTGTACACTGCGATGCCGCGCAATGCCGTTGCAACTTGCATGAATTGTGTCTGACTCGCAGACCCAAGGAAGGCAGCCATGAAAGCTGAGGGACTCGTCATGCGCGTACCAGCTCCAGCGATGGCAGCCAGCGGCAACACGGATGACACATACACCCACTGTCAGTGCGCTCTTACTCACTTTCCTGGTGGGCTTTACGTGAGACTGCCAGCCGCTGCAAAACGATGCGGTCAAAAATGGGCCGCCGTGTGTGGCAGAATCAATATACCAGCTTAAATAATGTATTGATATATGTATTTTTATATATAATAATACATATATTAAGTATTTTATACAAACTTTAGGTATGACAGCGGCCGGAGCTTGCCAAATAGCTACCTCCGCCACTGCGCCTACAAGCAAGCGGTGCTTGCCGACACGGGACAAGCTACCTGTTGCTGCGCCATTTGCAACTTGACGCCAAGAGCGCGGCCGTCCACTTGCGCTGGCATGATCACCTCTGATCCATGATTTGTGAAGATTTATATTTTTTTTTGAAATTTATGAACAATTTGATATATATCTATACCTAATATATCTATACCTATATATCTATACCTATTAATAAAGAGATAAAATTTTAGCCGTTTTTTTGTCCGTCTTTCCCTAAATAACTCCATGAATATTCGTCTATGTCTATTTTTATATGGATTGTGTTTTGCTCCAATAAGAGTTATCACTATACCTAAAAAGACACGCTATGAACCGGAAGAAAAAAACTAAATATCGGACTCCATATAGAAAAAGGAAAAAAAAGTAAATACTGGACTCTTTATTGAGAGAAAAAAAATAGGACACGTTGACGGGTCTCCTACGTCTAGATTTCGTGTTGATTTCATCAAATAGGAAATCCAAAAAGGACAACATATTTCTAGCTATGAAATCTAAAAGGAAATAGACTACCATAAACCTAATTAAATCATATATCAACGAGACTATAAAACTAGACATCCAATGCCACGAGCTAGGAGCCCACTATGGACAAGATCACACGAAATCGAAAGAGCACAATGGGTTAATTCGAGACCACCAGAGTAACACGGGCCTAAGCCGCCACATTGTGACATCGAGCGCGGACCGCACACACCGGTCTGGCCGGACCACGCCGCCCAGACGTTGAGGCGACACAGAGGAGCGGCTCGGCGGCGGTGTGCTGCAACGCACGCCACTATGCCAGAAAACGTTATCAGTGATGCATAAAATACGCGTCATTTTTCTTGCGTCTCTGATAAGGGACTGCGTCACTGATAACCATCTATCAGTGACGCATGTAGCCAACACACGTCACTGATAGCCTCTATCAGCGACATGTGTAGCCAACACGCGTCACTGATAGCCTCTATCAGTGACACTTGTAGCCAATATGCGTCAATGATAACATATTGGTTATAAGTGACGCGTATTAGCTACAAGTGTCACTGATAGAGGCTATCAGTGACGTGTGTTGGCTACACGTGTCGCTGATAGAGGCTATCAATGACGCGGTCCCTTATCAGAAACGCAAGAAGAGTGACGCGTATTTTATGCGTCACTGATAACGTTTTCTGGCATAGTGGGACAACGAGGCACAGACCCAGTTGCCTAAGCGGGGCAGCAGAATCCAAGTTGATCCGCGTGAACCAGTCCCGCTCGCCTAGCAGCCCCCAACGCTACATAGATTGGGTCTGTGTATGCCGATTGCGTTGTAGCCTGGCCAGATTTGGTGGAAAGATGTGATCTCTAGCGGATTCGGGTGGAGCAGCTATTGGTACAGGCGCGGAGGAGATCGTGGAGCAGCCTACCGCAGATAGACGCGCATGCACGGATGCGTGCAGATGGACTCCGTGCAGTCGTTGAGAGCATCAGAGAAATGCGTGCATTGCGCCAGTTTTTTTTAATAATATTTGATTTTTTTTCTCCCGTTGCAACGTACAGGCAAGTTTGCTAGTAATAATAATAAAGAGCCAAAATTTCAGTCATTTTTTGGGTCCGTCTTTCCCTAATTGACTCCATAACTAAATATAGGAAAAATTTAAAATTAGGAACATGGGTACAAAGGGAAAGAACTCCGATTAGAAAGAAAAGAGAGTCCGACTCAGATCTGCTTCTGGTTAGAAAGAAAAGAGAGTTCTGACTCATATCTCCTTGCATTTGTATAAATCTAAATGAAAATCCACCGTATCCACCCAACAATGATTTTGGTAGAACAAATTGAGAAATAGAAGAGAAGAAACATCAGACGTCACCAAATCGAGTACAATACAGTCAGCCAACAAATCAAATCAACCGAACAAACCGAGTAATAAGCACACAAAGAAGAGAAGAAGCAGATCAGAAAAAGGAAGACACTTGAGTTCCTTGTTCGCGTAGATGCGCCAATCGAGCAAAAGCAGCGCTGCCCCGCTGCCAAGGCACTGCTCATCGCGGTCGCTACCGCTCAGCTGCTGCCGACACGCCACCCTGGCATGGCCGCCCAACCCAGCGCCCGACGCGTCTCCAGCATGGTCGTGGCCGCGACATCAGCCCACCCTGTTGAAAGGTCTAGGTATGGCTAGAGGGGGGTGAATAGCCTAATTAAATTTTCTTCAACAACACTAAGCAAACTTGTTAGAATAAAACACGGCGTAAGCAAGTTTGCACTAGCTGTAAGGTTAGGCAAGCCACCTATTAATTCTAGTTACTAGCAAGATCTGTTTTATGTCACACTCGAGAGATAGATCACTAGTGCTACTAGACTAAGCTATATACTCAAAGGGCCGGTCATATTGCTATATATAGCCCTCACTCACAACTAGCCGTTTTGCCCCCAAAACTGCCTCTCTGCGCCATCTCCGGACGCACTTTTCACAGGGGGTCCGGACCATCAACAGCGTCCGAACCCATCCACAGCAGTGAGCCAACGGCTCTACTCAGCTCTCCGGACGTAGCCTCCAGTCGCGCGCTAAGCGCAGTCCGGACCAACGGCCATGCGTCCGGTCACCTAGCCGTTTGAAACGGCTCGTTCCCGCGCGCACCGCAGCGCGCCACGTGCCTCCTGTCGCTAGCAACAGTAGCGTCCGGACTCGACTATTCACGGGTCCAGAAATATTTCTAGAGAACCCGAGAGCTCGCCTTAGCTCCTCAGCACCTCCGGACGCAAGTCCGGTTTACCAACCGGACCAACAACCTGCGTCCGGACCTTCTCAACAGAGAGGTTCCAGAGAGCGCCAGAGACCGGACGCGCGTCCGGATCCCTGCGTCCGGACGGCAAACAGTGTCCGGTTCCTCTCCTCTGCACAGGCACGCTAGGGTAGGCCTCCGAACCCATCACCGATGGTCCGGATCGGCCATGTACCCTGCGTCCAGACCACTGTCCGAGGCTCTTTTGAGCTTCCCAACACTTCTCCAACTTTTCCAAGCTTCCAAGAGCCAACACTAAGTGATTCCTCCACTTGAGCACGTGTGGTTAGCTTTTAGTTCACAATTATCTTAGATTTAGTTGGTTGTTCTCACTAGTTCAATTGATTTTAATGCAATGCATATGAACCTAGTGGCACATGATAACCGTAATCATACTTAAGAGCTCCCTCCTTGATAGTACGGCTATCTATCCTAAATGTGATCACATCCTCTATGATATCTTGATCACCAAACCGAAAATGGTTTCTAACAATCACCTTTGCCTTCACATCATTTTCCTTTCCACCACCATGCTAGAGCTTGTGCCATCCACTTCATCTACCTTGCTCCATCACATGGTATGTACCAACCTATCTCATGATTTACGCTTAGAGATCAAGGTTAGTGCTTAGGTGGGTTTCATCAATTACTTAAAACCAAAACACATGGGGACTTTCAATCTCTCCCTTTTTGGTAATTGATGACAACCCTTCCATAAAGATATGAAATATAATCATTTTTGAACTTGAGTTGCTTGTCCAAGCATTTTAATCAAAGATTCAAGATTTGTACAAGTTACACCAATTCGGTTTTGGTAGTTATTAGCTCCCCCTACATATGTGCTTCATGAGTTTGGTTCAAGATTTGCACATATGTATAGATAGGCATTGTGGGAGAGTAAATAGCCACAAAATGATGCTAAAGTGTAAGAGTTAGACCTTTGAAGCGTGATACCATCAGAGTGCGAAATTTATGATCACCCTTAGCACCGTGATTAGCTAGACACCACTTGCAACAACAATTAGATAACCTTGTGAGATCAACATTAAGAGCAAGGTTTCTAGAGATTACTTGAAACTACAAGAGTCAAAGCTAATCATCCTATGCATGCTAATTGATCAATCATCATTCAAATTGTATTACTAGTAAACATCATACAAGCATGTATTTTGAATTTAAAGTACTTGTGCAACAATACATATGAGGATGCAAACATTCAAATACAACAAATAGTGTTCATGAGCTTGCTCCCCCTATTTGTATGTTCTCTTTCAAAATTGATTTTTCATTTTTCTCCCCTTATCATGTTTCTCCATTTTATATCTTTTCAATTTCTCCCCTTGATTTTTCATCACAAACTTCTCCCCCTTGAAATCTTACTTCTCCCCCTTGTCATCGAATTGACACAAAAATGTGAGACCAATTATAGATATTCAAGTTTTAACTCCCCCTAAGAGTGAGATAGGGTGAAAGATTATTTTCAACTTTGACTTGATCTAAGCTACTTGCCCAAGATTTTTAATTCAGTTTAAACCATAGACAAGCTTCTTCACACATGCTAAGATGGTTATCTTGCCTATGTTGAATTAAACATTTTGAGTTCATATACATAGAGCAAACACTAGGATTGCAAGCACATCAACGTGTCATATGCCACCACTAGATCATATCAACTCATAGAAGCTATAGTGGCACCATATAAGCATCAAAGACATTTTAGTTTTCATGAATGAGCCTAGAAGTATGAGTTATGTCTATATGCTCTACACAAGTCCTAACAAGGTATGCATGAATGCTCTAAAATCAACTTTTACCTTGCATTGTTGGAGTAGAGACATATCATATAAGTGGGGGTGCATCAACTCATGTTGGAGAAATCAAGTATGTTCAACTTATTCCTTAGCTTAAAAAACCTTTTCTCATCTAGTGGCTTGGTAAAGGTATCAGCTAATTGATCTTCGGTGCCAACACTAGTGATAGAAATGTCCCCTTTCAATTGATGATCTCTAATGAAATGGTGGCGGACATCAATATGCTTTGTTCTTGAGTGTTGAACCGGATTGTTGGTGATCTTGATTGCGCTTTCATTACCACATAGCAAAGACACTTGCTTGAATTTGACTTCAAAGTCATTCAAAGTAGCTCTCATCCAAAGTATTTTCTGCACAACAACTTCCTGCACTAATATATTCGGCTTCGGCGGTAGAGAGTGTCACACTATTTTGCTTCTTTGATGACCATGAGACTAGTGATCTTCCAAGCAATTGACAAGTGCCCGATGTGATTTTCCTTTCTATCTTGCAACCCGCATAGTCCGAGTCGGAGTATCCATGTAACTCAAAGTTTGATCCTTTAGGATACCACAACCCAACATTAGGTGTATGCTTCAAATATCTCAATATCCTCTTTGTGGCTTTCAAATGACTCTCTAGAAGATGCTTGAAACCTTGCACACATACATACACTAAACATGACATCCGGTCTTGATGCGGTCACATAGAGCAAGCTACCAATCATTAATCTATATAGCTTTTGATCTACCATGTTGCCACTAGCATCACCATCCAAATTTCCATTTGTTCTCATTGGTGTACTAATACACTTTGCTTCATCTAGATTGAACTTCTTAAGCATGTCCTTGATGTATTTGCCTTGACTAACAAAAATTCCATTCTTCATTTGCTTGACTTGAAGACCAATGTTGACACAAAAAGTGTCAGATCTGTGAACACCTCAGGCTATTACCCAAAACTCGATGTCGAGGGCGTGCCAGTCGATTTGACCAATCAATCGACAAGGATGATAACTATGACAAACTGAACGAGACGACGGCGATGCGCCCGGATGTCAAGGCTCAGATTGATCAAGGATAGCTAGAGCAGAGCTAGACGAGGCAAACAGCGATGCGCCCGGATTGCCAAAGCCTAGAGGTACTCCCACACGGAACTAGCAAGGATTTGACGGAGATCAGGGTGATGCAGCCCGTCGAAAGCTTGAAGAACTCGTTAATAACTACAGCTAATGCAGTAAAAGAGTAAATTGCGATAAAAAGTAGAATAAGATAAAATTGCTTTGGTTTTGAATTGGATTATGTTTTTTTCATAGCCCTCGGACACATATTTATACACTCGCATGGAGAATTGTACAAAGATACGATACATATCTTTTCTAAAACAAACTCCTACTTTAAAGGAAACTGACTCACGCAGGAGCCGAATAACAATATTTATTTCCTAAACAAACACATCTATTTTAAAGGAAAATAAATGACCCATGCAAGAGTTAGACTCAACCTACTATAATAATACTGGTACAAGACACCAGTTTCCTTATATTTCTTTTCGATGGAAACTTTCCATCAGCAGATCCCTTTAATCCGCACCTTCCTTCTTTGGCCACTTGTAATCCTCTGCCGCCGCTAGGTGCTAAGTTACGCCCATCGGCATCGGCAATATTTTCCCGATCAGCAATCGGCAGCATCTCTTCGTCGGCAATCGGCAACGAGCCCTTATTGGCAATCGACAACCATCTTCCATCGGCAATCAGCAACGAGCCTTTATCGGCAATCGGCAACGGCTCTTTATCACCAATCGGCAAGGACTCTTCATTGTTAATCGGCAATAGCAGCTCATCGGCAATCGGCAATGACTCTTCATCGGCCATCGGCAATGACTCATCGGCAATCAGCTTCAGCAAGACTTCACCAATTGACCTTTGTCGGCAAAGATCATCCGACCTCCATCGGCAAAACACTTAGTCTTCCCGCAGCACTCTTCCATCGGCACTATCGACTCCTGATACCGATGGAGAACGGCCGCTAACCAGTCAAGCCTCAGCCCATTTGACACGTGTCGAAAAACGGTGTCAATACATGCCCCCCAGTTTCGGAGTGTATAACTTTACGTGCCGAAATTCTCTCCACTGTAGCCGTTGCTGTAGCCGTTACCCCCGAGATAGGTGTACGGTTTCCTCGATCTCCGCGTGTGGAACCGCAATTTAATAATAAAACCTCTCGATTGTAGCACAAACAGTTACAGACCACCTGGATCACGGCGCGTATCTACCGCGGGCCTCTCTACATTCCTGCAGTGTGAAACAGAACTCCAAAATATCCCTGAACAGATTTATAAAAGTTACTGGGATCCACACCGTCCTTTTTACCCGAGCCCATTTTTACTTTCACCTTCCTGCCTTCATCTTCAACCTCCGGCCGCTCTGAAGAACACAAGCTCGAGCAACAGTACTCCTTCGTGATCCAAGGACGAACCAAGCATCCCTCTGACTCCAAATGGCGATCCAAGTTGACATCCCGAAGGTAAGACTCATTCTCCATTCAATCCAACCTCTCTGCATGGTTCTTTTTCTCCGCAAAAAACCTGGTTTTATCCCCATTCTTTTTCTGATTCGTCTCTCTTTCTTCGAACCCTAGGAACTGTACAATAAAGTAGTAATTCCCCTTGCCGGTTCCAACCTCAGCTGCCTAGGTCCAATGGGCAATCCAGACCCCACCTTCATTATTAACGCAGAAACCAACCAGGTACCGCTTAGATCTGAGAGCTTTGATCTAGGACTGTGGAAGGACACATTCCGCTCATGGCTCAAGCACACTAAAGGATGGAAGAACTGGTTCTTGAGATTGGCTAGATCACAGCAAGTGTAGTGGCAGGAGTGTGACTTGGATCAGTGCATTAGGCTCTCAATTGCCGATACAGAGAGGAACGAAAACTTGATGATGGCAGCTTCATACTTCTGGTCCGACAGCATGAACGCTTTCCTCTTCAGGCATGGACCAGCTACTCCCACCCTTGCCGATGTCTACATGCTGACCGGCTTGGATATCACCTTTGCCGATACACTTAGCCTCTTCAACAGAAAATCTGAGTACAAGGTGAACACCCATAGCATCGGTGGCTGGATAGGTTATATTCAGGAACACCAGAAAACCGGATCGGTAACCCAACGGGAGCATGCCATCTTCTTAAACATGTGGTTGGAAAAGTTTGTCTTCTGCGGCAAAACCATCGGCCCGACCACTATGCACCTCCCACCGGCTGAACTGCTTGCCGATGGAACGAGGCTCCCTTTAGGCAGGTATCTCCTCGGATCAGTTAACCGATTGCTGCATCAAGTATCCAATAAGCTACTGCTAGGAGAGCCTATCGGCAATCTCGGAGGCCCCTGGTGGTTTGTCAATCTATGGCTGAACGCACATATGCACAAGGCTCTCGGGTTTGATCTATTTGCCCAACAATTCCCGAGGGACATATCAGAAGATTACCGATACGACGATGACGAATCGACAACTCGGCCTCCGCTTAACTTTGGAGAGGCCATCATAGTGCTGCCAGGTACCGATGCCGATGTGGAGCACTTCGGCTACTATTTCCAGAAGTTCTACAACGGACTTTCCTCCTCGGAACGGGCCTGGTGGCCATATCTTGACGAACACAACCAGTTCCCGTTGCTGTTCAACTTGTCTGACATGAACTCGCCTGAGAACCAAGCAATCATGAGAGTCAGCATCACTCCCCGAGCCATCCCAGTGAATATCTTTGGATCTGGGAAGAACACTCCACCATCCTATGAGTTTTACTACCCATCGGCAGCAGCGAGACAACTGACATTTGGCCAACTGTCGATCAAGATCTGCTTCTCCAGAGTAGTAAAACCTAGGGAGACAATCTCCAGTAATCTGGATTGCAATAAAGTCATCAGCCTTTCTACCGATGCCGATCTGTCAAACCTTGACTTGTCTTCCTGGTCGCCAACCTCCTTCATCACCAACGAGTTCAAGTCTTGGTGACAAGAGTGGAAGTGCCAGTTACTCGCCAAGTCTTCGCACTATTATCGGCACCTGATTGACGTCGATTACATCATCCCCGATGATGCAGTAAGTCTGCTATCTGATACTTTCAATACTTTATTTTTGTTATCGGTATCGGCACTTAAACTCTTTTGCGTTTGACAGGCCGATGATCCGGTTCCTACAATGAGTAGCAGTGGCAAGCCCTTTAATCTGCGGATAATGGGCCCCATATCTATCATCGGCACCAAAGCTCCGACATTGGCTGCTTTCACGCCGCAACAGGTACCCACGCCAACACCTACAATAGTTCAGGCTACATCGGCTGTTGTTGTTGCCTTGACGCGAATTTATGTAGTAAACTCATCTTTACTTGTACCGATTACATACTGCTTCATCGGCAACATTTATCTTGTATAACTTGCTTTGTATTTTCAGGCACTATGGTCATCGGCATCTGCTTCCAGCAGGCAAACACCTTCCAGCCTAGCTGCCGATGCCCCCCGGTCTTCATCCAAGCGGGTCGGCTCCCCTGCTGCTGCACCGACGAAAAAGAGGCGCCTGAGGCTGGCTTCTCCTCCACTATCGGCTCCGACTGCGCCATCAGCTGCCGATGCGCAAACAGCAGGACCACCTGTGGTTCCAGTTGCACCACCCACCGGCGGGTCGTTGATACAGCCTCCATCGGCTTCCGTGCCTGATCAACCGATGGATAACATCCCCGACCAGGAGACAGCAGCTGCTGCAACAACCGAAGCGACTTCGGCATCGGTATCGACGGGGCTCAATGAAGAAGCAGCACCCGTTGTAGCAGCGGAGGTAGCATCAGCATCGGCACCGTCAGCCGATGGAAGGGCGGCATTGCCACCACGTGAACCGGTCGCCACGTCAGAAGCAGCGTCGATAATAACACCATCGGCGGTGCCGATTCCTTCTCCGGCTCAATCATCGGCATCCGCGGCCGTCGTCCACGATGAAGCTGGCCCATCCAGCATACCAAGTCTCAGGCAGGAGATTCGCTTTAAGACGGTAAGTTAATCACCCTAAAGTTTTCAGTACAATTTCCCGATCGGCAAACTCTAACCTCTGTTTTCAGGCTCAAGATTCTCCGGACAGCCTCTTTTCCTACAGCTTAAACCTTCAGAAGGAAGATGAACGCCAAGGTCGCCTTCAAGCGGACAGCCTATTTTCCTTTGCCGTCAACGTCCCCGATGACGATGAAGAGGAAAGCTCCGTCCCAGCTCTATCGGCAGAAATCAAGTCCAGACTTGAAGAACTACTCTCCTTGCTGCTGCAAGACACATCTCAACTCGTCCAGGACTCATCGACAGCAAGAATTATATTCAAGGATATCCAAAGCCATCTTTCCGCCGATGCAGCAGAAACCCTTCTCCAGGCAGCCTCTATCGACATCAAACAGATCCAGTACCAGAGGCTTATTCGTCGCATCGCCGATAGAGCTGCCCAAGCCAAGAGCGAGGAAGAGAAGCTCAAATTCAAACACCTTGCCGATGAGAAGCACAGAAGCATTGGTCAAGCAAAAGTCTCCATCGGCAACCTTGACCAAGAAATCTCTCGACTGTCGGCAAGGAAGGAGGAGCTACTGGCGGAGTTGCAAAAGGTTGAGGGGATCTGACGGCTGCCAACCAACAAAAGACCCAACTGTCCGATTCCATCGGGGCTTTGCGGCAAGAAAGAGATCATAATGCCCGACAAGCCATCCTATGGAAGAAGAAAATCAAGCCGGTTGAGGGCTCTGCCGATGCCGACGCCAAGGAGATGGATGAAATAGAGCAAATTCGCCTGCGTGCGATATCAGTTATCCACTCCTTACTGTAATGTCTGTTGTATCGGCAAGGATGTAACCTGATACTTGATCTCGTCTTGTAATATAATGCCAGTTTGTTTTTACCGATGTTTTTATAATTTTTCTTTTCATCGGCATTCGACTGAGCACTATGCATCTACCCATATGCTAGGGTAATATCTCTTTAAGTATTTGCCATTGATCGCCCTAGAAAACGCCACTCCTTCGAGAGTCTCCAAAATGTACGCATTATCAGGAGCAGACTGTTTTATCCGATAAGGACCTTCCCAAATAGGGGACCACTTCCCAAATTTAGAGCTCTTAGTCCCAATCGGTAAAATCAACTTCCAAACCAAATCGCCATCGGCAAATTCCTTCACCTTTACTTTCTTGCCATACCATCGGGCAACCCTCTTCTTGTTCTCTTCAATACTAATTAATGCCCTCAACCGATGACCTGCCAAATCTTCTAACTCATCTTTCATCAGAGTAATATAATCGTCGGACGTCAACTG
Organism: Microstegium vimineum; assembly: GCA_022036555.1. Taxonomy (NCBI): domain Eukaryota; kingdom Viridiplantae; phylum Streptophyta; class Magnoliopsida; order Poales; family Poaceae; genus Microstegium; species Microstegium vimineum. The sequence goes on along the minus strand of CM039125.1, from coordinate 17,429,993 downwards.
ATCCTGAAAAGATAATCGCCTAGAACCAGTTTTAATTTCCCAAGGTAGGACAACATCGTGTCCATAAACCAACTGATACGGCGAGACCTTGGTTGCACCATGACAAGCCATCCGATATGACCATAAAGCTTCGTTTAATACCACATGCCACCTTCTAGGGTTTTCCTCAATCTTGCGTTTTATAAGCTTAATGACTCCCTTATTAGTCGCTTCAGCTTGACCATTAGCCTGAGCATAATAAGGAGAAGAATTCAACACCTTGAAACCTATGCTAACAGCAAAGTCATCAAACTTCCCCGATGTGAACATGGTCCCTTGATCGGTAGTGATAGTCTGAGGAATACCGAATCGGTAAACGATGTGCTCCTTAATGAAATCTACCATGTTTGCCGACGTCACCTTATTCAAGGGGATTGCTTCGACCCACTTGGTAAAGTAATCGGTAGCAACAAGTATGAATTTGTGCCCTTTGCTCGATGGCGGATAAATTTGGCCGATGAGATCAATAGCCCATCCTCTGAACGGCCAAGGCTTGATTATAGGATTCATTGTCGATGCAGGTGCCCTTTGCATATTACCAAACTTCTGACAGTCCTGGCAACCTTTGAAATAATTGAAGCAATCTTCAAGGATTGTTGGCCAATAATATCCATTCCGCCTAATCATCCACTTCATCTTGAATGCCGATTGATGCGCTCCACATACACCTTCATGGATCTCACCCATCAACTCTTTCGATTTCTCTTTGTCAAGACATCTAAGTAAAACCCCATCAACTGTCCGATAATATAACTCATTATCAAAGAGCACATACTTAGTAGCTTGGAACCTTAGACGCCTTTCAACTTTCCTGGATGGATCCCTCAAGTAGTCGGCAATCTCCTTTTTCCAGTCATCGGCAACTGTTACCGATGTCGTGACTTGAATCGGCTGATATCCCGAGGCGTTCTGTGCTAACCGATTGGCCTCTTCATTATGCAACCTTGGAATGTGTTCAAGGGGGTATTCTTTGAATTCTTCTAACAACTGCAAACACCGCTCATGAACAGCAATCAAAACTTCACTTCGGCACTCATACGTCCCGATCAATTGGTTAATCACCAACATAGAATCGCCGAAGATTTCAACAGCATCGGCACGCACTTCCCTGAGTAACTCCAACTCCTTAAGTAAAGCCTGGTATTCAGCCTGATTGTTTGTTGAAGTAGCAACAATCGGCAACGAAATCTCGTACCTCTGTCCTCGGGGTGAAATCAAGAGAATACCGATACCTGCTCCATCCTTGCATGTAGACCCATCGAAGAATAGAGCCCAAGGAGCAATCTCGACAAAGCTCACCATATTGCAGTGCTGAGTGACAAAATCGGCCATCACCTGACCCTTAATAGCCTTAGCCGATTCATACCTTAGGTAAAACTCCGATAGTGCCAAAATCCACTTACCGATTCGTCCACTCAAAATCGGCATTGACAAAGGGTGCCATTTTTTAATAAAAATTATGGGACTTGCTATATTTCAGGTGCCTGAAATATTTGCGGATAAATTCTATAACAAGGCGGAAACTCCTTGGGTTCAGCTTACATGGAAAGCTTTTTACACTGGTCCTTTTCCTCCACATATGAAGAGGCCTATGAGATCATTTTGGTGGAGGGATGTGATGAGTTTATCACTAAAATTCAGAGGTTTTGCTTCATGTGTGGTACAGAGGGGTGATTCTGTTTGTTTTTGGGAAGATATTTGGAACTTTGGCATGCTCAAGTTTCAGTATCCTCAGCTCTTCTCTTTTGCTCGTGACCATCGGATTTCTGTTTCTACCTTTCTGATACGAGGTGTTACTGAAAATTTCCATTTGGCTTTGTCTCTAATTGCCTCGCAACAATTAACTCAGCTTGAAGACCAGTTGCACTCTTTGCTAATCAATTCAGATAATGATCAATGGAGCTATATTTGGGGAATTTCTTTCACCAGAAAACAAGCTTACAAAGCTCTGATGGGTTCATTCCAGCAACTCAAACACCACCAATGGTTATGGAAAAGCAGATGTCGAGGGAACACACAAATTCTTTTTCTAGCTATAGATGTTAGACCGTTTAAATACCAGAAACTTGCTCAAACGGAAGAATATGTTCCTACCTTCATATTCTTGTGTTCTCTGTAATGGAGTTGTGGAGGAAGCAGCTGAGCATCTTTTCTTCGACTGTCCTTTTAGTACCTGGTGTTGGAGATTAGTTGGCATAACTTGGGATCTCTCTGTGTCCTTTCCTGAAAGGATGGGACTTGCCAAGGCTTCTTTTGGTAATTCGAGGATTTTCATGGAGATTACTGTGGTGGCAACATGGTGTATTTGGTCTGTACGTAATGGCATAATTTTTGATGGTGCAACTTTGTCGTTGTGGCAGTGGAAGCATCTGCTTCGTGAGGATCTTTCTCTTACTGTACTTAGGTGTCAGTCCTCAAAGAAATCTCTTCTTAAGGATTGACTTCTTGTTTTTTAGTCTTTATTTTTCTGTTTTGTACAACTTGTTTTTATCTTTTGTACAAACTTATACCTTTTATAAAGTTGAGTTTAGTAGGGGGTTTTTCCCTCCTGATTTTCTTCAAAAAATATAATTTTTTATCAGCGATGGTTAACCGCCCTTTGATTTATACACTCTAGCTAGCATCGAGAATGGATCGAGGCTACCAGGCAGTGGCAGGCGACCCCTTTGATTTATACACTCTAGCTAGCATCGAGAATGGATCGAGGCTACCAGGCAGTGGCAGCGTCGCCTGAACAAAACTTTATTTTTCAGGCGACTGTACAGTAGGAAACATGAAAAACTATTCACTCGATTTATTTTAGATGAGCGTTCCCTATCTAGTGGAGCCAGAAGAGTAGCGAGACGAATCGATTTTTTTATGCACCGAAACGATGTCTTATCTAGTGTTTTTAGATGTGAGAGATGGTTTATATCAAGATAATCGTTACTCGGTACACTATAGTAAAATATTGTTACTCGGTACGCTAAGTAAAAACTAAACACTCCGTACACTATAGTAAAACTTAACAGCGCATTTTTTTTAAAAAAAATAAACTTAACAAGGCTCTCAATTTTCCAGATGCATATATCTGCAGAAATATCATCCAGTGCTGCTGCACTCGATGGACTTGGCACCACAATAACCATGCACGTACAACATCAATCAAACCTACTCATTTCGGGAAGTTCCAAGGTCACACCATCACGGACAGTAGTTCCTTCCTTATTTAAAAGCTTGGAAGGCGAGTATCTGCTTAGGCCTGCGCTCCGTCTCCTGCACGCGGCACCACATGGAGGCGACGCGGTCGTCGATGCTGCGCTGCTCCTTCTTGAGACGCACCACCTCCGTGGCCACCATGGCGATTTCCTCCTTTGAGGGCTCGGCGGGGGCGGGGCTGGCGGACGCTGCTGCTGCTGCTGCGTCCTCGGCGGCGCTGCCGCGGCGGACGATGTTGCGCAGGTGGTGGGTCTGGCCGCGCAGGAACGACGCGTGCGCGAACTCCCACCGGTCTGGATCAACCTTGCGGAATCCCTGTTGTGTGGACCGAAAATAGCACAATCAATCAGGGCAGCGAACTGCTACTAGTACGGTTCTTGGCTCTTGCAGTTGGAACTGTTAATTTGGCGACGGTTCATATATACTGATCTCTCCCATGTTTTTTGTTTACCAATTCAATGATCAATCTGCAAAAGATGTTTTGAGAATTTCGTTGCTGCAGCAAGCCAGCTTACAAATTTCTTTTTCGTCCAACAAAAAGCATTTACAGATTTGCGTTGGTACAGTACGGCAAGAGCATGGACACACGCTAAACACCGACTGAAGCAATTTCCAGATTCATTTCCCTCCCAAATACAGTAATAAAAACCTCACATCAACCAACAGATTCTGTAGCTCCATTTAGGTAGCTGGAGCTGGAGTGCGATATAACTGACAGGTGTTGAGATGGCGGACGAAGCTGGAGAAGTTGTTGTGCTTGAAGTGCGCGGGTAGCAGCGTCTGCGAGAAGATGAAGGGGTCGGCGACGACGAAGCTGTTGTTGCCTCTCCCCCAGCCGATCACCCCGTCCGTCCCGGGGTCCTCCACCATCATGTACGTCTTCCACACGAACGGCGCCGCCGCGCCGCCTGCACCCACCGCCATCAGCTACCTTCAGCTATGCTATATATATCTTCACAGCTGAGAGCAGACTGCTGGAGCTACGGACTAGTAATATCTCGCAAAATAAACTATCTGCTGAAATGCGGTAATGGTGGAAAGGGCCCCGAACAAGTGACGCGCGGCGGGAGCAGGTTATAATGGGCGCGGGGCGTGGCCTGGCCTGGCCAGCGCGGCCGCGACGCGTGCCGCTCGGGCTCGGGAGGGTTCGGCACGCTGGCCTCACACGTGGCCCCGCGGGCATGGGGCCCTCGCTGACGGGCGACGGCGATGGGTGGGGAAAAAGCGCGCGCTGCCGCGGACGCGAAACCACGCGTCCACTCCCGCACCGCGCTTTTTGTGCGTCTCTCGCTACGTACTCCGTATGGAGTATTAGACTGTAGATAGAATGCTCAGCGCTGCGCATGATGTCAGTGACTGGCAGCGATTACACAGAATGAAACCAAACGGCGTCTGCGTCTCTGTTGTACTAATTCATAGCATGACAATAAGAAAAGGACAGGTATTTTTGAAGGAAAAGGAAGTATGCCTCGTATCAGGGTTTATTTAGTTCATCTGGGCTCTAGAAAGTTAAGGCACTGTGACGACCTTTGATTGAACGCGCTGACGACCCCACGCTGAAAGATTAGGCGCAGGGAAAGAAAGAAAAAAGATCGGAAAAGGGAGGTTCTGCCTTTCTCGTTGTCGATAGCGGTACTGTTAGAGATTTGGGTTACTGATTCCACATATGCATGAGTTCACGTGGAAGAACGGAGAACACAAGTTATGCCTCCCGATCTGGTAATGCGGCAACTAAACAATTCGGATCCGGCTCGGTGCCACCGGTAGCCAGATGGCAACCATTTCTCTCTCCGACGTTGATGTCCCGATCGCCCTGGGCGAGTAGGAGCAGTACAGCTGCGCACATCTCAGCGTCTGTAGCGAGCGACGGGACGGGGAGTAGTACGGGACAGCCAACCCGGGGCCTTGTGCCTGTGCGGTTGCCTGCGTCCGGACAACGCACGGGCGTGCTGGCGTGCGCCTCTCTCGTTGGCCCACGCGTGCAAGCGGGCAGGGGGCACGTACAGTGACGGCCGCGGGCGCCACTCGCGTTCCGGGACGTGGACGCTTCCGACGGCGGGCGCCCCTGCGGCAACAGCGAGAGCGCCCCCCCCCCCCCCCCCCCCCCCCCTCTGCTGTCGTGTTGCAGACCGGCATTATTGACCGCGGTGCGGCTACTGCACGCTATCTTATCCCGTTACCCCATCTCTCAGAATCCTGCCCATGAAAATTTGTACTCCAGCTCTGCCAGATCTTTGTGCCCACAACAGCGGCAATGTCTGTGTACAATTTCCTAATTAACTCTTAGTCGATTTGTTTGGCTGAACTTTAGGGCATGTTTGGTTACAGAGACTAAAAATAAGTTTCTGTCATATCGGATATCTAGACACTAATTAAAAGTATTAAATATAGACTATTTATAAAACTAATTTGTCAGCCGAAGATTATTTTGCGAAACAAATATATTAATATAAAATAGTCTATGATTTGATAATATGGTGCTACAGTCATATGTTAATGATGGATTAATTATGCTTAATAGATTCATCTCGTGAAGTATTACATGACACTGTAATTAGTTTTATAATATAAATTATATTTAATTCATTTAATTGGTACCAAACATCCGATGTGACAAGGAACTAAAAATAAGTCAGGCAACCAAACACCCCCTTAGTTTATCATTTTTCCTATAGTTCACAGGTGTCTGAAATTTAAGATGATTTTAGACAATACTAATATACCACCAACTAGTATAATTTAGTTGTTAATTTTGTATTTTGTTATTTGTCTTTGTGTTATAACAAATTCAATTTTTATCATTGTCCTCCTATAGAAATAATTGTAATTGTTGAATTGTCTCTGTGCCAACATTTATAAGATTTTGTCAGGTTTACAGTTTTGTCTAACAAGTTTTTTATTTGTGAAACCAAAAATTACAAATTGTGTCTACATAAATTACAACGAACTAAAATTGTAATTTTAATATAAAATATATGCAATAATTGTCGCCGGAAAGAAAACTAAAATTCAGGCAACAGAAATTTAGCAAATCCCTTAGTTTATGTATACTAATTTATTTTGTTGTGAGATAAAAATACTATTCATTTGCTGAACAAGACCCTAAAAGCAGTCAGTATCCAACAACTGTATACTCAAAAGAATTGTTATTAATGTCCTAGATCTCAATGGATTTTGTAAAACTAATAGAAAATCACAAAATCCTTTAATCCGATCAAACATATATAAAGACTAGGACGGTACGCGCGCGTTGCTGCACGTGCAGCTGGTGGTCGCACCTATATATATGTAAATAAAAAGATCCTTTGCATGAACACACACACACACATATATATATATATATATATATATATATATATATAGATGAAAACGGATTTGATCAGAGTGAATAATAGTTTCCTCGTATTCTTATCTTGTTTTTATCGGATTTAGAGCATGTTAGATATTATACGGTTTCAGATACAAAAGCATAAAGAATATTGGAAATGGTACGGATTTGGATGGATTTCTAAGCGGAAGGTGACTTTTCTTTAGATAATATATGGTTACGTGTTACTCTCTCCGTCCCAAAAAAAGTGCAATTCTAGCTACGAATCTGGGCAAACGTTTGTCCAGATTCGTAGCTAGAATTGCATTCTTTTTTGGACGGAGGAAGTATTTTTTATGATGAGAAACAATTCATTAGATGTTATTTATGCTTCAACACTTGTAATAGATACATCACTGGCGATTAAAAAATTCAACATATAATTTATTAGGATTAAACTATTTCCATCTTATTTCAGCTTATTCTCTCATATACCACTATTCAATCAGTCGGCTTTTGTACCAGCCGAACAGAGCCGGATCATGTCATGTGAAAAGATACTTAAATTAGTATTAGTGTATATATAGATAACTCATTTTACATATGAACTACAATATAACAATGTGAGTTGACTTCTACTCTTGCGCTTGAGCTTCTTAAAATATTTGGATTATCCTATTATAAGCATCGGATAATCCATATCCACCGGATTTTGTCAATTCTATATCCTACACCACATCCGCTCCATATATAATCGGATTCAAATTATCCGTATCTGTATGGATATTTAAAATACTTTTTCATATTTTTAAAATTTGAATTTGGAGTGGATCGAAGCGGAGGATTATCCATACCACTTTCACCGTATAACTATAACTATATTAATACACAAATGAGGATGAAAAACAATGAATAAGAGGCCTGTAATTTATTTTTGGTACACGGAGGACTTGGTGTGGAGAGTAGGCCAGCATCAGACGGCAGAGACAGGCGCGTGCGCCTCAGGCCACGGACGATGCACTTTGACCGTACAACATGACACGCGTCAGATGGCAGCAGTAAGTGCTTTGGATGCACGCGGATTGTTCCCGCGATAAAGATGTACATATTACGAGGTATTCTAACACAAAGCTATCCATAATTCTAAAACCTAATAGAATATACTCCTATTTCAAATTATATAAGAGCATCTCAATATTCTTGCTATCCCACACTTCAAATGTCACAAAAAAGGGACCTAAACAGCCTCGACAATCCAATCTCCAAGCTATTAAGATTCCGTTTAGGTCTCAATGGATTTAGAAATCTAATAGAAAATCACAAAATCCTATAATCCAATATATAGATATGTAAGATTTAGAGGTATTTTCATAATTCTGAAACCCAATATAATGTACTCCTTTTATTTCAAATTATAAGAAGTTTTTGCTATTATTTGTGTTATGTATAACACATAGCGTGTATCTATATGTATTTCAAATTAAAAGCTATATATTTTAAAAAAACAAAATATTTTATAATTCGTAATTGGAGGAGTATCTTAGAACAGAGGTAGCAAGGCAACCAAACAAGTTGATGTAGTCGGTTTACATCTTGAATGGAGAAACAATAATAGATTTTCCTAATTATTATTTCCTTTAGTTTATGCTTTCTTTTACTCACGCAATCTTACATCAATACACACATCTCACACTCTGACTTCATAGCCAGGCTTCCCACCCTCCTTCTCACCCACGCTCAGGCTTCCCACTCCCCTCACACGTCTATAGGAAACAAGTCCATCCGTACGTAATATACGTCTATAATCAGGGAACGAATTCAAAATTCAAATCACGCCCATCCACCCCGCCCCTCACGGTAGCCACACTCTACGACAGGCGGCTCCAGTTCATGGAGGCTTTGAGCTTCGAGTTCCGAACCTCACACTATCCGCACTGCTATTACTCTAAATCCATCCTCTATGTGTCCTAATCATCAAAAATTCTCTCCTCTATACGTTTTTTTTCTGAACACATCATCCTTTATATTACATACTCTACTTCAATTACTAATATTAGAGTACATTTATAACTTTCTTGAAATATATTCATCTGGGATCTTGTTTTGAAGAATTTATTGAAATAAATTTAATGACGTAAACGGAATTTAATATGTTTTTTTGGGAGTTATAATATTTTTATTAGTTAAAATAAAGTTGCACGCGGTCCCAGAACATACAGTACCACTCTCTCTCTCCACCTTTTCCCCTCCTCTCTCACACGCGAGCCACTCTACATGCGCTCTCTCTCCACTTTTTCCCCTCTCTCTCACGCGAGCCACTCTACATGCGCTCTCTCTCCACTTTTTCCCCCTCTCTCTCAAGCGAGCGTGCACAGCAGCACATGACAAGAACGGGCCCGCATGGGCTGTTCCTGACGCAAGCCTTGGATGCTGAGCGGCAAGTCGGCCGTTCCGCAGATCATAGAGCGGCAAGGCTAGCTCACCTCGCGCGTGTTGACTAGTCCACTGCGGAGTTACCTCCTTACCGCTCCACCATGCATGGAGTGACGAAAGAGAAATGCTGTTCCATGGATGATAGAGCGATCAAAAGGATTAGCAATAAAAAAAATTATTCAAAGTTAGAATTAAATTTAAATAAAAAAAGAGTTAAAATTAAAAAAAAATCGCCAGCACCCACGTGACCGGCCGGAGGAACGAGTCCGACGAGCGCGCCCACGCGAACATCCGCGCCGTGCTACGGTAGTCCATCCACCGGTTCTCGTGGCTCGTCGCGCGAATCACGGCCGCCTCCTCATATGACCGCTGCTTTGATCAACTTCGTCCCTGCAATGCAGATACACATTGAAGGAGAACGAACCAAACACATTTATAACTAGTGACGAGTATCTGACCTTGTTTATCAGTGTCTTTAACACAAGGCAACCAAAGGCCAAGGACAGACGACACAGAGGAGACACGAGAGCAGTAGAAAGGCAGACAGCTAGTACCCAGGAACCAATGCCTGCCATCCCCACGAGCTATAGACCTGAATTTATTGCCATATTGCAGACGAGAGGACGACGCAGCATCGGGTACTCCTGCTTGGCGCTGCTGCTTGCTCTATCTGAGTATTGTGACTCGACGCCTCACCAAAACGTGGGCGACGGCGGGAGTTGAAGAACCGCGACTGGGCTGCGGCAGGACTCGCGAGACGGAGATACAGGAATGAACGCCAAGCTGCAGCGAAACGCCACAAAAAAAGAAAAAAAACACGACGGTGGCGGTGGCAGGATTCGCCTGAAGGAGATACAGGAGTACATTATTCCACCTCCATCTAAGACCATCAGATTAGAATCATGTACGTTTGATTAGAGTTTACGTAGTTTGCATAGCTAGTTGATTTTCATAGCATGTGGTCCATCCCTATATATAATCCACCCTCGTACTCTATAAGGTGGTGAGGCACGGAGCCACTGATCGGTATCTTATTCTTATGTAGCTAGATTTCTAGATAAGCTCATCCGCGCCCTTTGTAAACCACCGAAGCATACAAGATAAGGTTAGATCCATTCTCCCCTAAACATAGGGTATGCATCTATGTCATATGTGATACTTTGATTTTTTACTCACGAAACATTGATCTACATTGTCGAGAATAAAACATACAACAAAGCGATTAATTCAAGAGAGGATTTACCTGTAGACTAAAAAAAATGTATCTTCCTTCGGCCTGTTCGCTTGGCTTATCAGCCACAAAAACCGTGTTCGTGTTTTTGTCTAACAGAAAAACAATCAAAACAACATCAGCTGCGGCTTATCAGCCAAAAAACGATCAAGCGAACATGCCGCTTATAGGCCTCTATTTTTTAACTTACATGTGAGGATGGAAAACAAATTTTCTTTACCAAGCTATATGGCTTTTCGTCTACTCTATTAGTGTGTTTTGTCAGTTTTCCCATTCTACTCTATATGAAATGTTTAAGTTACCCTTTATCTTTAACTCTGTTTCTCGTGACCGAAAGAAGCTCGAGCGACTAAACGTCGCGCGTGAATGGAGGAGGGAGACGACAAGTGGTTGTCAGGTCGCCCCTAGGCGTCGACGATGACTTCGATGGAGTGGGAGCCGGCGGATCCAGGCCCCGACCACACACAACCCCTTTATCTGTACCTCTGTTTCTTGTGACCGAAAGAAGCTCGAGCGACTAGACGTCACACACGTATGGAGGAGGGAGACGACAAGTGGCCGTCAGGTCATCGCCCCTAGGCGTCAACGACGACTTCGATGGAGTGGGAGCCGACGGTTCCAGCCCGGACCACCCAACAGGCCACGCCCGGTGCGGTCCACGCGCAGGAGGGAAGATAAGACCGATAAATCTTTTGGCGCCGTGCGTAAGGCCATCCGCAACAGCCTCGTAAAACGCCGCCTGACGTGTAGGATAATAACAATTAAAAATGAGAAGTGACTCAGTGCCAAGAGGTGTCAGAGACTCATAATGACTTGAGAAACGTGCGAGCCTAGCGATTATATCCTCGCTAGCACTGTTGATTTTTTGTTCCTCTCTCCTCATTGGTTCAGTGTCCCTCCTAGCTACCTGACCTGGACATCATTGGGGACGCCCTAAGGAGAAGTAGGGAGCTGATGGCCAGTCTAGCTAGGAGTTGCTGTTGGTGATATAACCTCGGTATATCCCCAGGGAGCTTTTTGGTCCTGCCGACCAGGAGACGGCCTAGCCCACGAGGCCTTGCGGAACGCGACCAACCCATCGTGCTCGCTAAGGACTCCTAAGAAGACTTGCTCGCCAAGAAAGACCCTAGTAGATAGACTCGGATCCCTTGTCATAGGGAACCGATCGTAATCTGTTAGGATATGAACATTGTAACCCTGCTCCCTGACTATATAAGGCGAGCAGAGACCCCCCTCAAAAGAGGCCCAGAGAACCTCCCTCAGATCATCTACAGATCTTGTAACCTGATATACGAGATCAATCTAGCCACTAGAACACAGAACGTAGGGTATTACGGCGGTTTGCCGGCTCGAACCTGTCTAAATCGCCGTGTCTACGCTCTCTGTGTTACGCTTGATCGCCGTCGCCACACCTCCGCCTAACAATCTACTACCATGGGATACTCCCTAGGTAGACTGCGACGCATATTTCGTCGACAGTTGGAGCGCCAGGTAGGGGGTGTGTGCATCGACTTCATGGCTTGTCAAGCGGTCACCTTCCCGGATTCGATGGTCCTTCCGGCACCCGGCACCGTGATCCAGATTGGATCTATGTCTTGGACCATCGGATCCGCACCACGCGGGGTAAGTTCACCACCATCTCCGTGTCGTCCCACCATACCGAAGTACCACCCACGCAAGGATGTCAACATCGAAGAACTGATCGGAGCCGTCGATCGCGCCAATGTCGGAATCATCAGCTGCATCGACCTCGTTCAGGCGGCGCGACGCCGACTCCCAGGTCACCACGGTCGCCGACCACGCCGCCATCGATCTCCGCGAAGACAATGGTCACGATGACCAGGGACACTCGCCCCTCCCCAATGATGCCCTATGGGCTCAGTAATCAGGCCGCTGTCTTCCAACGCCAAACGCATCGACTGATCTCCGACCAGGTTTACCCAACACCCATCGTGAACACCGTCATCATCTCCCCGATCTCCGACGACTCCGACCAGGCAGTATCCCTCGTTGGCATGACCTCTTCAGGATCAGTCGATTCCGGGAATCCTGAAACACCTGATCCCTCTAGGTCGACCAACGACTTCACAGAGTCCCCCCAGGCTTCGGGAGGATGATTCTCCAAGCCTCGGCCGGCATCACCCCCCGTGATAACGAGGCAGAGGCGATTCCTAGCGATCCACCGGCTGACGAGCTCAGTAATAATTCGGCAGAAATCCTCCACATCAACCAAGACGATGCCGCCCGAAGTAGGGAGACTAGGCGACAATACTCCCGCTCCCCGGAACACAAAAGGGACAAAGACCGCCGACCAGACCATCTCAACGATGGAAGAGTTGGTTATCAACGGAACTACCGGTCTAGCAACTCCGAACGCCACTTGCCGCAGAGGCATGATTACAGGCGAAGCGACCACTACTTCGCCAACCCAAGCGCCAGATCAGGAATAGACTATGACGCTAGTTATGAAAGGATCCTTGATGGCCCATGTCCCATACACAGGGACTCTAGGCACTCTATGCGCGAGTGCGATCTCCTCGAGGCGGCGATAAGACAAAAAGGCGACAAGAGAGCGAAGAAGGACGACTCCAGCAATGGCGAAGACCGAGATCCAGCAGCACCCAAGTTCCGACCGCCTTCAGCAACGTACTCCATCTTCGAGGGCAGCATGGTTACTGAAGGAGAAAGGCGACGTCGTCAAGTTCGCAAGGACATTTACTCGGTCACCGCCAAAGATGATGATTCGGCCAACGCCCGGTACCTAGACTGGTCGGAGCAGACTATTAGCCGGAAGACGAGTGGACGGATTACAGGTACCCTGGTCGATTCCCATTCATCATCGACCCAACCATTGCCATGTGCCGCTTCAGGAAGGTGCTAGTCGATGGTGGCAGCGCATTAAACATCATCTTCGCCGATGCATTCCGCTAGCTCGATTATTCAAAGAAGGACCTCCTTCCAGCAAACTTCCCTTTCTGGGGTATAGTCCCAGGCAAGGCATCCCCACCAGTAGGACAAATTACGCTCCCGGTACAACTTGGCGACCAGAATCACTTCAGAATCGAGAATATCAACTTCATCGTGGCTGACTTCCAAACAGCTTACCATGCAATCCTCGGCCGACCGGCGCTCACAAAGCTTATGGCAGTACCACATTACACCTATATGGTGCTCAAAATACCAACACAGCAAGGCGTCCTCAGCCTCCGCACCGATCTGAAAGTCGCATACGAGTGTGAACAGCAAACAATAAACGCCGCCGCGAGGACCCGCCCCAACGACAAATACAACTCCAGCACTACTGACAACCCCACCGCCAAGACGCCGAAGGAAATACAAACGTTAACAACCAACGTTGACCTACATCGAAAACACACGTGAAGATCCACGCGATGGGCAATACAAGCAGTTTAGGCACTTGAAGAGGTCCAATAAAGTTTGTACCGGTTATCCCCGATGAATAAATAAAGAAATATGTTCTTCTTTGTATTTTATACATACCATGACTCCAACAAAACATCCATGGTGACCCGATGTCTAGCAAGGAATATACGGCGTTCGACGACCTCTCCAAAACACTCCCACAGTGTTTCGATGACCTCTCCAAACGCATCACGACGTTCTCCAAACAGCCTGGACATAACCGGAAACCTTCAAATCTGGTCTATCAACTTCATAATGCATAGAATTAGCTACCCTATACGCTACGATCATGTTGATAGACCTCTCAGATGATGCATCTCTATCAAATGAGACATCACCTGAGTTGAAGGCCAAGAGGATATGCGCCCAGAATCTGTATACGACCACAGTACGGTCGACGACTCTACAAGCAGCATGGTTTTGCGCCCAGGGTCTACAGGAACGGTCTCCACAGGCCCTAGTCATGCCACGATCGAGCCTCTCGGAAAAGGGTTCTGTCCCTAGCACCACCTTAAGCGTGCATGAGTTGTTCGCCCTCTGCGCCGCGGGTTGCTAGCAGCTTACCCCCCTGGTAATCTCCGTGGTACCTATGTGTGAAGTAGCTTTGGGCTCTACGATCTGGGACACAGGGAACCCGGGGCCGAACGATTCATCGCTACGGCTCACGACTCAGGAGGCACGACAGGGCATACAAGTGAAATAAAAGCTCACCGCCCGAATATTTAATAGCTTTGTAGTTTTCACTTACACGCCCGAATTAATGTATCCACAATACAAACTACCGCTGCCCAACAAAGAACAAATCAACATCTTTAGCTACAACTTCCGCGACACGATCGGCAGCCTCCAGACGATCTGCATCCTCATCCGATATCCCTGACACGAACCCGGTCTCCACGCGACCAAGCTTGATCTTTGGATAATGAGATTGCAACATAGCCATGCCATGAGCAGCCACACTCCGCGCCGCCGAAGTCGTAAACAATTGAAGTCTGCCCCACAGGCTGCGAATCCCCGCTAACACACTTTCCATGGTCACCCGGACAGCGGGTTCAGGAATGAGCTCCCGACCATCAACACACCTTACCACAGGGGCAATCTCACGCGCCAACGACCAGAAGTTGTCGTCATAGGAACCCACTTTCGCCTGCAGGTCTGCAAATTGAAGACAAACATTGTCCCAGTGAACTGTGGAAGCAGCAAACACAAAGTAAGGAAGCCATTCAAAAGTAACAACAGGGAGTGAAATGCTACCGTTGTGCATCTCCCGCATCTTGTACATCTCTCTCTCGGCAGCGTCAACCCTCTCCTTCGCAGGGAGTTTTTCCTTTTGAGCATCAAGCAGTTCTACACGACAAGCGAGAAAAATTATCACAAAGACAAGACACCAATATTCAAAGCCACAGAAAACGAAGACTTACGAACACGAAGATCGTCAACAAGCGATTGAAGCTCGCTGGTCTCCCGCTCTCGGTCTCGCACCGCGGCTCTTAACACCTCCGAGCACCGGTGCGCCACGTCCAAACTTTCCTCCAACCCCGCAAACTGACCCTCGACATGAGCAACGTCACCACGAAGACGCTCATTCTCAGAAGACAGCTTCGCAAGCATGTCGGCCATCATCTTACGCTCTCTCCAGGACTCAAACAACCCCTACGACGACACATCAACAAGCTAAATAGAAAAAGAATAGAGACAACGCACAACTAAGCCAAAAGTCCGAAGCTACCTTGAATCGCCCGAGTAGCTCACTAGCATCGCTAAGGAGGGCAACCGCTTCCTCCTCAACCTCGTCGTCCTCGACAACGACAAAGTCTTCGCCATCACGGCGAAAAGTACGAAATGGCGTCACCTTCGGCTCATTTTTGGTACGAGGAATCTCCTCCACCACCTCCGGCTCTTCATGCACCATCGCCGATCTCTTCCTCATCTCCGGCCTTGGATCCGGCGCCAAAAACGATGACGACTCCGGCATAAAACCACAAGCTGGCTCTGCATCTGGAGCCCCAGAGCCATCGGCACCATCACCAAACACAGCCTCCTCACTCGAAGCAGGATTCTCACTACAAGTTGGGGGATCAGCCGGTGCAGGGGCACTACCTCTCCCTGAGCCGCCACACGCTCCACCAGCAATATCCGACCCATTGTCACGAGACTCCACCGGATCCTCGGAATTCGGCACTCTGCCAAAAGCAGCATTATAAGCGAATTGACAAAAAGCAACCAAGACTCAGAATAAATGAAGCACTCACAGATGTGATTTCCGACGAGCCCTCACGAATCGCCAACCCGGAACCCCCTCCGTGAAGCCTGATGAAGCACCCATAGGCGGACGCTCCGACAACGCAGCAGGATGCTCCACTCCAAGGAAATCACCAGCAGCCACCTTGGGACCCAAGCGCGAACACCCCTCTCTATCCAAGCTCGTGGCCGACACATCACCCCCACTCGATCCCTCGTCTAACGAATTAGACATTGAGAAATTCATATGGGCGGCACCCTCGTTGATAACAAACTCGCCCCTAGTCTTCACTGACGACTTCATCTTCTTACGGGGCACATCAGCCGAGCGCTTTCCGACGCGATCGCCATGTACTTGGCGTTTCTTATCCAAGGGCCTATGCGCCACACCCTCGTCGGAAGACTCGCGACCACCTCCACCGAGTATATCCTCCACAGTCCTTGACTGGTCCACACCGAGGGGCCACTCCGCCGACGGAACTCGGGAAACAAAGACCGTACGATCTTGACCAAGAAGATTTGAGTAAAACCACCAAAAAAGCCCAAAAGGTAGACGACCGCTACAAAGGAAAAATCAAAACTCACCGACGGCGGAGGCAGCCCAGCACGAAACGCATCCCGTGATTTCTGCAAATAGGGCAAGGAAAGATAAAAAATTACAGAAACACGATCAAATCCTTCTTCTTGCTCCAACCTTTGGGGCACCTTGCGGGTAGGGTCACTACGACCAGTGTAAAGAAAAGCAAGATGAACCCTGTTCTTACAAGGCTGGCGGTGTCTCATCACAAAATTCCAACCAACCGAAAAACCGTCAACCGACGACCGGTCCATCAACATTAGTAGATCCTTCACCTGGTCCATCGCCGCCTTCGAAGGAGTTGCTGACCAGCTAGGCTGCGACACTGGGATGTCTGCCGGATCGCCACGCGCACACGGCTCCTCTTGGGGGACATAGAACCAGCGAGACTTATACTCCGGAACCTTCGAAGGCAACGGAGTAACAATGTACACATCCTCCATACCCTCTCGAAGCTGAAGGTATACAAAGCCAACAATCCGCGATGTGGCGATCCCATTCCGCTTGAGCCGGAAGAAATAACGAAACAGCTCGAAATGCGGTTCGATGCCCACATATGCCTCACAGAAATGCACAAAAACAGAGATGTGCACCACTGAGTTGGGATGGAGGTTGCACAATGCAATCTTGTAATACGCCAAGAGATCGCGAAGAAAAGTATGAACCGGAACCCCAAATCCACGCCAAAAGAAGGACTCAAAAACGACAAGCTCACCAGTGTTAGGAGTCGGGAATTCCTCATCAGTTGCCGCCCTCCAATCCACAAGAGACTTATCCTGAAGAATACCAGTGGTAACAAGAAGCTGAATATCCTCCTCCTCCAAAGTACATTTGGTCCAATGTTCGGCCCAATCCGGAAGAACATCTACCATCTTCGAAGCTTCCCCCCCCCTTCTTCACCGACGCGTGAGTACTCGGCCTCTTTCGAGGAGCCATCGACAGGGTAAGACGGCGACGAACTAAGATTGCAATAGGTCTCAAAGCGCGAGAAAAGCGGATCGAGGAATAACGCCTCAACAGGAGCCAAAGATGTGGAAACCGCCGCCGCCGTCGTTCCCTCTTATGTCTTAGGGCGCAACACTTCAATTTCAGGGTTTTTGGGAAACCGAGCAGACCAAACAAGAAACCACCACGCCCACCTTTTGCGCCGTGACTTGGGCCGTTGTCCTCACCGGTTGTTTCGGCCCATTTACCACCCCTTCCATAAACTTTCGCCTACAGTCAATTACATGATTTACGACCAATAATGTTTCTGTGCAATATTACCAATGCTACAGTCCCGGGGACTGGACGCGCATCTTTGTTATTTTTTCAGGAAGAAAATACAGCTACAGCAACCTGGCCGACATGGTCGACAGATCTACAGGCACAAACACGCTCGGGGACTCCGTCAACGTCGACTACTACCCCCAGTACCAGTTGCAGTCCCGACTAGGCTTGGGGACTTCGTCCAGTTCCACATCGAGCAAGGCTCGGGGACTGCATCCAGGGCACCAAAGAACAACGCCTGGAAGGACCAACACCCGGGGACTGACGCCCGGGGATTGCGAATAAAAACCAAAAGAGCCTGATACAAGAATCTCTCCGAGCTCCTTCCATCTGGCTCGGGGACTACGGGTATTCGCAGTTGTTTTTTGCAAATTTATGTTCCAATCCCTATTTAGTTACTTTATGCACTACTTTATAAAGCATGGCACCACGTGCATACTTCACCTGCTACCATGCTTGGGAACTAACTGGGTACACTTCACCTTGCGGTGAATGTACTGATCTTTTTCACAAGCAATGCTCTGCTATTTTACTTTGTGGTTTTTGTAGAACCTAAGTGGGTACACTTCCCCAGGGAAAGACCTTTCAAAAGTTTTTTCTTCTTCAACACGCCACATTCTCCCAGCAAGCAGCCGCAGCATCAGGCAAGGCGACCAGCTCGCTCGCCAGGATACGACGTTCTCGACCAGATCGACCTGGTCGGGAGACCTCTCTGAGCAGCATCTCGATCAGCAATGCTGGTCGGGGCTCTACGACGACCACCCCGCATGATGACAACTAGCTGGACGCCTCTTAGGATGACGCCGCGGACTCGCCAGAAGAATATAACATGCTCAGGGACTTGTTGGGGATATAACCTCGGCATATCCCCAGGGACCTTCTTGGGCCTGCCGACCAGGAGACCCCCCTCAAAAAAGGCCCAGAGAACCTCTCTCAGATCATCTAAAGATCTTGTAACCTGATATACGAGATCGATCTAGCCACCAAAACACATGACGTAGGGTATTACGGTGGTTTGCCGGCCCGAACCTGTCTAAATCGTTATGTCTACGCTCTCTGTGTTATGCTTGATCGCCGTCGCCATACCTTCGCTTAACAATCTACTACCGTGGGATACTCTCTAGGTAGACTGCGACGCATATTTCGTTGACAGTTGCCTCCTCCGAAGCTCTAGGTCGGTGTGCCATGTCATCTCATCAGTGTTGAACGCCTATGAGGCTATGCCAGGTTGGGCACGGAGCTTGGGCACATGGTGCATGGATTGGTTGTCATGTATGGCTTTAGCGTGGATAGTTTTTTTTTCACAAACTCTCGATAGGTTTGTGGAAGTTGGATTAATTAGTGGACAATGCCCAATGTTGCAATGTGGGTGATGCTTTTAGACTGACCGCACCGCTCGCTGTAAATGCCCGCTAGAGCACCCTGGAGTAAAGATTTGGCGTAAAAATGCTCGCACAGCGCCACACTACCCGTTCCGCTAGGGGCCCTCGTCCGGCATCTGCAAGGGACTCCCTGTTCGCACGGTATGCGCTAGCTAGCCAACCTCTCGCAACGGCCCCCCGCCTAGACTCCGCCCCGCGCCGTGCCCCTGCCCTGCCGTCGCGCTCGTCCGCCGCCGGACCCGTGTGCGTCGGCCACTGGAAGGCGCTTTTGCTTCCTCGGGTCGGATATGGCGGCCAACCGGATGGACTTCGCCCCCACGCCGGTTGTCGTGGCTCCAACGCCACCTCCACCGCCGAAGAGGGCCGACGCCGACTTGATCACCGCCGCGGACTCCGAATCCCGCCAAGCCGAATCGTCGTGCTGGCGGTCAAGGCTTGGCCGCCCGCTCCGCCGTCCGTAGAAGAACTTGCCCAGCCACCCGCGGGACCCCACCACCTCCACCAGAGCTTCGCCGGGGGGGGGGGGTTACTCGAAGGAGCAGCCAATCAAGTAGGTGCGCCGCTCGTCACTGCCGCCCACCCTGCACGCGGTAACACCACATGCGCGCATGCACGCGACCGCGCCGCCTGCCCGCCAACCCTGCGCGGCGGTCATGCCGCCTAAGCTCATGCTCGTCCACCTCGCGCAGCCCCGCCCTGCCTACTGAAAGATCTCTAGTGTTTTGGGTAATTGATGAAACCTAAGTACTAACCTAGCTCTAAGTGGTTGAGTAGGTTTAGTACATCAAGGAAAGGTGAGGATGACAAGTGGTAGAGCAAGGTGGAGGCTAAGGAGAAAGCCAACAAGAACTCACACATGAGAAGAAGAGAGAAAGAGGAGACCCTAAGCTAAACAAGGCAAAGGTATTTGCTAGGGCTTTTCCATTTTGGTGATCAAGACACTTAGTGGGTGTGATCACATTTAGGATAGGTAACCGTACTATTAAGAGGGGAAATAGTATGTGGTTACAACTATCAAGTGTCATTAGGTTGATCATGAATTGCATTGCATCCAAACCTAATGAGCAACCCTTGTAAAACTTGATAAAATATGCCAACACACGAGCACAAGTCAGTGAAACACTTGGTGGTGGTACATGAGATCAAGGGAAGAAAAGAGAAGTGTTTTCAGACCAAGATAGAAACTCCGGACCAGTTGTGCATGGGAGCACCGGACCATAGGCGGTGGTCCGACGGTTGCTCCTAGCCCTGGCAGGCTAACAAAGAAGCTCCGGACAAGTGGTCCGGTGGTGCTCCGGACCATCGGCCAAAGGTCGGGTGGCTGAGTTAGAGAAGGCAGAAGACTAAGACAAGCTCCGAACCAGAAGATATGGTTCGGTAGTTTGATCCGGACGAGGTGTCCGAACCATGGGTGCATACTGTGTAAATCTGGTCGAAGGTCGACAAGGCTCCGAACCAGGAGATTTGTTACGATGGTGACCTCCAGACCAGGTGTCCGAACCTCGTTCGTGTACTGAGTGAAAATGGTGAAGCTCTGACAAGCGTCGGACCAGGCCTCCGAACCAATGGAGGTGGTCCGACGGTGCCTAGAGCTGCACGGCAACGGTCAAAATTCAAATTGTAAGAGGACGCGCGGCAGACGTAGAAGGCATCGGACCAAAGCGTCAGACCGGATGCAATGATCCGACGGTGCTGGAGAGTGGTCCGACTGTCACGATTTCAGCAGCCCAAGCGCATAACACGGCTAGTTCCTTTGAGGGGGCTATTTAAGGGTGTGTGGCGGTTCAAGCAGGTGCTCTTGCTCATTTTGATATTGCATACACTTGTGAAGCTTGTGACACAAACTCCCACTCATCTCATCATTGATTGATCATCCATTTGAGAGATTTGAGTGTTCTAGTACATTGCTTGAAGTGAGTTCATCTTAGTGGCACTTGGGAGTTGATACCGCTGCGGTTTTCTTGTTACTCTTGGTGATTCCCATCACCTAGATGGTTTGGAGCAGCGAGGTGGATTGAGAAGCTTGGTGATTGTGCTTCGTCGACCACAAGTGGTCATTGTGAGGGGATCTTGTGCCTTCCCCGCGGGAGATCGCAAAGGTAACTCTAGTGGATTGCACGTGTCTTTGAGTGCTGTCATCTTGTGTTGGTTGTGCGGCACCCGGTGATGGGTTTGGCGTGTGATGCCAATTAGCGCGTGAACCTCCAAGTGAGTGAGCCGACACAACGAGTACGTAGCTAGGTTGCAAACTAGTGAACCTCGGGTGAAAAATCAAGTGTCAACCTCTTGTTCATCATTGTGATTGATTTGGTTGCTTGGAGTTCACTTGATTGGCTCATTACCTCTACACGGCGGTATAATCACCTCTCCTATCCCTCGCATTACCTTATTCATTCTTGCAAGTAGTTTATTAGGTTGTGCTTGTGAGGTAGTACCTTGTGTAGGCATGGAGTGTTCTTAGAGCTATATTAGGATAGAGATTGTGGTTAGGAGGCTTAGCTTCCCTTAGTAGGCTAGTGCAATCCTAGCTTCGCTTCATTGTTATCTAACTTGTTGTTGAGATTCTTTTAGAATTTTAGTTTAGGAAGAGGAAGGAATGCAAGGAATTGCGCAAGGCTAATGTGGCTCTTGAACAAAACCTTGATGAGGCCGTAGCATCTCATGAGAGGTTAATGGAAGCCCATCAGAAGCTAGTGAAGTCTCACACTAAGCTTGAAAGAGCTCATTCCTCTCTCCTTGACCAAAGTAAGAAGGAGATTGTTCAAACATGTGACATGGGAGTTACTTGTGATATTCTTGATGAATCATTCTATACTTCTATCATTGTTGCTCCCACTAACCCCTCTTGTAGCATTATCATTCCTACTTCATCTACTAGTGATGGCTTTACTTGTGATGCCTCACTAATGGTGGAAAATGAAACCCTCAAGAAGAAGGTTACAAAGCTTAATCACTCATTCTCTAAGGCTTATGGAGGTGAGGACCGCTTGCTTATGTGCTTGGGTAGCCAAAGAGCATCTCTCTACAAAGAGGGTTTGGGATATACCCCCAAGAAAGGCAAGGCCGCCTTTGCTCCTCACAAAACTCGTTTTGTGAAGAACACCGGTAGCTATTGCATGAGTTGCAAGCAAGTTGGTCACAATGAGCATCAATGTGTGAACAAGGAGGCTAAGCAAGATGTATCCTCCATGAGAGTTGATTCATTGTATGTACTTTTCAAGGGTGCTAATGGAGTTCATGCCAAGTTTGTTGGTGCACCATGGATGGCTTCTAAGAAGTCCATTTGGGTACCAAAATCTTTGGTAACTAACCTTGGAGGACCCAAGCAAGTTTGGGTACCTAAAAAGAATTGATCTCTCTTGTAGGTCAATTACAAAGACGGAGGGAGGCATTGGGTGCTTGATAGTGGGTGCACTCAACACATGACCGGTGATGGAAGGATGTTCAACTCAATGAACCAAGATAACACTCATGGCTTTGATAGTATCACTTTTGGTGACAATGGCAAAGGCAAGGTGAAAGGGCTTGGGAAGATTGCTATATCCAATGATCTAAGCATTAGAAATGTGCTTCTAGTGGAAAGACTTGAGTTCAATCTATTATCGGTTGCCCAATTGCGTGATCTCGGTTTCAAGTGCATCTTTGGAGTGGAGGATGTGGAAATCATTAGGTTGATAGTGCTATTAAGAGGGGAAAATAGTATGTGGTTACAACTATCAAGTGCCATTAGGTTGATCATGAATTGCATTGCATCCAAACCTAATGAGCAACCCTTGTAAAACTTGATAAAATATGTGAACACACGAGCACAAGTCAGTGAAATAGTTGGTGGTCAAGGGAAGAAAAGAGAAGTGTTTTGAGACCAAGATAGAAGCTCCGGACCAGTTGTGCATGGGAGCACCGGACCATAGGCGGTGGTCCGACGGTTGCTCCTAGCCCTGGCTGCCTGACAAAGAAGCTCCGAACAAGTGGTCCGGTGGTGCTCCGGACCATCGGCCAAAGGTACGGTGGCTCAGTCAGAGAAGGCAGAAGACTAAGACAAGCTTCGGACCAGAAGATATGGTCCGGTGGTATGATCCGGACGAGGTGTCCGAACCATGGGTGCATACTGTGTAAATCTGGTCGAAGGTCGACAATGCTCCGGGCCAGGAGATTTGTTCCGACGGTGACCTCCGAACCAGGTGTCCGAACCCCGGTCGCGTACTGAGTGAAAATGGTGAAGCTCTGGCAAGCGCCAGGCTAGGCGTCGGACCAGGCCTACGGACCAATGGAGGTGGTCCGACGGTGCCCAGAGCTACACGGTAACGGTCGAAATTCAAATTGTAAGAGGACGCGTGGCAGACGCAAAAGGCGTCGGACCAGACACAATGGTCCGACGGTGCCGAGAAGTGGTCCGACGGTCACGATTTCAATAGCCCAAGTACATAACGGCTAGTTCCGTTGAGGGGGCTATTTAAGGGTGTGTGGCGGTTCAAGTAGGTGCTCTTGCTCATTCTGATATTGCATACACTTGTGAAGCTTGTGACACACACTCCCACTCATCTCATCATTGATTGATCATCCATTTGAGAGATTTGAGTGTTCTAGTGCATTGCATGAAGTGAGTTCATCTTAGTGGCACTTGGGAGTTGATACCGCTGTGGTTTTCTTGTTACTCTTGGTGATTGCCATCACCTAGACGGTTTGGAGCAGCGAGGTGGATTCGAGAAGCTTGGTGATTGTGCTTTGTCGACCACAAGTGGTGATTGTGAGGGGTTCTTGTGTCTTCCCCACGAGAGATCGCAAAGGTTACTCTAGTGGATTGCGCGTGTCTTGGAGTGCCCTCATCATTGTGATTGATTGGGTTGCTTGGAGTTCACTTGATTGGCTCATTACCTCTACACGGCGGTATAATCACCTCTCCTATCCCTCACATTACCTTATTCATTCTTGCAAGTAGTTTATTAGGTTGTGCTTGTGAGCTAGTAACTTGTGTAGGCATTGAGTGTGCTTAGAGCTATATTAGGTTAGAAATTGTGGTTAGGAGGCTTCGCTTCCCTTAGTAGGCTAGTGCAATCCTAGCTTCGCTTCATTGTTATCTAACTTGTTGTTGAGATTCTTTTAGAATCTCAGTTTAGGCTATTCACCCCCCCTCTAGCCTTGGATTAGGACCTTTCACCTGCCCGCGATGGATGCGCCGCCTGGCCGGCCGGGAGGTTTGGTGGAGGGATTCGAGATAAGGCAGGTGTGTGAGGGTTGGGGAAGAGATAAAAAAAACCCTGACATGTGGGACCCTGGAGTGGTAGTTGATATAGATGATGTGATAGAGTATGGATGAGTGCAGAAAAATATGTATATATGAAAGAAAAGAGGGGAATATTATTTTTAGCGGATGAATTTGATATAGAGGATGTGATAGAGTATGGAAGAGTGCGGAAAAATATGTATAGATGAAAGAAAAGAGGGGAATATTCTTTTTAGAGGATGAATTTAGAGTATCACGAATGTGGTCAGTCTTAGGTTGCTCAATAAGATTCCCATGAAGAGCTCTATTACATTGAATGCAATTATTTAAGGTTTTATCGAGAACAATTGTTTTGCGGAGGCTACTGAGTTTTTCAGGGATCTGCTTAAAATTGGCATGGCGGTGGATGTATGAACCTATGGTGAATTGCAATGTATTTGTGCAATTTTTTTTATGGATTTGCTCAATTAATTCTATTGCAATATACGAATATGCACTATTATGTGTGACCTTTTTTGTGCAATATTCCTTCAAATTTAAAACAGACAAAATAAACTTTGGACATCATTTTTTTTTTGCCAGGGGTCATTTTACCCCCACTTGACACTCTTAAGTGCCTGAAATAGACGAAAGGTCATACATGTAAGAGATTTTTGTTTCGGGCCTTATGGACAAGTTAAAAAAATATTATTGAAGGAAGACAAGGTTATTTGGAGGCCATATATGTAATTCTCTCTTAATCCAATATAAAAGATCTCGTTAATGTTAAACGGGACCAGGTTTCCAACAAGATTATATAGTAGCACATAGAGTGCTCTCTCTGCTTAGAGCATCTCCAAAGGGTATCCAATATTTTTTCCCAAAACGTTTTCAACTTGCCAAAAAGTATTGAGAGAAATAGATAAGGTCGTCTTCAATAATTTTGAATAATTTCATATTAAAATATAGAAGACAATTTTACATCAGAAATCCTATACTATTTCTAAATTATTTTAACTAATTTTATATGCTCTTTTTCTATTGTACATTTATATCCTGAATCTTTTTCTAGTATTTATTCTTTTATACGACCTTCTACTTTTAGATTACGCAATGCATATGGTGCCAGAAAACAATATACCACTAGAGTCCATGCATTTTTACGCGCAAAGGTTTTTTTTCAAGTGTCAAATGATTATTAGGTAAGTTTGGGAGGTATTTAAGATGGATTTTTGTCATTCTTCTTAAAAATCAAGGATTGAGAAAGATTATTGATACTCTTGAAGATGCTCTGAGCTCACTTCTGTGGAGTGTGGAGGCTTTAATTTGTTCTTGCCACGTGTGGCAGTAGTTCATTGGGACCTTGCTTGGAGGAGGCGTAGAGCTGAGTCCGTGTTGGGCCCTATGTTCGCTAGGTTGCTTGAGCTTGATGGAATCTGTTGTTAGATTGGGCCTTGTGGTCATGGTCTTGCAGTACAATAGAATTCGGTTGTGGGCTGCCTTGTCTCTAGAGATGCCAGAAGATGAAATAAATTGACCAAATTAAAATTATGGTTCACTTCTCAACATATTTAATTTGACACATAACATAATATTTTATTTCTATGTTTATTTTTGTATATTAATTGATTCTTAAAAAATAATAATAATATTTATTTTTATGATATAAAAAAAAAGATTGCCAATTACAACTTTTTTTTTACCGGAGCCAATTACAACGTTGAGGCTATATATCCTATTGCCTTTAGAGTCTGCCTACTCAACAACGGGTTATTTTAGCCCGTTCCATCAACCAAATTTTTGTTAATGTACTTACAGTGTCTTGTACCTATACTTACACCGCCTTATTATTATATTTATAATGATTTCTTCAGTGTAAGAATAACACAAATATATACCAATTTTTTCAAAATATTCACAAATTCTATGAATTCCAAACATATGTCACTTTGTTCACAAACATGTCACAAATTATACACAAATTTCAGAAAAAATATAAATTATCCCTTCCCTTCCCTGGTCATACTACTACACGAATTTTAACGGAGGCTAGCGTTTTTACTTAATGGAGACGGGCAAGCGCCCGACCGCCTCCAACGCAAAGCATTGGTTAATTAGTGAATAACCGAGATGATCACTTTGCCCGTCTCTGTTATTTCTTTATGGACGCCTCCTTTAATGGATTAAAAAAAATAAAAAAGCCCAGAGCCTGTCGGCGAGTCCGTTTCAGAGCTCACCAGCGAGCTCGCCTGCTTTGCACGGCCCCAACGCGGTTGCATCCTCGCGCCCCACCGCCGCGAGCCGTATCCAGCATCCCCGCGCCGAGCCACCGTCGGATCTGGCGTTCCTCTGCTCCGAGCTGTCGCAGGAGGCCTCCGCTCCGAGCCGCCGCAGATCCGCTCGGAGAAGCTGCCGCCGGAGAAGCTCATCATCGACGCCGCTAGAGGTGCTCCTCGGCCAGATGCGTCACCGAGCTCGAGGGACAGGTAGAATTGGCCATTGGGATACGCCGCCGCCGAGGTAGCCGTCGGGCTAGAGGGAGAGGGGCGCCATGGGGGAGGCCACACGGCCCATGCCAGCGTGAGGGAGTCTGTACCGGGCAGACAGGAGGGGAGGTGGCGCGCCTCGGGGAGAGAGTGGATGAAGGGAGACAGAGGGAGAGCCACCGCCGCCGCTGTCTTATGGGAGACAAGAGAGAGAGTGTGGTTGGGTGATGAGAGACTCCTGAACCCTAAGTGACGCTTATATACATGAATCCATTAACGGAGGCGGGCACCTTAATATGACCGTCTCCGTTAATCATTAACGGAGGCAGACACTATAATACGACCACCTCCATTAATCGTCTATTAACGGAGACGGACACCTTAATACGACGCCTCCGTTAATCGATTAATGGAGGCGGACACGTTATAATGTCCGCCTCCGTTAATAATGATTAATGGAGGTAGACAAATTACAAAGTCTGCCTTCGTTAATTGATTAATAGAGGCAGACACGTTATAATGTCCTCCTCCTTTAATAATGATTAATGGAGGTGGGTAAATTACAAAGTCCGCCTCTCTATTAATCTTTAACAGAGGCGGGTGTTTGGGTGTCGACCGAACACTGGTCTGATAGTCAATAATGGAGGCGGGCCAAAAAAAGTGCCCGCCTCCAATCTATAAAACCCTGTGTCACCTAAGTTCATTTGTGTACTAGTATCAGCCGCACACACCTTCTCTCACATCAAAACAACCAAAAACAGCCTCGACTAGTTTATCAGCCATCATAACGATCAAGTGAATAGGGCGTATCTTAATGCCTTGTTTGAATTTGGACAGGCAAAAACTTGTATGGATAACAGGGAAGAAGGAAATCCTATATAGTTTGTGTAGCGCCATGCATGTACATGATTAAATCTCAACAGCCAATAGTGCTGACACAAACAAGCGCGCGAGTGCGCGTGCATGCATTTAGTAAGACCAACGACCATTTCATCACTAGCAAAGTAAGCAATGAACCCGTCATCTTATTTCTTACATCAGCAATAAGGACAAGGAAGCAAGCATCACTACTGAACCACACAAGGAGACGCGGCAGGCATCCTGCATCATCATCGTACGCCATGGGAAGACGACGACGCAGAAACGAAGCTGGCAACAACGCTGAGGACATACATATATTACATACACGTCTGTCTGGACATGCACACGTACCAAATGCATATTAGAGAGCAGAGAGATATAATTATTTAAGAATTAAGCACTACACTGATATATATATATATATTATATATATATATATATATATATATATATATATATATATATATATATATAAAAGAGGTCGATCTACTAGTAGTTGCAGGCGTAGTTGGCCTTCTTGAACATGGCGGCCTGCGAGACGGCGGCGGCCTCGGAAGTGAGCCCGACGGCGATGCAGTCCTTGACCTGGTGCGTGCTGTAGACGTATTGCTTCTTGGCGGCGACGGAGTTGAGGTAGGCGGCGGCGCCCTCGCGGAGGAGGTCGCCGTAGCAGTCGGTGCGGGTGTTGCACAGCGCGTCCTGCAGCGTCTGCAGCTTGCTCCCGAAGAAGGTGCTGCACACGTCGCCCAGAGATCCGAGGATGCTGCCCAGCGACCCGATGCAGGAGATGATCGCGTCCGGGTGGCTCTTCCAGTAGCTGAACGCACTCAACAAATTTTATTTTCATTCATGCATATTTGTTTTGTAGGAGGAAATTAATTTGTATATATCTCGATTCTCGATGCATATATAGCCCGGTTTGTTTGCTTCTTCTTACTCGCAGGTCCCGGTGCCAGAGTAGCCGGGCGTGTAGCCACCACTGCCGCCGCCGCCACCGCTGCCTCCGCCGCCGTACCCGCCGCCACCACTGCTGCCGCTGCCGCCGCCACCGTACCCACCACTGCTGCCTCCGCCGCCGTACCCGCCGCCGCTGCCACCACCTCCGTACCCACCGCTACCGTCTGTTAATTTGGACAAAATAATGGACAGCACGGCACATGATTATTAGCTCATCAGCAGACTGATCGAGCACATGACACTACTGGACCCACATGTATGCGTTTGTTACACTAGCTAGGGAATTGAAAGGGACGCATATATAGGAGATTACGAGACGCAGCAACGTACACTTCTGTTCAGCAACGTGATCGCCCTGCAGGCCCCTGCTGCCTGAGCACCGAGAGGCGGCTACGCCCACCAAGAGGACGGCGACAAGGAGAACCTTGCCGCTCATCTTGCTACGTCTCGCTCTCGCTCTCCTCCTGTATGTTTGAGATCGAAAAAAACTAAAAACTGGAAGAGAAAGAGAAGAGCTAGCACCCGGCAGATGCTCAAGCGAGTGTTGTGCACTGGGACACTGAGCCTTCTGCCGGGTGGCCCGGGTTTATATAGAAGCGGTTGGATGGCGCCGGGCACCGGCACTTGTTGAGCCGTGCCGCCGTTGCATGCGCCGTGCGATCCTGGCACGCTGCCATGGCTTTTGTAGAGTAGTTGCTGGTTGGCATCGAATGCCTACTTGGATCCATCCAGCTCAATGCAATGCTACTGGTGACGAATTCTCCTGGATCCACGGGTGAATGGTCTGGCGGAAGCGGAACCTGCTGAGAGTCAATTTTGTGGCTTCCGCGTCTGAGTCTGTCAGTGCACCGATTCAGACAATCAGAAACACTGCATTAATTCGTCAAATCAGAAATACAGGGAGGCATGCATCTGCAGTCAGTAACTTTGCCTGGGAAATTTAAATTCATGTGTAAAGAAGAAGCATTCTGGTAATAACTTCTGGAATGGAGTACACAATGAGAACCATATGCGATGCGAGTGTGGCATTCCAACGCAGACCGGACGCGCGCTTTCATGGCAAGGGACGACGGGCCTCCATCAGCACTGAAATGGCGTGTCGCTCCACCCGATCGATCCAATTCAGCTGATTAAATTGCTTTCGGCGCTTGCCACCTACTCGATCGATCACTGTCTGTACCACTTCATTAGATGCACGGAGCGAGAGCGAGACATGTGGAGTGTGCAAGGCGAGGCCTCATCCCCTCGCTAGCTGCTCCGTTGCTTTTTTTAGACCAGTCATATAGTTTGTATTTCATTAAGCAGAGGAGAATGGTCAATAGACCTACACATAGATGATACAAATAGATTCGTAGATAATCCAAGGATTACCAACAAAATCCACAACACAGAAACAAAAAGCAAGAAAAATGAGAGGGGGCCCCCTCCAACCGACAACCCCGGAAACTGCGCCTAATACAAACTAATTCAACACAAAGATAGCCAGTAGTGAAGAAGAGTCGTAGGTTATGGCAGCGGCAAAGCATCCGCTAGAAACTCCGGGCGACAAAGTATTCGCCCAAGCACACACAAACTCCTCCGAGTCACTAAGGGACGTCATGACCATGGGCGAGGAGGACCTCCCTGAACGACATCACATACTCGATGGCACCGGCGGCAAAGCATCCGCCCAAACACGAGGCCCATCGACACGGCAAAGCAAACCGCGGATGGGGGCCGACCTGCGCGCAGCAACAAAACTCAGACTATTCCAAGTACTCCTCCGAGTCACTAAGGTCAAAGGTCCTCAGGACCACGGGCGAGAAGCACCCAAAGCTCGAAGCCTCCCTGCAAGTACTCCTCCGAGTCACCAAGGGTTGTCGGGACCACCGGCGAGGAGCATCAACTTGAAGTCTAGGCACACAACAACGACCATTCCTCCTCCAAACTGCCGGCGGCAAAGCATCCGCCAAAGCACCAAGCACCCAACGACGACCATGACAAACTTCAGTTGGACCAATCAAGTGAGGAGAAACATGGAGCACAATTAGGAGCAGAACAGCGACCATACGGGGGATGAGCGACGGGCCGTAGAATGTTCTTCAACGACGCCTTCAGGAAGGAGTTGACGCCCAGTACGCCATCGTCGCTGGTCTTAGAGGCCTCTAAGACAAGGCTTTCACCCAGAGTCCGGCGGAGTTGACGAAGGGCACGAGGTCCCGAGACGACGCCCCTAGGGAGATAAATGACGCCAAAGGCGCCACCATCGTTCGTCCGGTAGAACCGGACTGAGCTTTCGCCCAAACCTTGTGGAACCTGCCACTCCACCAGGAAGCCCACAAGCACTGCCACACCGCCCACGCACCCCGGCCTGCAGACCTCCATGGAAGGGAGCCCAACCACGCCGTAAACCATGGCCAAAGGCAGTGACGGGCGCGGGAGGGAGGGGGGATGAGCTGGCCAGACGCAGATCCAGGCCAGCCACCACCCGAACGGACGTCGGCAGGCCACACGGGCACCTCCCCACCAAGGTCACCGGCCACCCCCGCAAGACGCAGACGAGGGGGTGGAGGGGGGGAGGCAAGGGGCGTTGGACAGCGGATCCGGCCCGTGGAGGCACGGATCCGGCCATCTGCCGCCGCCCATCACTGTTGACGCCGCCGGTGAAAGGTCTTAAGTAATGGCTAGAGGGGGGGGTGAATAGCCTAATTTGAAAACTAAAAACAAACTCAACAACAAGTTAGATAACTAAGAAGCGAAGCTAGACTTGCACTAGCCTACTAGAGGATGCAAAGCCACCTAACCACAATTTCTAACCTAATAAGCTCTAGGATCACACAATTCCTACTCAATTCTAGTAGCCCTCAAGGCACAACCTAATATACTAGGACAAATATGAATAAGGTAATGCAAAGATGGGGAAGGTGATTATACCGCCGTAGAGTAGTAGGGGATGTACCAATCAAGTGAATACCAATGAAATCAATCAATCCCGAGAGACAATGGTTGACACTTGATTTTCTTCCGAGGTTCACTAGTTTGCCAACTAGCTAGTCCCCGTTGTGGCAAGACACTGACTTGGAGGTTCACGCGCTAATTGGCCTCACACGCCAAACCCGTCACCGGCTGCTGCACAACTAACACAAGATGAGGCTATTGAAACGCCACGAGCAATCCATTAGAGTTACCTTTGCGATCTCCCACGGGGAAGGCACAAGAACCCCTCACAATCAACTTGTAGTCGACGAAGCACAATCACCAAGCTTCTCGATCTACCACCGCTGCTCCAAACCGTCTAGGTGATGACAATCACCAAGAACAACAAGAAATCCGCAGCGAGAACGCCTCCCAAGTGCCACTAGATGCAAGCTATATGTGAGATGCACTTGGATCACTCAATCTCTATTGGGTTTTCACTAACCAAGCATGGAGATGAGTAGGAGGGAGTTTGCTCAGCTCAAAGGAGTCTCAAGATGTTCAAATGTGCGAGAGAGCGATCCCCTAGCCGGCCAACACATATTTATAGACCCCCTCAAAGTCCACTAGTCGTTACCCTGTTAAGTTGGCGACGGACGCTCTTCACGGGGGCGTCGGACGCTCCGTCACTAGCGTCCGATGCACTGTCAGAACTAGCCGTTGGGCTGCTTCACGGGCGACGGACGCTCCGTCGCCAGCGTCCGACGCATGTCTTCGCTTCATCGCTTGCAGAGCCCACTGGAAGCCCGACAGAATCTCCACTTGCGTCCGACGGACAGCGTCCGACGCCTTCGAGAAAATTCCTCCTGCTTCTCTGAGACCGACGGACGCACTGAATCAAAGTCCTCAGCGTCCGACGCCATCGTCCGGTGCGTCGGACAGCGTCCGACGCCCTTAGCTGCAGCGTCCGACGCCCTTTTCTCTTCTCTGATTCTTCCACCTTTGCTCTAAGTTGCCAAGCACTTGGTGAGCTTGTCTTGGCATGTTTCACTTTTCATTTAGCATGGTGTATGTCACTAGGTCCTAAATGCTCATGCAATATAGATAACACCTAGTGGCACTTGACAAACTGCAATCACTTTTGCATTTCCCCTCTTAATAGTACGGTTGACTAACCTAAATGTGATCACACTCACTTGGTGTCTTGATCACCAAAACAAAAGCCCTAGCATATACCTTTGCCTTGTTTAGCTTAGGGTCGTTCCATTCTCCTTCTTCTTCAAGTGTGAGCTCTAGGTCTCCACCACCTTTGCTTGCTCCACCGCTTGTCGTCATCTTCTATCTATGTACTAAGCCTACTCAAACACTTAGAGTTAGGTTAGTACTTTAGGTTTCATCAATTATCCAAAACACTAGAGATCTCTCAATCTCCCCCTTTTTGGTAATTGATGACAACCCTATATAAATGATATGAAATATGATTTTGAATTCACAAAGGGTTTGAAAGTGTTTTACTCCCCCTACACATGTGCACTTCTTATGATTATGAGTCAAAGTTTTGCAGATATGCTTAGATAGACCTTTTTGGGAGGGGTAAAGTACTTGCAAACTATGACATGATGCTAAGGTATAAGAAATGGACCTTTGAAGCGTGATAAGAAATCGAAGTGCGCCAATCATACCTTCCTTAGCAACATGGTTAGCTTGATACCAATTGGAAATACACAAGATATTCTAAGGATCTAGCTAACTTCTATACATGCTAGTGATCAATTCATCAATCAAGATGATACTAGACATGTACCACACAAGCAAGTCATATTGAATTGAAGTACAATGCAAGCAAACATATGTGTGAATGCACATTCAAATGCAACAACTTGTTTATAGGCTTGCTCCTCCTACTTGTGTGCTCAATATTAATTAATTTTTCAATTTCAAAAACCTATTTCTCCCCCTATTTCTATTTTCTCTCTCCTTTACATTTCTCCCCCTTTACTAAGATATTATCATTTTATCACACATTTTCTCCCCCTTTGTCACACATTACCACAAAGGAAACCACTTGTAGTAACATGTATCACTTGAGGATACTTAGGAAAGTTTTATTGATCAAGTCAATTTAAAAAGAGAGTGGGTGAATAATCTTTTATAGTTCAATCTAGATTACTTGTCCTATATACTTAACATGGTTTTAAACCATGGACAAGCTTCTTCACACATCTTGCAATGGTTATCTTGACCATGTTGGTTAAGTACAAGAGTAAGCATTCTAGACTAAACATGTGAGGTTGCAAGCTTATCAACATGTCATATGCCACCACTAGATCAAAGAACTCATAGAAGCTATAGTGGTACCATATATCCATAGAAATCATTTGATTTTCATGAATGAGCCTAATTTAATGAGAGAAGATGCCTATATGCTCTACACAAGTCTAGCAAAGGATGAATGCATATGTCAATCAATTGTACCTTGCTATTTTGGAGTAGAGGCATGTCATAAGTGGGGTGCATCAACTCATGTTGGAGAAATCCAAGATATTCAACTCATTTCTCAACTTGCAAAACCTCTTCTCATCAAGTGGTTTGGTGAATATGTCGGCTAATTGATCATCGGTGCCCACATTGTCAATGAAAATGTCACCTTTTTGTTGATGATCTCTTATGAAATGGTGACTCACATCTATGTGCTTGGTTCTAGAGTGTTGGATGGGATTGCTTGTAAGCTTCATCGCACTTTCATTGTCACATAGCAAGGGAACCTTCTTGAACTTGATTCCATAATCATTCAAAGTGGCCTTCATCCATAATAGTTGTGCACAACAACTCCCCACACTAATATATTCGGCTTCGGCGGTAGAGAGTGCCACACTATTTTGCTTCTTGGATGACCATGAGACTAGTGATCTTCCTAATAGTTGACATGTTCCACTAGTGCTCTTCCTATCAACCTTGCATCTCGCATAATCGGAGTCCGAATATCCAACTAGTTCAAACCTTGACCCTTTGGGAAACCATAGTCCAACATCTTGTGTATGCTTTAGATATCTTAATATTCTCTTTGTGGCATTCACATGACTCTCTCTAGGAGATGCTTGAAATCTTGCACACATGCATACACTAAACATGACATCCGGTCTTGATGCGGTCACATAGAGTAAACTTTCAATCATTGAACGATAGAGTGTTTGATCCACCATCACGCCACTTGTATCATTATCCAAGTGTCCATTAGTCCCCATGGGAGTACTAATGCCTTTAGCCTCTTCTAATCCAAACTTCTTCATCATGTCCTTGATGTACTTGCCTTGACTCACAAATGTGCCATTCTTCATTTGCTTGATTTGAAGTCCAAGGAAGTAACTAAGTTCACCAATCATGGACATCTCAAATTAATTTGCCATCATTTCACCAAACTCTTCACAAAATTCTTGATTTGTAGATCCAAAGATAATGTCATCCACATAGATTTGCAAGACAAACAAATCACTTCCAATCTTCTTTGTGAATAGGGTGGTGTCAACCAATCTAATCTTGAATCCCTTAGAGAGGAGAAAGCTTCTCAACCTCTCATACCATGCTCTAGGTGCTTGCTTCAATCCATAGAGAGCCTTATGGAGCTTGAATACATGGCCGGGCTTCTTTGTATCTTCAAATCCAGGTGGTTGCTCAACATATACCTCCTCATTGATATACCCATTCAAGAATGCACTCTTGACATCCATTTGGTATAACTTGATGTTATGTGCACAAGTATAGGCTAATAGAATCCTTATTGCCTCTAATCTTGCCACCGGAGCATATGTTTCCCCAAAGTCAAGACCCTCTACTTGAGTGTACCCTTGTGCAACTAGTCTTGCTTTGTTTCTCACCACTATTCCATCTTGATCTTGCTTGTTCTTGAATACCCATTTGGTTCCAATGACATTGTGATTTCTTGGTCTATCCACTAGTTCCCACACTTGATTTCTTGTGAAGTTGTTAAGTTCTTCATGCATAGCATTTATCCAATCCACATACTTCAAGGCTTCATCAATCTTGGTTGGCTCAATTGATGAGACAAAAGAGTAATGCTCACAAAATGAAGCCAATCTTGATCTTGTTTGAACGCCACTTTGAATGCCTCCAATAACTTGATCTAGAGGATGGTCTCTTGCAATATTGGTAGGTTGGAGCACTTACATGTGGGAATCTTGAGCATTTGGTTGATATAGTGATGGACTAGCCTCTTGTTGATCTTGAACTTGAGCTTCACTAGCATTTGCTTGATCTTGAGTTGGAGAGCCACTAGCTTCTTCTTGTAAGGGAATGGTTACTTGATCTTCATCTTCATCTTGCACTTGTCTTGGTCTTATGTCACCAATATCCATATCTTTCATTGCATTGACCAA
Source organism: Microstegium vimineum (assembly GCA_022036555.1). Lineage (NCBI taxonomy): Eukaryota > Viridiplantae > Streptophyta > Magnoliopsida > Poales > Poaceae > Microstegium > Microstegium vimineum. The sequence goes on along the minus strand of CM039125.1, from coordinate 17,394,097 downwards.
TTTGTCACCTATCACATCATTCAAGTTTTCTTGTTCATCTTGAGAGCCTTGTGTTTCATCAAATTACACATCATGCACTTCCTCAAGAATTCCACTCGACAAGTTCCAAACTCTATAAGCCTTGCTAGATGTAGAGTAACCAAGTAAAAATCCTTCATCACATTTCTTTTCAAACTTGCTTAGCCTTGTGCATTTCTTCAATATATAGCATTTGCACCCAAATACCCGAAAGTAAGCAATGTTTGACTTTCTTCCATTCAATAGCTCATATGGAGTCTTCTCAAGCATTCCATGACAATAGAGACGGTTTCTAGAGTAGCAAGCTGTGTTGATAGCTTCGGCCCAAAAGGAATGACTAACATTGTACTCACTTAGCATTGATCTTGCCATGCCAATCAAGGTTCTATTCTTTATTTCAACTATCCCATTGGATTGAGGAGTGTACTTTGGAGAGAATTGATGGTTGATCCCAAGGTCATCACAAAGTTCATCAACTCTTGTGTTCTTGAACTCACTCCCGTTGTCACTTCTAACTCTCTTGATAGTTGTTTCAAATTCATCTTGGCACCTCTTGACAAATGACTTGAAGATATCAAATATGTCACTCTTGTCACTCAAGAAGAATACCCATGTATATCTTGTGAAGTCATTAACTATCACAAATCCATATTTGTTTCCACCAATTCTTGCATATGTAGTTGGTCCAAAGAGATCCATGTGCAATAACTCAAATGCTTTGCTTATACTCATGATGCTCTTCTTTGGATGAATGTTGCCAACTTGCTTTCTGGCTTGACATGCACTACATATCTTGTCCTTCTCAAATGAGACATCTTTCAAGCCTCTCACAAGATCATGCTTGACTAGTTTGTTCAATTGCTTCATGCCAACATGTCCAAGCCTTCTATGCCATAGCCAACCCATGCTAGATTTGGTGATGAGACATGTTGAGAGCTGAGTCTCACTACCATTGAAATCCACAAGATAAAGGTTCTCATACCGAAATCCCTTGAAGATCATGTTTGACCCATCCACGCTTATAATTTCCACATCCTCCATTCCAAATATGCACTTAAAACCGAGATCACACAATTGTGCCACCGACAATAAGTTGAACTCAAGCCTTTCAACTAGAAGCACATTGCTAATGCTTAGATCATTGGAGATAGCAATCTTTCCAAGCTCTTTCACCTTGCCTTTGCCATTGTCACCAAAAGTTATACTATCGAAGCCATGATCACTATCTTGGTTGATTGAGTTGAACATTCTTCCATCTCCGATCATGTGTTGAGTGCACCCACTATCAAGCACCCAATGCCTCCCTCCGGCTTTGTAATTGACCTACAAGAGAGATCAATTCTTTTTAGGTACCCAAACTTGCTTGGGTCCTCCAAGGTTAGTTACCAAGGATTTTGGTACCTAAATGGACTTCTTGGAAGCCATCCATGTTGCACCAACAAACTTGGCATGAACACCATTAGTACCCTTGGAAAGAACATATAATGAATCAACTCTAATAGAGGATATGTCTTGCTTGGCCTTCTTATTCTTGCATGCTTGCTCATTGTGACCAACTTGCTTGCAACTTTTGCAATAGCTACCGGTGTTCTTCACAAAACGAGTCTTGTGAGGAACAAAAGCGGCCTTGCCTTTCTTGGCGGTATAGCCCAATCCCTCTTTGTAGAGAGAAGCTCTTTGGCTACCCAAGCACATAAGTAAGTGGTCCTCACTTCCATAAGTCTTAGCTGAGTGATTGAGCTTTGTAACCTCCTTCTTGAGGGTTTCATTTTCCACCAATAGTGAGGCATCACAAGTGAAACCATCACTAGTAGATGAAGTAGAAGTGGTAGTGCTACAAGAGGGGTTAGTGGGAGAAACAATGATAGGAGCATAAAATGGTTCATCAAGAATATCACAAGTAACTCCCATGTCACATGTTTGAACAATCTCTTTCTTACTTTGATCTAAGAGATAGGAATGAGCTCTTTCAAGCTTAGTGTGAGACTTCACTAGCTTCTCATGGGTTTCCATTAGCCTCTCATGAGATGCTACAACCTCATCAAGGTTTTGCTCAAGGGCCACCTTGGTTTTGCGCAATTCCTTGCATTCCTTCCTCTTCTTATCTATGTATTCCTTAGCTTGTTCAAGCATGTCCATGAGTTCCTCCTTTGAGGGCTCCTCACTATCACTATCGCTCTCACTCTCACTCTTATCATGAGAAAGTACCTTAGTGGACTTAGCCATGAAGCATGATGATGGAGTATCAAATAGAGAGATCTTGTCCCTCATTGCAATGCTTGCAAGATCCTTCTTCTTGGTAGTGGTCTTATTCTCTTGATCATCATCATCACAGGAAGAGTCACTATCCCATATCACTATGTGAGAATACCCCTTCTTCTTCTTGTCAAAGGTGGGCTTCTTCTCTTTCTTGTCTTTCTTCTTGTGATCATCATCATCCTTGTCATTGTTATATGGACAATGAGTAATGAGATGATCAAAGCTTCCACACTTGAAGCACTTCCTTGGCTCATCAAAGTTCTTGGAAGATGGTCTCTTACTTATTGCATGATAGCACTTCTTCTTCATGAATCTTCCAAACTTTCTCACAAGAAGAGCCATTTCTTCTTCATCCACTTCACTAGCACTTGAGTCTTCATCCTCACTTGATTCTTCAACCTTGGCTTTTCCCTTGCTCTTGTGTGATGAAGTAGCTTTGAAAGCTATGATCTTCTTCTTCTCATCCTTCTTTTCTTCTTTCTTGACATCTTTCTCTTTGTTGTCCCGGTAGGCATCTTGTGTCATCACATCTCCCAAAATTTGGTTAGGAGTCATGGTATCCAATCCACCTCTCACAATCAAGGTCACAAGAGTCTCAAACCGGGATGGGAGACTTCTCAAGAACTTGTGAGAGAAGTCCTTATCCTCAACCTTCTCACCAAGAGCCGTGAGATCATTGACTAGTACTTGTAGCCTATGGAACATCTCCGGCACATTCTCATCATCCTCCATCTTGAAGCTTGCAAACTTTTCTTTGAGGATGTATGCCTTTGCACTCTTGACGGCTTGAGTGCCTTCAAATGATTCTTCTAGCTTCTTCCAAGCCTCATGAGCACTCTCAAGATTCTTGATTTGCTCAAACACTTTTTCATCAAGTGCCTCATGAATAGCGCTTAGAGCAATGTCATTGTGTTGCAATTTTTCTTCCTCTTGTGGAGTGGGAGCCTCCACATTCACAACCTCAAACTTCTTGTCCACCACTAGCCAAACTTTCCGGCTAATTGACTTGATATGAGCGGTCATCTTGACTTTCCAATAGCCATAGTTTGAGCCATCAAACTTGGGTGGTTTCTTCATGTTGTTGATATGAGTCATCTTCACACCGTAGGTTGTTAAGCCTCAAATCAACGGTGTACTAGCTTTGATACCACTTGAAAGGTCCTAAGTGATGGCTAGAGGGGGTGTGAATAGCCTAATTTGAAAACTAAAAACAAAATCAACAACAAGTTAGATAACTAAGAAGCGAAGCTAGACTTGCACTAGCCTACTAGAGGATGCAAAGCCACCTAACCACAATTTCTAACCTAATAAGCTCTAGGATCACACAATTCCTACTCAATTCTAGTAGCCCTCAAGGCACAACCTAATATACTAGGAAAAATATGAATAAGGTAATGCAAAGATGGGGAAGGTGATTATACCGCCGTAGAGTAGTAGGGGATGTACCAATCAAGTGAATACCAATGAAATCAATCAATCCCAAGAGACAATGGTTGACACTTGATTTTATTCTGAGGTTCACTAGTTTGCCAACTAGCTAGTCCCCGTTGTGGCAAGACACTCACTTGGAGGTTCACGCGCTAATTGGCCTCACACGCCAAACCCGTCACTGGGTGCCGCACAACCAACAAAGATGAGGCTATTGAAACGCCACGAGCAATCCACTAGCGTTACCTTTGCGATCTCCCGCGGGGAAGGCACAAGAACCCCTCACAATCAACTTGTAGTCGACGAAGCACAATCACCAAGCTTCTCGATCTACCACCGCTGCTCCAAACCATCTAGGTGATGGAAATCACCAAGAGCAACAAGAAATCCGCAGCGAGAACGCCTCCCAAGTGCCACTAGATGCAAGCTATATGCGAGATGCACTTGGATCACTCCATCTCTATTGGGTTTTCACTAACCAAGCATGGAGATGAGTGGGAGGGAGTTTGCTCAGCTCAAAGGAGTCTCAAGATGTTCAAATGTGCGAGAGAGCGATCCCCTAGCCGGACAACACATATTTATAGGCCCCCTCAAAGTCCACTAGTCGTTGCCCTGTTAATTTGGCGACGGACGCTCTTCACGGGGGCGTCGGACGCTCCGTCGCCAGCGTCCGGCGCACTGTCAGAACTAGCCGTTGGGCTGCTTCACGGGCGACGGACGCTCCGTCGCCAGTGTCCGACGCTCGGACCTCCAGCGTCCGACGCATGTCTTCGCTTCACTCGCATGCAGAGCCCACTGGAAGCCCGATGGACGCTCCACCTGCGTCTGACGGACAGCGTCCGACGCCTTCGGGAAAATTCCTCCTGCTTCTCTGAGACCGACGAACGCATTGAATCAATGTACTCAGCGTCCGACGCCATCGTCCGGTGCATCGGACAGCGTCCGACGCCCTTTTCTCTTCTCTGATTCTTCCACCTTTGCTCTAAGTTGCCAAGCACTAAGTAACCACCTTGGTGAGCTTGTCTTGACATATTTCACTTGTCATTTAGCATGGTGTATGTCACTAGGTCCTAAATGCTCATGCAATATAGATAACACCTAGTGGCACTTGACAAACCGCAATCACTTTTGCATTTCCCCTCTTAATAGTACGGTTGTCTAACCTAAATGTGATGACACCCACTTGGTATCTTGATCACCAAAACAAAAGCCCTATCATATACCTTTATCTTGTTTAGCTTAGGGTCTTTCCATTCTCCTTCTTCTTCAAGTGTGAGCCCTAGGTTTCCACCACCTTTAATTGCTCCACCACTTGTCATCATCTTCTATCTATGTACTAAGCCTACTCAAACACTTAGAGTTAGGTTAGTACTTTAGGTTTCATCAATTATCCAAAATACTAGAGATCTCTCAGCCGGCTCCCCTCCAAGGTCACCGGCAGCAAGACCGCCGGACGAGAGGGGGGGGGGGGGGAGGGGGTGGGAGACGGCGGATCCGGCCTGCAGAGGCCCGGATCCGGCCATCCGCCGCCGCCCACCACCATTGACGCCGCCGGAGCTGAGGTGAAGAGGGGGGGGGGGGAGAATGGGGTGGAGGGGGAAGGGAGGCGCGGGCTGGGCCCCCACTCGAGGGCACCGCCGCAGGCCGCCGCCGCCGCCGCAAGCAGGAGCGGCGACGACGACAGGAGGGAAGCCGGGGAGAGGGGGGCCCTCGGCGGGCGGGAGGCGGCGCCGCCCAAGTCGCCCTTGCGAGAGCGACGCGGGGGCCTAATTCACTTCCAAAGTGAGAAGAGATACTGAGTAATAGCCAAGCCAAGGCATTAGCAACGATGATGTGTTCCTTTATTAGGAGCTCCATCTGTGCATTGCTTGCAGGTTGTGTTGTCCGCCCTAGCTAGAAATTAAGAATACGCACCACAGTGCAGGAATGGAACCGGCGTGATCCAAAAGCATGCGAGAGAGAAATGTATTTTTCTGGAAACCTGAAATTAATTTTTGAACGGATGAAACCTGGAATTAATTAACACGCCAGATATTTGAAAACAAAACTGAGAACCCAAAACTCTCCAAGTGAAAGTAACGAAAAAATAAGTATATACTATAGCAGGTACAGTACGTGCAGAACCATCATCACAGAACGCTGAAAATGCTAGTAGCACGCACGTTACTCTCACTATCGGGTGATCATTCCATCGGAGCATCGATCTCTGTCAGGCAGGACAAATCGATCCTGATGAATGCCTGCAGCTGCAACCAATTTGCCGACGTCATCGTCGTGGTACAGAGTTTTGACAGCAAGACAGGAATACCCCATCATCACCGTCAACGTCAAGAGCTAGCGACGGCTAACAGCAAGCCCATCAGGGCGGCGACGCATAAATACCAGAGTTTAATAGCTAGTCGCAACCAACAGACTTACTACCATAGCACACAAGATATAATTAGACCTACTCAAACGACTTTTTTGCCAGGACGAAATATTATAGAGGATGCTGTAATACTTCATGAGACGTTGCACGAGCTTCACTCAAAAAAGAAGGATGGAGTTATTTTTAAAATAGACTTCGAGAAAGCATATGACAAGGTTAAATTGAGTTTTTTTACAACAAACAATGAAAAAGAAAGACTTCTCACAAAAATGATGTCAATGGATTGAGTGTTTCACACAAGGGGGTAATGTTAATATTAAGGTAAATGATCAATTAGGACTATATTTCCAAACTAAAAAAGGCTTGAGGCAAGGTGATCCTATGTCGCCCATACTATTTAATATAGTGGCTGACATGTTAGCTATTTTAATTGCTAGAGCCAAAGAATCAGGCCAAGCCGAGGGGTTATTCCACACTTAGTCCAGGAGGGGTTGTCTATCTTTCAGTATGCTGATGACACGGTGATTTTCATGAGCCACGATGTTGAAAGGGCGGTAAATATGAAACTTTTACTAAGTACCTTTGAACAACTATCGGGCCTGAAAATAAACTTTCACAAGAGTGAAATATTTTGTTTTGGAAAAGCAAAAGAGGAGGAAGTGTTTTATTCGCAGCTTTTCGGGTGTGCTATTGGTAAATACCCCTTTCGTTACCTTGGCCTACCTATGAATACTAGGAAGATAAACAATAAAGACTGGAAGGAAATTGAAAATAGAATAGAGAAGTGACTTAGTGGATGGAAAGCAAAAATGCTCTTGGTAGGGGGGGCGTTTGGTATTAATAAACTCGGTGCTGTCTAGTCTACCAATGTTTATGATGTCCTTTTTCGAAATGCCGAAAGGAGTATTAGAAAAAATAGATTGTTTCAGGTCACGGTTTTACTGGCAAAGTGACCACAAATAGAAATATAGATTGACCAAGTGAGAGGTTTTATATCAACCTAAAGATCAGGGTGGTTTAGGCATTCAAAACCTCGATATTCAGAACAAATGTCTGTTAAGCAAGTGGCTTTTTAAACTATTGAACGAAGATGGTATGTGGCGGGAACTGTTGAGAAACAAATATATCAAAAATAAGACTCTAGGAAGTTGTGAAAAAAACCTTCTCATTCTCAGTTCTGGAAAAGTCTTATGAATATTAAAGACGCCTTTATGCACTTGGACTCGTTTAAAGTGATGGATGAGTCTCAAACTAGGATCTGGCTCGATACTTGGTTAGGGAGCAAGTCTCTTAAAGACAAATTCCCTTCATTATTTAATATTGTAAGGAAGAAACAAGATTCAGTGGCAGATGTTCTTAGTTCACTCCCATTAAATATTTCTTTTCGCCGAAATTTAGTGGGAATGAATTTGACAAACTGACATAGAATTGTGGCATCTATACAGAGTATTACCTTAAGGGAGCAACGGAACCTTTACAGTCAAGTCCATGTATGCTGTGTTAATTAACAATGGGGTTCGAGTGTCGAAGGATCTTTGGCAAATAAAAGTACCAGAGAAAATTAAAATTTTCCTATGGTACCTAAAAAGGGGAGTGTTGTTAACTAAAGATAACTTAGTTAGGCGTAACTGGAATGGGGACACACATTGTTGTTTCTGTCATTCTCCAGAAACCATACATCATCTCTTTTTTGAATGTTTTTATGCCAAGTTCTTATGGCGCGCAGTGCATATACTTTTTGGAATTCCACCACCGGATGATATAAATGATCTTTTCATTAGGTGGTCAAAAATTGCAAGTAAAAAGTATAACTCATTGTTATTAACGGCGGCTGTGGCGCTTTGTTGGACAATTTGGATAACCAGGAACGAAGTGATTTTTAACAAATGTAGACCAAAATCTTTCTTGCAGGTCCTGTTCAGAGGAACACATTGGCTTCATCACTGGGGAAGTCTTCAAAGGCATGATGACCAGTGGGAAAAGTTGATCCAAGCTGGAAGACACCTAGAGACGTCAGCGTTGCATTTTTTTAGTTCCAATGGATGGTTGTGCTCGAGTTATATTGGTCATGTTTAGTTTAAGTCTTCTTTTCGTTCGATTTGTCTTGCTGCCCGGCTGTAAACTGGTGTTTGCAGTTCTAGTTAGTGCAACTTGCAAAAGCTTTATAATAATTGGCCTAATTCTATCGAATGATAGATGAAGCTGGGTATTTAATATCCTTTATTAAAAAAAAGCTAGCTTCAAATCAAGTACGTACTACATTGCAGAGAAAACGTGGCTGGCTTCTGCCCCATTGACTACTCTGACTTGCAGTCTACCTAGCTAGGTCAAAAGGAGTGTCTTGATCTATGGAGATGAGCGAGTTCTCATGCAGTAACAAAGCCGCTCCGATCGAGATCTCACCAAAGTCACCATACATCACAGATTCACAGTGATGAAATGGCGACAAATGAAAATAAACTCATGTCAATAGTGAGATTTATGTACATACGCAGCAGAGAATGACACCCGACCATCTGATGGAGGGAAGAAAGGTGGTGGAAAAGAATCATCGATCTGCCGGTTAGCTCGTACTTGCGCGCGCAGGCAGCTAGCAGCAGCAGTAGGATTTGCTTGGGACAAGAGCCATGTGCCCATGTGAGCTTCGATCCATGCATTGGTAGAGCAAACAGTTTGGAAAGGCCAGCTAGCTAACAACCAGGAGATACTCTGAGTCTCAGCCTACAGTGATCACGATAATGAATTAATTGCTGACCACCACTTTTCTAGACAAGAGTAACATTAGTATAATTATAACACCTGTACATCATCACGCACAGTGTCATTTATCTATATTGTCTTATTTGCTACATCTTACCCTGTCGTCGATGTCATAAATCCTCAACAATAGTTGGCGCCGATAGTGGTTGTAGGCTATGTTGTAGCCGAGACAAGAGGTCAAAAGAGAGAAACATCGGCAGAGTCACCAGCAACAACCACCAGCATGCAGACGGTTTTTTATAGATGTTCAAAAAGTAATTTTAGAATCGGCATTAAACGGTTAATATACCATCAACATTCAACAAGTAACAGACTTTGCCAATTTTCTGCAAGTATGATGATCACTATTGAGCTAGTTCAAAAGGACTCCAAGAAGCTAATTAAAGAACATGCAAGAAGGAAATAAAAAAGATTACTCCCAAATTCGCAAAAAGATAAAGAAGGCTATACGAAGTCTTACAACAAATAAGGCACAACTTCAAAGCTTAGAAACTTAAAACCAAAAAAGAAAAACAGCGAATTCATCAAATTCAAGTAGCAACTCACTAATGAGCCGCGCCTACCAAAAGGCATCACACATAGAAAATCAAGTCTAGAATGCTAGAACTTGAAATTGCATTAAAGAGACTACTGGCTGAGGTAAAAAATAAACCTAGAGTGAAGTATTGATTCTAGACCTAAAGATAGTATACCGAACAATCACATGGTAAAACATCAACTTAAGTGAGAATTCAAAGAGGTCTTGATCCGTAGTGTGATTAGCGGAGTGAATAGATAGTTTGAACCAAAACCACAAACACTAAACAAATTTAATTAGAGCCATAAAAGTCTCCTAAGAATTTTCTATCTAGGTGAGGGTTTGCAGCCTAGGGTGACAAGAAATACAAGTCTAAGAATTTAAGCTACTACTAGAATTAACTTGCATGAAATTTATTGGTCCCACATCATTAAAAACCACATTGTTTATTTTCAACCAAATGGCTTAATAATTGAATTGCTACATGTTACATTTAATTTGGGCTTGGTCCATTTTTAATTCAATTAAATTAAATAAGTCTTAATACCCATACTAAATGTTAGGTGCAATAAGTCTAGCCTCATATGGGATTTTGAATAAACATCGACTAACTTAAATAGGTAGTCTAGGTGTGCACCTATGTTAAGTTGATAGAGGTGAAGGGTCAAGGGTGTGCCATACACACGTGCATGTTGAGCCGTGTGACGTGGCATGAGCTAGGGCCTCTCGCCACAACATGCACGGGTGGACATGGTTTTGCCACTTGGGCTATTTGATGGATCCATCAAAAAAGTAGCTACTAGGAGTAATCATTATAGGTGTTTCTGATTGTTGCCGTTATGAAACGTCGCCCCATGATAATTGATCTGTCCCGGTAACTACGTTCCTAAACTATCTCCATTCTGATTTCCTATGCACACAAAAGGTTTGAAGATTAGGCGTATTTGAGTGTGTGGGTGAATCGAGTTTTTCGGAAGGTCACTTAATTCATCGCGCATTTGTTCCATATGTTCCTGGTGTTCATCTCAACGGACAACGGACCAACGACACACACCCCACCTGCTCGATCAGGCGTGCAAGCAAATTAGGTTTTTAGGGAGCCCACTTCATCACGTGATTGCTCTCTATTCTTGGTGTTCATCTCTGTGACTCTTTCTGACGGACGTGGCCGTTAGCAGAACTACACGGCAAACATCTTCCTACATAGGTCTGACCCTAGGGTACATCAGTTTTTACTAAATTTCTTATATTCAGTATAATGTGCATGTTCACTATGTTAGTCATCGTCTGTCCTGCTACGAGTAGAATGTAATATATACACAAGCACATTACTAGTCTTTCAACCACGAATAAAATGGAGCCCGGCCAGAGCCTCTGGATCCTGTTCATGTGGGCCCTCTCATCTCTCAGTACACAATAAAAGCTCTACCCACCCACCCGCAGTCAAATCAAAGTAAAAAAATACTGCGATGCACCTCGCCATCTCCGTCTCGCTTGGTCGCCCCTTCGCCTCTCATCTATCGACCGCGGCGCACGCGGTGCCGCCTGGCCGGCCTTGCCTCATTACTAGTCTTTCAACCACGAATAAAATGGAGCCCAGCCAGCGCCTCCGCATCCTGTTCATGTGGGCCCTCCCATCTCTTAGTACACAATAAAAAATCTACCCACCCACCCGCAGTCAAATCAAAGTAAAAAAATACTGCGATGCACCTTGCCATCTCCGTCTCGCTTCGTCGCCCCTTCGCCTCTCCTCTATCGACCGCGGCGCATGCGGTGCCGCCTGGCCGGCCTTGCCTCAGCCTACGTGCGGGGATCCTCCGCTTCTTCCTCCTCCCCATCTGCGCCGCGCATGGATGCCGCGACCAACTCCGGCGGCGGCTGCGCGAGCCGATCTGCAACGGAGAGCCGACGATTGGGGCGCGGGCAGATCTGGGGGTGCCATCCTCCGTGATGACGGGCCGGTGCACCATCGTGGCCTCACTATTTTCCATCAGCCACGGTTAGATCTTCCCCTTCCCTTTCTCTATATTTGCTTTGTTCATCGATTGGATCCAACCCTATGACCTAACTCTTCTTGCAGCAGATTGAGTGTTTCCATGAGCCCGCAATGAAGCTCTCCGCTGGCAGCAACACCGGATCGCACAACACTGCGAACATCACCATTGCAGTTACCTTCACAACCGTACAATCATCCGTCTCCATCACTATCTGATGGCCGTCAGAAAGTTACTATTTTCTCACCCCCTTTCTCCGCTCTTCTTTCTACATATCCCCTTGAGCCCTCCCTTGTGCAAGAAATTCCTTTTTTATTCTTGCACTCATTCTACATACTGGCCGCCACATGTAGTTTTGTTTGATTTCATTTATAATAATGTTCCTTTTATGTACAGGAGCACACACGAAGTTTCTTTTTTTATTCTTCCACTTAGTTTGCATACTGTTTCACCACATGTAGTTTTGTATGATTTCAGATCTAATAATGTTTCTTTTATGTACAGGGACACACATATGCCTCCCTCACGCTGTTATGCTCCAATATGGATAGAGTTATGGTGCAATGCTCAGAATCCCTTCGGCACCAGTAGGTCTCCCATGTTCTTACAGCCTTACGCGCCTCTATCCTGTCATCTGCATATATACATTTTTTCCAAACTCTTATGGCCTATTTGGAATGGAGGATTTTTTCCTATTCCTGTACTTTTTCCTATGAAAATGAACTGATTCCTGTAAAATTTCTGCGCAATTCATGTGAAATTTCTGCGTTCCAAACAGACCCTTAACTTGCTCTCCTCACACTTAGAGTGAGTACCTAATAACTTGCATTCTTTTCCTTGAAGTGGACCAGCCATCTAAGTAAGTGTTGCATCCCTTTGTTGGGAGAGAATGGCCATAAAGAAAAGAATCCAAGGCAAGCTACATATTAATCTTAAGCAATCTCATAGCATTAAATTCACTCACATTAGTGTTTTCTTTACAGTAAGATGAACGCATATCATTGCTCATGACATCTCTTATTTTCTTACTTGATTTTAGATTAGAAAAGCTACTAACTTATATGCTGATTAAACTGTCTGACACACTATGGTACTGGCATACCGCATACCTATGCCTACCTAATATGGCCACCTTTTCTACAGATTCGAAAATTGTGGTGTCTGTATTTTCCCATGTGGTTGATGGTTTACACAAGTTCCGCGTTCACAGTATGCCTTTTGACACTCCAAGGAATATTCTGCATGATAATTTATTACCATAATGCTATTTACTGGACACCTAATTACTTTCTTTTCTATCTACAGGATTTTGGGACGACATGAAAGGGCTTGGCATTTGCCAACAAATCTCACTTTGCTCATACATAATTTCACCGTCATGACCTTCTATAGCGATATCCACTGTTCTACAATATATTTATGTTATTCTGTTCTGCTGGCCCATATCCTATAGATGAGCTGTGTATATATACGTTTCAACTGTTAATTGCATTCTATAAAGTATCTTCAGCCACTGGCCGAGCTACGTAAGACAAATAACGTCTAGCCCTAGAAGTAGTACTAGTGTGGTAGTGCTTCCACCACTCAATTAACCCTATTCTACTTCGTACTCATCTGTTTTTTTTCTTTCTACAGTATGCTTCTCTATGTGGTCGTCTAACACTTGTTTATTCTTCTATATACACATACCTACTATAAGAGCTAATTGAATAATGCTTTGTTGTTAATAAAGATCTTATGTTACTTTTGAGAGAACCTTTTATGGTCGGCTATTTTCTTATCAAGGTCCTGGTCCCTTCTAAATTCTAAAACTTTACAGAATTCCTCATCACATCGAACCTTTGGACTCAGACATGAATCATTAAATATAGGTAAAAAATATAACTAATTGCACTGTTTGTCTAGCATTTCTGAGATGAATCTTTTGAACCTAGTTACTCCATGATTGGACAATAATTACGTTTACATACAATACGTTTACATACATAAAGTTTTTAGATCTAAACAAGACCCAAAATTGTATTTTGTATATTGTGTTTTAATTATAAATACTAACATTATTTTTCCACTACAATTAACAAAATGGCCCCAATTGTATTTTGTATATCGTGTTTAATTATAAATACTACCATTATTTTTCCACTACAATTAACAAAATGGCCCCCCCTATGTTATACTTCTAGCTCCGGCACTGTCTTCAGCTACATGCATTCAGACATGTCTGGCTTTGTTAAACCCTGACACACTTTGCAGCTTGAGACTGCTCATTGTTATATGCAGAATTGATGACAACATCACGTATGTGTCTTTGCTAGAATTTCTCTTACTTAGTATTTAATATCATAAACCTGCAGTGATCATACAGTGTTTCCACACATGACATGGACTTGCTGTCTGTTATTTGTTCAAAACTAAGTGGCATCACTTGATGATAAATCTTTTTTGATTAGATTTATGGATTTTGCTTACGTCTAGGCACTACTTGTGTCAGAGTTTCAGCCATTACCTTAGGCTACGAAGGGATATGCACAGATTGACTTGATACACTTCACTTCCCGTGTGACGTCAGAAGGTACATTTTTCCTATGATCATTAATTCTCCTTGGTACTACACACTTCCTGGACGTGCAGTTAGGCTTAGCGTACATATACGTTGTCAGATTAGTTGTCACTGGGAAAAAAACAAAAGAAAAAACTTGCACATTTGCGCATAAACTACGACTTTTAAAAAAAAAACTAACCCTGCTCTCTATCTATTTCTATATGCAAATTCTTTCAAAAAATAGTGTTGCGTGATCTAGAGTCTATGACATGAGCCTCTTCTGTATATATAATCTATTTGTATCTACTTACTATAGACTTTACTAATGATAGCTTCAGGTTGGGAGTCAAGCCAAAAATATTATTGTTTAATATGCCATAGCCATCCCAGTAACCATGAAAATAATCTGATTCGTGCAAGTTGCTCCTATTGTATGCATGGTTCTATTCTTTGGTTGGTATTATGGTTCCTATCTTTTATTTTGTCCACACTAGAGCCATGTAAGTAAGGCCCTTATCCCAGGTCGCTAGCTTTTTAAAATCTTATAGACAATACATGCATTAGTTTATAAATAATCTCTAATATGCAGGAGGGATAACTAATTATTTATAGGTTCCATAGTTCTGTTACCCCATCCCCACCCTCAAGATAATTTTTAATAAAGCCAGTTGCATGTTTGTCTTATTATGGTACTTTGGCACTCTGAAAGATGCATATAAGAGGTTCTTTAAAAATAGAAGAGATCTTTTAAAAATATTCGTCTCATCCTTTGTTGTGTCATCATCAGTACATATTTTACTGGTGTGTTATTTACTTCTTTGCTCTGATCGTCCTTCAAGGATGCCCCTGCAAGATATTGTTAGGCTTCTACCACTGTTTACTTTGCTTTTTTACTCCGATTGTCCTTCATGCCCCTAATAAGATATTATGAAGTTTAGGCTTTACATGTTTAAAGTGCTAAATATATTGATCACCTAATTCTTGGTCTTCATATACCCTTTGGAGCTTGCACATCTTCATGCTTTGTTTCATTTCTCTCAGGGTCATCCTTTGAAGCTTCAACTTTTGGTGGATATGAAGCACACCAACAAAAGTTATATCCCTTGCTGAAGCCCAGCCCCATGACCTATGTAGCATTATGCCATTAGCACGACATCACCTAACGAGGGTGCCATATTTCACTTCGATGCATATGTACAAAACCATTCTGATAGTTGCTTCATTCATATTAATCTAACTCTATTTCATCTCCAGTTTAGATGTAACCTTTACGGACTCGCTCATCTCGCTAGGATAAATTTACATAGTTTGATTTTTTTTTATTTACAGTGTATCCTTTTACTCTACTCACAAATATACTGAAACGATGCCTATCCGATATTTTACTGTTCATTTCCTATTGTAATGTTCACACGCTTTTCAGAGCAGGTGCAGCGGAGCGCGCCCACCAACCTAGTATACTATAGGGCCTGTTTGGGATGGCTCCAACTCCAGTTGGAGCAGCTCTCCTCCAGAACTCTAGGCGGAGTTGACTCCGGGTGGAGTTGGAACTATTTTCTGGATTAAATGAAATTATCTAAATATCTAAAACTACACCTAATAAAATCTGAATTCTAAGCTTAGCATCTTAGGATAAAATCCATTAAGCCAAGCCAAGTACTAAACATATTAGGCAGATTAGAAGGTGGTTGAATGCAACACTTCTAATGTACATGGTAATTCAGACACGCATCTCAACACTCATCCAAGAACGCATGGAGTAAGAGCATGTGCCCTTGAGGGCACATTTAACTTTCCCACAGTTGAGATAGTTTTTTTTTGCCTTTGAGAGCACATGCTCTTACTGCATGTGCCCTTGGATGAGTGTTGAGATGTGTGCACACACGATCTGAACACAGATGAGCATTGAGATGTGTGCAGACACACGTATCTCAACACTCATCCAAGGGCACATGCAGCAAGAGCATGTGTCCTCAAGGGTAAAAAAAACTACCTCAACTGTGGGAAAGTTAAATGTGCCCTCAAGGGCACATGCTCTTACTCCATGCGCCCTTGGATGATTGTTAAGATGCGTGTCTGCACACATCTCAATGCTCATCTGTGTTGAGATGCGTGTGTGCACACATCTCAACACTCATCCAAGAGCACATGCAGCAAGAGCATGTGCCCTCAAGGACAAAAAAACTGCCTGAAAAGTTAAATGTGCCCTCAAGGGCACATGCTCTTATTCCATGCGCCCTTGGATGAGTGTTGAGATGCGTGTGTGCACACATCTCAATGCTCATCTGTGTTGAGATGCGTGTATGCACACATCTCAACACTCATCCAAGGGCACATGTAGCAAGAGCATGTGCCCTCAAGGGCAAAAAAACTGCCTCAACTATGGGAAAGTTAAATGTGCCCTCAAGTGCACATGCTATTACTCCATGCGCCCTTGAATGAGTGTTGAGATGTGTGTGTGCACACATATGAACACTCATCCAAGGGCACATGCAGCAAGAGCATGTGCCTTCAAGGGCAAAAAAACCGCCTCAACTGTGGGAAAGTTAAATGTGCCCTCAAGGACACATGCTCTTACTCCATACGCCCTTGGATGCGTGTTGAGATGTCACACATCTCAATCTCAACACGCATCCAAGGGCACATGCAGCAAGAGCATGTGCCCTCAAGGGCAAAAAAACTGCCTCAATTCACTGTTTTCAGCTGTGCCTAGCAATTGCTACTAGAAGTTTGACACCACCCTACTGTTTTCCTTCCTGAGATAGATGTGATAATCTAATAACCATGTAGTAGATTATCAATAAAATTCCTTCTCTTTCGATATCTAATGTGCTGGTAAAAGAATGAGGTGTTTGCATTCCCCTCCCAAAAGTAGACGATTGGATACAAAACGTACTCCTTGTAAATTTTACCTTGGAGAGAGGCCAAGCCAGTGTAACTTAAGCTTTTTTTCTTAGCCATTCTTTCCCCATACTACTACAGATTCAAACATCACTGTCGGTCCATCAGTCCCGGATTGTAATAGGCCGGCAGTAATAATCCTTCACTGCCGGTTCAAGCTCTGACAGACCCCAAATGATTGGGGCAGGGGCCGAACCGGCAGTGAAGCTCATCATCACTGTCGGTTCGTGGCTGAAACCGAAATTGAAGATTCACTATCGGTTTAGCCTCGAACTGGCAGTGATGATGAGCTTCACTGCCGGTTCTTGGTTTAAACCGCATGTGAAATATTGTGAACAGTATAAATATCTCGATCTCCCCCCTCCTTTGTCCCAACGAAAACAGAACAATGGGCTCCATTGTTGCGTCTGCTATGTTCAACTCCATTGTTGCGGTTGCTCTTCACCGGATTGCTCAAGGAAACTCTTGGATGCTCACAATCCTTCTAGCTTATGGTTAGTAACAAGCATACTCCTTTGTATTTGTAGGTTTATATTGCTTTTATGTTTGGAGATTGATTCTTATTGTAGTTGTTTAATTTCTCCATTTTAGAGAGCACATTTGAATTGGATCTTGAGCAAGACACCTAAATTGTGGTAAATCCACGTTTGAGAAGGTTAAAACAAATGATTGCTATGTGTAGCCAGCTAAATTCGAATTTTATGTGTACAAATCCATAGTTTGGAGCTATACTATTGTTCATGATAAGAAGAGGGTTGTTGCAATTTGTGTGTCCATTTTTTGGAGCTCTGTTTAGATCCAAAATTATTCGGAAAACTGTAGCACTTTTGTTTTTATTTGGTAATGTTGTCCAATCATGGATTACCTAGGTTCAAAAGATTCGTCTCATAATTTACAGATAAATTGTGTAATTAGTTATATTTTTTACTTACATTTAATACTCCATGCATGCATTTAAAGATTCAATGGGATATGGAATCTTGTAAAGTTTTAGAATTTGGAAGGGAACTAAACAAGCGCCTACATTGTTGTTCAAAAAGGGTGTGCAATTAATGTTGTTTAGGATAAAGCCTCCGTTATTTTCTATTTTTTTGTCTCAAATTATATCGAAGCATACATTATGCTTATGCGCTTCAAATAATATTGTTCAGAAAGACTCTTATTAAAACTTTCCTATGTTTCCTGTGCCCTGTCCATTTTACCTGTGCAGACATGGAATGAGGGTGGATGTACGATCTATCACGTACAGACCGACTGTACTTGATGGGCATCGACGATTTCATCAAACTCGCTAGAGCCAATGCTAGGGACTCACATCTTCTCTCCATGCAAAGATTGCAAGAATACGAGAAAATGAGGTGATGTGGAGCATATACGATTGCACTTAATCAGCAGGGGGGGTTCATGAGAGACTACACGATTTGGACTTTGCTTGGGGAGGTTGGTCAAAATGTTGCACAAAAAAACAATGATGATGTGCCCATGCCTACTATATCCCTAAATGCATTTCTTCCTATTGATGATTACACGGAACCTATGTCTACCAATGATGATGTATTTATGAATACATTAGTTGATGACACAGAGGAAAATGGTGGCATTTCACAGCTTCTACATGATATGCATGGCGGATTCCTTGGTGCTTCACATTTGAAAAAACTAGAGATCATGAGAAAGGATACAAAAACATCAATGTATCCGACCTGCCCAATAAGCAAAGTTGAAGCCAACATCATGCTATTAAGTTCAAATCAACGAATGGGTTGAGTGATAAAGGCTTTGATAACTTGTTAGGTATACTACATAAACTACTCCCAAAGGGTAGCGAGTTACCAGAAAAGACTTACCTGGCCAAGCAAATGATTTGCCCAATCGGCCTCGAGGTTGAGAAAATCCACGCGTGTTTCAACGATTGCATATTGTACCGTGGAGAAAAATACAAAGAATTGGGATGTAGTCCTAATGTAAAGCTCCCTGATACAAGCAAGGGCCATCAAATCAAGAAAGCAAGACCAGATGAGGGCCCGTAAAGGTCGTATGGTGTTTTCCTATAGCTCCACGAGTGCATAGGTGGTTTGCAAATGCAAAGTCAGCCAAGCTGTTGCGTTAGCACAACAAAGAGCATAAGAAAGATACAATGTTGAGGCACCCTGTCGATGGGTCGGACTAGAGGACTATCAACACTATGTTCTATAAGAACATCGATGGAGAGGTAAGACATCTTTGGCTAGGTTTGAGCATAGATGGGATGAATCCGTTTGACCAGGTTAGAAACAATTATAGCACTTGGCCACTGACGCTATGTGATACAATATGTTGCTAGATTTTGAGATAAAGGAATTCAAGAGGAGATAGCAAAGTTTGTGATGGACGAGGTATTGTCCAAGAAAGGATCATTCTCCATTGCGAGGACTAAGAAGTTCAAGGCGTAGTACGGAAGAGACCGCATCAATAGGCTATTGTAATGCGACACTTAATTGGATACATAAAGTTTTGTTTTGGAACTTTTGTAATATAAATGTTAATGAATTTGTATTGTCGCTAGTCCACAACCATCTGCACGTCGATATCAAATTGTTCCATAGTAACCACCTCCACCTCCTCGACCTCCCACCCCACCACCTCCACCCTAAACCCTAAACCCCAAATGAAAATAAAATAATTAATAAAATACAAATTGTGAAAATTACATCACTGTCGGTTCAAATAAAACCGGCAACGATATATCATGTACACTGCCAGTTGGTTAAAATAACTGGCAGTGATGGCTCAAGTATCACTGTCGATCACTGCCGGTTTGTAACACAAACCGACAGTGATACTCGAGCCATCACTGTCGGCTTGGCATAACCGGTAGTGATGTGATGATCTAATCACTGCCGAGTTGGTTATGGCGTTTCAAAATCCGCTAGTGAAGGGGGGGGGGGGGGTTTGAACCGCCAGTGATGGGCTACTCTGGTGTAGTGCCATGACAAAGATTTGTGGAGTCCCTAGCCATTTTAAGGGCCTTTTGGAGTACAGGATACACACAAAACAGGAATCGGAAAAATATAGGATTGGAGTTGCATGCCACTTGGAATGCTATATAGGAATTGAAAATGCATGAAAGTCTCTAATGGAGCATTTGGATACAATATAGGAGAAACACAGGAAATAGGTCATGTTTGGATCCCTATCTCTAAGCTTTAGATCATTTGTTTGGAGCTTTATCTCTAAAGTTTAGAGGGAAGGATCTAAACAGGTCCTTAGAAGAAAGAGATAGACAAAGAAAATTTTCTAAGTGGTTGGACCTCATCTTAGGATTCTAGGATGGCCAATCCTTCGTTCCAAAGGGCCACACATAGGAAAAGTTTCTATAGGTTTAGATGCTACAAAATTCCTCCATAAATCCTTTGTTTCATTTTCCATGCCAAGCTGCATATTAATATTTCTAACTTTACGTTGACTCCGTTTCTCTGCACGCCCTTGCTGAAGCCGTGAAGCTTGAAGCAAACCCCACCACCATCCTGACATGTCATTCTTTCTCATTTTCTTGTATTTTGGTGACCTGGCTTTGTCTTCGCTGAGCGCAGCCATAGCGTTGCCCCCAGTGCTCACTACCGACCTTTGATATCTCTTGCGCCCTTGTCATGTTGTTTCTATTGAACAATTGAATGGTTTCTGTTGAATTGAATGTGATCATTTTTCCACCACAACACGATGACGTACGTGCCATGCCACCCACTCTCACGCGCTACTCCAAACTGAAAGCGAACAAGGAAGGCACGGTGCTCCTTATACATATATACACTTGGCAGATCGTGAAGGCCCAACGGGCTTAAGCTTCAACTGTCAGTTTGCTGCCACATTCGTGTCGAAAAATCAGAAACCCTGTGTGTAACAACGCGAGGTTCAATCAGCTGTGGCATCATCGTATTGAGATCCTAATTTACTACCGGAAACCGGCTCTTTCCCAAGTGCTAAGGGGTTTATAGAGTGTATTTTTGAAACTCGGCAGAGAGGTTATTTGCCGAGTGTAAAAAAACACTCTACAAAAAAAAAACACTCGGTAAACCTCTTTGCCGAGTGTTTTTTACACTCGGCAGAGTCTGAAAGCATATTATTTTTCTCGAACATGTAGGAGAACTGCGTATCATTGTATTAGTAGAAGAAAAAAGTCATACATAGACCCACACACACCCACACACGCATCTCCACACCTTCTCTGTTTTCTAAGACTTCAGCACCTGTTTTTAAGTTTACAACAACCGGGCGGCTAAGTAGCTAAACACTAAAAGCCCCTAGCAGTGAGTAGGGTTAGACCCTTAGCTCCTGCCCATCCCAGGCTAGACCCAGGGCAGAGTCAATGCTTGGTGCCGCTCCATATATTGAAGACTCATTCATTCCTATGTTTCCAAATGCTCCAACCGTAAAGGATAATGATAGAATTCAGGCCATTCCTTACATCACTGGTGGTAGTTGCTTCTACTTTTTCCCACCAATCATCCCAAGTTGAGTCAGAGGGCTGATGCGCAAGTGAAGAAAGTCCAACTTGCAGCAAGAGGGAGAACCAAAATTGCCTAGCAAAAATGCACCCAATCAGGCGGTGCTGAATGTTTTCCTGTTCCTGGTCACAAAGCAGGCAATTAGCCAGGTGGGGAAGTCCTCGCCCAGCAAGCCTATCGGGTGTCCAGCACCGGTTATGAGTAGCCAACCACACGAAAAATCTGCACTTTGGAGGGTATTTTGAAATAGGGTTATTTTGAAGCAGTAAATTGATCCAAATGAAAAAGATTTCAACTATAAAGTTGTATAACTCATCAAGATGTAGAATGTTTATTTCGGTCATTTCTTCATATGACAAAGTGAAAATAAATATGTTAACAAATCTTACATATCTCTATCTTGTAGTTTGAGATATATATCACCACTACAGAATTTATTTTGCATAGCACTTGGAAAATCTGAACCGTGGCGGTCAAACCTATAAACCGCCACGGT
The DNA here is from genome assembly GCA_022036555.1 of Microstegium vimineum. Lineage (NCBI taxonomy): Eukaryota > Viridiplantae > Streptophyta > Magnoliopsida > Poales > Poaceae > Microstegium > Microstegium vimineum. The sequence continues at coordinate 17,372,330 of CM039125.1, read as the reverse complement.
TAATGACTAGGATTAATCGAGGCGGTCATTTTTTATTAACTGAGGTGTTTATAGTCAACCGCCTAGCAAAATCTATTTACTCAGGCAGATAAAAAATGGTCTGCCTTCGTTAATATGACCTAGCCCACATGAGCCCATTTTAACTTGAGTATAAATATAAAGAAACCCTAGCCCCTTCTTAGGCCCATCTCTCTGCCAGCCGTCTTCATCTCCCTCCCTCCCGTGCCTCTCGCTCTCCCTCTCCACCGAAGCACCCGAGCGTCTCTCCCACCCTCCGTGCCTTTCTCCCTCCCACATCAACTCCGGAAGGACCGACGTGGGCGCGGGACCGGACCTCGCCTTCCTCTCCGGCGCAAGCGGACCGGCGGCGGACGCCGGATCCGCCGCCCCTCCCCCTCCTCTCCGGCGTGACCGAACAGGCGGCGGATCCAGCGGCCACCTCAGCGAACCGGCAGCCTCCTCAGCGCTCTGGCCTCCTCCCATCCCTCCCTCCTCAGCTCTCTCCCTCCATGGATCCACCACGGGGCGGTGTGGATCCCGTGTGGCTGTACCGGCGGCGGATCCGGCGCGTGCTGACCGATTGCCTCTTCGATGAATGGGCGGCCTCCTCAGCACCCCGTGAAGGACTGAGAACGGAGACCAGAGGGGGGCGCGGTGAATGGGAGCCTCAAATTTCTCTTGAAATGTTCAGGCCACTCTTCCCAAAAAGCAAACCCAATTGCTGGGGATTCAGACGAAAACGGAGAAAAGAAAGCTCACTAGCAGTGGAGGAAAATCACCGGAAACCCCAAAACACAGGTTCTCGACCCCTAGGGAAAAGAGGCAAGAACCTAGGCAAAACGGGAGAAAACAACAACTAACAGGGAGCTCCGGACCGGATGGGACTGAGCCACCGGACTATAGCAAGTAGTCCGTAGTTCAGGTTCGACGCCTTCACCCACTGGGACAGGCCGATACAGTGAGCACCCTAGCTCCGGACTAGAGGCTCCGGACTAGTCTGACGCTCACTTTCGGAAGTCCGGTGCTCACACAGAAGACAACAAGTGAGTGCCTAGGTCTGGACAACTAGTCCGACGCTCACCGTCGGACTATGGGAAGTGGTCCGGTGCACACACTCGCCACAGAGCAAAAACCACAAAAAACACCCTACCTCCGGACACCTCGTCCGACGTTCACCGTCGGACTAATGAGCCTGGTCCGACGCGTGAGTGAAACCCGCAGCAGAGCCACCGGACTACTTACAATGGTCCGGTGCTCACAAGCTGGGTGGTCCGACACTCACAAACAGAAAAGCTGAAGCCCGCGAAAATCGTTTCCACTCCGCCAAATCTTCCCAAAACTCAACCAAAAGATCACCAATTGCAACCAAACTTTGTAGGCAAGATCCTAGTGCAGTTGGGGAGCTATCTCGAAGAAATCATCGCTCAATTTGGCTTAGATCAAAGGGAGGAAAGAGATTTGGGGAAAAGCTCAAGAACGAATAACTCCGCAAGGAAAACACCCGATCTACGCACTCGTGAGGTTTGAGGAGAATTCCTTCGGTGCAAAGAAGCTCCTCACGATTACGCACAACTTGGTTCAAACGGATTTGCAAGAGCTACTCCCTACAAAGAGAAATCATCTCGGGAAAAGAGGGAGCAAAAGCAAAACACGAAGAACACAAGCAAAACGGGGACACAATCACAAAATCTGCGAACACATGATGGATAAGTACCCATGTATGTTCAGTTTTGGGTATGAGTGATTGACAAACACGTGAGTGTTTTAGTTTGAGTGGCTTAACCTAACCTCAGCGAAAGCGAAAACATGTGCTTGTCTATCGGCTTGTGGTGTGCAGGTGCTATGCCTAGTGACAGTGGTCAATGGCGTGGAGAAGGTCGAGTAGAGGCTTGTCGTGCCGATAGACTGAGAGCGGTGAAGGGCGGAAGCGGGGCTCGGACTGAGGGACCATGGGCGTCGGCGGACTAGCTGTGGTGGCTAGTACTTGGCACCGGCGAGTGCGAAAATACATGGAGGTAGACCGAGTCGGCCGAGTCAAGACGGTGGACTCACAAGTCGAGCAGAGGCTCAGAGGACTCGGAGTCTGACCGGGCGAAGACAAGGTGGCTCGCGTCGAGTGGTTTGGTGGTTTGGGCCTCAAAACCATCCGCGTCGGTTTCCGAGTTTGGGCCACAAAACTCGGGGTTCGGTAGTTGAGCCCAAAGCTACCGGTGGCGGGTTTCCTGGGTTTGGGTCTCAAAACCTAGGCGGAGCTTCCTAGGAAGCGGGGATGGCACGTGGCGGAATCCCGGAGGTTGCGTCGAGGCGACGGCAACTCCCGGCAGGAAGCGGGGCCATCCATTCAAATCGAGGGAGATATTTTCTCGAGCTTGGATTGCAATGCTTAGGCTAGGTAGTTCACTCAATGTATCTAGTTGGGTCTTTGGGAAATAGCCAAAGCCTCTTTAAATAGAGGATGAAGGGGTATCCTCATCCTTATCTCTTGCATTAATCTCTCTCCCAACTATTCCTAGGTTTTCCCTTCCCTAGTCTCTTCTTGCTTGAGATCCACCGCATCACCGGTGTAAGAACTTGTGATTGTTGCGAGGAATCAGAGGCCATAACCTCTGTAAGCCATGGTGGCTTTGCTTTCGTGATCGTGTCCCCAGTTTGCTTGTGTTCTTCGTGTTTTGCTTTTGCTCCCTCTTTTCCCGAGATGATTTCTCTTTGTAGGGAGTAGCTCTTGCAAATCCACTTAAACCAAGTTGTGCATATTCGTGAGGAGCTTCTTTGCACCGAAGGAATTCTCCTCAAACCTCACGAGTGCGTAGATCGGGCGATTTCTTTGTGGCGTTCTTCGTTTTGCTCTCTTCTCCCCCAAATCCGAGTGTTCCCGTTTATCCTCTCCAAATTGAGCGATGATTTCTTCGGGATAGCTCCCCAACTGCACTAGGATCATGCCTACAAAGTTTGGTTTGCAGTTGGTGATCATTTGGTTGAGTTTTGGGAAGATTTGGTGGAGAGAAGTTCGTTTTCGCGAGGAGCAGTTTTCTGCTGAGAGCGTCGGACCACCTTCCCCCTAAGCTCCGGACCAAGGCAAGTGGTCCGGTGGTCTTGACGTTTTCTGTGTCGAGCAACAAGGGGCGTCGGGCCACTCTCCGGACCTCTCGGTTTTTGAGCGTCGGACCTTTGACAAGTGGTCCGGTGGCTCTGCTGAGATACACTACCACACGTCAGACCACTCTCCTTGGTCCGACGGGGTAGTCCGGTGGTCTGGTCCGGAGGTCGGGTCCTTACTAGACTGTTTTGGGCGAAGGCAGAAGTGAGCACCGGACCACCCTCCTTGGTCCGGAGGTGACGTCGGTCAGGTCCGGAGCCCCTAGTCCGGAGGTCAGTTGCTCATTGTGTTGCACTGTTTCGGCTGGATAGAGCATCGGACCTACGCTCCGGACTACTCGCTTTGGTTCGGTGGCTCAGTCCCATCTGGTCCGGAGCTCCCTGTTGGTTTCTGTTTTCTCCCGTTTTGCCTAGGTTCTTGCCTCTTTTCCCTAGGGGTCGAGAACCTGTGTTTTGGGGTTTCCGGTGATTTTCCTCCACTATCAGTGAGCTCTCTTTTCTCCGTTTTCTTCTGAGCACCCAACAACTGGGTTTGGTTTTTGGGAAGAGTGGCTCGAATATTTCGAGAGAAATTTGAGGCTCCCATTCACCCCCCCTGTGGTTGCCGTTCTCGGTCCTTCAAAATCGAAGCCACCATGGCATATGGAGGTTACGGCCTCCGATTCCTCGTGACAAACTCAAGTTCTTACAAAGGTTGGTGGAAGCAAACTAGGGATCTCATGAACTAGAGAGAGAGAGAGGGGTGCAAGTGATTAGGGTTCAAGAGATAGAATGAGGATACCCCTTCATCCTCTATTTAACGGAGCTTTGGCTATTTCCCAAAGACCCCCTAGATACAAGACCAAATTACCTAGCCTAAGACATTGTAATCCAAGTCGATAACTCTCAGCCACTCGTTTGAATGGACGGCCCTGCTTCCTGCCGGGAGTTGCCGTCGCCTCGACGCAACCTCCAAGATTCCGCCATGTGCCATCCTCGCTTCCTCGAAAGCTCCGCCCGGGTTTTGAGGCCCAAACTCGTGAAACCCGCCACCGGTAGCTTTGGGCTCAACTATCGAACCCCGAGTTTCGAGGCCCAAACTCGGAAACCGTCCTCGGATGGTTTTGAGGCCCAAACCACCAAACCACTCGACTCGAGCCACCTTGTCCTCGCCCGGTCGGACTCCGAGTCCCCTAAGCCTCCGCTCAACTCGTGCGTCCACCGTCTTGACTCGGTCGACTCAGTCTACCTCCATCTCTTCTCGCACTCGCCGGTGCCAAGTACTAGCCACCACAGCTAGTCCTCTGGCGCCCATGGTCCCTCAGTCCGAGCCTTACTTCCACCCTTCATCACTCTCAGTCCATCAGCACAGCAAGCCTCTACTCGACCTTCTCCACGCCATTGACCACTGTCACTAGGCATAGCACCTGCACACCACAAGCCGATAGACATGCACAAACTTGCTTTCACAAGGGATTAGGGTAAGCCACTCAAACTGAAACACTCACGTGTTGGACGATCACTCATCATAAAGCTGAACATACATGGGTACTTATCCACCATGTGTTCGCACCCCGACCTCCTCCCATCCCTCCCTCGTCAGCTCCCTCCCTCCATGGATCCTCCATGGGGCGACGTGGATTCGGTTCACGACGGTGCTTCTCCATCCCCACGCAACCTCTCTAGCGAGCGGGAGCGGATCAGGGCGGCGACGAAGTGGATCTATCCCCACGGCGGCAGCGGCCTCTCCAGCGAACGATGACGGCGGCGTTGCCCCATGGATGGGCTCGGCGGGCCCATGGATGGGCTTGCCGGGCCTATCCTTGGATTTTTTCTTTTTTTTTGTTTTTTAGTATGATTAGCCATGGCGGTTTTTTCAACTGCCTCCGTTAATGCACGATTAACCATGACCTTTGATCTGTGGCGTTTGAAAAAACCACCATGGTTAATCATTTTTTACCGCCACGGTTAATGTTTTGTGTAGTAGTGTATAAGATTTGTGAATATGTTAGAAGGACCATGTTGGATGAACAGATGATCAAACAATCAAAATAAACTTTGTTGATCTTGAAAAGTTACGAAACTTTGTAGTTGAGAACTTTTTATTTGAAATCATCTTGTCATACAAAAATGCATTATAATTTCAAAAATTTAAAATTTAAAATTTTCAAACAAATCGTATAGGAAAACAACCAGAATAAACTTTGTAGATGTCGAAATGTTATGAAACATTTTAGTTGATAACTTTTTTATTTGAAATCATCTTGTCATACAAAATCGTGTTTGAATTTTAAAATTTTGAAATTCAAATTTTGTAATTGATCTTAGATGGAAAAACTTCCTAAACAAAAAGTGTAGATACCAAAATGTTATAAAACTTTGTAGTTGACAATTTTTTCATATGAATTCGTTTAGAGTCTCAAACAAGTAATTTACATTTGGTTTGGTATAAGATGTGGGGAACCAAAACTATATGTAGACATATGTAAGTGTGTAGTGCATTAGTTAGAGGAGGTCCACGCGAAGGAGAGGTCATTGGTTTGAATCCCACCGGTCATGTAGCCATTAATTTTGTGCAAAAAATGTCGGGTGAAGGACTGAGAACGGCGACCAGAGGAGGGTGAATGGGAGCCTCAAATTTCTCTCAAAGTATTCGGGCCACTCTTCCCAAAAACCAAACCTAGTTGCTGGGTGCTCAACCTCCCCGAGCAACGCGAGCGGGGATTCAGATGAAATCGGAGAAAAGAGAGCTCCTCTTGGCGAGCGTCTATCACAAATCACACAAAGAGCCTGTCACGACTCGAAATCGACGGACGCGTCTGACGCATGGTTGACGAACGATGGCGAGCGTCCGACGCCAACTTGACTCGCACAGACAGGGTGTGCTACGGGCGCTGGCTTGGGTGAGCCCTAGCGTCCGGTGCAAATCGTCGGAGCGTGCGACGCCCCCAAGCAGAGCGCAGAGAACGCGAAAACGGATTTTCTCTCTGCCAAATCTTCCCAATCCTCAACCAAATGATCTCCACTAGTAACCTAACTTGGTAGGCATGTTACTAGTGCTGTGGAGGAGCTATCCCAAAGAAATCATCGCTGAATTTCGTTCAGATTAAAGGAAAATAAAGATTTGGGAGAGGAGGCAAGAAACGAAGAACACAACAAAGAAAAAGCCCGATCTGTGTGCTCATGAGGTTTGAGGAAAATTCCTTTGGTGCAAAGTAGCTCCTCACGAATACGAACAACTTAGTTCAAACGGATTTGGCAACTCTTGTCTCAATCAAATGTTCTCATCTCGGGAACAAGGAAAAGATAGAGAGAGCAAAAACCAAATCGTGAAGAACACAAGCAGAAGGGGACTCGATCAAGAAATCAAACGTGCCATGACACTCGGAGAGTCGGGCCTCTGATTGCCACCAAAAGATTCGTCAGTTTTTACAAAGGTTGGAGAAATCAACCTAGGGCCCTCATGAACTAGAGGGAGGTTAGAGAGAGAGAGTTGGAGCAAATGAATGGTGTTCAAGAGATGGGATGAGGGATACCCCTTCATCCCCTACTTAACGGGTTTTGGCTATTTCCCAAAGACCCCTCCTAGATACAAGACCGAATTACCTAGCCCTTAGGCATTGTAATTCAAGTCGGGTAACTCTCAGCCACTCGTTTGAATGGAAGGTCCCGCTTCCTGCTAGGAGTTGCCGTCGCCTCAACACCACCTCCAGGATTCTGCCACGTGCCATCCCAACTTCCTCGGAAGCTCCACCCGGGTTTTGAGGCCAAAACCCATGAAACTCGCCACCGGTAGCTTTCGGCTCAACTACCGAACCCCGAGTTTTGAGGCCCAAACTCGGAAACCGTCCTCCGGTGGTTTTGTAGCCCAAACCACCAAACCGCTCGACTCGAGCCACCTTGTCCTCGCCCGGACAGACTCCGAGTCCCATGAGCCTCCGCTCGACCTGCTCGTCCGTCGTCTTGACTCGGTCAACTCGGTTTATCTCCAGTCTTGTCGCACTTGCCGGTGCCAAGCACTAGCCACCACGGCTAGTCCACCGGCGCCCATGCTCCCTCAATCTGAGCCTCGGTTCCACCCTTCACCACTCTCAGTCTATCGGCACGGTAAGCCTCTACTCGACCTTCTCCACGACATTGACCACTGTCTCTGGGCATAGCACCTGCACACCACAAGCCGATAGACAGACACACATTTGCTTTCGCAAAGAGGTTAGTATGACCGCTCAAACTGAAATACTCACATGTTGAGCAATCACTCATCATCAGAGCTGAACTACATGGGCACATGTCAACACAAGTGCATTTCAGATTTGAGCCACAAGGTAAAGCTCTCCAAATGACCAAAAGCTAAGAAAGCCAAAACGGGGTCACTTGAGAGAAGCAAAACAAATCCAAAACTTGGTTCCCAAAGACATGGGCAATGACTCGATGCAACCAAGCAAATTAAAGCTAGCCCTCAAGAAGAGGCAGCAAAATGGGCTCAACACCGCTAGCAAAACAAGATACCAATCGAATACCAAACTCATGCTATTAAAGGCTCAGGAAAACAAAAGAAATACCAATTTAATCTCAAGAGATCCAATTAAGCACAAAGAGAGCTCAAGAGTCAATCGAAACCTGTCGGAGCCAAAACAAGCAAGCTAGACCCTCCAGAAGAGGCAAAGGCTCAACACATCTAGCAAAAGCTCCCCCTGAGCAACAACACATTCAAGAGATACCAAATGAAGAAAATGATATGCATACTAACTCTCCCTTGGATCTAGATGGTAAAACTAGAGTGAAATGCACAACTTCTCCTGCTTGGTGACACATGTAGCTCATCAAAGCTCAAAACTCAAGATTTCCGCCACAAATGCCATGAAATGCAAAAATGAGTGCAAAAGATTCATACATAGAGCTAAGACAATGAAAGGATGCTCTAAGTGATGTGATCCTGTGAGAATAGGAAAAGCTCTACGTGCCCAACAAATACTCAAGTTGAGATAAATATCACTTTAGAATCTAGTTTAGAGAAGATTACATGTGTGAGCAGAGAACGGGTATCACCTCCTAAAGACAACTAAACATGGCATACAAGATAGGATCAACCTCAAGAACTGTCTCATGTATAGCAAGTAAAACTATCCCTAACAAAGTTCATACAACAAGCAAATGACCCAACTTAATCAAAATTTTCAAGTTTTAGAGTTTTACAGCCAAAATTCAGTTTTAGGCACATTACAAGTGTATGCGAGTGGTTGTAAGCAAGGCGATGCCACTTATCAACCGGGCGAAGCCAAAGAGCTTGACACACCGGTTTCAGTCATACACGACACCGCTCAAGTTCAACCCATATGGGAAGCAATCTCGAACACACGTTGAAGTGCTCACTATTGCAAACCCAACTCGATCTTTTCAATTCGGTATTTAGAGAGCTATTTCACTTTAGATCAATTTTAATCATGGTGCTTAATGGAAGTGAATGAAGCAATGAAGAGCTATAGTTACAAGCTATATACAAAACAACCAAGAAGGATCTTGAAAAGCCTACACATGCTAGTATCATTTCAGAGGTGACATGGGGAATTAAATTATGTTTTAAAGCTTTTCTAACTTAGCACTATTGCATATCAAAAGATCAAAGAGATTCTAAGTTAAGCAACACCATAGAGACATAAAGCACCTCAAACAGAGCATAGATTCATTATATATGCTATAGGTATGAAGCTCAAAATGAACTATGTCACAAATGCAAATGAGATGCAAAATGCAATGACACCAAATAGAAACTAAGAAGACACCAATAAGAAAGAAAATAAAAGAAAGGTCAAATAAAAACCAAAAGAAGAATTATGATACACAAAGAGCTTCCCTCAACTAAAAAGGGAAGCAAACACCCAACTCATCCCGAGGGCGAGAAAATGTAGTTTGATCCAAAGGTTTTTTGAGAATGTTCGCAAGCTGGTTGTGGGTCTCGACATGCCGGAGGTCAATATCGCCCTTCTCGTAGTGATCTCTCAAGAAGTGAAAGCGAACATCAATGTGCTTGGTCTTAATGTGAAGCACGAGATTTTTGGCCACACTAATTGCACTTGTGCTATCGCAAAGCAGAGGCACCTTAGTAAACACAAGACCAAAATCCTTCAAAGTTGCAATCATCCAAATCAACTGCGAACAACAACTAGCCACAACAACATACTCAGCTTCACAGGTCAACTGAGCCACGCTAGACTATTTACAAGAAGACCAATACACAAGATAAGACCCAAGAAATTGGCAAGTCCCAGAAGTGGACTTCTGATCAAGACGACAACCGGCAAAATCGACATCGGAATAATCGCAAAGCATGAGAGATGAGGAGGCGCAAAACCAAAGACCAAATTCGGGAGTGAATCACAAGTACCTCATGATGCATTTCACCGGCTGCTTGTGCGAAGTCCGTGGTGATGCCGGAAAGCGCGCACACAAGCAGACGTCGAACTGGATGTCCGGCCGAGTCGCTGTCAAGTATAGGAGCGACCCGATCATGCTTCGGTACTCCGTCTGATCCATCGCTTCTCCTTCCTCGTCCGCATCCAAGGCAGTCATAGTCAACATGGGTGTCGAAAGAGGCTTTTCCTCACCCATGTCAAACTTCTTCAGAATATCCTTCGTGTACTTGTCTTGGTGCACAAACGTCCCTTCCTGGGTTTGCTTGATTTGCAACCCGAGAAAGAAAGTCAACTTGCCCATCATTCTCATCTCAAATTCCCTGCTCATAATATCTGCAAACTTGGCAACAAGAGCATGACAAGAACCACCAAAGATGATATCATCCATGTATATTTGGACCAAGAGCGAGTCCTTGCCTTGCTTGAGGACAAAAAACGTTTTATCTACCGTTCCCATTTTAAAATCCTTAGCAAGCAAGAAGGTTCGCAATCTATCATACCATGCTCTAGGGGCTTGTTTCAAACCATACAAAGCTTTGTGAAGTTTAAAAACATGGTTTGGAAACTTGGGATTTTCGAAACTGGGAGGTTGTCTAACATACACTTCCTCCTCTATGTAGCCGTTTAAGAAAGCACTTTTAACGTCCATTTGAAAGAGTTTAAATCCCTTAGAAACCGCAAAAGCCAGAAGGATTCTAATTGCTTCTAAACGAGCTACGGGAGCAAAGATTTCCTCATAATCTATTCCCTCATTTTGACAAAAGCCTTGCGCTAGCAACCTAGCCTTGTTACATACTACCACCCCATCCTCACTTTGTTTGTTTTTGAAAATCCATTAGGTACCTATGGGGTGGCAATTAGGTGGTGGTGGCACTAAGACCCAAACGCGGTTTCGCTCAAAGGTTTCTAACTCCTCCTGCATGGCATTGGCCCAATCTAGATCCATCAAAGCGTGTCCAACATCTTGGGGCTCAAAAGAGGCGACAAAAGCCGAATGAGCAAAGTGAGAGAGATAGGACCTGGACCACATGACTCGATGGTCAATATCGCCGATGATGTTCTTCGGCGGGTGCTGCTGCTGAATGTAGAGGGGAGCTTGCCTGGAAGAAGTAGCCTCCCCCTCGACAATAGCTGGAGCTCCCTCAGGTGCAACGGGCACCGACTGAGATAGCTGCTCGAACGACCCCCATGTAGAGGAAGTAGAAGGGTCGGGGTCGTGGGCCGAAGTGGACGTCGTAGGGTCAACGGGGGCATCCGGTGGAGTCGGCTTGGGATCACCCCAATCGGCGTCGTCCTGCTCCTCCTCCACAAAGATGCTGGAGTGCAAATCATCCTAACCTGCAAGCTAAAAAACAGTGGAACTACAAGGCATAGTCTCATCGAAGGTAATCTCACAAGTCTCCATCACTAGGTTAGTCTCAAGATTTAGAGCACAATAAGCACGAGAGTGAGTAGAATAATTGAGAAAGATACCCTCAGAAGACTGAGACTCAAATTTATCCAACTTAACTCCCTTTTTTAGGATGAAGCACATGGACCCAAACACCCGTAGGTGACTTACCTTGGGTGGTCTCCCAAATCGCAACTCATAAGAGGTCTTTTTCTTGAAAGCTCGGAGAAAAATACGATTGGAAACATAGCAAGCAGAACTGATTGCTTCGGCCCAATACCGCCTAGGAGTCCTATGCTCATCGAGCATCGTCCTGGACATCTCAACAAGGGTCTGATTCTCACGCTCAACAACACTGTTCTGATGGGGAGTGTGAGGAGAGGAAAATTGGTGATCCAAACCAAAAGAAGAGGAACAGGTCTTAAAATGAGCATTCTTGAATTATGTGCCATTGTCACTGCGAATAGCTGTCATGTCATTCTTAGGTAGATCATTTTGTAACCTCAAAATCAGATCACTGTTGACGGTAATTATGAGTTATTTTATCACCATCAAAACACCGTCAACATCCTCATATCCAAAGGAAAATAAGAATAGCATGAGCATAATTTACCCAATAACTAGTTCCACATGTCCCATAACTATTTGATGCACGTAATGACAAATGAGGTCTTTTGGGAGCCAGTGGACCCACTTAGGGGGTCAGCCGACCACCCTATGGACCCACTTGGCATTCTTAGCCCCCATGATCCATGTAACACCCTCAAGAATACTCTCTACCCTTGGATCCATGTATATTCACCTCTCAATGGTCCAGATTCACAACACAAGGATCCATAGGCCCAACATGACATGTTTCCAAGTATGGCAAATGTGCACAAGGCATACACCATCATGATGGGCATTACGTCTAGAAGCCACCTGCGAAAGATGAGCCCATTTGGCCACAAAAGGCATTCGGCCGAATGCCTAGGTGGGGCCAGAGACCACCCATAGGACCCCTGACCAGTGGGGTCAGCTTCTAGAAGAAAAGTGGCAGGGCCCACCTGCCATAGGGTTCGGCCGAATCACCATATGGTGGTTCCAGCTCTCCACCGACTTCCTGCTTGCCGCCAAGCATCCACTCAATCTCCTCCGTTGATTTAACACGGTTACAATGATGGTTTCATCCTACGGTGGCTGATCGAGGTGGTGCGGATCGCTGACGTGGCACCGGAGTAGACCCTACTCCACCTCTAGCTATAAATAGACCCCCTAGGCCCTCACTCTCACTCATGCCTCATTGGAGAAACTACTCCTTAGTAGTAGTGCTATGCTAGTTGGAGGAGAGTGAGGGAAGTCTTCTGGAGAAAGCCCCGGATCTGTCGGGAATCTTCTCCGGAGCTCTACCTCAACGGATGTGATCGTCTTGTAAGTTCAGCACTTGTAAGTGATACATCCGAGTTCTTTATAGCAATTAATATTCTAAATCTGGTTTAGCTGTTATATACCTTTTCACGCTTGTTCATCGCTTTACTTTAAGTAGAGTGCTTTAGCCTTAACGTAGGGTTAAAGTAGTAAGAATAGTGTAGACGTGGTGTCTAGACTAGATCTTGCCTTTTTAAACCGCTTATCGCGCGGATATTTTGTGGATGCTAGTAGAAGGTGACAGCTCTATCTAGTCTTCATATTCCACCATGTGTGTCAGATAAATTCTTAAAAGGTAAGGCCTCAATACAACATGAGGGCGCGGTCCGGTTAGAGTTTTGCCCTCTTTCTGATCTATCCCATCGCCTCCTACAAGAGAAGGGCTGATAAAGCCAGTATAACAAGCTTTGCCTTGTTAGATATCTTTGCTACATCGAACCTCTCAACCCAGTTATCATAGTCTCCCTTGATTCATCAGGACATATCTTTAATCCTAGTTACATCACTATTGTTCCCTGAGGAAAATACGATACCTCGAATACTCCCGGTGAAGTGCTACATCGGTATAATCTGTGCCCTTGCGGATTTATCCAATAGTCATAAGAAATACCAACAAGCATTTCTGGCGCCGTTGCTGGGGAACGGTAGCTTTAACTAGTACCCTTTGGTCCTATTATCCTTGTTTCATTTAAACCTTTCTTTCCACATACACACTTATGGATCAAACACCTCTCTTCGAGTATGGTGCTCCAGCGGGCGCTAGGTTGGAGCCACCTAGTTCATCTCAGACTATATTAGACATTCATTATGAGCTTCGCTCAAGCCTCATAAGGATGGTTCAGAACAAACCTTTTTCTGGGGACGAAGACGAAAATCCCTACACTGATCTATGTGTCTTCGAACAATTGTGTTCATGTGTCCTCATCCATGGGATGAGGCGAGGTACCCTTAAGTGGAAGTTATTTCCATTCTCTTTGATGGGAATAGCCAAACAATGGTATTTTCGCCACGTAGATGATGCAAACGGAGAGTGGGAAAAGTTACAATCCAAATTCTGCCTAGCTTTCTTTCCCACCCTCGAGTTGTTCGTCTTCGAAAAGAGGTCATCACTTTCTCACAAAAGGAGAAAGAACCTCTTGGTATGGCATGGGCCCGTCTCTTAGATCTAGTATCATCTGGCCCTGATCTTGCTATAACCGAGCCAACATTGTTACAACATTTTTATGGCGGTCTTAGCAAAAATTCTGCACAAATTCTTGACATGACTTCTAGGGGAGCCTTCCTTGTTTACCCGTTAGTGAAGGGAAGAGTCTTCTCATGAAGATTCTTGAAAACACCACCTACATTAACGTTTATAATGAAGGACCCATAGAAGGAGAAAAACCATTCCCTTGAAAAGAAATCTCGATAGCCGAATCACCACCACTCCCATCCAAAGATTCTACCATCGATCCTGAACAACAAATACCACAAATCTTGAAGGAAGAAGAAATTCAACATCTAAACCATTCCTTCGAGTTCGAGGCTAACCTTTCATATGATCTTGCTGGTTTTGGGAATGCCACAATTATCGTATCCAAAAGAGACCTTCTAAGAAACATCTTTCTAGAACTCTCATGGAAGGATCTCTTCGAAACTCTCCCAAATCAACATCATCTTGTGCCTCGACTTCCCACATGGCACATCAGGAAAAGCTTGGGATATTTGATGAAGAAATGTCGAGTGAGCTTATAGAAGAAGAACTAAAGTGTTTAGAATCCAAATCTATCCTCTCCTTCTCTATGCCCACATCTGACTTATCTTATGAACCCATCCTTGATCCTGATGATTCCCCATGTGTTCCTTCATTCAAGTCTTATGATGACCCACTTAATGACTTCGAGAATTCATTAAGACACTCGAGGCATGGAAGCCATGAGGGCCATAAATCTGACCAAGAGGAGCATAATCAACAGTTAGAGCCTTTGTTTACCGTTATAAGTCAAGAATGGTTGGATGAGGCCAAATCCTCAAAGAAAGTAACTAAAATGCCCATACATGTGAGGAGAATATCTTGTCAAGTGTTGGGCATTGATAGTGAAAGTTTCTACGATCCTAGCCTCGGGATCAACATCATTCCTCATTCCATGTTCCAACATCATTAGAGAATCATCTATCCCAATCACAAAAACACCTTAGACTCCCTAATGGTCAAATCCTTGATTGTTTAGGAGTCCTTCATGATGTTCTTGTGGTGGTTGATGATCTTAAGATCTTCCTAGATTTCCACATCTTTGACCATCCTGAACTTTCCTTTCATCTCACTTTTATCGGAAGGCCAATCATGAGAATCTTGGAGAACACAACAGGAAATGAGAAGCTCGATCATAGAATAGGTGAAGATTATCTACCCATTTGGTCTTCCCAACCTCTCATTAGAGGGTTAGAATCTAAACCAGTTCTTGATCCACGGGGTGAGCTAATGTCAATCTCGCCAACAGCTATGACTCATTCAAGCCTTGAGAATGACTTGAAATGTCATAAGAAAGAAAGTGCTCACCCATTGTTTGAAAGGGAGAATGATGTCAATGAGCATGGAAGTTATACTCCGATCTTCCAATCAAATCCATGCTCAAATGAGAAATCTCCCGAATCAATCCTTCCCTCGACCATGACTACACACATGATCTACAACCCCTTCATTCTTCTTGTTTCGAAAATCTTTGCAAGGATGGTTGTAGATGTGTTTGTCTACCATAAATTTTGCAAATCTCGTAGTGGTTTTAGTCTTAAGGATAGGTTTGAAAATGTTGGAGTTGAAGGGGAAACCGCTTTACCAACATAAGTTACAACTTGAAGGTTTCCCGAAGACAAGCTTGTGTCTTAAAATTAAGCACTTTTAGGAGCTTACCCAAGTCTTCTTATTTTCCATTAAAATTTTGCTAATATATATATATATATATAACAAAAATAAAAAAAAATATATTTCTAGTTTCCCAAAATTCTAAACTGAATAAAATGACTTTGTAAAAAGAGATTAAGGGAATATTTGTGAAATTGTTCCTTCGGGTATTTTTGTCACTAACCATTTCAGGTTTGAACAAAAAGAATGATGGAGCAAAACACAAGGTATGTCCAACCAAACATCCTTCAATAATGAAGCACATTTAAAAGAAAATTTCACATCCTAGACTTGGATTTTCACATTGTAAAATGTTGCAAAATCCAAGTATGGGGGAGTGGATTTCTCTAAGAAATTCATGACATGCTTCATTCTTAATTTGGTTTGGATGTCTCTACATTGCTTTCTCTTTATACCTTGCTCATCTTGCTAGTCATATACATAATAAAAATTATAAAAAAATGCAAATGCTATCTGGTTCACCGTCCATGCTCTTGTCTCTTTTAAGTGAATCTCTTTATGCCTTCATACTTCCTAGTTCTATTTTGAGTATGCTTTGGTTTGGGAGTAGTGTACATACTCCTATAAGCTCTTTAATTTAAGCGTGGTGCTTAGGTTAAATAGATTTCCTTAATCAAATTAAACATGGTGTCAAGTTTGATTAATGTGCCAAAAGTAAACTTGTATGGAATTTGGTTGTGCTCTTGGACTAACCAATGCATGATAACTTCAAAATTTTGGTGGTTAAGTCATGAGATCTTTCATAGAGACAAATCAAGGGTTGAGGTAGTAATGAAATAATCCTGCAGATCTTTACCTCAACCTTGCTTAACTTTTAAAAAATTGGTGAACAATGATGGGACATCTCTTTCTGTGCTAAAATGCTAAAATCAACTTTTCTATAGCATAAAAGATGTCCTCTGTTTCTATGACAATAATGCCCCTGCTTCGAATCATATGTGAATTCCTTCAGGTATATGTTGTCCACTAATCCTTTGCAGGAGAGAAGCAGTGAATGGAGAAAAAGGGTCTGAGTACAACGCGATGATTCATAGAAGAAAGACCATTCGTCATCAGCAATGTCATGACGCAAGGAATCGTCACGCTTCGAGATTATGGCTGCAACACCTATAAAGGTAAATGGCCAATGTCTTAAAGTTTTCTATGAGCATGAAATTCCTGAGAAATAAATTGATATGATAGATTTTGTTCTTAATCCAAATTAGAACTAAAATCTACATGTTTTATCTTTTTTGTTCAAATTTTGAAAAAGACCTTAGAAATGGCCTAGACTTAGTCTTGACTCCCCCCTCGTGAAAGATCAGCCCTTTTGGCCTCTAAACTGGTTTGGCCGAACCTATCTTTGGGCCAAACAGCCCGAAACTTCACGATACGATTCACCTGACCCTTGACTTCCCCCTCGTGAAAGGTCGGCCCATTTGACCACTTTAGTGGTTCAGCCGAACCTGTGTTTGGGCCAAACAACCCGAAACTTCACGAGACGACTCACCTGACCCTTAACTTCCCCCTCGTGAAAGGAAGACCCATTTGACCACTTAAGTGGTTCGGCCGAACCTATGTTTGGCCCAATCAGCCCGAAACTTCACAAGCTGACTCACCTGACCCGATCAAGTTCGAAAATCTTTCAAAAGGCGTTCGACCGAACGTGGTTTTGGCTCTTTAGCCATGCCCATTGCTCCTGAGCGTTGGACCAACATTCCTATCCTATTTCCGGCACGGTCCAAGTAAAAATAGAAGTGAAGGAAGTTGAATTCTCTCTTCTTAACCTCTCCCTCTCCTTCTTCCTCATCTCACTTTGTTCTTCTTCACCACCAGTAGAAATTCCATCTCCTCTTGCTTCCCTTCTCTCCTTGCTTGACATCACCATGGTTCCACCAAGAAGAAGAGCGAAATGGAAAAATTTCTACGTGTTGTTGCCAAAGAAAGCAGTACCAACTTAGAAGAAAGAGTTTCTAAGGAGAGAATGACGCGTCTTGATCTTGCAGATAGCTTTAATGATCTTCGCATTATCACTAATGCAAAGTTCAAACACTTATCCACGACCATTGAGAGAGAGGATCTCCTTGCCTCTCTTTCTCCTTAGTAATCCTCTAGAGCCATCGGCACAACCTGCCTCATGACCCTAATAGAAGAGAGCATGAAGTGATGCTTGTCATCCATTATGCTAAGGACCTTCTCTCTCCATATTCTCCCTTGGATCACCTTAGCCCTTTATATGAACAAGATACTTAGGTATGATAGTTTGTCACTCTTGAATCAATGAACACATGTCTAAAGCTATCAATGACAAATGAAACTCTTGGTTCTGCTCGTATCTTACCCCAGCAGAATCGCTGCATTTGATGTCTGCTCTGTCACTGAATTCAGCAGGCTCTGAAACAAGTATGGGGGAGTTCGGTCGAAACTCCAACTTGTCAAAACATCACAAGGATCACTGAACCATGCTGAACACTTCCATGACACGTACCAGAAAAAATTTGGACCAAAACAGCCACCTTTTTTATTCGGCCGAATCATATTTTTGGCAAACATTCAGGAAGTTCGTAGCACATCAACATTCAGAGGTAAGAGATTCAAATGCAGAGATCCCCGTGGCCAAACGGCTCCAAAGGCATTTGGCCGAATGCACTTCTAGGTCCTGGACCCACCAGTCAGTACCCCTTCAAATTCAAACTTCAAATCTAACTGGTTTGCCATGCCTCTCCCCTTTTCTCTATACTTTTCATTTATTTATTCACTTTCCCTTCAAAAATAAAAAAATAAAAACAATTCCTTCATGAAACTTTTCACTTAGTTTAAATTCCTTTTAATATTGAATAAAACAAGAAGATCGCATCCAAAATTAAATTTTTGAAAAGTGACATGATCTATGACATTTAAAGGGTAAATGCGTCATAAAGACGAATTCTTGCTTTTGCTTATGCTAGTGGGAAAATATCTTGATAGGGAACCATATTGACTAAGTTGTTGATTAATGTGATATAGTTCTCGGCTCATGATTCATACCCTGTCTATTTAAGGTTCTTGGATATTAACTTTTGAAAACGTCATAAAACCATAATGTCACTACTCTATAGTGAGAAAATTCCTACCAAAACCATACATGCTTTTTCATGATTTAAGCTTTCTACATAAGCTGCTTACTTTGTGTTGAGTTTGGTCAAGTTTTGTGACCCTTGTTGAGAGACTTATCATGCTCCCAAGATCAAGATCACGTACACGCCACATATACATGCTGCTTCTACAGTGGAAGTACGCAGAAACATGCCTTACATTTTCCACATAGTTCATGCTCCATGATCTAATAGAAAATCCTCTCTCTAGTATGCAAAATTATGAAAAAAATAATAATAATATATATAGCAAAAAAAATTTGATGAGCATATCAAAGCTCATAGAAAAAATGATGATGAGCATATCAAAGCTAATAGAAAAATAAAGATAGCTATGTCTCAAAATAATAAGTTAGGAAAGAGAGATCATATAAAGGAGTTTTGATATTTTGCCATGTTTCCACACACTTGCACATCTTGATCTAAGAGTATGACATTTCTCTCCTTGGATCCAGAGTTTGACTTTATAATATATGCAAGGTAAGTATGCTACATTGTTTATCCCTACCTAAGCTCCACATAAGACATTTAGAAATAGGGAGATACAAATAAGGCAACCTCTTTATGCCTTGGTGAGGAAACATACACTTTGAGTGACTTAGAGTACTATAAGAGGAGTAAGTTGACTTATGTGCTTTCTTTTGAAAAATTAAACTCCAAGTACTAAAATATGATTTGGGAAAGATGAATTTGCCTTGAGAGCTGTTCCATTTCTCAACTTCTGAAGGATATATGTTAGCCAATACCACATATCCCATTGGTATGACAAAATGTCTTGAATGAATCTTTACGTTTGTTTTATACTTTGAATAACATAGTCTTGTTATCTTTTAACCTTTACTCGAGGATGAGGAAAGAGGTAAGTATGGGGGATCTTGCTGACGGTAATTACAAGCTATTTTATCACCATCAAAACACCGTCAACATCCTCATATTCAAAGGAAAACTAGAATAACATGGACATAATTTACCCAATAACTAGTTCCACATGTTCCATGACTATTTGATGCAGGTAATGACAAATGGGGTCTTTTGGGAGCTAGTGGGCCCACTTAGGGGGTCAGCCGACCACCCTATGGATCCACTTAGCATCCTTAGCCCCCATGATCCATGTAACACCCTCAAGAATACTCTCTACCCTTGGATCAGAGTATATTCACCTCTCAATGGTCCAGATTCACAGCACAAGGATCCATAGGCCCAACATGACATATTTCCAAGTATGGCAAATGTGCACAAGGCATACACCATCATGATGGGCATTACGTCTAGAAGCCACCTGCGAAAGATGAGCCCATTTGGCCATAAAAGGCATTCAGCCGAATGCCTACGTGGGGCCAGAGACCACCCATAGCCCCCCTGAACAGTGGGGTCAGCTTCTAGAAGAAAAGTGGTAGGGCCCACCTGCCATAGGGTTCGGCCGAATCACCATATGGTGGTTCCAGCTCCCCATCGACTTCCTGCATGCCACCATGCATCCACTCGATCTCCTCTGTTGATTTAAGACGGTTACAATGACAGTTTCATCCTACGGTGGCTGATGGAGGTGGCGCGGATTGCTGACGTGGCACCGTAGTAGCCCCTACTCCACCTCTAGCTATAAATAGACCCCCTAGCCCCTCACTCTCACTCATGCCTCATTGGAGAAACTACTCCTTAGTAGTAGTGCTATGCTAGTTGGAGGAGAGTGAGGGAAGTCTTCTGGAGAAAGCCCCGGATCTATCGGGAATCTTCTCCAGAGCTCTACCTCAACGGATGCGATCCTCTTGTAAGTTCAGCACTTGTAAGTGATGCATACGAGTTCTTTATAGCAATTAATATTCTAAATCTAGTTTAGCTGTTATACACCTTTTCACGCTTGTTCATCGCTTTACTTTAAGTAGAGTGCTTTAGCCTTAACGTAGGGTTAAAGTAGTAAGAATAGTGTAGACGTGGTGTCTAGACTAGATCTTGCCTTTGTAAACCGCTTATCACGCGGATTGTTTGTGGATGCTAGTAGAAGGTGACAGCTCTATCTAGTCTTCGTATTCCACCACGTGTGTCAGATAAGTTCTTAAAAGGTAAGGCCTCAATACAACATGATGGCGCGGTCCGGTTAGAGTTTTGCCCTCTTTCTGATCTATCCCATCGCCTCCTGCAAGAGAAGGTCTGATAAAGCCAGTATAACCAGCTTTGCCTTGTTAGATATCTTTGCTACCCTCTCAACCCAGTTATCATAGTCTCCCTTGATTCATCAGGACATATCTTTAATCCTAGTTAGATCACTATAGTTCCCTGAGGAAAATACGATACCTGGAATACTCCCGGTGAAGTGCTACATCGGTATAATCTGTGCGCTTGCGGATTTATCCAATAGTCATAAGAAATACCAACAATCACGCACAAGTGGAAAAGCCTCATCCTTACTCTCCAAAAAGAACACCCAAGAGTATCTCGAATAGTCATCAACGACTACAACCACATACCACTTCCCTCCTTCCAACCTAACCCGAGCTAGACCAACTGTGTCCATGTGTAAGAGCTCGCCAGGTTGTTTGGTCATAATCTCAGTTACAGAAGGATGGGAAAAGGCAACCATCTTGACATGCCTGCAAGGATGGCAAACCAAATCCTTCTCGAACTTCAGCTTTGGCAATCCTTGGATAAGGTCCATTGAGCTAAGCCTTGCAAGCTAGTCAAAACTCAAATGTCCCAATCTCCTATGCCAGTTGCAAAGATCTGAAGAAGAACTGGCAAGAAGACAACGAGAAGGTCCGGAAGAGATAGAAAAATTTGCACGCAAAACCTTCTCGAAGGGCAAAATACTGCAAACAAGATCACCCCGAGAGTCCAAAATCCGAGAAAGGTTAGACTTGAAACTGTGGTCCGCTAGAGAAGGGTGGAGTGAAGCCACCGTCACAAGGCCCGTAGTCGTATGGGTCACGACCGGTACCCCATCGGGCACGACCACCACGTGGTCTTGCCTCCTGAGGCCTAGCACCTTGAGGCATTGCACCTCTAGGCCTAGTAGTGTGCCTCCGAACTTTTGGTTCACGCACCCCAACTGGTGGCTGGTACATGTCCTGGTTGTTCAACTCAAACTTCCTCCGATCATCTCTCTTCCTCCTAAAGCAAAACTCGGCCAAGTGCCCATCCCGCTCACAATACTCACAATGGTACCTCACCGCACTCTTGGTAGGTACTCTCTTGTTGGGTTGGGTGGCTCTAGCTTTCTTAGGAAGGGGATCACCAGAGATATCGGGCAAGGTGTCAAGTGGGTTCCGAAGATGATTCGGTTTGGCAATCCACACTTGCTTCTATGGAGTGGTTTTGGGTGGCTCCTCAAACACACCATCTCTCACAGGAAACTCAGAGGGGTTGGTAGGCTTAGGTGAGATGATCTTGGGAGCTGTGGTGGGTTTTTCACTCTAGCTCAAACCACTGCACTCACCGATCTTACCAAACATGCTATCGTCCTTCCCACCTATAGCAAAGCCTACTACCGTGCTACCAGCCCGCTTGCATTGTCTAAGAAGCATCCCAAACTGTGGCTCTCGGCAAGACACCCAACTCAAGATGGACCGAAGGTATGTGGTTTCCTCCTCGGTATGCATCTTGTCGTGTCTGCACGACGCGATCTCAAGCTCCAAAGCCTCAAAGCGATCTGACTCTCTAGTGCTATCTGAGCTAGCCTTCTCTAACACAGTGATCCTAGCATCCTTCTGTGTGAGCTCAGAACGCAAGCCTGAACATGACTTACACGCACCAAGTAAGCTAGGCCTAGCCATCAAATCACTAACGTCCTCAAGTAGAGTGTCATAGTTGTCGTGGATAGTGACAAGATCAGACATGTGGATGGCACAGGCATCACACTCTACCTCCTCGGTAATCACCACTGATGACTTAGCGAAATCTAGCTCTTCTAGCGTTTTTAGAAACTTCTCCTTAAAGTCATTCCTCTCTCTAATCGCACGCTTGAGCACGGAGTCCTGACTCATGTAGGTAGCATTCAAGGTCTCAAACTTGAGAGAGAGAGATTCGACGGTGGGTGTTACCTCGGAAGAGTCGGAGTTGTAGTCGGACTCATCCTTGCGCTCATCGACCTTGTTGCTTCAATGTCCATGGTGCAAAAGGCACCGTGCTTGGTGTCAGCGTAGAAGCATAGGACGTTGAGCTTGTCCTCAACCTTCCCCTTTAACTCACCATCATCGCTCAAAGAAGTGCTTCCATCGGTGGAGCAATCGATGTCGCTAAGGGAGGCGAGGAAGGATCGGTGATCGGCCTTCACCTTGTTGAGCACCTCCTTGGTGGATCTTCGCTTGTCGCCGCCCTTGTCCTTGTGCTTGTTGCCGTAGTTGTGCTCGCGCTTGTCCTTGCGCTTGGTGAAGTCTCCCGCAGCTTTCTCAGGGCAGTTTGCGATGAAGTGATCCTCATCACCGCAATGGTAGCACCCCTGGGCCGCGCCACCACGTCGTCGGTTCAAACGGTTGTCGTGAAACCGCGAGAACCTAGTGATGACCAAAGCCAACTCGTCATCTCCAAGAGCCTCCACTTGTTCCTCTATCACAGAGATCAAAGACAAGGCGAACAAAGAGTGTGAAGGGTTAGAGGAAGAAGAAGACACACCGTCGGGGTCAGAAACCAACGCCATGGATGGGTTCAACGAGTTCTCAAGCTTGGCCCGGGTCTTGTTGTCAATCTCCAAGGACTTAAGCTTGCTAAACAGCTCGTCCATGGTCAGGGTGTCAAAGCCCGGTGACTCCTGAATGGGAACCACCTTCATCTCCCACACCCTTCGATCAAGAGCATGCAAAAGGTTGATAGCTTTCGGTGTCTAAAATGGCGAGGTCTAGACGGCCAACGAGTAAATTTCTAAGCGTGTCGGAGTTCGGATGGTTACGCTCGGAGAACACAGAGGTTTATACTGGTTTAGGCACGAATGCCCTACGTCCAGTGTGTTGCGGAGTCGTATTACCGAGCGTGGATGGCTCTTAGAGGGGAGCTACAAGCTTTGGTGAGAGAGGGAAGCGCCTTCCCAGGTCTCGTGCGTATGAGGTTTTTGGTTCTAGTGTGTGCTCGCGTGTGTGCGAGTTTGAGTGTGCGTGAATGAACATTGGGATGTCGAGAGAGAGAAATTGGAGGTCCATTCTCTCCCTTTATACATAGGGAGAGATGGAGGAGTACAATAGAGAGAGGGGGAGTGAACGTGGGCCCGACTTGGGCTGCTGCCGTGGGGGAGCTTTGTCATCATTCTGTCTTCCTTCCTGAGGAAGATTGCACCAGTAGACACATGTCCAGGTCATGTTCGTCGTTGTTGTGCTGTAGCCATGCGTCTTGTGACCGGGAACTCCGCTGTTCCCTTACCTGGGCATGGGCTGGGGCTGGTCGCACAGGACCGGGCACCCCCGCATTTTGTCATATAGGGCTGATGACGCCCTAATCCCTGTTGGAGTGTCCATCAGAGGCATGGCGCGGGTGTAGTGCGCAGAAGTCGTCATTAAGACAGCACAGGACCTTGTACCATAGGGTAAACAGAGGTTGGCATGGCGACTCATGCCTCGAACCCCATCCCTGAGGACGGAGGGTACTATGGACCTTTTGACTATATGGACTAGGGCATCCCAGGTTGTTGATGGCGATGAGATTTCCGAAGGTGAGGGACGTCAGGGGTGACGTCTCCTTTGCTCGGACGGGGCGGAAGAGCCCCCGAGGGTTGATGACATCTTGGATGACGCCACCTTGGCTCGGGCGAGGCGGAAGAGCCCCCGAGGGTTGATGACGTCACAGATGACGCCCCCTTGGTTCGGGCGAAGCAGAAGAGCCCCCGAGGGTTGATGACGTCACGGATGACGCCCCCTTTGTTCGGGTGAGGCGGAAGAGACCCTGATGGTTGATTTTGTTTTTGTGGAGTCTAGTAAATTTGGTACCCTATTTCTATGTATCCGATAGTAGCCCCCGAGCCTTCGATGTAGTGAAGGACTACACCGGAGGCTTCCGAGAGCGATTATGGTGGTTTGGTTAGATTTTTGGATTCCGTGGGTGCGCGCGAGCGCACCTGCCGGGTGTAGCCCCCGAGGCCTTAGGAGGGAAATTTCCTCCTAAGGGCTTATTCGGAAGCCTTGCACAATGATTGACCCTTCGCCTCCCTCATGAGGCGTGGAGGGAGTGGTCTGCTCCGTACGTCAGAGCCAGAGCTCTGGTCGCATGCCAGCCCTGGCACGCGCTACACTGTTGGCCTCGGGCTGACGCATCTTGAGGTTTGGAGTTAGTCAAAATGAGCCACAAGAACACGATAGCCCTCATTCTCACAAATCTCCCATATGTTCGAATTAACTCCTTGTAGATAGGCGGACATGTGGACCTTCCAGTAGGAGAAGTTCGTTCCATCGAAAACCGGAGGTTTGCAACACCTTACTCCATGTCGCCTTCGCGGATCAAGAACCATGTAAGGTGGATTGATCCTTAACCGGATCTGATACCAATTGAAGGACCGAGAACGGCGACCAGAGGGGGGTTGAATGGGAGCCTCAAATTTCTCTCGAAATATTCGGGTCACTCTTCCAAAAAACCAAACCCAGTTGCTCACCGGCAATGGGAGCCTCAGACAAAATCGGAGAAAAGAGAGCTCATCGGCAGTGGAGGAAATCTCACCGGAAACCCCGAAAACCGAGTTCCCAACCCCTATGAAAAGAGCAAGAACCCAAGGCAAACCAGTAGAAACAACAACCACCGGACGCTCAGAAGACAAGCGACGGACGCGACGTTGGGCTGTGACGGACGCTGCGAAGGAAGAAGCGACGGACGTTGGGCGAACGTCTGTCAACCTAACAGAGAGAAAACAGAGAGCTCCTCTAGGCGACGGACGCGTCTGGAGGTAGCCCGACGAACGCTGGCAAGCGTCTGTCGCAAATCACACAGAGAGCATGTTCCTAGTGCTGTGGAGGAGCTATCCCGAAGAATTCATCGCTCAATTTGGTTCTGATTAAAAGAAAACAAAGATTTGGGGGAGGAGGCAAGAAATGAAGAACATGACTAAGAAAAAGCCCGATCTATTCGCTCGTGAGGTTTTAGGAAAATTCCTTCGGTGCAAAGTTGCTCCTCACGAATACGAACAACTTGGTTCAAACGGATTTGGCAAAGCTTGTCTCAATCAAAAGTTCTCATCTCGGGGACAAGGAAAAGATAGAGAGAGCAAAAACCAAATCGCGAAGAACACAAGCAAAAGGGGACTCGATCAAGAAATCAAACGTGCCATGGCGCTCGGAGAGTTGGGTCTCCGAGTCCCACCAAAAGATTCGTGAGTTCTTACAAAGGTTGGAGAAATCAACCTAGGGCCCTCATGGACTAGAGAGTGGTTAGAGAGAGAGAGAGAGAGTTGGAGCAAATGAAAGGTGTTCAAGAGGTGGGATGAGGGATACCCCTTCATCCCCTACTTAACGGGCTTTGGCTATTTCCCAAAGACCCCCGTAGATACAAGACCGAATTACCTAGCCCTTAGACATTGTAATTCAAGTCAGGTAACTCTCAGTCACTCGTTTGAATTGACGGCCCCGCTTCTGCTAGGAGTTGCCGTCGCCTCCACGCAACCTCCAGGATTCCGCCACGTGCCATGCCCGCTTCCTCGGAAGCTCCGCCTGAGTTTTGAGGCCCAAACCCATGAAACACGCCACCGATAGCTTTCGGCTCAACTATCGAACCCCGAGTTTTGAGGCCCAAACTCGGAAACCGTCCTCCGGTGGTTTTGTGGCCCAAACCACCAAACCGCTCCACTCGAGCCACCTTGTCCTCGCCCGGTCGGACTCCGAGTCCCATGAGCCTACCTTGTCCGCTCATCCGCTGCCTTGACTTGGTCGACTCGGTTTACCTCCATGTCTTGTCGCACTTGCCGGTGCCAAGCACTAGCCACCACAGCTAGTCCGTCGGCGCCCATGGTCCCTCAGTCCGAGCCCCGTTTCCGCCCTTCACCGCTTTCAGTCCATCGGCACGGTAAGCCTCTACTCGACCTTCTCCACGCCATTGACCACTGTCTCTGGGCATAGCACCTGCACACCATAAGCCGATAGACAGGCACACATTTGCTTTCGCAAAGAGGTTAGTATGACCGCTCAAACTGAAATATTCACATGTTGAGCAATCACTCGTCATCAAAGCTGAACTACATGGGCACATATCAACCATGTGTTCAGGGACATCTATTTTTTTTACCATCATTACCATTGACCCCATAACATGTGTCACTTATACATGAGTTACAGAATATGATATTTTATATACCACTGATCACCTTAAGATGGTAAATATGTAAATTTTCCAAAAATGCCGGGAGGCGGGCGCTCGCTCGCTAGTGGGGGTCTCCCTAAAAAATTCCTATTTTATGTTCTTTTTGGTTCCAACTATGCGTGTAGGCAAAGAACACTTGGTAAAGACGACTTTGTTGACGTCTCTTTTGCCGAGTGTTATTTACCGAGGGGGGCACTCGACAAAGTCTTTGTCGAGTGCAATTAGGGCTTTGCCCAGTCACTTGGCAAAACTCGTGATTACGGTATTCTTTTAGGTTCCAAGTATGCGTGTCGGCAAAGAAGCCGGTCGCGTGGCCATGAATTTTGCGCCAAAAATGGCAGAAGACGGGTGCTCGCTCACCGGTGGGGTTTTCCCCTATTAAAAAATTCCTATTTTTTCCTGGTTCGTTTCGGTTCCAGCTATGCTTGTTAGCAAAGAACACTCGGTAAAGATGGCTTTGCCGACGTCTCTTTTGTCAAGTGTTGTTTACTGAGGATGGCACTCAACAAAGCCTTTGTCAAGTACAATTAGGGCTTTGCCCTAGGCACTCGGCAAAACTCGCGATTCCAGTATTCTTTTCGGTTCCAACTATGTCTGTCAGCAAAGAAGACTCGGTAAAGGTGGCTTTGCCAACGTCTCTTTTGCCGAGTGTTGTTTACCGAGGATGGCACTCGACAAAGCATTAGCTGAGTTCAATTCGGGCTTTGCCCTAGACACCGCAAAACTCGCGATTCCGGTATTCTTTTCGGTTCCAACTATGTGTGTCGGCAAAGAACACTCAGTAAAGACAACTTTGCCAACGTCTCTTTTGCCGAGTGTTGTTTACCGAGGATGGCACTCGACAAAGCATTTGCCGAGTGCAATTGGGGCTTTGCCCTAGACTCTGCAAAACCTGCGATTATCGTAGTGATTGTAAGAAGATGATGTTATAAAAGTTAGACAAGTTTTTTTTTTCATTTACATCTTATATCCGATAAAATGTCAAATGACAATACTTGTCATCTAGCACTAGCTCAAACAATATTGAGCATAAAAATGGCATGCATTATTGATTTATATTTATTGATATGTTAATTAACATGTTTTCAGCTTTAAAGTAATGATAATTCAATCTTACTTGAAGTCCCATGTTTATGGTAACATTGCTGAACTGTGTCATGTAGAAATAATAACTTAGATCTACTGGTCTCGTGACATTTGATGGAAACATTAAGTGGATTTGAAGTACTCCCTCCATTCCTTAAAAAAGTTCGTTCTAGTGGTTTTGAGAGTTCTCACAAAGCAGTTTATTTTAAGTGGATCACCGTTAACTTGGAGATTAACAACCGTCTTCCAAGGAGAGCACAGCATGCAACTTGGTATCTTAAATCATATCTAAAACGAACTTTTTAAGAGACGGAGGGAGTACTCGACCTTATTTTGTAAAAAAGTTCTTTATGCCATTGAAAGGCCACATTGATTTTGATGTGCGATGTGCCATAAGTTGTCCAAGACCGTAGCACTGGTAGCAATTACGTAAAAGGCAAGTTGTTAGTTGCATTATTGGGCTCTATTTGGTTAGTCGTGCTCTGTGTTGCAGTCCAGAGCGAGTGGAATTGCTGTGTCGTTAGTTGGGCCGTTATTTCTACAAAGTTGGTTCGGACCAGCAATGTTTAAGCAAGTAGTCGTGGTCGTCGCTGTTTGTTTTTTTAGGACAGTACGCATTATGATTTGTGAGGCAGTCTAGTGTAAGATTTTTTTTATTACACAGTATAACTCAGACACTCACATCGTATATATGCTTAACTCTATATATAAATGCAGGCACAAGCAAACCTACAATTATAAGCATCTTTCGAGACTAGATTAGCAAATCCTTGAGATTGACGTGCTACTTAGTTACTATGAGGGCACTCACGGTGCAAGACTCTATCATAGAGTCCAATACTATTTATTACCATTTATTAATGGTATTTTGCTGATGTGACAACATATTTATCGAAGAGAGAGGATAAAAAAAATAAGACTTCAAGTCTTATTTAGACTTCAAATACATAATATTTGAGGTAATAAATATGTTTAGACTCTGATGGAGTCTCCATTGTGAGTGCCCTGCTTCGTCACAGTTTAAGGTTGGCTCAATCACAAGTGGTGATAGTTAGGGACTTAAGGTTAGGGTTAACCCCATAGTTGTAAGGTTTTGGGTAAATCATTTATGCTATAAATCATTTCAAATTTATAAATATGTAGCTTTTTACTATCTATCTAGTCTAGACATATAGTGCCTCTAATAAATACACGGTAAACACTATAAATAAATCTAGAAAGCTAAAAACAATTAACAATTAAAAGGGAGGGAGTATACATGTCAATTCTCATTTTCTAATAATAAACAAAAACTTTCGTTGTCCTTTTTTAAGAAACATTAGCAGCATCCCCACTATGTTTTTTAAATCTAGGATAATTTTGGTCCTGTAATGTTAAGAAAATTCAACACGGCCCTTTGCATCACTTCAAGAAGCTTTTTTTTTCTCTCTCTCTTACGCAGGCCGCCAGGCCGCATGTGTAAAATGCAAGGTGGGCAACCCAGTAGGCTATTTACAGAGACGATTGGTCTAACTCCGACCATCCTCTCGTTTTTTACATGACACATCTCTTCCACTACACCACACTCAAATTTATTAGTGAACATACTATTTAATTCTTTTATATTACCATTCTATAATCTTGTATTAAATATTTAACTACTAAATGATCTCAATATAAAGTTTCAACTACGAAATTTTATATCTTTTCAAAAAAAATTCAAAATTAAAAATTCGTAATATAAAAATTTGGAATTAAAATATAAAAATTCAAAATTAAAATATCAAAATATGTAAAATTCAAAAAAAATATTTGAGATTCTAAAAGTTTTTGAATAAAAATTCGTAATTACAAGGCTATATATCACATTGACTACTATAAATTTGGTATTGACAATGTCATCATTCGAGGTTGGCTAGAACTTTTATTTTGAATTACGAAATCCAAAAATTTGAAACATGTATTTGAGAGTCTAAATGATTTAAATTAAAACCTTGTTAACTACAATGTTGTATATTTGTGTTGATAGCTAAAGCTTTGGTGTATACTAGGTTAATCTGAGGTCATTCAAAAAGTTTTAAAAATTAAATAATATGAAAAATACAATTTTGGGACTAAATAATTTCCAATAAAAAACTATCAACTTCAAAGTTGTAGATTTTGTCAAACTCTACAATTTAGATATAAATCCTACCTTTGTTAATGAGGGGATATGTCTCCTAAAATTCTTTTTGTAGTAGTGTTACTATTATATTTTGAATAATCAATAATTTAAATTGCAACTCAATTCAGACGATAACAAGTCATTTGTCTTTAGTTGGCGGGAAATTGTGTAGTGGCATGTAGATTTAGATGACTATGCTGTTTATAAGCAATTGGACCAGTGTTCTTCATAAACAATTTGCTTTTCTTTCTTTTTTGAAGTTAATGTACTTTCCTTTCATGCATGCTAATGGAAGACTAGGCGATATTGGGCATAGTGGTGATTCGATAGGGATCAATATGATGGGATCAATGTTATTATAGAAAATATTTTTGGAGACAGATATTTTCTATTAATAGAGGTGGGTAGCACATGTGCCTCTCGTCAATAGTTAGAGTTATATTAATAGGCCATTTCCTGAGTCAGGCATGCGACCATCTTTGTAAATCAATTATATTAATAGAGGTAGACACCTTAAAATGTCCCGCTATAGAACCTATGACATACTGCTTAGCAATCTAACACTACACCACACACTCATTTGTGACTAATAGGATTCTAGCTTTTTATATCAACATTTCATAATCTATTTTGTATAATAAATGAAAGATAATTAAAAAAAAGTCAACTACAATGTTTGAAATCTTGTCAAGCAATACAACTTTAGTATTTTGAGACAGTAAAAAACTCCAATTAAAAAAATATCAACAACAAACATGTATATCAGGTCCACTACAACTTTAGTGTTAACTATGTGAACACTTAAGGTTGTTTAGAAATCTAATTTTGAGTTTCAAAATCTATGAAATTAAACACTTATTAGGGACTCTAAACAACTTCAAATAAAAAACTTTTCAACTACCAAGTTATAGATTGTATTGAGAAATACAACTTTGACATAGACCAAGTCAACATACAAGATTGTTTGAAAAAAATAAAATTTCAAAATCTATGAACTTAAAACAACTTTCAAACTGTAATTAGTTTCAAATAAAAATTTACTCAACTACAAAGTTATAAATCGTGTCTAGAACTATAATTTTGGTGTAAAGACTGTCTTCATCTGACTTCATGTGAAAATGTAATGAATTATTTTTGGATAAAACTATTTCTAGAGACAAACATATTAAGAAACTGCCTCTGAAAGTTGATTTTTACAGATGGATGCTTAGAATAGTTGTCTCTATTAATAGAAATTTAAAGAACGGACATCCTAAGATGCCCGCGACTATTAATCAAATCAATGATTAACAGAGACGATCACCTTAGGATGCCCATATCTGTAAATGTTGTTCAAATACAAGCATATTCCTAGAGGCCCTTTGAACATTTGCGAATGAGGTCTCTAGATCTCTCCTAAAATTGTTTTTGTGGTATTGCAAGGGAAATCATATGCATTTGCAATACTTCATAGCAGTGTTGTTTCTAGCTAAACACTAAGCGCTAGATTGTGGATCAACCCCTTGTTTCGCGTTTAGTCAATGTGGATGATAAATAGATGGTTTGAACTTTACATTGTAGCAATAAATATGAAAGAAATATATTCCATACTAAATTTAAAAATATGACTTGAGATATGCTTTAAATTGCACAATAAGATAGACAAATGGACACACATAACAATATAGATAATAGATAAATAGTTCTCAAATAGTTAAAACATTATCATTATGCAAGATAATGGAGATTTCCACCTTCAAACGTCTTCTAATGAAGGACGCATCAGGCCATAACACATTCTCATGTAGCCAAGACATTAGGAACTATGATGTATACTAAATAAAAACAACAAACTAAAGAAAAACAGTAAATTCAAAAATCTTTAAATTGCAGCTTGAGTAATCCTCCTTTCACAGCATGTTGTGTAATCTTGATACGAGTCAAATTCAACGTAAGGGAAGAGAAAAACTCCATGTATTGCTTGATGCTCTTACCATCAAACCAAAACCACTAATACAAGTATCCTCACTTCCTCCTAATAGGCAGTGATACATATTGGATACTAATAACTGCTAATAAACACTCTAAACTGGCAAACCACAAGTAGCATGAGATATAGTGACGTCACCTCCTCCAAGGAGGTTAAAAACACCAAATGTGTTTTCATGATTTGAACTCAAAACCCCAACGTTTCTCAAGCATCCATACCATCTGAGCTAATCAACACTTGTGATCTTACAATTTATGTTATTTTTTTACTACACATTTATAAATCTTATATTATGCATTTAATACTCTAAATGATCTACAATGAAAAAGTTCTTAACTATAAAGTTATATATCTCGTCCAATACTACAATTTTGATGTTCAGTTCGTCTCCGTGTGACATTGTCAACCATCTCAAATCATACATGGGAACCTATTTTGAATATTTGGATATATATATATATATATATATATATATATATAATAATAATAATAATAAACTATATATCTTAAATTAAACATTTTTCAACTATAAATTTTTAGATTCTTTGAAGTATAAATTTTGGGTATAAAGTTTATCTTCATCTAACTTCATACACTAGTAGAGAAACCTTTAGTCTCAGGTCTAAATTTTACAAGTGGGAAGGCTCTTTTGTCCTGGTAACACCAACCGAAACTAAAAGTCATACTTTAGTCCTGGTTGGTATTACCAACCTAGACTAAAAGTTCTCCAACCTTTAATCTCATATGAAATACCAACTGAGACTAAAAGGTTACCTTTTAGTACCAGTTGTTGTCATGAACCGGACTAAAGGTCTCCCACACAGGATTAAAGGTCCTCCACGGGTGAATTCAAAAGAAGGGCGCCTAGGAAATTATCACATGTGTTGAGAAGTTGAGGTTGTAAGGAAGCTACACATGAGAGAGCGGAGGTCTTCGTTTTGAATCTCACGTACCGCAAGAGAGGTCTCTAAGATTTAAATTATCTTTTTGCCTCAAGGATTGAGGAATCGAAGGGTTTTAGTCCCGGTTGTGTGACCTAGGACTAAAGACCAAACCTTTAGTCCTGTATCCATAATCTCGGTTGAAAAAACGGGACTAAAGCCTATTTATATCGGGATTAAATCCCACGTATCTACAAGTGATATGAAAAAGTTATGTTTTCTTGTGCAAAAAAAATATTAGTCTATCACTATTAGTTGTAGCCACAAACTCATAGTGGAAGCCTTTTATCATCATTAGTTGTACTATCATTGTTGTTTGAAGCCACGAACCGGTAGCGATGATCCAATAGTGATTGCATGTTGTATGGTAATGCAGAGGCATTCTCACTGTCGAGACCGGCACACAGAGTAGCTTAGCTTTCGACAATGCACACCAATCCACCACAATAATGGCCACTGATCTGACAAAGCACGTCCCATACCACGCCAATGCGGCCAACATAGCATCCTGATTAGCTTTCCTAATAGTAAATAAAGGGTATTTTTTAGAAAATAAATAGATCCAATGTCTATTATTTCTAATAATAATCATTAGATGGAGTCCAATAAACTGATGGCCAGATGTTTTCTGATTTTCGTGACCATTTACAAGGAGTTTTTTTTTCTTAAAGCAACTTCAAGAGACTTGGTAAAGTTGGATGTTAAATTATGAGATTTAACCATTATATGTAAAATAGAAAGCACATCTAAAATCTAGAGCTTTACAACAGTCTAGTTAAAATGGAAAACACATAACAATCAAGAATAGCTAGAGAAATATGGCTAAATATAGATAAACTATTGGAGTGTGTTTTTGAAAATAATAGGTATAAATAACTTCGCAGATATATTTAACTAGTCTGTTGGAGTTACTCATGGTTTAACATGGTCGAGACTGTGTGCAAAGATCATACAAAAAAATGTTTGGCCATGCATACAAGACTACAAGTGATCTAGTCATCTTTCATGTAAATAAGAACTGGTTTGTCCTTGACTGTAAAATTATTGGAGATTTGGAGGGTGCTATGGTTGCATAACGATGTGTCTGTGGCTGTGTACTGCAAAGGAAAAAAATAATAGCTTTCTGATTATTGGCAAGTACTGCTGGTAGTACTACGTGTACCTTATAGCAGACACATCTGTTGGTTCCACTAGTACAAAACGGCACTATACAGACAGTTCGGAATGTATTTCTACACGTGTTTTTTTGAACCGCCTGTCTGAAAGGCCAGTACAAATTAGACATTTCTACAGGCGGTTTCTTAAGAACCGCTTCACGTTTTTAAAATAGAAACAAAATGATTTAAAATTCTGGGACAATCCCACTATTAATCTGTCCGTCCTCGTCAATCGCGTATTTTTTCGTGTAAAATCACGAACTGCGCTCCGGCGGAGATTGGAACCCGAGACCTCACCCTCGCGCGATCCCTCCTCTGCCACTCCACCCATAGGTCACTTCTGTCAAGATTTGGTTTTAGTTCACCTCATTCTATACTAAATCGGGTATAAATTGATTGTTTAAGCCACTAAAATGAATTCAAATGAAAAAGTTGTAAACTACAAAGTTTCATAACTTTTTGAGATTGACAACTTTTATTTAGCAAGTTTTTCCATCCGAGGCCGTTTACAAAAATTTGAATATCAAATTTGACAAATTCGAACCAAATTTTCGATGTCAAGATGATTTCAAATGAAAAAGTTGTAAACTACAAAGTTTCATAACTTTCCGAGATCTACATCTTTTATTTAGGTTTTTCCATCCGAGGTCGTTTAAAAAATCAAAAAAGAAATCTGTGTCGAGGTATTTTTAGTGGCGGTTGTCTTAACGAACCGCCTGTAGAAATGACCAATTTCTATAGGCGGATTTCTTAAGAATACCGCCAGTAAAAATCGATTTCCAGTGGCAGTTCTTAACTGTTTTATTTCTAATGACGCACGATAACTCAAACCGCCTGTGCTATTTTTTGGGGCGCCAGCAAAAACTGTTTTTGTACTAGTGTCCGACAACACCACATGAAATATTTTTGCATGCATATACTCCATCTGTTCCATAATATACATCTTTTTCAGTGCCCGTATTACAAATTTTACTCAATTTATATAAGATACGTGAAATATTTGTATCTACAAATAAATTTATTAAAAGATTAGATTCAAAGGTCTTTCCAATGATACTAATTATGTACCATTAATGCTAATATTTTTAATATATATTTTTGTGAAAATTGTTTCTCGGAAAACGAAAACGATGAATATTTTGGGATGGAGGGAGTATATATCATTTAGAGCTGAGCGACACATGAACGAAATCAGGCACACTAGTAGTAGAAAATGGACTTTCGATACAACACATTAGTCTTGGTTATAGTTAAAACTGATACTAATATGAGTATTAGTCCCGATTTTAAGTTTCATGGGCTTCAAGGACCTTTAATCCCGGTTTATAACACCAACCCGGATTAAAGAGCTTATATTAGTCTTGGTCATCCTTAATCCCTCTATGGGTTAGTTCAAAAGAAAAGCACATCTCATCTATTGTTGGATGTGTTGTGCAGGTGTGGTAGCAAGCTGCGCGCGAGCCAACCTATAAAATCTTAGGTTCGAACCTCACAGGACGGTGGGAGGACTCTTAGTCCTAGTTATCCAGATACGTAGTCTTGACATCATAATCCCAGTTAAAAAAACTGAGACTGAAGCTGGTTCCTAACCGAGACTAAGGGTCCGTTTGGATGGAAGAATCAATTCTGATTCACTCCAGAATCACATGGAACACTTCCAAACGGTCAAACTTGAAACTAATTCTGGGCAGAAACGTTTCCAAGATTCTCTCTTTTTGAACTAGAGACTAGAATCACCTCTAGAGTAGTTTCTCTGGATTTTGTTTGTTGTGTTCCCCCTCCCATCTACTCTACAAAAATTTCTAATGACCTTCTTCAAATGAAGCAAATAAAATTTGGTTGCTTTTGATTTGATGTTTGCACATAAAAATATCATTAATTTTGCAAAACTTATATATTTTTTTATTTTTTTCATGTAAACCAATAATTTCCGTCACCCTTCAAGAATCGGAATCTTACCAACTTGCCAAACGATTTGAGAAAGTGGTTCTGATTCCACATTTCTAAGAAGAAACTGAATCCAAAACGTTTCTAAGAAAATCTGGATTTCTACCAAACACAACTAAATGTCACTACTCACACATACGACCGTAGGTAGCGAGGAGCGGCCGGCCGGCAACCGTCCAAGTTCTTACCCTCTCTTTGCTGCCTTCACTATCGCGCTGCAGTGGCAAGCGACCCTAACTGACCAGCTTTTGCCGTGCCGGCACGAGCAAACGATGGGAGTTTGTTACATGCATCGCTGCAACGTCTCGTGTCGTTTCTATCCCTATTGTATTCACGACCGGCTCTGCTAGCTGCTGGCGGGGCCATGCAAGCTAAGGCAATAAAACTTGGAAGGCCATAAAGGGAGCTAGCGCTGCAGTTTTTTTGACTGGTTGCTGGCGTGCCGGTACGGTGCTTGTCCCCTGACGATTGGTCGAGATAGATCGACGATGAGGACGATCGATCGATCACAAATAAAGGTTTCTGAAAGCACTCGAGTGGGATCGGGATTGTGTCCCATAGAGTGTCGACGCGATCTGCGTCCTTGCCGTCTAATAGACTCGATCGAATAGTGGCGGCCGGGTTCCTTGCATTGCATATTGTACACGCGCGCGGTCAATCGATGGAACAAGCCATGCATGCTCAGTGCTGCAGAGATTGTCTCCTTTGTTGCGTTGTCGTCCGTTGGTGTGTGGTGTGTGTGATGATTATATTAATCTGGTCTCCTGTGTCATCTCTCTCGTGCATGCAAAACTACACTATTCATCAACCACGTAGTAGTACTGGTAGCTAGGGCGCGCGTTTTATCAGGTCATGTGTGTCCTACCCTGACGCACCACAGTTCACACAGATGCATCCAAATGCATGCATGCAGGCCGTGCGTGGCACTCTCTCCCGCTATTTCCTGATCTGACGTCGTCTGCCTTTTTGCAGAGCCAAGGTTAGGTTTTAGGGCGTGTGTGCTTGTCGATCGACAGCGAGTTTGTATCAATGATCCTCCAACCAAAATCAGGCATATATACATTAGTATTAGTTGTCTATTGTCCATGCATATTATATATATATATATATATATATATATATATATATATATATATATATATATATGCACGACTAGCTAGTGTACGTTCTCGTTCGTGTGACCTCTTTTATTTCTTGCACTACGTACGTACGCCTTGTCTCCACTGCACATGCATGCAGCTTTGCCAAATTTAGACCCAGTCGGCAGTTTTAGCTCGATCAGACCACACATATGCATGTACGTATATAGTAGCTTTGGTTGATGTAGCAGTAGCATGCATGGTACTTGAACAGTGACCTAGCTAATTAACTCCTTCAAGGTGAAAATGAGACAAACGTTTATGGAGACAGTTCAGGACGGTCAACACTGTGGTGAGGTCGATCCATCCCATGCATGTCCCTTTCCTTTCCATATTGGCCACCGGCCCTACGTGCGTGAAGTCACGTCTAGTCTAGATCAAATAAAAGCTACTCCCTCCATTCCAAATTATAAGACATTCCAAGAATCTTGGAGAGTCAAACTATCTCAAGTTTGACCAAACTTACATGACAATATAATAACATTTACGATGTCAACTAAGTATTGTTAGATTCGTTATCAATTATATTTTTATAGTATGCCTATTTGATATCATAAATCTTGATAGTTTTCTTTATAATTATTGGTCAAACTTGAGATGCTTTAACTCTCCAAGATTCTTGGAAAGTCTTATAATTTGGGACGGAGGAAGTAGGTAGCTACTATCCTGCGAACGAACGGAGTAAAAAGCTTGCACTACTACAGAAACGGCAAACAGTGCCGGTTCAAAACCCCCCTTTAGTGGCGGTTTTTGAACCGGCACTGACAATTCGGCAGTGATGAGGCCAAGCCATCATTGCCGGTTATGCCAAACCGGCAGTGATGGCTCAAGCATCACTGCCGGTTGGTAACACGAACCGACAGTGATGATTGAGCCATCACTGCCGGTTTGTTCCACCAACCGACAGTGATGCTTGAGCCATCACTGTCGGTTTTAATTGAACCGGCAGTGATATTATTTTTTAAAATTGCATTTTATTAATTGTTTAATTTTTATTTAGGGTTTAGGGTAGAGGTGGTGGGGAGGGAGATCGTGGAGGTGTTTGCTATCGATCCATTTTATATCGATGTGAATTGAAGGTGGTTGTGGACTAGCGACAATACAAACTCATCACACATTTATAATAATTATTACAAAACATCCAAACAAAACTTAAAGTATCGAATTAAATGTCGCATTACAATAGCC
Organism: Microstegium vimineum; assembly: GCA_022036555.1. NCBI lineage: Eukaryota > Viridiplantae > Streptophyta > Magnoliopsida > Poales > Poaceae > Microstegium > Microstegium vimineum. The sequence goes on along the minus strand of CM039125.1, from coordinate 17,334,201 downwards.
TTTCGAGGCGGTCTTTTCCGTAGATCTTCTTGAAGTCCTTACTCTGCACAATGGACGTATATCCTTTTCTATACACTATCTCGTCCAGAATAAGAGTTGTTATCTCCTCTTGAAATCCTCTTATCTCAAAATCTACCAACCTGTTGTGGCCCTGATCTTTGCGCTGTAAATTGATACAAGATGATATTGAGATGCACATACGTAAGACAAAACAATAGAATTAAAATGCGACGCGTACGTACCATGCCATCTCCTATTTCTAGTTTTGCGCCAAAGTAGGCAAGCATTGCCCACATCACATAGAACCCGCACTCGTTGTTCCCCATTGGTTGATCTAGGTGCTTGACCTTCTTCATATACACCACTTTGAATGGGGCTCTCCATTTCTTTTGCAGCTTAGGCTCCATATTTCTCCAATCAGGTAATGCCTTCATTCTATGTGACAATGTAAATGAAGTGTGAAGGCTGAGGACATTAATTACAATATCATATGTGATTGAAAAGTGTGGTGATATTGGGTTCACTTACATATTTAGCACTTTGACTAGGGGTTCGATAATTCCAAGTGGCTTCTTTTTTGAGTCCCACACCTCGATAGTTGAATTTTTAAGACTTATATCTACGAGGACGTAATGGTTGCTGCAATCACAAAGCTCATGTTATTGAATGATATATCAAGAAAAACACTTAAGTAAGGGTCGAGAACACATACACGCAATTGTAGGTTAGCAGTTCGTTTGTTTTGCCGACAGAGAACATTCTTTCAAACTCTATCTTCAAACTTGCTGAGACATATGGATCTTGGAGACCGGCTTTGCATGTTGTCTCATTTACCAAGATGGGGTCCAAGAAGTCAAAAATGCTATTTCGTTTTTGGAGGCAAAACTTTGCTATAGACCTTTAAAATAAACATGCATGGATATATTCAAATGCAGATCACATAGTTTATTATAACGTTGTTAGGGTATGGTACTTACAGAGTCCATAACATCATTAAAATGTATAGTATGCACAACTTTTTCAGGATGATTAAAATGTAAATAGCAAGGGATGCATACTTCAAAGGTTGATATCTTGTCTTCACTGCTATTACTGTCTATGATGTAATAATCATGCAATTGTCGCATGTTTGTTGGCAATTTTCTATGCTCTTCTTCGCTGGCGACCATAGACTTGCCTAGTTCAAACTTGTATACAACTTTGGCGTTTTCAAATTCGGTTTTTCCAAAATAGAGATTCTCGGCATCCTTCATGCTTATGTTTAGGTCCACGGCCAAGGTTTGTATCTCTAGTTGTTGTAAGGTGTGTATTTCTCTAGATTTTTCTTGATTACCCGGATTTTTGCTTTGCCTTTCAAATTCGCTCTGTTTCTCAGGTATATAAGCCAATCGTGCATACAAGGCAAGTTTGGAGGCCTTTTCTGCAATCTGAGCTCGTAGAATTTTGTCCTGAGTCGGCGCTAGCTTCTGCCTTTTACTAGTCATCTTGGGATCTTTACCAACCGAAGCTGATGACCTCCTCTGTTGCGAAGTCGAACCTGATCTAGACCTAGGCCATCGAGATCCCAGTCCTGAGGACTTTGAAGCTGGTGGAGGAGGAGTCTTCTCCTTTGGCGGTGGAGAAGGAGTCTTCTCCTTTAGCGGTGGAGGAGGTGTCGGTGGATCTTGACGAGGAGAGAAACATCTTCGCGGAGGGGACCGAGATGATTCACTGTCATTCTCATCTTCCAAGGATTGTTGCTCGTCTAGCTTGATGAAGCGTTTGTGCCAGGCGACATGAGTGCCCAAGTTGTGAACTAGACGCGACCTTTCTTCCTCCACTGGGAAATCAATATGTATCTTATTGTACTTCTTGTCCAAGATCTTATCAATGCTGACCCTGGCATACCCGAGTGGCACTGGCTTGCAATGAATGACGTTCTCTCCTCTAGGAAATGCTTGCCCGACCGCCACCTTGTCTTTGGTCCACTGCTGACGGATGTACAACCTGACATTCACAGGTTCTGTGATGTCGTCCACCGGATGAGGAGCATTGACCTCTTCGTCGTCAGGCATAGGGGTTGAGCCACAGCTACTGCGGCCCTTGCCGGGCACTGGGCTATTCAAAGTAGGGATTGCATGCGGCCCTTGACTCGAACACATGGATTGCATAGCGCTCGCCACTTGAGCAGCTATCCGTGCTTCCATGATCTGTTCTAGCTCCTCTCGCATCCTTTGGAACTCCTCTTCTCTTTGCGTTCTAGCCCTGACCCGGCTCCTATAGGAAGCAGATTCACCTTCAAATGCTTTCTCCCAAGGAATTATCCGGCTCCTCTAGTGCGACCGGGGTGCTCCTTGGTTCCAAGTGCTTACGTGAGCACGTCATTTTCTCTATCCGACATGCGGGCCCCTCTATGCACTTCCTCAGTGATCGTGGAAATCTTCTGGAGGAAAGGCTCCCGTCAGGATTGTATCGTGCCCCCCTTGCGAGTAGGTAGTTCACTAATCTGGGCTGTCAATTGCTTGTCTGAGGCGTAACGCCGCTCCGCTCTAGTGCTTCGACTTGGGTATCCCAATCCGGAATCTTCCTTACGTACCCACGCGATCCTAGGCGGTGAGGATTATTTGACCTAAGCGAGTTTGCTTTTTTCTTTCGCTTGATGCCTTGGCCTCATCAGATAGCTTGTAAGCCTTGAAGTCCTCCTAGAAGTCTCTCTGCTTGCTGAATTCACCTCTCGCAAAATTGAGTTCTTTTTCCTCCTTGATGAGCTTGTGCAACTTTCCCTTGAAATTATTGAAGGGCTGACCAATGATTTCGTTGGCCCTCTTCTTGATTGTCGCTTCATCACAATCATTAGGGAAAGTGAAATACCCTCTGAGCTTGTTCCAAACTAGTTCCTTCTCCACTTCTGGAACCCTCCACGGGTCTTGCTCACTGCCATTCCACTTCCTGTATTTGATCGGGATGAAGTCCCTTACAAGTACCCGATGGTACTCTTGTATGGGCCCAATTCTTTAAGTGGCTCCACCGGCTCCCCTAGTTGATCGAACTGAGAGATGTGCCAATGTCTAGTTGTCTGAGGGAGCTTTGTTGCACCACGCTTAGTCCTTCTGGAACTCTCACCACTACTAGGACCTTCCGGTGGAACCTCCTTCAAAATTTATGAATAAGTCCTCATCAAACTTTTCTGGCTATATATACCGCGTTTTTAGGTATGACCTAAGTTATTACCTCATCTCCTTAGCCCTCTTCTAGGTTTAGAATATGGCTAGGGCTCCAAGGTCTTTGATCCCCTTGCTGGTTGTCATCACTAGTTCCTTGGTCATTGGCTTCGGTCGCAGGGCGACGGGTGGTGAATCGACGCTTAATTGTCATGTTTCTGGACATGAATTTCAATAATATAGATAAGTATATAGACAAGTCATGCATCGCCACAAAATGTGTCTCCACAAAATATAGATAAGTATATAGACAAGTCATGTTATACATAAGTGAATCTATCTATAAGTCATGCATCTCTCTATCTATCATGAAATAAGCCATGTATATAAGGATGACATATATCTCTCTCTCTATCTCTCTCTATATCTACAAGCATCAATATCTCTACCTATCTATATATAAGTCATGATATATCTCTCTAATCTCTATATCTATCATGTCATGTAATGTCTCTATCTTTCTATCTCTATTTGAATCATGGTAGCCACAATATGAATCATGCTAGCCTCTATCTCTCTACTCTCTCTCTCTCTCTTTCTCTTTGTAATTTGAATCATGCTATATTTGAATCATGCTAGCCACAATATGTAATCCATCTCTATCTATTTCTCTCTCTCTCTCTCTCAGTGATTTCCTTATGGGCATTCCATCGAACACCTTGTGGGCGGGTTAGTAGCTCACCAAGAGTAAGCGTTCGGATGGCCCCAACCTCCAATCGCCTCGAGCAGCAGCAGTCCGGTGAAGCACTGGGCGAGCGGCGAGCGAAGTCGTGGGCGACCGGCGTTGGGGAGCACCTGCTGTGGCGGCGTCGGGCAGGGGCTGGGGCGACGGCGTCGAGCAAGGGCTGGGCGTCGAGGTCCTGGGCGGTGACGTCGTCAAGCTCCTGGGCGTCGTCGACCTCCTGGGTGGCGTCGTGGAGGAGCACCTGCTGCGGCGGCGGCGACGCGTCCACCGGCAGCGGCACGTCGGGCGGTGTCAGCAACGGCTGAGCGGCGTGGAGCTCCTACGTCCACTGGCGGTGGCGCGTCGGGCGGCGCGTCCTGCTGAGTGGCGTTGGCGTGGAGCAACGACGGCGGCGTGCACTGGCGAGAGCTCGAGCTCGTCGAGCGGCTAAGTGTGGAATGGGCGCAAGTCTGAAAATTTCAGACCGCGCCCTTTCCTTATATACTCGGCCACATCACTGTCGGTTCTTGTTACAAACCGGCAGTGATGTCCCCTGTCACTGTCGGTATGTAACAAGAACAGGCAGTGATGTGGTGGCATCAGTGCCGGTTATTTTAAGCCAGCAGTGATTAGAGGACATCACTGCCGATTGGTAGATAGAATCGACAGTGATAGGGGACATCACTGTCGGTTCCTTACTAACCGGCACTGATTTGTAATTTTTTGAAATTTTGCCTTTTGCTTTAGAATTCAAATTACTCCTGATTTTTTAGTAGAACTAAAAAAACTCCAAACATAGAAGTTGCATAATTTGTAATTCTCTACAACTTTTGCTGAAGGATCATATTCCAATTATTTATAGTTTTTGAATTCCCTTTTGAATTTGAATAAGGTTTTAAAATTCAATTACCCCCTTTGTAATTACTCCAAAAATTTGAATAGAAGATGAAAATCTTCCAACATAGCTTTTGCTAGTTTTTTGGAGCTCTACATTATTGCTTATACACTCAAGGTCTAATTCTTTATGGTTTTTAAATTCCATTTTGACTTTGAATAAGGGTTTAAAATTCAATTACCCCATTTGTAATTACTCCAAAAATTTGAATAGAAGTTGAAAATATTCCAACATAGCTTTTGCTAGTTTTTTGGAGATCTACATTATTTCTTATACACTCGAGGTCTAATTCTTTATAGTTTTTGAATTCCATTTTGAATTTGAATAAGGGATTAAAATTCAATTACCCCCTTTGTAATTACTCCAAAACTTTGAATAGAAGTTGAAAATCTTCCAACATAGCTTTTGCTAGTTTTTTGGAGCTCTACATTATTGCTTATACACTCAAGGTCTAATTCTTTATAGTTTTTGAATTCCATTTTGAATTTGAATAAGGGTTTAAAATTCAATTACCCCCTTTGTAATTACTCCAAAAATTTGAATAGAAGATGAAAATCTTCCAACATAGCTTTTGCTAGTTTTGAGGAGCTCTACATTAATGCTTATACACTCAAGGTCTAATTCTTTATAGTTTTTGAATTCCTTTTGACATGGCATACATCAATCAACAACGTGGTACAACTCATCAATCTCTACAACTCCATATGATCTCAAAGTCGATGCAAATTACTAAAACAACATTTCATTAAGGATTACATAGTTTATGATACTCTAACAATTCACGGTGCAGGCACGATGATGGCCTCATCGTGATCACTCCGGAGGTAAGCAGGGTCGTCACCCTCTTCAAGGACATGTAGCGTAACGTCCACCCCAAAAGGAGCCATTTCTTCATAACCTCTGTACTCTTCTTCGTCTGTCACTCCGTCGACACCGATAATCTTCCTTTTGCCTTGCAATACTACATGTCATCTTCCATTTGTATTGTTATCCCTTGCATTGAAGATTTGCAAAACATCCTTTACAAGGACGAAAGGGTCATCTCTGTATGCGGTCTTGGATAGATCAACGGTAGTGAACCCATCCTTGTCGGTGTTGATTTCATTCAGCCGGACCCACAGACAATGGAAAAGAGCTACTTTCAACTGATGTCCATAGTCTAGCTCCCATATCTCATCTATGAAACCATAGTATGTTGCCACCACAGTGCCGAACTCATCATGGGCGTCGAAACGAACACCACTATTTTGGTTGGTGCTCTTTCCGTCCTATTTTTTTTGTGTAAAATGTAAAATCATTTATTTGATATCCTTGGTACATCATTAGCGTAGTCGAAGGTCCGGGGGCTAAGAGATCTAGCTGACATCCTGTCACCATTCCTAGCCTTTGACGTCGAAACCAGTCACCGAATTCCTCCTTATATTTTTTCTCAAGCCAAGCCTCTGACCTACCGATGTGCTTATTTTGTAGAAACTGTTTATGCTCATCAATGTATGTCATCACACCGTCGGTCTGCTGGAGAACAGTGAAGTGTGCTTGTCTGAAGGAGACCACTTTGTCTATTTTGACAGCTTTCTCACCTATTGTTCCTTTGCCCCCTAATCTTCCATCATGATGAGATACTGGAACTCCGGCCCGCTTGATGTCTAGATAATATGTGGAGAACTCAATAGCCTCCTCTGTTGACCATCCTTCTACCATGCTCCTTTCTGGTCTGAATTTATTCCTAACATACCGCCTAAAAACTTTCATCAGCCTCTTGAAAGAAAACATCTGGTGTAGGTACATTGGGCCAAGGGATTTTATTTGATCCACAAGATGAACAAGTAGATGCACTGAAATGTCGAAGTAAGTCGGTGGGAAATTCATCTCAAGCCTGCATATAATCTCGGCTATCTCCTGCTTCAGGTGGTCTAGCCTGCCCACTTCAATGACCTTTTTAGAGATCGCGTTGAAGAACGAACACAACTTTATGATTGGAGCGCGGACCTTGTCAGGGAGGATACCTCGCAGAGCAACTGGGAGCAGCTAAGTCATTATGATATGACAGTCATGAGCCTTCATAGAACCATAGTTAAACTTAACTTCTCTCATGTTAACTACCCTCTTCGGGTTCCCAAAGTAGCCACTCGGTACTTTGAGATCATTGAAGAAAGAAATAAACATTTATTTTTCCTCCTTTTTCCATGTCCATGATGCCACCGGAAGTTTCAAGTGGCCATTCTCAAGAGTTACTAGGTGCAACTCCTTCCTGAGGCCCAGGTGTTGCATGTCCAAGCATGTCGTGAGAGAATCCTTGCTTGTTCCCCCGGTATTCATCAACGTGTTAAGTGTGTTACCGCACACGTTTTTAGTTATGTGCATTGGATCAAGATAGTGACGTACACTCAAAAGTGGCCAGTAAGGTAGTTTCCAAAAGATTGATTTTTTCTTCCATATACTATCGGTTGGCGCTGCTACTGCCCCGTCCCCCTTCCCAAGGACAACATTTGTGAGTTTGCTTAATTGTTGAAGCAGCTGTTTCCCGTCTCGATACTTTGGAGGTCCACGTTTCTCAGTAGTCCCATTAAAATCTTTTGTATTCCTACGGTAAGGGTGATCACGACGTAGGAACCTACGGTGTCCCATGTAGACCATCTTCCTGTTTTCTTGGTAGATGTGTAGCATCAGTCTCGTCCAAGCACTCGACACACCCAGTGTATCCTTTTGTCTTCTCTCTAGACAAGGAACCTCGCCCTGGTAGGTTGGTGATTGTAGCGATAAGTACAACCTTTACCATGACATATTCTTTTTTGTACTCATCCTAGACATCCTTCACACTCGTCTCCCACATCTGTAGTAGTTCATCGATCACTGGTTGTAGAAGCACATCAATATCATTACCAGGTTGTCTTGGCCCTTGGATTAGTAATGACATCTGGAAGTATGCCCGTTTCATACAAAGCCAGGGTGGAAGGTTGTATATACATATCGTCACTGGCCAAGTGCTATGATTGGTTCTCACCTGGTCAAACGGGTTCATCCCATCCGTGCTCAAAGCAAACCACAGATGCCTTACCTCTCCACCGATGTTCTTATAGAACATAGTGTTGATAGTCCTCCAGTCCGACCCATCGACGGGGTGTCTCATCATTGAATCTTTCTTTCTCTCTTCGCCGTGTCAACGCAACAGCTTGACTGACTTCTCATTTGCAAACAACCTATGCAGTCGTGGAGCTATAGGAAAATACTATACGGACTTTACTGGCCCTCCTCTGGTCTTGCTTCCATCATTTGATGACCCTTGCTTGTATCGGGGAGTTTTACACTTGGGACATGCATCCAAGTCTTTGTATTTCTCTCCACGGTACAATATGCAGTCGTTGAAACACGCGTGGATTTTCTCAACCTCGAGGCCAATAGCATGATGTTGGCTTCCAGTTTGCTTATTGGGCAGCACGGAAATAATGATGTTTTTGTATCCTTTCTCATCATCTCCAATTTTTTCAACTGTGAAGCACTAAGGAATACCCCATGCACATCATGTAGAAGCTGTGAAATGCCATCATTTTCCTCAGTGTCGTCAGCTAATGTATTCATAAACACATCATCATTGGTAGACACATGTTCTGTGTACTCATGAACAGACAATAATGCATTCAGGGATACACTAGGCATGGGCACATCATCATTAGCATTTTGACCAACCTCCCAATGCAAAGTCCACATCGTATAGTTTCTCATGAACCCCTTTAATCAAGTGCAAACGTATATGTTCCACGTCGCCCCATTTTCTCGTATTCTTGCAGTTTTTGCATGGACAGAATACAAGATGTGAGTCCCCTGGCTCTAGCTCGCTTGATGAAATCGTCGATGCCTGTCAAGTATCGTGGGTCTGTATGTGACAGATCGTACATCCACCCTCGAGCCATGTCTGCACTGATAAAATAGACAGAGCAGAGAAAACATAGGAACATATTAATAAGAGCATTTTTGAACAATATTTTTTTTCTTTATAATTTAAATTTGGTCGCGTTATAAAAAGTGAGACAACAAAATAGGTGGATGCATGGAGTATTAAATGTGAGTATTAAATGCATACATGCATGGAGTACTAAATGTAAGTAATAAATGTCGAATCTATTCCACATCCCATCAAATCTATAATACATGCATGGAGTATTAAATGTAAGTAATAAATATAACTAATTACAATTTTTATCCATAATTTTCGGGACGAATCTTTCGAACCTAGCCACTCAATGATTATACAATAATTTTCCAATAAAAACAAAGTGCTACAATTTTTCTAAATACTTTTGGATTTAAAGATACAAAAAACTGACACAAATTGCAACATCTCTCTTCTTGATCATGAAAACTAGCATAGCTCTAAACTATAGATTTACACACAAAAACAATGTAAACCAACAATTCTAAAGAATTATGCTTGTTACTAACCAAGAGCAAGAAGATATGAGGATCAAAGAGTGAAGAGGAGCCAAAAATGGAGATCAAGAAATCCACCAGCCGCAACAATGGAGAGAGGGAGCTGTGAGCACTGTTCTGTACTGTTGGGCAGAGGAGGGAGAGAGGAGATCGCGTGCTTTATACTGTACCCAACATCACTGCCGGTTCCAATCACTGCCGGTTTAAGCCACCAACCGGCAGTGATGTGGTGTTTCACTGCCGGTTCAGCACTACTACAGAATAACAAATCAGTGCCGGTTCAAAATCCGCCAAACCGGCAATGATGGTTGTCCAGACGAAATCGCGTTTTTAAAATCGAAAAAAAGATTTAAATTCTAGGACAATCCCAGTATTAATCCGTCCGCCCATCGAAGTTGCAAGTCACGCATTTTTTTCACGTAAAATTCGCGAACGCACTCCGGTCGGCACTCCGGTCGGGATTCGAACCCGAGACCTCACTCTCGCGCGGTACCTCCTCTACCACTCCACTCATGACTCACTTTTGTTTAGATTCGTTAGTCCTTGCTCATATTCTATACTAAACCGAGTGTAAATTGATTGTTTGAGCCACTAAACGAAATCAAATGAAAACGTTGTGAACTACAAAGTTTCATAAATTTTCGAGATCTACAACTTTTATGTAGCAAGTTTTTTCATCCGAGGCCGTTTACAAAAATTTGAATTTCAAATTTAACACATTCGAACATATTTTTCAGCCAATAAACGATTTCAAATGAAAAAGCTGGAACCGAAAGTTGTAGATCTCGAAAAGTTATGAAACTTTGTAGTTTACAATGTTTTCATTTGAAATCGTTTAGTGGCCGAAAAATACATTCGAATGTGTCAAATTTGAAATTCAAAATTTTATAAACGAGCTCGGATGCAAAAACTTTCAACATGAAAGTTGTAGATCTCAAAAAGTTATGAAACTTTGCAGTTCACAACTTTTTTATTTGGGTTCGTTTAATGGCTCAAACAGTTAATTTACAAATCTGATTTTTTGAAATTACGATCCGACAGTGATGAGGAACTTCACTGCCGGTTCGTGGCTGGAACCGGCAATGAAGACTCATCACTGTCGGTTTTGCCAGACCCGACAGTGATATGTAAATCTGTAGTAGTGCAGCCACTGTCCCCAATAATTGGGGGTCTGTCAGAGAATGAACCGACAGTGAAAAGGTATCACTGCCGGCCCAAACAAAACCGACAGTAATGGACCGGCAGTGATTGCCGTTTCTGTAGTAGCGTTGGACGCAATGATATGATCACCCGGATCGGACACGGTGATCTATAGATCGACAGAGCCATCGACGTGCACGTCGTCTTGCGATGGGAACGTCGGACAGCCAGCCTGCCCCGCGACCGCGATGTGCTGCTGCTACTTCCTGTGCACTGCACACATCAGCACTGACACATCCATGCATGCATGTACAGCAACTGGCCCACAGCTACTCAGTGTGCAGTGGTTGATCGAGCGAGCGGGGCCGCAGCAAGTGCTCGTTGCAATAGTACGCGGTTACACCGGACTGGATGTGCAGTGAAGGAAAAAAAACATTAATTAAGGCCCCTTTGAATCTTGAATTCATTCTAATAAAAGCTTATTAGCTAGGAGATAACAGTGTATATGTTCGTAGTGAGCTGAGATCAATCATGCTGCGCCCAGTATCAGTTGATAGAGAACGCCGCCGAACAACGGAATCTCAGGAACGTTGCCACAGTGGTTAGTGTGTACTGTAGCAATCCCAAGTACTTGGTCGATACCCCAGTCCTGCAGTAACCAGATGGGCAATTTACTGGTTGTGCTTGTGCATTATTTATTTGATCCTGTCACTAGTACAAAAAACATTTTTAGAGGCGATGGTAGAGGCATTAGTACAGGCGGCCAAGTCCACCGCCTATACTGGGCGTCAGTACTAATCGGCCCACAGTACAGGCGGCGGGCTGTGAGCCACCTGTGAAAAAAGGGTTTTCACAGGCGGCTCACTTTGTCAGCCGCCTGTGTAAATAGTTTTTTACACAGGCGGCTCACTTTGTCAGCCGCCTGTGAAAACCCATTTTTCACAGGCGGCTCAATCTGTGTAATTATTTTTTTTTATTTCAAATTTTAATATTTACCTGCACACTGTACTATATTTGTCACATTATATATATATATATATATATAAGATATGCAAACATGAACCATAAAATTGCATCATACATACAACACATATAAATATTACAGATGTGTCCACACGAAATCAAACATCAAGCATAAAATTACATATAATACACGTCATTTCAAGTTATGAGTTCAACCATTTGGTGTTTACATGTCATTTCGTTTCAAGTTTAGACCTGCTAGGTCTGTCAGCGCTCTAAATCCTTCACTTGCTAAATCACCGGCTTCATCAAAATATGCTCCGGTATTTGGAATTATTTCTCTCATAATAAAACCGCACAAGTCTGCTACTATATTTTCCATAGTTTTTGGAGTGAATGACAAGTCCTTTCCTTTGCTTCTTGGTTGGAAACAAAGTTTAAAAGCATCATTGACACATGTCCAATAATAATATTTCCAACTTTAATGAGAAAACTTCATACATAGATATTTTTTACCATATTTTTGTCCCTGACGTATCGTCCTCGCTGCCTTATGAACTCACACACATAGTATCCACAGTAGACCGATCCAGGTGGTTGCTTGTGGCACTATGTAATTAATGAGCAAAAGATTAAACTAAAATTGTCATGCCTTGTGTATTATTTATATGATGATATGTGTTCGGACAACTTACCGGATAATGTTGTTGTATCGTCAATGACACACTAGGATCTGAGCGGGCGGCGTCGACCGGTCCTTTTTGCTTCTTATAAAACCGCCATGCCCTGTAGATATCGAATATAAAACACTATAGTTATTTAGAAACTCTAATTCATATAAGTACGGATGTGGTTGCATGTTGGCTCACCTTTCTAAATGAATCAGAAATGTTTGATATGACTGAGGAGGACAGTGTAAGGAGTCTAGGACAAGCACCTTCCCTTCGAATGGATAAATATAAAAAACAATCCAATGGTCACTGCATGAATAAACGAGTGAGCGACACATGTACTTAGGGTTAACACGATAATTTGAAGTACGTATACGAGGTCACGCTTACCCAAAGTTGTAGGGTGCCAATATAAAATCCCTGTACTTATATCTCAGCATTGCTCTACCGAGATAGAGGGCATATGTGTCCTCGTATTTTCGTTGCAATTCCTTTACAGCTTCTGCAACTTGTTCTGGTGTTTTGTCCTTCTCTATCTTTGCTCTATCTTCATTTGTAAGTACAAATTTGTGCATATTTTCTTGTAACCTGATTGGACTCAGGTAACCGACCATCGTGTCTATAGTTAACGATCTCTGCTCGTGGTCTTGCAAACTACATACAACATCCACATATTAGAGTTTATCACATTCCAAATTTAGTAATAACAATGTGTGTGCATGAGTGATACTTACAGGCACCAGATTGTAATGAGTTGGACGTCAAGTTTTCCATAGTTCAACAGCAGGTGCATGTCCTCGAAGATAACAAATGCCTCGCTTTTATCCTTGCCAGTAGCAAACACGTCTGCTGGTATGTTAACACTAACTGCATGCAGACCAGCATTCACTGCTCTCATGTACCAGTCATGAAACCTTTTTATCGTCCATGGACCATTTTCAAGCACCGTCCATTGCAGCATAGGCCTTCCGGGCATGTAGTTACTGGGGACATTGACATAATCATCAACCGTTGGCTTTCTTATATCCTTAAGGGTCAATGGTGTATTTGACGGCGGTTCAACATGAACATCGCCACTCGGGGCTTCCTTTGTTGGTGGCACGGCTTCAGTTGCTTGGCCGACGGCTTCCTTATTCTGTGGCGGTTCGAGCTCAACGACTCGTGCCGTCCACTGCTTTCCAATCCCTTTCAGAAATAGAACTGTGCCTGCTGCTTTCCCCTTTTTCTGCTCATAGGGAGAAACCAATTTTGGAATTGGAAATTTCTTTGCCTTCTTGGAGGTCGGTGCTTGTGGGGGAGTTTGCTCTGCTTCCTTATGCTTTGGTGGTGGCGGGGGAGTTTGCTCTACCTCCTTCTCTGGTGTTGTGTCCTTCTTGGCTGGCGGAGTCTGCTGCTCAGGCATGTTCGTGGTCAGCCCTCGAGCTCATCCAGCGAGAATGACATATCATGTATTGGGGATGACGACGGTGGCTCATAAATATACGGGGATGCTGGGGCATGCATTGGCGATGCTGGCTGTTGACTTGTTTCGACCTCTTGGGATGCTTGATGGACTTGTGGAGAGGGTGCCGTTGGTGGATCAATCAACCTTACGTACCGTCTCGGCCATTGTATGAAGTTCTTGATTGCTTGTCCAAGCTTCTCTATACCCTCAGAGGTCGGGATGTCGATGAAGTCGTCTTCATATGCACTCTCGACCGTCAACACTTCCACCCTGCAGTATGCATCTTGCATCTCGACACCATGGAACATACGTCCAGGGATGGCATTGCCTGTGGCCACTTGCTTTGTATGTTGATTCCTAAGGCCATATCCAATTAACAATGAGCAAGGCCAAGGTTTATCAATATCGTCAACTGGATAATGGTCCTTATTTGATGTTGACGCTATACTGCTTTGAAAGGGCATAGATTGTGTGGCCGTCTCCTGGCTACCCAAGGGTTGAGCTAGGCCTGGGACATGCTGCATATATGAAGGAGCTTGTGATGTCATCTGTTGAGCAGACACTGCTCCCGCCAACCGCTTCATCACTTTAGGAACAGGGTTTTTAACGAAGTCTTCCATCAAATCCCTAATTTTTTTGGCAGCCTGCTGCTCAAAATAATCCTTCAATTGCTCCTTATGTCGTTCTCTTTTCTTATACATGCCTTTCCACTCTTCACCAAACCCTTCTTTCCAGGTGGTTCTGGATGAGACGCCCCGTACACGACCTGGATGCTCGGGGTTACCTAGAGCATGGGAAAGGCTGTCCCTCTCCCTCTGTGACTTGAAGGCACCTGTCTTTTCCAGGTTTGTTGCTTCCAAAACCTTCTCGGCAACTGGCTTGATCTCATCGGGACAGGAGATCTCATCGCTCTCAGTGTTTGCCTTTCGAGCGCGAAGCCAATTCGCACTTCGTTCTGGCACTATATCTGTCAATGCCAACTTGCCCTCTCTCCTCTTTGCTTCGTCTTCTGCCCTCCATTTAGGAATCTTGGTCTTGTATCCGCCAGTGCCGAGGTGGTGGTGGTACTTGTTCTTCTTCGCAAGTGTCGAGGCGGCTTGGCTCTTAGCCTTGGACTCGTCGGAGTTTTTTATGACACTGAAACGTGCCCACTGTTCTGCTGTAATAGGGTACCGCTTCGTTGGGTCCCGCCCCTTCTGCAGCCACTTTTTATTCATATCGTGCCTATAGCCCCGGAACGATATTGCTAACTGCTTCATGACATGACCCTTGACCAAACCTTCTGTTCCCTCCGGTAAAATAAACTTAGTGCACAATCGAGTCCAACAATTCGTCCTCTTTACTTCAGGCACCATACTCCAATCACTCCAGGTGATATCAAATTCTTCCTTTACTAACCATCCAATGGCGGCCCTAAATTTTGTTAGCGCCTCTAGAGGTGATAAGGGCTCTCCGCTCGGGCTAATCTATATAATCTTATAAACTTCTTCTGGAAATATATTCCTTCCTCTATCTCCTCGTGCTCGATCACTCTTTTTCTGTGTACTTCTTCGCTCGGAGGAGGTCACGGTCGTTTGAGGCGCTGTGTCCTTATGAACATCTTGTGACTCTACCTCCATTTCGGCAACGACTTGAGAGAACACCTCCTATCAATTTAATTGTTAGGTATATACATACACATGCTTTATTCTCTCGTATAGACAATCTACGAGCATATATACCTCATCATCATTTGGCTCAGCTTCAGGCTCATAATTAGGGTCACGTTCTAACTCAAGACGGGCCTTCTTAGCTCTAGGAGATTCACGTGGTGATACGCTCGGGCTCCTATAAGGTTTGGATCCAGAGGAGTCAGATCCACGTGTACCTACCTGGGCATCGGTCTGCTCAACATTTGATGGAGTACTCATCTGCATGAAATATAAGTATAAAAATGGATATACACTAAATTAACTAAGTAAACTAACTCTAATTATGCATGAAATATAAGTAAACTAAGTAAACTAACTAAGTAAACTAACTAACTAAACTAACTCTAATTATGCATGAAATATAAGTATTAACATGAAATATAAGTATTAACATGGAAAAAACACTAACTTAAAAAAAGTATTAACACTAAATTAACTAACTAAATTAACTAAGTAAACTAAGTAAACTAACTAAAATAACTAAGTAAACTAACTAAGTAAACTAACTAACTAAACTAACTCTAATTATGCATGAAATATAAGTATTAACTAAACTAACTAAATTACTAAATTAACTAACTAAATTAACTAACTAAACTAACTCTAATTATGCATGAAATATAAGTAAACTAAGTAAACTAACTAACTAAACTAACTCTAATTATGCATGAAATATAAGTATTAACTAAACTAACTAAATTACTAAATTAACTAACTAAATTAACTAACTAAACTAACTCTAATTATGCATGAAATATAAGTAAACTAAGTAAACTAACTAACTAAACTAACTCTAATTATGCATGAAATATAAGTATTAACATGAAATATAAGTATTAACATGGAAAAAACACTAACTTAAAAAAAGTATTAACACTAAATTAACTAACTAAATTAACTAAGTAAACTAAGTAAACTAACTAAAATAACTAAGTAAACTAACTAAGTAAACTAACTAACTAAACTAACTCTAATTATGCATGAAATATAAGTATTAACATGAAATATAAGTATTGACATGGAAAAAACACTAACTTAAAAAAAGTATTAACACTAAATTAACTAACTAAATTAACTAAGTAAACTAAGTAAACTAACTAAAATAACTAAGTAAACTAACTAAGTAAACTAACTAACTAAACTAACTCTAATTATGCATGAAATATAAGTATTAACTAAACTAACTAAATTACTAAATTAACTAGCAAAATTAATTAAACTAACTAGTAAACTAAACTAATTAAATTAACTAATTAAAAACTAACTAAATTAACTTATTAAAAAAAAACTAATTAAAAAAACTAAATTAACTAAACTAACTAATAAACTAAACTAATTAAATTAACTAACAAAATTAACTAAACTAACTAATAAACTAAACTAATTAAATTAACTAATTAAAAACTAACTAAATTAACTAATTAAAAAAACTAAATTAACTAACTAAATTAACTAACAAAATTAACTAAACTAACTAATAAACTAAACTAATTAAATTAACTAATTAAAAACTAACTAAATTAACTAATTAAAAAAAACTAATTAAAAAAACTAAATTAACTAAACTAACTAATAAACTAAATACTAAAAAACGAAATTAACAAATTAAAAAAAAAGCAAGCCGGCCTGCCAGGCCCAGCAGGCCTCGCCCAGCTGGCCTGACAGGAGGGGCCGCCACGTGGTGGCGCACATGGCGGTGCCGGTGGCGGAGCTCTCGGCGCGCGGTGACGGTGGAGCAGCTCGGCGGTGGCGGGTGGCGGCGGAACCAACCTCTCGGCGGTGGAGCGGCTCAGCCTCTGGCGGCGGCAATGGCGGCGGCGCGTAGGCGGTGGAGCAGCGGCGGCGGTGGAGCAGTGGCGGCGATGGAGCAGCGGCGGACGTTAGAGTAGCGGCGCGTAGGCGGACGGTGAAGCAGCGACGGCGGTGGAGCAGCGGTGGCGGAATTTGGCAGCCTGACGGCGTCAGATTTCAAAAATCGCGCCTCCGGTGACTTAGAAATTTTCGGCAACCGCGCGTGGTAATTTATATTGGATGACATTAGTACAGGCGGGCCATATTGACCACCGCCTGTGAAAATATTAGTACATGCGGTGGTCAATATGGCCCGCCTGTACTAATACATTAGTACAGGCGACGGTCAATGACGCCCGCCTGTACTAATACATTAGTACAGGCGGCCATCATTAACACCCGCCTGTACTAATGTTTTTTCCATTTTGAGTTAGTTAATTTAGTTAGTTTATTTAGTAATTAGTTAAATTAGTTAGTTAATTTAGTTATTGTTAGTTAATTTAGTTAGTTTATGTATTAGGTTAATTTAGTTAGTTTAGTAATTAATTTAGTTAGTTAATTTAGTTAGTTAAATTAATTAGTTTAGTTAATTAATTTAGTTAGTTAATTTAGTTAGTTTATGTATTAGGTTAATTTAGTTAGTTTAGTAATTAGTTAATTTAGTTAGTAATTAGTTTATTCCCTTTATTTAGTTTAGTTAGTAATTAATGGTATGTTAATTAGGGTTAGTGGATTAATTTAGTTAGTGTTTATTAGTTAGTTTAGTTAGTTATTAGGGTTAGTTATTATTTCATGTACTTAATTAAATGCTTGTTTATTTAGTAATTAGTTAATTTAGTTAGTTAATTTAGTTAGTTTATTTAGTAATTAGTTAATTTAGTTAGTGTTTACTAATAATAGGTTTGTTAGTTAACTTAGTAAGTAATTAAAGGTCATTTATTCCCTTTATTTAGTTTAGTTAGTAATTAAAAGCTTGTTTAATAGGGTTAGTTAATATTTCATGTACCTAGGGTTAGTAAATAATATAGAATCCAAAGTTAGAAAATAATATCATAGTCCAAAGGTATACAACAAAGGAAAATGTAAACATTTGCTTAATAAGAAAGAGTAGCATTAGGTACAAATAATAAGTGGTACATTAATTAGTTACATGATAAACAATCTAGCGTGCTACAGTCCTTCCTTGTCCATCATGGCGCACCCAGGGCAAAGAGGTTTGCGAGATACTTTTCTCCACATTTTTGATCTTTTCTTCAAAGTTTGTAAAAAGAGACATCTCGCTGAACTGATTAACATCCTCTAAATCCATTACACCATCAACTCCTACAATTTGTTGCTTTCCAGGGATTGCTACGTGCTTTGGCTTTTGGGTACTTTTCTTTTCATTCATAGATAGAATTTGTTCCACATAGAACACCTATGCGGCACGGTTAGCAAGGATCCACGGATCATATTTGTAACCTACTTTACTTAGATCCAGAACTCTTTGGCCATAGTTATCCACAGTGACATGTTTATCTTGAACCCATCGACATCGGAACATTGGAATCTGTAGGCGTGGACCATATTCAATCTCCCATATGTCATCAATGAATCCAAAGTATGTAGTTTCTTCACCAGTTGTATCATCTACAGCCTCACGTCGAACGCCACTATTCTGGGCCATGCGCTTGGTGTCCCTAAAACTGGTGGAAAATGTAAAGCCACTAATGTCATAGCTCTGCCATGATATGACCTGGCTTGATGGTCCAGATGCTAAAATCTTGATGGTTTCTGATTCATCTGTCATGTCCAAATTCTTTAGCCATGCGGTGAACCGACGCTTGTGTTCCTTGTGTACCCAATCATTTGTGCATCCTGGATTCTCCTCACGAAGCTCTTCAATGTGCTGCTTGATGAATGGGTCCATTATTATGAGTTGTTGTAGTATGCTGTAGTGTACCTCTAGGACTATGTTGTAATCTGGCGGGATGAATGATTTTTGTCCCATCCTCCCTCGTCCACCAAGCCTTCCCTCATGTCGCAACGGAGGCAAACCAATTGATACCTGGTCTTTTAGGAGATTATTACATAATGGTCCTCCAGACTCAATGGACTCTTCTGTAGTGTATGCCTCTATCATGGAACCCTCCGGATGAGCACGATTTTCCATATAGCCATTCAATATTGACATGAAACGCTCATACGTCCACATTTCATGGAAATACATGGGGCCCAATGCCTCAATTTGAGGCACCAAATGAACAATAAGGTGTACCATGATATCAAAGAACGATGGGGGAAAGCACATCTCCAACTGACTCAATGTCTCTGCAGCAAATTTCTGTAGGGACTCTAACTCATCACAGATAATTACCTTCTCAGATATCTTATTGAAGAAGTAGCACAACCGTGTGATTGCCATCTTTAAAAACACTGGATTTATAGCCCCGATGACAATAGGAAGAAAAGTGGTCAGCATTAGATGACAATCATATGAGTTATAGTTGGTGAGTGTAAGGTCTTTCATCGAAACAAGACTCCTTATGTTGGAGCAGAAACCAGATGGAACTTTTAAATTCTTCAACCACACACACATTGCATGTTTCTCATCTCTGTTCAGGTTATAGCTTGCTGCCGGTAGATGGTACTTCCCATTCTCTAGGAGTACAGGGTGAAGTTCTTTTCTGATCTTTAAATGTTGCATGTCCAAACGTGAATTGAGACCTTCCTTTGTTTTGCTCTTTATGTCTAGCAAAGTTCCAACTACGCTGTCAAACACATTCTTCTGAACATGCATACCATCGATCGCATGTCGTACGTCTAAGTCTTTCCAGTACGATAAGTACTTAAAGAAAATAGACTTCTTCTTAAATGTGTCCCCCTCATTTGCCTTCACAACCTTTCTTGGTTTCCCATCTTTGGTCTTTTTTCCAAACACAAACTTGACATTCTCAACTATCTTATACACTCTGTGCCCTTTACTATAACCTGATGGAGCAGTAAATTTTGATTCATCCGTATTGTCAAAGTACTTATTCATCTTTTGTAAGCGGTACTTATGGCCTGCCGGTAGCCACCTCCTATGCCTCATGTACACTATCTTGTTAGATGAAGCAAGAGACACGTGCCATGTTCCATCTATGCACTCTACACAACCAACCTTTCCCTTAAACTGGCCTGATAATGAGAAGAGAGCAGGATAATCATTAATTGTGACAATAATAATTGCTCTCAGTGTGAATGTCTCTTTGCGGAACGCATCGATCATTTTGACACCCACTTCCCATAGTATTTGCATCTCTTGCATTAAGGGCTCTAGAAATACATCCATATCAACTCCAGGTTGTGTAGGTCTAGAAATAAGAATGGTTAGCAAAAGATATTTTCTTTTTTGACTCAACCATGAAGGAAGATTCTATATTGTCATGATCACTGGCCATGTGCTGTGCGTGCTGCTCCTCTCGGGAAATGGATTCATTCCATCAGTACTCAGAGCAAACCTTACATTTCGTGGGTCCTCAGCAAAGTCTGGATATTTCTTATCGAATTCTTGCCATTGCTTTGCATCGGCTGGATGTCGTAACTTTCCATTATCTTTCCTTTCATCAGAAGCATGCCAGGTCATAAGTTCCGCATCATCAGGGTTTGCAAACAAACACCTCAAACGATCAACCACAGGGAGATACCATATCACTAATGCAGGAATTCTTCTCAACGCATAATAGTCCACTTCGATATTGCTAGTGGGCTTTGAACGTTTGTCTTGTTGAGTCTTTGTTTGCGTCTTCTTTCGCTTCCTCCCTGAAGAAACAGAGGCTGCATTCTCTTCCTCTTGATAATCTTTATTCGTCTTGTACCTACTAGCACCGCAGTTTGGACAACTGTCTAAGTCTTTATACTGATCACCCCGATATAGGATACAATGATTTCTACATGCGTGGATCTTCTCAACACCCATCGTAAGTGGACTGACTAGCTTCTTTGTATAGTACGTGTTAGCAGGCACTCTTTTCTCCTTAGGAAGAAGGTCTCCAAGTACACGCAATAAATCATTGAAACTAGCATCGGACCAACCATATCTAGCCTTAATCGTCAAAAACTAAAGAACAGCCCGTAGTGTCAACCACTCTTTGGTACAACCTTTCGACTCGTCGTACAAAGGCTCTTCTGTTGCCTTCTTCAAGGCTTCCATTCGGTTCATAAAGAATATTGATGGATCCGCACAACGGTTCATTATTGCCTCTAAGAAATCTGCATCTTCAATGGCATCAGTGTTAACATGCTGAGTTTCATTAACATCGGACGTAGAATTATGAGTTTGATTGACATCTGGCATAACATGATGGGTTTCATTGATATCTGGCATAGCATCACATTCATTGAGATATGGCATTGGACCCTTCACATTGATGTTACTTGCAATGTTGTCAGTTGTCCGCATATAAGGTGTAGAACTACCCTCACCATGTTTTGTCCAAATCAAGTAGTCCTCCACAAATCCTCTGCAAACCAGATGAGAAGTGATTGCTTCCACATTGTTAAATACCACAATATTTTTACAGTCTGCGCATGGACAACATATGTGCTTCGCCTTTGTTCTCTGAGCATGTATCTTCACGGCATCAATAAATTTTTGGACCTCCACTACATAAGATGGGTCTAATCTTGATAAGTTGTACATCCATAATGACCTCTCCATATTTATCTGTAGTTAGGAAAATATTGTATGTCACTCTAAAAACAAAACAAAAATAATCCCTCATAACTAAGATTCTATCCTCTATCAATTAAATAGATATGAAAACCTACCTCTTACAGAATTTACAAAATAAAAAATTTAAATAATTATTTAAACTCATTTTTATAATTATAAGAATTAATTAAACGGAGATGGCATCTTGATTAACAAACCCTAAGTATAAGCAAAAATAACAAACCCTAATTAACAAACCCTAAGTACATGAAATACTAACTAACCCTAATTAATATGCCATTAATTACTAACTAAATTAATTAACTAA
The DNA here is from genome assembly GCA_022036555.1 of Microstegium vimineum. Taxonomy (NCBI): domain Eukaryota; kingdom Viridiplantae; phylum Streptophyta; class Magnoliopsida; order Poales; family Poaceae; genus Microstegium; species Microstegium vimineum. The sequence continues at coordinate 17,312,311 of CM039125.1, read as the reverse complement.
CTCTAAGTACATGAAATATCTAACCCTAAATAATAAACCATCAATTACTAACAAAAATTATTGAAAAACCTAAGCTACATGAAATAATAACTAACCCTATTTAACAAACCCTAAGTATAGACAATAATAACTAACCCTAATTAACAAAACATTAACTACTAAATTAATTCATAAACCCTAAGTATTCTATTACATAGATCTACTCACAAGAATTCTAAAAAGTATTTATTTTCTATAATCCGAGCAAGATACAATTTACTATGAATTTACAAAAAAAATAGCTAAAACTCTCTCTCTTGCCCTAGCTATGAACCCTAACCTTAGATTTAGAGCACCTCTAATACAAGAATTGAACCAAAGAATCACTAAAAAAATGGCGGCAACGACACTAACTAACCTTTTGAAAGTTTCTCACCAAAGAAATGAAGTTCAAAACATCCCCCCTTGGAATCGCCACCTCTGTGTCGGCCACTGTGCACACAGCACGGGAGTAACTGTTCTTGTCTGGAGGTGGAAGAATGGAATTTATTGCAGCATTAACACAGACGGTCGGTAAGGAGGACCGCCTGTGTAAATACAGCCGCCTGTGTAAATGGTATTTACACAGGCGGTTGTCATTGTAAACCGCCTGTGTAAATACAGGTATTTACATAGGCGGTAGAGATAGGAGAGCCGCCTGTGTAAATGGTTTTACACAGGCGGTTCTCTTGCTGGGCCCACCCTATTTTTTATACTGACGTCATGAAATTATAAACCGCATGTGGAAAAAAACGACGTGGCAGAAAAATGATTTTTCTACTAGTGTGTGTCACGCACAATGGCCGGCCCGGAGTCGTACGTCGTGTGACGTTTCTGCAACGAGTGTGTTACTATAACGATGGTGATGTGCTACTGAGGTGCCGACAGAGGCGCTATCTCATTTAGACCGAGCTGTCTGAACGTGGGGTTTACGATGAAATTAGAAGCAGCTTTCGTGTCTCTGTAAATCGGGTGGCAGATGCGGATCCGTCTACGTTGAGGCGGACGACGGATCAGCATCCGCCGCGGACATGTCTATAAACCCATTAATAGAGACAAATGGACCGATCTCTATGTAAATCGATTAACCGAGACGATGGTTCTATCTCCATTGGACGAGCATGTATGTGGATTCAAATAACAGAGACAGAACTATCTCCCACTGCCTACTACTCACGTAACATCCTCTATCTATCAGTGCACGACACACTTATTTGTCATTATTCATAGGATACTATCTTTTTCATTAACATTTTTTAATCTTATATATAGGATATTTTGACTACTTCATGAATTTAAATGAAAAAGGTTTTATCTACAAAATTTTAAATCTTGTGAATCACTACAACTTTGGTATAGGATACTTGTTTAAGCCAAATTACTTCCGATTTTGTTTTTTTAAAAAATAAATATCAAAATATGTGAATTTAAAATAAACATTTGAGACTAAAATACATCAAATGAAAACAATCAACTTGTAGATGATGTGGACCACTGCAACTCTAGTATTAACCATGTGAACATTTAAGGTAGTTTGTAAATTCTAATTTTTGAGTTTCAAAATCTAATAACTTAAAACATATATTTTGAACTCTAAAGATCATCAAATCAATAACTTTTCAACTACAAAGATTTAAATTCTATAGATAATACATATTTGGTAATATGATGTCAATATTTTAGGCTGTTTGAAAATTTTAAACGTAAAAATTCATGAACTTAAAACAATATTTGGGGACTTTAAATATTTTCAAGTCAAAAACTTTTCACCTACAAAGTTGTAGATCACATCGAGAACTACAATTTTAATGTAAAGTTTAAATATTTTCAAGTTAAAAACTATTTCAGATACAAATATTTTTAGAGGCGGACCTCTTAAGATGACCAACTTTGTTAATCGATTTCTAGAGATGAGTCTGTTGACGCCAAAAATGGAGTCTTCTGGTGTCACCACCGCGCAAGGCATATGGATACCGTGCATCAGCAGAGTTTGATCTCCTAAACCTCTACAGCGGCTTGAGCCACCTCGGGGATCAATCTCAGGCGTGCCAGTCAATTTGACCTATAATTGATAAGGAAATGAAACATCAAATTATGGAACCTGCCGGTTGTTCCCAGACAGTTCTATGAGTGTGTGGCTCTTATATAGCCGATGAATATAGGATATTGACTAAAGAGTCAACTCCGAACAGTGTGAAACATAATAACAGTATACAAACAACTGTCACATGATATCACATATAAAGTATATGATTAGCCGATTATATGACAAGAATAAGGTAAAGATGTGACACACGTAACATTATCGACATCAAACTACCAAATCTACTAAACATATCAGATAAAGATTAACCATCAACAGAGGTGTGTTCCCATGCAACGATGATGATAATTAACCCGATAACCTGACCGATTTACTAGCATTGGGCCAGGGTGTTTTCATGTAGCCATAAAAGTAAACAAGCCAAGCCCCGTCTAGTACATTCAGTAGATCTAATAGATTAAGACAATAAAGTACATGCGTCGTATGATTGAAACGCAACCAGATCGGCTATGTTAGCCGATATCGGATCCATGAAGCTTAAACAAGATCCATACGTCCAGTCTCGGACGGATCTAAGTTTGGACAGACATAACCCAACACATATGGCAGTGGGGTTCGATAGATGCAGCCGTACCACATATGTTGAACCAGATCCAACCACCCTCAAACTAGTCTAATAACCGAACATATGTCTCGAACCCGCAACATGTGACAACCGCAACTAAAGGATTAGTCGATAAGATCTTAGATCTATCGCCTCTCTAAGTATGAAAGTAAATGCATTGGGGGCAATAGATCTAGATAGAAAATAAAGCGCAGGCCAATCCATCAGTTGAGATTGGGCATGATATTGTAGCAATAGATCAAACAAAACATAACAGACAATATCGATAACTTAATGAATCTATTAGATTACCAATCTAATAGAGCTGATAACGAGCTCGAAACCATGATTCATGTGAGATTGAAGCAATATAGCCCCATGAACAATAGATTCAAACTGATAACTAGCTCATACCGAGCTTGCACGAGTTACACAATACAACCGTGCAAACGAGACATGAACCCAGGCTAGACTTATAAGCAAGGGTTAATTGAATCTCTGCCATTATAAATTTAACGTTTTTGACACACACCATTACTATTCAAGAAACTATGTCGGTGTCATTGAAACTCTTTAGACATTTGAGATATGCCATTATATACGTCTGAAGACGATTTAGGCCCACTGTCAGGCATATGGTGGGCACAATATATCGGTATAGACAAGATTACCCTTTCCTTCTCTCACACCGACTGACACACATGTCCACTTGTTAGCCTTCCTCTCCTCTATCTTCTCTGTCTCCGGGTATGCTGCCGTCGGGCGAGCTGCCGTGCCATGCGGCTGCGCCACCGCTGTCCGGAGAGCAGGTGCGTGGCCGTGCGGGGCTGCTGCGCCGTCATTGCAGGGCAAGCATACGGCCAGCCGCGTAGGGGATGTCGTGCCAACGTCGGCGAGCTGGGGAGACGCACTACGCCGCCGGGGAAGAACACGAGCACGAAGGCGCGTGGAGGCAGGGAAGGTCATAGGCCAGCTTCTCGTCACCGGCGATGCCTATACTGGCCGAATCGATGAAGCCTCGTGCTCGGCTGAGCATGGGGAAGTTGGGCGCAAGGGTGCTCAGCCTAGGGAGCGGGGCCGGTGGGCGGTGGCCTGTTCTGGAGTGGCGTACTGGGCAGGAGACCTGCTGCTGGCGGTGTGACACGCTGGTCCACAGCAAGGTTGTGCCAATCTAGCCTACGCCGGGTGAGCAGGAAGGTGATTGGAGAAGGAGAGGAAGGGGATGACAAGTGGGGGCCATGTGTCATAGAGTAAATAGAGGGAGACTAGCAGGGGCAAAAGGGTCTATACGAAAGTATGTTAGCCTTAAGACACCTGAAAGTAGGCCCAATACGCTTTCGGGTGTACATAATGGCATATTTCAGAGTAGCAAACAATTATAATGACGTTGGCATAGTTTCTTGAATAGTAATGGTGTGCTTCAAAAACAACAAAGTTATAATGGCACAGATTCAATTAACCCTATAAGCAAACAGGAAGTCGATCTGGTCGATGCAGCTGAATTCGTCGAAGGTTCACCGAAATCTACTCTACTCCTACTCCTAGGGTTGGCCGGAGGCCGGAAACTAAGTACTACTTATGTATTTGATTGATTGGGATGTATTTCTCATTCCCTAAGCCTTGCTATTTATAGGCCATAGCATGTACCCTAACCGGCCATCACGCAAGTACAGATAATAAGGAAACAAAATATGACTTGGACCTCAATCCATTCCATTGCACGATTGTTGCACACGTTCTGTTGCAATCGGCTGAAATGATCTTTCTGTAATCTTATATTTCCTTAGTCAATCTTTCGGGCCCATCTTGAATATCTCCTCTGAAGGCCTACTATAGGGCCCATAATCATATATCTAACCACACCGAAGTATGGTGTTAACACATGCCCACCAATTTTGGGATAAACTTGTTTTATTCAAAAATTTCTTTAGAAATCCCAAGAGTCGTACCACTAGTCGGCTCGCCTTCCAAAATATATCCTCATTGTTGGGAGCCGAAACGGTCGACCCCTCTACTTCCACCAACTTCACGCCACAACGCGTCCTCAAATTGACTCTTTCTCTCCGTAGGAGATTTATATAACGCTATGTGCCCCCCGGGTTTCGATACTCATCATAGCCATTCTATAGTGTAGCCTTTCGGAGTCCCCAAGAACCATCAAGAAAACAGCAATGGCCGGAGATGATAACCGTGGGAAGCGCCCGACCGAAGGACCGCTGTCGGAGGGTTCTTCTTCTCGTTGATGCTTGCGCGCGACACAGTGACAGATCCTCCATCCACTCCCAAGCTTTCCTTTTGGTAAGTTTACCATTTATTTACTGATTCATTCATTCCTTTCAGATCTGAGAGAAGCAGTGAAGCTCCGGCGTCCGACCTCGATCTTGCTGGTGCTAATCTGGTGGCCTACCGCTCTATGATAGAAAAGCGCTGCCGACTCCGCGAAGCATACTCGGAGTCGACCAAAGAAGTGGGGCGTTGTTAGCACTAAGAATTGTACACTTTTATATATCTAAACTCTGTCAACATCCTCAGGATCAAGGATAAAACAATCACATCATGAGCATTCTTTATAAATAACAAGTTCCACATGTCCATGAGTATTTGATTGTAGGATTAGAGAAATGGAACAAAGGAGAGCTAGTGGGACCCACATAGGGGGTCGACCAACCTCCTATAGGGCCCACCAGCTCTCCCCCTGGCCATGATCCAGGAGAAGCACTCCAGAGTGATTATCAACCCTTGGATCACTCGGTGCTTTCTCCCAACGGCTCACATACAACTCACATGGATCCATGGGCCCACATCAACAAGATCAACGTTAATTAGAATGTTAATAATTTTAGGCCAATTTCTTTGCTAAACTCCTCCTTGAAGATTGTCACCAAGATTTTAGCTAACTGTTTTCAGGGGCATGCACTTCGGGTGATTCATGCGAACTAGTATGGCTTCATTAAAGGCAAAACCATCCAAGATTGTCTTGGTTGGGCTTTTGAGTACCTCCATCAATGCCACCACTCTAAAAGGGAGACCATCATTCTTAAGCTCGACTTTGAGGAGGCTTTTGATCTGGTTGAGCATGCTGCTATTTTGGATGTCTTGAGAGCTAAGGGCTTCTCTCCTAGATGGCTACTTTGAATTGAAGATATCTTATCCTCTGCTACCTGTTGACACAAAAAGCGTCAAGATCTGTGAACACCTCGGGCTATTACCCAAAGCTCGGTATTCCGGAGGCGTGCCAGTCGATTTGACCAGTTAATCGACAAGGACGATAACTAGAACAAAACTGAACGAGACAACGGCGATGCGCCCAGATGTCAAAGCTCAGATTGATCAAAGATAACTAGAACAAGATCCAATCCAGACAACGGCGATGCGCCCGGATGCTGGGATTGGGGCTTGATCAGGATAACTAGAGCAGAGCTGAACGAGGCAACAACGATGTGCCCGGATGCCAAGGCTCAGAGGTACTCCCACGCGGAACTTGCAAGGATTTGACGGAGTTCAAGATGATGCAGCCCGTCGAAGCTTGAAAGAACTCGTTGATAACTACACCTAATGCAAAAAGGGTAAATTGCGGTAAAAAGTAGAATAAGAATAAAATTGGTTTGTTTGATATTGGATTGATCTTCTCGTAGCCCTCGGGCACATATTTATACTCCCGCACGGAGAGTTGTACAAAGACACGACTCGTATCCTTCCCAAAACAAACTCCTAACTTTAAGGAAACTGACTCACGCAGGAGTCGGATCTAAAACAATAATATTTATTTTCCTAAACAAACACGCCTATTTTAAAGGAAAATAAATGACTCATGCAAGAGTCAGACTCAAACTACTATAATAATACTGGTACAAAATACCAGTTTCCTTATACTCCCCTCCGATGGAAACTTTCCATCGGCAGATCCCTGCGACTTCCTTCTTTGGCCACCTGTAGTCTTCTGCTGCCACCAAGCGCTAAGTCACGCCCATCGGCATCGGCAATACTTTCCCGATCGGCAATCGGTAACATCCCCTCATCGGCAATCTTGCACTAATGATGTCTTCAATCTATCAGCAATCGGCAACCAGTCCACCGACACTCGGCATCAGCTTCTCATCGGCATTCAGCAACGTCATGTTCATCGGCAATCGGCAGTGTCCCCTTTATCGGCAATCGGCAGTGTCCCCTTATCGGCAATCGGCATTTAACTTGAGCTACTCGGCTTCACCAATCAACCTTCGTTGGCATTCTCGCAGCACTCTCATCGGCAATACTGGCTCACAATTTCCCGATGCCGATAGAAAACAGCTGTTGACCAGTCAAGCCTTAGCTCATTTGACACGTGCTGAAAAACGGTGTCAACACATGCCCCCCAGTTTCGGAACGTAAATACTTTACGTGCCGAAATTCTCTCCACTATAGCCATTGTTGTAGCCGTTACCTTCGAGATAGATGCACGGTTTCCTCGATCTCTGCGTGTGGAACTGCAATTTAATAATAAAATCCCTCGATCGTAGCACAAACAGTTGCAGACCACCTCGATCACTGCGCGTATCTACCGCGGGCCTCTCCACATTCCTGCACAGTGTGAAATGGAACCCCAAAATGCCCTTGGGTAAGCTTATAAAAGTTACCGGGATCCACACTATTTTTACCCCGAGTTCACTTTCACTTTCACCTCCTGGTCCTCGTCTTGAACCTCCAGCCGCTCTGAAGAACGAGCTCAAGCAATAGTATCCTTCTGCAATCCAAGGACGAACTGCAAGCATCCTTCAACTTCAATGGCGATCCAAGTCGACATCCCCAAGGTAAAACTTATTCTCCTCCTAATCCGATCTTCTGCCAGTCCTTTTTCTCGCATAAATTTGGATTTATCCCATTCTTTTCTGATTCGTCCCATTCTTTTCTTCGAACCATAGGAATTGTACAGCAAGATAGTGATCCCACTTGCTGATTCCAACCTAAGCTGCTTAGGCCCCATGGGCAATCCAGACCCCACCTTCATCATCAATGCAGAAACCAATCGGGTACCATTCAGATCCGAGTGCTTCGGTCTAGGACTGTGGAAGGATGCCTTTCGCTCATGGCCCAAGCCCACCAAGGGGTGGAAGAATTGGTACCTTAGGGTAGTCAGATCACAGCAAGTGTACTGGCAAGAACGCAGCCTGGACCAATGTATCAGGCTTTCAATTGCCGATATGGAAAAGAATGAGAACCTGATGATGGCAGCCTCATAATTCTGGTCCGACAGCATGAATGCCTTCCTCTTCAAGCATGGACCAGCCAACCCAACCCTTGCCGATGTCCATATGTTGACTGGCTTAGACATCACTTCTACCGACACCTTCACCCTTTTCAACAGAAAAGCCAAGTACAAGGTGAATACCCGGAACATCGGCGGTTGGACGGGTTACATCAATGAGAACCAGAAAATCGGATCGGTAAACCAACGGGAGCACGCCATTTTCCTGAACATGTGGTCAGAGAAGTTCGTCTTCTATGGCAAAACCGTTGGCCCGACCACCATGCTAATGGAATAAGGCTTCCCTTAGGCAGGTACCTTCTTGGATCAGTATACCGATTGCTACATCAAGTATCCCAGAAGCTACTGCTAAGAGAACCCATCGGCAACCTTGGGGGCCCCTGGTGGTTTGTCAATCTATGGTTGAACGCACACATGCACAGGGCCCTCCAGTTTGATCTGTTTGCCCAACAATTCCTAAGGGACATATCAGAAGATTACCGATATGGGACGATGAATCGGCAACTCGCCCTCCACTTAATTTTGGAGAGGCTATCATAGTGCTGCCAGGTACCGATGCCGATGCAGAGCACTTCGGCTACTTCTTCCAGAAGTTCTACAACGGACTCCCCTCCACAGAATGGACCTGGTGGCCATACATCGATGAACACAATCAGTTCCCGCTGTTGTTCAACTTGACCGATGGGAACCTGCCAGAGAACCGGGCAATCATGAAGGCCAGCATCACTCCCCGAGCCATTCCGGTAAATATCTTCGGATCTGGGAAGAATGCCCCACCATCCTATGAGTTCTACTACCCAGCGGCAGCGGCGAGACAACTCGCATTTGGCCAACTGCTGATCAAACTCTGCTACTCCAAAGTAGTGAAACCCAGGCAGACAATATCCAGTGCTCTCGACTGGAACAAGGTCGTCAATCTCCCTACCGACGCCGATACGTCAGACATTGACTTGTCCTCATGGTCGCCAACCTCCTTCATCACGAATGAGTACAGGTCTTGGTGGCAAGAGTGGAGGTGCCAGCTATTCGCCAAGTCGTCGCATTACTATCGGCACCTGATTGACGCCGATCACATCATCCCTGATGATGCAGTAAGTCTTCTATCCAATGCATTTTATTATTTTACTTTCGTCATCGGCACTTAACTTCTTTGCGCTTGACAGGCCGATGATCTGATCCCCACAACGAGCAACAGTGGTAGACCCTTCAATCTTCGGATAATGGGCCCCATATCAATCATCGGCAACAAAGCCTCGACGCTGGCTACCTTCATGCCTCAACAGGTACCTACCGACACCTACAAAAGCCCAGGCTACATCGGCTGCTGCTGTTGCCCTGACGCGGGTTTATGAAGTAAATTCATCTTTACCCGTACCGATTGCATACTGTGTTATCGGCAATATTCTATTTTGTATAACTTGCTTTGTATTTTCAGGCATTGTGGTCATCGGCATCTGCTTCCAGCAGACAAACACCTTCTAGCCCAGCTGCCGATGCCCCCCAGTCCTCGTCAAAGCTGGTTGGTTCCCCTGCTGCCGCACCAACGAAAAAGAGGCGCCTGAGGCTGGCTTCTCCGTCTTCGCCATCGGCTTCAACTGCGCCACCAACTACCGCTGCACCATCGGCAGGACCGTCGACGGCTCCGATTCCCGATCATCCACTAGACGACGTCCCCGATCAGAAGACAACTGCTGCAGCAGCGGAGACGACATCGGCATCGACACCAGCCGAAATCCCCGATGAGAGTATGGCATTGCCACCACAGGAACCAACGGCATCGGTATCGTCACCAGTGCCTCCAGATGAAAACCCTAACCAAGGGACAACTCCACTTGCTGCAGCGGCTACGGCGACATCGGCATCGGCGCCTCCACCAGCCGAGATTCCTGATGAAAGAGCGGTGTCGCCACCAAGGGAGCCAGCTACTACATCGGAAGCAATGCCGACAACAACACCAGCACCAACAGCTTCAGCAACAGAAGCTCATTCATCGGCAACTGCTGCCGATTTCCAAGATGAGGCTGGACCCTCCAACATGCCAAGTCCTAGGCAAGAAATCCGCTTCAAGATGGTAAGTTGGTCACCTAAAAATTCGCAGCATAGCTTCATGATCGGCACGCTTTAACTTCTTCACTTTCAGGCCCAAGACTCTCCAGACAGCCTATTCTCCTTCGGCATCAACCCCCAGGACGAGGAGCACTAAGAAGGCCTCATTCGAGCTGACAGCTTATTCTCCTTTGCTATCGACATTGCCGATGACGACGAGGAGGAAGAAAGCTCTGTTCCAACTCTATCGGCAGAAGTGAAGTCCAAGCTCGAGGCATTACTCTCTCAGCTGCAGATAGATACATCTCAGCTCGTCCAGGATTCGACTGCAGCAATGGCCATCTTCAAAGATATCCAAGGCCAACTACCTGCCGATGCAAAAGAGGTTCTTCTCCAAGCAGCCTTCCTTGAGAGCCGTCGATTGCAATACCAACGGGTTTCAAGCCGCATCGCCAATAGGAATGCTCAATCGAAGCTTACGGAGGAAATGCTTAGGTTTAAGCAAACTGCCGATGAGAAGCACAAGAACTTCAGCCAAGTAGAAGCTTTCGGCACTGAGCTTGAACAGGCTTTCATCCAGCTATCGGCAAGAAAGGAAGAGCTGCAAGCTGAGCTGAGAAAGGTTGAAGAGTCCTTGGATGCAGTCGCCCAGAAGAGAGCCCAACTTCCTGACATCATCAAATCTCTGTGACAAGAGAGGGATAACAATGCGCGACAAGCCATCATTCTAAAGAAGAAAATCAAGTCGGTTGAAGGCTCTGCCGATGAAGATGCCAGGGAGATAGAGGAGATAGAACAAATTCGCCTGCGTGCGATATCAGTTATCCACTCCCTGTTGTAACTTATTAAATTCCGTCACATCGGCAAATGTAATATTGATACTTGATTTTTCCTTAAGACAATGTCAATGTGCTTTTACCGATGTATTATAACTTTTCCTTTCACCGGCGTTCAAACGAGCACGCCATATGTCAACTCCTTCGAGAGTTTCTGGAATGTATGCATTGCTGGGAGCAGACCATCTTATCCGATAAGGATCCCCCCAATTAAGAAACCATCTTCCAAGCCTATGACTTAGTCCCAATCGGTAAAATCAACCTTCACGCCAGAGTACCATCGGCAAACTCTTTCACCTAGTTATCGGCAACCATTATCGACATCATGACTTATCGAATCGGCTAAAACCCTCTTCGAGTAATCTCAACTTTTAGCGGAGCCAGGTATTCAGCACGATTGTAGCAATAATCGGGCAACGAGGTTTCATACTTCCATCGGAACAAACTTAGGACAATGCCGATAGGCTTACCAAAGAAATTTCAAGGAGTAACTCCCCGAACACGTGCACCCCACACTTAGCCATCTTACATAAGCGCGGCAGAATCATTCTTACAGCCGTTTTCCTCTGGCAGTTAACAAATTCATCGGTGGTATGGTGTTTATACACAAACCATCGGCAGGTGCCCCCAAGTATAATAATTGGAATCGCCAGCTTGCCGAGCGCGGCCCCCAAGCCAACAGGTCCAAGATTAACTCCGGTTAGACCATCGACAATATATTGCCGTCTGCCGATGGATCTCCATTCTCGTGCTTTGGCTTCCACTGCTTTTTCCTTGAAGGAATTTCAGTGTCATATAAGTCATTACGGCGCTCTCTCTGAACTCTTCTTTTCTGGGTCTTCGTTAGACCCTTAGGGCACCATGGAGGGAGTTTGGTTTTCCCGATGGGTTGGTGCCGTCTCTCATTGTCTGCGTCGGTTCTTCTTCCGATGTTTGATCTTCTGGAGAGCACGTCTTCATCGGGTACTCTTGCGCTGGCCATCTCTTTAGGCTTCCCCTGCTCAACACGCCTGTCAAGCCTGCGATGTGCAGCGAGCTTGCCCCCCAGTCGGCTGTGTGCTGATTTCTTTTCTCTGGGCGGCTTGGCGTACCTAGATGCTCGATCATCAAAACAAGGTTCCTTACCTAACCGATCAGCAGTGTAGTACCCGTTGCATTCAGGACAGTTACCAGCAGTAGGTAGCTTAATGCCCTCTTCCCAACAGTAAATGAAGAAGGGACACCTCCAGTGGTCCTTCTGTCGAAGCCGTTCCGGTTCCTTGTCTTCCTGCCGATGTTGCTCCTTTTGCGATTGCCGGTACTCCGTCCTCGGCTGTTTGTGAGTGATTACGACGCCAGGAGCCCTATCGATACTGCCACCTTCATTGGCAACTCTCTTGCTTCTCCTGTCATCGGCAAACTTTTTTACATCACGCTTAGCCACCTGATGATCAGGATCCACCGATGCATTCTTCCTGGCAGCATCCGATGTCAGCACCTCAATCTTTCCACTGGTTTCCACCATATTATTTGGAAACGGACGCTGATCAAGTTCCATCGGTTTCCAGACTTTAGAATTTTCAAATTTGATCCGTCTAGAGTCAACCTCTGACTGCAGCTGCTGCCTGAACACTTTGCAGTCATTGGTATTATGAGAAGTCGAGTGGTGCCATTTGCAGTACCCGATCTTCTTAAGTCTTTCGGCCGATGGAATTACTTGATTAGGGGCTAACTTAACTCGCCCTTCCTGAAGCAATAGGTCAAATATCCCATCGGCCTTCGTGACATCGAAGGTGAACTTTCCAGTCGTCTTCCGGCCGAGCGCACAAGGTACCAGCTCCTCATCTTTCACCCATTCAATAGCGTCGACATTCATCTCCTCATCTGGCTCGGAGTCCCCTCGTCCAACGAAGAGCACTTTTGCGCTCCATGTCCTCTGGGGCTCGAACGATTTAACATCCTGATCGGCCTCTGTGATATCAAAGGTGAAACTTTCCAATTCAGCATCGCTGATACTTGGTTCCCCGTCCGAGTCTAAAACTCCCATTCCCTCGGTCGAAAACACCCTTGTGTTCTGATTTTGCCGATGCGCGGGCTCATCACCCGACTGAGCTGGTTGATGTACCTCTTCATATCTCCGTGGTGAGCAAGTCGGAGCAATCGACCCATCAACAACACCAATCTGTTGAATGCTATGCATTGGCTGCCTAACCGATGAGAAATTCTGGACGCCTACTGGCTAAGTAGACTGATGTATTTCTTCACATCTTTGTATTAAACAAACTGGAGCGATCGACACACTAGCAACACCAATCTGTTGAACGTTATGCATCGGTAGATTGACCGATGGGCAACTTCGAACATCGACTGGTTGAGTAGGTTGATGTACTTCCTCAGGTCTTGACGTCAAAGTATTTGAAATAATTGGTGCGTGCGCAGTACCAGTTATTGGAACACTATGCTTCGGCTGCGTTTCCGATGGGCAACTTTGCACAATTACTGGCTTGCATTGTGGCATCATATTCATCGGTTGTTGTACCGATGTTTCACTGTACACTTTTCCTTGCGAGTATTGCAGGGTAGTACCTATCGGTTGATGTACCGATACTTCACCCTGAAGACTCGCCGGATGATGCTGCGGAACTCTCGTCACTTGGCGCTCAGGCTGTACAACTTGTTGTTGAATCGGTAATCGGCCAATCCAACCTGCATTAGATGTCATCGGCACGTGACTTATCGATGATTGATAATTAGCTGATTCTTGCAGTCCTTGTACACTCGGATGATAGCCTTGACTTCCGGGTACCGCAGGCTGAGCAGCCGTTGCCGATACAGGCTGATTGGCACCCGGCATGCCTTGTCGCATTGGCCAAGAATTTGCCGATGGCTGAGAGCTAGTTGACTCCTGCAGCTCGTGTATCCTGGGATGATAGCTTTGATTTGTAGCCACCGTAGGTTGAGCAGCTATGGCCGATGCAGGCTGACTGACACTCGACATGCCTTGTTGCATCGGCCAAGAATTTGTCGATATAGGCTGATTAACTATTGGCCCGTCTTGTTGCATCGGCCAAGCATTTGCCAATAGCTGATAACCGGCTGATGCTTGTTCTTGTTGTACCCTTGGATGATCGCTTGAACTCACGGGTACCACAACTTGAGCAGTCATTGCCGATATAGATTGATTGACAATCGGCGTACCTTGTTGCATCAGCCAAGAAGTTGCCGATGGCTGATAACCAGCTGATGCCTGTCGTCCTTGTGGCGCCGGATAATTAACAACATAGCTACTTTGATTAGCAAGTGTTCCAGTTTGAAGAACCATTGCCGCCATGGGTTGACTTGCAACTGCTGGGCCTTGTTGTATCGGCAAATGACTTGCCGATGGTTGGGCGTACGGCCCTCTGGATATTGCTGTTTGCAGATTCCCTGTTGGCAACTGCACCGTTGGAGAAGATGTAGCATAATGCATCATCGGCTGTACAGATGTCGCTGATTCCATGGGAACCTTCCATCCTGCGTGGTTATCTTGGACCAATCTGGAATCAGCAGACAGACTTGGGGACATACCGTATCCCCACCAGTTGGTAGAAGTTGGCCGACTCTGGATCGCAGGTCCAGACGTTGTTGAAACCACCAGATTTGTGTTCACCTGAGTAGCGCTTGTTGGTCTTAATCTTGGTGGCGCGATCTCATCGGCAGATTGACTCATAATTGGTGTAAACACCCTTGGAACCGCCGATGGAGTCGCAGCAGATGCCGATCCGAGCTGACGATACTCTGGACCAACATAATATGGTGTCTGTCCCTTGAAAGCTTGCTTGACAGCATTGCACATCGTATCGGACAACACATTGGATTGGCTAATTAGGTATCGGACAACACATTGGATTGGCTAATTAATACATTATTTAATGCATAATTAACCGTATCTTGTACTTTACCAGGATCGGCGTAGAAAATAGTCTGCCGTGGCGACGGCGGATCTTGCTTCTGTACTGCTTCACCGATTCCGTTTAGGCTGAAGGATCTAAGATATGAGCGCTTGTATTCCTCCATTGCCTGCTCCAGAGCCTATTTCTGATGACCTGTCAGATCTGCTGCAGAGACTTCAATGACACTCCTTGGATTAGTCATGATAAATATATAATTTATATAATCGTGTCCCACTGGGCATGCCAAAAGAGGTGTTGACACAAAAAGCGTCAGGATCTGTGAACACCTCGGGCTATTACCCAAAGCTCGGTATTCTGGAGGCGTGCCAGTCGATTTGACCAATTAATCGACAAGGACGATAATTAGAACAAAACTGAACGAGACAACGGCGATGCGCCCAGATATCAAAGCTCAGATTGATCAAAGATAACTAGAACAAGATCCAATCCAGACAACGGCGATGCGCCCGGATGCTGGGATTGGGGCTTGATCAGGATAACTAGAGCAGAGTTGAACGAGGCAACAGCGATGCGCCCGGATGCCAAGGCTCAGAGGTACTCCCACGCGGAACTTGCAAGGATTTGACGGAGATCAAGATGATGCAGCCCGTCGAAGCTTGAAAGAACTCATTGATAACTACAGCTAATGCAAAAAGGGTAAATTGCGGTAAAAAGTAGAATAAGAATAAAATTGGTTTGTTTGATATTGGATTGATCTTCTCGTAGCCCTCGGGCACATATTTATACTCCCGCACGGAGAGTTGTACAAAGACACGACTCGTATCCTTCCCAAAACAAACTCCTAACTTTAAGGAAACTGACTCACGCAGGAGTCGGATCTAAAACAATAATATTTATTTTCCTAAACAAACACGCCTATTTTAATGGAAAATAAACGACTCATGCAAGAGTCGGACTCAAACTACTATAATAATACTGGTACAAAATACCAGTTTCCTTATACTCCCCTCCGATGGAAACTTTCCATTGGCAGATCCCTGCGACTTCCTTCTTTGGCCACCTGTAGTCTTCTACTGCCACCAAGCGCTAAGTCACGCCCATCGGCATCGACAATACTTTCCTGATCGACAATTGGCAACATCCCCTCATCAGCAATCTTGCACTGATGATGTCTTCAATCTATCAGCAATCGGCAACCAGTCCAGTGACACTCGGCATCAGCTTCTCATCGGCATTTAACAACGTCATGCTCATCGGCAATCGGCAGTGTCCCCTTTATCGGCAATCGGCAGTGTCCCCTTATCGGCAATCGACATTTAACTTGAGCTACTCGGCTTCACCAATCAACCTTTGTCGGCAAGGACCCAGCCTCCATCGGTAATACACTTGGCATTCTCGCAGCACTCTCATCGGCAATACTGGCTTGCAATTTCCTGATGCCGATAGAAAACAGTTGTTGACCAGTCAAGCCTTAGCTCATTTGACACATGCTGAAAAACGGTGTCAACACTACCTCCTCGGTGCTCTTAAATGGTGTGGCTGGCAAAGAATTCAAGTGCAAAAGGGTGGTCAGGCAAGGGGATCCTTTGTCCCCCTTGCTCTTTGCTGTGACCATAGATCTTATCCAATGTGTTATCAACTCTGAATTCTCCCAGGGTCATATACTTCCTCCCTTCCCTCAGAATGATGTTATGCCCTTTCCTGTGGTCCAGTATGCTGATGACATGCTATTAATCATGCAAGCAAATGAAACTCAATTGCTTCATCTCAAAGAAGTCCTCCATAAGATTGTTGGTTCCATGGGTTTGGTAGTAAACTTCTACAAATCCTGTCTTGTCCCCATCAATATTGATCTGGACAGAGCCAACTACCTTGCTAATGTTTTTGGTTGTCAAGTCGGCTCCTTCCCCTTCACCTATTTGGGCTTGCCTTTGGGCCTCACCAAACCTCAGGTGAAAGACTATGCCCCTCTCATCTGCAAAATTGAAAGAAGATTATCTACCAGTTCTCATTTCCTCACTTATGCTGGTGTTGTCACAAAATATGGTCTACTTTTACATAACTAAAATAATGCCACCAACCTCAAGATCAAGGATAAACAAACACATCATGAGCATATTTAATCAAATAACCATTTCCACATGTCCATGAGTGTTTGAGTGCAGGAATGAAGAAATGAAGCAAAGGAGAGCCAGTGGGACCCACATAGGGGGTCGGCCGACCACCCTATGGGCCCACCTAGCTCCCCTCTCGGCCATGATCCAAGAGAAGCATCCTAGAGTGATTTCCAACCCTTGGATCACTTTGTGCTTTCTCTCAACGGCTCACAAGCATAGCACATGGATCCATGGGCCCACACCAAGGAGATAAACAAGATAACCACCTCAGAATCGACACCCAACCTCAATAACCAGTGGGACCAATACCAGGGAGGAAGGAAATGGGCCAAGGACCCCAAGGGCGGATCGACCAACCGCCCCTTGGGCCCACCTAGCTCCCACCTGGTCCCATGACCAGTGGGGCCACTTCTAGAGGTCAGAGGAGGGCCCACCGGCCATAGGGGGGGTCGGTCGACCACCCCCTAGTTCGGTTTGGCCCCCTCCAACCGCCATACCCATCTCCACATTGTGGAAATCCACACCATCCACCCTTGGTCGGTTCAAGGGTCGGTTAGATCCAATGGTGGAGAATTGAAGGCTCTAGATCGCTGCCGTGGCGATGGAGTAGCCCCTACTCCACCCCCACTATAAATAGAGGGTCACCCCCCCTCTCTACACATGGTGAAGAAGCCTACAAGATCTATTCCTTAGATTGTTCTAGGAGTTAGTCTAGAGTGGGAGTTAGAATTGAGTCGAGCTGTGCTCGGGATTTCTGGAGTTATCTTCTCGGAAGTCTGGTATAGCTCTTGTATCTTTCCATCTATGTAAGACTTTATCTTATGCAATATATATCTTTCTCTCTACTTTACTTAGTATTTACTTTGAGCATTACTATACTAGATATAGTCTTTTTATATGCTTTTGCTTTTTAATAGCCTTTACATCCATAGTCTGTGATCCTTGTTACCTTTCCCGTATGCGATCATTGTCTGTCATAGGGTACTTTGATTATTGATCGTAGTCAAAGTAGTAAGTTGTGTGTAAGCGTGGTGCTTATACATCATCTTTTATCCTTGGTTATCGCTTGTTGCACGGATGGTTTGTGGTAGCTAGCAAGAGGTGACAACCTTGTCTAGTCGTTGTATTCCACCACGTGTTTATAGGCAAGTTCTTAAAAGGTAAGGCCCCCGTATGAAGAGGGCGCGGTCCGGTAGGAGTTTTGTCCTCCTACTGATCTATCCCCTCGCCTAACATACTTGTATTGAGGAGACATACTATAGTGTTTAGACTAGTTAATTGGCTAAGTATATTGAAGTAGAGTAAAGTACTTAGGAGTCCCTATACTCTCTCATTGTCCTCCCACCTAGCTTTTCTATCTAGTCCGTTCTGAGTATCTTTTACGTTGGCTTGTTCATTCATCAACCCTTCCTATCACATATATCATTTACCCCCATATACTAGTTGGTACTAAGTTGAGGTGCTCTCTAGGATCTCTATCCAATTATCATTTTTAGCAAAGCTTTCCTTTGGGAAAATATAAATTATGATACCTTGGAATACTCCTTGGTGAAGTGCTACAACAGTATAATCTGTGCGCTTGCGGATTTATCCAATAGTCATAAGAAATAACGACAAGCATTTCTGGCGCCATTGCCGAGGAAATCTTAGCCAAGAAATTTTACTTAGATTGAATCGAGAGATTTTCGTTAACTTAGTTATAAATTAGTCATAGGGGCTTACCCCTGTCTGTGTCTAAAAGGACCTTGATGTCTCCCAGCAGGACTAGAGGGGGGGTGAATAGGCCTGTTTAAAATAAACTTGCAAACTTTCTGTCAGCAAAGGTCCGGCACTGCCGGCCTTGGGTCCGGCACTGCCGGGGTGCCCGGCACTACTGCTCTAAAGCCCGGCAGTGCTGGTCTCCAGGACAGAACTGAGCAGAATTCAAAATGTATAACTGGAATGGAAATTGTGCTTGAATGAAAACCTTCCTAGAGGTGTAGGGAACCTCTAGCACCACTTGAAAGTGGTAGCAACACACCCACCAAGTAGATCGGGACCAAACCCTAGAAATCACCTTGAGGACAAATGCAAGTAATGCAAACAACACAAACACAAGTGACACAAGATTTATCCCATGGTTCAGCGTCGCCACCAAGGCTGGCCTAAGTCAACGTTCTTGAGGTTCGCCACACATGGCTTAGGCTCGCCACACAAGGCTTGCCTTTCCCTCGTTCTCAAATCAAGAGTGAACTCTTGAAGTGAGGGGTGATTTACTAGCTGCAATGAATGGTTACAAACCTCCCGGGGCTGCCACATAAGTTGACAAGCTCCACGGGCGACACTCTAGCCGGCTAGGAGCAAGCTCCAAGAGTAATGAATGCAATCCACCGGCCTGAACGCAAACCAAGTGCTCTAGGCAATGAAGAACAGTTTGGGCTGCTCTCTAAAGGAGTTTGGAGGCTCAATCTCTCAAAGGATTGGAGAGGAATCAAAGAGAGAAGCTTGAGAGGCTCCAATGGAGTTAGAGAGAAGGAGAGAGCTTTCTGTTTGATCACTGAGAAGAGAATGGTCGAGATGACCATTGGGGGCAGCAGGGAGGGGATAGAAATACTTCATGTTGTCCAACGGTAACTTTAAGTCCCGACGCTGCTGGGCTACAGCCCAGCACTGCCGAACAGGTCCGGCACTGCTGCCCTACAGCCCGGCACTGCTGGACTCCTAGCACTGCTACTCAGGGGAACAGCACCGCTGTGCTGCCCAAAAATGCTCCGAATGAAAAACTGTTTTACAGGGAGTCTGGGCAAGGTATGAGAGGATGTTTGGTGGAATTTGAGCACTTGTTTGCACATTTAAGCATGCATATTGCATCCCCCTTTGTAGTACGGCATTTCCTAAACTCAAATTCAAAACATCAAATGATTTAAACGCTTTTGAGTTGGTCACCGCATCCTTTGATAATTTGGGGCTGCACCATTGAATGTATTGTCCTCATTCTTGGAATGCCTTGAGCATGTGTTTGCAATCATCCTTATCTCATCTCTTTGAGCAAACACACCTTAGAGCTTGTGACTTGAATCTTCCAACACATATGAGTTCAGCCCATGGCTTCAAGTCACTTCCACTAATAAATTGATCCTCAACATAATATGACTCCTCATAGCTTGATAAATAAAAAGGTTTTGGATCCTATGATATAGTGAGCTCCCCCTAAATGTGTGCATTGAAGGGAATTCAAATTTGGCCTCAAATTCCATATGCACATATTTAAGAACAAGTGGGAGAACTCTCCTATATCATAGCATCTGTGGGGTGCAAGGTGTCACATGGTAAACGTGATGCTCATGACAGATCAAACACTCAAAGATAATAAATACTAAAATTACACTGGGTGGCACTGCCGCTCTGAGAGCGGCACTGCCGCACCTGTGGCAGTCAGCACAACTATCCTTGCACACACAACATATTTCTCCCCTTTACATATCAATCTTTTTTTATACCCCTTACAATCTTTTTTTATATATATATACCCCTTACACTTTTAATATTTCTCCCCCTTTGGCATTAATCTCCAAAAGGTTCTCTCTACCAAAGGAAGAAATCATGTTAGACACGTGAGGGCAAGAGGTAGGTTAAGGTTTTGGCATATAAGATTTCTCTTCTATGTTTGCTACCAAACAAAATATGCAACAAATTAAGTCAATATTCTTGAGAAGATAGCATATTTGGCTCATGCCTCACTTAGATGGCAGTTTTATTATAAGACAAACTCATGCCATCACCACAAGAGGTATCAACCAAATATCTAACTCATTCTCTAATCGTCACCACAAGAACAAACTTATGGTGTGGCTCAAATTATTGTATACACATGCACACACTAGCATGTAAGGGCCTAGATGCACAAAGGTAGTACAAGAGTTCATGGAGTGATATACCTTTGTTCTAAGCCTCATAATCTCCATCATGATGATTATTTTGAATTTAGTCCTTTGATGGGCTTGGCACTTGCTTAACCAAACATATCTCAATTATGCCCATCTATCTTTATCATCATCTTGAAGGAAACATCACAAACTTGTGCTTGATTTTAGTTTAGAGTCCATTGCTAGCTCTTGTTGTCATTTTGAGATATCAATTGAAGACATATTTCTTGATATACCAAATTGAAAGATTGTCCATCAATATCAATTGAAATATAATCTTCATAGTATGACACCAATTGAAGGAATCTTCACAAGTTGATGCCAATTGGAATGGATGCTTGTATCTCATAATGTCACATAGATATCACCTAGTAAATGCTTACAAAGACAAGGGATGGCATTAAATTGCACAAGCTAGAGTTTCACAACTAGTCACCATTTTGGATGTGGAAGGAATGTAGATCACTAATTGCAAAACCCCATAACATATACTAAGTTCCCCCTTTTTGATAGTGCATACATATATGTGTGGAAGACAAGAACATATGCACTTTTGGTCATTTAAGTCCAAACAAGGGAATTTAAGCTATATTATGGAGAGTATCTACTAACAAGGTAAAATTACAATCTAAATGAGTATGAGAGACAACTTTACCAAATTGGATTGAGTTAGTGTAGCATACTCATGAGAAACCTATTCTCACCGAGAGACTATACAAATTCACTAGAAGAAAAGGTTAGTCTCAAAGACACAAGGCATAGAATGAGCTCCCCGTCAATATGTGCATCAAGTACTCAAATTACTTGTGAAATGCACTAGAATCGGTTTAGGAGTCTAGAGGGATTCATTCTATATCTTGGTCAAAGCATGATAAGATTGCAACAATTGAACTTATGCCAAAGAGAACATACCACCACCAAGGTAGATATATCACCATATTAATATGACCATCATAAGTGAGAATAGATGATTTGGATGGTCATAGGTATCACTTGAAGAAATATGATCACATAGATCTTTCATGATCATCCAAGATCCATATTAGGTTCCTAGTTCTTTCTTTACCTAAGGAAACTCACATAGAGAGCAAATGGTAAAATTCATGAAACATGCAAATTAAGAACTAGGAGTTACCACTTTTGTTTATAAGATCCTGGGCAATCAATGTGATGGATCATGAGCACTTGATGAGCTATAGAGTGGAGAATTAACAATGAACGTCCACAATTCAATTATTTTCTCCAACTCATTGAAATCCGGTTCCACCAAGGATTGGGGCATTCAACACTTAAACCAGAAGCTCTTGGTTTATAAAGACCAAGACCTCCAAGAATAAATGTGAGGCAACCAGAGAATCTAAAGGAACTACCCATCCTTGTTTCTTCAATGTGTGAGACAACATAATCATGAATTTGAGAGAAGCCATTTGTCCCACAAGATATTAGCTAAACTCCCCCTCAATGTTTGCACACAAGAGTACACAAAGTACACTCATGCATATCAATGATCCTAGGGTCAAGGGAGAAGTTTACACTATGTTCCAACTGAATTGTCCTTCAAGCAGCTTGCAATTCAATTCCAAACACTGAATTTTCAGAATCTGTCTTTTTTTTAAAAGAATTCATATCTGTCAGACCATCAGTCCAATATGCATGAAATTTGGTAGAGATATGGATCCTTGATTCCTCTAGCTTCTGTCAAAATTTCAGCTCATTTGGACTCAATTTGATCAGTCAAATCAATTCTCCAGTAACTGTCAATGTCTGAAATACACACAATTTTCAGATTCTATCCTCTTTAGAGAAAGCTTCATATCTCTCAAAATACTAGTCCAGTATTGATGAAACTTGATAGAGGTATGAATATACATGTCCTTTAAATTCTATAGAAATTTTAGCCCATTTGGAAACCATTTAAGCAACTAAATATATTTTCTACCAAAACTGCTCAAGTCTGAAACTGCATGCTGAGGCTGACAGAATTCAACTCAAAATTGTTTTCCTTCTAAACCAATCATCATGCCAATTGTTCAGCAACAAGTACTAGATGTGTATAGCATGTTCACAAAGTTTCATACCATGTCATTAGAGTTTGAACATCCTTGTGAAGCAATCAAGAACATGGCCATTGGTGACATTAGGCCACAAGAAGTCCAGGTCACAGATGTGGAACCTCAAGGTGCTGATGCTACTGCTCCAAGAATTGAAGAAGATGGGCCAGCAGTGCTCATGGTCCAGCCTCTGTGCCTGACCAGGGCACTGCCAGACCAGAGGCCGGCACTGCCGGACCCCACAGAGAAGCAGCAGCAAGCTTTTCACCAGCAAGCCCGATCAACTTTAGGTGAAGAGTAACCTTTACGCTTGTGATTCATCCAATTCAAGCACAACCTCTTCTTCTTGATTTTCTATAAACAAGCTTAAATACAAGAGGTCATTAGTAACACAAGCACTAGTTTCTCATTTAGTAACCCTTTATATGTGGATGGCAAGTAGGCTACCAAAATAGAGAAACCTCATAACATGGATTAAATCTCCCTCAAAGCCTCATGCACACCCTTTTAGTGGAATAGAAATGTGAATGTGCATGGTTGGTCAATTAAGTCCAAAGGGTAGGTTTAAGCCATATTATGGTGAGTGACTAACATAGATAAATCAACTCCAAATCAACTAGAGAGAGAATACATCACATAGTTTTAGATTGATGACCTTCCTATGATAGCACACTCCATTTGAGAAACACATTCTCAATTAGCTAGCGAGACTACACAAATATCACTTAGAGAGAAACATTAGTCTCACAACTCTAGTCATAGAGTAAAGTCCCTTTTGATAAGTGCTCTAAGTATTTGAATTTCTTACATAGCACTTTATTCAATTAAGAACTTAGGATTTCACTCTATGTCTAGGTCATGGCAACAAAAGGATAATCAAATTGAAATATGCCAAGGAATACTTACAACCATTAGAGCATATAGATGGCCATAATATGAGAATGATATTTTGCCAATCTACCATATGACAAGAATTCATCAAGTAGAGAGTTCTTGAATTGTGAGTGATAAGTGTCTCTACTTGACTTTAGCTTGATTTTTTATTCTTGGCATTCTTGAAATTCATTTGTATTCTTCAATGTGAGCCAAGTATTTGAATCCCTCAAACCAACTCAAAGTATGCTTTCATCATCTTGAAATTCTTGGTTTGAAGTCCACAAAGGAAATTCAGGTCATCTATGTTACTTGGTGTGGATGATCAATTCAATATCAATCATATTCTTCTTCCAAGACCAGCAACCAATATATATAACCTCAAGTGCTTTATTTCCCTAAGTGGCTACACAAGACACAAAGGAGTAAAATGTGAAAATAACATGCACTTGAGATTTAGTTGTTACCACCCTTATAAATGTAATGGATGAGGTAGTTTCTTCATCTTCACTTTGCTTATGAACATGTTGTAGGCTTCATCCATGGCTTCGACTGATCTCAGTTGATACTGAGGTAGGACTTGTGGGACTTGTGGCGGCAACTACATCCACATCCGCCACATTATTGAGCAAAGGACAAGCTTGGGGGAGGTTCCCTTCCCCCATTAAGGTAAGTTTTTAATTTCAGCATTTATATTTATGCACTTTCCTGCTTATCTTTTGCTTTGCATTTAAAAAAATCTGCATATGATAAAAATAAAAAGACTTTCTCTACTCCACTCTCACATATCCCATGAAAAATTAATATCTCCTATGGAAATGATGAATAGTTGCTCTGCTAAATGTTTCTCTAGTACTTAGTATACAACTTGATATTTCTCTAAGTATGGATTACTTGGCTTAAAAGAAACCATCATGAACCTGAAACTTTTGTGGGTTGCAAATGCTGTAACTAAGTCTAAGTTGTTGTGAGACATGATATGACAAGATAAGAGCTGCTATAATATTGTTCTAAGCAAGAATGACTATCAAAGTTTTATTTATTAAAATGATAAAAACACTTCTTGTTCCTCAATGGTGAAAATTCCTACCAAAGCCATACATGCTCTTTCATGATATAAGCTTTCTACATAAGCTGCTTGCTTTGTGTTGAGTTTGGTCAAGTTTTGTGACCCTTGTTGAGAGATTTATCATGCTCCCAAGATCAAGATCACGTACACGCCACATATACATGCTGCTTCTACACTGGAAGTACGCAGAAACATACCTTACATTTCCACATAGCTCATACTCCATGCTCTAAGTAGAAAAACTCTGTCTAGTTTGTTACTAGTAAATGAGACATAGACTATGCAAAATTATGAAAAATTCAGGGACATTCTAAAGTCCCAAATTTATGAGCATTTCAAAGCTCTTTGATAAAAAATGAAAATAATGAGCATCTTCAAAGCTCATAGAAAAAATTAAAAAGATAGCTATGTCTCCAAATAATAAGTTAGGAAAGAGAGATCATCCAAATATAGGAGTATTGATCATTTGCCATGTTTCCACACACTTGCACATCTTGATCTAAGAGTATGACACTTCTCTCCTCGGATCCGGAATTTGACTTTACATTATATGCAAGGTAAGTTTGTTACATCTTTGATACCTACCTATAACTCCACATAAGCTTTAGAGATAGGATGAAACAAGGCAAAACTCTGATATATGCCTTGGTGAGGAATCATACACCTTATGAGCGACTTGAGAGTACCATTTGAGGAACACTAAGTTTTCTTTTACAAAACCTTGCAAAACCTCCGATATGAAACTTGTGAAAGAATAAGAAAACTAGTGCTCATGTCAAGTTGTTCTATCTCTCAACCTCTCAAGAAAAAGGATAAAGCTATAAGCCCCATGAAGGACTAAGGTAATATGGGTGAGTCTTTATTGCTAACTTTTCCATTCAAAAGAGAAGTATGATTGTTGTAGATTTAGCACTCTTGAAATATGAAGTATAGTAGCAACTCCTGATCCATCGAGCTAAGTTTGATTGTTTGCTCGAGACGAGCAAAGGTTAAGCTTGGGGGATCTTGTTGGCACAAATATGGTCTACTTTTACATAACTAAAATAATGCCACCAACCTCAAGATCAAGGATAAACAAACACATCATGAGCTTATTTTATCAAATAACCAGTTCCACATGTCCATGACTGTTTGAGTGCAGGAATGAAGAAATGAAGCAAAGGAGAGCCAGTGGGACCCACTGTTGACGGTAATTATGAGCTATTTTATCACCTTTAAAATACTGTCAACAACCTCATAATCAAAGGAAAACCAGCATAACCTAAAACTATTGTGCCAAATAACTAGTTCCACATGTTCCATGAATATTTGATGCAGGTAATGATAAATGGGGACTTTTGGGAGCCAGTAGGCCCACTTAGGGGGTCGACCGACCATCCTATGGGGCCACTTGGC
Source organism: Microstegium vimineum (assembly GCA_022036555.1). NCBI lineage: Eukaryota > Viridiplantae > Streptophyta > Magnoliopsida > Poales > Poaceae > Microstegium > Microstegium vimineum. Next base: position 17,286,236 of record CM039125.1, on the reverse strand, counting down.
CTCCCTAGCCCCCATGATCCTAGAAACACCTTCCAAGACACTTCCCACCCCTTCGATCCTAGAGTGTTTACCTCCCAACGGTTCAGATTCATGTCACGAGGATCCATGGGCCCACATCAAGGATATCAGCGAGATAAACACCTTAGAACAAACAATCACTGAAGATGACAAGTGGGACCAGCATACAGGAGGAAGAGGTGGGCTAGGGGCCCCATAGGTGGATCGGCCGATCCACCCTAGGGTCCCACCAGGCCACCCAATGCCCCCTGTGCTGTGGGACACCCTCTGAGGAAAGGTGGCAGGGCCCACCTGCCATAGGTGGATCGGCCGACCCTGGCCAGGTGCCCAAAAGGTGCACCGACCCCCCCCCCCACACCGACTTCCTGCATGCCTCCATGCACCCACTTGATCTCCCCCGTTGATCTAAGTCGGTTCTAATGACGGTTTGATCCTACAGTGGATGATGGAAGTGACGCGGATCGCTGACGTGGCACTTGGATCTCCCTCTAGCTATAAATAGACCCCTGGAGTTCCCTATTCATTTCATGTCTCATTGGAGAAACACTACTCCTTAGTCTCTTAGCGTAGCTATCTAGTAGTGCTATGCTAGTTGGATGAGAGTGAAGGAATTCTTCTAGAGAAAGCCCCTCATCGGATGCGAGTCTCTTGTCGGGAATCTTCTCCGGAGCTCTTCCTCATCGGATGCGAGTCTCTTGTAAGTTTAGCACTTGTAAGTGACTACTTCTGAGTTCTTTATAGTATTTAGTACTCTAAATCTGGTTTACCTGTTATACAACTTTTCACGCTTGATCACCGCTTTACTTTGAGTAGAGTGCTTTAATCTTAAGCCAAGGTTAAAGTAGTAAGATAAGTGTAGACGTGGTGTCTAAGCTCAATCTTACCTTTGTAAACCGCTTATCGCACAGATTGTTTGTGGGTGCTAGTAGAAGGTGACAGCTCTATCTAGTCTCTGTATCCCACCACGTGTGTAAGATAAGTTCTTAAAAGGCAGGGCCTCAATACAACATGGTGGCGCGGTCCGGTTAGAGTTTTTCCCTCTTTCTGATATATCCCATCACCTCCTGCAAGAGAAGGGCCGATAAGGCCAGTATAACCAGATATCCCTTGTTAGAGTTCTTTGCTATCTCGAACCTCTCAACCCAGTTACCATAGTCTCCCGTGATCCATCATAGGACATATCTTTAATCCTAATTAGATCACTATCGTTCCCTGAGGAAAAATACGATACGTGGAATACTCCCAGTGAAGTGCTACATCGGTATAATCTGTGCGCTTGCAGATTTATCCAATAGTCATAAGAAATACCAACACCCACATAGGGGGTCAACCAACAACCCTATGGGCCCACCTGGCTCCCCTCTCGGCCATGATCCAAGAGAAGCATCGCAGAGTGATTTCCAATCCTTGGATCACTCTGTGCTTTCTCTCAACGGCTCACAAGCATAGCACATGGATCCATGGGCACACACCAAGGAGATAAACAAGATAACCACCTCAGAATCGACACTCAACCTCAATGACCAGTGGGACTAACACTAGGGAGGAGGAAGTGGGCCAGGGACACCAAGGGGGGATCGGTCGACCGCCCCCTTGGCGCACCTAGCTCCCACCTAGTCCCCTGACTAGTGGGTCCACTTCCAGAGGTCAGAGGAGGGCCCACTGGCCATAGGGGGGGTCGGCCGACCACTCCCTAGGTGGGTTTGGCCCCCTCCAACCACCATACCCATTTCCACATGGTGGAAATCCACACCATCCACCCTTGGTCGGTTCAAGGGTCGGTTGGATCCAAGGGTGGAGGATTGAAGGCCCAGGATCGCTGACATGGCGATGGAGTAGCCCCTACTCCACCCCACTATAAATAGAGGGTCACACCCCCCTCTCTACACATGGTGAAGAAGCCTAGAAGCTCTATTCCTTAGATTGTTCTAGGAGTTAGTCTAGAGTGGGAGTTAGAGTTGAGTCGAGCTGTTGAGAGTTCCTATGTGATTTTGGTAATTGAGTGACAACTTAGGTGAACTAATATGTGTTTAAGTGATATATACACAAGAGATTAGTTCACATGTGATTGTGTAATGAAGGAGCTTATTGCACATGAGACATGACATGGAGTCATGTGATCAAGGTGGAGAAGATCAAGATAAGGCTTGGCTTGATGGACTAGTTGCAAGTGTGAAGGGCAAGCGGGTGATGCTTGGCGCTCATGGGCCAACGCAACGGTGAAGAGCATGTGAGGTCAAGATCGATGAACCAATATGGTCACCTGATAATATGAAGTGGATCATATCATTTGGTGATAGGTTGGTGCATGTGTTGCATCAACATTGGAGGAGATGGAATGGAATGCGCAAGGCAAAGGTATAACCATAGGACATTTCATTTCACCGGTCATAGGTGTGAAGAGAAGTATATGATCGGGTTTAGGATAGATAGCTGTACTATCAAGAGGAGCAAACTTGTTTGCATATCGATTATCTAGTGCCACCATGAGCAATCTAACTTTGCGATGAATTATGATCGAGTGGCACGGTAAGAGCAAGTGAAAATGCTTTGAAAATGTTTGTGAAAATGCTAACACACTTGCACAAGGTGAAGAACAAATTTGTGTTAGCACGTGAGAAGCAAGGAGAAGGAGGCAGCTCGGTTTGGCTCAGGTGTGAGCTCCGGACGCTGGTCTGGACGCAAGGGTGCTGTTGGTCCAGACCATCGCAGATGCATTCGAAAGCTAACCCTTAGCGTGCATGTTCTGACTCAGAATTTCCGGACGCTGTTGTCTATCCGGACGGGGCCTCCGGACGCGTGTCCAGAGGTTTGGCCCTCTCTGGTTCGGCTCTGTGTTGAGTCCGGACGTAGAGTGCGGTCTGGATGCTGGAGTCCGGACGCTGTCCAGGCGAGAAGTCGCGCTCTGGTGCTCTGTGTGTAGAGTCCGGACGCGCAGAGCGTTGGTCCGAACCCGCAATGTTGAGTGCGTCCGGAGGCACGTGGCAGCGGTCGGCGAGCGCGCCAACGAGAAGTTTCAAACAGGCAGGAGTCCGGACGCAAGCGGCATGGTCCGGACCCACACTGTTGTGTGGGTCTGGACCCTCTGCAGGAAGCCCTTTTGTTGGGGCAAAATGGCTAGTTTCATTTGGTTGGCTATTTATAGCCCTTGGCCAGCCCTTGGGGCTGATGGAGCACCTTGGGCATTTGTTGCCTCTAGTGTGCTTGGTTTGGGAGCCCTCTAACTCACTCATACTTGATAGTGTTCATCCGATTGAGTGAGAGAGCGATTACTAGTGTGTTGCTTTGAGAGATAGCTTCGTGTGACACTAGGTGATCGACTTGCAAGCTCGTGGTGCTTGTTACTCTTGGAGGTTTCCACCTCCTAGACGGCTTGGTGGTTTGAGGCTCCGTCGAAGCATGCAAGAAGCTTGTGCGTGGTTCTGGAGAAGGCTCTGTGAGGGGTATTGTGCTCGCATCGCGGGGATCGCGAAGAGCAACTCTAGTAGAGCGTGTTATTGAGCTACCCTCACTTGTGGGTGGATTCTTGCGGCACCTGAGTTAGTGGGCTAGGCTTGTGAATGCCTATTAGCCGTCAAATCACCAATTGTGTGGTCGACACAATGGGCACTAGCTTGGTGGCGACCAAGTGAACCTCGGGATAAAAATCACCGTGTCAACCTTGTACATCTTCTCAGTGGTTTGCATTGTCCAAATCACTAGCTTATATTTACTTATTCATACTTGTGCTAGTGATTAGTTGTTGCTCTTGTAACTAGTTTAGCTTGTGTAGCTTGCCTAGTTACCTTCTAGCTTGTGTAGCATAGAAGTAGCTCTTGAGTGGCTAATTGGCTTGTGTAGCCTTGTTAGTCACATTGCTTAGTTTGTGTAGCTAAGTAAGTTGAGCTCTCTAGTTGACTTGTGTAGTCTTGCTAGAGAGCATTGCTAGTGAGCTTAGGTGCTTTGTGCTTTGCTTACTAGTATGTGTAGGAGCTCCCGGTGTGCTTAGGGTACTAGTTGCTTAGGTTTGTGTGACCTTGCAACCTAGACTTGTTTAGGTGAGCTTCCTAGCTTGGCACCTTAGTAAGCCCAATTAGTATATCTAGTATATTGCTCGTGCTAACGCTACGGTGACATCCAAAAAGATATTAAATTAAAAAACAATTGATACTGGCATTATGGTATCTATATAGCCAAAATAAGTCTTATATCTGTTTTTTGAGTGTTCAATGACTAAATATGTTTGGAGTCTCTTGGCTTTTTCTTTTTGTGTGAATTGTAGGCCAACCTGTATTAACTCTTTCTGGATCTGGATTCAAAATATTTTCCCGCATGCTGTTAGTTTACATGCTATGGGCCTGGCTGCGGTCCTTTGGGAAATTTGGCGTTGCCGAAATTCTATCTGTTTTGAAGAAAAGAGAGTGAAATCTCCCACAGAAATCATCTGTATGATGTGCTCTTTTCTGATATACTGGGCAGGGCTTTTGAAGGATGATCTGAAGACCCAAGTGTCCCAGGGTGCGGAGGAGATCCAAAAGATGGCGATCGAATTCCACAAAATTGAGGCAAGCTCAAACAATCAGGGGGATCATCAGATGGTGATCTACACAGGAGGGGGCAGTGAAAGAAGCTCGTGAAGTGCATTGGCTGCGTTTTGCTTGATAGCCGAGTTCAGTTACGTTGTATCTCGAAATAGTGCAGCCATCTCGTGTTAGTTTACAGTTGTTGGGTGTTGATGTTTGGTGTAAGCGGTGGTCCCTGGGTGACCATGTCCGTTCTCTGAGTTAGCGTGAACTTGTGGCGCTTAGTTTCTTTTGCAGTCAAAACTTTGTAATTTCGTTGCTTTGGTAATGAAATTTGGTCTCGACCGTTCTGGAAAATTATCTTAGTGTCAACCATCTAGATTAATATATTTCCATAGTAGAAACGTGATCCATCAGAAGTCACAAGCTCTTGTTATTGCATTGAAGGACCTTTCAAACAGTCGAAGTTGCAACCTTCATTGCACATCAATTAAAGATAAAAGGGATTAATAGGAGTGCATTGAAACAAATTGTAAAAGACAAAAATACCTAATCTTCACCAAACCTATCTAGGTGAAGGAAACATAAGCAAATAACAAGATCATTCAACACACACGTGTTTATGAAAAATATTTCCCTTGTAATGGATGAATATACCAAAAAAAATTATAGATAGAGGGGTATAGTCTTGGCAAGACCAATAGTTTTAATTCCGCATTTAATTCGGTTAGCCGGAGCGTTTAAGTTTTAGAAAAGACTATTCGACCCTACAAGTGGTATCAAAGCTTGGTCTCTCATTTGTGGTCTTTACCGACCCGAGAGGATGACGACTTATGGGCTAGATGTTGAGTGTCCACACATTTTCGATGGCACACACTTTGCACAGTGGAGAAATTGGTTGACATGCAATTTTAAGTTTATTTCTTCCCAAATGTGGTGGATCGTAGATGTGGGACTCTCTTGTGCAATTGAGAGAGAGGATGCAACTCAAGCACAAAAGAAGTGCCTACATCTCGATTGCCAGGCTACTAACATTCTCTACCATTCTATGAAAGATAAACATCTTTGGTGAGATAATGGACATGAAGAGCGCTCATGAGATTTGGACCTATCTCATTGAAACATATGAGACGGTGCCAAACATTGATGATGATGTGTCCAAGTTGGTGGAACATGAGAATGTTGAGCATGACCATAACTTGGTGGTTGTGGAAGATTGCTCCACCTCATGTTCAAGTGACGATGAAGATGATCTATCTACCACAAGATCACTTGACAAGAATGATGAAGGCCCAACATCAAGTGTTGCAATTGATGATGCTACTCCAAGCACACTTGATGATGATGATGATGATGATGCATGCTCAGGCTATGAGAGTGATGCTTCTACAAGCTCTTCTACTTCATCACATTGCTTCATGTCACATGGTGACACCAAGGTATTAATTGGCAATGTGATTGTAGATTGTGATGATCCTAACCTTGAGCTTGTGTGCAAACTCTCCAAATCTTTAGAAAGTGAGTTCAACAAAACTAAGAAACTAAAAGATGAAAACTCGCTTCTAAAGACCTCATGTGAAGAACATAAGCACTTACTTGATGTTCTTAAATCTTCACATGATGAACTAAAATTAGATCATGAGGAACTTCGCATGTCTCATGAAAGTTTAGTTCACAAACATGGTTCTCTCATTAATGAATTGTCAAATGATCAATCACATGTTGTTGCTAACCCTTGTGATGTAGGGAAGTAGAATGTATCCACCTCTTGTGATGATTTACTTGATATGCCATGTTCTTCTCATATAGATGCTTGTTCTACTTCTATGTCTTGTGATACTAACCTTTTGAAGGAGAACAATGAGCTCAAAAGTGAATTGAAGAACATGAGCAACAATCTAGAGAGGTGTTAGACTTCCAAGGTCACCTTTGATCACATGATGAACAATCAAAGAAGACATGGTGACAAGAGTGGAATTGGTTTTCACAAGGGCAAGGGCAAGAAAGAGATGAAGCAAGAACATAAGAAGCTATCTCATTTCATGTGCTTCAAGTGCCATGGGATGGGACATCTTGCAAATGTTTGCCCAACCAAGAATGTCAAGCTAAACCACAAGTCAAGCCCCAAGTGCAATACAAGATCAACCATCAAGATGGTGATTCGGGGATGACAAAGAAGAGGAAAACAAGAAGAGGTGGCAAAGCAAGAGCAAGGCATTCAACTCCTATTTATGATGCCAACAAGATGATGATGAGCAAAGATCAAGAGAAGAATCATTTGGCTCACATCAAGTGCTTCAAGTGTGAATATATGGGACACTTTGCCTCGAAGTGTCCTACCAAGCTTGAGATGAAGATTCAAACAAAATAGAAGAGGCAAGACAATGAGAAGCACAACATGAGCAAGGAAGAAAAGGCTCAAGAAAAGAGAGTGTGCTACTCATGTCGGGAAAGGGGACACATGGCTAATTCATGTCCCCAAGGTATGACTTCTAAGCTCATTTCAATTGATAATAATCATATGCTTAGAAAGGATGGTAGTGGTACCTCTATGGTTTCTATTGCAAAACATCCCGCTATTCATACTAAGGCATTGCCTAACTATGTTGCTCCTAACTTGAGAGGACCCAAACTAGTTTGGGTACCATCAACAAGTGGATGAATGTGTGTGCCATGGGCATTGGAGGCTTGATTCAATTGATTGCATATAGTTCATCATATGTTTGAATCAAGTAATAAAGCTTAGTGCTATTCTCATCCCAATGTCAAGTCAAAAGATGAAGTCCAAATGCTACAACATACAAGTGCATGATCAAGTTGTGGTGGTTCATTGGATTATTTGAAGGCTTGCAAATATTCTAGTTGAAGCTTGCTAATGGATTGATCATGGTATACTAAGGTATATCTCTTGTTGATCAAGTTCATTTGGGTGTGTATAAGTCATTTGAATTGGATATACACATAGTGCATATGAGTTGTTTGAATTGGATATATATGCGCACTAGTTGCTTTCTATAAGATGCTTGAATGGATTAAATGCTTAGTGATCAAGTTTGTGTTGATTTGAATGGATATGATCATGACACTAGAATGGATATATGTATTATGAGAGTGTTCAAACAAGTTAGTATCAAGTTTGATTCAAATTGAAGAAGCATAGCCCATAGTGTTGAAATCTGTCCTATATTCAAAATCTGAGCTAGCTGTGATCATAGCCATGTTTTAGAGATCAAATCTATTTGGATTGGCTTGAAATTTGGTATTCATGCTCTACACTTATGGTATTAGTTTCTGTTAAAATTTCATGAATATTGGATAAGGGATACTTCGGTTTTGGAGTGGATCTTGTCTACACATGTGCAGCAGTTTTCAGCATGTACCTAGATGAAAAGATGTAAAATCTGGTAGCAATCTAATAGTCCAATGAAGCTCAAATTTTTATCTCTACTAGATGACTTAGTGAAGCACATCTCCACCAAATTTCATGATCATTGGATATGTACATTGGGAGATATGAATTATTCTTTGAAGGGTACAAAATCTGCTAGAAAACTGACAAACATTGGATTGATTTAGAATCACTTAGATTGAAAGGTTCTCAAGTTGGAATCATGATTATAAGTGATTGAGGCGCCTATGTTTGCTTTTGGTTCAAACTAGAAGCATGACAAGCATTGAGTACAAGGACATTTGATTGTGGAGTGCATTTGGCACATGTTTAGTACTCAAGATGAAGATCAATCAAACAAAGCAATTTCAAGTGAGTATCAAGGATGGTTCTTGGAGAGGCTTGCCGCCTTTTGTAGGGGCTTGCTGCCTTTTGTAGGTAAACCAGGTGTTGACACAAAAAGCGTCAGATCTGCGAACACCTTGGGCTTATACCCGAACTCGATATCCAAGGTGTGCTAGTCGATTTGACCAGTTAATCGACAAGGATGATAACTGGAACAACGATGAACGAGACGACAGGGATGCGCCCGTACGTCAAGGCTCAGATTGCTCAAAAAGCGGAACTCGCGAGGTAGACGGAGATCTTATAGATGCAGCCCGTCGAGATCGTAATAACTTGTAGATAAACTAAAACCAATGCGAAAAAAGTAGATGCTGGAAAAGTAAGACGAAAATAATAGATTTGTTTGATTGTATTGAATATTTCTCCACACCAAACCTGGGTACATATTTATACTCCGACAAAAGGAGTTGTACATGGACACGACTCACACCTAAACAAAAACTCCTATTTTTAAGGAAATAAAACGACTCATGCAAGAGTCAGACTCAAACTAAAGCAACAATATTAGCATAAAACCTCCAGTTTCCTTATCCGTCTTCCTTACGATGAAACTTTCCATCAGCAGATTCCTTTAATCCGCAACTCCCTTTTATTGCCATCGGCAACTACATGCTGACGTCAGTCACACAAACCTGTATCCATCGGTAATTCCTTATCGGCAATGTTCTCCTGTTTCCATCGGCAATACCCTTCTGATCAGCCAACACCTCTTCTCGCTTCTTCAATCTCTTCTTTTCATCGGCAGTCCGATTGGTGGGACCCTTATGCCGATAAAGAAAAGCAACCATCTTTCTACCGATCGGTATAATTACCTTTCTACCGATCAGTGTATCCGGTTCATATTGACACATACAAAAAACTGTGTCAACACATGCCCCCCAATTTCGGGATATAAAATATCTTATGCACCGAAATTTACTCTATTGTAATTTTTCCGTCCAAAACGCCTATGCCATCATCTTGATTACCGCGCGCAAAAACTGCAAGTTACGAACAACCCCTGCAACTGTAGCATGAACTCTTCGATCACAGCGCAAATTCACCGCGATATCCTTCCTTATCTTTACTCAGCAAAAAGAAAACTCGAAAATGCCCTTTAACCTAGGCCTGTAAAGATCGTCGTCTGCCTTCTCTTTTACTCTGAGTTCACATTTTCACCTTCATCTCAACATCATCCAAAGAGCACTATTCCAGCGGCGGTTCTTCTTTCATCAGGAAGCACAATCCTTGCAAGAACTCTGCTTCAATGGCGATCAACTTCACTGCCCCTGCGGTAATCTTGTCTTATTTCCCTATTGTATATACTGCAGTTTTATCCTTCTGCATTGCTTTTCAATTCCTTTTTCCTCTTTCTTTTTGTTCCCTGGATCTAGGAGATGCGCAACAAAATAGTGATCCCTACCGATGAAGAACATCTTTGTTGCCTAGGTCCAACGGGGAATACCGATCCGACCAATCAGATCAATGCAGAAACCAACCGCATCCCTTTCAAATCTAAGCATTTTGATTTAGAGCTGTGGACCGATACATTCCATTCTTGGCCCAAACCCACTAAAGGGTGGAAGAATTGGTACATCAGGATAGCAAGGTCACAGAGAGTCTACTGGTCAGAGCGCAACATTGAGCAATGCATTAGGCTGTCCATTGCTGATATGGCCAAGAACGAGAACATGATGATCGCCGCCTCCTACTTCTGGTCCGATACAATGAACGCATTCCTTTTCAGACACGGACCAGCCACCCCCACGCTTGCTGATGTGCACATGCTCACTGGCCTTGATGTTTCTTCTGCCAATCCTACCACTCTATTCTGCAGGAAATCTGAGCGTCGGGTAAGTACCCGCAACATCGGTGGTTGGACTGGGTATATCCAAGAGTAGCAGAAGAGTGGATCGGTAGCCCCAAGGGAGCATGCCACCTTCCTTAACATGTGGTTGGAGAAATTTGTCTTCTGTGGCAGAACAGTCGGCCCAACCAACATGTATCTCCCCGCAACAGAGCTCTTAACCGATGGAGGATTTCCCCTTGGCCGACACCTCCTTGGCTCAGTCTACTGCCTTCTACATCAAGTGTCAGAGAAATTGCTGCTAGGCGAGCCTCGGAGGTCCTTGGTGGTTAATCAACATGTGGCTAAACGCCCATATGCACAGATATTTGTAGTTTGATCTGTTCAGCCAACAGTTTCCAAGGGATATATCTGAAGATTATGTCTATGATGATGATGAATCGGCAACCCGTGCCCCACTCAACTTCGGGGAAGCCATGATAGTGCTGCCGGGAACCAATGCCAATATCGACCAATTCGGCATGTTTTTCCAGAGGCTCTACTACGGAATCCCTGCTGCAGAACGAGCCTGGTGGCCTTACATCGATGAAGACAACCAATTCCCACTCTCCTTCAACCTCACCGACGGGAACATACCACAAAATGAAGCAATCATGAAGGCCACCCTCATTCCCTGAGCTATCCCGGCGAACGTCGTCGGGACTGGAAAGAACTCCAACCCATTTTACGAGTTCTACTATCCATCGGTAGCTGCGAGATAGCTAGCATTCGGTCAACTACCGATCAAGCTAAGCTATGTCAACGTGATCAAACCAAGGGAAATCATCTCCAGCGCCATGGATTGGAACAAAATCGTCACCCTTTCCCCTCATGTTGATGTATCCAATATCAACTTATCTTCTTGGGCACCGACATCTTTCATCACCGAATCCTTCAAGTCGTGGTGGCAAGAATGGAAAGAGCAATTATTTGCTCCATCATCCCACTACTATCGGCATCTGATTGATGCTGACCATATCATACCCGATGATGCGGTAAGCTTACTTCCGATACTTCTCTTTTTTTAACTTTTCAAATGCATCGGTAACTAACCCTCCGTCAACAGGTCGATGATCTAGTTCCCCAGTAGAGCAAGAGCGGCAAAGACTTCAACTTGCAACCGATGAACCCCATATCATCAATCGGCAGTAAGGCCCCTTCGCTATCTGCGCTCATGCATCAGAAGGCAATCCCTAAAGTTACTATCCGGTCTAGACCACTACCGACCGATGATGCTGTTGCCGCCACCTCTGCTGTTGCTGCTATGGTACAAGCCTTCAAGGTAGCAAATCTTCATTTGTTCCTGTTGATCATACTACGTCAACCGACAACTTTACTCAATTTGTACCAAACTTTCCTTTGCAGCGAACAAGTTCATCGGTAGCCATTCCGAGCGTACCATCCTCCATAGCTCAACCTGCCGATACCCCCAAATCGCAACAGCCAAAGCACCGAGGTTCATCAAGTGCCGCTCCAAAACCAAAGCGTCCAAAGCCATCGATTCCAGCTGCACCTTCTCAAGCTCCTGCCGTTGTGCCAACAATGGAGCCAGCATCGGCGCCTGTCCCTGAGCCACCACAGATCGAGAATCCTGACCAAGGGACAGCGCCATCACCGCAAGAGGTGCCTATAACAATAGAAACAGTATCGGCATCGGTACCAACATCAGCACCAGATGAAATCCCTGACCAAGGGGCAGCAGCACCCCCTCAGAAGTCAGCGGAAGCGGCACCAACACCAGCACCAGCTTCAGCACCAGCCGTTCCTCCTACTGAGGCAAGCTCATCAGCAACCATTGCTGATCCTCAAGATACGGTTGCATCGGTTACTCAGTCAAGCCAAAGGCGAGAAATTGCTTTAAAGCTGGTAAACCGATTACTTCTATTACAAATTTGTGAGACACAAGCTCCTTCCTGACATATTTTAATTCTTTATCTATCCAGGCCCAAGACTCTCCCAACAACCTATTCTCCTTTGCTGTCAACGTTCCAGAAGATGTCGATGAAGATGCCGATTCTACCCAAGCTTCAACTGTCGTATCGGCAGAACTGAAATCCAAGCTTGAAGCCCTGCTGCTCCTACTGCAATAAAGTACATCCCAACTGGTCCAAGATTCCAGTGCAGTAAGGGCGGCTTTCAAGGAAATCCAAGATCAACTGCCTGCTGATATCGAAGAACCACTCTTCCAGGCGGCTTTCCTTTAGAGTCGGCAACTCCAATACAAAAAGGCTTTAGGTCGCATTGCCGACAGAATTGCTCAAACAAGACTTGAAGAAGAAATATCCAAGTTCAAGCAGACTACAAACGAAAAGCACAAGGACATCGGTCTCCTAGAAGCCTCTGGCACCAAACTTGATCAGGAGATCAACCGTCTGTCGGCACAAAAAGAAGAGCTGTTGGCCGAGCTGAAGAGAGTGGATGAAGCCTTAGATTCGGCCACCCAGAAGAAGACCCAGGTCCCTATTATAGTCAAAGCTTTGCAACAGGAGAGGGACGCCAACGCTTGCGAAGCTCTTCTGCTGAGGAGAAAGGTCAAGACAGTTGATGGCACTGCCGACGACGACACCAGGGAAATAGAAGAAGCCGACCAAGTTCACCTTCGTGCGATTTTATGTATTCAAACCCTGTTGTAACTCATTGCTTTTGAGCTTGACAAGTAATCCGCCTGTAATATAACATCAATGCTTTCCTTCCGATGTTTCTTGTATGATAACTTTGTCATCAACATATATGTATCGCTTTCATGCATCCAACCAGATACTAGGATAATACTTCTTCAAATATATACCATTTATTGCTCTGGAAAATGCAACTCCTTCGAGAGTTTCCAAAATATAAGCGTTGCCAGGAACAGATTGATTTATCCGAAAAGGGCCTTCCCAATTAGGAGACCACTTCCCAAACTTCCAACTTTTGGTTCCAATCGGTAAAATCAGTTTCCACACCAAATCTCCATTGGCAAACTCTTTCACCTTTACCTTCTTGTTATACCATCTGGCAAATCTTTTCTTGTTTTCCTCAATACTGATTAGAGCTCTTAGCTGATGACCCGCTAGGTCTTCTAACTCATCCTTCATAAGGATATACAACCGTCTAGAACCAGTTTTAATTTCCCAAGGTAGGACAACATCATGTTCGTAGACTAACTGATATGGCGAAACCTAAGTAGCACCATGACATGCCATCCGATATGCCCACAAAGCTTCGTTCAGTACCGTATGCCATCTACTAGGGTTTTCTTCAATCTGCGCTTGATAAGCTTGATTACCCTCTTATTGGTTGCTTCAGCTTGACCATTAGCTTGAGCATAATAAGCAGACGAGTTTAAAACCTTAAACCCCATACTGACAGCAAATTCATCAAATTCTCCCGACGTGAACATAGTTCCTTGATCGGTAGTAATAGTTTGAGGGATACCAAATCGGTAAACAATATGCTCTTTCACAAAAACTATCATGTGTGTCGATGTCACCTTTTTCAACGGGATAGCTTCAACCCACTTCGTGAAATAATCGGTAGCAACAAGTATGAATTTATGTCCTTTACTCAATGGTGGGTAAATCCGGCCGATGAGATCAATGGCCCAACCTCTAAATGGCCAAGGCTTGATTATAGGATTCATTGCCAACGCAGGTGCCCTCTGAACATTACCGAACTTCTGACAATCTTGACACCCTTTGAAGGACTCCAAACAATCCTCAAGAATTGTCGGCCAATAATATCCATTTTGCCTAATCATCCACTTCATTTTGAACGCCGATTGGTGCGCTCCACATACCCCTTCATGAATCTCACCCATCAGCATCTTCGATTCCTTTACATTAAGACATCTGAGTAAAACTCCATCATGTGTACGATAATACAACTCGTCATCAAGGAGCACATACTTTGTATCCTGAAACCTCAACCGTCTTCCAACTTTCCTATACGGGTCCCTTAAGTAATTGGCAATCTCTTTTCTCCAGTCATCGGTAACCATTACCGATGTCATTATCTCTTGAATCGGCTGGTATCCCGAAGCATGTTGCGCCAATCGATTGGCTTCTTCATTATGCAACCTAGGAATGTGTTCGAGACGATATTCTCTTAATTCCTTTAACAACCGCAAGCACTTTCCATGATATTCAATTAAAATATCACTCCGGCACTCATATGTTCCAATCAACTGATTGATCACTAACAAAGAATCACCGAAGACTTCAACGACATCGGCATGCACATCCCTGAGTAACTCCAACCCCTTTAGCAATGTCTGGTACTCAGCCTGATTATTCGTCGAAGTAGCAACAATCGGTAATGAGATTTCATACTTTTTTCCTCGGGGTGAAACTAAGATAACACCGATGCCTGCTCCTTCCTTACATGTGGAGCCATCAAAGAACAAAGTCCAAGGAGCAATCTCTACTGAATTTAGCGTACTGCAATGCTGAGTAACAAAATCGGCCATCACCTACCCTTTAACTGCCTTAGTTGATTCATACCTTAGATCAAATTCTGACAGCGCGAAAATCCATTTTCCGATCCTCCCATTTAATATCGGCATCGATAGCATATACTTGACCACATCGTCTTTGCATATGACAGTAGACTCGGCCGATAGCAAATAATGCCTTAACTTGGTACAAGAGAAGTATAGACATAAACATAATTTCTCAACGGCCGAATACCTGGTTTCAGCATCCACCAGCCTTCTACTCAAATAATAAATCACACGTTCTTTCCCTTCAAATTCTTGAATTAGAGCTGACCCGATAACACTGTCATCGACAGACAAATACAATCTAAAGGGTTTCCCATGTTGAGGTGGAATCAAAACCGGAGGATTCACCAGATACCTCATAATCTCCTCCAAAGTCGATTGCTGCTTTTCTCCCCACACAAATTCCTGACCGGCCTTTATCTTGAGCAATGGGCTAAAAGACTCAATCTTCCCAGATAGATTAGATATAAATCTTCTAATAAAATTAATCTTGCCGATCAAAGATTGCAACTCAGTCTTGTTCGTAGGAGCAACCACTTTGTTAATTGCATCAACAGATTTTCTGCCGATCTCTATACCCCTTTGATGCACCATGATCCCTAAGAATTGACCCGCCGATACACCAAACACGCACTTATTTGGATTCATCTTTAGCCCGTGCTCCCTTGTGCACTTAAGAATCTTCCGCAAATCGGCAAGATGCTTTTCAAAGTTTCCGGACTTAACCACCACATCGTCAATATAGATTTCGACCAACGTACCGATGTACTTATGAAAAATAAAGTTCATTACTCTTTGATAAGTAGCACCGGCGTTCTTCAACCCAAAAGTCATTATGATCCATTCAAATAAACCGACGTGACCTGGACACCTAAAAGCAGTTTTGGATATGTCTTCTTCAGCCATGAATATTTGATTATATCTAGCATTACCATCCATAAAACTGATAATTTTGTGTCCAGTAGAAGCATCAACTAGTAGATCGGCAACGGGCATTGGATAGCTGTCCATTGGCGTAGCTTTATTGAGATTCCTGAAATCAATACAAACACGAAGTTTTCCGTTCTTCTTATATACAGGAACCACATTAGAAATCCATTCAGCATATCGGCATTGTCGAATAAATCCAGCTTTGATTAACTTCATAATCTCAACTTTAATATCGGGCAGCACAATAGGGTTACAACGACGTGCTGGCTGCCGATGTGGTTGAAAACCCGACTTAATAGGTAACCGATGTTCAACTATCGATCGGTCTAGACCAGACATCTTTGTATAATCCCAAACAAAACAATCTTTATATTCCGTCAACAAATCACTCAACTGTTGCTTACATTGGGAATCTAACTTAGCACTAATAAAAGTTGGCCTAGGCTTACTACCATCGCCGATGTCTATTTCTAGCAAATCATCGGCTGACGTGAACCCCTGTCCAAGTTTTCCATCATTGGCGAACTGATCCATTAAACCTCTTCTTTAGAACCGACTGCTTGGATCGGTGTAATCTGGTAATCGGCCACCTTGAGGAATTCTGTATCCCAAGCTTCACCGGATATGCACTTGGTCTGCTCATAGGTCTCCGATTCTGCCGATGCAATAATTGATGGGACTTCACTCTGGACGACTTCAATTCTATCTCCAACCCATTGCACAAGGCTTTGGTGCATCGTAGAAGGGATGCAGCAGTTGGCGTGAATCCAATCCCTTCCCAGAAGCAAATTTTAGGTCCCCTTGCCGCTGATCACAAAAAAATGTTGATTTATCCATATTAGATGGAAATGGATGCTAGTCAATCTTCATCGGCCTTTGAGCTTTAGAATTTTCAAACTTGATTCGCCCAGATTCGATTTCTGACTGCAACTGCTGTCTAAAGACTTTGCAGTCATTGGTACTGTGTGAAGTCGCATCATGCCACTTACAGTACCTCATCATTCTAAGTTCTTCAGCCGATGGAATCAGTTGATTAGGCGCTAGCTTAATCCGCCCTTCTTGAAGTAATAGATCAAATATCCTATCGGCTTTAGCAGTATCGAAAGTAAATCTTTTAGCCTCCTTCTGACCAAACAGACAGGATATCGGCTTCTTATCTTTTACCCAGTCAGCAACGCCGATATCCGTCCCTTTGTCTGATTCAGAATCTTCTTCTTGTTCAATGAAAGACACCTTCTTGTTCCAAGTCTTCCTAGGTTTGAAGGCTTTAACTTCTTGATCGGCAACTCTCTGTACAAGATGGCTGAGGCTTTCGAATTCTTGAGATGCGTATTTATCCTTGATGTGTGGCAGTAATCCTTGGAAAGCCAAATCCGCCAATTGCCGATCATCTAGTACGGAGCTGTAACATTTATTCTTTACATCTCGAAGCCTTTGGACGAAGCTTTCTACCGATTCGTCATTGCGCTGCTTCAGCTTGACCAAATCGGTAATCCTCTTCTCATGGACGCCAAAGAAGAAGTACTTGTGAAATTGTATCTCTAGATCGGCCCAAGTAATCACAAAATTTGGAGGAAGCGAGATAAACCACGTAAATGCCGATCCAGACAAAGACGACGAGAACAATCTCACCCTTAGTTCATCTCTGCTAGCTGCCTCTCCACATTGGATAATGAAGCGGTTGATGTGCTCCATCGTCGATGTATCATCTTGGCCAGAAAACTTTGTGAAATCCGGCACCTTGTACCGATTTGGGAGAGGAATCAGGTCGTCGGCCTGAGGGTACGACGTTCGATAAGAGTACGTATTGACATTAGGCTTGATACCGAACTGTTCTTTCATCACTTCGGCTATTTTGTCGACCTAGTACGCATCCTGATCCTGTCGATGAATCGGTTGAATGTTAACTGAATGGGCTGACAGGTACATTCCTTCTGCCCTTTGCGGCAGATAAGCTGATCCAATTGGCATAGGCGCAGCACCACCTTGCTTAATATTAGACACCGATTGATTTGCCGATGTATAACCTTGGACGCTCACTGGGGCATATTGCGGCATGATATTCATCGGTTGATACACCGATGTTTCATTCTGAGAGTTTGCTGGGTAATGGTACCATTGTGCTCCTGCTACTTGGTATCCAGGTTGTACCACGTGTTGCTGAACTGAGCTGGTCCACGCAGGATTATAAGTCATCGGCATATGATTTGCCGAAAATTGATGGTTACCCGATGCCTGCTGCTCCTGCACCCTGGAACAATCGACAAACTAGTTCCCTTGGTGCACCGATACCCCAGTTTGATGATTCGTCATCATCATGGGATGGTTTGCCATTGCCAGATCTTGTTGCATCAGCAAAGCATTTGCCGATGGTTGCCCATAAGGCATATTGGATACCACCATCTGAAGATTCCCTGGCGGCAACTGCACGTTTGGAGAAGACGTGACATAATGCATCACCGGACTCATCGGCTGTGCTGATATTGCCGATTCCATAGGGGCCACATTGTCACCTCGGATCAAGTTAGCGTCGGAAGATGAATTTGGAGGCATACCGTATCCCCACCAGCTAGCAGGAATCAGTTGACTCTGGATCACGGTCCTGACATCTCCGATGCTATCGGATTTGTATTTAGCCGAACGACGCTTGCAGGGCTTGATTTGGGTGGAGTAGCTTCACCGGCAAACGGCTTCGCAGGTTGGGAAGATGCCGCTAGGACCGCCGATGGAGTCACAATAGATGCCGATCCAGGTTGATGATACGCCGGACCAACATAATGGGTGTCTGTCCTTCTTTGAAAGATTGCATAACAACATTGTATACAGTATTGGACATCACCGTAGAGTGGCTAATTAATGCTTGATTTAATGCAGAATTAACCATCTCTTGTAATTTACCAGGATTGGCGTCGAAAGTGACCTGCCGCGGCAACGGCGGATCGTGCTTCTGGATAGCTTCGCCGCTCCTGCTTAGGCTGAAAGACTTCAGATATAGCTGCTTGTATTCCTCCATAGCCTGCTCCATAGCTTGCTTCTGATCATCTTTCTAATCTGCTTCAGAGACTTCAATGACGTTCTTTGGATCAACGTCAGTAGAACCACCCATGATCTTGATCAAGAGATGTACCTAGGGTCCCACCGGGTGTGCCAAAATAGGTGTTAACACAAAAAGCGTCAGATCTATGAACACCTCGGGCTTATACCCGAACTCGATATCCAAGGTGTGCCAGTCGATTTGACCAGTTAATCGACAAGGATGATAACTTGAACAACGATGAACGAGACGACAGGGATGCGCCCGGACGTCAAGGCTCAGATTGCTCAAAAAGTGGAACTCGCGAGGTAGACGGAGATCTTGTAGATGCAGCCCGTCGAGATCTTAATAACTCATAGATAAACTAAAACCAATGTGAAAAAAGTAGATGCTAGAAAAGTAAGACGAAAATAATAGATTTGTTTGATTGTATTGAATATTTCTCCACACCAACCCTGGGTACATATTTATACTCCGACAAAAGGAGTTGTACATGGACACGACTCAGACCTAAACAAAAAGTCCTATTTTTAAGGAAATAAAACGACTCATGCAAGAGTCAGACTCAAACTAAAGCAACAATATTAGCATAAAACCTCCAGTTTCCTTATCCGTCTTCCTTACGATGAAACTTTCCATCAACAGATTCCTTTAATCCGCAACTCCCTTTTATTGCCATCGACAACTACCTGCTGACGTCAGTCACACAAACCTGTATCCATCGGTAACTCCTTATCGGCAATGTTCTCCTGTTTCCATCGGCAATACCCTTCTGATCAGCCAACACCTCTTCTCACTTCTTCAATCTCCTGTTTTCATCGGCAGTCCGATTGGTGGTATCCTGATGCCAATAAAGAAAAGCAACCATCTTTCTACCGATCAGTATAATTACCTTTCTACCGATCAGTGTATCCGGTTCATATTGACACATACTAAAAAACTGTGTCAACACCAAGGACGTTACTTGGAAGGCTAACATGGAAGTGGTGATCTAGGGATCATTTGGAAATGCTTAGTTGAAGCTATCAATAGGATTGATCAAGAAGAAAGCAAGCTACACCCAAAAGAGAGAGATATTCATGAATTTAACCTACAAGTGTATCATGTTATTCAAGTAGAATCATCTTCTACAAGTGGTACATCATTTGGTACTCTCTCATGCAAGCAAAGATCAAGAAAGAAGCAAGTCAACAGCAACAAGAAAGTGCACTTGATCTTTAGTGGGACTCAAAGCATATGGGTGAAGATTAACATTCCAAGTGATATTCATTGGTCTTCACCATGCTCTTATTTGGAATTCACATTGCTAATTGGAGTTGAAATCTATATGACTATCCTCTACTCCAACATAGCAAAGATGAAATTGTGTGACATATACATACATATTGCTCTAGGACATGTTTAGTGCATATAGCCATACATAGTTATCATTCATTGAAAATCAAATGAATTTTATGCTTATAGCCTACCACTATAGCTTGATTGAGTTGTTTGATCTAGTGGTAGTATATGAGTATGTTCATGAGCTAGTAAACCCAAGTAGTTGATCTATTTTGGATTGCAATCAAGTGACAAGTACAACCTCTATAAGATAGCTGCTTAATGTGTGTGAACAAGCTTAGAGAGGGTTTAAACCGGACTTGGAAGCTTATGCTATTCTTTTTAGTTCAAGTCCAACATAGAAGCTCATGAAGATGAATCTAGTTCAAGCAAATGGATATCAAGATGTAACCTACAAATGATATCTAGACTTATGCTAATCATTCAAATAGTATCAACTTTCATATTGGTACTTGCAAAAGATGTCTAGTTCTAGCATACTTGTGATGATCCACATTGATTTAATTCAAATAATTCTACATGTGGTAATCTCACAAGTGGTATCCTACAAGCTAACAAGTGATCCTCAACTTTAAGTGATCAAATCAAAGTTCTCTTGCTTGCAAAGCTTATTTGGATGACAATTGCTTTGACCAAAGGGAGTTGCCCTACTCAATGGTATAATGGTCAATGATCCTTCATGAAGAATCATTACAATACATAGATGTTAGTGTCCATCAAAAAGTATCAACCATCTACCCTAGTCTAACCTTTGCATCAAGAAATAAGTGTTACCTTTTATGGAAATTGATGACAAAGGGGGAGAGATTAGTGCAAAGATATGAATATATGTTGGAAATGCACTAAAAGGGAGAGAGACATGGACATGGACATAAGGGAACAAGATCAAAGGATCAAAGTCTTGGACTAAGTGATGCACACATGTAGGGGGAGCAAGCTCATGAACTTGATTAATTGCATTTGATATGTGCATATATTCCTGTGCTTGCTTGCATACTACATAAGTCTTATTCTTATATGCATGCTTGTGTGGTGTATGCTAGTTATATGATTTGTATGATGACTTGATAAACTAGCATGCATAGGTTGGAAAGCTAGATACTTGTTCCTTCAATTGTTATCTAGAAACCATGCTTATAATGATGATCTCACGGGGTTTCTAGTATTTTTGTGGTATCTAGCTAACCATGGTGGTGCTAAGGATGAACTTCAAAGTGCAACTACATTGAGTATCTTCAAAGGTTTATCCTATATCCCTTAGCATCACTTAGTAGTGCTAGCACTCCCAAAACTCCTATTTATGCATGTGTGCAAGGATTAAAACAAATCTTGTTGAGCACACATGTAGGGGGAGCTATCACTACCAAGTCGGATCTTGTGACATTTATCCAAATCTTGGCATAGAGCTTAAATGATGGATAAATGGCATAATGTCCAAAAATGATCTTAAATTCTATATCTTTGTAGAGTTGTCATCAATTACCAAAAAGGGGGAGATTGAGAGTTCCTATGTGATTTTGGTAATTGAGTGACAACTTAGGTGAACTAATATGTGTTTAAGTGATATATACACAGGAGATTAGTTCACATGTGATTGTGTAATGAAGGAGCTTATTGCACATGAGACATGACATGGAGTCATGTGTAACACCCTAAATTTTTGCATTTTACCAAAATAGATTCAAAGTAGTTTGAATTGCATTTTATGTGGGCATTAAAACATAGGGAAGTTAATTAAGGTTTTTGCAAAATAAAAGCTAGCACCATACTAGAAACAATTGTGTTGCATTCATGCTGGTGCATAATAGTTTGTGTTGGTTGGTATTTGCAAATTTCAATTTTGGATTCAAAGTTTATTTGAAAATTGAGTTTGGAAAATTCAAAAAGAAAAAAAAACATTTTTTCTCTTTTCTCTCTCTCTCTTTCTTGCTTTCTGGCCCGCAGGCCACTCCCCCAGCCCAACTCCCTCCTTCCCCCTCTGCTCCGTGCTGATTGGGCTCTGCCCCGGCCAAGACCGAGCCGGCCCAGTGCCCTCCCGCACCCCAGCTCCCTCTCTCTATCTGACGAAGACGCCCCACTGGTCAGTTCTCTTTTCCCCGCTGACGAATAGGTCCCACCTGTCAGCTCCATCCCTTTCCTTTCCTTTCTCTCCCCTTTCCTTCTTTGTTCGCCCACGCCGGTGGAATCCCTTTGCCGAGCTCGAAACGGAGAAGGAGATCTCCCTCCCCTTCCCAAAACCGACACGGCGTCGTGACGAGCAAGCCAAGCGCCGCCGCCTTCCTTTCTCTTCCTCCCCCTCTTCTTTCCTTTCTTGGCCGCCGCCCTTTCCTTGCGGCCGAGACCAAATCCGCATCGATTTCTTCCCCCTTCCTTCTCGGTGGAGCGCATCAGGGCTATTTAAGCCGCTCCCGACGCCCTACCGCCCTCACCGAGCCCCTTGGAACACCCTCGGAGCCATGCAAAAGCACCCAGCGCCGCCGCGACTTCGTCCCGCGCCGCCGCCGTCACCCCTCCGCTGTCGAAGCTCTCCGCACCGCTCTGATCCCCTCCGAGCATCGCATGATGGTGAGAACGCTCCCAGGACGCTCACAAACCCCCTCGCTTCCTCTATTTTGCCCACAGAGCCTCAGTCCGCGAACACCGCCGGCGCAGAGCCGCCTCTCCGCGTGCGTGGCTCGCTCCCGCACACAATCAACTCAATCGACCCCGCCACCGTCTTCGCCGTTCCTCCCTCTCTCTCCCGGCCCTTTCCGCATCGATAATGGTGCACTGACACCCCGAACGGGGTAGCGCCGCTGCTCGCCGGCAATGGCGCCGTCGCGCTCTACTCAGACCCGGCCAGGAGCGCCGCCCTTCCCCCCCCCCTTTCTAATCTTGACCGTCGGCTTTAGATCAGACGGGTCACAACGCTCTGTACCCCTTCGGCCGCTGTTTTTGCAAAAGAGACCTCCCCCTTTTTAAAGTCTAAACCCGCGGTCTAGTTGGCGTATTTCCTTGTTACGCTTTCGGTTCTGGAAAGCGCACTTCTTTTCGGTTTCGTTTTATTTCTAAAATAAAAAGGAAAATTCTATTTACGCTTTTGACACTCTAATTCAAATGCTTATAAATTGCTCATTTTAAATCCAAATCGATCCGTTCAAGTTGCGTTAGATCCATATTTTCATGCTCTATCCAGTAGTATAGGTTTCATCTATGTTAATAACTATTGAAAATCAAAGAAAATTATTTCCGTAATGCTTTAATCTTGCTCTATTCAAAATCCCGTTTAAATCATATCTTCTTTGTTATAGCTCCGTTTTTCGTGATTCAAACGTCTGTGTGATCATAGTGAGACGTAGATCAGTTTTATAAACTTTTAATCTTGTTTTATTATGTTTGGTGTACTGTTCTAATATATAGCCTTGTTTGTTTGCATGTTATGCCTCTGCGTGATTGCATGTGATGTGATGATCGAGTACAGACGGTGAGCAGTACGTGGGAGACCAAGGGTTTTGCTTTGAGCAGGAGCAGCAGCAGGATCCCTTTGAGCAAGGCAAGTATTATATGGGATTTTCCTTGATGTCCTAATAATGAAGCTTTTCCAATAAAATCATATGCATGTGTCTAATACTGTGACCATAGGGTTTACCTAGATTTGTTTACCTCTATCCTTGAAATCCTATGGGTTACTATTGCATATGGGTAGTTATTGCTAGCACTTCACTTTTATAAGCATGATCCTTTAATCTTGATTAAAGACTACATGAGACGATAAAGTAAAACTTGACTTTTTAGCAACATGGACTTAGGACCCCTTTCTGTTAGCAAAAGCTGGGACATACAGTACAACCATGAGGGCTATATGGCTCTAGCTTTAGTTCAGTATTAGGGTCACTCTCTCGCATGCGACAGTTCACGAAAGTTGCCATTGACGAGCGGTTGCGGAGCGGCTGGAGTGGGGACCGCTGCGGGTGTGTACCACCGACGGGCTCCTATATACCCCTTGCCCGTGGATCCGTACTGTCTGTGGTATGTCAGTGAACCCCTTTGAAAGACTTCATAGTGTTCCCTGCCCGCTCCCCTCGGTAGTGTTAAGGGAGTCATGATCCCGGGGCTTTTGGGCAAACACAACTCATGGGTAAAGTGTACAAACTCTGCAGAGTTTTAAAAACTATCATGATAGCCGTGCTCACGGACACGAGCGGCCTGGAAAACTCACAGAACTCTTTGGTTACTTATGTTTACCTTTGTTATGGAATTATGTTACTTGTTCAATTGTTTACTTGATCATGCAATTTAACTTGGGGATTTAAGCATAACTTTGACCTATCACATGTAAAGTTTCGTTACAAATTAAAATGCTTAGCGCAGTAAACTAGTGTCATACTATTTGAGCCTCATGAACCCATATATACTTGTTGAGTATCAAAGTACTTACGCTTGTTTTCTTTCTTTTCAATACTTGTATAGAAATCCCAGATGGGTACCAGATTACCAGAGTTATGAGGAGTTTCCAGAGGACTTCTAGGTTTGGGGTCAACCAGTTGACGTCCCTGTGCTATGGAGATCCGCGAGAGTTATCATATATTTCCGCTGTTTTGTAATAGACATTATTTAAATGCTCATTCGCTATGTATTAAACACTTGTGATGATACTATTTTTATAATTTGTCGGCTTATGTGTGTGACTGATCTCTGGGCACACATAAGGTTATTGCATCCTGTTTTGCCTTTAAAACTGGGTGTGACATCATGTGATCAAGGTGGAGAAGATCAAGATGAGGTTTGGCTTGAGGGACCGGTTGCAAGTGTGAAGGGCAAGCGGGTGATGCTTGGCGCTGATGGACCAACGCAACGGTGAAGAGCAAGTGAGGTCAAGATCGATGAACCAATTCGGTCATGTGATGATATGAAGTGGGTCATATCATTTGGTGATAGGTTGGTGCATGTGTTGCATCAACATTGGAGAAGGAGATGGAATGGAATGCGCAAGGCAAAGGTATAACCATAGGACATTTCATTTCACCGGTCATAGGTGTGAAGAGAAGTATATGATCGGGTTTAGGATAGATAGCCATACTATCAAGAGGAGCAAACTTGTTTGCATATCGGTTATCTAGTGCCACCATGAGCGATCTAACTTTGCGATGAATTAGGATCGAGTGGCGCGGTAAGAGCAAGTGAAAATGCTTTGAAAATGTTTGTGAAAATGCTAACACACTTGAACAAGGTGAAGAACACATTTGTGTTAGCACATGAGAAGCAAGGAGAAGGAGGCAGCTCGGTTTGGCTCGGGTGTGTGAGCTCCAGACGCTGGTCCGGACGCAAGGGTGCTGCTGGTCCGGACCATCGCGGATGCGTCCGGAAGCTAACCCTTAGCGTGCCTGTTCTGACTCAGAGGATCCGGATGCTGTTGTCTGTCCGGACGGGGACTTCGGAGCGCGTCCGGAGGTTTGTCCCTCTCTGGTTTGGCTGTGTGTTGAGTCCGGACGCAGAGTGCGGTCCGGACGCTGTCCGTGCGAGAAGACGCGCTCTGGTGCTCTCTGTGTAGAGTCTGTATGCGCAGAGCGTTGGTCCGGACCCGCACTGTTGAGTGCGTCCGGAGGCACGTGGTAGCGATCGGCGAGCGCGCCAACGGGAAGTATTTTTGTTGGGGCAAAACGGCTAGTTTCGTTTGGTTGGCTATTTATAGCCCTTGACCGGACCTTGGGGCTGATGGAGCACCTTGGGCATTTGTTGCCTCTAGTGTGCTTGGTTTGGGAGCCCTCTAACTCACTCATACTTGATAGTGTTCATCCGATTGAGTGAGAGAGCGATTACTAGTGTGTTGCTTTGAGAGATAGCTTCGTGTGGCACTAGGTGATTGACTTGCAAGCTCGTGGTGCTTGTTACTCTTGGAGGTTGCCACCTCCTAGATGGCTTGGTGGTTTGAGGCTCCGTTGAAGCACGCAAGAAGCTTGTGCGTGGCTCCGGAGAAGGCTTTGTGAGGGGTATTATGCTTGCCCCGCGGGGATCGCGAAGAGCAACTCTAGTTGAGTGTGTCATTGAGCTACCCTCACTTGTGGGTGGATTCTTGCGGTGCCCGAGTTAGTGGGCTAGGCTTGTGAACGCCTATTAGCCAATGAAACACCAAGTGTGCGGTCGACACAACGGGGACTAGCTTGGTGGAGACCAAGTGAACATCGGGAGAAAAATCACCGTGTCAACCTTGTACATCTTCTCGGTGGTTTGCATTCTCCAAAACACTAGCTTGTATTTACTTATTCATACTTGTGCTAGTGATTAGTTGTTGCTCTTGTAACTAGTTTACCTTGTGTAGCTTGCCTAGTTACCTTCTACCTTGTGTAGCATAGAAGTATCTCTTGAGTGGCTAATTAGCTTGTGTAGCCTTGTTAGTCACATTGCTTAGTTTGTGTAGCTAAGTAAGTTGAGCTCTCTAGTTGACTTGTGTAGTCTTGCTAGAGAGCATTGCTAGTGAGCTTACGTGCTTTGTGCTTTGCTTACTAGTATGTGTAGGAGCTCCCGGTGTGCTTACCTTGCAACCTAGACTTGTTTAGGTGAGCTTCGTAGCTTGGCACCTTAGTAAGCCCAATTAGTATAATTTGCTAGGTGCTAAAGTTATAGATAGAGGGGTATAGTCTTGGCTAGACTGATAGTTTTAATTCTGCAATTAATTCGGTTAGCCGGAGCATTTAAGTTTTAGAAAAGACTATTCAGCCCCCTCATCTCGACCCTACAGCTGTGCTCGGGATTTCCGGAGTTGTCTTCTGGGAAGTCTGGTATAGCTCTTGTATCTTTCCTTCCTTGTAAGACTTTATCTTATGCAATATATATCTTTCTCTCTACTTTACTTAGTATTTACTTTGAGCATTACTATACTAGATATAGTCTTGTTATATGCTTTTTCTCTTTAATAGCCTTTACATCCATAGTCTGTGATCCTTGTGACCTTTCCCGTATGCGATCATTGCCTATCATAGGGTACTTTGATTATTGATCGTAGTCAAAGTAGTAAGTTGTGTGTAAGCGTGGTGCTTATACATCATCTTATCCTTGGTTATCGCTTGTTGCACGGATTGTTTATGGTAGCTAGCAAGAGGTGACAACCTTGTCTAGTCGTTGTATTCCACCATGTGTTTATAGGCAAGTTCATAAAAGGTAAGGCCACCGTAAGAAGAGGGCACGGTCCGGTAGGAGTTTTGTCCTCCTACTAATCTATCCCCTCGCCTAGCATACTTGTATTGATGAGACATACTATAGTGTTTAGACTAGTTAATTGGCTAAGTATATTGAAGTATAGTAAAGTACTTAGGAGTCAGTATACTCTCTCATTGTCCTCCCACCTAGCTTTTCTATCTAGTCCGTTCTGAGTATCTTTTACGTTGGCTTGTTCATTCATCAATCCCTTCCTATCACATATATCGTTTACCCCCCTATACTAGTTGGTACTAAGTTGAGGTGCACTCTAGGATCTCTATCCAATTATCATTTCTAGCAAAGCTTTCCTTTGGGAAAATATAAATTACGATACCTTGGAATACTCCTAGGTGAAGTGCTACAATGGTATAATCTACGCGCTTGCGGATTTATCCAATAGTCATAATAAATACCAACAGTTGGAAGGCCATCACTTTGACATCACTTTCCAGATGGGGCTCGGCCGACCCCCCCCCCTTGGGGGCTCTGGTCCACCTCGGTCTTCCAGGTGCTGGTCCCACTTGTCATTGGTGTTGGATGTTGGTACTGAGGAATTTGTCACGTTTATCTCCTTGGTGTTGGCCCATGGATCCATGTACTTTGTATGTGAGCCATTGGGAGAAAGCACAGAGTGATCCAAGGATTGGAAATCACTCTGAGGTGCTTCTCCTGGATCCTGGCAGAGGGGGGAGAGCTGGTGAGCCCATAGGGTGGTCGGTCAACCCCCTATGTGGGTCCCACTAGCTCTCCTTTGCTCCATTTCTTCATTCGTACATTCAAACACTCCATGGACATGTGGAACTTTTTATTTGATAAAGTATGTTCATGATGTGTTTGTTTATCCTCGATCCTGAGGTTGGTGGCAGCATTTTGGTTATGTAAAAGTGGACCATTCTTGGTTCCAACAAGATCCCCCAAGCTTAACCTTTGCTCGTCCTGAGCAAACAATCAACTTAGCTCGATGGATCAAGAGTTGCTACTATGCTTCATATTTCAAGAGTACTAAATCTACACAATCATACTTCTCTTTTGAATGAAAAAGTTAGCAATAAAGACTCACCCATATTACCTTAGTCCTTCATGGGGATTATAGGTTTATCCTATGTATTGAGAGGTTGAGAGATAGAACAACTTGACTTAAGAACTAGTTTTCTCATTCTTTCACAAGTTCCATATCGGAGGTTTTGCAAGATTTTGTAAAAGAAAACTTAGTGTTCCTCAACTGGTACTCTCGAGTCGCTCGTAAGATGTATGATTCCTCACCAAGGCATATATAGAGTTTGCCTTGTTTCATCCTATCTCTAAAGCTTATGTGTAGCTATAGGTAGGGATCAAAGATGTAGCAAACTTACCTTGCATAATTTTTGAGACATAACTATCTTTTTAATTTTTTAGAGACCTTTGGAATGCTCATCAATTTGGGACTTTAGAATGCCCCTGAATTTTTCATAATTTAGCATAGTCTATGTCTCATTTACTAGCAGCATACTAAAGAGAGAATTTTCTACTAGAGCATGGAGTATGAACTATGTGGAAAATGTAAGACATGTTTCTGCGTACTTCCAGTGTAGAAGCAGCATGTATATGTGGCATGTATGTGATCTTGATCTTGGGAGCATGATAAACCTCTCAACAAGGGTCACAAAACTTGACCAAACTCAACACAAAGCAAGCAGCTTATGTAGAAAGCTTATATCATGAAAGAGCATATATGGCTTTGGTAGGAATTTTTACCATTGAGGAACAAAACATGTTTTTATCATTTTAGTAAATAAAAGTCTGATAGTCATTTTTGCTTAGAACAATATTATAGAAGCTCTTATCTTGTCATATCATGTCTCACAACAATTTAGACTTAGTTATGACATTTGCAACCCACAAAAGTTTGAGGTTCATGATGTTTTCTTTTAAGCCAAGTACTCCATACTTAGAGAAATACCAAGTTGTAAACTAAGAAATACCAAGTTGTAAACTAAGTACTAGAGAAACATTTAGCAGAGCATCTATTCATCATTTACATAGGAGATATAAAATTTCATAGAACATGTGAGAGTGGAATAGAGAAAGTATTTTTATTCTTTTTATCATATGCAGATTTTTTTTAAATGCAAGAAAAGATAAGCAGGAAAATGCACAAAGATAAATGCTGAAATTAAAAACTTACCTCAGTGGGGGAGGGAACCTCCCCCAAGCTTATCCTTTGCTCAATATGATGGTGGCGGATATGGATGTAGTTGCCACCACGAGTCCCAATGTCGGTGTTGTTCTTCTTGCAATGCTTGGATTTCTTCGGCAGTTTGCTGGACAATGCGTGCTGTCTCACTATGCTCAACACGCAGCTCACCGAAAGTATAGGTGAGATGATCAAATTGTTGTCGCCGTTCACGATGCTCCCTATCTCGTGTGGACGAGAAGGATGCTCGTGGTCCTTGTGGACGTGGTGGTCGAGGAGGCATGCCACTAGAAGTGTGCATGGGATCTGAAGATGCATCGTCTTCCTCTTCACCGACAGCTCCTCAGCAAGGACCACCTTGCTCAAGATGAACAAAGTATAACCCCTCCTGAGCTCTCCTGTCTAAACCTGCAAAACCTCTTTGACCAATTCCTTGATCTAAATCAATGGTTAGCTTGTGGGTCCTATACAACTGACGTTGTCTATTTGGAAGAGGCACCTCAATTGCATGGCCACTGTAAATCATTTTAAGTTCACCATTGGGATTTCTTTTTAACATTTGAACAGATGCAAGATACTCTTCCGAGATTACTGCTCTAGGTGAAGAGATAAATTCGAAAGGGTATATTCCATCTAACAAGTTCATAGATTCGACAAGATGAGTAATTAAAGATGTGAATTGAATAGGTTCATTACTCTCAATTGAACTTTGCCAAAACTCTACTAAGCATTTTACAGGAGAGATTTGATTTTTTTTACCATGGCATAAAGCAATTTTAATTCCAAGTCACTTAGCATGCTAGCATTACTTCCAGGAAACAAGGTCATGCTCATCCAAAGATGCATGAAACTCTAGTTGGTCGAACCAGAGTCCACTTCGTTGATCATAGGTCCTCATCGGGGGCACCATGAATTCCCCGATATGAGGTACCTCCTTTGGCACGTCTTCCTCCTCCTGAGGGTGTTCTTCAGTTTAGACATTCTCCCAAGTGTATCGGGCAGAACCTCCCCTTCTTCTTCCTTGGGAAGTATCCTCGGATTGGTGGGAACGTTGAGATGAGCTCCCACTTAGAGCTTGCTTCACTTTCTTGAATGAGGATCTTAGTGGGTTCTTCATCTTCTAGAGAGGAAGAGGGACACAAGGGCAAGACTAGGACAAGGTTGTGTGTGAAGTGGACTGCTAGTTTGCCTTGTGGGGAGAAGTTTGAGCTAAGAGAAGCTTGATGAAGACAAGAGATCTTCTTGTGGACTAGTGAGAGTAGCACTAATTCTCTTGAGAGCTAAGAACTTCTCTTGAATGGAGAGAGGAGAGGGTTGAGCTAGAACTAGATTCTGGTTGAGGTGTGAGGGATTGAACTCTCCTTGCATGGGGTTTTAGAGGGGAAGGGAATGGCACCAATGGGGCACCATGGGGTGGTCGGCCGACCCTCCATTGGGCATGCCCTTGGGTGCCATGATCACTAGCTTTAGGAGATGCCTTACACAAAGCAAAAGAGAGAGGAGGAGGGGACCAAAGGTGGTCGGCCGACCCCCTAAAGTGGGGATTCCACTCATGCTTTTTCTAGTGCTTTGTGAAAGGTAAAAGATGCTGAAAGGTCCTAATCCAAGGCTAGAGGGGGGGGGTGAATAGCCTAATCTGAAATTCTAAAATAAAACTCAACAACAAGTTAGATAATAAGGTGGCGAAACTTTGACTAGCTATAGCAAACTAAAAGATGCGAAGCCTCCTATCACAATTGCTATCTTAATAGCTCTAGGATCAAACAATTCCTATTCAAGTCTAGAATCCCTCTAGGCACAACCTAATATACTAAGCAAGAAAAAGAAAGGTAATGCAAAGATGGGAGGAGTGATTTTACCACCGAGTAAAGGATTAAACCAATCACAATGAGATCACCAAGATCACCAATCAATCACACAAGGATGACACTTGATTTTTCACCAAGGTTCACTAGTTTGCCATAGCTACGTACTTTTTGTGTCGGCTCACTTACTTGGAGGTTCCATAGCTAATTGGCATCACATGCCAAACCCGTCACCGGGTGCCTCACAACCAACACAAGATAAGGGCTCTCCAAGACACGCGCAATCCACTAGAGTTACCTTTGCGATATCCCGCGGGGAAGGCACAAGAACCCCTCACAATCTTCATTTGTGGTCGACGAAGCACAATCACCAAGCTTCTCGAATCCACACCGCTTGCTCCAAACCATCTAGGTGAAGGCAATCACCAAGAGTAACAAGAAACTAGCAGCGGTATCAACTCCCAAGTGCCACTAAGATGAATCACTCATGCAATGCACTTGAACACTCAAATCTCAAATGGATGATCAAAATCAACTAAGAGATGAGTGGGAGTGTGTGTGGTTTGCTCAAAAGAGTATGCAATTAGCCAAATGTGCAAGAGTTGTTCCTAGAACCAGTCACATACCCTTATATAGCCTCCTCAAAGAAACTAGTCGTTTTCCCTTTTTGGAGCTGCAGAATGTGACCACCGGACTACTTTTGGAGACCACCGGACCATTGCAGCTGGTCCAACGGTATGGTCTGATGCCTGGTCCGGAGCCTAGTCTGACGCTTCTCCAAGTGCCACGTGTCCATTGTCTTCTGATTTGACCATTGGAGATTCAAACATCTGACCACCGGACAACTTGCAATAGTCCGGAGCCCCTGGTCCGACGCTTGGTCCGACGCTTTGGCCTCAGCCAAACATCTGAGTCCAGTAAGCACCCAAGCTCCGGACCAGGAGTCCGGAGCTCACCACCAGACCATATCCTCTGGTCCGGAGCTTCTCAAGTCCTTCGTCGATTTATGCAGTGAGTGTCAGTGCTCCGGACCACCAGTCCGAAGCTGACCACAAGACTAATTGTCCTGGTTCGGAGCTTGCCTTGATCCTCTGCTGAGCCACCGGACTCTGAAAACTGGTCGACTGATGGTCCGACGCACCACCGGACCACTAGTCCGACGCTCTTCTGTCTGAGCCTTGCCTGAGTCTGAACCACCGGACCACTTCCAATAGTCCGGTGCTCACATACAGATTGGTCCGGAGCTCCTGTCTTGTACTGGACTTGCTTCTCATTGCTTCCCTTGATCTCATATGCCACCACCAAGTGTTTCACTGACTTGTGCATGTGTGTGGCATATTTTAACAGGTTTTACAAGGTTGCTCATTAGGCTTTAGATGCAATGCAATGGATGAACACCTAATGGCACTTGATAGGTGTAACCACTAACTATTTTCCCCTCTTCATAGTACGGTTACTTATCCTAAATGTGATCACACCCACTAGGTGTCTTGATCACCAAAATGAAAATCCCTAGCAATACCTTTGCCTTGAACAGCTTAGGGTTTCCTCCTCTTCTCTTCTTCTCCAAGTGTGGAACCTTTGCTAGCTTTCTCCTTAGCTTCCTTTGCTCCATCACTTGTCACCTTTTCTCTTCACCTTGTGTACTTAACCTATTCATCCACTTAGAGCTAGGTTAGTACTTAGGTTTCATCAATTACCCAAAACACTAGAGATCTTTCAATCTCCCCTTTTTGGCAATTGATGACAACCCATATAAAATGATATGAAATATGGTTTTGTTTTCAACTTTGAAATGCTTGACACCACTTGGAAGATATGATTATAAAAGAAAAGTGGTCAACCATTTCTAAGTTGGTTTGATAGTGTTAACTCCCCCTACATGTGTGCACTTCTATGAATATGAATCAAGCTTTGCACACATGCTTAGATAGAACTTTTGGAGGGGTGAACACTAGCAAACTAAGACATGATGCTAAGGTTTTAAGAATAGACCTTTGAAGCGTGATACCAATTGAAGTGCGCCTTTCATTTTACCCTTAGCAACATGGTTAGCTTGACACCACATGGAATACTCAAGATAACCAAGATATGATATCTAGCTAACTTCCTATGCATGCTAGTGATCAAATCATCAATCAAGATTACAACTAGTCATGCACCGCACAAGCAAGAAACCACTTGAAAAAGTACTATAACTTCAATGCAAACAATCATATGAGTGAATGCAAATTCAAATTCAACAAATTGTTCATAGGATTGCTCCCCCTACTTGTGTGCTCAAATTTTAATTGTTCATTTTTCCAAAATCTTATTTCTCCCCCTATCTCTAGATTCCACTTGTTTCTTTCCTTATCATGTTTCTCATTTTAACATTCCCTTTAAACATTTCTCCCCTTACTACTATCATTTTAACACAATTTCTCCCCTTTGTCACACATTACCACAAAGGAAACCACTTGTAGTAACATGTATCATTTGAGGATACTTAGAGAGATTTGTTTATCAAGTCAATATAGAAAGAAGTGGGGTGAATTATCAAATTATATTCAACCTAGATTACTTGTCCTAGATACTTAACACATTTTAAACCATGGACAAGCTTCTTCACACATCTTGCAATGGTTATCTTGACCATGTTGGTTAAGTACAAGAATAAGCATTCTAGACTAAACATGTGAGGTTGCAAGCTTATCAACATGTAATATGCCATCACTAGATCAATCAACTCATAGAAACTATGGTGATGTCATATGTCCATAGAAAAACATTTGATTTTCATGAATGAGCTTATCATGAGTGATGTCTATATGCTTCTACACAAGACTAGCAAAGGATGAATGCATATGTCAATCAATTTTACCTTGCTATGTTGGTGTAGAGGCATGTCATAGGTGGGGTGCATCAACTCATGTTAGAGAAATCCAAGATGTTCAACTCATTCCTCAACTTGCAAAACCTCTTCTCATCAAGTGGCTTGGTGAATATGTCAGCTAATTGATCATCGGTGCCCACATTGTCAATGAAAATGTCACCCTTTTGTTGATGATCTCTTGTGAAGTGATGTCTCACATCTATGTGCTTTGTTCTTGAGTGTTGGAAGGGGTTGTTGGTGAGCTTCACCGCACTTTCATTGTCACAAAGCAATGGGACTTTCTTGAATTGAATTCCATAGTCCTCCAAAGTGGCTTTCATCCACAATAGTTGTGCACAACAACTCCCCGCACTAATGTATTCGGCTTCGGTGGTAGAGAGTGCCACACTATTTTGCTTCTTGGATGACCATGAGACTAGTGACCTTCCCAACATTTGACATGTACCACTAGTGCTCTTTCTATCCACTTTGCAACCCACATAGTCGGAGTCCGAGTATCCAATCAACTCAAATCTTGACCCATTTGGAAACCATAGTCCAACTTCTTGTGTATGTTTGAGATATCTCAATATTCTCTTTGTGGCTTTCAAATGACTCTCTCTAGGAGATGCTTGAAACCTTGCACACATGCATACACTAAACATGACATCCGGTCTTGATGCGGTCACATATAATAAGCTTCCAATCATAGACCGATAGAGTGTTTGATCTACCATCATGCCACTTGAGTCACTATCCAAATGTCCATTAGTCCCCATGGGAGTACTAATGCCTTTAGCTTCTTTTAGCCCAAACTTCTTCACCATATCCTTGATGTACTTGCCTTGACTCACAAATGTACCATTCTTCAATTGCTTGATTTGAAGTCCAAGGAAGTAACTAAGTTCACCAATCATTGACATCTCAAACTCATTAGCCATCATCTCCCCAAACTCTTCACAAAAGTCTTGATTTGAAGATCCAAAGATAATGTCATCCACATAGATTTGCAAGATGAACAAGTCATTTCCAATCTTCTTGGTGAATAGGGTAGTATCAACCAAACCCATATTGAACCCTTTAGAGAGGAGAAAGCTTCTCAACCTCTCATACCATGCTCTAGGTGCTTGCTTCAACCCATAGAGAGCCTTCTTAAGCTTGAATACATGGTCGGGCTTCTTAGCATCTTCAAAACTGGGTGGTTGCTCAACATACACCTCCTCATTGATATAACCATTTAGGAATGCACTCTTGACATCTATTTGGTATAGCTTGATATTGTGTGCACAAGCATAGGCCAATAGTATTCTAATTGCCTCTAATCTTGCCACCAGAGCATATGTTTCCCCAAAGTCAAGACCTTCAACTTTAGAGTAACCTTGAGCTACTAGTCTTGCTTTGTTCCTCACCACTATTCCATCTTGATCTTGCTTGTTCTTGAAAACCCATTTGGTTCCAATGACATTGTGCTTCTTTGGTCTTTCTACCAATTCCCAAACTTGATTTCTTGTAAAGTTGTTGAGCTCTTCATGCATAGCATTGATCCAATCGACATCCTTCAAAGCTTCATCAATCTTGGTTGGCTCAAATGATGAGACAAAAGAGTAATGCTCACAAAATGAAGCCAATCTTGATCTTGTTTGAACACCACTTTGAATGCCTCCAATAACTTGATCTAACGGATGATCTCTTGCAATGTTGGTAGGTTGGAGCACTTGAATGTTGATGTCATTTTGTTGAGATGATGAACTAGCTTGAACTTGATCTTCACTTGCAATTTCTTGATCTTGAGTTGGAGAACCACTAGCTTGATCACATGGAATGGATCCTTGATCTTCATCTTCATCTTGGACTTGTCTTGGTCTAATGTCACCAATATCCATATCTTTCATAGCATTGACCAACTTGTCACCTCTCACATCATCTAGGTTTTCTTCTTCATCTTGAGAGTCTTGAGTTTCATCAAATTCAACATCATGCACTTCCTCAAGAATGCCACTAGTCAAGTTCCATACTCTATAAGCCTTGCTAGTAGTTGAGTAGCCAAGTAGAAATCCCTCATCACATTTCTTTTCAAACTTGTTCAACCTTGTTCCCTTCTTCAAGATATAGCACTTGCATCCAAACACCCTAAAGTAGGCAATGTTTGGCTTTCTTCCATTCAATAGCTCATAGGGAGTCTTCTCAAGCATTCCATGACAATAGAGACGGTTGCTAGAATAGCAAGTCGTATTGATAGCTTCGGCCCAAAAAGAGTCACTAACATTGTACTCACTTAGAATTGATCTTGCCATGTCAATCAAGGTTCTATTCTTCCTTTCAACTATCCCATTGGATTGAGGAGTGTACTTTGGAGAGAATTGATGATTGATCCCAAAGTCATCACAAAGTTCTTCAACTCTTGTGTTCTTGAACTCACTCCCATTGTCACTTCTAACTCTCTTGATAGTTGTTTCAAACTCATTTTGGCACCTCTTGACAAATGACTTGAATATATCAAATGTGTCACTCTTGTCACTCAAGAAGAATACCCAAGTGTATCTTGTGAAGTCATCTACTATCACAAATCCATACTTATTGCCACCAATGCTCATGTAAGTTGTTGGCCCAAAGAGATACATGTGCAATAACTCAAAAGCTTTGCTTGTACTCATGATGCTCTTCTTTGGATGAGTATTTCCAACTTGCTTTCCGGCTTGACATGCACTACATAGCTTGTCCTTCTCAAAAGTGACATCCTTCAAGCCCTTCACTAGATCATGCTTGATTAGCTTGTTCAATTGCTTCATGCCAACATGTCCAAGCCTTCTATGCCATAACCAACCCATGCTAGACCTTGAGATGAGACATGTAGAGAGTTGAGTCTCACTAGCATTGAAATCCACTACATAGAGGTTCTCATACCGAAATCCCTTGAAGATTATGTTTGAACCATCTACACTAATGATTTCCACATCCTCCACTCCAAAGATGCACTTGAAACTGAGATCACACAATTGGGCAACCGACAATAGATTGAACTCAAGCCTTTCCACTAGAAGCACATTGCTAATGCTTAGATCATTGGAGATAGCAATCTTTCCAAGTCCTTTCACCTTGCCTTTGCCATTGTCACCAAATGTGATACTATCAAAACCTTGTGTATTATCTTGGTTTATTGAGTTGAACATCCTTCCATCACCGATCATGTGTTGAGTGCACCCACTATCAAGAACTCAATGCCTCCCTCCGACTTTGTAATTGACCTACAAGAGAGATCAATTCTTTTTAGGTACCCAAACTTGCTTGGGTCCTCCAAGGTTAGTTACCAAAGATTTTGGTACCCAAATGGACTTCTTGGAAGCCATCCATGGAGCACCAACAAACTTGGCATGAACACCATTAGTACCCTTGGAAAGTACATAGAATGAATCAACTCTCATGGAGGATACATCTTGCCTGGCCTTCTTGTTCTTGCATGCTTGCTCATTGTGACCAACTTGCTTGCAACTCTTGCAATAGCTACCGGTGTTCTTCACAAAACGAGTTTTGTGAGAAACAAAGGCGGCCTTGCCTTTCTTGGGGGTATAGCCCAATCCCTCTCTGTAGAGAGATGCCCTTTGGCTAACCAAGCACATAAGCATGTGGTCCTCACCTCCATAAGCCTTAGCTAAGGAGTGATTGAGCTTTGTAACCTCCTTCTTGAGGGTTTCATTTTCCACCTTTAGTGAAGCATCACAAGTGACACCATCACTAGTAGATGAAGTAGGAATTATAGTGCTACAAGAGGGGTTAGTGGGAACAACAATGATAGGAGTATATAAAGATTCATCAAGAATATCACAAGTAACTCCCATGTCACATGTTTGATCAATCTCCTTCTTAATTTGGTCAAGGAGACAGGAATGAGCTCTTTCAAGCTTAGAGTGAGACTTCACTAGCTTCTCATGGGCTTCCATTAGCCTCTCATGAGATGCTACGGCCTCATCAAGGTTTTGCTCAAGAGCCACATTGGCCTTGCGCAATTCCTTGCACTCCTTTCTCTTCTTGTCAATGTAATCCTTAGCTTGCTCAAGCATGTCCATGAGTTCCTCCTTTGAGGGCTCCTCACTATCACTATCGCTCTCACTCTCACTCTCATCATGATAAAGTACCTTAGTGGACTTAGCCATGAAGCATGATGATGGAGTGTCAAATAGAGAGATCTTGTCCCTCATTGCAATACATGCAAAAGCCTTCTTCTTGGTAGTGGTCTTCTTTTCTTGATCACTATCATCATCACATGAAGAGTCACTATCCCAAGTAACAATGTGAGAGTATCCCTTCTTCTTCTTCTTGTTGTCAAATAGGGGCTTCTTCTCTTTCTTGCCTCTCTTCTTGTGATCACCATCATCCTTGTCACTATTGTAAGGACAATGAGCAATGAGATGATCAAAGCTTCCACACTTGAAGCACTTTCTTGGTTCACCATGATTATTGAAGGAAGTCTTCTTCCTTCTTGCACCATAGCCCTTCTTCTTCATGAATCTCCCAAATTTCCTCACAAAGAGAGCCATCTCCTCTTCATCAAGATCACTAGCACTTTGGTCTTAACTTTCACTTGATTCTTCAATCTTGCTCTTGCTTGTGCTCTTGTGTGATGATGTAGCCTTGAAGGTTATGCTCTTCTTCTTCTCATCCTTCTTGTCTTCTTTCTTTACATCTTCTTCCTTGTTCTCCCGATAAGCATCTTGAGTCATGACATCTCCCAAGACTTGATTTGGACTCATGGTGTCTAGCCCACCTCTCACAATCAAGGTCACAAGTGTGTTAGACCGGGATGGAAGACACCTCAAGAACTTGTGAGAGAAGTCCTTGTTCTCAACCTTCTCACCAAGAGTCGTGAGATCATTGACTAGCACATGAAGCTGATGAAACATCTCTGGCACATTTTCATCATCCTTCATCTTGAAGCTTGCAAATTTCTCCTTGAGAATGTATGCCTTAGCTCCCTTGACGGCTTGTGTGCCCTCAAATGATTCTTCAAGCTTCTTCCAGGCCTCATGAGCACTCTCTAGATTCTTGAAGGACCGGAAACATCGACCAGAGGGGGGGTGAATGGGAGCCAAATAAAAAATTCCTTTCAGAAGATCTTGACCCTTGTCCCAAACACTTCCCAAAGAGCAACCTAGGCTCATGACCCACAAGTGGGTGGATGTTCTAGGAGAAGTCCTAGGAACACAGCGGAGCTAGCTACGAAACCAACGAGACAACCCGCTACGAAAACAGAAACTCGCAGTGAGCAACAGAGGCGACGGACGCTGGACAACAGGGCGTCGGACGCTGAGAGATCGTCCGTTGACCTTCCAGAAACCCTTGCAGAGGCGAAACATAAAACAGAACGTCGGACGCTAGGCGACGGACGCTTGGGTGAGCGTCCGTTGGCGCCGGACGCTGCGCGACGGACGTTGAGTAGATCGTTTGTCAGCCATCCAAAAAGCAAAACAAAACTGCACAGCGCACAAGACGCGATGGATGCTGGGAGACGGACTCTAAAGAGCGTCCGACGCCAAACCAAAAGATGCAGACAATGCGAGCGACGGACGCTGACGTCAGCATGTACCAGCATCCGACGCAAAACCCTCAGAGTGTCCGACGCCAAACCCTAGAGCGTCCGACGTGCGAACACATGGTGGATAAGTACCCATGTAGTTCAGTTTTATGATGAGTGATTGCCCAACACTTGAGCGGTTCAGTTTGAGTGGCTTGATTCTAACCCTTTGCAAAAGCAAATGTGTGTCTGTCTATCGGCTTGTGGTGTGCAGGTGCTATGCCTAGTGACAGTGGTCAATGGCGTGGAGAAGGTCGAGTAGAGGCTTGCCGTGCCGATGGACTGAGAGCGGTGAAGGGCGGAAGCGGGGCTCGGACTGAGGGACCATGGGCACCGGTGGACTAGCTGTGGCGGCTAGTACTTGGCATCGACGAGTGCGAGAAGACACGGAGGTAGACCGAGTCGGCCGAGTCAAGACGGTGGACGCGCGAGTCGAGCGGAGGCTCAGGGGACTCGGAGTTCGACCGCGCGAAGACAAGGTGGCTCGCGTCAAGTGGTTTGGTGGTTTGTGCCTCAAAACCATCCGCGTCGATTTCCGAGTTTGGGCCGCAAAACTCGGGGTTCGGTAGTTGAGCCCAAAGCTACCGGTGGCGGGTTTCCTGGGTTTGGGCCTCAAAACCTAGGCGGAGCTTCGAGGAAGCGGGGATGGCACGTGGCAGAATCTTGGAGGTTGCGTCGAGGCGACGACAACTCCTGACAGGAAGCGGGGCGGTCCATTCATATCGAGGGATATATTTACCGGAGCTTGGACTGCAATGCTTAGGCTAGGTAGTTCACTCATTGTATCTAGGGGGTCTTTGGGAAATAGCCAAAGCCTCTGATAAATAGAGGATGAAGGGGTATCCTCATCCTATCTCTTGAACCCTAAGCATTTGCCCCAACTCTCTCTCTCTACCCTCTCTCTAGTTCATGAGATCCCTAGGTTGATTTCACCAGCCTCTGTAAGAACTTGAGTTTGTTGCGAGGAATCGGATGTCGTAACCTCCGTAAGCCATGGTGGCTTCGTCTTCTTAATCGTGTCCCCGTTTTGCTTATGTTCTTCGCGGTTTTTGCTTTTGCTCCCTCTTTGTTCCCGAGATGATTTCTCTTTGTAGGGAGTAGCTCTTGCAAATCCGCTTGAACCAAGTTGTTCGTATTCGTGAGGAGCATCTTTTGCACTGAAGGAATTCACCTCAAACCTCACGAGTGCGTAGATCAGGCGATTTCTTTGCGGCGTTCTTCGTTTTTCCTTTTTCTCCCCCAAATCTGAGTGTTCCTGTTTATCCTCTCCAAATTGAGTGATGATTTCTTCGAGATAGCTCCCCAAATATACAAGGATCATGCCTACAAAGTTTGGTTGCAGTTGGAGTTAATTTGATTGAGTTTCGGGAAGATTTGGCGGAGTAAAATTGATTTTCGCGTTTTTCTGCGCTCAGTTCGTAGTCACCGGACAACTCTCTGTACCATTGCAAGTTGTCCGGTGGTGTGGCCGAAAATCTGCAGCAAACCACCTAGCTCCAGACCATACCTCTGGACAACTTCCATTGGTCATGAGGTAAGCGTCGGAGCACTAGTCCGGAGCTTGGGTACACACTGTTTTTCTGCGTCGGACTACCCTCCGGACCACCCACCGGACCATAGCACCAAACCATTGCAAGTTGTCCGGTGGTGTGGCCGAAAAAACTACAGGAAGGACCATAGCTCCGGACCATACCTCCGGACAACTTCCATTGGTCCTGTGGTACCTCCGAACCACTTGTCTTGTGGTCACTGTTGATCGCTGTTTGGGCCGTTTCTCTCTCGTCCGGACTCCGAATCAAGTTCCGTTTGTTGCGTTGGATTCGTATTCACGTAAGGAACATGATTAGGTACCTTTGAGACCAGTTCTCATAAGTACTTTTGGGGTGTGCTCTTGCCTCTTTTCTCTAGGGGTTGAGAGTACCTCTCTCAGTGTATCGGTTTCGAGTTCGTGGCTTCGATTGTTCTCCATCTTCTCCGACCGCTCTGCTGCACCTTTGGGGGTCTTCCTAAGGTGTTCACCTACTTGTTAGGTCATGTGCGAGTCGGTTCTTATGAGGTCAAGTTTTGGGTGTGAGTTTGGGACAAGGGCCAAGTCTTTGGGTTGAATTTTAATTGGCTCCCATTCACCCCCCCTCTTGTCGCCGTTCTCGGTCCCTCACGACGCCCTCGAACAGAGCGCAGAAACGCGAAAATCGTTTTTCTCTTCACCGAATCTTTCCAAATCTGATCCAAAAGGTCACCAACTGCAATCAAACTTTGTAGGCATGATCCTTGTACAGTTGGGGAGCTATCTCGAACAAATCATCGCTCAATTTGGAGAGAATTCAAGGGAATACTTGGATTTGGGGGAAAAGGGAGCAAAACAAAGAACTCCTCAAGGAAAACACTTGATCTATGCACTCGTGAGGTTTGAGGGAAATTCCTTCGGTGCAAAGGTGCTCCTCACGAATA
This sequence comes from Microstegium vimineum, assembly GCA_022036555.1. NCBI lineage: Eukaryota > Viridiplantae > Streptophyta > Magnoliopsida > Poales > Poaceae > Microstegium > Microstegium vimineum. Next base: position 17,244,285 of record CM039125.1, on the reverse strand, counting down.
CGAACAACTTGGTTCAAACGGATTTGCAAGAGCTACTCCCTACAAAGAGAAATTATCTCGGGAAAAGAGGGAGCAAAAAAGCAAAACGCGAAGAACACAAGCAAAACGAGGACATGATCACAAAATCGAAATCACCATGGCTTACGGAGGTTACGGCCTCCGATTCCTCGCAACAATCACAAGTTCTTACACCGGTGACGCGGTGGATCTCAAGCGAGAAGAAACTAGGGAAGGGAAAACCTAGGAATAGGTGGGAGAGAGAATAATGCAAGAGATAAGGATGAGGATACATGAGTGAACTACCTAGCCTAAGCATTGCAGTCCAAGCTCCAGAAAATATCTTCCTCGATTTGAATGGATGGCCCCTATTCCTGCCAGGAGTTGCCGTCGCCTCGACGCAACCTCCAGGATTCCGCCACGTGTCATCCCCGCTTCCTCGGAAGCTCCGCCTAGGTTTTGAGGCCCAAACCCAGGAAACGCGCCACCGGTAGCTTTGGGCTCAACTACCGAACCCCGAGTTTTGCGGCCCAAACTCGGAAACCGACGCGGATGGTTTTGAGGCCCAAACCACCAAACCACTTGACGCGAGCCACCTTGTCTTCGCCTGGTCGGACTCCGAGTCTCCTGAGCCTGCGCTTGACTCGCGCGTCCACCGTCTTGACTCGGCCGACTCGGTCTATCTCCATGTCTTCTCGCACTCGCCGGTGCCAAGTACTAGCCACCATAGCTAGTCCGCTGGCGCCCATGGTCCCTCAGTCCGAGCCCTGCTTCCGCCCTTCACCACTCTCAGTCCATCGGTACGGCAAGCCTCTACTCGACCTTCTCCACGCCATTGACCACTGTCACTAGGCATAGCACCTGCACACCACAAGCCGATAGACAAGCACACATTCCTACTTTCGTAGAGGTTAGGGTAAGCCACTCAAACTGAAACACTCACGTGTTGACTAGCTATAGCAAGCTAAAAGATGTGAAGCCTCCTATCACAATTGCTATCCTAATAGCTCTAGGGTCAAACAATTCCAACTCAAGTCTAGAAGCCCTATAGGCACAACCTAATATACTAAGCAAGAAAAAGAAAGGTAATGCAAAGATGGGAGGAGTGATTTTTCCACCGAGTAGAGGATTGAACCAATCATAATGAGATCACCAAGATCACCAATAATTCACACAAGGATGACACTTGATTTTTCACCAAGGTTCACTAGTTTTTCCACTAGCTATGTCCTTGTTGTGTCGGCTCACTTACTTGGAGGTTCAAGAGCTAATTGGCATCACATGCCAAACCCGTCACTGGGTGCCTCACAACCAACACAAGATAAGGGCTCTTCAAGACATGCGCAATCCACTAGAGTTACCTTTGCGATCTCCCGCTGGGAAGGCACAAGAACCCCTCATAATCTTCACTTGTGGTCGACTAAGCATAATCACCAAGCTTCTCGAATCCACACCGCTTGCTCCAAACCTTCTAGGTGAAGGCAATCACCAAGATTAACAAGAAACTAGTAGCGGTATCAACTCCCAAGTGCCACTAATATGAATCACTCATGCAATGCACTTGAACACTCAAATCTCAAATGGATGATCAAAATCAACTAAGAGATGAGTGGGAGTGTGTGTGGTTTGCTCAAAAGATTATGCAATTACCCAAATGTGCAAGAGTTGTTCCTAAAACTAGTCACATACCCTTATATAGCCTCCTCAAAGAAACTAGCCGTTTTTTCCCTTTTTGGAGCTGCAGAACGTGACCACCGGACTACTTTTGGAGACCACCGGACCATTGCAGCTGGTCTGAAGGTATGGTCCGATGCCTGGTCCGGAGCCTAGTCCGACGCTTCTGCGAGTGCCACGTGTCCATTGTCTTCTGATTTGACCGTTGGGGATTCAAACATCTGACCACCGGACAACTTGCAATAGTCCGGAGCCCTTGGTCCGATGCTTGGTCTGACGCTTTGGTCTCAGCCAAACGTCTGAGTCCGATAAGCACCCAAGCTCCGGACTCCTGGTCCGGAGCTCACCACCGGACCATATCCTCTGGTCCAGAGCTTCTCCAGTCCTTCGTTGATTTATGCAGTGAGTGTTAGTGCTCCGGACCACCAGTCCGGAGCTGACCACCGGACCAATTGTCCTGGTCCGGAGCTTGCCTTGATCCTCTGCTAAGCCACCGGACTCTGAAAACTGGTCGATTGATGTTCCGACGCACCACCGGACCACTAGTCCGACGCTCTTCTGTCTGAGCCTTGCCTAAGTCTGAACCACCGGACCACTTCCAATAGTCCGGTGCTCACATACAGACTGGTCCGGAGCTCCTGTCTTGTGCTGAACTTGCTTCTCATTGCTTCCCTTGATCTCATGTGCCACCACCAAGTGTTTCACTAACTTGTGCATGTGTGTGGCATATTTTAATAGGTTTTACAAGGTTTCTCATTAGGCTTTAGATGCAATGCAATGGATGATCACCTAATGGCACTTGATAGGTGTAACCACTAACTATTTTCCCCTCTTCATAGTACGGTTACTTATCCTAAATGTGATCACACCCACTACGTGTCTTGATCACCAAAATGAAAATCCCTAGCAATACCTTTGCCTTGAATAGCTTAGGGTTTCCTCCTCTTCTCTTCTTCTCCAAGTGTGGAACCTTTGCTAGCTTTCTCCTTAGCTTCCTTTGCTCCATCACTTGTCACCTTTTCTCTTCACCTTGTGTACTTAACCTATTCATCCACTTAGAGCTAGGTTAGTACTTAGGTTTCATCAATTACCCAAAACACTAGAGATCTTTCAGATGCCATGTGATGTGATCAAAAGTTGAGCTAAAGTGCTCAAGATTCTCCTCTTTAAACAAAGAGTAGTGGGGGACAAAGGTATGTCATGCTTTGATCAAAGGTGATTGATGTGTTTTTCTTTTTCCAAGCATGACAAAGTGAAAGTGAAAGGTGTCATGATTCCCCACTTTGGACAAGGAGTAGTGGGCGACAAGAGTGTTTCATGCCTTAACCAAAAGTGATTGTTGTACTTTAAAGCATGACAAGACAAAAGACACGTCCCCTAAAGCAAAATCTGAATTTTGAAATTCTCACTACACAAATCATGAGATGCTTGGACAAAGGTTGGTGGGGAAGAAAGAGGGATGATCAAGGGGCTCCTAGGATGGTCGGCCGACCCCCTAGACCTCTATTTTTTTATTTTTCTTTTATAAAAATCACATTGTGTTCCCCTTTTTAAATAAGCCAAGATAGAGTTCATAGGGTGGTTCGCCGACCCCCCTATGGATCTACCTTTTGTCAAATATTAAAGCTATACTGGTTCTCAAATTTTATTTAATCTAACTTTATTATTTTCTTCTAAACTTTAAGTATGAAAGAAATTAAAGAATTGAACTAAATGTAAGAAGGGAAATAAAAGATAACTACCAACTTACCTTTCGACGAAGGCTCCTTGATTTTAAATCCTTGGAGTAGGACTCTCCTTTTTGTTCATTCCTCGGGTACACTTGATTGCTCCGTAGACACAGACCGTGGTGTGTGCAACTCCTTTGCTTTCCAAACCTTCCTTGGATTGGCGGGTTCGTCCTTCTTGAGTTCATTGATCTTGGTCTCTTGGTATTGCTTCTTTTTGCGTGGAGCTTGAACTCTTTTTCTTGGTGGTTGTGCTTTAACATGTTTGTTTAGTTTATAACCATTGAATGCACATTTTACCTTGTGACTTAGGAACTGGAAATGGATATGGCCCGATCCATCGTAGATGACCACGTTGGTGGTGTTGAGGAAGGGCCTTCATAGGATGACGGGTATGTCCATATTGGCTCCCATGTCCAAGATGATGAAATCGGTGGGGATGTATTCGTCTTGGATGTTCACCAAGATATCCCTCGCGAGTTCCTCGGGAAACCGTATGGTTTGATCTGCCATCTGCAAGCGAACATATGTAGGGACCATAGGTCCTCCTAAGAGATTATCATATGTTACCTTAGACATGATGTTGACGCCCGATCCGAGATCGTAGAAGGCATTGTGGAAGGTTTGTTGTCCGATTGAGCACATGATTGTTGGATGGCCTAGATCTTCCTTCTTCATGATGAAGGGAGGATCGAGAAGATATCCCCAAATGGAGTGAAGTGGAGGCTTACCGAACCTCGTTGTGACCATATTCACATGTTCAATTGAATCCTATGGTTTCCGAGGAATCTTACCTTGTTCTATAGATGGCATAGCTGCTGCTAATTGAGCTAATTGGGTTTCTAGCATTTTATTAAAACTCAATTGATTTTTCATGGCAGTTGTAAAGCTATCCATTTTCTCACCAAAATTTTCAAGAACTTTATCAGTGGCAATCATCTTTTTATTTATACCATCATTAATCTTTGATTGCCCAAGAACAAGATCTTTTAATGAAGGCTGGTTATTGTAAGAATTTTAATTGTTGTAATTGCTATTACCTCCCTTACCTTGGTAGAAGGGGAATGAATTCCAGCTTCCTTGTTGTTGGGGTCAATACCCATTGTTGTTGTTGTTGCTGATGAAGTTCACATCCTCCTTCGATGTCTCGGAGCAATTGTTGCCCGAGTGACCATTTCCCACGCACACCTCGCACCATGGATCGGCTTCGATAGCTTGTGCGGCGGTGATGGGGTAGATGGCCTCTCCCATGATGAGGACAGGCACGAATGTACTCCTGGAGACGCTCCCATGCTTCGGGAATCATCTCGTTAGACTGTTGTTGGAAGCTTGAAATCTTTCCACGAAGAGCATTTGTTTTGCCCATCGGGAAGAACTTCTTTAGGAATGCATTAGCACACCTCTCCCATGTAGTGGCCTCTTCTTTGTGGGTGTAGAACCATTGCTTCGCCTTCCCCAATAACGAGAATGGGAAAATATGAAGGCGAATGGCGTCAAACACCACTCCCTTGATAGTAAAAGTGCCACATAACTCCATGAAGTGCTAGAGATGAGCATTGGCATCCTCATGGGGCTTTCCACAAAACGGATTGGCCCGCACCATGTGGATCAAAGCTGGCTTCAGCTCGAAGGTGGCATCCCCGAAGTTGACCTCGGGACCCTGAGCTACGTGAGCAGCGGACGGAGCCGAGAAGTCAGAGATCACCTTCTGGGCCATAGCTTCCTTGAGTGGTGGTGTAGAGCCTCCTTCCTCGAATGGATTCAGGGTCGAGATGAATCTCTGAGGGGGACTTGACGATGTCTAGTCCTCCTCAACAGCTGCTCGGGATCTTCGAGATAATTTCCCGGCACTTGGAAACCACCCATACACTGTCTAACTTCACAAGAAAGGAAGACATAGACAGGGGTAAGCCCCTTTGACTAATTGATAACTAAGTTAACGAGAATCTGTGGATTCAATCTAATTAAAATTTCATGGCTAAGCTTCCCCGGCAACGGCACTAGAAATGCTTGTTGGTATTTCTTATTACTATTGGATAAATCCGCAAGCGCACAGATTATATCGTTGTTGCACTTCACCTATGAGTATTCCAAGGTATCGTAATTTATATTTTCCCAAAGGAAAGCTTGGCTAGAAATAATAATTGGATAGAGATCCTAGAGAGCACCTCAACTTAGTACCAACTAGTATAGGGGGGTAAACGATATATGTGGTAGGAAGGGTTGATGAATGAACAAGCCAAGGTAAAAGATACTTAGAACGGACTAGATAGAATAGCTAGGTGGGAGGACAACGAGAGGGTATAGGACTCCTATGTACTTCACTCTACTTCAATATACTTAGCCAATTAACTAGTCTAGACACTATAGTTTGTCTCCTCAATACAAGTATGCTAGGCGAGGGGATAAATCAGTAGCAGCACAAAACTCCTACCGGACCGCGCCCTTGTTTTACAGGGGCCTTACCTTTTAAGAGCTTCCTAAGAACACGTGGTGGAATACAACGACTAGACAAGGCTGTCACCTCTTGCTAGCTACCACAAACAATTCGTGCAACAAGCTGTAACCAAGGATAAGAGGATGTATAAGCACCACGCTTACACGCAACTTGCTACTTTGACTACGATCTATAATCAAAGCACCCTATGACAAGCTATGATCGCATACGGGAAAGGCCACAAGGATCACAGACTATGGATGTAAAGGCTATTAAAGAGCAAAAGCATATAACAAGACTATATCTAGTATAGAAATGCTCAAAGTAAATACTAAGTAAAGTAGAGAGAAAGGATATATATTGAATAAGATAAAGTCTTACAAAAAAAGGAAAGATACAAGAGCTATACTAGACTTTCCAGAAGACAACTCCGGAAATCCCGAGCGCAGCTCGACTCAACTCTAACTCCCACTCTAGACTAACTACTAGAACAATCTAAGAAATAGAGCTTGTAGACTTCATCACCATGTGTAGAGAGGGGGTATGAGCCTTTATTTATAGTGGGAGGTGGAGTAGGGGCTACTCTAGCGCCACGTCATCGATCCAGGGAGCTTCAATCCTCCACCCTTGGATCCAACCGACTTGAACCACCTTTGGATGGATGGCAATGGTTTCCACCATGTGCTAGTGGGTATGGCGGTTGGCAGGGGGCGAACCGACCTAGGGGGTGGTCTGCCGACCCCCCTATGGCTTGTGGGCACCCTCTGGCCTTCTGGATGTGGTCCCATTGGTCAGGGACGAACTGGGGGCCTAGTGGGCCCAGATGGGGGTCGGCCGACCCCCCCACTTGGGGGACCTGGTCCACCTCAGTCTTCCAGGTGCTAGTCCCACTTGTCATTGGTGTTGGATGTTGGTCCTGAGGTATTTTTCATGTTTATCTCCTTAGTGTGGGCCCATGGATCCATGTACTTTGTATGTGAGCCGTTGGGAGAAATCACAGAGTGATGCAAGGATAGGAAATCACTCTGAGGTGCTTCTCCTGGATCCTGGCCGAGAGGGTAGAGCTGGTGGGCCCATAGGGTGGTCGGCCGACCCCCTATTTGAGTCCCACTGGCTCTCCTTTGCTCCATTTTCTTCATTCCTGCATTCAAACACTCCATGGACATGTGGAACTTGTTATTTGATAAAGTTTCCTCATGATGTGTTTGTTTATCCTTGATCCTGAGGTTGGTGGCAGCATTTTGGTTATGTAAAAGTGGACCGTTCTTGGTGCCAACAGGCCCACAGGCCATAGGGGGTCGGCTGACCTCCCCCTAGGTCGGTGCACCTCCTAGCAACCACCACACTCATTTAGCACAGGATGAAGATCAGAACCATCCACTCTAAGTCGGTTTAGAGGCGGTTGGATCCAAGGGTGGAGGATTGAAGTCTCCTTGATCGATGACATGGCGATGGAGTAGCCCCTACTCCACCTCCCACTATAAATAGAGGCTCATACCCCTCTCTTCATAAATGGTGAAGAAGCCTACAAGCTCTATTCCTTAGATTGTTCTAGTAGTTAGTCTAGAGTGGGAGTTATAGTTGAGTCGAGCTGCGCTCAGGATTTCTGGAGTCGTCTTGTGGAAAGTCCGCTATAGCTCTTGTATCTTTCCTTCTTTGTAAGACTTTATCTTATTAAATATATTACTTTTCCTCTACTTTACTTAGTCTTTACTCTAAGCATTACTATACTTGCTATAGTCTTGTTATATCCTATAGCTCTTTAATAGTCTTTACATCAATAGTCTGTGATCCTTGTGGCCTTCCCCGTATGCGATCATATTGCCTGTCATAGGGTGCTTTGATTATAGATCATAGTCAAAGTAGTAAGTTGTGTGTATGCGTGGTGCTTATACATCATCTTATCCTTGGTTACCGCTTGTTGCATGGATTGTTGTGGTAGCTAGCAAGAGAGTGACAACCTTGTCTAGTCTTTGTATTCCACCACGTGTTCTTAGGCAAGTTCTTAAAAGGTAAGGGGCCCATAAACAGAGGGCGCGGTCTGGTAGGAGTTTTTTCCTCCTACTGATCTATCCCCTCACCTAGCATACTTGTATTGAGGATACAAACTATAGTGTTTAGACTAATTAATTGGCTAAGTATATTGAACTAGAGTGATTTCACTACTACAAAAATGGCTTTTGGTTCAGGAGCTTTAGTGCCACCAAATTTTGCGCCCGGAATAAAGCACCCTTGAGTCGCGGTTTGGAATTCCAACCAGGACTAAAGGATCTGTCCAACGGCTTCTTGGGCAGCTTTTGCAGGAGGCTTGACCTTTAGTCCCGGTTTTTGCCCCAAACCGGGACTAATGGTTCCCCTATTGTCCCGGTTTATGGCTGCGACCGGGACTCAATCTTTAGTCCCGGTTTGGGCTTACAACCGGTGCTATAGGTTGAGTTCTAGTGCCGGTTTGAGATTTCAACCGGGAGTAAAGCTCCCTTCCTTCTTCCTTCCAGCCTCTGGCCCGAGAAATCAATCTCTGGCACAACTTTTCGTCAACTCGCTCCACTGTTCTTCATCAGCTCGACTCCTGCGCCATCTCCCCTCTGCTGATCTTCATCTACTGTTGCTCTCTCCATCCATTGTTGGATTCAAAAGGTTACAAACTTCGTCCTCTTTCATTTCATCGGTACCACTTCTCATCTGGTAGTCTAGAATATGAGAAATTTATGGTTTTGAAAGTGTGTGATGAATGGTGGATTTTCATTTTTTGAATGCACAAAATGTTTGGATGAAAGAAGCTTGTAGTGGTTGATTAATTTTTGCTAGAATGCATTATAGTTAGTGGTGAATTTTTATAATGGTGAATTTTTCTTCATTTTTGTATGCCATTTGATCTATAAATGCCTTGATAAGTTTGAGCTTATAGTTAGTTCATCAAATTTCATGATGGTTTATTAAAAATTGAGAAATTTATATAGTAGTTGATGAAAATGAGTAGATGTGGCCACCACTTCCCGACAAATTGCTAGTACACGCATGGTGTCTTATTAATCAAAAAATTATGATTTATATATATAATGGTGATTTTTTCAACATTTTTGTATGTCATTTGATCTAAAAATGCCAATTGTATGTCATTTCTGCAATTATGTTTTAGAGTGTAATCATGCATGTTGATTGATAGATATTTGAGATCTCAAATTTTTTGATGTGTTGTATGTCATATCATGCAGATGAACCGGCAATGGATGTACAACGTTGACCGCCGCTCCCCACAGTTTATTATGGGCGTGCATGAATTCCTAAATGCGGCTAAGAAAAACATGCAGGATAGTTTCATTTGTTGCCCATGCGTCATGTGTAGGAATGAGAAAGATTATTCTTGCTCAAAGGTGCTTCATGAACACTTATTTAGGAATGGTTTCATGCCAAACTATATTTGTTAGACTAAGCACGGAGAACAAGGTGTTATAATGGAAGAAGATGAAGAAGAAGGAGAAGGGGACGATGACAACAATATTATTCATGGTTTACTGAGTATGATGCCTTTGGTGATACTACAATTGGCGAAGCTGATGAAGAAGAGGTAGCGGAAGAAGATGGGCCCATAGACGATCTTGGTCAGGCCATCCGTGATGCACAAAGAGAGTGTGTAAGTGAAGATGAGAAAATCAAGTTTGAGCGCATGCTAGAGGATCACAAGAAATTGTTATACTCGACTTGGGAAGAAGGGCAAAAAAGGTTGGGTACCACACTAGAATTGCTGCAATGAAAGGCAAAGCATGGTTTGTCAGACAAGGATTTGGGGAGTTACTATCTATCCAAAAGAAGATGCTTCCGAAAGATAATGAATTACCTGCCAACATATGAAGCAAAAAAGATGCTTTGCCCTATTGGATTAGAAATCAAGAAGATACATGCGTGTCATAATGATTGCATTCTCTACTATAGGCCAGACAACGAGACATTGGATGAATGCCCTGTATGCCATGCATCACGGTATAAGATCAAGCGAGATGACCCTGGTGACGTTGAGGGTGATGACCAAGGTACTTCAAAAAAGAAAGTCCCTGCCAAGGTGATGTGGTATGCTCCTATAATACCACGCTTGAAACGTTTGTTTAGAAACAAAGAGCATGCAAAGTTGTTGCATTGGCACAAAGAAGACCGTAAGGTAGACAATATTTTGAGACACCCCGTTGATGGGTCCCAGTGGAGAACAATCGACAGAGAGTTCCCGAGTTTGCAGATGACGCAAGAAACTTAAGGTTTGGTTTTGAGTACGGATGGCATGAATCCTTTTGGTAAACAGAATTGTGATCATAGCACTTGGCCCGTTACTCTATGTATATATAACCTTCCTCCATGGTTGTGCATGAAGCAAAAGTTTATTATGATGCCGGTGCTCTTACAAGGGCCGAAGCAACCTGGCAACGACATTGACGTGTACCTCAGGCCTTTGGTTGACGAACTTCAACTTTTGTGGAGCAGCGCAGGTGTACGGGTGTGGGATGAGTACAAACAAGAAAACTTTGACCTACGAGCCTTATTGTTTGTGACAATCAATGACTGGTCGGCTCTTAGTAATTTTTCGGGGCAGTCAAATAAGGGATATAATGGATGCACTCATTGTTTCACAGACATTAAAGGTGTATTCTTAAAAAAAAGTCGAAAGGTCATGTACCAAGGCCATCATCGATTTCTTTCCAGCTAATCACGTCGTCAGAAAGAAAGGTAAACATTATAAAGGTAAGGTAGATCATCAAACAAAGCCTAACAACCACAGCGGTGGGATGTACTCAATATGGTGAAGGATGTACAATTAGTCTTTGGGAAGGGACCTGGTAGCCAGCCTGTTCCGAATGATGCTACCGGACATGTACCCATGTGGAAGAAGAAGTCCATATTTTGGGAGCTACCATACTGGAAAATCTTAGAGGTGTGTTGCTTGATCGATGTGATGCACCGGATGAAGAATGTTTGTGTGAACCTGCTAGGCTTCATGGGTGTGTATGGGAAGCCTAAGAACACCCTAGAAGCATGACAGGACCTGCAGCTTTCAAAAGAATGAGACAACCTACATCCAGAGAAGACAGATGATGGACGCCATTACTTTGGTCCTGCTAGCTACACTCTTAGCAAAGAAGAAAAGGAAAGCATGTTTGAATGCCTAAGCAGCATCAAGGTCCCATCCGGATAGTCCTCGAATATAAGGGGTATAATAAATGTGTCAGATAAGAAATTCCAAAACATAAAGTCACATGACTGCCACGTTCTTATGACGTAGTTGCTTCCTGTTGCATTGAGAGGGATTCTACCTCAAAATGTACGACTAACCACCGTGAAGCTATGTGCATTTCTTAATGCAATTTCTCAGAAGGCAATCAATCCAATCGACCTTACTAATCTACAAAATGATGTGGTCCAATATCTTGTTAGCTTTGAGATGATATTCCCTCCATCCTTCTTTAATATCATGACACAACTCCTAGTTCACCTGGTCAAAGAGATTAGAGTTCTCGGTCCTGTGTTCCTACACAATATGTTCCCCTTTGAGAGGTTTTTGGGAGTCTTGAAGAACTATGTTCGCAACCGTGCTCGCCTAGAAGGAAGCATCGCTCAGGGCTATGGAACAGAGGAGGTAATTGAGTTCTGTGGTGATTATATTCCTGATCTTGACCCTATTGGTGTTCCAGAATCAAGGTATGAGGGGACACTAATGGGAAAGGGTACACTTGGGAAGAAATCTCATATTGGCATGGCAGACAATTTGTTGTGTAAAGCGCACTACACAGTTCTACAAAATAGTAGCTTGGTTGAACCCTATATCAAGATACACCAGGACATTGTACGATCCAAATTTCTGGGAAGGACTGAAGCGTGGATTACGCGTAAGCACATGGAAACTTTAGGTTATTGGTTGTGAAAACATTGTCCGTGTGACGAGAGTATTGATGAGCAACTGTACTTGTTGGCTAGGGAGACATCTTGGAATGTCTTGACATTCAAAGGGTAAGAGATAAATGGCAATACATTTTACACAATGTCCCAAGATACAAAGAGTACCAACCAAAATAGTGGTGTCCGCATAGATGCCACAGACCCAACCGGGAATAAGGAAACATACTATGGACGCATTTTGGAGATCTAGGAACTAAACTATGGACCTAATTTTAAGGTTGCTTTGTTAAAGTGCCAATGGGTGAAAATGACTGGAGGTGGTGTAACAGTTGACACTAACTATGAAATGACCACAGTTGACCTCAATAATCTTGGGTACATAGACGAGCCATTTGTCCCAGCTAAGGACGTCAAACAGGTGTTCTATGTGAAGGATATGTCCAGCAAACCGAAGAATAAAGGGAAAAAACCAATAAATGTGGAGCACCAGACAATGAACCAAAGCGCCTCATCATTCTTTTAGGGAAAGCAAACATCGTGGGAATTGAAGACAAGACTGACATGTCAGAAGATTATGAAACGTATGATGGATTTTTGCCCTATGCAGTGAACTGTGACACAAGTATCCTGCTAAATGACGAGGACGCTCCATGGTTACGACAAGATCATGACCAAGGGACATATGTGAAGAAGAAGATTATTCGTGTCCCCGTTTGATATTGTGATGTATTACAACTATTATTATAAGTATGTAAGAATTATGATCTGATATTTAAATTTTATAGTGTGTTATCACATTATTTATTCCCTTTAAATGAATTAGTAGTCGACGATGGAGTTCATAGACAATGTGTGATGAAAAAGTCAATGATCTGACGTTAATTAGATGTGTAAACTAATTATCTGTTGAAATCTAAACATTTTTAAAGATTTTAATTAAGAGTTACAATTTTGCATGGTCTCAATTGTGATTATTATTGTCACTATATTAAATATTAATTGGTAAGATAAAAGATTATATGTTACAATTTTTTATTATGTACAACAATGCATAAGAAGCTTTAGATTTTTTTTTGTATTTTTTGACTAATATTCTATTTACAAGATAATTAATAGGCTATTATGAATATTACAATAAGAAATTTGAAATAAAATTTAAAATAACATTGCCAAAACAATAGGCTCCAAGAAACTGCCAATAGTCCCTGGTTGATCCAACAACCGGGATTAATGGGTGGGGAAAATTTCCCGCGTGCCAAAATGGGAACTAGTCCGGTTCTTCCCTTCAACCGGGACTAAAGACCTAACTTTAGTCCGGTTCTTCCTCCCGGTTCCAACCTCCACCCGAGACTAAAGGTATTGGGTGTATAAAGCTGTTGCTCATCCCCCATTCTACCCCGATCGATCCACTCCAGCCGTGCACACACCGCCGCTGCCACGCTCTCCTCTCCCGACGTCGCGCCGCCTCTCCCCGACGCTCCGGCCAGCTCATCCTCGACGGACGTGCGTGACTCCTCCTCGATGACCGCGCACGCCTCTTCTGCCTCGCAACGACCCACGCTCGCGACCGCGCGCTCCTTCCAGCGCACCCGCGGCGGCGACCCTGCCGGCCCACCGCCCACGCGAGCTTCACCGGCCCGGCCATGCACCGCCCGCGCGAGCTCCTCGAGATCTCGTCGTCGTCTCCGCGGACCACGGCCTCTTCGACCCCGGCCCGTATGGCGGCGCGGCGTTCGGCTTCGACGGCGCGACGTTCAGCTTCCTCCGCGCGCACTCGGCTTCCTCCCTCCGGCAACCACCGCGCCGCGATCGGCCTCCCGGCCCTGCTTGCTCCATTCGGCCGCCGCCATCAGCAGAGCGCAAGCGCGCGCTAACCTAAGGCAAATCTCGTTTGTTTAATTACTTATGCTTAGTAATTTTTAGTTTATATATATATGCCAAGTACTTTAGTTTATTATGCTTAGTAACTTTTAGTTTAGATATAAATGCTAAGTAATTAATTTAGTTCACATATTAGTTTCTATATATATGCTAAGTACTTTAGTTTATTTATGCTTACTAATAATTTCTAGTTTTTATATATATAGATATGTGCTAATTAAGTAATTTAGTTAAGATATATTGCTAAGTAATTAATTTAGTTCACATATAGTGTTTATATATATGCTAAGTACTTTAGTTTATTTATGCTTACTAGTAATTTCTAGTTTTTATATATATAGATATGTGCTATTTAAGTAATTTAGTTAAGATATATGCTAAGTAATTAATTTAGTTCACATATAGTGTCTATATATATGCTAAGTACTTTAGTTTATTTATGCTTACTAGTAATTAAAAATTTAGTTCACATATAGTTTGTAAGATGGATCCTCGGGACAACTACAATGAAGAAATGATGAACATCATCAATTCGGTGATCAATATGACTCCATCCACAACAAACGTGAACAAGAGATCGAGGACGACGACTCTCAGTATTTACTTTTTGAAGATGACTAGCGGGATTGGAAGAAACTCATGTGCAAGAAAATGTTGGAGAGGTTAGGGTTACAAAAATCTTATATGTTAACAAAAGTTTATATTGCATCTCTCTATATGAATCAATGAAATAAAAATTCAATTACAAAGTTCATTTGTGTTTCTTACTTATATAGCCCTCTGGATCGACGATGACCTCGACGAGAAGCGGGAAAAATGTTAGAGGCGTGACTAAACCGTGCACTGTCCACTTCCGATCACGGAAATCGATCCTAGTACCGGCAAACCCGCTGTAGCCGGCTAAAAATGCACAGAAATTTGTGCACTATTGTGGAGCCCTTGTTAGAGACAGGCTGCCAATAAGCATTCATGAATGGAAAGAGAAGAAGGATGCTCCTCATGTCAGCTTTGTTTTGATCGAGACAAGGAATTACTTTGGAAAGAAGTCAATGCACATTTCAGTCTTCCTTCTTCATCTTGACGATGACGCAAAAAACTTAGTCAGAACCTGGAGTCTCAAGAACATGGCCACACAATTCCAAAGCTAGAAGAAGAAGTTGTACAAGAACTTTGTGATGAAGGAGTTAACTCAGATTTTAGTCCGAGGAGCCCATATACAAAGTTGCAGGCCGATTGGGCAGACTTTGTTCTGTACAAGACCTCAGAAGAGGGTGTACAACGAGCAAGAAGGAATCAGGACAATGCACAAAAGAAACAATACCATCATAGCATGGGTTCAGGTGGCTACAAGACTAGCATTCCGAAGTTGGAGAAAGAAGAAGAAACTCTGTTTGCTAAAGGAGTTGCTCCACAGTCCATTGGATTGGCCAGAACGTTCCAAACATTGGTTTTTTGGGCTTTGGTGGTAAATTGGACCCAGATACGGGTGTTGCGATTTATGGTGGAACACTCTCAGATGCAGCAGTACGTCTTCTCGAGGTTGTACACGCTACTTCAGTTGGTGAGTTTGTGCCCAACCGAGAGAAGGATGAGCTAAACACACGCCCTCCAGACACCTGAACACCCTGGTCGAACACGAGGTAGAGGTGTGGTCCCGTGGCGGCATGGCTTCCCCAAGACATTGATACTTACAGAAGCCACTAGCGAAAAAAGGATGAGGAGGCAGCACGGATCAAGAGGATGATCGCAGAGGAGGTCTCAAGGCAGCATCTCAACGATGAAGTAGTTGTGCTTCACAGAGGTACTGTTGCTACTACACAATAAGATGAAGCACTCCAGCACTTTCCTGTGGATGACATTACTCAACCTTTTACTGTGTGTGAGCTGCACATTCCCATGGGGGATAGCACCGTCTTGGTGGCACATGGTGTTGTTGCTCCAGAGGATCCTAGCCGGACACCAAGGATCCATGGTAATGTAAT
This sequence comes from Microstegium vimineum, assembly GCA_022036555.1. NCBI lineage: Eukaryota > Viridiplantae > Streptophyta > Magnoliopsida > Poales > Poaceae > Microstegium > Microstegium vimineum. The sequence goes on along the minus strand of CM039125.1, from coordinate 17,228,704 downwards.
TCCACTAGGATATTATAGAGTTAGCGTGGATAGAGTTATCAACTCCCATAGGGCAGTGTCTCTTGACATCCCTGGAGGTGAAGGGGAACAACCCTAGGAGAAGTAGAGCATGGAATCATTGTTTGGCGCAAGCGCTACATCATCATTCCTCCAGTGGGCTACCGAGGGAAACCGTCGCCTCCTCCTCAACCACCTCACGATGATGATAGGTACAAATGAGAAATTTTAAATTATTCGCTACACCAACTGTGTTAATTATTTCTCATGATCATTATTCTTTCACCCATATAGGTCAAGCAACCCAAGTCCGGCTCATCAATCCCATGATTGTCAAAGTACCACTCCTCCTCAACCACCTCCGGACGATAGGAGGTGCACATGAAATTTTTTAAATTATTCGCTACACCAACTATGTTAATTATTATTACTCATGGTCATTCTTCTTTCACTCATAGGTCGAGCAACCCAAGTTCGGCTCCTCAATACCATGATCGTCAAAGTACCGTTCCAGAATTTGATGATGCTAGTGGATTCACCGATGATGATGGTGATGTGCCGGACATGGGTGGAGCTATGTGTCTGTCTCCGTCTCTTGCACCTCCTCTGCCTTCGCAACCAAAGAATCAACGTAAGAGGGCCTCATCCCCAAAGAAGTTAGCCCCGACGCCGAAGAAGAAAGGTACTTCTAAAAAGGCACAATCTCCTCCACAGCTAACTGAAGATGAGAGACAAGAAACGGCAGTTCAGAGGGACATTGCTAACTGGAAAAAAGGTATAGCAGAAGGAATAGCAAGGAAAAGTTACTCAAGAATACCCCGCCGGTGTAGGAGGCGATAAACTGAGCCAAGGAGGTATCGCCCAAGGGGAAATCCTCCATCGGCTAGAAGTTCTGCTGCAGGAAGATACATGTTGGTAGGTCCGACTGTTCTACCACAGAAAACAAACTTTTCCAACCACATGTTAAGAAAGTGGCATGCTCCCTTGGGGCTACCGATCTAGTCTTCTGATACTCCTGGATATACCCAGTCCAACCACCGATATTGCGGGTACTTACCCGATGCTCAGACTTCCTGCGGAACAGGGTGGCGGGATCGCAGAACAGACATCTAGGCCAATGAGCATATGTACATCGGCAAGCGTAGGGGTGTCTGGTCCATGTCTGAACAGGAATGCGTTCATTGTATCGGACCAGAAGTAGGAGGCGGCAATCATCATGTTCTCATTTTTAGCCATATCGGCAATGGACAACCTAATGCATTGTTCGATGTTGCGCTCTGACCAGTAGAGTTGTTGTGATCTTGCTATCCGAAGGTACCAATTCTTCCACCCTTTAGTGGGTTTGGGCCAAGAGCGGAAGGTATCGGTCCACAACCCTAAATCAAAGTGCTCAGATCTGAAAGGGATACAATTGGTCTCTGCGTTGATCAGATTGGTTGAATTGGTGTTCCCCATTGGGCCTAAACAACAAAGGTGTTCTTGATCGGTAGGGATCACTATTTTGTTGCGCATTTCCTAGATCCAGAGAACAAAAAGAAAGAGGGAGAAGGGATTGAGGAGCAATGCGAAGGATGAAACTACAATATATCCGATAGGGAAAGAGGAGAGATTACCGTGGGAGCATTGAAGTTGATCGTCATTGAAGCAGAGTTCTTCCGGAGATCGTGCTTCCTGCTGAAAAAGAGGAATTGACGCTGGAAAAAGGCTCTTTGGGTGATATTGAGATGAAGGTGGAAATGTGAGCTCAGGGTAAAAGAGAAGGCGGACGGCGATCTTTATAGGCTTAGATTAAAGGGTATTTTCGAGTTTTCTTGTTACTAAGCAGAGATAAAGAAGGATATCGCAGTAAATTTGCGCGGTGATTGAAGAGTTCGTGCTACGGTTATGGGAGTTGTTAGTAACTTGCAGTTTTCAGGCGCGGTAATCAAGATGATGGCGCGTTCTGGAGGGAAAAGAGAAAATTTCGGCGCATAAGATATTTATATGCCGTTTTTTTGTATAGGTCAATATTAAACCAAGTGTATTGATCGGTAAAGGGGTTCCTCATCGGAATCAAGGGGCTATCGGTTTCATTACCGATGGAAGCAAAAGAATCTGCCGATGGTGGTTGTGATAGAAGAAACGTCAAGGGTGAAAAGGAAAGACATTTGCCGATGAGAAGATGTTGCCGATGAAAGTAGAAGAATATTGCCGATAGGAAGGTATTGCTGATGGACAAAGGATGTGGCTGACGTCAGCAGAAAGCTGCCGATAGCAATAAGAGGAAGGTTGCAGATTGGAAAGATTCTACCGATGGAAGGCTTCATCGTAAAGGAAATGAATAAGGAAACTGGTGATTTTATACTAGTGTTACTGTCGTTATTTGAGTCCGACTCTAGTACGAGTCATTTTATTTCCTTAAAAATAGGAGTTCTGTTTAGGTATGAGTCGTGTCTGTTTGCAACTCCTGTTAACGGAGTATAAATATGTACCCAGGGGCAATGTATCAAGGAATATTCAATACAATCCAACAAATCTATTATTTTGTCTTACTTTTCCAGCATCTACTTTTTCCACATTAGTTTTAGTTTATCTACGAGTTCTTACGATCTAGACGAGCTACATCGACAAGATCTCCGTCTACCTCGTGAGTTCTGCTTTTTGAGCAATCTGAGCCTTGACGTCCGAGCGCATCGTTGTCGTCTCGTTCATCGTTGTTCCAGTTATCATCCTTGTCGATTAACTGGTCAAATCGACTGGCACACCTTGGATATCGAGTTCGGATATAAACCCGAGGTGTTCGCAGATCTGACGCTTTTTGTGTCAACAATATCCATGTATTAATTCACATTCTTTTAGTACATGTTGTGGCTTGAATGGTGTAATCATGTATATCTCATTCATATTGACTCACTCATGCTTACAATAGTCAAGTCCTGAAAATCGAAACTAAAATCAACTCTTTATTCATACTTGAGCTTGTATTGTCGTCGATCACCAAAAAGGGGAGATTGAAAGCATCTAGGCCCCATGGTTTTGGGGAATAATGACATTGCAAAATTACTATAACTAACGTGTGTTTTTGCAGAGGAAAAATTGGTAAGTTAGGTCATATGTAATGGATATTGAATGAGATCAATGATGTTCATGCCCCCAAGATGGATTAGTTTCGGCTTTCAAAGGATTGGCAACAAGGTAAAAGCTTAGGCTAGGTCTAAGCGTCATGTGGAGTCAGAAGGACACTTAGAGTAGTCTAGGGCCTTTATTTTCCTTTGGTCATGCTATTAAGGGAGGTATGAGATTAATAGCTTGACCTAGGAAAGGTTAGGGATGTAGGTGTGGTGCACACTTGTCAAACCTGCTCCTAGAGTATCTACAAATAGCTCTTGAGATGTTTAGAGCCAGTCCCTTTCACATAGTGTCAAAATTTGAGGTGATTGGGAGGCTCAAAAGAGCTCTGGCTGCTTCCCTTGGACCTCCGGACCATAAGTGAGGTGTCTGGTGGTCAGGGTTTGCTCGGGGTGAGATTGGAGTCCGGTGCAACACAAAGAGCTCCAGAAGTGAAGGTTTGCCTCCGGACTGAGTCTGGAGCTAGCGTCCAAACCATATGCGTCCAATCCATTATTTATGGCACAAAATTATTATCATCATATATACCATGAAATGGATCATTCCAGCATACTTATTTGGTGTCACAGTTTTGTTCTAAATTTTAAATAGTTTGATTTAGAACAACTCAAAAAGGTTGATTGATTTTTAGTACAAATGGAGTATTATATTAGACTACACATTCAAATACGCTATATGACTTCAACTTGAAATACATGCGTTACATCAATTGCTTTAAGTCAGCCTGGGCATTTTTTAACCGAAAACCGCAAACCGAACCGAACCGAGCCGAATTATCAGTTTTTTCGGTTTGCGGTTTGTGGTTCGGTTTCTATTTGCTCACTATTCGATGTTCGGCTTCGGCTTCGGTTTTACCCCCAAACTGAGCCGATTAACCGAACCCCCGAAATACACCCGCAGACCGCAGTCTGCCAGTCCCCACTCGCCCACTCGGCCACTCGCCAGTCCCCAGCCCCGCAGGCCGCACTGCCGCAGCCCAAGCCCACCAGCCGAGTCCCAAGCCACACTGCCACCTGACTCCTAGCCGAGGCCGACCTAGCGAGTGGCCGAGTCCCCTCTCCCGCCGCCGCCGTCTCCCGAGTCGCCGAGCGGCAGTGCCGACTGGAGCACTTCCCCAGTTCCCGCCATCTCCCAAATCGCCGACCCTTCGTCCCTTCCCCACATCCGGCGGCGCGCGGGCCACCCCAGCAGATCAGGTCGCGCCCTGCCGCCTCGCGACGACGAGCAGGGAGCCCGCAGTCGCAGGGAGGAGGCAGTCGGCACCAGCAGAGAGCAGTCCAGCACACCATGGAGGCGGCGGCGGGCCGCAAGCGCGCGTACAACATCATCGTGCCCACCTACAACGAGCACCTCAACGTCGCCCTCATCGTCTACCTCATCTTCAAGCACCTCCCGTAAGCACCGCCCAGCTTCCTCTCTCTCGTCCGACGCTGATCTGTCTCTCGCCGTTGTGCCTTTTGTTGTTACGGTTGCGTCAAGATCTTTCAGTGGTGAACGTTGTCGATTCGATTTCATTAGATTAGATGTCATTCGGTTGCGTGCGTCTGCTGGATCGATTGGATTAATAACCTATAGTACTTAATAAGAATCCACCTGATCTGAATTTGTGAATGGAACTGCCGATATTTGTTTAGGTGTTACCTTAGCTCTGAGATCGAACTGCAGGCACATGTAAATTATAAAGTAGAATCACTTGTTACTCCATTATGCGTCCAAATAGATGGCATAGATTCTTTATATTCCGTCTTTGCTGCAATTCGAACAACAACCCTCCCTTGAGCTCTGCTTGCACATCTTACAGTATATAGTTGCAGAGTTCTAATAATGCCAGTACTGTTGAAGTCATCACTGTCCACTTGTTTTTCTTCTGAGAACAATAAATGAAACAGTTTTCTAGTGCTGTTTTGGCAACACTTGAGCTAGAATTCGCTTCTTGTTTATCGAAGTCTTGAACTATCATAGTGGCAACCACGTTTCCTTTTGACTTGTGTATTTTGGACCATACATGTCATAGGTACCCTTCATTCTAGTGGTGCCCTGCTGGGCGTGCCTAATTCACTCTATCAGACAAACAGTGAAAGCACCACCCTCGACAACGGCGGCGCGGACCCAGCAGTCCTCCCATGTAAGTTACTAAGTTTACTAGTTTAGATCGATCTTCAGAGTTCAAACAGTCAGACTTTAGTCTTCAATTCTGATTTGGAACATTTCATTTCTAGATGGGGGACAAAGATGAAACTGTTGCTGGTGAGATTAATCAGACTCAAGAAACTGAAACTGGAGTTTCAACAACTGGAGTGGTAGAGGCTGACAAGGAGCAGCAGCAAACCAAGGATGGAGATGGAGAGAAAGTGGATGAAGAATCCATGAAAAGAAAACCCATGGCTCTAAGATCTGATGTATGGGATAGTTTCAACAAGGTCAAACTCGATCTTGGGGAAGAGAGAGCTAAGTGCAAGTGGTGTACCAAGCTCTTTCATTGCGGCTCAAGAACAAATGGTATGTCATCCTTGAAAAATCATGTAAAGATTTGCAAAAGGAATCCTAACAAACCAGTAGTTGATAAACAAGGAACTTTGCAACTGACACCATGTGCTGGCACTAGTAGTATTGGTATTGTAACCACATGGAAATTTGATCCGGATGAACTTAGAAAGAGTTTTGTTGAGATGATAATTGAAGATGAACAACCATTTGTCTTATCTGAATGTTCTGGTCTTAGAAAATTTATGGCAAAAGCATGTCCACGATTTATTCTGCCATCTAGAAGAACAATCACTAGATCTTGTGTTAAAGTATATGAAGATGAGAAAGAAAAGCTTAGGAAATTTTTTGAGGACAATTGTGAAAGAGTTTGCCTCACAACTGACACATGGACTGCTAAGAATAGCCAAAACTACATGTGTGTTACAGCCCATTTTATTGACAATGACTGGAACCTACAGAAGAAAATTATTGGTTTTTTCTTGGTTAAGGGCCATAGAGGGGAGGACATTGGAAAATCATTAGAGAATTGCTTGGCTAAGTGGGGATTGACAAGGTTTTTACAATAACAGTAGACAATGCTAGTGCAAACAATAATGCAATTAAGTATATGAGGCGGGTCTTAAATGAGTCAAAAGGTTGCTTTGTTGAAGGAGAGTACCTGCACATGCGATGTGCTGCTCATATTATAAACCTAATAGTAGGTGATGGCTTGAAGGAAATTGTTAAATCAATTCAGCGTGTCCGTGCTGCTGTTAAGTATATCAAGTGTGGCACATCTAGATTGGTAAAATTTAAGAAATGTGCTGAGTTAGCCAAGGTACAGAGCAAAGCATTTCTGACCTTAGATATTTGCACTAGATGGAACTCAACCTATCTTATGTTAAATGCTGCACAAAAGTACCAAAAAGCATTTGAAAGATATAGTGATGAAGACCCATACTACATGTTAGAATTAGAAGGAGACAATGGTCCAGGGTACCAACAAAAGCAGATTGGGACAAGGCTAGGAAGATGGCTGATTTCCTTGAACACTTTTATGACCTCACTCTTCGTGTTTCTGTACAAAGTCGTCCAACATCTCATACTTATTTTCATGAGATTGCTGATGTATTACTTCTGCTGAGAGAATGGTGTCATAGTGAAGACAACCTAAGTAAGGAAATGGGTAACAGAATGCTAGTGAAGTACTACAAGTACTGGGGAGAGAAGTATGGTGAGAGGCAGGGGGACAGAGAAAAGAGAGGAGAGAAAGATAAGGGGGATCAGTTGCTCAACTTTACTGTTTTCTTCTGTGTTGCTATTGATCCTAGATACAAACTATCAAATTGCATCAAAATGGGAATTAAGGTAATGTTTGGGGATACAGTAGGAGAAAAAGTGTGGGAAACAGTGAACAATTATTTTCGTACTTTGTTCGAAGAGTACAAGAAAATGTATGCCCCAAAAGATAAAGCACCACAAACTACTCAATCTGAATCTACAACTAAAACCAGCAAGAGAGTGAGTAGGTGGATGTCAGTAATTACTCAACAGATTAACAATGAGAGTGGAACTGTCAAATCTGAGGTAGAAAAGTATCTTTCAGAAGATAATGAGCCAGACACACCAGGATTTGACATTCTAAAGTGGTGGAAGGTCAATTCAACAAGATTCCCAATATTATCACGTTTGGCCCGCGATCTGTTGGCAATTCCTATCACTTCAGTTGCCTCTGAATCAGCCTTCAGTGCTGGTGGCAGAACTCTTGATGACTTTAGGACCTCACTAACCCCAAGAATGGTTGAGCGCCTCATTTGTACAAATGAGGCGCTCAACCATTCTTGGGGTTAGTGAGGTCGTGGAGGAAACTATGTTAGTGTTGAAGAGGACACCGAACAAATGGCTTTACTTGAGGAAGGTAATAACATAGTCAATTATTAATTGCTTGTAATGTGCATGTGCTTCATGATTCATACACTGTACTAACTGAGATAATCTATTATCTATTATTATTTAGAACTTGGTGGCCTGTCCATTTCCAAGGAAGATGCTCCAGCTACTTGAGTCTGCTGGGTCTGCTGGCCTGCTGGGTGCACGCATGGCCTGCTGGGTGCACGCTGCTGCTGCTGGCATGCTGCTCTGGTCTGCACGCTGCTGCTGCTGGGTGCTGGCTGAGTGTGCATGCACGCTGCTGTTGAACTGCTGGGTGTTTAGTATTCTCAATATTTCTCATTTTCTCATTTTATTTGTGTACTAAACTACTACTGTACTGTGACTCTGTGAGGTGTTGAATTGTGAGATGTTGATACTGTTATTTGTGTATTGTGAGATGCCGATACTACTATTTTGTGTAATTTTGTGCTGCTGGTTGTTGTTTTGCTTGACAGTTGACAGCTTAAGACTTGATATATCATATGTGTTGTTGCTTGTGTCCATTTTATGTAATTAGGCCGTGTTGTCGCTGCTGGAAACTGTTTCGATTAATGCGGTTAAAACCGAAAACCGAAATTTAAAAACCAAACCGAATTTTACGGTTTTCAGATTTTTACCGAACCGATCGAGTGCTGTTGCCTAGAAACCGAAATATTTTTAAACCGAACAAACCGAACCGAATTTTTAGTTAAAACCGAACATCCAAGCTAAGCTTTAAGGACATAGGGTGAGCTACGGATCTTCATTACTCCTAGCATCCCACTGAGCTATCATAGGCCGGCCTATGAATTTCCCGTTATTATATATCAACATCTTAATTGCTGCTTGGCAATTCTACGGGATACTAGCAAAGATTGACAACGTTTAGGCACCCCCCATAGCTTAGCCATATAAGTCAATCATCCAGCGACCGATCAAAATCACATCGCTTGTCATGAATGGGTTGTGTCAGATCAAATCCCCAATTTGTTTTCGTTAGTTATTAATAATGAGGGAATCAGGTAACTGAATCAAATTTGCGAGACAGTGATGGAATCGTCCTGCCTATGTATGGCATCAAACTTTGTAGCACTGATGAACCCCCAGTTTTGGACTGCGTGGGGATTCCATAGAATTAATTCATAACGGAATCCCACTGTTTCTTCATGTGGACAATTTTCAAAGTTCGTGTCAAATCCTCAAACAATACCATGAGCGGAGGCCAAATTGTAAGCGTAGTAATGGACGATCTACCCTGTGTGGCGGCAAGCCGGTAATTGCCATTAGGCAGAACCCAGGTGTATGTTCATGGTAGTTACACTACTACAGAAACGGCAAACAATTCCGGTTCAAAACCCTCCTTCGGTGACGGTTTTTGAACCGGCACTGACAATTCGGCAGTGATGAGGCCAAGCCATCACTGTCGGTTATGCCAAACCGGCAGTAATGGCTCAAGCATTACTGTCGGTTTGTGTTACCAACTGGCAGTGATGCTTGAGCCATCACTGCCGGTTTGTTCCATCAACCGACAGTGATGCTTGAGCCATCACTGTCGGTTTTAATTGAACCGGCAGTGATATTATTTTTTAAAATTGTATTTTATTAATTGTTTAATTTTCATTTGGGGTTTAGGATAGAGGTGGTGGGGAGAGAGATCATGGAGGTGTTTGCTATCGATCCATTTGGTATCGATGTGAATTGAAGGTGGTTGTGGACTAGCGACAATACAAACCCATCACACATTTATAATAATTATTACAAAACATGCAAACAAAACTTAAAGTATCGAATTAAATGTCGCATTACAATAGCCTTTCGAGGCGGTCTTTTCCGTAGATCTTCTTGAAGTCCTTACTCTGCACAATGGACAGATATACTTTTCTATACACTATCTCGTCCAGAATAAGAGGTATTATCTCCTCTTGAAATCCTCTTATCTCAAAATCTACCAACCTGTTACGGCCCTGATCTTTGCGCTGTAAATTGATACAAGATAATATTGAGATGCACATACGTAAGACAAAACAATAGAATTAAAATGCGACGCGTACGTACCATGTCATCTCCTATTCCTAGTTTTGCGCCAAAGTAGGCAAGCATTGCCCACATCACATAGAACCCGCACTCGTTATTCCCCATTGGTTGATCTAGGTGCTTGACCTTCTTCATATACTCCACTTGGAATGGGGCTCTCCATTTCTTTTGCAGCTTAGACTCCATATTTCTCCAATCAGGTAACGCCTTCATTCTATGTGACAATATAAAATGAAGTGTGAAGGCTGAGGACATTAATTACAATATCATATGTGATTGAAAAGTATGGTGATATTGAGTTCACTTACATATTTAGCACTTTGACTAGAGGTTCGATAAGTTCAAGTGGCTTCTTTTTTGAGTCCCACACCTCGATAGTTGAATTTTTAAGACTTATATCTACGAGGACGTAATGGTTGCTGCAATCACAAAGCTCATGTTATTGAATGATATATCAAGAAAAAAACACTTAAGTAAGGGTCGAGAACACATACTCGTAATTGTAGGTTAGCAGTGCCTTTGTTTTGCCAACTGAGAACATTCTTTCAAACTCTATCTTCAAACTTACTGAGACATACGGATCTTGGAGACCGGCTTTGCATGTTGTCTCATTTACCAACATGGGGTCCAAGAAGTCAAAAATGCTATTTCGTTTTTGGAGGCAAAATTTTGCTATAGACCTGCAAAATAAACATGCATGGATATATTCAAATGCAGATCACGTAGTTTATTATAACGTTGTTAGGGTATGGTACTTACAGAGTCCATAACATCATAATCTACTTATCCGGCGAGCGTCGTTGAAAGAGTTGAAAGAGGTCTTCATAATGAATAGTATGCACAACTTCTTCGGGATGATTAAAATGTAAACAGGAAGGGATGCATACTTCAAAGGTTGTTATTTTGTCTTCGCTGCTATTACTGTCTATGATGTAATAATCATGCAACTATTGCATGTTTGTTGGTAATTTTCTATACTCTTCTTCGCTGGCGACCATAGGCTTGCTTAGTTCAAACTTGTATACATCTTTGGCGTTTTCAAATTCGGTTTTTCCAAAATAGAGATTCTCGGCATCCTTCATGCTTATGTTCAGGTCCGTGGCCAAGATTTGTATCTCTAGCTGCTGTAAGGTGTGTATTTCTCTAGATCTTTCTTGATTACCCGTATTTTTGCTTTGCCTTTCAAATTTGCTCTGTTTCTCAGGTATATAAGCCAATCGTGCATACAAGGCAAGTTTGGCGGCCTTTTCTGCAATCTGAGCTCGTAGAATTTGTCCTTAATCGGCGCTAGCTTCTTCCTCTTACTAGTCATCTTGGGATCTTTACCAACCGAAGTTGATGACCTCCTCTGTTGCGAAGTCGAACCTAATCTAGACCTAGGCCATCGAGATCCCAGTCCTGAGGACTTTGAAGCTAGTGGAGGAGAAGGAGGAGGAGGAGTCTTCTCCTTTGGCGGTGGAGAAGGAGTCTTCTCCTTTGGCGGTGGAGGAGGTGTCAGTGGATCTTGACGAGGAAGAAACCTCTTCGCGGAGGGGACCGAGATGATTCACTGTCATCCTCATCTTCCGAAGATTGCTGCTCATCTAGCTTGATGAAGCGTTTGTGTCAGGCGACATGAGTGCCCAAGTTGTGAACCAGACGCGGCCTTTCTTCCTCCACTGGGAAATCAATATGTATCTTATTGTACTTTTTGTCCAAGATCTTATCAATGCTGACCCTGGCATACCCGAGTGGCACTGGCTTGCCATGAATGACGTTCTCTCCTCTAGGAAATGCTTGCCCGACCGCCACCTTGTCTTTGGTCCACTATTGACGGATGTACAACCTGACATTCACAGTTATGTGATGTCGTCCACCGATGAGGAGCATTGACCTCTCATCGTCAGGCATAGGGGTTGAGCCACAGCTACTGTGGCCCTTGCCGGGCACTAGGCTATTCAAAGCAGGGATTGCATGCGGCCCTTGACTCGAACACATGGATTGCATAGCGCTCGCCACTTGAGCAACTATCCGTGCTTCCATGCTCTATTCTAGCTCCTCTCGCATCCTTTGGAACTCCTCTTCTTGTTGCGTTCTAGCCCTCACCCGGCTCCTATAGGAAGCGGATTCACCTTCAAATGCTTTCTCCCAAGGAATTACCCCGGCTCCTGTAGTGCGACCGGGGTGCTCCTTGGTTCCAAGTGCTTGCGTGAGCACATCATTTTCTCTATCCGACATGCGGGCCCCTCTATACACTTTCTCAGTGATCGTGGAAATCTTCTGGAGGAGATCGGTAACGGGTTCAGCGCTGGCGGAAAGGCTCCCGTCAGGATTGTATCGTGCCCCCTTGCGAGTAGGTAGTTCACTGATCTGGGCTACCAATCGCTTGTCTGAGGCATAACGCCGCTCCGCTCTAGTGCTTCGACTTGGGCATCCCAATCCGGAATCCTCCTTACATACCCACGCGATCATAGGCGTGTGAGGATAATTTGACCTAAGCAGTTTGCTTTGTTTCTTTCGCTTGATGCCTTGGCCTCTTCAGATAGCTTGTAAGCCTTGAACTCCTCCCAGAAGTCCCTCTGCTTTCTCAATTCACCACCCGCAAAATTCGGTTCTTTTCCTCCTTGATGAGCTTGTGCAACTTTCCCTTGAAATTCTTGAAGGAGTGACCCAAGATTTCCTTGGCCCTCTTCTTGACTGTAGCTTCATCACAATCATTAGGGAAAGTGAAATACCCTCTGAGCTTGTTCCAAACTAGTTCCTTCTCCACTTCTGGAACCCTCCACGAGTCTTGCTCACTGCCATTCCACTTCTTGTATTTGATCGGGATGAAGTCCCTTACAAGTGCGCCGATGGTACTCTTGTATGGGCCCAATGCTTTAAGTGGCTCCACCGGCTCCCCTAGTTGATCGAACTGAGAGATGTGCCAGTGTCTAGTTGTCTGAGGGAGCTTTGTTGCACCACTCTTAGTCCTTCTGGAACTCTCACCAGTACTTGGACCTTCCGACGGAACCTGCTTCAAAATTTATGAATAAGTCCCCATCAAACTTGACCTTACCGTGTTTTTAGGTATGACCTAAGTTATTACCTGTCTCCTTGGCCCTATTCTAGGTTTTGCATATGGCTAGGGCTCCCAAAGGGATTTGATCCCCTTTCTGGTTGTCATCGGATCCATGGTCACGTTCGCACCGCCACCACTAGTTCCTTGGTCATCGACTTCGGTCGCAGGGCGACGGGTGGTGAATCGACGCTTAATTGTCATGTTTTTTTGGACAATAATTTTGATTATTGGTATTAACTCATAGGTAGATAACATATATACAAGCATAGGATGATGACATATATACAAGCATAAGTGTAGCATAAGATGATGCCATATATACAAGCATAAGATATATGACATTTTATACATCTATATCTCTTTCTCTATCTTTCTCTCTATCTTTCTCTCTGTCTTTATATCTCTCTATCTCTCTATCTATCTATCTATCTATCTTTATCTCTATCTTTGACATGTATATATGATATGACATTTACACATCTATATGTCTAATAAGAAATTTTGCTCAAAGTATCTCGATATCTCTTTAATCATGCATCTCTCTATCCATAAAAAGTTGAATCATGATATATATACAAGGATACAAGGATGACATACAAGTCTATCTATATATCTCTCTCTTTCTCTATCTCTCTATCTATCTCTAATCTCTACATATCTCTTTCTCTATCTCTCTCTCTATCTGTCTGTCTCTGTCTTTCTCTATCTCACTATCTATCTAAGCTATCTCTCTAATCTATCTATCTCTCTATTTTATCTAATCTATCTCTCTAATTTATCTCTCTCTCTATCTCCTTCTCCCTCCTTCTTCCTCCATCTTCCTCCTTCTTCCCTCTCCCTCCTTCTTCTCCATCTCCCTCCTTCTTCCTCCTTCCTCCCTCTCCCTCCTTCCTCTCCCTCCTTCTTCCTCCCTCTCCCTCCTTCTCCTTTGAAACTAGCAGTCCACTGCAGCATTCCCTCAAACACCTTGGTTGCATGGCGGTTAGAGCTCACTGTCGGTTGTGGGGGCCGGATTCCGACCTCCTAGGTGGCGACGAGGTAGTTGGCGAGGTCGCTGGCCGTCGTGGTGGAGGTCCTGAGTACCGTCGCGGGCGAGGTCCCTGGCCGGCGTCGAGCAGAGCGTCGTCGAGCAGAGCGGCGTCGAGCTACCCGCGTCGAGCAGAGCGAGCGGTGGCGGCAGGCAGTGGCGGCGACGTGCAGCGACGGCGGCGTGCAGTGGCGGGAGCTCCTCACGGCGTCAAGGGGGTCGAGGTCGAGGGGGCGGCGACGGCGTGCAGTGGCGAGCTCGGGCAGCGTCGAGCCAGAGCGGCAGCATCAAGCAGAAATGGCTAAGTGTGGAACGGGCGCGAGTCTAAAAATTTCAGACCGTGCCCTTTCCTTATATACGCGGACACAACACTGTCGGTTTTCTTGTTACAAACCGGCAGTGGCTATCACTGCCGGTTTGTAACAAGAACCGGCAGTGATGTGGAGGCATCAGTGCTGGTTAGTTTAAAACCGGCAGTGATTAGAGGACATCACTACCGATTGGTAGATAGAACCGGCAGTGATAGGGTAACATCACTGCCGGTTCCTTACAACCCGGCAGTGATTTGTAATTTTTTAAAAATTTGCCCTTTGCTTTAGAATTCAAATACTCCTGATTTTTTGACTAAAACTTGAAAAACTCTAAACATAGAAGTTTCATAATTTTTAATTCTCTACAACTTTTGTTGAAGTAGCATATTCAAATTCTTTATAGTTTTTTAATTCCATTTTAAATTTGAATAAGGGGTTTTAAAATCAATTACCCCCTTTGTAATTACTCCAAAAATTTGAATAGAAGTTGAAAATCTTCCAACTAGCTTTTGCTAGTTTGAGGAGCTCTACATTAATGCTTATACACTCAAGGTCTAATTCTTTATAGTTTTTGAATTCCCTTTTGAAATTGAATAAGGGTTTAAAATTCAAATACCCCCTTTGTAATTTTCTCAAAAAATTTGAATAGAAGATGAAAATCTTCCAACATAGATTTTTCTAGTTTTGAGTATCTCTAATTAATGCTTATACACTCAAGGTCTAATTCCTTATAGTTCTTGATTCCCTTTTGACATGGCATACATCAATCAACAACGTGGTAAAACTCAATCAATCAATGATGCAAATTACTAAAAAAAACATTTCATTAAAGGGTTACATAGTTTATGATACTCTAACAATTCACGGTGAAGGCACGATGATGGCCTCATCGTGATCACTCTGGAAAGGTAAGCAGGTTCGTTACCTCTTCAAGGACATGTAGGGTAACGTCTGCCCCAAAAGGAGCCATTTCTTCATAACATTTGTAGTCTTCTTTGTCTATCACTCCGTCGACACCGACAATCTTCCTTTTGCCTTGCAATACTACATGTCGTCTTCCATTTGTATTGTTATCCCTTGCATAGAAGATTTGCAAAACATCCTTTGCAAGGACGAAGGGGTCATCTCTGTATGGTTCTTGGTAGTTTTCAACGGTAGTAAACCCCAACCCTTGTGGGTTTGGTTGATTTCATTCAGGAACCCACAGACAATGGAAAAGGAAACTTTCAACTGATGCCCTAGTTGCTCCCGTATTTATCAAATGAAACCATAGTATTTTGCCACCAGGTGCCGTACTAAATTTGGGCGTGAAACGAACCCCACTATTTTGGTTGGTGCCCCTTTCCCGTCCTGTTTTTTTGTGAAAAATGTAAAACCTTTTTATTTGATTTTCCTTGGTACTCATTAGCGTAGTCAAAGGGCCCGGGGGCTAAGGGGGATCTAGTGCCATCCCGTCCCTTTTCCTAACCTTTGGCATCAAAACCCAGTCCCCAAATTTCCCTCCTTATTTTTTTTCTCAAGCCAACCCTTTTTTTTAAAACCTACCGATTTTGCTTCCTTTGAGTAACTGTTTGGTCATCAAGTATTTCATCACACCGTGGCCCTGTGGAGAACAGCAAAGTTTTTGCTTGTCTGAACGAGCCCCACTTTGTCTATTTTAACAGCTTTCTCCCCTTTTTTTTCCTTTCCCCCCTAGTTTTCCCACATGATGAGATCGGGAACTCCGACCCCCCCTTGATGTCCGGGATAAAAAGTGGAGAACTCAATGGGACTCCTCTGTTGACCATCCTTTACCATGCCCCCTTTGGTCTGAATTTATTCCTAACATCCCGGGTTTAAAAAACTTTCATGAGCCTCTCAAAGGGGAAAAACATCTGGGGGTGGGCCCCCTTTGGGCCCAAGGGCTTTTATTTGATACAGATGAAAAAGTAGATGCAGGGAAATGTAAAAGTAAGTCGGGGGGGGAAATGCATCTCAAGCCTGCATATAATCCGGCTACCCCCTGCTTCGGGGCGGTCTGGGCCTGTCCACTTCAATGCCCTTTTTCCCAGAAAACACGTTGAAAAACCAAACACAACTTTTTGATTGGAGTGGGGCCCTTTGTCAGGGAGGATCCCTCGCGGGGGCAACTGGGAGCAGCGGAGTCATTATGACAGTAGCCTTCATGTTAATACCCTTTGATTTCCCCAAAAGTAGCCACTCGGTACTTTGAGAGGTTGAAGAAAGAAATAAGCATTTTTTTTCCCTCCTTTTTCAGTGTCCATGTTTGCCCCCGGAATTTTTAAAAGGGGCCCCATTCTCAAGAGTTACTGGGGTGAACTCCTTCCTGGGGCCCCCGGTGTTGCATGTCCAAGCTTTTTGGTGCAAAGAAAAATCCTTACTTTTTCCCCCCGGGGTGTTCATCAACATGTTAAGTGTGTTCCCGGGCAAAATTTTTTTTTAGTTTTGCATTGGATCAAGACATGCCTTTTACACTAAAAAGTGGCCTTTAAAGGTATTTTCCAAAAGATTGATTTTTTTTTTCCCAGATATATGGGTTTGGCGCTGCTCTCCCCCGCCCCCCTTCCCAAGGACAACATTTGTGAGTTTGTTTAAATTGTTGAAGCAGTTTTTTTCCTGTCTCGATACTTTGGGGCCCACGTTTTCAGTAGTCCCATTTTTTTGTTTTCCCTCGGTAAGGGGATACGACGTGGCCCTAGGGTTTTTCCCATGTAGACCATTTTCCTATTTTCTGGTAGATGTGTAGCACCCGTCTCGTCCAAGCATTTTCGACACACCCGGTTTTCCCTTTGTTTTCTCTCTAGAAAAGGGAAACCCTCGCCCTGGTAGGTCCGTGTTTGTAGCGATAAGTCCCGGGCCTTTACCGTGACATGTTCTTTTTTGTACTACCCCAGACACCCTTCACACCTGTCCCAACATTGTAGTAGTTATCGATCACTGGTTGTAGAAGCACTTTAAATATCTTTATCAGGTTGTTTTGGGTTTCTTGGATTAGTTTAAAGCCCTCTGGAGTATGCTTGTTTAAAACAAAGCCAGGGGGGAAGGTTGTAATACATAGGTCATGGCCAAGTGCTATGATTGGTTCTACCTGGTCAAAAGGGTTCATCCCATCTGTGCTCAAAGCAAACCCCCAGATGCCCTTTCCTCTCCACCGATGTTCTTATAGAACAAAAGTGTTGATTAGTCTTGGCCCCAAAAAAATGGTGGAGAAGTACCCATGGAGTTCAGTTTTGGGTGATGAGTGATTAACCAACACGTGAGTGTTTCAGTTTGAGTGCCTTTTCCCTAACCTTTTTGCGGGAAAGCAGAAACGTGGGGCTTGTCTATCGGCTTGTGGTGTGCGGTGCTATGCCTGTGACAGTGGGGCAATGGCATGGAGAAAGGGTTTAGTTTGAGGGGTTGCCCTGCCCATGGAATGAGAGGGTGAAGGGTTTGGAAACAGGGCTCGAACTGAGGGAAACCCTGGGCGCCGACGGACTTTTGCCTTTGGGGGCTTTGGGCCCTTTTTACTGGCGAGTGCGAGAAACCTTTGGGGGTGACCGAGTTGGCCAAATCAAGACGGTGGAGGCATGAGTTTTTTTTAGCGGAGGGTCAGGGGACTCGGAGTCCCCCAAACCCCGGGGGGGGGGGGGGGGAAGGGGGGGAAAGGTGGGGTCGCGTCGAGTGGTTTTGGGGGTTTGGGGCCCCAAAACCATCCCCGTCGGTTTTTTCCCGGGTTTTGGGCCCCAAAACTCGGGGTTCGGTAGTTGAGCCCAAAGCTACCGGGGGGGGGGTTTCCCGGGTTGGGCCTCAAAACCCAGGCGGAGGGTTCCGAGGAAGCGGGGATGGCACGTGGCGGAATCTTGGAGGTTGCGTCGAGGCGACGGGCCCCCCTCCCGGGGGAGGAAGCGGGTCCAAACCATTCAAATCAAGGAAGATATTTTTCCCGGGGCTTGGCTGCAATGCTTAGGGTAGGTAGTTCACTCATGTACCTAGGGGGTCTTTGGGAAATAGCCCAAAACCTCGTTAAATAGAGGATGAAGGGGTATCGTTTATCCCCATCTCTTGCATTTTTCTTTCTCCCACCTATTCCCAGGTTTTTCCCCTTTTCTTAAATTTCTTCTTTCTTGAAATCCACCCCGTCACCGGTGTTTAAAAACTTTGATTGTTTTCGAGGAATCGGAGGCCCCCCTAACCTCCGGGGGAAGCCCTTTTGGGGGCTTCGATTTTGTGATCGTTTTCCTCGTTTTTTTTTTGTTCTTCGTGTTTTTCTTTTGCTCCCTCTTTTTCCCCAGAAAAAATTTTTCTTTGTGGGAAAATAGCTCTTGCAAAATCCCTTCGAACCAAGCGTGCCGTAATGGGGGGGGAGCTTTTTTGCCCCCAAGGAATTCTCCTCAAACCCCCACGATGGGGTAGATTTGGGCAATTTCTTTGCGGGGGGTTTTTTTTTTTTTGCCTTTTTTCCCCCAAATGAGGTTTTTCCCGTTTAAACCTCTCCAAATTGAGCGTGATTTCTTTGGGGATAGCTCCCGATTTCCCATTTGGGTTTTCATCCCCTACAAATTTTTGGTTGCAGTTGGTGTTCATTTGGTTGGTTTTGAGAAGATTTGGGGGATTTGGGAATCATTTTTCCGCGGGTTTCATTTCGGGGGTTCGTGGCGTCGGACCACCCCCCGGGGGAAAAACTCTTCCCTATGCTCTGGCCCCCTTGCAAGTGGTTGGGGGTCTTTTTTTAAAAAAGGGGTCAAGCAGCAAGGGGGGGTGGGGACGAGGCCCATTAGCCCGACGGTGAGCGCCCCGGGACCAGGTGCCCGGGGAGCAAGGGAGCTTACTGTTTTTTTTTTGGCCCCGTGGCTGGGTGACCCCCGGCCCAAATCTCCTTTATTTCCGACGGGGGGGCATCGGACCATTTTCCCGGAGTTTTGGGTTTCTCCCTGTTTTGGGGTTTTTGTTTTGGGCGTGGACTTTCAAAAGGGGGCGTCGGACCAGCCCGACGGTCACCTGAAAGAAGCTTTCGGACTAAGGCTCCGGACCTTTTGCTTTTGGCCCGGGTTTGGGTCTTGGTCAAGTTGTCCAAAGCTTTTTTTTGGCATGTCTGGGGGCTTTTTTGCAAGCGTCGGACCATAGCCCCGGGGACTATTGCCATAGCCCCGGGGGCTCTGTCCTCAACTGGCCCGGGATCCTATGGTGTTTTTTGTTTTTGTCCATTCTTTTCGCGGTTTGTTTCTCCGGGTTTTGGGGATTTGTCCGCTGTGTTCCTAGGACATCTCCTAAAAAAATCCACTCATTTGGTGGTTGTGGCCTATTTTTGGGGGCCTGGGGTTTGGTTTTTTTGGGAAAAGGGGTTTTTTCAAGTTTTCCCGAAAGGAATTTTTATTTGGTTTCCCATTCACCCCCCCCTGGTCGCCTTTTCCCGGCCCCTTTAATTGGGGTATTAGGCCGGTTAAGGATCAATCCACTTCCCGTTTTTCTGCGAAGGCGGGAAAAAATGGAGCGAGGTGCTTTGCAAACCCCCCATTCTTCGATTTGGGAAAAAACTTTTGCCTATGGAAGGTGCGCCCTGTCCGCTTACCTCCAAGGGCTTTATATGAAGTATTGGGAGATTTATGAGAGTGCTGGGCTACATGGTTCTTGGCGCTCGGATTTTAAAGAGCTTTTCAAATCACACAACATGCATCCCAAACCCCAAGGCCCGTACATTCCCTTTTTTTCGAGTTTGTCTCTTCCTGAGTTTTTAGAGGTCTCGAGTCTCACTACGGCACGAGAATTTTTTGGGAAACACTTGTTTCGATTCATGAGGGTAACACTCAGTCAAGTCCAGACCCCCTTCGACACTTCCCCTAGGTTTGTACGAGAACTTTTCTCAGTTTGGTTTTGATGAATCTGTTTACGGGGTGGGTTTACTCCTTCCAATCTATTGTCCCAACAAGATGCGGGTTTTTCTTGGGCGGCCCCAAATTGCCTTATGATGATCATGAGATTTGGTATTTAAGCTTTTTTTCATGCTCTTGATCAGAAGGTGTTTGGGGGATGAAGGGGGGGGTTTTCCCATTTAGGAGTCACCGGGGGTATGATGCCCTGGCCGTGGACGAGCTGTTCAGCAAGCTTCCCCCAAATCCTCGGAGATTTTACTACCAGACCCGGGGCCAAGCTTTGAAAAACCCCTGAAACCATCTTTGGCGTTGGTTTCTGGCCCCGGGGGGTTTTCGTCTTCTTCCTCCTCTGACCCCCTTTCCCCTTTCCCTTTTTTCTTTGTCTTTGATTTTTTTTGACATAAGGGGGGGGAAAGGGGGAGGCCTTGGAGATGGGTTTTAGCTGGCTTTTTGGGATCACCAATTTTTACGGTTTCACAACAACCCCTTTGAACCCCTCGGCGTGGGGGGCTTAAACCAAGGGGGTTCTATCATTGCGGTTTATTTAGGGGTCACTTCATCGCAAACGCCCCAAAAAAGCTTTTCGGGCGACTTCACCAAGCGCCCAAAGGGCCCAAACGGGGAGCAAACCCCTTTGAGAACAAGAACAAGCCCAAGGGTGGCTACCATCGAAGGGTCCTCCAAGAAGGTGATCGACAAAAGGGGAAGGTCAAGCACCCAGCCTTTTCCCGGGCCCCCCTCAGCGGGTATCGATGCATCCCTTTTCGAGGAGGTGCCCTTCTTTTTGAGCGTGTGGTCTGGGGGGGGGTTGGGGGACCAAAACCCCCAACGACCCATGTTCTACGCCGAGCCAAGCACGGTGGCTTTTGCCCCATGGCGATTGAAGAAGGGAAGGTCGGAAAACGGAAAGGGGGGGGGGGTGGAATTTGATAGACTCCCCAAACCCCAGGTACCCCCCACCCAAAGATCCCTTTTTTGAGATTGGTTTTTGAAGAGTTTGATGAGTCAAGATGGTTAATCAAGCATGCTGTTGTACAGAGGACGATTTTAAGGCGAAGTACCTTAGCGCACTTCATGAGCTAGATTTTGCTAAGGCGTCTGTGGTGGTTACCGAGGTGGTAGAGTGTGATGCTTGTGCCATTCACATGTCTGATCTTGTCACTCTCCAGGACAAGTATGGCACTCTACTTGAGGAGGTCAGTGAGCTGAAGGCTAGGCCTAGCTTACTTGGTGCGTGCAAATTTTGCTTAGTCTTGTGTTCTGAGCTGGCACAAAGAGATGCTAGGATTGCTGTGTTAGAGAACGTCAGCTCAGATAGCACTAGAGAGTCAGAACGCTTTGAGGCTTTGGAGCTTGAGATCGCGTCGTGCAGACATGACAAGGTGCGTACCGAGGAAGAAAACACATACCTTCGGTCCATCTTGAGCTGGGTGTCTTGCCGAGAGCCGTAGCTGGGGATGATCCTTAGCCAATGCAAAAGGGCTGGCAGCACGGGAGTAGGCTTTGCTATAGGTGGGAAGGACGATAGCATGTTCGGTAAGATCGGTGAGTGCAGTGGTTTGAGCAAGAATGAGAAACCCACCACAACTCCCAAGCTTACCAAGATCATTCCACCTAAGCCTACCAACCCCTCTGAGTTTCCTGTGAGAGATGGTGTGTTTGAAGAGCCACCCAAAACCACTCCACAAAAGCATGTGTGGATTGCAAAACCGAACCATCTTCGCAACCCACTTGACACACTGCCAGACATCTCTAGTGATCCCCTTCCTAAGAAAGCTAGAGCCACCCAACCCAACAAGAGAGTGCCTACCAAGAGTGTGCTGAGGTACCGTTGTGAGTATTGTGAGCGGGATGGGCACTTGGTTGAGTTTTGCTTTAGGAGGAAGAGAGATGATCAGAGGCAGGTTGAGTTGTACAACCGGGACATGTACCACCCACGAGTTGGGGTGCGTGAACCGGAAGTTCGGAGGTGCACTACTAGGCCTAGAGGTACAATGCCTCAAAGTGCTAGGCTCAGGAGGTGAGACCACGTGGTGGTCATGCCCGGCGGGTATCGGTCGTGACTCATACGGCTATGGGCCACGTGGCGGTGGCTTCACTCCACCCTTCTTTAGCGGACCACGTTTTCCATATCATGGTGATCGCTATTCCCCCGTGGGACAGGAGATGTTTGGTTTTTCTCCTAACCCATTCTTTGGGCAAGCGGGACAACACTGATATCCTTCATAGTTTACTAACCCTAGTGTTGGTCTGTTTGCTCACCCTATGTCTCTTTATTGATGTAGGAAGGAGGACTGGAGGAGACTTGGCTTGTGGATTCCGGATGTTCACGCCACATGACCGGAAGTGCCAAGTGGTTCTCTAGCCTCGACCCTGTGCGCCACATCGAGTATATCACATTCGGGGACAAGAGTAAAGGTAAGGTTGTCTCCCGGGAATCCATCAAAGTCAATTCGTCTTCTGTCCTCAAGCATGTTGCTTTGGTTGCGAACTTGCATTTTAACCTTCTTTCGGTTTCACAACTCCTTGAAGACGGTTTTGAAGTGAGCTTTAAACCAAACTTGTCTCGTATTTTGGACTCTCGTGGTGAGCTTGTTTGCCGGATTTTACCCTTCGGGAAAGTTTTTCATGCGGATTTTGCTATCTCTTCCGGGCCTTCTCGTTGTCTTCTTGCCGGTTCTTCTTCTGAGTTTTGGAAGTGGCATAAGAGATTGGGACATTTGAGTTTTGACTTGCTTGCAAGGCTTAGCTCAATGGACCTTATCCAAGGATTGCCAAAGCTAAAGTTCGAGAAGGATTTGGTTTGCCATCCTTGCAGACATGGCAAGATGGTTGCCGCTTCCCATCCTCCTGTGACTGAGATCATGACAACTCGACCCGGCGAGCTCTTACACATGGACACAGTTGGTCCAGCTCGGGTCAAGTCGGAAGGAGGGAAGTGGTATGTGGTTGTAGTCGTTGATGACTACTCGAGATACTCATGGTGTTCTTTTTGGAGAGTAAGGGTGAGTTTTTTTCCTTTGGTTCGAGATCTGATTTTTAGATTGCAAAATGATCTACCTAAGAATGTCATGAAGCTATCCGCAGTGACAATGGCACAAAATTCAAAAATGCTCACTTTGCATCTCTTTATTCTTCCTTGGGACTCGACCATCAGTTTTCCTCACCTCACACTCCCCAGCAGAACGGTGTTGTTGAGCGCAAGAATCGGACCCTTGTTGAGATGGCCAGGACGATGCTCGACGAGCATAGGACTCCTACGCGCTATTGGGCCGAAGCACTCAGTTCTGCTTGCTATGTTTCCAATCGTATTTTTCTTCGAGCTTTCAAGAAGAAGACTTCTTATGAGTTGCGATTTGGAGACCACCCAAGGTAAGTCACCTACGGGTGTTTGGGTGCAGGTGCTTCATCCTCAAAAAGGGGCGGTAAGTTGGATAAATTTGAATCACGATCTTCTGATGGTATCTTTCTAGGTTATTATACTCACTCTTGTGCTTATCGTGCACTTAACCTTGAGACTAACCGAGCGCTGGAGACTTGTGAGATTACCTTCGATGAGACTATGCCCTATGTTTCCACTGCTTTTGAGCTTGCAGGTGATGATGAGGTGAACACTAGCATCTTTGTGGAGGACGAGCAGGACGACGCCGATTGGGGTGATCCCGAGCCGACTCCACCCGGCTGCCCCCGTCGACCCTGCGACGTCCACTTCGGCTCACGGTCCCGATCCTACTACTTCCTCTACATGGGGCCGTTCGAGCAGCTTCCTCAGTCGGTGCCCATTGCACCTGAGGGAGCTCCAGCTGCTGTCGAGGGGGAGGCCACTTCGTCCAGCAGGCTCCCCGCCACATCCAGCGGCAGCAACCCACGGAGAACATCATCGGCGACATTGACCATCGAGTCACGCGGTCCAGGTCTTATATATCTCACTTTGCTCATTCGGCTTTTGTCGCTTCTTTTGAGCCCCGAGATGTTGGACACGCTTTGATGGATCCGGATTGGGTTAATGCCATGCATGAGGAGTTAGAAAACTTTGAGCAAAACCGCATTTGGGTCTTAGTTTCCTCCACCACCTAGTTGCCACCCTATAGGTACCAAATGGGTTTTCAAAAACAAAACAAAGTGAAGATGGGGTGGTAGTGCGCAACAAGGCTAGTTGGTAGCTCAAGGCTTTTGTCAAAAGGAGCGAATAGACTATGAGGAAACCTTTGCTCCTGTAGCTCGTTTAGAAGCCATTAGAATCCTCCTAGATTTCGCGGCTTCTAAGGGTTTTAAACGTTTTCAAATGGATGTTAAAAGTGTTTTTCTTAAACGGCTACATAGAGGAGGAAGTTTATGTTAAACAACCTCCCGATTTCAAAATTCCCATGTTTCCAAACCATGTTTTTAAACTCACAAAGCTTTGTATGGTTCTAACAAGCACCTAGAGCATGGTATGATAGGCTAAAAAACTTTTTTGCTTCCTAAGGGCTTTAAAATGGGATCGGTAGATAAGACGTTGTTTCTCCTCAAGCAAGGCAAAGACACTCTCCTTGTCCAAATATACGTGTATGATATCATCTTTGGTGGTTCTTCTCATGCTCTTGTTGCCAAGTTTGCAGATCTTATGAGCAGGAATTTGAGATGAGCATCATGGGCGAGTTGACTTTCTTTCTCGGATGCAAATCAAGAAAACCCGGGAAGGGACGTTTGTGCACCAAGGCAAGTACACGAAGGATATATTGAAGAAGTTTGACATGTGCGAGGCACTAAGTTCTGATTGCTATGTTTCCAATCGCATTTTCTCCGAGCTTTCAAGAAGAAGACTTCTTATGAGTTGCGATTTGGGAGACCACCCAAGGTAAGTCACCTACGGGTGTTTGGGTGCAGGTGCTTCATCCTCAAAAAGGGCGGTAAGTTGGATAAATTTGAATCACGTCTTCTGACGGTATCTTTCTGGGTTATTCTACTCACTCTTGTGCTTATCGTGCACTTAACCTTGAGACTAATCGAGTGATGGAGACTTGTTAGATTACCTTCGATGAGACTATGCCCTATGTTTCCACTGCTTTTGAGCTTGCAGGTGATGATGAGGTGAACACTAGCATCTTTGTGGACGAGGAGCAGGACGACGCCGATTGGGGTGATCCCGAGCCGAATCCACTGGCTGCCCCCGTCGACCCTATGATGTCCACTTCGGCTCACGGTCCCGATCCTACTACTTCCTCTACATGGGGGCCGTTCGAGCAGCTTCCTTAGTCGGTGCCCATTGCACCTGAGGAGACTCCAGCTGCTGTCGAGGGGGGAGGCCACTTCGACTAGACAGGCTCCCCGCCACATCCAGCGGCAGCACCTGCTGGAGAACATCATCGGCGACATTGACCATCGAGTCACGCGGTCCAGGTCTTATATATCTCACTTTGCTCATTCGGCTTTTTGTCGCTTCTTTTGAGCCCTGAGATGTGGACACGCTTTGATGGATCCGGATTGGGTTAATGCCATGCATGAGGAGTTAGAAAACTTTGAGCGAAACCGTGTTTGGGTCTTAGTTCCTCCACCACCTAGTTGCCACCCTATAGGTACCAAATGGGTTTTCAAAAACAAACAAAGTGAAGATGGGGTGGTAGTGCGCAACAAGCTAGGTTGGTAGCTCAGAGCTTTTGTCGAAAGGAGCGAATAGACTATGAGGAAACCTTTGCTCCTGTAGCTCGTTTAGAAGCCATTAGAATCCTCCTAGATTTTGCGGCTTCTAAGGGTTTAAAACTTTTCAAATGGATGTTAAAAGTGTTTTTCTTAAACGGCTACATAGAGGAGAAGTTTATGTTAAACAACCTCCCGATTTCAAAAATCCCAAGTTTCCAAGCCATGTTTTTAAACTTCACAAAGCTTTGTATGGTTTGAAACAAGCACCTAGAGCATGGTATGATAGGCTAAAAACTTTTTGCTTTCTAAGGGCTTTAAAATGGGATCGGTAGATAAGACGTTGTTTCTCCTCAAGCAAGGCAAAGACACTCTCCTTGTCCAAATATACGTGTATGATATCATCTTTGGTGGTTCTTCTCATTCTCTTGTTGCCAAGTTTGCAGATCTTATGAGCAGGGAATTTGAGATGAGCATGATGGGAGAGTTGACTTTCTTTCTCGGGATGCAAATCAAGAAAACCCGAGAAGGGACGTTTGTGCACCAAGGCAAGTACACGAAGGATATATTGAAGAAGTTTGACATGGGCGAGGCAAAGCCCCTCTCGACACCTATGTCAACCACTACTGCTTTGGATGCGGAAGAGGAAGGAGAGGCGGTGGACCAGACGGAGTACCACAGCATGATCGGGTCGCTTTTGTACCTGACAACGACCCGGCCGGACATTCAGTTCGTCGTTTGCCTGTGTGCACGTTTTCAGGCGTCCCCACGGACTTCGCACAAGCAAGCGGTGAAACGCATCATGAGGTACTTGCGCTTCACTCCAGAATTTGGCCTATGGTTTTCCTCCTCTTCCTCTCTTATGCTTTGTGGTTATTCATACGCCGACTTTGCCGGATGCCGACTTGATCCAAAGTCCACTTCTGGGACTTGCCAGTTTCTTGGGTCTTCTTTGGTTTCTTGGTATTCTCGCAAACAGTCTAGCATGGCACAGTCCACGTGCGAAGCTAAGTACGTTGTCGCGGTTAGTTGTTGCTCTCAGTTGCTTTGGATGATTGCCACTTTGAGAGATTTTGGTCTGGATCTTACTAAGGTGCCTTTGCTTTGTGATAGCACGAGTGCAATTAGTGTGGCTAAAAATCCCGTGCTTCATTCGAAGACCAAGCACATTGAGGTCCGCTTTCACTTTTTGCGTGATCATTACGAAAACGGCGACATTGACCTCCGGCATGTCGAGACCCAAAACCAGCTTGCGGATATTCTCACTAAGCCTTTGGATCAAGCTACATTTTCTCGCCTTCGAGGTGAGTTGGGTGTTTGCTTTCCTTTTTAGAGGAGGAAAGTTTTGTGTATCATAGTTCTTTCTAGTTCTTTTTGTCTTTTCTTTGTCCTTCTTCTCTCTTGGTGTTTTGTTTGTGTTAGTTGGTGTCATTGCATTTTGCATCTCATTTGCACTTGTGACATAGTTCATTTAAGCTTCATATCTATAGCCGATATAATGAATCTATGCTATATTTGAGGTGTTTTATGTGTCTATGGTGTTGTCTAACTTAGACTCTTTTTTATCTTGTTGATATGCAATAGAGCTAAGTTAGAAAAGCTTTAAAACTGAATTTATATTCCCCATGTCACCTCTGAAATGGCACTAGCATGAGTAGGCTTTTGAAGATCCTTCTTGGTTGTCTTGTATATATCTTGTAACTATGGCTCTTCATTGTTTCATTCACTACCTTTGAGCACCATGATTAATATCTAAAATGAAATTGCTCTCTGTTTTGTGAATTGGAAAGATCAAGTTGGGTCTGCATGTGAGCACTTCACCGTGTGTTCGAGACTGCTTCCCATATGGGTCGATACTTGAGCGGTGTCGTGTATGACCAAAACCGGTGTGTCAAGTCTTTTGACTTCGCCCGGTTGGTAAGTAGTGGCATCACTTTGCTGACAACCACTCGCATACAACTTAAATGTGCCTAAAACTGAAAATTGGCTGCAAAACTCTGAAATTTGAAAAATTCATTCAGTTGGGTCATTGGCTTGTTGTATGAACTTTGCTAAGGGATAGTTTTACTTGCTATACATGAGATTGCTTTGAGACAGATCCCATCTTGTTTGCCATGTCTAAGTTGTCTCTAGGAGGTGATACCCATTCCTTGCTCCCACATGATATGCTCTCTAAAATAGCTTCAAAAGTGATCTTAAGCTCAACTTCAGTCTTTGTTGGGCATGTAGAGCTTTTCCTATTCTCACAGGATCACATCACTTAGAGCATCTATTCATTGTTTTAGCTCTAAGTATGAAGCTTTTGCACTCATTTTGCAATTCATGGCATTTGTAGCCGGATCTTGAGTTGTTGATGTTTGATGAGCTACATGTGTCCACAAGGGGGAGAGATGTGCATTTCATTCCATTTTCAGCCATCTACTTCCAAGGGGGAGCAAATGTGCTTTTTGAGCTTAATTGGTGTGCTTTAATTGGTATCTTTTTGACTTGGCTCATTTCACCCCTTCTTGGTATCTTGAGAGTGCTTTCTCTTAGGTTTCCAATTGGTATACTGCCCAGGGGTGCTTTTGCTAGATATGTTGAGCCTTTGCCTCTTCTGGAGGGTCTAGCTTGCTTTGTTTGGCTCCGACAGGTTTCGATTGCTTCTTGAGCATTAGGGGACATAAGTGGTTTCAATTGGTATGTTTTGAGCTCCCCTAGTGTTTAAATTGAAAGTCTGAGTTTTGAGAGCTGTGATTGGTATTTTAGACTTGCTAGCGGTGTTGAGCCTGTTTTTGTGCCTCTTCTTGAGGGCTAGCTTTGTTTTGCTTGGTTGCGTCGAGTCGTTGCCCATATGCTTTTGTTTGGCATCAGTAAGTGGCTTTGTCTTGAGGTGTTTTGAAGGATGCTTTTAATTGGTATCATTTTTTGCCTCTCGCTTTTTTAATTGGTATCGTGTTTGCTTCTCTCAAGTGACCCTGTTTTGGCTTTGGTAGCTTTTTTGGTCATTTGGACAGCTTTACCTTGTGGCTTAAATCTGAAATGCACTTGTGTTGACAATGCACTCATCAAGGGGGAGATTGCGAACACATGGTGGAGAAGTACCCATGGATGTTCAGTTTTGATGATGAGTGATTAACCAACATGTGAGTGTTTCAGTTTGAGTAGCTTACCCTAACCTCTACGAAAGCAGAAACGTGTGCTTGTCTATCGGCTTGTGGTGTGCAGGTGCTATGCCTAGTGACAGTGGTCAATGGCGTGGAGAAGGTCGAGTAGAGGCTTGCCGTGCCGATGGACTGAGAGTGGTGAAGGGCGGAAGCGGGGCTCAAACTGAGAGACCATGGGCGCCGGCGGACTAGCTGTGGTGGCTAGTACTTGGCACTGGCGAGTGCGAGAAGACATGGAGGTAGACCGAGTTGTCCAAGTCAAGACGGTGGAGGCGCGAGTCGAGCGGAGGCTCAGGGGACTCGGAGTCCGACCGGGCGAAGACAAGGTGGCTCGCGTCGAGTGGTTTGGTGGTTTGGGCCTCAAAACCATCCGCGCCGGTTTCCGAGTTTGGGCCGCAAAACTCGGGGTTCGGTAGTTGAGCCCAAAGCTACCGGTGGCGGGTTTCCTGGGTTTGGGCCTCAAAACCTAGGTGGAGCTTCCGAGGAAGCGGGGATGGCACATGGCGGAATCCTGGAGGTTGTGTCGAGGCGACGACAACTTCTGGCAGGAAGCGGGGGTCGTCCATTCAAATCGAGGAAGATATTTTCCGGAGCTTGGACTGCAATGCTTAGGCTAGGTAGTTCACTCATGTACCTAGGGGGGTCTTTGGGAAATAGCCAAAGCCCCGTTAAATAGAGGATGAAGGGGTATCCTCATCCTCATCTCTTGCATTACTCTTTCTCCCACCTATTCCTAGGTTTTCCCTTCTCTAGTTTCTTCTTGCTTGAGATCCACCGCGTCACCGGTGTAAGAACTTGTGATTGTTGCGAGGAATTGGAGGCCGTAACCTCCGTAAGCCATGGTGGCTTCAATTTTGTGATCGTGTCCTCGTTTTGCTTCTGTTCTTTGCGTTTTTCTTTGCTCCCTCTTTTCCCGAGATAATTTCTCTTTGTAGGGAGTAGCTCTTGCAAATCCGTCTGAACCAAGTTGTGCGACGGTGTGCGTCGGACCAGTGTTCGGAGCTTGGGTGCTCCCCATGTAGTTTCTGTGTGGGCGTCAAACTTTCGAAAGGGGGCGTCGGACCAGTCCGACGGTCACCTGTAGAAGCGTCAGACCAAGGCTCCGGACCTTGTGCTATGGTCCGGTGGTCTTGATCAAGTTGTCCGATGCTCACTGTTTTGGCGTGTCTCGGCTGTTGCAAGCGTCGGACCATAGCTCCGGACTACTTGCCATAGTCCGGTGGCTCTGTCCTCAACTGGTCTGGAGCCTCTGGTGTTGTTGTTTTTCGTCCGTTCTTTTCGCGGTTTGTTTTCTCCGGGTTCGTGACTAGCTCCGCTGTGTTCCTAGGACATCTCCTAGAACATCCACTCACTTGTGGTTCGTGAGCCTAGTTCGTGCCTCGGGTGGAACTTGGGACAAGGGTCAAGATCTTCCGAAAGAAATTTTTATTTGGCTGCCATCAACCCCCCTCTAGTCGCCGTTTCCGGTCCTTCATAGTCCTCTAGTCCGACCCAACGGCGGGGTGTCTCATCATTGAATCTTTCTTTCGCTCTTCGCCGTGACAACGCAACAGCTTGGCTGACTTCTCATTTGCAAACAACCTATGCACTCGTGGAGCTATAGGAAAATACCACACGGACTTTACTGGCCCTCCTCTCGTCTTGCTTCCATCATTTGATGGACCTTGCTTGTATCGGGGAGTTTTACACTTGGGACATGCATCCAGGTCTTTGTATTTCTCTCCACGGTACAATATGCAGTCGTTGAAACACGCGTGGATTTTCTCAACCTCGAGGCCAATTGGGCAAATCATTTGCTTCGCAAGGTAAGTCTTTTCTGCTAACTCGGCCTCCGGAAATGGTTTATGTAGTATAACTAACAAGTTATCAAAGCCTTTATCACTAAACACATTCGTTGATTTGAACTCCAATAGTGTGATGTTGGCTTCCAGCTTGCTTATTGAGCAGCACAGAAACAATGGTGTTTTTGCATCCTTTCTCATCATCTCCAGTTTTTTCAACTATGAAGCACTAAGGAATCCCCCATGCACATCATGTAGAAGCTGTGAAATGTCATCATTTTCCTCAATGTCGTCAGCTAATGTATTCATAAACACATCATCATTGATAGACACATGTTCTGTGCACTCATGAACAGACAATAATCCATTCAGGGATACACTAGGCATGGGCACATCATCATTAACATTTTGACCAACCTCCCCATGCAAAGTCCAAATCGTGTAGTTTCTCATGAACCCCCTTGTGATCAAGTGCAAACGTATATGCTCCACATCGCCCCATTTTCTCGTATTCTTGCAGTCTTTGCATGGACAAAATACAAAATGTGAGTCCCCAGCATTGGCTCTAGCTCTCTTGATGAAATCGTCGATGCCCGTCAATTACCGTGGGTCTGTATGTGACAGATCGTACATCCACCCTCGAGCCATGTCTGCCACTGATAAAATGGAGAAAGCAGAGAAAACGTAGGCACATATTAATAGGAGCATTTTTTAACAATATTTTTTTCTTTATAATTTGAATTTGGTCGCGCTATAAAAAGTGAGTATTAAATGTGAGTATTAAATGCATGTATGTAGTATTAAATGTAAGTATTAAATGCATGCATGCATGGAGTATTAAACGTAAGTAATAAATACCGAATATATTCCACATCCCATCAAATCTTTAATACATGCATGGAGTATGGAGTATTAAATGTAAGTAATAAATATAACTAATTATAATTTTTATCCATAATTTTCGAGCTGAATCTTTCGAACCTAGCTACTCAATGATTATACAATAATTATCCAATAAAAACAAAGTGCTACAATTTTTCTAAATACTTTTGGATCTAAAAGGTACAAAAAAATTGACACAAATTGCAATATCTCCCTTCTTGATCATGAAAACTAACATAGCTCTAAAGTATAGATTTACACACAAAAACAATGTAAACAAACAATTATAAAGAATTATGCTTGTTGCTAACAAGAGCAAGAAAATATGAGGATCCAAGAGTGAAGAGGAGCCAACAATGGAGTTCAAGAAATCCACCAGCCGCAACAATGGAGAGAGGAGCTCCTGTTCACGCACTGTTGGGGCAGAGGAGGGAGAGGAGCTCATGTACTTTATACTGTACAATTTTTCACTGCCGGTTGGAGCCACGAACCGGCAGTGAAACACCACGTCACTGCCGGTTGGTGGCTTGAACCGACACTAATAGGGCCGAGAGGCATCAC